>CM051239.1:233593643-234942393 GCA_027917425.1 Gastrophryne carolinensis | reverse complement strand
AGAACATTTTAAGGCAGACTTTTAAAACTCTTAAAAAGGCATGTATTACAGAAATTATAAAGTTAAAAGGTAAACTGTTCCCTTTTTCTTCTTTGTATTCAAAATAAAAATGGAACCAGGACCTTTCGGGATTTGGGATAGTTGTCAAACTTCTCAAGATACCATCTAAAAAAAAAAAAGAAGGGGGGGGGGGAAACACAAGGATACCTTTACTTTATTTTCCTACAAAACAAGTGACCAGTAAACATGACACAGAACTTGGAATTGTAATAATTTGCAGCCCAAAAAGCAGTTTCCAAGGTACAGCAGGAAGGCAAACCATGCAATCTCTTCAACTACTCACCTTACTGTACTTGAGAAGAGAGGCTTCATTCATGATGAATTAGCAGTCAATACTTGTGACTACTGATATTTTACGTCCTAAAGCAATCTGTCTGCCTATGTGCATTTTACCACTCAAACAACACTAAACATCAACACCAGACAAGGCAGGAGCGAACAGTTTGCATGTCAAATCTAAAAAAGGGGGTCAACATTCCAGATAAATACCAAGTATATTACATGACCTCCACAAAAGAGTAAAATGCCTGCACTTCAAAGAGGAAATGTCTTGCTGGCAGATTGAGGGCGTCAGGGGCCACCCCACACTTTGATACAAGCATCACTCAGAGTCCATGCACAGAAACATTATGCCAAACTATATTGTTGGGGTGTGCACACTTGGGATTCCACAAATAAGCTGTACATGGTTCTGGTTTTGGGGATGAAAGCACTCAATGGGTCCGTACATAAATCCCTTGTCATGGTCTGGTAGCTCTGCAGACATTTGGCTGGTGGCTCTGTGCAGTTTTAGCATAGTTGCTATATCAGCAGCCACCAGCAGGTGACTTACAAGGCTGCCCTGGCTCATTATGCCTCATTTGTTGCAGCTGCTGGGGGTTTTGATATAAGGGGCTCCTCCCCCAGTCAGCATAGCTGTATTCAGCAGTCCACTACTATTCCAAGTGGCTTGATATTTAACTGCATTTAGGATCTGTTTAGTTCCTGCCTTGTTTACATTTATATAGCATTTTCCCTATGCCTGAGAGGACCAAATTGACTTAATCAGACCAACACTACAAACAGTGCTCATATGCATCCCTCCCAAAAGGCAATTTGAATTTTTATGTGCAGCAAGCTATTCACCTTTTTTCTAACTCCTGCTGTAGTAAAACAAAATGGTGACTCGTGCATTTGCAGGCCACCTGCAAACAGGAAGTGCTGCTGAGCTTCCTGTTACTGTGCATTGTCAGTTATGTCAGTTGAATCCAGGCAGCAGCATGGATGAGATGCTGGGAGAGGAAGCTTCAAAATGGCCAATACCTTTCTATTCCAACTGTGCCAGGCTGCTGGTCAGGTTTAAGGTCTCTGCTTTATTTTATTTTACTTTAATAAATATTTTTAAGCCATCTTGTTTACTAGTGAGTTGATAGGAAAATTGACAGTGTTTTGGATTGCATCATAACAGAGCCAGTAAAAGACAACACTATCCAATATATCCATCCTCTTCTATCTTCCTCAGGAGATGGGTCCAGATCTTGTATATGTACCTATAGTAGTTCTCTCAACCCCCAAAACTTTCGTTGGGTTCCATCTGGAGTTTAGGTCTTTACGAGACGTTTATCCTAGAAGACAGGGGCGGACTGGCATAGGGAGACCCAGGACAATACCTGGTGGTCCGCAATGCGTTGGGACTATCTGGGCTGCTGCTTTTAACACCCATATTCAATCCCTGCCCATTTAGTTTTCACTTCAACCCCCTGTACCTACAAGCCAAGGAACCCCAGCCGACAATGATATAGCCCCGGCATCATGATTGAGGGGACCACAACAGATGTCTCAGGCCGGCCAGGGGCTGGTAAAAGCCAGGGCTGATTTTTGGGACCAGTCCACCGCTGCTAGAAGAGGTCTGCCTTGTCATGACCTTGGATTGGTAAACAACCTTGGGGCAGTGGCCACAAACTGAAAGGGTTAGCATCAGTGACCAAGAAAGAAATGGTGGCCGTGGATGTCCATGCTAATCATGAACTTACCCTGTGAAAGAGCAAAAAGCCAGATTTTAGGCTTAATTTGGAAATGTTGGGAGTGGACAAAGGTGTTAAAGGAAAACTCCCCTTTTTGTCAGTTTTTTGGTTCTGCCTTATTGTTTTCCTCTTCTGGGATGTAAAAATACCATTTTGTGATTACTCACCTGTAAAATGGGTATTATAAGTATGTCACACACCCCGCTTCCATAATCATGACATGTGTGTTATGGCCAGCAGAGGGCTAACTTTGCAGAGATGACAGGAAAAAAGGAGCCCCTACCAGTCCATAAATACCTGGGACCTCCCACACATTCCCCAGTATAGGACAGCAGTAAGGGGACCAGGAAGAGCCAAATATAAACAATCATAACACTAAAAGGTTCACCATATAAAAAGATCCAAAATATCAATAAGGGCGGGATGAAGCGGGGTGTGTGACATACTTATAATACCCATTTTACAGGTGAGTAATCACAAAATGGTATTATTCCAAGTATGTCACACACCCCGCTTCCATAATCATGACATGTGGGACATCCAATAGCAGTGTCCGTCATGGGTGGGAACCGAAAACAGTAAAAGAATGTACCAACTTAAACCACTGCAGCTTGCAGATCCTCGCAGCCAAAAACAGCATCAGCTGAAGCCCGCACATCAACCTTGTAAAACTTGGAAAAAGAATGAACGGAAGACCAAGTAGCAGCCTTACAAACCTGTTCAACTGAAGCCTGGTGCTGAAAAGCCCAGGACGCACCAACAGCACGAGTAGAATGCGCAGTGAACTTAAAAGGGGGAGTCCTCCCCTTGGCAGAATAGGCCCCAACAATGGCCTGACGTATCCATTTACTAATGGTAGACTCGGCAGGCGCCAAACCTTTCCGGGGCCCGGAGGGCACCACGAATAAGGTATCCGTCTTACGAAAGAAAGTAGCAACCAAATAGTACTTCACACAACGAACCACATCCAAAGAGTGCAGGACCCTCCCCTTGTCACAGCTAGGCTTATGACACAAGGAAGGGAGAACCACATCCTGATTGAGATGGAAGGCAGAAACCACCTTAGGAAGGAAATCTGGCTTAAAACAAAAAACCACCTTGTCCTGGTGTCTCTCAAAGTAAGGGGCTTGAATGGAAAGAGCCACCAACTAAGAGACACGTCAAACAGAGGTAATAGCCACCAAAAAGGCAATCTTTTGTGTAAGCATAGAAAGTGCAACATCCTGCACCGGCTCAAAAGGAGGCCCCTGGAGGGCCGACAGAACCAAAATCAAATCCCAAACAGGCAACAAAGGCTTTCGAGGGGGCCGCACATGAGTGACCCCCTGGAAAAAAGCTTTAACCAAAGGATGAAGAGCAAAAGACCTTTGAAAGAAGACCGCCAGGGCAGAGACCTGCCCTTTCAAGGTACCAAGCTGGAGCCCCAGGTCCAGACCGTGTTGAAGAAAATCCAAAATCCTAGGGATCGAAAACACCCTGCAAGGCAAGGCCCTAGCCTCACACCAATCAATATAGGACCTCCAAGTCCCGTAGTAGATGTTAGAGTAAGATCACTTCCTAGCCCTAACAAGTGTCTGAATCACAGCATCAGACAAACCTTCTTTTAAGATGGAGGTTTCGGCAGCCGTCAAAGCCAGCGTTTGTAAATTGGGGTTACAAAGTTGACCTTGAGTGATCAGATCCGGAAACAGAGGCAATCTGTACTGATCTACCGCCAGCCGTAAGAAGTCTGCGAACCAAACCTGTCTTGGCTACCTTGGGGCCACCAGAATTGCTGGTGCACCCTCTTAAGCCAGCTTGCGCACCACCTTGCCCACCATGGAGAAGGGGGGAAACAGGTACAGGAACCCCAGATCCCTCCAGGCAAGAGACATGGCGTCCGCTGCCAGGGACAGAGGATCCTGAGACAGAGACACAAACATTGGGAGCTTGCGATTGTGACGTGAGGCAGAGATCCACCTCCGGAAACCCCCACGTGTGACAGAGGGACCGGAATACCATGTGTATGAGAGACCATTCCCCTCGGCGAGAGGATCCCCTGCTCAGGGAGTCCGCCTCCGTGTTTTCCACTCCCGGAATGTACACTGCTGAGATGCATGGAACATTGCTCTCCGCCCATGCAAGAATCAGAGAAACTTCCCTGAGGGCACTCCTGCTGCGAGTCCCTCCTTGGTGATTGATGTAAGCTACCGCAGTTCGATTGTCTGATTGAACCTGATCCGGTAAGCTGCGTAGGTGATGCGTCAAGCATCACAGAACCAACCGAATTGCTCTCAGCTCCAAGATATTGATGGGGGTGTGAGCCTCCAGAGGACCCCACAGCCCCTGGAACTGATGCGTCTTCCAAAAAACCTCCCCAGCCCAACAGGCTGGCATCCGTGGTAACCGTCTCCCAACAAGGGGTCAGAAAGGATCTGCCCCTCATCAGATTGCTTGGTTCCAGCCACCACTGAAGGAACTGCCGAACCCGGGGAGACATCATGAATGACTGATCCAATGACTGCGGACATCTCTCCCAGGCCAACAATAGATGGATCTGGAGCGACCTCGTGTGGAACTGAGCAAAGGGAACTGCCTCGAAGGAAGCCACAATCAATCCCACCAGTCTCATCCCTAGCCGGATAGAAGGACGAGGATTGGACAGGAGAAGACGTATCAGATCCTGAACCTTCTGCACCTTGGACTGAGGAAGGAAAACCCTGGTCCGAATGGTATCCAGATTCATGCCCAGAAACGAGATCTCCCTTGAGGTGGAGAGAGAAGACTTGGGATGGTTGATCACCCAGTTGATCACCTAGCCGAACCTTTCCAGCGTCGCCACCACCATACCTGGTGTCCAGCTCCGCCTGACAGAGAGGATGCCGTAATGAGGAGGTCGTCCAAATATGGAACAATGCCCTGGGCTCTGAGAAGGGCCATTATGCCCGCCAGCACCTTGGTGAACACCCTTAGTGCCAAAGTCAACCCGAGAGGGAGGACCACAAACTGAAAATGCTGATCTCCCACCACAAACCTGAGAAATCTCTGGTGTGCTGGGCAGATTGGTACCGGAAGGTAAGCATCCTTGATGTCTATGGATGTCATGAAATCCCCCTGACGAAGGGAATTGATGACTGAGTGCAGAGTCTCCATGCGGAACTTCTTGGTTCTGATGAACCTGTTGAGAAGCTTCAAATCCAGAATGGGTCTTATGGATCCATCCTTTTTGGGAACCGTGAAGAGGTTGGAATAATAGCCCCGGCTTCTCTCCGAGAAAGGCACCGGGCATATGACATCCATGACCAGAAGATTCTTTACAGCCAACAGGAGCCCCTGCGCAGCCCGGGGATCCGAAGGGACCCGAGACCATAGGAATCTGGGAGGAGGCCGGTACTCGAACTCCAGTTTGTACCCGGAAGAGACCACTCCCAAGATTCATTTGTCTGTGACCTCCTGGGCCCAGACCAGAAAGAAGTGCCGCAGCCGTCCCCCCCACCAGCAAGGGTAAGGGCGTCCCCTCATTGCTGAGCTGTCTTGGCAGCAGGATTGGGACCTTAGTTAAGGCCTGGACGAGCGCGTCTTCTGCCTCTGTTCCAGGAATCACCTCTGAAATTAGAGTAGGCAAAGCCTCTGCCTGCTCTGGCACCGCGAAAGGAAGGATTGAAGGAGCCTGCCCCCCCGAAAGGGGCGACGCTGCTACTTACGCTGAGGTAACTTTGCACCTTTCGCCACTGAATCCAATTTATCTCCGAACAGCCTCATGCCCAGGAAGGGTAGCGCTGCGAGTGATTTCTTAGCCACAATGTCAGCCGCCCACTGGCGTAGCCAGACCTATCGGCGAATAGCCACCCGCAATGCCGAGGTTCTACTACACATAATAATCGCGTCACAAATAAATTACACCGCTTAAGGGCTATGAAATCATCACTGGTCGGGTTAAGCTGGGAACCACTCAACAGGCCCCTAACCACAGACCTGGTAGCCACAGTCACGAGCGCCGAGGCACAAAACGGCCGCAAGGCTGAACCCACACTGGCAAAGGCATGGCATGCCATCTGATCAAAGCGTTTGTCCTCACCATCTTTAAGAGTGGCGGCGTCTGGATAATGTACAACGGAGGTGTTGGACAATCCCAGAACGGACGCATCGACCTCGGGAGGGGACGACCAGCGCTTCACCGCGTCCACCGGGAAGGGATACTTCCTATCCCATCCCTGAGGAACACCGGGGAGCCAGCTAGGCCTCTCCCATTCCTAGAGAATCATGCAATCAAAATAATTCTAATTTTGGAACTCCAAGCGGGGCTTAGAAGTCCCAAAAAAGTCCCCCTTCTGCGGGAGGGTCTCCGCTGGTGGAGAAATATCCAGTACCTCAAATAGATGGGCCAGGATCTTGGGGGGTATCCACGACATCCCCCAGCGCCTGCCCAGTATCAGTATCCAAAAAAACTGCTGATCCTCAGCATCAGATTCCTCAAACAATTCCCCCTCCTCGAGTAGGGAATAATCAGACCAGTCAAGGGAATCATAGTCATCAAAATCCAGTAACGGCACGGCCGGCGATAGATGCCTTCTCTTAGCTGGGGCCTTTCTGGCCGCAGAGCTAGAAATCAACTTTTCAAAGTTGGCCAGCCTAGCACAAACATCAGCTTGCGACTCCCTGCTAATGACAGTGTCACTTGGGGTACGGATAAGGCGGGGTGGGGTAGGTAGCCTGGGACCCCGACTGCCGTGTAATGGCCTGCTGTGCACATGGAATACAAATAAACACCTTATCCCCCCACAAGGGATGCCCCACAAACCACACATTGCCAGGGTTGCCCCGAAGGGAGCCCGAGCCCGGTATCCTGGGAAGCCTCCATATGGTGAATTCTTATGGTAGTCGCAATGACCAGTGGGAATTACGCCAGTAAGCTACCCGGGAGAACCCCCTTTTAATTATCAAGGAAGGTAATCCCCCTGGAAGACATAATATAAAAAGGGTACCATAAGCAGGAAGTCATTACAGCAATCATACATCCAGATATAATCACAGTCATACAATATATCTGTATAACCTTAATGTACATGTCATGGATAACGCAGCATACAAGGCACCACAATAGAAATACGATTATGCATATAATAGAACGAGCCCCACAGGGCACTCACAGATAGGATGCAAGATGGCGAAGGCGACCGGACACCCAGCAGCATCAGCCAGGCCAGGGGAAGAGAAGGAGGGCGGGCCAGTGCGGATTGCGCGCCGTGCGTGGCCCCGCCCCCTCCTGCTGGGAAGAGTAACCGCGGTTCCCAGCCATTGCGCCAAAAGAGGGGTGCGGGCTTGCATCAGCGCACCGAGCGCCCGGCCTCGCCCCCTCTCCTGACTAACATGAGAAGCCAAAAAAAATGGCCGCGCTCCCACAAGGTTGTGGAGCCGACCCGTGATCCGGGCAGCCGTCTAACAGATGCGGCCCAGCAACAAGTGAAGCAAAGAGCCACACACACACCAATGCCCCCCCTCCCCCCATGATCCAGGGACAGGGAGCAATGGGTGGGGGGGGGGAAGTCCCAAGCCACCTAATGCAGCGCAGGGAAAATGACGGACAGGGCATCCCAAACCAGGATCCCGAACCTGGTATCCGCCTACCCCTTGGAGGGGTCTCACGGAGGAGCATGGCTCCAAGTTATCACACCACTAAGGTGTATCCTACCTTCACCGGGACCAACAGCCAGGGCTGGGAGGCATAGGGGCTTAATAAAAAACAAGGTCCGGGCAAAAATAGGGAAATAAAATGGCCGGGTGTAAACCCGGCTTACCTGCAAGGAGGAGAGCCATCTTCTGACTTGCTCGCCGTCTGCAGAGACGATTACTGGGGAATGTGTGGGAGTTCCCAGGTATTTATGGACTGGGAGGGGCTCGTTTTTTTCTTGTCATCTCTGCAAAGTTCGCCCTCTGCTGGCCATAACCCACATGTCATGATTATGGAAGCGGGGTGTGTGACATACTTGGAATATAAACATTTGGGTTAGAATTTTGCCCTCAACCTGAATAAAGTTGATTTAAAGCATAAGGAGTTAAATCTGTCATCTCTGCCTCAGATGATTAGCAAGCCAGTGTGAGGAAGTCTCTGATCTGTACATCTAATGCAGGAGCTGATGCACATTGCAAGGTAAACACATCGTAGCTAAACAGTTTTTTTTTTTTATAACACATACTTGCAAACAAATAGAAAAGAAAAAAAATAACAAATAAGATAAGCACATTGATTACATTTTGGCACACAGTAATGGAAATGCCAGATTTGGGCGTTAAAATAATAAAACACCACATATAGAGGCCTGTTTTCATGCTAACAACTTCCATTTCCAAGTATGTGTGACATACTTGGAATATAAACATTTGGGTTAGAATTTTGCCCTCAACCTGAATAAGTTGATTTAAAGCATAAGGAGTTAAATCTGTCATCTCTGCCTCAGATGATTAGCAAGCCAGTGTGAGGAAGTCTCTGATCTGTACATCTAATGCAGGAGCTGATGCACATTGCAAGGTAAACACATCGTAGCTAAACAGTTTTTTTTTTTTTTTTATAACACATACTTGCAAACAAATAGAAAAGAAAAAAAATAACAAATAAGATAAGCACATTGATTACATTTTGGCACACAGTAATGGAAATGCCAGATTTGGGCGTTAAAATAATAAAACACCACATATAGAGGCCTGTTTTCATGCTAACAACTTCCATTTCACAAACAATGTTTTAGAGCACTGGTTCTTAACCTGCGGTGTGTGTACCCCAGGGGGTACGAGGGTGGACAACAGGAGTCTGATAGGTCCATTATATTATTTTAACAGTAAATCCGTTTTCCCTTTAGCTTTAATAGTGTGGCCTACTTATTTTAGTCAAATTTATAATTGATCCCCTCTTTGGGGGTACTTGGCATAACAAGTTTGAGAGCCACTGTTCTAGAGAACAATTTTAATGACCTTTGCACATTATGTTTTCTCGATAGTATTTAGTTCTGAGAATAAGGGAATCTGTAAGGGGGGATACTACTTACTTGGGAGGGAAGTGACTCTTTTCCAGCTCAGCTATTATAATAAAACTCACCCAAATCCTGGCCACCTAGAGGGGAATTCAGCTGTAGACTTGGGTGACAGACCAGTAAAGTGACACTGCTGCACGGAATTGGGAGACTTCTTAAATAATATTAATGTTTAATGATATTCAATATTGGGCAAGGTCTTGTGTTTCTTTTGGCCAAGTAAAAACGTGTTAGGCCCCTTGAAAAGGGTGGCCATTTTGCTAGATTACTGAGGTACATTGGAGGGAAAAGTGATGAGGGAGAAGAAGTTGAAACTCTTGTAGCAAGACATCACACATCTCAGAAAAATACCATTTTGTGAATACTCACCTGTAAAATGGGTATTCTAAGTATGTCACACACCCCACTTCAAGACATTCATTACATGTGGGTATACTGACCTGTAGATGGCGATCTTGCGGAGATGTCAAAAAAAGGAAGGCCCTCCCGGCCCATAAATACCTGGGACCTCCCACTCACTCCCCAGTATAAAGATAGCAGTAAGATAAAGGGACCAGGAAAGCCAATTAAAACTAAACAAAGGTTCACCATATAAAGGATCCAGAATACAAAAGGGCAGGGTGAAGCGGGGTGTGTGACATACTTATAATACCCATTTTACAGGTGAGTATTCACAAAATGGCATTATTCTAAGTATGTCACACACCCCGCTTCAAGACATTCATTACATGTGGGACATCCAATAACAGTGTCCATAAAGGGCGGGGATCCAAAAAACAAGGCACAAACTTAAACCACTGCAGCTTGCAGAATTTTGCGGCCAAAAACAGCATCCGCTGAGGCCCGCACATCAACCTTGTAAAACTTGGAAAAAGTGTGAACCGAATACCAAGTAGCAGCCTTACAAACCTGCTCAACAGAAGCCTGGTGCTGGAAGGCCCAGGACGCCCCAACAGCACGAGTAGAATGAGCAGTAACATGAAAAGGGGGAATCTTCCCCTTAGCCGAATAGGCCCCAACAATGGCCTGGCGAATCCATTTACTAATAGAAGACTTGGCGGGAGCCAAACCCTTCCTAGGCCCAGAGGGCACCACAAAAAGAGCGTCAGTCCTACGAAAAGGTGAAGTAGCCAACAAATAGTACTTCACACAGCGAACCACATCCAAAGAATGCAAAACCCTCTCCTTGTCATTGCTAGGCTTAGGACACAAGGAGGGTAGAACAACATCCTGATTAAGATGAAAAGCAGAGACCACCTTAGGAAGGAAATCTGGCTTGAAGCGGAAAACAACCTTGTCCTGATGCCTCTCAAAGTAAGGGGCCTCAATGGACAAGGCTGCCAACTCCGAAACACGCCGAACAGAAGTGATGGCAACCAGAAAAACAACCTTCTGAGTAAGCGCAGAAAGCGCAATATCCTGCAAAGGTTCAAAAAGGAGGACCTTGCAAGGCCGAAAGAACCAAGTTCAAATCCCAAACTGGGAGCAAAGGCTTCCTAGGAGGCCGCACATGCGTAACCCCCTGGAAAAAGGTCTTAACCAGAGGAAGTAAAAGACTTTTGAAAGAAAACCGCCAGGGCAGAAACATGCCCTTTCAGCATACTAAGCTGCAAACCTAGGTCCAAACAATGTTGCAGAAATTCCAAGACCCTAGGGATAGAAAACGCCATGCAAGGCAAGGCCCTGACCTCACACCAATCAATATAAGACCTCCAAATTCTATAGTAGATGGCAGAGGAAGACTTCTTTTTAGCACTAACCAGAGTCTGAATGACAGCATCAGAAAGACCTTCCTCCTTCAAGATGGAGGCAAAGAGGTCCACCTCCGGAGTCCCCCACCTGAGGCAAAGCGTCCGAAACACCTTGAGGCTGAGCGCCCATTCCCCCCGGCGAGATGACCCCCTGCTCAGGGAGTCCGCCTCTGTGTTCTCCACTCCCGGAATGTACACTGCCGAGATGCATGGGACATTGCCCTCTGCCCAATCCAGGATCAAAGACACTTCCCTGAGGGCACGCTTGCTGCGAGTCCCTCCCTGGTGATTGATGTAGGCGACCGCCGTCCGATTGTCCGACCGAACTTGAACCGGTAGTCCCCGTAACTGATGAGTCAAGTGAGCCAGAACCAACCTGATGGCTCTCAACTCCAGAACATTGATGGGATCGTGAGCATCCTGAGGCCCCCACAGTCCCTGAAACTGAAGATCTTTCCAAAATCCCCCCCAACCTGACAGGCTGGCATCCGTGGTGACCGTCTCCCAACGAGGGGACAGAAAAGACCTGCCCCTCAGATTGCATGGTTTCAGCCACCACCGAAGGGAACGCAGCACCCAGGGAGACATCAGAAAGGACTGATCCAATGACAGTGGGGACCCGTCCCAGGCCGCCAAGAGATGGAGCTGGAGCGTCCTTGTGTGAAACTGGGCAAAGGGAACCGCCTCGAACGATGCGACCATCAATCCCACCAGTCACATCCCTAGCCGGATGGACGGGCGGGGGATAGATAGGAGACGCTGAGTCAATTCCTGAATCAGAAGAACCTTGGCTCGGGGGGGGGGGGACACCCTGGTCTGAGAAGTATCCAGAGATATTCCCAGGAACTCCACCACCCTGGAGGGAGAGAGACAGGACTTGGGATAGATGATCACCCAACTGAAGCTCTCCAGAGTGGACACCACGGTCCTGGTATCCAGCTGCGCCTGACTGAGGGTAGAGGCCATGATGAGCAGATCATCCAGATAAGGCACGATGCGGATACCCCTGGCTCTGAGGATGGCCATCACTCCTGCCAACACCTTGGTAAAAACCGTTGGAGCCGAGGTAAGGCGAAACGGAAGAGCCACAAACTGAAAATGTCGATTTTCCACGACGAACCTGAGAAATCTCTGGTGTGCCGGAAATATTGGAATATGCAGGTAAGCATCCTTGACGTCTATGGACGTCATGAAGTCCCCCTGACGAAGTGAGTGGATGGCTGAGCGCAGAGTTTCCATACGGAACTTCCGGGGAACCTGTTGAGCAACTTCAGATCTAGAATGGGACAAACAGATCCGTCCTTCTTGGGCACCGGGAACAAATTGGAATAGAGAGGGGCACCGGACAGATGACAGCCATGTCCAAGAGACTTGCTACTGCCGCCCGAAGCCCCTGGGCGGCCAGAGGATCTGACGGCACCCGAGACCTGAAGAATCTGGGAGGGGGCCGGAACTCGAACTCCAGCTTGTAACCGGAAGACACCACTTCCCGAATCCACCTGTCCGAGACCTCTTGGACCCAGACCCAGGAGAAGAGTTGCAGCCGTCCCCCCACCCGCAAGGGTGAGGGCACCCCCTCATTGCTGAGCCGTCTTGGCAGCGGCTCTAGGCTTGGAGCCCCAACTGTGTCCTGGACGGGCCCGACCCCTGCCCCTAGGCCAGGAATCGCCTCTGGACGAAGGGAAGGCCGAACCCCTGCCAACTCTAGCCCCACAAAAGGACTGAGAGAAGGAAGCCGCCCCCCTGAAAGGGGCGACGATGCTTCTTACGCTGAGGTAACTTACCTCCCTGTGCCACCGAATCCAATTTTTTCTTCCAAAGAGCCGCAACCCCACAAAGGGAAGGGCCGTAAGCGACTTTTTGGACACAAAATCAGCCGCCCACTGGGTAACCAAACCGACCGCCGGATAGCCACAAGCAAGGCCGAAGCTCTGCTACACATCACCAATGTGTCATCCAAGGCGGACAGCACAAAAGGACAAAAATAACTCAAAGCGCTTAAGGTCAGCAAACTCCTCACTAGCCGGGTCAAGCCCGGAAGAGGTCAACAGTCCTCTAACAACCGACCTGGCAGCTACCAATAAAAGCGCTGAAGCACAAACCGGCCGCAAGGCCGACCCAACACTGGCAAAACCATGACAAGCCATCTGGTGGTCAATGCGTTTATCGTCACCATCCTTGAGAGTAGTGTACTCTGGAGAATGCAGGATTGAGGAACTGGACAACCCCAAAACAGGAGCATCCACCTTGGTGGAGGCGACTAGTGCTTCACCGCGTCCGCCGGAAAGGGATATTTTTTGTCCCAACCCGGAGGGACACCCGGAGTCGGCATCTCCCATTCCTTGAAAATGATACCATCATAATACTTTTGATAAGGAAATTCCAAGCGCGGCTTGTTCACCTCAAAGAACTCCCCCTTTCAGCGGAGGAGCCGCCTCGGGGGGAGAAATAGCCAGGACCTCAAAACATATGAGCCAGGACCCTAGAGGTATCCAAGGAATCCCCCTGGCCCTGCTCGGTATCAGCACCCATAAACTGCTGGTCATCGGAGCCCTCAGACTCCTCATACAGCTCCCCTTCCTCACGCGGGGAACAGTCAGACCAATCCAGGGAGTCAAACGCCTCCATATCAAGGGCCTGCGTGGCTGTATACAAATGTTTTCGCTTTGCCGTGGCCTTTTTAGCAACGGCACTGGAAAACAATTTTTCAAGATTGGCCAATCTGGCACACACCTCAGATTGCGACTCCCCGCCAATGACCACATCACATGGGGTAAGTGTCAAGCGAGGGGGGGGGGAGACGGAGAGGAGACTGGCGGAGCAGAAACAGACGCCTGAGATCCGGTCTGCCGCGTAATAGACCGTTGCGCACAGGGTACACAAAGAAATACATCATCCCCCAAAAGGGATACCCCACACCCCAAACACAGCCTGGATTGCCCCGAGGGAGGCACAAGCCCAGTATCCAGGGAAGCCTCCATATGGTGATTTTTTAAAAATATATATATATATATATATTGCTCCGAGGGAATTACACAGTAATGCAACCCGGGATGCCCCTTTAAGTCCCGAGTGGGAGGAATTTTTTTTTTTTTATAACAATAGATCTTTATTGAAAAGAGTAAAGGCGAAAAGACAGATCACACTTATACATTTTGATTACAGCTACTGAGCATTGCAGATACAATATAGCACTTGAATTCAACATTACAGCATTTGGCGACTACTCTATGTGCATGGCCTACCCGTCAACTAGAATTCAGTCAAGGATCATGTCTCAACGCCCCGACCCTTCACTTTTTTCCAATGATACCAGGAAAGGGAAAGGGAGGAAGGTGTGTGCAGATGGGGAATAAGGGTGAGGGGGAAGGTAAAGAAAAGGTAAGGGGGAACAAGAGAAAAACCGCGGCAGAAAGGGGGGGGGGGGAGGTCGGGGAGCAGGCCCCAGGGTAGGGAGGGCACGGGCGGCCCCGCAACTCATAATAGCCCCATACTCCCCTCAGATCCCCCCCGCCGACGAAGGGGGGAAAAAACCCCCACATCCCCGCCCGGGGGGGGGGGGGCGCGGGGGACCAGGGGGAGGAGGCCCAGGCCTCCACCATCAAGCGGGGAGAGAGAGCCGCCACAGGCGTGGGGGCGTAACACCCGGACCGGATCGAGCACCACAACGGCCCCCGAGCGACCCCCAAACACCTCAGGTCTCGTCCCTCAGGGTCCTGCCCGCCACCGACTCCATGAACAGGGACCACTGCATCCACCGACGTCTATTTTTCTCCTCAGTGCGCTGAAGGACGGCTGTCAGGTCCTCCATTCGTCTGATGTCTTCCACCCTCCTAATCCAAGAGCCGATGGTTGGCGGGGTAGTCGACTTCCATCTGGCGGGGATACATGCTCTGGCAGCGTTTACCAGGTGGATCGTCAAGGATTTCTTGTATTTGCTTACCGAGGCTTTGGTAGAATGCAGAAGGAGGACCTCCGGGGAGAGTTCCATCGGTTCTCCTGTTATCTTATGAATCCACTTAACGATCTCCTCCCAGAAGCCCCTTATCTTTGTACATCCCCAAAAAATGTGCGAGAGGGAGCCCGTGTCGCTCTCACATCTCCAGCATAAGGGAGGAACCGATAGGAAGATGCGATGAAGTGACTGTGGTGACCTATACCATCGACTCAGTATTTTGTAGCCCGCCTCTTGATACTGGTTACTTATTGAGGCCCGTTGTGCAAGCTCCAGCATGAGTGGGAGGAATTTTAAGCCAACTAAATTTTACCAGGGACCCTAGGACCGGGAGAACCCCCCTTTAATAGGATCAATGGTCCACCTGGAACACACAAACAAAACACACAATCAGACCATGCTATCAAATGTCCTTAAAGAGTTAATAAAAGAGCATCTGATGGGCCACAGGCCACTCACCCGACCTTCACCCCACCGGAGTCCCGCACGCCAGGCAGAAGGGGAAGTGGAAGACGCGTAGTGTGCAGTAGGAAGAGGGAGCGCCCGGCCCGCCCCTCCCCCATCTCTCCGGGCCAGAAGCCGGGACCTGAAAACGGCGCCCGCAGCATGGGGGCGGGCCGTAGGCGCGCGCCCGGCCCCGCCCTGAGGAGAAGAAGCACCTCATGGGCGCCTACAGCCGCCATTGCCACACGCCGGAGGCCGGCGCAGCGGGACCTCCGGCGCCAGTCTGTGAAGTCAAACATGCACAGTAAAGCACCTCACACACACACAATAAAAATAATAAGATGAATCCATAAAGGACCCCCCCCCCTCTAAGGGTATCCGGGAGAGGGGGAATCCATGCTAGGGTAGGGTCAAGGGATGGGGCATCTCAAACCAGGGTCACCAACCCGGTAAGCCGCCTACCCCTTGTTATGGGGTCTCACGGCTCCTGAGCACCTAGGGTGCCATCTACCCTTGCCCGGACCAGCAGCCTAGGCTGGGAGGCAAGTAACGTAAATAAAGGGATCCGGGCAAGAATAGAGGGCCGGGAGTCATCCCGGCTACCTGCAAGGAGGAGACATCCATCTTCTGACTTGCTCGCCTCTGCAGAGATGAAAGACTGGGGAGTGAGTGGGAGGTCCCAGGTATTTATGGGCCGGGAGGGTCTTACCTTTTTTTATTGACATCTCTGCAAGATCGCCATCTACAGGTCAGTATACCCACATGTAATGAATGTCTTGAAGCGGGGTGTGTGACATACTTAGAATATTGTAATTTTATTTGTTGCCAACAAAAATTGTCAGAGGCCATAATAAAATAAAATATTCATTGGGGGAAAAAAAAGGGGGAGGGGGGGAAGATAGCACCTTATTGTTAGAGCAGGCAATAGTACAGCTGTAGTTCACAGACACAAGCACTACCATAATATATATTTCCTATTAAGCCCTGTGTGAAAGAAAAGCATACAGCCATTTATCCATTATCAGATTTCAGTGTAACAATGCAATCAATAATTCATATTGTCAGATCAGAAGTCATGTTTAATAGTTTCCCCCTATGCAGTATTTAAATGGATTACTTACTGATGATGCTGCTGTGCCCGGGACAGGAGAACCAACCACGTAAAAAGTGCAAAAGCTGCACCGGGTGTCGACCACCCAGCTATTGCAAAGCCTGACCATTCTATTATTTCACCAAAGAAGTTTGCTCCAGAAACATATTCAAAAAGACCACCTAAAGAAAAAAAATGATATATATATATTTGCATTGTTCAAGCCATTTATATAATATATAGCCACATCTTTAAGGAGCACAATTGCAAAAAAATATAGTTCAATAATAAAACATTCAAATATTTATGCTAAATAGCAAGATGAGATGTCAATAACACAACCTACATCACAAAAAGGTGTTTCAGGCGACAGATCTTTGTTCCATTCTACTTGATTCCAATGGTCAGTACTCTGAGCTAGGGGGCCATGCCCACCAACATCTGCACCCAGCGAGGCACACGTGTGGGGTCTTTTGCTGCCCCCCTACTCCCCAGCTCCCCATGACTCATCCGCTTTTAGACTTTAGTTTAGGTTTTGGTCCACTCTAAGAATTTAACGTCAGTCAGTCACTGGTAAGGCTAATAGTATCTTCTGTAAGGCTAATTGTATCTTCTGTAAGGCTAATAGTAGCTTCATGCAGGAACAGGTAGGCCCGTAATAAAATCAATAGGTGCATGTTCCCATCTGCCCATTCACTTGAAGGGAGCGCACACAGGATTGGGGGGATGCCGTTTTACGCCTCTGTGCAGCGTCCGCACAGACCCGCCAGAAAGGCACTGGATCGCAGGTTAGTTTTGATTGGAATTCTGCTTTAAACTAGACCAACAGCCTGGCACAGTTGGAAAAGAAAGGTAGCAGCCATTCTGGAGCTTCTGGAGTTTTCAACAAACAATGCACAGCTACAGGAAGCCCAGCAGCACTTCCTGTTTGCAGGTGGCATGCAAATGCATTTTGTTTCAGAGATTTACTACAGCAGTAGAAAAAGGTAAATTAATTTTTATGTGCAGCAATCTAAGTTGCCCTAGGGAGGGATGCATATGACCACTGTTTGTTGAGTTGGTCTGGTTTAAGTCATTTTTGACTGTTGGTCCGCTTTAAAGCTCAGGATGCAAACACACACCCCTCTTCCGTGGTGTGTATGGCCCAGACCAGCAACCATTAGTGTACCACCCCGCAGACTTAGGTGAGAGCAAGTGTGCTTATTGGTCGAACGGCACACTAAGCCTATCAGTGCACTCACTGTCACTCATGCCGACCTTGCAGCCATCAGAAAGGACGGGCACGTGTGTGGCTAGGGAATGAGCACAGATGCAGCATGGGCTCCAGGAGAAGGTAAGTGTAACTGGCAATTGGGGGAGGGGTTCACAAGGGGGGGGGGGCATCCAGAATTGGGATTGGAAGGAGTGGAACTAGGATGTTGCTCTTTAACAAAAAAGTCCTACTACATTTGTCCTCTCCCATTTGTAGCTCAGATGTCTGATAACACACAATGACTGCATTACGCAACACCACTACCTTGGCATCTTGACCATATAAAGCAATAGATCAAGGAGTAGGCAGCTACTTACCTTGAGGTATTTTGTAGCCCGTCTCCCCTGGTTTCCGTAAATTCCTTAATAGGTGGTCAGAATAAATATTGATAAACATTCCACAGAAAAACAGTATTATACCTGAAAAATATGTGAAGAGAGTGTTTAATAGTATGCATAAAATCAGAAGAAATCTTTACAACTAGGACCACAATCAGAAATATATAGGCCCACCTCTCTGAAAATACAGTATACTGGGGTTTTTACTGTCCTGCCTTGTGTATAACTATGGAGAATGCAATAAAGGAATGAAGGTAGGTAGTTTATGAAATTTATATAAAAGTGCTAGCAGGCAAAGCTAATTATTACACCATTGCGTTGAGCCACATTTGGCACCGTCCTAAACGGTTTTCCCCATTTTTAAATTGAAGAAAAAATGACCGAGGTCAAGGTTTACAGTTTCACCTAATGATTGCTTTTCTAAAAGAACGGGGTGTGGCGCTTGGATCTGTGCTGCTGACAGAATGTGATGAATCTGGAGGAGGGACCAGCAATACTGTCTTGTTATGCTGTGCTGATCAAGGGATGGAATGAAAGCCATTTCTGATTAAATATAAAAATGGAAACAATTACCTTTGCCTGCCGTAGCTCTTAAAACCCTTAAAAAACGATTCCCCAGCATATAAAATTTATACATTTTTTGTTTTTAGTCACTTATAATTCTTTCCCCCACTGGACAGCAACCCTGTTCAGGACTTTAGAATATGGGCGCCATCTTGAATCAGAAGCTTCACACTTACTGAGGAGAGGAGAGTAGGTTATAGCTGTGCTTTGCTCAGACAGAGCAGAGCTAGGGTCAGGAAAAGGTCAGCAATCCCAGAATGCAGAGCAGCACAGTCAGAGGGCACTTCCTATTTGAAGCTGCCTGATGTTCCATGAGCCGCCATCTTGGATGTTTAAAGGCTCATAACATGTAGTAGATGCAGGTAGGATGATTTTTAATGTGGGCAGTCTGTATGTACAGGGTGTGGGAAACATATAAGATATGCTCTTATTCAGAGTGAAGGACCGTTATGGTGTCACTCCCTTCCCCTAGTACAGCTGTCTGTCGCAGAGAAATCAAGGGTCATTCAAAACAGTGGGCTAGTATTGCAGTGGGTGCACACCAGAGAAGGAAAGGGTTAGCCAGAGGGAATACCCTATGGGATGGCAGTGCAGAGAAATAAGCGTGGTAACACCCAGGGTCAGATTGCAGTTGTAGTCTTTTCTCTTAATTCACTTATACACGCAGTGCTGATTGGGGTGTCCTAATCTAAAGCGTGAGGGAGAATCCCCTACTAACAACATTGGGTGCAGTGGCAGAAAGAACCAAGTATAGACTGCCACCCATTGGTCAAACACTGCTTCCACAACACCCTCATATCAACCTAGGGGGAATTTTAGCAGGAAGGTGCTACTGAAGACCAATGCTTGATGATGCACAGGATTAACACAAGCAATAAAAACTCAAATAAAAAAAAAATACCTGCAATAAATCTCGGATCCTTTGTCCAGTCTGAGGGTAGAGGAGCATGCTTACACAAATAGCTGCTTTGCAAATATCCATTATAACAGCAGAACAGGAATGCAAGAGCAAAGGATGCAAAGGGTGTTGGTTTTCCTCCACGAATCAAAAAGGGGAAAATAAGTGTGCTGTGAAAGCAAGCAAACCAGAATAAGGCATAGCACTTTTCCATCTATAGCAATAGAAAAATGAATAAAGAAAGTAAAGGCATTGCCCAGGACTTCAGACAATAAAATAAAAAATGTAATACTCCCCTTTTATCTGCAGCAGACAATTGCTTATAGTCCGGCGGTCTGACACTCACTTGACCAAGTCCCACGCCCCCCAGCCCAATCATCAGGGTCTGGAGTCCAGAGCGTGCTGAAAAATACAATTCTGTGATTACTCACCTGTAGAATTGGTATTATGAGTATACAGTACGTCCTGCTCCAGGTAGAATACTTACACTCGGGGTATTACTCCGCCAGATGGCGCTGGACTGCAGAGACATCGAAAATAGGCTCCTCCCGGCCCCTCAAATACCCAGGGACCTCCCACAAATCCCACAAAAGCAGTTAACGAGAAGCCGGGAGAATTAAAACAATCCAAACTAGTAACTATAACAATGATAACAATCACCATACAGGGGATCCAAGATAATGCAAAACCAAGGATGGGGTGGAGCAGGATGTACTGTATACTCATAATACCAATTCTACAGGTGAGTAATCACAGAATTGTATTATTCTTAGTATACAGTACGTCCTGCTCCAGATAGAATACTTACATTCAGGACATCCAATAGCAGTGTCCATAAAGTAGGGTGGGATCCCCAAAAAGGTAACAGCAGACAGTTTAAACCACTGCCGCCTGCAGAACCTTTCGGCCAAAAGCAGCATAAAGCTGACGCCCTAACATCAACCTTGTCAAACTTTGAAAAGGTATGAACAGAAGACCAAGTAGTTCAACAGAAGCCTGGTGCTGAAAGGCCCAAGAAGCACCAATAGCACGAGTAGTAAGGCGGAAGGGAGGATTCTTCCCCTTAGCAGAATAGGCCTGAATCACAGCCTTACAGATCCATTTGCTGATAGTAGACTTGGCAGGAGCCAAACCCTTCCTAGGACTAGAAGGGACCACAAAAAGAGCATCAGTTTTTCTGAAAGGTGCAGTAGCCACCAGATAGTACTTCAGACTCCTAACCACGTCCAAAGAATGCAAAACCCTCTCCTTAGCATTACTAGGATTAGGGCAAAATGAAGGGAGAACAATGTCCTGATTCAAATGAAAGGCAGACACTACCTTAGGCAGAAAATCTGGCTTGAAGCGAAACACCACCTTGCCCTGGTGTCTCTCATAGTAGGGGGGCTGAATGGAAAGCGCCGCCAATTCAGACACACGCCCAACGGAGGTGATAGCCACCAAAAAGACAACCTTGAGAGCAAGAATGGCCAGGGAAAGCATCCTGCACCGGTTCAAAAGGAGCACCCTGCAAGGCTGACAAAACCAAGTTCAAATCCCAAACAGGCACCATAGTCTTACGAGGGGGACGCACAAGAGTCACCCCCTAATCAGCCCTAATCAGTCCTAATCAGAGAATGCTGAGCAAAGGACCTCTGGAAGAAAACTGCCAGGGCAGAAACCTGACCTTTTAGCGTACTAAGTTGTAGCCCCATCTCCAACCCATGCGGTAGGAACTCCAGAATCCTGGGAATAGAGAACACACGACAGGGAAGAGACTTAGACTCACACCAGTCGATGTAGGCACGCCAAACCCTGTAATAAATGGAAGAAGAAGACTTCTTCCTAGCCTTTATCAAGGTCTCCACAACCGAGAAGACAGCCCTTTCTCCATCAAGATGGAGGTTTCAGCAGCCAGGCAGTCAAAGCCAGAGTTTGTAAATTGGGATGGCGCAGTGAGCCCTGAGTGAGCAGATCTGGCACCATGGGCAGAGTGTACTGATCTACTGCCAGCTGCACCTGATGACAAGATAGCAGGAACTGAACCTGTGCAATCAGACTGTCCACCTTCTGTTGAGGAAGGAAAATCCTTGCCTGAACCGTATCCAGATTCATTCCTAGGAAGGGGACAGTGAGGACTTGGGGTGGTTGATCACCCAACCAAATGACTCCAGGGTGGCCACCACCAGCTGAGTATCCAATTCTGCCTGATGTAGAGATTGGGAGGTGATGAGAATGTCATCCAGATAAGGAAGCACGCGGACGCCCTGATACCTGAGCAGAGACATCACCCCAGACAGCACCTTGGTGAACACCCTGGGAGCTGAGGTGAGACCAAAGGGCAATGCCACAAACTGGTAGTGTCGATCCTTCAGAGCGAACCTGAGGAACCTTTGATGACCTGGAAATACAGGAATATGAAGGTAAGCATCCTTGATGTCCACAGAAGTCATGAAATCCCCTTGGCGCAGGGAACTGATGGCAGAGCGCAGTTTCCATGCGAAAGCGCCTGCTTCTGACGAACCTGTTGAGGATCTTTAAGTCCAGGATGGGCCTGACTGAACCATCTTTTTTGGGGACTGTGAATAGGTTGGAATAGAAACCCTTGCCCATTTCTCTTAAAGGGACCTTGCAGATGAACCCCCCAGCTCCAGGAGGCCTTGCACTGCCTGCATCAGCTCCTGAGCTAACACAGGGTCCTGAGGAATCCGGGATCTGATGAATCTTGGGGGCGGCCAGGCAGCAAACTCTATCTTGTAACCAGAGGACCCTAACTCCTGAATCCACCGGTCTGAGACATGAAGCCTCCAGACGTGAGCAAAGGGCTGAAGCCGTCCCCTCATGCCTGAGGGGGCTTGGGAGAGGATTTTGCCTTGGGGCCCCAGGAGGAGCCAGGACGCCCACGTCCTCTGCCCCTACTCCAGAAATCTCCCCGGGCCCCAGTAAAGGAAACCCCCCTCCCTTGTCTAGCACCATGGTAGGGGGAGGAGAAGGAGCCCTGACCCCGAAAGGGCCGAGGTTGCCGCCTGCGCTGGGGTAACCTGCCTCCCTTAGCAAAAAGGTCCAGGCAGTCCCCAAACAGGTGTAGTCCTTTGAAGGGAAACCCAGTGAGGGCCTTCTTGGCAGCATTGTCAGCAGCCCACTGGCGTAGCCAAACAAACAGAGCGGCGTATAGCCACCACAAGGGCAGATGACCTGGCACACATTCTAATGGTGTCATCCATTTATAGAGAACAAATTTACATGAACATCACAACTGGAGAGTGCACTGAACACCTCACAAGGCAAATCATCAGGGGCACTATCAAGCATATTTCTGATAAGGGTTCTAGTGGCCACAGCGGTAATGGCAGAAGCTCAGACCGGGCGCAGTGCCGTCCCCGCACATGCAAAGGCATGGGACGCAGCTGGTCAATGCGCCGGTCCTCAGCATCCCGCAGGGTAGTAGAGTCAGGGGAATGCATGACAGAGGTGTTAGATAGCCCTAGGACCGGGGCATCCACCTCAGGAGGGGATGACCAACACTTTACCACATCAGCAGGAAAGGGATACTTCCTATCCCAACTTTTAGGTACTCCGGGAAGTTTACTGGGGCGGTTGAAATGTGCTTGCTCTGGAAATTCCAAACATGATTTAGCTGTATGGAAGAGTTCCCCCCTTTGCCTGGGAGCCGCAACATGGGGAGAAATGGACAGAACCTCAAAAATCTGGGTCAATAATCTGTCAGTGTCATCAGTGGCCCAGGGGTCAGAGCCAGAATAGTCATGACCCCTTGGCCTCTCATCAGATGACCCTGTGTCAGAAAAAAGCTCCCCTTCATCCGAGGGGGTATAGCCACAAGGATTCCAAAACTTCTCAGTTTCCATAGGGAAAAGAGTGACATCAGGCGTTAAATGCTCAGTAAAAGTGAGATTTAAGCTTGGGGGGGGGGGGGGGGGGTAGGTGAAGTGATACGAAGTGCAGGCCCAGCCACTGGAAGGCCAGATTGCAGTGCAAGCACCTGCTCAGCACAGGGTACACAGACCCGCGCCTTGTCAGCGTCAGCACGAGGCTGCCCACACGCTACACACAACAGCCGGGCGTGTCCCGAAGGAACCCTGGTCACATTATCCTGAGATGCCTCCATTTGGTGATTATAGCGGCACTATAGGCCGATAGGGATTAACGCTATAAAGCAACCCAGGAAGCCCTAATAACCCGCTAGGGAGTGGGAGTAATTACACTAGGCCTAACAAGTTAGCAACCAATAGAGGGCCGGGAGAAGCCAATGGATTCGCCTGCCTGAAAGACATAATAAAAGGGGGCCGTAAGCAGTCAGTAATAAAGAGGTGATAATAAAGCCGCCCGCGAGGGCACTTACGGACCGCGGTAGGTAGAGGACCGTCGCGCATAAGCCAACCAGGCAGACGGCGTCAGTATACCTCGAGAGGCAGGCCGGTATCAGCAATGACGCGGAACGCGCCATAGACAGGCCCTGCCCCCCCGAAGAGCGCAAAGCCAGCACATGACAAGCAGCCAATGACGGCGCGCCGGCGCCTGAGGTAACGCCGCTGCCAAGAGCGGAACATAGTGACAGAAATGGCGCGCGGAAATTTTAAATAGTCATAGTAAAGCAAGACAGCGCGGCGGCTGACACAAGGCAAATGAAATAAAGTATAAGTCTAACACATGTAAATGCATAGCATACACACTGACACCCCCCCTTTTCCCCCCGAAGGCTACAAGGAGAATGAGGGAGGACAGCGCCACTTAAATAGGGCCCACCGATGGGCAGGGGCAAGGGCCAATAGTGCGGGAGGGGCATCCCATAGAGGTTCACCATAAGCCTGAACCGCCTACCCTTTGGTGGGGGATTGCGGTGGAGCAGCGCTCCTAAGCACCTAACAGCGGTGCTGCCTACCATCACCGACCAGCGCAGCCAAGGCTGGGAGGCACATTACTAATGGAACGGGTGAGAATAGTCCTACAGGGCCACAGGCTAATAGCCCCGCTCACCTGCGAGTAGAGAGAGCCATTTCTCGTCCTTCGCAGTCCAGACTACAGAGAAATTCTTGGGATTTGTGGGAGGTCTCTGGGTATTTGAGGGGCCGGGAGGAGCCTATTTTCGATGTCTCTGCAGTCCAGCGCCATCTGGCGGAGGAATACCGGAGTGTAAGTATTATCTGGAGCAGGACGTACTGTATAGTAATAATACAATGGGAGTCTGGGAATGCATACCCGTTCGCTATGCCATGCTCTATCGGTAAGCAGAGCTGTATGCCATTCATTCATATGCACAGCATACAGAGCAGTTTGGATAAAAGCATGCGCATGCAGCATGGGACTGTCAAGCAGGTGACTTGACAATGATCGATCCAACCCAAATTGGGACCAATAGGGACAGTAAAAATCCTGCTGATAGTCAAACCCCCTTATAGCATCCTATGGAGCTACAGGTAGCCTGCAAAAAGGAAGTGCATTGTGACCACAAGTCCAGTGCAGCTGAGTGGGAGTCGTGCGCCCACTGGCAAGCTCTGATTTGTGGTCTGCGGGTAAAATCCATAAAAGTGGATTACTTACTTTTAAGTCCTTTTATATGGACTTAAGACCTTTATATGTGGGATATGTGGGAATTCTTTTAATGTGTGATGATAAAATGCATGGACAGGTGTATGAGGGTTGACCAGTCAAACTCTAAAATCAAATGCTTGGCAGCTTACCTGATGCAGTGTCAGGCTGTCCCTGCACTCTGGTACACGAAAGGATGAGGAATTTATTCTCTCTCTGCCTCCAGTACCTCCCCCCCAATCCCGATCCTGAATCTTGAGGCTTGCGTCAGGTTGACACCTCCTCAGGTTGATGCCCAAGATCTAGCATAACTGGCAGTTCTGTGCCTGGTTCCTTGCAGTGTCTCAAATACAACAAATAGGACAAGTGGTTAAAGGTAGGCCTGGCAAATAGGCTAAGAGCACAGATTAGCTGAGCAAACGTCAATTTATTGCACCAATCTCAGCACACACATGGGACATAATCTTACAGATAAAAAACTAACAAAAGTGCTTTAAAATCACGGGGGCCCACCGAGCACACTCACACGCTACCACGCACTCATACAGCCCACCCCGCTAGCAGCGGCAAGACACACTACTCAGAGCTTGTTACTCCAGCAAAGTTGTCAACATGAGACAGTGGCCAGCCTCCTCACACTAGAAGTTGACTCAATGAATGTATCCAGCTGAATAATACTTGACATATATTAGTGTCATCATATAATGAATCTCTTGATATGCAGCATCCAAGGTTCAAATGCGACTATCACACAGCATGGCAGAATGCTTGATATCTTGCATCATGGGTCCATCATATACCAGCATAGCACTGCATTTTCAAGTCTCTAAGCTCAAATAAAAACTGTACAATCAATGTGTAACAACGCCTCGCCGAGGCTAGTACTTAGCTGAGACACGCAGTTATCCATTGCCGAGCACTGGCGCCATAACGTCGGTGTTGCGCAACACTTCAAAACTGGAGGGACTTAGGGCAGAAGCAGAGCTGGAAGCAGGGTGGCCAGCACGTGGAGAGGGCCGGCCGGCGACGCGCGTTTCGCTCCGCCCACCGGAGCTTCGTCAGGGTGGTGGGCGGCCCTCCATACCTCCATTATAAGCCTGAGTTCCCTCCCGTGCATCAGGGGTGACCAATCCGTAGTGCGCTTCCTGGCGTGACGCAATCCGCGTCATTCCCCCTTCTCCGGGTTAGCCCAGCTGGCTAGTCAATCATCCGGTCTCTACAGTGACGCATTCCGCGTCATTAGCATGTACAGACTCACTTGAACTGGCCAATCACTTCGGCTTCCTGTAGTGACGCATTCCGCGTCATCCCCGAATTGATACACGCCCAGCTGTCACGATTGTAAACACTGTCAGAGACCCCCAGCTGTCAGGAAGCGCGCATTTATCCCCTCACCTACGGGGCACGCGAAGGGACTTCTTATTCCTTCTTCCACCATATGCATCTCATATGCTTCGTGGAGGTATGGGTATGGGTGTGTTAAGGGGGCCCCCCACAGCAATGTTAGTCAATCTCTTGCCACATTCAAATAATACGGGTAGTCATTGCGCAGTCCATGTCATCATCTCAGTCTTCATATTGGAACTTGGGGTACAGCTGAATAGATGATATTGCTTATACGGGGCCCATGTGACTAAGGGACACTAAATCAATCACCATTCATAGCCAAAGTTCCCAACTGTCATACAGGATAGACGTACATATATTCAAGGGACCACCTATTCAAGTGTCACTTCATCTAGTGCCACATTATACTCCTACACGTAGCCATTACATAATCCTTTTCCCCTTCTCCATAGTGAAACTTGCAGAGCATCTCAGCTGGTTATGCTGCTGCACAAAGCCCATGTACCTAAGGGATAGTGACCACAACACCATTTACAAATTACTTTCTAGGTAATAATGCACCTAACTCATTCGTACCTATTCACAAACGAATAACACAGGTGCCTACCCACTTAACAGCCTATTATTTACATATTTACATATCACTTGGCCTCGTCACCCACTTAACCCCCAAAGGGCATACACAGGCGACTGGAAGGGTACCCTAGGGAAAAAGGAGGTAACACATAGTCCTACAAATAAGCCCCCAGGCCGGAGTCAATATTTAACCCGTCCGGGGTCATCGTTCCTAACTCAAAAATCAACCTCGCTTCCTGCTGCATCAGACGTTGGTCCAAAAAACCCCGTCTACCACCCTGCTTCAATACAAAAATACCACACATCCTAAGGCCTTTTGGGTTCCCATGATGAAACGCTTTAAAGTGATCTGATACGGGACTTTTTTCATTCCCCGTTTTTATGTCCCGCACATGCTCACCTACCCGTGTGCGCAATGCGCGCTTAGTTTTACCAACATATTTTTTGTTACAAGGGCAGGTGAGCATATACACAACATGAGTGGTCCCACAATTTATGAAGCCCCTTATTTTTCTCGGTGGGTCTCCCCTTGTACCAACATAACTGCTGGTCTTTTCTATAAAGGGGCAGATTTTACACTGTCCACATTTAAAGGAACCTTCCAGCCTGTTCGTCCCTGATGTCCCCATAGTTCTAATCAGATCGCTATGAACCAGTCTGTCCTTAGTCGCCCGCCGGGCTGTAAGTAAGGGGCGTGGACCTATACATCTTGCTAGTTTAGGGTCCAGTTGTAGAATGTGCCAATGGGACTGTAAGACTGTCCTAAATCTCTCCCAATGTGTACCAAAACTCGTAATTAATCTCACTGGTTGATCTCCTACCCGTTTCCTTGACTCATTCTTCAAACTATCTTTTCTCAGAAGATCACTCCGATCAACAACTAGGGCCTTCTTAAAACAAGTGCGAATTAGTTTGTGTGGGTACCCCCTCTCCCTAAAACGGCCCGACAGCTCCCTAGCCTCCCGTACGTACTCACGTTCAGAACTGCAGTTCCTACGTATCCGCAGGAATTGTCCATAAGGTATCCCCCGCAGGAGTGGGGGAGGGTGATGACTGGTGAAATGAAGTAAAGTATTACCTGCTGTGGGTTTTCTATACGTGGATGTGGACAATCTAGCCCCATCCCGCCTAATGAGCAGATCCAAAAATTCAATACATTCATAGCCAATTTTAAAAGTGAGGCGTATGTTTCGGGTATTCTGGTTCAGTTGGTCCACAAAGGTCTCAAACTCACCCGGAGTCCCCCTCCACACCACCAGGACATCGTCAATGTAGCGCAGCCAGAGGGCGACCCGCGCCCCAAAGTCCGCCCGCCCAAACACCTCGAGGCTCTCCTACCGCCCCAGGTGCAAGCAAGCGTACGAAGGGGCACAGGCCGTCCTTGCAGTGTCCTCGAGGTGACTGCTGCCTATCAGTTGATTTTGCTGCGCACATGTCAAGTGAACCCCATTGTTCACTAGTTGGTGGTAGTTATTCCAGGCTTCTTGTTATCATCTGTGCAGATGAGCATTGGGCTGGGGAGGGAAGAGTGGGCCGCCTGGTGTCAACATGAAATATCCAATAATTTGTGAGCTTTATTTCCATTAAAGAGGAACAATGCCTCTCTAATTTGGGATGCACTGTTGTGCAAAATCCCACAGGAAAAAATTCAATTCTGTGATTACTCACCTGTAGAATTGGTATTCTATGTATACAGCACGTCCTGTTCCAGAAGATATTCCTTACACTTGGGACATCCAATATCAGTGTCCGTAAGGTAGGGTGGGATCCCCAAAAGTAACAGCAGACAGTTTAAACCACTGCCGCCTGCAGAACCTTGCGGCCAAAAGCAGCATCAGCTGAGGCCCTAACATCAACCTTGTAAAACTTAGAAAAAGTATGAACAGAAGACCAAGTAGCGGCCTTGCAAACTTGTTCAACAGAAGCTTGGTGCTGAAAAGCCCAAGAGGCACGAGTAGAATGAGCAGCAAGACGGAAGGGAGGCTCCTTCCCTTTAGCAGAGTAGGCCTGTATCACAGCCTGACGTATCCACTTGCTGATAGTGGACTTAGCCGGAGCCAGACCTTTCTTAGGTCCAGACGGAAGCACAAAAAGAGCATCAGTCTTCCTGAAGGATTCAGTAGCCACCAAATAGAACTTCAGAGTTCTGACTACATCCAAAGAATGCAAAACCCTTTCCTTAGGGTTACTGGGATTAGGACACAGAGAAGGCAAAACAATGTTCCCATTGAGATGAAAGGCAGAAACAACCTTAGGCAGAAAGTCTGGCTTAAAACGAAACACCAACTTGTCCTGGTGTCTCTCAAAATAAGGAGGCTTGATGGAAAGCACCGCCAACTCTGAAACACACCTAACAGAAGTGATAGCCACCAAAAAGACCACCTTAAGCGTAAGAATGGACAAAGGAGCCCCTTGCAAGGGCTCAAAGGGAGACCCCTGCAGGGCAGATAAGACCAAGTTCAAGTCCCAGACTGGTAACATAGGCTTACGTGGGGGACGCACGTGAGTAACCCCTTGGAAAAAGGCCTTGACCAGGGGATGCTGAGCAAAGAATCTTTGGAAAAAAAAAATAGCCAAAGCAGACACATGGCCATTTAGAGTACTGAGCTGAAGACCCAGATCCAAACCATGTTGGAGAAACTCCAGAATCCTAGGAATAGAAAACACACGACAGGGAAGAAAGTGGGACTCGCACCAGTCAATGTAAGTACGCCAAACCCTGTAATAGATGGAAGAAGAGGACCTCTTCCTAGCCCTGATCATGGTATTCACCACAGAGGCAGGCAGTCCTTTTTCCATCAAGATGGAGGTTTCAACAGCCAGGCCGTCAAAGCCAGCGTTTGTAAATTGGGGATGGCGTAGGTGTCCCTGAGTGAGCAGATCTGGAACCAGTGGCAGGGCATACTGGTCTACTGCCAACTGCACGATGTCGGCGAAACACACTCTTCTTGGCCAACAGGGGGCCACCAGGATGGTTGGCACCCCTTCCTGAACTATCTTGCGCAGCACCCTGCCCAGCAGTGGAAACGGCGGAAACACATACAGGAGCTGAAACCTCGTCCAAGACATTGCCAGGGCATCTGTGGCCAAGGCCAGAGGATCCTGGGACAGAGAGACAAAGACTGGAAGCTTGTGATTGTGACGGGACGCAAACAGATCCACGTCCGGCTGACAACAGCGGTGGCACAGGGAGCGAAACACCCTGCTGCTGAGGGACCACTCTGCCAGACGAGAGGTCCCCCTGCTCAGAGAGTCTGCCACCAGATTCTCCACCCCCGGGATATACACAGCTGAGATGCAGGGAACATTTTCCTCTGCCCAGGATAGTATCAGGGACACTTCCTTGAGGGCCCTCTTGCTCCGGGTCCCTCCCTGATGATTGATGTAGGCAACCGCCGTCTGGTTGTCCGAACGGACCTGAACAGCCCGACCCCCCAGGTGTGGGGTTAAGTGGGCGAGAACCAACCTGACTGCCCTCAATTCCAGAATGTTGATTGGGGCATGGGCCTCCTGAGGGCCCCACTGGCCCTGGAATTTCAGGGACTTCCAGAACCCCCCCCCCAACCAGTCAGACTGGCATCCGTAGTGACAGTCTCCCAGCAGGGGGCCAGAAAGGACCTGCCCCCAGCAAGTTCCTCGAGTCCAGCCACTACACAAGAGACTGCCTGACCTGAGGGGACAAGACACACACCTGATCCAGGGACACAGGGTCCCGATCCCATACTGACAAGAGGTGAAACTGAAGAGACCTCATGTGGAACTGAGCATATGTTACCACCTCGAAGCAGGACACCATCAGGCCCACCAGCTGCATTCCCTGCCTGATGGACGGATGAGGACAAGACAGCAGGAGCTGAACTTTCTCTTGAAGGACCTCTACCTTCTGCTGATGAAGAAAGATCTTGACCTGGAAGGAGACAGGGAAGATTTGGGGTGATTGATCACCCAGCCGAATGATTCCAGTGTGGTCACCACCCGAGTGTCCAGCTCTGCCTGATGGACTGAGAAGCAATAAGCATGTCGTCCAGGTAGGGAAGAATGCAAATGCCCTGAGATCTCAGCAGGGCCATCACACCTGCCAGCACCTTGGTGAATACCCTGGGGGCTGAGGTGAGGCCGAAGGGCAAGGCCACAAATTGGTAGTGCTGATCCTCCAGAGAGAACCTGAGGAATATCTGATGACCTGGAAGGATAGGAACGTGAAGGTAAGCATCCTTGATGTCTACAGAGGTCATGAAGTCCCCTGGGTGTAGGAAAGTCACAGCTGAGCACCATGCGAAAGTGTCTGAATCTGACAAACTTGTTGAGAAGCTTTAAATCCAGGATGGGTCTGATGGACCCATCCTTTTTGGGGACAATGAAAAGATTGGAATAATAGCCTTTGCCCCTTTCCTTCAAGGGCACCCGGCAGATGACACCTAGGTCTAGAAGGCCTTGGACAGCCAGGGAGAGGCACTGAGCTGACGAGGGGTTTTGAGCTAACCGAGATTTGATGAATCTTAGGGGCGGCCAGGCAGCAGACTCTATCTTGTAACCAGAGGATACTACCTCCTGAATGCACCGGTCTGAGACTTGACGCCTCCAGACGTGAGCCAAGAGCCGAAGCCGTCCCCCCACCTGGATGGGTGAGGGTGCCCCTTCATGCATGAGGGGGCTTGGGAGAGGACTTAAGCTTGGGACCCCAGGAGGAGCCAGGGCGGCCACGTCCTCTGCCCCTGCCCCAAAAATCTCCACGGGCTCCAGCAAAGGAAGCTCCCCATCCACTTCTGGAGCCCCTGAAGGAAGGAGAAAAGGCACCTGAACCCCGAAAGGACCGGGGCTGCCTTCTACGCTCAGGAAACTTGCCACCTTTAGCAAACAAGCCCAAGCGTTCCCCAAAGAGGCGCAGCCCCTTGAAAGGAAACCCAGTGAGAGCCTTTTTGGCAGCATTGTCAGCCGCCCACTGGCGCAACCAGACCGAGCAGCGTATCGACACCAACAAGGCAGATGCCCTGCCACACATTATAATGGTATCATCCAAGGCAGAGAGAACATATGCAACAGATTCCTCACAATGCAGAAGAGCTCTATACTCTTCACTACCAGCATCATCAGGGGCCCCATCTAAGAGCCCCCTAAGCAGGCTTTTAATAGGAACAGCCGAGATAGCAGAGGCACAGACCGGACGGAGCGCGGTCCCAACACAGGCAAATGCATGGCAAGCAAGCTGATCTATGCGCCTGTCCTCTCCATCCCTCAGTGTAGTAGAGTCAGGGGAATGCATGACAGATGTGTTAGACAACCCCAGAACTGGTGTATCCACCTCTGGAGGACATGACCAACGTTTAACCATCTCAGCAGGAAAGGGATACCTCTTATCCCAACTCTTTGGTACCCCGGGAAGCCGGCTAGGCCGTTCCCACTACTTGAGACTCAGATTATTAAAGAGAGTTTGTTCAGGAAACTCCAAACGTGGCTTAACAGTATGAAACAGCTCCCCCTGCTGCTGCGGGGCCACGGCAGGAGGAGAGATACAGAGCACTTAAAAAATGTGAGCCAAAAGTCTGTCAGTATCATCTGAAGCCCATGGGTCAGACCCAGACTCAGCATAACCCCTAGGCTGATCCTCAGATGATTCTGAATCAGAGAATAATTCCTTCTTCCAGGGCGGTATATCCAGTAATATCAAAAAACTCCTCAGCTTCCACAAGAAAGAGGGTAACACCGGGTGCCAGATGCCGCCTCTTAGCAGGAGCCTTACACAGACCAGACCCGGCAATATGCCTTTCAATGCTGGCTACCCGGGCAGCCAAATCAGGTTGAGACTCCCCACTGGTATGCATTTCACTGGGAGTCAAGTGTAAACGTGGGGGGGTAGGCGAAGCCAGAGGGGACGCAGCACTAGGCCCAGCCGCAGGTAACCCAGACTGCAGCGCAAATGTCTGCTGGGCGCAGGGTACACACACCCTGACATCATCACTTATAGGGGATACCCCACACACAGCCAGGCTTGTCCCGAAGGAACCCCGTGCACATTATCCTGAGAAGCCTCCATATGGTGATTATCACGGCACAACAGGCCAATAGGGATTGACGCTAAGAAAAGCAACCCGGGATGCCCCAATAACCCGCTAGGGAAGCGGGAGTAATGGAATACAATAGCCCTCCAATAAGAGTTAACACTAAATAGAGGGGATAGGACCGGGAGAAACCACAAAGTTTGACCCGCCTGCAAGACATAAGCAAAAAGATCCCATTAGCAATATGCAATACAGAGAAATATTAAATAAATCAGCCCGCAGGGGCACTTACGGACTGTGATAGGGAGATGCCAGGCACACGCAGCAAAGAACTAAAATGGCGCCCGCATATACCTCAAGGGGCGGGCCGCAGAGACAGTGATGCATAACGCGTCAGCCGCAAGGCCCGTCCCCCCCCCTCCCCGAAGAACACGAAAATGCGCCCCCCTGACAAGGCCAGCCAATGATGGCGCAGTAGCGCCTGAGGCGAATCAGGCATCCCAGGAGCGTAGTACAAGCGTGCGGCGGCGGTGGCAAAAGAAACCAATGCAATCAATTCAAAAGGGATCAAAAAAACAACATACAGCAAAGACATGCACCCCCCCCCCCCCCCCCAAGATCTACAAGGGAGAGCGAAGGGGAAGCGACGGCCAGCCTAAAGGGAGCCAACTGCGGGGACAGGGGGGCATAAGTGCGGGAGGGGCATCCCATAAGGCTCACCATAGGCCTATACCGCCTACCATTTGGTGGGGGGACTGCGGTTGGAGCAGCGCTCCTTAGCACCTGACAGCGGTGCTGCCTACCTTCACCCGAACCAGAGCAGCCTGAGCTGGGAGGCAGTAAAAGGAAACGGTTGGGGATAGTCCTACAGGGCCGCAGGCTAATAGCCCTGCTCACCTGCGAGTAGAGAGAGAGAGCCATCTTCTAGTCATCGCAGCCAGGACTGCAGAGAAGAACTGGAGATTTTGTGGGAGGTCCCTGGGAGGTCCCTGGTATGTATGGGGCCAGGAGGAGCCGCTTTTCTGTCTCTGCAGTCAGCGCCATCTGCTGGATGTATATCCCAAGTGTAAGGAATATCTTCTGGAACAGGACGTGCTGTATACTTAGAATATAAAAAAAATCACCTTCCAGTAATTCCACAGCGCATGCTAATCAGCGCTCGCACTAAATTTATACATTCCTACATTTATATCAATTTATACATGTCAGATTCATACACACGTTTACCAGGATGCCAAAGTGATGAGTAAAGCAGCCTCCCTGGGGCCTATTGGCGGAACAAAACCCAGCACGGCTGGCACATGAGTCTAAAAAGGCTGCTACCCAGAATAGAGATGCCCTGCTGTGTAAAACCCCCCAGATTGCCCATATTAACTCACCTTTCCCTGGTCCTACGGAGCATGCATGGACTCTTGTCCAATCAGAGCAGTTTTCCTTGCAAATGTCATGCCACTACCCAGGCCATCTGTATGGCTGGGGGGCGTTAGAGCACACACAGCCCAAATATGCGGAAATGCAGCCACCTACACTCCCAACTGAAGAAGGGCAGAGCCAGAGTCAGCGCATGCACCATAGGACCAGTAAGAGGAGAGTTTTCCAAGCCAATTGGGAGGGGGCAGTGATCCAGAATCAAGATAAGATTCTTGGGGGGCAAGGAACAAAACCCCAGGTTTTTTTCTGCTTTAACAGCAGACCCAAATTCAATACACAACTGTACCAAAACTATTGAATACAGCTGTTAACTGTACAGAATAGTTGGTTGTAGCATCAGATTATATCATGTCTGGGATTAGAATCAGATTATGATTTTAGTGCACACTCCAGAATGTACTGTCTAAGAATATAAGTTAGTTATCCACAGGTATAAAAAAAAAAAAATAATATATATATATATATATATATATATATATATATATATATATATATATATATATATATATATATATATATATATATATATATATATATATAATGATACCTGGTCCCTGATGGGGACCAGAAGCCAGAGCACGCATTGCCATAGCCTCCTACTGGAGGTGGTGTAGATAGATATTAGATCTTTAAAGTGATATTTCAGGCATAGCCAAATGTTAGACCATTGGTGCCAGCTACTTTTACCTTTTTAAATTGAAGAAGAAATGGATGAGATATCATGGTTTACAGTTTTATCTCATGATTTCTACTCTGAAGCATGTGGGTGTGGCCCTTGGAGCTGTTATGCTGCAAAATGGGTGGGGCGATGCAGGGAGTGAGAGCGCTTGCTAGGAGGAGAAATGAGGGAGGGGTTAGCTTGGCTTGAATGGCAGCTCTTAGAGCATTCAAGCCATCAATTACAGAGGGAACATGGTCTGGAATAGCTCCTTGAGCTGGTAGTGGTGGCAGACAAGGAAGTATATTTCCTTATTCAGGGAAGAGGAATTAAAAGGCTGGAAGAATGCTTGGCAAGGTAAAATGCAGTTTACTTATGTATTTAATTATGTTAACCTTTTGATAAAAACCCCTTTAAAGGTAAATTTTCAAGCAAAAAAAAAAAAAAAAGAAAAAATTAAGTTAGGTACCTGGTAACTTTTTTTCTAAACATCCGAAAGGGCAGCATACGCCTGAGACCTTCGGGCTCCTCCTACCAATTTGGAACACCTGACAGAATAAAATCTTGACTCCTCCTCCCATTCCTCAGTTGTTGTAGAGATCTGAAAGAGAGAAAAGAAACAGACCCACAACTCCAACATATAATCAATACATAATCCAACTCCACATAAAAAAAAAAAAAAAAGGGAGGGAAGCCGGCGTATGCTGCCCTTTCGGATGTTTAGAAAAAAAGTTACCAGGTACCTAACTTAAGTTTTCTCAAAACATCCTTCGGGCAGCATACGACTGAGAGATAGGCGAGTACTACCTCGTTGGGTGGGAAGAATAGCATGGAGGACACTTCTGCCAAAAGACAGATCCATCTGGGAGAGAAGATCAAACTGAAAGAGTCCAGCAAAAAAAACCTTCGCTGGAGGACCAAGTGGCTGCTTAACCCTAGCCTGCTCTGCCCCAGATGAAGCATCACCTCTTGTAAATGAAACGTGATACCATTTGGCCTGACATAATTTCGATAAGCAAATCCTGCAAAGAAAACTAGAACCTATTTGTCCTTTACTCGGACCTACAATGTACATGAACCCACTGTCGGATCTACCTTAGTCTGGCAAAGGGACATCAACAATGTGTAAAACATCTAAAGTATATCATACAAAGCTTCATCAGTTATAGAAAGAAGGACCAATCCTTGAGTCCAAGAAAACTGATGAGACCTTAGGTCAATAGCAAGGATCCACTCTCAGAATACTGGATCTGGGAAAAAAGCTCAAAAGGTTGAACACTTGATCCTGAATAAAAATCTTAACCCTAAAAGTTGCTCAGGTAAGAGTAAGGACTAGCCTAGTGCCAGAGTCAGCCTCGGCCCCCGAGAAAGCCTATGGCTAGAGAGACGGCCCAGGGCTAGAGAGACGGCCCAGGGCTAGAAACATCCCAGGGATCCGAATGGATAACACCATTGAACCGGAAAAAAGCATAGGCTAGACTGAAATGCCGTGTAAGGGATAAGGTGTCTGCTCCCTCTGGATTTAAAGTACTTGGCAGGCATGATTAACCGTGATTTTTGCTGGAATTTCCAGAAAAATTATATACATTACATATACATTTTTTGCAGCAGAGTTTAGGCTTTACCATGAAATGTCTTGTTTGTAATTTTTCTACTGTTTTTTGAATATTTCTGCTTAAAAAAAACAAAAAAAAATATATATTTTTTAAACAATTGTCTCCTTTATTTTAAATAAAATCTTTTTTTTTTTTTTAATGAAAACCATATTGCATGTGATAGCCCCATTTCTCCCGATTACAACAGTACCACATATGTATCGGTAGCCCCCCCATTCTTGCCCTGGAGACCCCCCAAACTGAAAAGAGCACTTTATTACATTTACAAATAAAATACAACTACTATCCACACTATAAACATAAGGGGTTAATTAAAAAAAAAAAAAATGACATAGGGTCCCTAACCCTAAAAAATAAAAAAAAAATACAAAAATAAAAATCCCCCCCCAAAAAATGGGGACCCCCCCATGTCATTTTTTTTTAACATTTTTTTTTTGAATTTTAAGGGTTAGGCTAACCCTTAAAAATAAAAAAAATATACAAAAATAAAAATTCCCCCCAAAAAATGGGGACCCCCCCCATGTCATTTTTTTTTTTAATTTTTTATTGAATTTTAAGGGTTAGGCTAACCCTAACCCTTAAAAATAAAAAAATTACGTAGAGGGGAACCCATTTTTTTTTAAAATTTTAAGGGTTAGGGTTAAGCTAACCCTAACCCTTAGAATTAAAAAAAAAAAAAATGATGTAGGGTCCCCCTTACCCATCATAACCAGCCCGGGACCAGCTATGGGGGCTTGTAGGAACAGAGTGGAGGGGCCAGCTTTTGTGGCCCCCCCACCCTGCAGCCTACGAGCCCACATACCCTGTGTGGGCCCGGGCTCTTCTGCCCCCCCCCCCCCCCCCCGGGCTTTGGGGAGGCAGGTAATTGGGGTTGCGGGGGTTAATGGCAAGCCACCCGCTAGTTGCAGGTGGCTTGCCAGACCCCAGCCTTGTGAACTGGTATAAGGGGTCTCATGGACCCCCTTACCAGTTCACAAAGGGTTAACATTAAAAAAAAAAAAAAAAAAAAAAAAAAAAAAAAACACACACAAAAATTCATTTATTAAAAAAAAAAAAAAATAAAGTTTTTTTTTTACTTTACTCACCTCACCCGATTGTCAGCTCCTGTGTCGATCAGCTGTCAAATGCCCTGGTGATCGCTGGCCAGAGGAGGGGGGGCAGGGGATCAGAGCATCCCCTGCCCCTCCACTGCTCTGCCCAGCGATCACCAGGGCATCTGACAGCTGAGCAGAGGAGAGGCAGCAAGAGGCCCGGGAGTGACGTCATAAGCCCCACCCCCAAAGGGGCAGGGCTTAACAACAAGATGGCGGCGCCCGTCGGGAGAGGAGGGGGAGAGCCCTTTCAGGCTCTCCCCTGAAGCTGAAGAGGCTGGGGGTGGGGGGGCGATCGGAGGCCCCCCCAGTGAAGAGGAGACCCGGAGGGAGGCAGCACGACTGCAGGTAAGTAAATGTCATTTTTATTTTTTTATTTTTTTTTTACAGTTAGCAGCTGCTGCTGCCAAACGGGGGGGGGGGGGGGGCTATACCGGGGGATCGGATGGCACCAAATTAAAGAGGAGACCCAGCTGGATCCAACGAGGGGTCAGGTGAGTATTTTTGATTTTTATTTTTTTTACTAGCAGGGGGGAAGTCAAGCACGTAGATTCTACGTGCTTGGCACTTAAGTGGAGTGGAAGCGAGCACGTAGAATCTACGTGCTTGGCACTAAAAGGGTTAAAAGCCGATAATGCTTTAACACCCTAGAGGTGACTGACCAATCTGACCCTCTCATGAGAAGCACTCAGAAAATCTGCCACATGATTCAAAGTTCCTTTTGGAACACTTGTGATGGAGACTTCAGGTTTCCTTCTAAACCAATAAGGATCACTAATGTGACCACCATCTAGCGATGAATCTCGCTCTCCCCTAATGGTTAATGTATGCTACAGTTGTACCATAGTCTGATCTTATCTGTACATGCTGATCTTCCAATGTTCTACAAATTCCATCAAGGCTACTTTATTGTTATCCATTTTCTTAGGTTCGAGGAGGACTGGCTCAGTGCCTTGGGCTACTTTCCTTGTGCTGCCCAACTTTCGCAATGGGTTACCTAACCCCAAGCTGAGGTATCTGTAGTAACCATCTTTCCTTTTGGGGTTCCCGATATAGCTTCCCTTGAGCGAGCACCGAAACTATATCTTCCAACCCATACCAGGAGCCGTTCCAAATGCTCAGGATATGTATATGAAGAGTCCTTGATGAGCCCTTACTGCGGAAAAATGCCAATGTTAACAGTCCTAATACCCACATGGCTTGTCTTATAGAAGATGTTGAACTGGCACAAAGGAATCAAACGGCTTCCTGAAGGGCCGAAATCTTTTGAAAAGTCAGAATAGAATAGGAGTCTGAAGAAAAGTGTCGACTTCAAACCCCAAATAACTCATTGCCTGAGAGGGAACCAGACTTGAACTCTCGAGGCTCAGAACCCAACCGACCTGAAAACAGCTCCAAGATGTAACTGAGGCCCTGTAGCAATTTGTCCCTAAAATGGGCAAAAAAGTAGCAGTCGGGATCAGCCAAATACTGATTCCTCTCGGTCTTCGATATGCCAGAGGTTCTGCCAATATCTTTGTAAAAACAATTATCGGGCTGAATCCAGCCCGAAGGGAAGCAATCTAATTGGAAGTGTAAAAAACCCAGTCCTTTACTGTGAATCTTAAAAGCAGGACTAAGTCCAAGGCTCATAGGAACTTGTCAGCAAGCATCCTTCAGTCAGATCTATTGAGACCATGAAATGGGTCTGTGAAAGCATATTTTTCACTGAAGAATAAATGTTTTATTCCAAATGTCTGTATCAACCCAGAGATGATTCCTATAAAATAAAAATGAGTCTCTACTCAATGCTTCCTTCACCAGAAAGACAGCGGCATAAAAACCCATTCCTCGCTGGTGACGGGGGAACTGGGATAATGACTCCCCTGGCCCCCATGTCTAGCAGACTTTCCTGAATCTTTGATCGTTCCTCCAACCTCATGGGTATAGGAGAAACCAGAATTTTGAGGGGTACAAGTAAATTCTAAGTGAACCCATCTTTTATGTCCCTGGAAACAAAAGGGCAATTTAAGGTATTGTCCAACACTGTGAACAAAAAACTCTTAGTCAGGCCCCAACCCGAGACATGGCGTCATTGTTTCTTGGGTTGTACCATCCAGGTCCATACAGAGTAGAACCTTTAAATCCTCCTTTCCTGCAGAAAAGGTAGAGGAGGAAGGCACCCCCGAGACATCTAGTAGTGTCCCTGTATGACAGGATTGTCTAAAAGAGGACCTAGGAAGGAATTCCATTACTACAGGAGGCCTAGGTCAGGCAGGCAACCCATGCTCCTATCGGCCGCCCTATCCCCAGTTTTTCCAAATCTGCCTAAATCTAAGGAGTCCTTAAAAGGGCACACTGAGGTAAGCGGCATCGGCATTGTAGTAATGTCAGGCGGGGAAGAGAGAGAGAGAGAAGCGTAATTCACCTCTCTTCCCCGCCTTTTAAAAGGTACAATGTGAAAATAAACATTCAAACACAAATGAAGAATAAAACATATCCAGTGCAACCAATTCTCAGGAAAAAGCTTCCTCTGAGCCATCGCAACATAATAAATACTATTTTAGGGCCGGCCACCCCAGCTTCTTCCAAACAGTCATCCTCAGTAAGAGGGAAAATAAAGCTTACCCCCTTTGTAAAAATTCAAAGAATGGGATTCTTGGCCTAAAAATCCTGAGGGTATCCCGGGCCCCAGGCAACAATACAAGCCTCCAGGACCGAGAAATGAGCCCCCTGCAAAGGCCCACAGCACCGGAAATACTTACCTAAACCTTCCTGGTTCAGGAGCTAGTGGTCTGGCTTCCTACCTCATGGAGGAACACGAAAACAACTGAGGAATGGGAGGAGGAGGCAAGATTTTATTCTATCTGGTGGTCAGGTGTTCCAAATTGGTAGGAGGAGCCTGGAGGTCTCAGGCGTATGCTGCCCGAAGGATGTTTTGAGAAAAAAAGTTACACTCACCTTCTCCCCAATGCAGACCGTCGCTCCTAGTCCAGGCCTTGATTCAGGTCCCTCATCGGCCGCACCATACACTCGCTGATCTCTTGTTGTGAGTCCTGTTTCATCAGCCACGGTGAACTACCACACCCACCTCCATTGCAGTAAGGACGAGAGGAGACGAGAAAGCGGTACTGTGTATAGTGCTAGCTGGTAAGGGACCTGGATCCAGCCTTACAGGTGAGTGCTGCAGCCCCAGACTAGGAGCGGTGGTCTGCATGGCAGAAAACCCCAGTTAGTCCTACCGGTAACAGTATTTCTAATAGTCCTCCAGGACGGCTTAGCTACACACTTCCCTCCCCTAAACAGGAAACACAAACTGACAGAGCATTAAAGCCCAGCCCCTTCCCCTCAGCCCTTAAGTGATCATACAGGAAAAATCCAAGACCCGAAGGCAAAAGGCAGGCAAGAAATAACACCCATGCAACCAAGCCAGAATAGATATGAAAAGATGGGGGTGGGGTGTTGCAGAACGCCATCCTGGAGGACTATTGGAAATACCGTTACCCATAAGACTAACTGCGGTTTTCCCCAGGCATGCTCCAGGATGGCTAACCACAAAAGGCAACCAAACACACAGTATCCTATCTCACAGTGGGCAGACTGCCTGAAAAAAAAGTCTAAAAAGCTGCTAGTCAAGCTTCTACAGGTCCACCTTGTAGTGTCTCAGGAAGGTGTGTGGTGAAGACCAGGTGGCGGCCTTACTTATTTCTTCCTGTGAGATGCCAACATTATAAGCCCAAGAAGCTGACACTGCCCTAGTGGAATGGGCTCTATTACATAAGGGGGGGGGGGGCATCTCAGATCCATCTCACTATCGATGCCCTGCAACCCCTTGATTCCCCCCCCCCCCCAAAGGAGACCAATAAATAATCCATCTTTCTCCATTCTGATGTAATCTGTAAATACGGGAGAACAAGCTTTCTGGCATCTAGAGGCTCTAAGGACCTGTCCTTCTGATCCGACTCTATTGCCGGCAACACAACCTCTTGTGACCTGTGGAATTTTGAGGTCATTTTAGGTAAATATAAATGATATGGTCTTACAAGATGTCTGGTAACTTTCAGAGACAGGGTTCTTTAATAGACAGAGCATGGAAGGTCACTAACCCGCCAGGCGGATGTAATTGCTGAATGTAAGTAATCTTTAAAGCGGACCTTCACTCTAAATAAGAGTCTATCTTATATGTTTCCCCCACACTGTACATACAGATTGCTCACATTAAAAATCATCCTACCTGCATCTACTGCATTTTATAAGCCTTTAAACATCCAAGATGGCGGCTTATGGAAGCTGCCATTTTTGCAGGCAGCCTGCAAACAGGAAGTGCCTGCAAACAGGAAGTGACTGTGCTGCTCTGCATTCTGGGACTGCTGACCTTTCCCTGACCCCAGCTCTGCTCTGTCTGAGCAAAGCACAGCTATAACCCGCCCCCCTGTACCTTATCCCACTCTCCTCTCCTCAGTAAGTGTGATGCTTCTGAGTCAAGATGGCGGCGCCCGTATCCTAAATTCCCGAACAGAGTTGCAGCCCAGTGGGGGAAAGTATAATAAATTAGTGACTAAACATGTAAAATATATTAATTTTAGATGCTGAGGAATTGTTTTTTAAGAGTTTGGGCTTTTCATTAAATCATGGTGAAGGTCCGGTTTAAGGATAGCATGTTGCGTCCTTAATGGATTTAAAAAAGGGAGTAACGTCCATCCTTGAAGAACTAAAGACAAATCTCAACTGGGAGCACATTTTGGGCTTAAAGTGTGGTTTCCTAGAAACGGCTATGAAAAATCTACCACCAAAAGGATAACCTCTAAGATGTGCATCCAATTAGACTGAAAGGGTCAAAGTCTGAACCTTAAGGGTGCTTAAGGCTAGGCCTAACTCATAACCTTCCTGTAGAAATTCTAAAACCAAAGCTACCTCTTCTGTCTTTAAGGACCGATTTGCAGTGAAGGATCAGTATCTTTTCCATAACTTACATAACTCTGGATGGAGAATTGGGCCCTCGTAAACGACATCTGGAATTTGTCTTGGAGGCTCTACCAACATATGGGACAGGAGGGAAAACCACTGGGCCAATATGGCACAATCAAGAGAACCCTGGCTTGCTCTTATTTGATTTTCTTTAGGACAAAAGTTAACAGCCTCATCAGGGGAAATGCATAACAAAAGCTGAACTCTCCCCACAAATTGATGAATGCATCCAGACCCCAAGCCACCAGATCTCTCCTGATGGAGAAATACTTCCGGCACTTGGTGTTCCGGGTGTTGGCAAACATATCTTTATTTGGCTTCCCCCACAAAGTAGCTATCTGGGCAAACACCTACTAATGCAGCACCCATTCTCCCTGGTTTTCTTACTCAGCTCAAGAAGTGTGCCTCTACATTTAAGTCCCCTTTTATGTGAATTACTTGGATGGACCCAACATTTCCCTCCAGGCTCTCCAACAGGGATTTGGTCAATCTGGAAAGTTCCCAAGATCTTGTTCATCCCTGGTGGTTTAGAAAGGCAAGACATCCAGATTATCAGTACTTCCGACTAGCTCCCTCCGAGCTTCTTTTGCAGCTAGGAGTTCCCTGAAGTTGAAGGACTTTCGGGCCGTGGCTCTTCTCCACCTACCCTGAAAGTATTGCCCTTGGCAGTGAGCTCCCCAGCTAAAGGATAACCTGGTGCCAAGGCTTCCCGTCTGCCACATTCTCTGACAAGGTTCACCATACCAGACTTTCACTTACCTGCTCTGGTTGGCAGCGACTAACCTATCCAGGGAGGCTTAATATTTGTCCTAAGCGTCCAGAAAGAAGGCCTGTAAGGGACGAGAATGAAGCTGGTCCCAGGGAACTGCTGGTATAGAGGAGGTCATTAGACAGGGTATGGCCAGAATCTGCCTCAGAGAGGATGACTGGCCAGATAGAACTTGTTTCCAATTTGGCCCTGGGAACAAGGATATGCTGGGTTAGGGTATCTATATCATATCAAAGGTACGTACATCTCCTTTCGGGGAGGAGGCTGGACTTTTCCAGATTCAATATCCAACCTAACTCTTGGAGGCAAAGTAAGGTCTTCTGAAGTCTCAAGTGAGCCATTGCTTCTAACAGAATCTTTGTAAAGATTCGGGATGCCGAAGGCCAAATGGAAGAGCCTGAAATTGCCAATGCTTCACCTTGCCTTCTAACAGGATTGTGAACCTCAGAAACCTACTGCGAGCAGGATGGATAGGAATGTGGAGCTAGGCATGCTTCACATGCCTCCTTCTGTAGAATGTCTCTTATGGAATAAATTGATTCCATCCTGAATTTTCATTTTTTATTTTATATTGCCATTTTTCAAATTTAAAATCATGCAGAATTTTGGATGCCTTAGGCTCGATGATGTGGCCCCCCCGCCCGGGAAGAGAAGGGGGCCTCATCCAGAACACCATACTTACCTGACACTGCTGCAAATCAGGTACCGGACCCACATTTTACAGCAACTCCCATTGTCTGACGTCCCCCACCCTGCCACCTGCCAAGGAACACCATCCCTTGGTGTTCCACCCCCCCCCCCCTCGATAGGGGTACAGAAAAAACCTACAGCGCATACCCAACTTAGCTGGGGCTCTGTAATAAAAAAAATAGGGGGAACACATGGGCACCAAAGGAATCTGCACCCATCATCAATCCTCAATTCACAAATCTACACCATCACGTTTCCTGGGATGAAACACAAAAACACTGAGGGGGAAGGGCAGGGCTTTAATACTTTGTCAGTTTGTGTTTTCTGTTTAAGGGGAGGAAGTGAGTGACTAGCATACTGTGGGCAAGGCGAGTATATATATATATTTTTTTTTTTTTTTTTAGCATGGAAATTGTACTTTAATCTCACTTTTCATGCAGTTAGGGAACACAAAGGTAATAACATACTGTCCAGAATGCAATTTCCCGTGCCCAAATGCAGTACACTATTATGTACTGGGCTGTGGTGCAGTGGCAGCCCTATAAACTGCCCTACATCACATTGTTGTTTCTTGTCCCCAGGCAGCTGCAACTGAAAATTGAACCATAGGTGGTGGTGGCATGCAAGACACAGCAGCAGCAGGGGACAGGAAAGATCAATGGCCTGGCAGTTGTAAGTACTGCCGTTCCGCTGGACCACAATGCAGGGTAAATCGCAATACATTTGTTATACTTGCGCTGCTTATAGGCTTCTATTTGCTGCATTGCAGGCAAAACAGCACAGAGATGTGAAAGGGCCCTTTACTGTATGCAAAAAGGGGCTCCTGACTACTGCACTTACAGCTTTATTCCTCATATACACAACCATGGTGTCAAGCTGGGATGTCTTGGGCATTTTGTGGGTTGTGTACCCAGGTCCCCAATAGACAGGGCTGTACATACCAGGCTGCCTAAGGTACTGAAGGGACTTAAAGTGGACCAAAACCCAGCGAGGTTGGCCCAGGAATTCCCAGGCTGATCTATTCCCTCCCCCCACGGGCATCCAAAATCGGGATGCCCCACTGTGTGAAACCCCCGCAGGTAGCCCCATACACTTACCTTGCATTCCAGTCCAATGGCGCATGTGTGAGCCGCATTCCAAGCACGCTGATTGGATGGGCGGCGGTGCATGCACCATAGGACCAGGAAGAGGTTTCACACAGTGGGGCACCCCTGATCGGGTTAAGGACCAAAACCCAGGATAATCAAAATGCTGGGTTTTGGTCTACTTTAAAGAAGCCCTAGAGACGATGCCCTAACACTTAGCTGTGGACAGGGGGCCAGCATGCCCAGAGACATGATGGCGTGCAGCAGTGACAGGAGCGCTTACCGGTGCAGGTAGTGGCAGGTGAAGGCCCCCAGCAGAGCCAGGCGGGCGAGCGGCAGCCCGGGGTGCGAGGCCAGGTAATACACGGGCACAGCCAGGGAGGGCAGTTCTTGGATGAACCAGGCCAGCCGCACTGGCACCGGGGGACCAAAGGCCGGGCTGGAGTAGCGGCCATAAGGCATGTTAATAAACCTCAGCATGACAAAGGAGAGGAGCCCCATAAGCACCATGACCAGAGCCATCAGCTCCAGCAGGCGGCCCTCATTCTCCACAAGGCTAAACATCCTCCCTCAGCCGCCACCGCCGCCTCTACAAGCTACAAACTTTGCGCCCCTCACCTACTATACTACAGAGCGCTCACACTGCTGCTAAGCAACTACCAATCACCGGCCAGAGGCCGAGCATGTCCGTGCACGCAGACAATCTGATTGGATAGCATGGGTGAGGCTAGCTCTCGTCGCGTGTGAAAGGTTTTATAACCCGCCAGAGTCGAGCCCCGGAGCATTGGGCGGTGATACAACCCCAGCTTGTGAAATCGAGCGCTATGTCAAGCTTGCCCCCTCATGGGATTGGTTGATAAGCGGTGTCAGTCTATCTGTAAGGCGGGGTCATTGTGAAGCCGGCACATGGTTGTTGCTAGGGCTGTCAATGAGGTGACATGGCTCGGACTTCCGGATTGTTATATAATAGCTGACACGTGTGCGGTCATGATCGCTGCTGTAGGGAGGAGAGACAACCAGCTCTTGTGTACATAGACTGTGGCAGGTCAACTTAATTTGGCACCAAATAAATATGTTCAAAGATTTTTTCCTTAAAGTGGATCAAAACCCAGGATTTTGATTATCCTGGGTTTTTGTTCTTGCCCCCAGGGCACCCCCGATCAGCTTTGTGAAAACCCCCAGGTCGCCTAAACCACCTCATCTCTTCCCGGTCCTACAGTGCATGCACGGTCGGTTGTCCAATCAGCATGATCCGCTGACGTCCCTTTTTCTAAGGCGAACGGCTTCAAGCGCATGATGGATGCATCCCCTGCTGCCCTGTAACAGGGAGCGTGTCTGCACCGGCCATTCACAAATGCCTCGCACAGGCAGGCGCCCTGCTAGAGGGATAGCGGAGATGCAGATCGCACATGCGCCATTGGACCGGAAAAGATGGTAAGTGTATGGCCCATCTGGGGGGTTTCACACAGTGGGACATCCTGATTTTGGATGCCCTGGGGGGAGGAAATCGATTGATTCCCTGGCCGATCACTGTGGGTTTTGGTCCACTGCCCCTGCTGTGTGCATTCCCGGGTATCAGGACAGCATAGTGCGCAATCTGTTCCCATGTGTACCTGTGCCAGCTATTCAGAAATGCCTGACATGGAAACGTACGTTAGATAGCTCCTTGGAATCACCAGTGAGATGAGCATGGGGCTATTCACATGGGGTGATGGGGGCAATGCTGGCCATCTCCTATTGGGCTAAATAATGTGGATTATTTCCTGTCCTCATTGTAAGTCACTCTGCTAGAAAATGGCGAGTATCTCTCTAATGGAGAGCTTACTGATGGCATGAGGGGTTAGGTTAAAGTGGACCATATCATCAGGATTTTCCTCCTCATAGGTCGTCGTCCCTGGCCATCCCCATTTGGGTTGACCTGCTAGTTCAAATCCCCCAGGTCGGTCTCGTCCAATCAGAGCTTTATGCTCTCTATATTATGGCCAGGGGTGGGCCCGAGAATGCAGTACGGGAGCACCAATAAGGTTTGGGCTATTGTAGGGGATCACATTAGGGTTACATATTTGGCCGGCCTTGGTGTCTTTTAGACTCTAGCTTTAAGTGGAACAAAACATGGCATTTTAACTATCACTGTTTTTTTTTCTGTGCCCCAGGGGCATCCTGAATTGGCTTTGCAGCACAGCGGGAAGCATCAGTGAGTGTGAGAGCAGCAACGGGCAGGCAGGGATCGGTTACCCTGCCTGCCTGCTGCTTCGATATTGCCCATCGTACTGGGGGGTGGAAAGGAGGATTGGGTGATTACTCTAGCTGCAGTGGGAGAATTTTGAGGGGGGGGGTTCTGCACATTACCTGTCAGGACCGGTGTCAGCACCCAGCAAGGCTACAATCTGTCTCTAAACTTGGTTAAAGATGTGTGTGACCGAGCCCTCTGTTTTTAACCAAGAGACAGATTGTAGGTTGGTCAGCAAGCTAACTGGTTTGAGTGCTGTGGCTCCTTTAAAGTGGACCAACACCCAGGATTTTGACTATCCTGGGTTTTGGTCCACTTCCCCGGGGCACCCCCGATCGGCTGTGTGAAACCCCCCAGAAAGCCCCGAAAACTCACCTCACCCCGCTCCCACGTGACCGCTGCAGCCAATCCCCGCCGCCGGACAAGCGAGAGGCAGCGGCGGACAAGCAGAGCCGCGTCCCTCTTACAGGCAGCGCACCCGCGCTGGCCATTCACAAACGGCCGGCGCGGGAGCGCGCCCTGCTAGAGGGACGCGCGGGAGGCGGCGGCGGACGCGCATGCTCCGCTGGAACGTGCAAAAGGTAGGATTGTGGGCTTCCTGGGGGGTTTCACCCCGCGGGACATCCCTATTTCTTATAGATTCCCGGGCCGATCCCCCCCTGGGTGTTGGTCCACTTTAAGACTTTTGTATCCTAATTGCCCTGCTAACGTGCACCTCCCAGGTTAGTTATAAAATGGTCTGAGCGGCTGCCACCCCTCGTTTGTTTCTATTGCATGCCAATGCCATTTAAGGATGCCTAAGGAAGCTGCCAGCAGATTTTCTTGAAGTGACGCCAACCTTTGTTTTCATTCTGACTACCCGTTTGGCTCCAGTCCCTGATTATTTGACTGCTTTGGCACTGACCCCGGATTCTGCTGCCTTTCTGGTCTCATTGTAAACAGGACTTCTGGATCAAATGATTATGTCTTCATACCTATCTATTGAATACTTTATGCTTTTTCTGATTCTGTCTGTGTTTTTGTATAAAGTAATAAGCTGTATGCCTGGTCTCTACCAAATAATTTCCATTTTGACTGACTCCATCAGTCGATGGCACTCTAATTTTCGTAAGCACACAGCCCCCAACCCCCCTGAAAATCTATGCACACGACTCCAAAATCATTTTTTTCCATATTACACCAGAGCAAACAAAAATCCAACATCTGCTAATAATTACATTTGGTCCACAGTAGCACATACAGATATAATATATATATATATATATATATATATATATATAATATTCCATGCAAATTTTAATAAAGTGCCAGTGGAATACCACCTGAAAACTCTCACAGTGTATAACTAAACTAAATCAATCAAATAATGGCCTATACTGAATCAAAATAGAGTCAAGGGGTAAACAATGACTTAGATCCATAGACGCTTCTACGCTTCTAGTCATTTCTGTCTCGGATGGGTTTCAGAAGGGAGGGATGTAGAGAACCCACAGAGTTTGAGAGGATATGCTTAGGGGGTCAACCATGCCCACACCTGATCTCTAAAATCAATTGCTTACTGGTGTGCGAGCAAGCAGCACCTCCAGCTTTCTGGGGAGAACACTAGGGGAGAAGCAGAGGGAAAAGATAGCTAAGCTGGCGCACAAGTCCTTGGTCGCAACAAGGGTACACAGGAGATCAATTATAAATTACTGACACGTTGGTACTACAAGCCCGACAGGCTCAGCAGGATAAATGCCTCAGTGGATCCACTATGTTGGAGGTGCGGTACTGAACGAGGGACTCTGATCCACATCCTGTGGTCATGCCCAAAATTCAGGAGTACGGGGGGGGGAGATCATACCCATAATCTTGCAGCTCACAGGAGCCCAAATCCAGAAAGACCCAGCCCAGATTTTATTGCACTTAACGGAATGCTCAGTGGGGAAGTAAAAGAAAACCCTGCTAGTACACCTACTGAACGCAGCCAAGCAGGTGATACTGATACTGATACTAAAAGCAGAAGAAAGCCCCGACAGTGAGGGATTGGGCGAGAGAGGTTCTGAATATCAGAGCAATGGAAGACTTGACACTCTCGCTGCACGACAGGGATGAATAATTTAAGGCTACGTGGCTGCCTTGGCTGCTATATCAGGAGTCTGATAACTTTAAGGGATTGTTTTATCGGTAGGCCCCTGGGTGGGTGGGTGTGTCCGTGCCTCTGTGTTCAGGGCAGATATGGTGGAAGATGAGACCTAGAAGAGAGGCCACATCCAAGCAATGGTCATAAATGGGGAGCCATGGAAGGAATTCAGCCCCTGCTGTAACTATCCGATCCTGGGTTTGTCAGGAAAACCAAAATCCCCATTTAAGGATTTAGTCCGACACAGCTATACCCAAGATTTGGTAAATCTGCCATTTTCCTCATGCCCAAGAACAAACAGTGTCTGAAACAAGTGCCCCCAACAATAGTGGCTACAGAGAACTGTCATCCTAAATGTGAGGTTGTTTATTCAATGGAGGATGGTGACCATAAACACCAGCCTAGGGCTAGGGAAGTTTCCTTGGAACCTCAACTCAGGTTTGGTAGTTAGTTTAGGTCATTCCATTCCTTTCCAGTCCATTTAGTTGATGTATGCATTTCTCACATTAATATTGTTAAAATTAATTCTAATAAATATCAGAAGGGCTGTCTGGGCAAAACCTTTTACTCCAGGGGCTAAAACAGTACCCCCGTCTTTGACTCTGATAGCCTGGCTGTTGTAACCGAATCCTAGAGAATAGGGGGTTGCCAGCAGCAGTCAGACCATGCTCAAGGCAAAGTCAACTACTATTACCTCGACATACATGGACTGGTCCACCAGTAATATTTGCATGTAATTGTAAAATGGGCCCTCGGAGTCCGTTCCACTGGTGGGCCTACAACACCCCGGTCCAACACTGTACCTGGATGTCTTTTTTTCCACTTGTGTTAGTGACAGGCTTTGTCCTTTTTACAAGGTGCTAAATAAGAGGACCCAAATGCGAAGCTGTTACTTAGTACCCTCAAGGGTCAAAGCTTGTAAATTACTGCAGGCTCCCTGAGACCCCCTTGAGACCCTAGTCTGTCACACCCAAAGGAGAGATTGTTGCACGCTTGGCGAGGGTAGCGGGAAACTGTTGAGCTTGTACTATGCATCTCGCAGCATCACCTTCTACACTTGTAGATTCACCCAGCCTGGATTTTAGTCCACTTTTAATGCCCCAATGCCCCCCACTCAAATACTTTGGGCGATGCTGCTGGCTCAATTTAAAAAAAATGACAGCCATGGTTTGATGTATCAAGCACCCTGGATGCATTCCTAGCTTCTCTCTACTATATTCCCTGCATATACACCAAGGTATGTGTAGGTGTCAACTGGCTCTTCTCCCAGTTCAGTATCCAGCCATGGCTTTGAAAGGAGAATCTGTCGATGTTGAATCAGTAAAGGTTTGTTTGCTGCTATCAGGAGCATATCGTCTAAATAATGAAATAGACCCTTCTGTGTAGCGGTGTCACTAACATCTTAAAAAGGTCCTTGGTGACGTGGAGAGGCCAAATGGAGACTGGAATTTATAATGGCAGCAGTCCACCTCAAGTCTTAAGAATCTTTGGAAGCTGCTGTGAATGGGCACATGGAGGTATGCGTCCTTTACGGCCCCAGAGAGGATCCAATCTCCCATCTGCAAGTTCTGGAGGACAGTGGGTAAGGCTTCCATCCTGGGTTTGCGAACCTTGATGTAGCGGTTGAGAGCCGTGAGGTCTATGACCAGCCTTAGGCACCCGGATCTCTTGGGTACTAGGAGGAGCCTTGAGTACCAGCCCAGGTAGCATTGGCTGCTTGGTACTTGGACGATGGGTTCGTGGTCCAACAAGGAATCTACTTATTCCCTTAGAATATTTGCCTCTGGCATAGAAGTTGGCACTCTGTTTCTTACCGAAAGGTTCCTTGAGGGCAACCTTCAGAACTTCCACCCATGGCCCTCCCTGATCACATTCAGAAACCATTTATCTCCAGTGGATAGAGTCCATACAGAAAGATACGCTCTTAACCTTGCCCCCCACTCTGTCTGTATGGACTGGCTGGTTGTCAAAAGGGCTTAGCTGCATCCTGGGCCAGTGGTGTTGGATTCTTCCTAGCTGACCTCAGAAACATCGATTAAGTGCCCTTCCAGGCCCTGTTGAATGCTCTGCCTGGCTTATATGATCTGGCTCCCGGAATCTGTTTGCCATTTGTCTACTCTCGGAATTCCTGAACTGGCATTTTCTCCTCACTTGGGGAACTAAGCGGATCTCCCACCAGTCACCATGGAAATATCCTCCTGCATTTGGTTGCCGAATAGCGTCTTGCCATTGTATGGGATTTTGGTCCAGTTTTGCCAGGAAACCGGATCAGCCGACCAAGCTTTAACCCTATTAGTTGCAACTACGGGAGTTTCATGTAGCTGCCTCTCCAACCGTTAATTGCCAGTGGTACCGTAATAGTGGTACCGTTGTAACCGTGAGAAATGGGGATTTCACATGCAATATGATTTTTATTGAAAAATGTACATTCTTTATTACACAAAAAAATACAAATTGTTTATTTTTAAACACATATTTCACCCAAAGATATTGAGAACACACTTTACAAATGACAAACAAGACATTTCATGTGACAGCACAGGCTCTGTTGAAAAAAACAATATATCATTTCAATGGGAATTCCCTGGAAAACCCTTCAAAAATCACAGCTGATCATGTATAGTGCAAAATAGTGAAAATTGGTCTGGCAACAGAGGGTGACAAAAACTTTAGGTAGGCTGGCACTTAAAGCGTTAAGCCATAGGGCTCTGCAGGCGGTAATTGCTGACAGCATTGCACTTGAGGAGTTGTGTAGGGTGTCAAGAGATGCGTCTCCCAAAAAGTTCACAGAGAGTTTCAGTTCTTGTAGGGCTGTGATAATGGAGTCAGGATCTACCCTATTCACGAGGGCCTGCTCCACGTTTTTGATCCAGACCTTAATTGTTCTGGCTATTGTAGAAGTAACTATCATGGGCTTACAGGCAGTGCCCACGTATGAGTGGGCCTTCTTGAGGTCCCCATTCAGCTTATGGTCAAGGCTGTCTTTAAAGGACACATTAGGCCTGATTCAGAGCCTTCCTGTGAATGCTCGTTTTTTGGGGAACTGTACTTGGAAACCAGGATTTTGCAAAAGCTTGTATGATTCAGAGCTGCGTTCCGAGAAAAGTTCGTCAATGCGTGAGTGACCATATTTGCTTTGCGTACACATGCGGTTTAGCCGAGCATTGATGGTATTTGCTGTTCAACTCGTCTCAGAAGCCGAGCTTTTACCGTAGCTTGGCCGTAACTTGCTGTGGAGTCCATTGTTCTAGGTGTGCTGTGTCTAGGTTGTTTTCCCCTTCTATTTTAAGTTGCTTCCCGCTGTCCCCCACCAATGTACCTGTGTAGTCTGCCTGTCCTTCTACATACTTACCTTCTTCCCCCTGGTGGCATCTAGGGCATCCCATGTAGTCTGCCTGGCCTTCTACATACTTACCTTTCCCCCCCGGTGGCATCTAGGGCATCCCATGTAGTCTGCATGTCCTTCTACATACGTACCTTTGTTCCTTGGTTGACATGTCGTCTGCTTTTACCCACTGTTACTCACCTCATACTTAGGCCACTGTCTGTTTTGTTTCACCACTCCTCTGTTTCTTTGTTTTGCATCTGCTTTATGTCATTGTTTAATAAATCACTTGTTTTTACACGTGTGCCTGTACATGCATGCACATTTTTACATACTTACCACAACTGTTGACGGCATAATTTTAGGGGGCCACCCTCCTCTGCGATACCATCCCTTCTTCGGGGTCTGTATAGGGAAAGAATTCACAAGCATTTGTAGTTTGTGGAATGCTTGTGTGGTGTTCACTAGGTTGAAACCCACCAAAGTCCTGCGCCGCTTCCATCTCGGGTGGCCCCATCACCACGTACTTACTCTTGGATGATTCTGTAGGGACAGAGAAGCACAAAACACCAACACTTAGTAAATCATTTGACTTTCGTTGCAGCACAACCTGTGTTTTTTTGTTGTATTGGCCTACCGGAGTGGCCAGGAATTGTGGGCGACTCCAAACCTAACATACCCTCCTCTTCAGTGCGATCCATGGGTGGTGGTGGGTTTGCTTGAGAGGAGGAAGAAGACGTTGGCAGGGTTCGGGGCCGATGCCTTACACCCTGTATTCTGGGCCCCAGTGGTTGGACCCCTCGGCTCTGGGTGGGCTTGATGCGCAGCCCGAAGCTATAAAAGAGATATAAAAGATTCCTAGCTATAAAAGAGAATACAGTTTGTTAAACATGTCACTCGTAACCCAGATAGCTGACCTTCTCTGTTGTACACCCACTTACCGGGGAAGTTCTGGCTGTAGAATTTCCCCCCGGGTTCACTTTCACCGTTTGAGGTCTGACCAGTGTTGCATTATTTGGGTGAAGGTGTACGGCGACTTCCCGTCGCCACTCACATGGGCTGCCACTTCCTCTGCCAACGTCCTCTTTCATGTGTGTTGGGCTTGAATTTGTATCTTTGCTTCATGAATGTCTACAAAGAACAAGCACATTAGCATTAGTAACTTGTGTCCTGTTTGGGTCTCCTTTACGTACACATGCACGTCCTTGCCCCTTTAAGTACTTGTCTGTGACAATGCAAGCACAAGAGTCAGCTATACGCTAGTGTATGCCTATGCCACCTAATCCAGCTCTCCTATCCCACAGTAGTGGTGGATTGCAAGCGCACACGCACTTAGGCTAAGTGGTGCGCCTAACTCTCAACTCTCAGCTACAAATGTAATATATAAATAACTTAGGCAACCCAGCGTCGCATACAAACATACCAGAGTGGTAAATGTGACAGTGGCAGCACAGTGCTATTGGCCTATAATGTTTGAAGATCAGGCCTCCACCATTACTGTGGTGCCATGTGCCTTTGCTCGTATTTTGTGGCCACTCTGGCACCTTGGCTGGAGTGTAATGCGACACTCATGCGTAAGTAAATGGCATGAAAGGGTCACTTACCCTCATGATGTAATCCTGCTGCTCACGGGTGTACATGGTGGGTGCCATGTTGGTCTTTGCATGTCAACTGTGTGACGCACCCCTGCGCCGAAGAACAATAGCGCCTAGGCGGCCCGGCGGTCCATACGCACATGTAGCCTATAGGTTGCCGTGTTAAATAAACTTCATTTATGTCCAATTTACCACTCACCTATGTCTAAAAGAACACAGATGAGCCACAGATTTCAGGCCAGTTTGTACTAAGGAGCTCAGTATACCACACCATAGGTGACAACGCAGCACCAAGAACCCCCAACATAGGCATGGCCGAGGGACACGCAGCCCAGTCCAACCAATGATCAGGACACGCAGCCCTGTGCTGAATCCAGTGCAGGCCCAACAGCGAAGTCCATAGCAGCCTGGAATACATTCATTCCAGGCATGGGAGTGGGCATAGTGGCTACCCCTTCAGCCAAGCCAACACCCAGCAGACCCCTGTATTGACCACTCACCCTGGGTGCAAACTAAAAAAAACAACTTGGTTTGGATGCTTTTTAATCACACTCAGAAAACCCAAATATCTAGACTAATTAGAAAATAACATAAGGCCAAAAAATAACAACAAATTATGAGAAAGAGCAGTCCACCAAATGATGGCGAATGCTTTCCCAAATACAGCTGACCTGGAATCTCTGAAGCAGAAGCAGGGGTTGGCTCCTCCACATATTCTGCCACCCTCTCTGTCAAGACAAAATTGTGGAGGGTGATGCAGGCCAAGCTGATTCCGATGACCTTCTCTGGCTTATATTGGAAGGAACCCCTACTGTGGTCCAGACATCGAAATCTGGTCTAAGGCATGTTCCCGATTATAAGCATCCTGGCCAATAGTCTGGGGACTTAAAAAGGGCATTAGGAGCCAGGGAAACAAAGGATAACTGAAATCCCCTAAAAATCAAAAGAAACAGATTAGTAACATCCTCACAGGTAACACAACAGCAAGACAGGCAAAACAAAATAGTACAAATTTGGACAAATACAAATGTTACAAATAAAGCTAAGGCAGGATGCTGGGACCAAGCATTGGTAACAGCGACACGGAGAAGGAGCCATTAAAAAAGGGCCATTAACACAGTAGAAGTGAGGGAGGGCAGGGAGATAAATTGGCAAACACACTTATCTTTGGCCTAAACCAAAAACTGTGCACATATTAGACATGCAAAAAACAATTGCTAATGCCAAAACATCAATAAGTAGACAGATCTACTAAAAAAAAAATCAACAAACTTACTCAGAAGCTAGCCGCCTGTCAGCTTGCCACTCTCAAAACGGGTGTACAAACTGGAACTCCTCAAGATGAATGTGTCATGGGCCAGGGAAGCTGGCCAAAACGCTGAGAAAACTAATATCCGGTCCCACGACGCACTGGACGTCAAGAGAGTGATACATCTTGCGGTTGCTAAAATTAATCACCTTGTTTGTTAATCTAACCAGCATCCCTGGGGGTGATGCATGCTTCCACGCCAGACCTATCTAAATGGCAGGTGCGGACGTGCACAGCCAGAGGCAGACAGCTGCGGGGATGCCTACAGCTCTTCCTCCATTCAGCTTTCTATGCCGCTCATCCATATGTACGGCATAGAAAGCTGATTGGAGTAAAAGAGACATAGAAAAGACAGAGAAAGAAAAATGAGAGAGAGAGAGGGGGGAAGAGAGAAAGAACAAAATAAAGAGAGACAATGAAAGTGAGATAAAGTGAGAAAAAAAAGACATGTCAGCCTGTGACCTCCCTCCCTACTCTATGTTGTTTGCGCTGTCATGTCAGCCTGTGATCTCCCTCCCTACTCTATGCTGTTTACGCTGTCATGTCAGCCTGTAACCTCCCTCCTTTATGATGTGCACGCCTTCATGTCAGCCTGTGACCTCCCTCCTCTATGCTGTGCACTCCTTCATGTCAGCCTGTGACCTCCCTCCTCTATGCTGTGCACACCGTCATGTCAGCCTGTGACCTCCCTACTCTATGCTTTGCATGCCGTCATGTCAGCCTGTGACCTCCCTCCCTACTCTATGCTGTTTACGCTGTCATGTCAGCCTGTGACCTCCCTCCTCTATGATGTGCACGCCTTCATGTCAGCCTGTGACCTCCCTCCTCTATGCTGTGCGCATTGTCACGTCAGCCTGTGACCTCTCTACTCTATGCTGTGCGCGCCGTCATGTCACCCTGTGAACTCCCTCCCTACTCTATGCTGTTTACGCTGTCATGTCAGCCTGTGACCTGCCTCCTCTATGATGTGCATGCCTTCATGTCAGCCTGTGACCTCCCTCCTCTATGCTGTGCGCTTTGTCATGTCAGCCTGTGACCTGCCTCCTCTATGCTGTGCGAGCCGTCATGTCAACCTGTGACCTCCATCCTCTATGCTGTGCACACCGTCATGTCAGCCTGTGACCTCCCTCCTCTATACTGTGCACTCCTTCATGTCAGCCTGTGACCTCCCTCCTCTATGCTGTGCACACCGTCATGTCAGCCTGTGACCTCCCTCCTCTATGCTGTGCGAGCCGTCATGTCAGCCTGTGACCTCCCTCCTCTATACTGTGCGAGCCGTCATGTCAGCCTGTGACCTCCCTCCTCTATGCCGTGCGCGCCGTCATGTCAGCCTGTGACCTCCCTCCTCTATGCTGTGCGAGCCGTCATGTCAGCCTGTGACCTCCCTCCTCTATACTGTGCGAGCCGTCATGTCAGCCTGTGACCTCCCTCCTCTATGCTGTGCGAGCCGTCATGTCAGCCTGTGACCTCCCTACTCTATGCTGTGCGAGCCGTCATGTCAGCCTGTGACCTCCCTCCTCTATACTGTGCGCACCGTCATGTCAGCCTGTGACCTCCCTCCTCTATGCTGTGCACTCCTTCATGTCAGCCTGTGACCTCCCTCCTCTATGCCGTGCGCGCCGTCATGTCAGCCTGTGACCTCCCTCCTCTATGCTGTGCACTCCTTCATGTCAGCCTGTGACCTCCCTCCTCTATGCTGTGCACTCCTTCATGTCAGCCTGTGACCTCCCTCCTCTATGCTGTGCGAGCCGTCATGTCAGCCTGTGACCTCCCTCCTCTATGCTGTGCGCACCGTCATGTCAGCCTGTGACCTCCCTACTCTATGCTGTGCGAGCTGTCATATCAGCCTGTGACCTCCCTCCTCTATGCTGTGCGAGCCGTCATGTCAGCCTGTGACCTCCCTCCTCTATGCGGTGCACTCCTTCATGTCAGCCTGTGACCTCCCTCCTCTATGATGTGCGCACCGTCATGTCAGCCTGTGACCTCCCTCCTCTATGCTGTGCGCACCGTCATGTCAGCCTGTGACCTCCCTCCTCTATGCTGTGCACTCCTTCATGTCAGCCTGTGACCTCCCTCTCTACTCTATGCTGTGCACTCCTTCATGTCAGCCTGTGACCTCCCTCCCTCCTCTATGCTGTGCACTCCTTCATGTCAGCCTGTGACCTCCCTCCCTCCTCTATGCTGTGCACGCCGTCATGTCTGCCTGTGACCTCCCTCCTCTATGCTGTGCACGCCGTCATGTCTGCCTGCGACCTCCCTCCTCTATGCTGTGCGCACCGTCATGTCAGCCTGTGACCTCCCTCCTCTATGCTGTGCGAGCCGTCATGTCAGCCTGTGACCTCCCTCTCTACTCTATGCTGTGCACTCCTTCATGTCAGCCTGTGACCTCCCTCCCTCCTCTATGCTGTGCACTCCTTCATGTCATCCTGTGACCTCCCTCCCTCCTCTATGCTGTGCACGCCGTCATGTCTGCCTGTGACCTCCCTCCTCTATGCTGTGCACGCCGTCATGTCTGCCTGCGACCTCCCTCCTCTATGCTGTGCGCACCACCATGTCAGCCTGTGACCTCCCTCCATTACTCTAGCTGTTTGCTCCATTATCTCAGCCTGTGACCTCCCTCCTCTATGCTGTGCACGCTGTCATGTCTGCCTGTGACCTGCCTCCTCTATGCTGTGCGAGCCGTCATGTCAGCCTGTGACCTCCCTCCATACTCTAGCTGTTTGCGCCATTATCTCAGCCTGTGACCTCCCTCCCTCCTCTATGCTGTGCACGCTGTCATGTCTGCCTGTGACCTGCCTCCCCTATAGTGCGCTGTCATGTCAGCTTGTGACCTCCCTCCCTACTCTAAGCTGTTTGCGCCGTCATGTTTTATGGGAAAGGTGGCAACCCTACCTATGGCACCCTGTGTGATAGAACACCTTGCACACCCAAAAGGCCAGCCATGATTATTAACTCACCCCTGCGCGAGTATATGGGTGTTCACTTGAGTTTTACTCAGTGGGGCAGCCCAAATTGGGATGCTCAGGGGGCAAGCCTGTAATCTAGTCCTGGGTTTTGGTCTGCTTTAAAACACATCTCTTTAGCACAGCCTGTAGAAATAAAAACATGTCCAGACTTCTAGTAACTTGAAAAAGAAGTTAAAGTGGACCAGCAGTAAAAATTAAAACCGGACCAAAAAAAAAAAAAAAAAGTGGTCACATGCATAAAAATTAATGTACCTTTTTCTAACTCCTTCTGTGGTAAATTTTAGAAACAAAATGGCGGCTCATGTATCTGCAGGCCACCTGCAAACAGGAAGTGCACTTACTGTGCATTGTCAATTACTGTGCATTGTCAGCCATGTCAGTTAAATCCAGGCAGACCAAATGTAAGTGCTGACAATGCATCAGTATCATGTACAGATAGGGCAAGAGAGTTTGGAGTTTTTTTTCCCAATGTGCCAGGCTGTTGTTCCAGTGTACGCATGGAAAGGACCGCACAGCTGGCACTATAAACCACAATTGCCCGTTAAAAAGATGTCTGCAAAGCTCGTACACGTCAGCACGCAGCGTACACGATTGGCTCCCAGCCCTGGCTGGTGAACTTGCTCCTAATTGGTCAGTTCGGCACCCGTAGTCACGTCACCGGCACGGTCGGGTATAGCGGGATTGGTCCACACGTGTTTCCCTGTGGAAAGTGAGGTGTTCAGGCTGTGTTTCCCGTAGTGTGACAGGCAGCGGTTCCCCGTGTGTTACATTATAGCCCCCATTGTGTGGCTCCCCTGCAGGCTGTGCACGCACGCTCCTCTGCTCACACTCCCTCGTGTCTTTAGCCGAGCTGTCAGTGGACTTATGGGGCGTAAAAACCGCCGACATCGCCAAAGGGAGGTCAGGTCCCGAGTGCAGAGAACCCCGGAGGAGGAGGAGGAATGGCGCCGCCTCAAGGAGCAGAAGGTGAGCGGAAAACCCGTGCTGCATGTGTCCTGGCCCTTCCTTCCCTCTGCCAGTCCATGGCCCGTGTTATCTATGGGCCACACTTACCACCCTGCTAGCTATGCTCCTCAGAGGGCCCACACTTCTATATGGCAGCAGCTGTCTAAGAAAGGGCCTGTCTCCCTGTGGGAATCCTAATTGGGGATGCCCTGTGTGAGTTCTCCCAGACTGCCCATAAACTCACTATGGATTCCTGGGCCTATCGATTCTCTCCCCGCGGGGTATCCAAAATTCGGATGCTCCTCATGGCATTTGTGAATGGCTGGCATGGGCACGCTCCCCGTTAGAATGTAGCTGTGGATGCGGCCACCAGTGTGCTCAGAGCCACTGGCCTTAAACGAAGCGCGAGAGCGTTGAGTGGACGAGCGCCCGTGCATGTGCCGTAGGACTGAGAGATGAGTTGGGTTCAGCGATCATGCAGCAGGGTCAGGGTGTCCTGGGGGAAAGGCCCAAAGCCCAGGATGGTCAGAATCCTGGGTTTTGGTCCACTTTCAGTTTTTTTAGTGGCCCTCAGAGCGCCACTGCTCCCTGTATTTGTGTTAGCCATTCAGAAATGCCTGGAGTGGTTATGTGCAACTGCTGGAGGTGAGCAGGAATGCAGCCTGCACATGCAATGTGGGATGGTCATAGGTGTGAGTTTCCAAGTGGCCTTAGGAAATTTGACTCACTGGGGCATTTCAAAGATGGTTGCCCACCAAATGCAGGGAGACCGCAGTCTCTAGGCTGGTGGTTGCTATTTAAACCCACCTGTGATGCCCCTGGAGCCTCAAAGTATCCAGGACTTGCCAGTAGCACCCCCCGGCTTCTGTTAACACACCTCTCTCCGACTCCCAATGGCGCATGTGCAGTCTCTTGTCCAATGAAAGCCACCTGCCGTGACTGTCATTCGGTAAACCGCTCTCATTGTTATCAACGGGGAGCCATGCTGCTGCTGCATCCTACGCACCCTTTCTTCCTAGTTAATCAGATGGAGCAGGAACGCGCACTCCCATTTTTGTCAATGGGAGCCATTTGCCAAATGACGTATTCACAGCTGACAGCTGTCATTGTATGCAAGACCACGCATGTGCCGTAGAAACAAGAAGTGTATAGCGGGTTAAATTCCCAGGTTATGTTCTGCTTTAAACAGACCAAAGTCCAGGATTTTCACTTTTGTGGGGGTTGGTCCCCTGCTTTACTTAAAGTGGACCAACACCGAGAGGTGATCGGCCCGGAAATCTATAAGATTCCCGGGCCGATCACCTTCCACCCCGCGGGACATCCGAGATCGGGATGTCCCGCGGGGTGAAACCCCCCAAAAAAACCCCAAACACCTTACCTGATCTTCGGCGGCGGCCGGCCGCCGCCGCCTCCCTCGCGCCCCTGTAGGCGTGCTCGCGCCCGCGCCGGCCGTCTGCGAATGGCCGGCGGGGGCGCGCGCGCGCCGAAAGTGACACGAGGGAGGCGGTGGCGGCGGCAGCCGCTTGGACGTTCCTGATCCCCGCCTGGACGTTGGCGGGGATTGGACCGTCCAGTCACGTGGGAGCGGGGACAGGTAAGATTTTGGGGCTTTCTGGGGGGTTTCACACAGCGGGGCACCCCCGATCGGGGTGCCCCGCCGAAGTGGACCAAAACCCAGGATAGTCAAAATCCTGGGTGTTGGTCCACTTTAAAGTGGACCAACACCCAGGATTTTCACTATCCTGGGTTTTGGTCCACTTCCTGCGTGAAACCCCCCAGAATGGCAGAAAAACTCACCTCTCCCCACTTCTACGGTGCATGCACGGGCCTCGTCCAATCAGCGCGCTCAGAGCCGCTGTGGTATGCACGTACAAGGGACGGACAACCACAGCGTCTCCGAGCACGCTGGCTCCCGCATCTCGCGCTTCCCTCTAACAGGGAGCGCGCCCGCCATTCACAAACGCCCGGCGCCGGCGCGCCCTGCTAGAGAGTAGCGCGAGATGTGGCCACGGCCCGCGCATGCGCCGTTGGAACGGGGGTAAGGTAAGGTGAATGGGGCGTCCTGGGGGGTTTCACACAGCGGGGCATCCCGGTTTCGGATGCCCCGTGGGGAGGGATCTATAAGACCCTGTTTCCCTGAAAATAAGACACTGTCTTAGATACATTTTTCCTCGGAAATATGGCACAGCGTGCGTCTCCTCCACCTCCTTGGAGCTCCCCCCTTACGTGCCCCGTCATTACGCCCCCTAGTGGTTACAATACAATTTTCGGGGGATGACTTATATAACGATATCCTCCGAAAGCAGGCACTAGGCCTTATTTTCGGAGGATGTCTTATTTTCGGGGAAACGGGGGATTCCAGGGCCGATCAGCCTGGGTGTTGGTCCACTTTAAAGGAGCACTATCGCAAAAAAAATGTCTGAATCATAAAAATCCATACAAATATTCTGGATTGCAGGATGAGGGGTCACGTATACACCTGGCATCAAGAAATATCCAGACACGTTTGTTTTTTTTTCTCCATTTAAATGGAAGGAAGAGGAAGTCTGGGGTGACAGGCTCTGTCACCCCTGGATTTTATTCCTACCAGGAAGAGAAAACTACAAGCTTGGTGGGAGTTTTGTTCAGTTCTTATAAGTGACCCCTCCTCTCATTAGCCAATGTGTTTGTATAGATTTTTATTACTATACAATTTTGCGACGCAGCTCCTTTAATAGCTTTGCTACAATCTGTATTCACTGATGTTTATATTAATGCGGGCAATGAATGGATGAATAACCGGGCCGCTTTCTCATGATGCATGTACCACATAACTCCGCCTCGCTATCTCCATTTTACATTTCCTCCTTCACTCGTCCCATGCTCTATATCTGCAAATACTGGCTTTCTTGGGCCACTTTTAATAAAATGTTGCTTTTTGTTAAGGCCTGGGAAAGTGGCTATGCTGAAATTGTCAAAGAGAACAAGCTGTTTGAGCAGTATTATCAAGAGCTGAAGATTGTACCAGAAGGTGAATGGGACCAGTTTATGGCTGCACTGAGGGAGCCTCTCCCAGCTACCATAAGGATCACAGGATACAAAAGGTAAGACTTGTGGCATGGCAGTGTGTACACTGAGATCTGTCCCATTCCCATGCTTGGGACACATATCCTGTGCTGTTTTCCAGGTTTTTCAGACATTGGTGCTCTTTTATAGATGAAAAAGCAGCTTTTGGGCATGACTAGTATGACCAGAGATCCTGCGGCTAGTGGGTGACTTACCATTAACCCCAAGCCCCCCGCCCATTACATGCCTCCCCAAAGCCCAGGGGGAGGCAGAAGAGCCCGTGGCCATAGGCTATACTGGCTTGCAGCATGCAGGGCCAGGGTCCACCAAAGCTGACCCTTGCGCCCTGTTCTACAAGCCCCCATAGCTGGTCCCGGGCTGGTTATGCTGGGTAAAGGGGACCTCACGCCATTTTTTTTGGGGGGGAGGGATTTTTAAGTGTTATTAACCCTTAAAATTTCAAAAAAGGGGTCCGCCCGGGAAGGGTACCTTATGTCCTATTTATTTTGCAATACAATTGCAATATATAATCTTTGAGACAGAATCGGGACATATTGTATTGCCATACGTGTATGCGTGATGCATATCGTATCACTAGATTCTTGCCAATTCACACCCTGGCAATCTTATGGCTCATGTGTGGCAGCATCCACACGCTAAGGTAAATACCCACATGCCGGGCATTTCTGAATGGCTGGCTCTAAGAGGGGGGAGCAGCCAGCGGAGCACGCTTGGTTCACCAGCGATCCTATTGCGCGTCTGCTGACCACCACCAAATTGGGTTTACTAGTCGCACATTCCTATACGCAGCTATATCTGCTACCCTTCAGTTGTGCCACCTGCTTAAGCCATCCAAAAATTGTGGCCATGGACATGCACAACAGCTGGAGGGAATGCAGGAATGCTGCTGTTGTGGGATTGCTGATGAGGTGAGTAAACATGGTGATCTGGGGAATTCACACAGAAGGGCATCCCAAATTGGCATGCCTCAATTACCTATGAATGTAGGAAAGCATTACTAGACAATGCTTCTTCGCATCACATAGCCAGTACTTGCCATAGTGTATACCTATATTGTTCATTTTAATCTGTTAATCTCATTCCTCCTCTGTGGCTAATAATACTCCTCCAAGAGGCACGGAGGAGTATTTGTAATCTGGAAAAATGTAGTGCAACCTTACCCATTCAGTTCCAAAACATTCTACCTCCAGGCACACAAGTGTGTCAGATACAAGACACAGCTTTTATATGAATGAATAGAAAGGTGGGAAGGAGTTATTTATTCTGCATTGTACCAAGACCATGAATGGTGCCAACGTTTACCCTAAAAAACCTTCTTCCCTTGCCTTTCTTTTTTGGATTTGCTGCATATAAGGCCATAGTCTGCACCTCCTTTTGGAGGAGCCAAGAGTGCAGATGCTAAGTTCGATGAGGGATGACAGATGAAGAGAATGGTGGTTTATTTCCTGATTTTAGATTGTCAATCTTGTTTTTAATGTCTTTATTTTTTTTAGTCATGCCAACGAAATACTGCACTGCTTGAAGGAAAAATACTTTAAAGAGCTGCAAAACATTGAAGTAGATGGACAGAAGATAGAGGCTCCCCAACCACTAAGCTGGTAAACTATTTACTAAGTTCTTCATGCACCTAACTCGATGATCTCAGTCCATACATAATCCTGTACCTTTGTCAAAAACAGTGGTTCTCAAACTTTTAACATAAAATGACTAATGTAATTAAAATAAGTAGGTCACAGGCCTTGTAGCACTTTGACACAATGTAATATACCAGACCTGCTAGACCGCCCCCCCCCCCTTGTTGGTGCACTTTTGAACATTGCCAAGTACTTGCTGGGGTACGCGTGCAGTTGTTCGAGAAACAGTGGTCTAGAGCAGTGGTCCCAAACCCTCAAGGCCCACCAACAGGCCAGGTTTTGCAGATCTCCACAAAGATGCACAGGTGGAGTAATTAGTGCAGCTGCAGAGCAATAGAGCTGGCTATTTGGAGATCCAAAAAACATGACATGTTGGTGGGCCTTGAGGACAGGGTTGAGGACCACTGGTCTAGAGGACTGAAAAATTGACTACTGTATTAATAATCCAGTCCTCTGGCCCAGTGGTTTCTTCTCTTTAAATCCAGCTTGCTTGCTTGTTAAAACACTTTTTTTTTTTTTTTTTTAACATTCTTTATTTAAGAGGTTTTGCAATTTTACACATACAAACAGTGGGGAATACAGTACATTACACAAGGGGGGGAGGAGGGAAAGGCACATGGGAACACCGATTCATTTCAAGTGTCAGTTTACATCTGAGCCACGCCATTTACCGACAGAACACAATGCATGGTAAAAGATTCCTCGGCTGCCGCTATTGCATAGGGGGGGGAAAGATCCCTTCCTAGATCAAAATTCGCTGTTGCTAAGGCCTCCTGGGTCTAGGCGTTACCCCAAAGCTAGGTGTAGCCATATTACCCTCCGGGGAAGTATGGGGGGGTATATAAGGGGCATGGGTGGGGGAAGGAAGGGGAGGGGAAAATGGAGAGGGAGGAAGTGGTAAATTAAGTTTGGCATGTGGGACACGGGTCCACGCAGGGCATTCATCCCTGCCCACTCACGCCCTGCATCTCTCAAGACCCAGATCCCTCCCCATCCGCGCGGGGCGGTACAGTGCAGCGCCGCCGGCACACAGCAGAGTCTACTGCTCAAGCAGACTCTTGAAGTCCGCCGATTCCTCATAAACCAGCCAGGGCAGCCAGGTGGCTCTATATTGCTCATCTCTGTCATGCAAAGCCATCGTCAAGTCCTCCATCTCCTTAACACTCATAACCTCCCTTGCCCAGTCCCTCACGGAGGGGGCCTTCTTCTGTTTCCAGAACCTGGGGATTGTCTGCTTGGCCGCATTCAGCAGATGGACCAGTAAGGTTTTTCTGTATTTTCCCGTTGGGGCCCTCATGGAATGGAGCAGGATCTGGGCCGGGTCGTCCTGTAGTTGTGTCTCTGTAAGTTGCTCAATGATGCGCAGGACCGTCCCCCAGTAATCCCGGATCCTGGGGCACGTCCAGAACACATGGAACAGAGTCCCCCGCCCCTCCCCACATCTCCAGCAATTCGTGCTGACTGTGCCTAACATCCTACCCAGCCTATCCGGAGTGTAATACCAGCGTGTTAGTAACTTGTAGTTGGCCTCTTGAGTCCTCGTGGCCGAGGATTTGTGCGACAAGGCCGCTATTTTGATCCTCTCCTTCTCGCCTATCGTCCTGCCCAAGTCAGACTCCCATTCTCTCCAGAACGAGGGGGGGGGGGCCTCTTGCCCACCCGCGAGGAGAGAGTACAGATTGGAAATCAAATGAGGGCGCGGCTGTCCCTCCAGGCAGAGTTTTTCGAAATCTGTGTAACCCCTGACGTTTTCCCTTCGGAAGCCTATCCTGGACAGTACTGATTGAAATCTTGAGAGTCCATGGGTCTAGATCCCCCTTCTCTAATTTAGCTCTTAGGTCGCCCAAGGAGGTCCACCCCCTCTCTGTTATCAAATTGCTCCCCCTTAGCTGGTCCACCTTCCCCCATTCTCTAAGGTCCTTCCTTGAACAATTTGCCAGAAGCAGCGGGTTATCTATTAAGGCGATCATGGGGGAGGGCCAAGGGGATACATCCGATCGCTTCCTGTAGCCCCGTAGTACTCCCAAGTGTGGCCGCAATTGTGGGGTGGGATCTCACCTCCAGCGCATGGGTTTCTCTATTCCAAGCAGATGTGTCCAAAGGGGCCGGCGCAAGAGCTTGCTCTAGGTGGATCCACCTCTTTTTTTTCCCTTGAAGGTGTGCCACTCGCATACTCTCTGTAAATGGGAAGCCACCCAATATAGTTGGACGTCTGGCATCGCCATGCCCCCTAAATGCTTGGGCTTACAAAGTACCTGCCGTCTGAGCCTTGCCCTCCATTTCCGCCAAACAAAGCCCATGATAGTTTTATCCAGCTCCCTAAAGAGGCGAGTAGGGATATGTATCGGTAGTGCCTGGAACAGAAACAGCAGTTTTGGCAGGATCGACATTTTAATTATATTCACCCGGCCCATCCAAGAGAAAGAGGGGGAGTCCCACCTATCTAGGTCAGCTTTTATTTTCTGGCATAAGGGCAGGAAGTTCAGCGCCAGGATCTTCGACAACTGTTTCGGCAGCTGCGTGCCGAGATACGCTATCGAACTCTCAGCCCATTTAAAAGAAAATATCTGCTGAATACTCCTGGCCACATCCCCCGAGAGTGATATGTTTAACGCTTCGGATTTCTCGAAGTTGATTTTAAAGAAGGAGAGTCTTCCATAAATTTCAAACTCCTTCATCAGTATCGGCACAGTAATCGTGGGGTTTGTAACAAAGAAAAGGAGATCATCCACGTAAGCAGCGACCTTATGGACATCTCCTCTGAGTCTTAATCCCCCTATGTCCACGTTCCCCCTAATTCTGCACAGGAATGGTTCCAGGGTCAGGGCAAACAGCAGGGGTGATAAAGGACAGCCCTGGCGGGTTCCATTACGGATCGGCAACGGGGCAGAGAGATGGCCATTCACTTTAACCCTAGCAGAAGGAATTGTGTAGAGGCCTTCAATAAGCTTTCTCATATTGTCCCCCAGTCCCACGTGTCTAAGGGTCTCTTTTAGAAAAGGCCAGCTCACCCTATTGAAGGCCTTCTCTGCGTCCGTGGATGAAAGCATCATTGGTATGTCGGAGTGCTGTGCAGTGTATATTGTGCTAATTGCCCGCACCACATTATCCCTGGCCTCCCTTCCCAGCACGAAACCCGTCTGGTCCAAATGGACCACTTGGGCCACCACTGGGGAAGTCTATTGGCGAGGATTTTAGCCTAAAGCTTCAGGTCCGCATTGAGAAGGGAGATGGGGCGGTAGCTTTTACAAGACAGTGGGTCCTTACCCGGCTTATGCAAGACAGATATGGGCAGCAAGGTCCCCGCTTGAGAACGTGCCTGGCGCATCTGGGTCTGTGATTGAGTTCCATGCCCTGACCATGTGTGGGCCTAGCAATGGGACGAAAGATTTATAGTATTTAGTTTAATCTCTTGTTTGTTAAGATTTTCAAAAATACAGACAATACAGGTACATAAGGAAAGGCAGTACAGGCATAAAATAAAGAAAAATAAAAAAGGAAAACCCCAATCCGGGCTCCCGCACCCCCCCGCCCCCAGGTGCGGCTGGGGCACCATCTCTCCCCAAGTCTCCCTCCCACTGCCCCCAAACGCCCCCCTCAACGAACGTTTTGTAACTTGACTGTACACTGTGTTTGCATCTCATACCCCTGATAGCGAGAGTCAGAACAACCAGGGAGAAAGGTAACCAGGCCTCGATAGGCAAGGGTCACCACAGCGGGGGAGTATTCTGCGTCGTCTTGGGCCCGTGGGGGTGCGCCGCCCATGTCAGGTCATAACGAACCAGACCCCTCGCCTCATCACCCGAAGCCCAACGGGAGGCTAAGGGCTACCCCCCCGCCGGCCGCCGAGGCGGCAGGGGGACCTGGGGCGTACAAGTCCTGTGGGCGGCCTAGGAGGATAAGGGCGGGATGGGGAGGAAGGCTGTGTTAGAAGAGGTGGCCTCACGCCACGAGGGCGCCGTATTCCCGCCCGAAAGTCGCCTCATCTCCGGCCCACGTCCAACGCCAGAAAGGCCTTTGCCTCGTCCGACTCCCTGAACCTGATCCAATTCATCCAAGTTGCCCAGTGTTCCTCACCTCCCTCTCTACCCCCCGTCGTCAACTCCTCCATCCTCAAAATGTGATCCATTTCTACAAACCATTCCGTAAGGCTTGGCGGAAGAGGGGACTTCCAATGGGTAATTGATCGTACAGCTGTCAGGAAGAATTTGAGAACTCCCTTCTTAGCCTTGGCAATAGAACCTGGAATCAGGGAGAGCAGGGCAACTCTCGGGTTATTCGGCACCACAGAGCCCTCCACTTCCGTGTGGATCTTGAAAACTGTGTCCCAGAGCTGTCTGATCGGGGGCATTCCCACCAGATGTGTAAGATCCCTCCTCGGGGCGTCCCGCACCTCCAACATGCGTCCGATTCCCCCCGGCGCATACAAAGCGATGTCCACTGGGCATCTGTACCATCTGGTGAGAACTTTGTAGTTTTTTTTCCTGTGCTGAGCTGGCCCCCGCAAGCTTATGCGTCAACGTAAAGATCTTCTGAGTTTCTTCCCCTGTGATCGTCGTATTTATGTCTTTTTCCCATCTGGACATGAATTCTAACTTTGAGGCGTGCCTGGTGGCCACTAGTATACCGTAGAAAACTGATACCACGTGTTCCAGTGGCTGCGACTGTGTGAGGCATTTCTCCAGGGGAGTCAAGGGCAGGGATGCATTTCTGAGGTGTCCTCCTGAGGAAAGGAACGTTTCGAGCTGCCAATGGTGTAACCATGACAGGTAACCGCCCTCGGCCCGCACCCTCAATTCTGTTAGGGAGGGTAGCCTCCCCCCCCCCCCCCCCCCCACCAAAATGTCACGTAGCCTAACATCCTCCGTTTCTCTCCAGATCAGGAATCTGGAGGTTTTCTGTCCCGGTATAAACTCCGGGTTATTGAACAGTGGCGTGAGAGGCCCAGGCCTACTCACCAACTCCCCCCTGACGCTGTAACCGGTCCCAACTGGTAAGAAAATGTCGGGTTAAGTAGCGGAACCCTTTTCTGCTGGCATCCCCCACGGTGGAAACCCACGGGAGGGAGCTTGGGTTAAACCCCAGGATATCACGTTCCAGCTGGACCCAAAGCTTGTCCTCTCTCCTGTACATCCAGTCCGCCATCCTTGCAATGACAGCCGCAGCATGATAAAGCTTTAGATCCGGGGCCCCGGTTCCGCCTGCGTTCTTTGGTCTGGCCAGTATGTTAAATCTGATGCGTGGTTTCCGGGATCCCCATATAAATTTCAGGAAATCTGCTTGTATTGCTTTGAAAAAATGTCTGGGGAGCATGATTGGTATAGTTTGGAAGAGGTACAAGAACCGGGGGAGTATATCCATTTTCAAGATATTGATACTACCAAACCACGAATAATGACCTCTGTCGTATTTCGTAAGGTCTTGGTGAACCTTAGCCTGCAGCGTCTTGAAATTTAGTTCGTAGAGATTATCCAGGTCAGATGGGATGAGGGCGCCCAGGTATTTTATTGCGGTAAAGCTTTATAGTATTTAACCGAGTATCCATCTGGTCCCGGAGCCTTTCCCGACGGGGTCTGTTTGATCGCCTCCAACAGTTCTTCTAGCCCTATTGGGACTTCTAATGGGGCAGAGATCTCCTCGGTGACCGATGACATACCAGAGCTCCCTATGTATTCTTCTGTTTTGCCCGGGCGCGTCCGCGCCGCCACCCCCTCGCCAAGGCCATACAAATTTGAGTAGTAAGCTCTAAACGTATCCGCTATCCCCTCTGTGGTATGCTGTGTTCGTTGGGTGTTGTCTAGGATCTCAGAGATGAAATTCTGAGACTGCTGTTGTCTGAGTGCCCTAGCTAGTAGTGTGCTGCTCTTATTCCCATACTCGTAATATGTGCGTTTACATCTCCTAATTACATGTTTAGCCTTCTGTCTCAGTAGGGCATTTAGGGCCCCCTCGTCTGGGTCAGTTCCCCAAGGACTCTCACAGCCTCAGCCTGCTTGTGGGACAGCTCCAGGCGCTTAACCTTATCTGAGAGCTTAGTTATCTGAGCTAATCTCTCCCTCTTGAGCCTTGCTCCGTGGCTGATCAGGATACCCCTTATTACACTTTTGTGGGCCTCCCACAGTGTTAGAGGCGAGACCTCCCCGTTGTCATTGACCCTAAAGTAGGACTCGAGACCCTCCCTTATATCCTGCGCTACTACCGCATTCTGAAGGAGCGACTCGTTCAGTCTCCACATTGCGGCAGGCGGGGGTCTGTCCATGAGGTCTAGGTCGAGGAATACCGGGGCATGATCCGAAAAGGAGGCCGGATAAATCCCGTCTCCGGAGGTCAGGCTCAATAACCTGTGCAAGACCAAAATATAATCCAGCCTGGAGTACGTCCCATGAGTGTTAGAGTAAAAGGAGTAATCCCGCGTCCCGGGGTTTCTGACCTGCAGTCATGCAGCCTCTTCCGAAGGGATCTCAGAGCCAGATGGGAGATTGCTGACCTGCCCACCGATGAGTCCAGTAGGGGCTCCATGGGCAAATTGAAGTCTCCCCCCAATATGACTTCCCCTTCCATGAACCTTTCTAACTTTTTTATCTAGTGTGGTTTTCAGAAACTGAATTTGTCCTTGATTGGGTGCATATATGGAGGCCAACGTGTACATCTTTTGGTTGATCCGCCCTTTGATCAAAATCACCCTTCCCGACTCATCCCTCCAGGCCTCCCCGTAGATGAAAGGTATGTCTCTGGCAATCATGATCGCCAACTGGTGAACGCGTGGGGGAACTGCTTGCTAGAGAGTTTAGGGGCAGCATCCCTCTTAAAGTGTGTCTCCTGCAAAAATACGATTTTAGCTTCACATCCTAACCACGGGACTTCCAACTGGGAAAAGAGCCAATTTCCTCTTGTCTAGCTTGGCCACAAGCCCTCCCCAAGGAGAGGTAACTAGACGCACAAGGGGGCAGGGTTAGGGCAGAAAGACAACAGGATAATGGGGGAAGGGAAGAGGTGGGGGAGGGAATGGGGAGCAGGGGATAGGGATGAGGTAGGTGTGGCGTGCGGGACAGGTCGCCAGGCCGAGCAACCCTCACCACCCGCCCAGGTCAGATCCTCCACAGGAAGGGGCAAGGCGCCTCCCACCCGAGTGGGGCGAGGCCGCGAGAGGCGCTGCCCCGGACACTGCGTCAAGCCGATTACTCAAACAAATTACGAAACTCCGCCGACTCCTCGTAAATCAGCCAAGGTAGCCAAGTAGCTCTGTATTGCTCGTCCCTGTCATGTAGAGCCAGTGTTAGATCCTCCATCTCCCTAACATGCATAACTTCCCTCACCCAATCCCTGACGGAGGGGGCTTTCTTCTGTTTCCAGAATCTCGGTATCACCTGTTTGGCAGCATTCAACAAGTGAACCAGTAAGGTGTTTTTTATATTTCCCCGCCGGGGTCTTTGTGGAGTGGAGCAGAACCTGCGCCGGATCGTCCTGCAATTGTGCCCCTGTCAGCTGAGCCACAATGCGCAGCACCGCCCCCCAGTACTCCTGAATTCTGGAACACTGCCAGAATAGATGAAATAAGGTCCCCCGCTCCCCTCCGCACCTCCAACAGCTCGTGTCCGCCGCATCAAACATCTTGCCCAGTCTATCAGGGGTATAATACCAGCGTGTCAACAACTTATAGTTGACTTCCTGGATTCTTGTGGCCACCGAGGACTTATGCGTCAAGGTTGCTATCTTGGTTCTCTCCTTCTCGCCTAAGGGTCTACCCAAGTCCAATTCCCACTCTCCCCAAAAAGTAGGCGGGTTTGCCTCCTCTCGGGTGAGGAGCGAATACAAATAAGAAATCGGGTGAGGCTGCGGTAGCCCCGTCAAACAGAGCTTCTCAAAGTCTGTATGGCTCCTGAAATTCTCCTTTCGGAAGCCTATTCTGGATAGGACCGACTGAAGTCCAGGGATCTAGGTTTCCGTTCTCAAATTGAGCCCCCAGCGCGACCCATCCCCCCTCAGATAACAGGTCGCACCCTCTTAGCTGGCCAACCTTCCCCCACTCCCTGAGATCCTTTCTAGCACAGTTTGGCATAAGCTGCGGGTTATCCAATAATGCCACCATGGGGGAGGGCCAGGGGGAGATATCTGAGCGTTCCTTAGAGCTCCGTAGGACATCTAGAGTGGCCGCTACTGTGGGGTGGCGTCTCAGCGCCGGTACCCGAGTCTCTCTGTTCCAAGCCGAAGCGTCCAGGGGGGCAGACGCCTAGGCATGCTCGAGCTGGACCCATCTCTTCGTCTCCTTACACGTGTGCCACTCGCAGACTCTTTGTAGATGGGAGGCCACCCAATACGACTGGACATCTGGCAGTGCCATACCCCCTGAACGCTTGGGCCTAAACAATACCTGCCGACGGAGCCTAGCCCTCTTCTTCTGCCATACAAATCCCATTAGAATTTTCTCCAACTCCCTGAAGAAGCGGGTAGGTATCTTAATCGGGAGTGCTTGGTACAGGAACAGTAATTTCGGCAGGATCGACATTTTAATTATGTTCACCCTGCCCATCCACGAAAATGTAGGGGTGTCCCAACTATCTAGGTCAGCTTTAATTCTCTGAGACAGGGGCAGGAAGTTCAGTGCGAAAATGTTCGTCAGGCGGTTTGGCAATTGTGTTCCAAGATACGCTATCGAGCTCTTGGCCCATTTGAAAGAAAACGCCTGTTGAACATTCCGTGGTTTGCTGCGTTTGCTGTTTACTATCCAGGATCTCAGGGATGAAGTTCTGGGATTGCTGCTGCCTGAGGGCTCTAGCCAACAGCGCGCTACTCTTGTTGCCATATTCATAATAGGTGCGCTTGCACCTCCTGATAACGTGTTTAGCTTTCTGTCGCAAAAGGGCATTGAGTGCCTCTCTTGTCTGGGTCAGTTCTCCAAGTACCTTCGCAGCCTCAGTCTGCTTATGGGACAGTTCCAGGCTGCGGACCTTATCAGTAAGCTTCACTATTTGGGTCAGCCTCTCTCTCTTAAGCCTCGCCCCATGACTAATCAGGAGGCCCCTAATCACGCTCTTGTGTGCTTCCCACAATGTGAGTAGTGAGACCTCCCCATTATCATTAGCTCTAAAGTAGGACTCTAGGCCCTCCTTCACGGCCTGAGCCACCACCGCATCCTTAAGGAGAGACTCATTCAATCTCCACGTGGAGGAGGGGGGGGGGTCGGGCCACGAGCTCGAGGTCAAACACCGGGGCATGGTCCGAGAAGGAGGTTGGGTATATCCCGTCTCCAGTGGCTAGGCCCAGTAAGCTATGTGATACCCAAATGTAGTCCAGCCTGGAATACGTCCCATGTACACTAGAGTAAAAGGAATAATCTTTCGCTCCGGGGTTCCTAACTCGCCATGCGTCCACCAGCTGCATCCCATGCAGTGTCTTCTTCAGTGATCTCAAGGCCAAATGTGAGATCGCTGACCTCCCCGCTGAAGAGTCAAGGAGTGGCTCTATAGTCAGATTGAAGTCACCACCCAGGATGACCTCCCCCTCCCTGAACCTCTCAATTTTGTCCAGGGTATTCTTCAGGAATGGTACTTGCCCCTGGTTGGGAGTGTATATGGAGGCCAACGTATACATTTTCTGATTAATCAGCCCCTTGGCCAACACCACCCTCCCCGACTCATCCCTCCAGACCTCCCTCATCAGGAAGGGGACGTCTCTGGCTATTAGGATCGCTACCCCCTTTTTCTTGGCATCTGCAGCGCAGCTGGTGAACGCCTGGGGGAACAGTTTACTGCAGAGTCTAGGTGCGGAATCACGTTTGAAATGTGTCTCCTGCAGGAATATAATTTGCTCTTTACATCTCTTTTAACTCCTGTCCCAAAATAGTTCTCTTCTCCGGGGTATTAAGCCCCTTCACGTTCAAGGTAACTACCTTTACAGGGGCCATGTTTGCAAGGGGAGAAGGGAAGGGGAGAAGAGCCGGAGGCCGTCAGGTGGCGATGCCAACAGCCGCCCACCCTGTCCCGCACGCCACGGGCAGAAAGGGTAGTAATTTGGGGGCAAACCCCAGGAGGAGCAACAACAAAAGGGAGGGTGATGGATACTAGGGGTAGGGAAGGAAGTAGGGAGCCTAAGAGGTATATAGACAGTAACAGGGGGAGAGGAAAGGACTAACTAGTAGTCCACAAAAAACGGTGCCTTTTAGAACGCACTAAGTGGGGAGAAGCTCCAAACCACGGGCTAACGAGCCCTGTGCTAGTTCTATTCCCGTCAGGAGGAGGCCGAAGGACTTCTCCCGAGGGGTGCACCAACTGAGGGGGGGAAGTAGAAGACCAAGCCAAGAAACCACCGAGTAAGGAGTCACACCAGTATTGTGGCTACTCGGCGAGGCATGTCGCAGCCAGAGGGCGATCCAATCCTGTCAAGCAAAATGCCGACAGTCCGAGTCAGGATGACACCACGCTCAGCAGCACAACATAGCAGTTATCCAAGCAAGGGCTTCCGAGGGGGGCGAGACAAGGACCTAATCAGATCAATCCAGCCCACCAGGAAGCAGTGAGAGCAACAATCAACAAGAGAATAACAGTAAAACTCTTAACATGTCAACGTAACTTACCGGGGAGGAGGGGGGGCCCGAACCCGGGGCCACCCCTGGGACGATGCCCGAGGCGAGGGGCGGGGCCGCAAGTACAGAGCCACAGGCCCCCCTCCCCGGGCAACCGGCCACCCCCCACCCCGGTGGAGCCCCCGCCGCCACCGGCCCCACCCCGCCGCCGAAAGCGGCACCGGAAGGAATGTGAGATTGGGCCGATAACGGGAGGGGGCACCGCCCGGGGTTCGGCACATCACAACCTCATCTTCTGCGGCCTCTCACGCCTCTTCTGTCTCCTCCGGGACCGCCTCCCGGGCGCTGCGGTAGCCGACCGTTATACACTGCCAGGTCGGGAACCGTCCAGTCCGGGACGTCTACGCTATCCACCTCCAAAAAGTGGAACAGATCCGGCAGCTGACTAGGCCCCTTGAGGAGGAACAAGTCTCCTCCCCTACGCACCATTAGCTGAAAGGGGTGGCCCCATCTGTAGGATGCGCCCCGCCTCTGGACAGCCTCCAGTAGGGGTCTCAAAAGCTTTCTCATCTGGAGCGTTCTCCGCGAGAGGTCTTGCAGAATGATCACCTGTGCGCCTTTGTAAGCGACCGGGCCCTTGTCCCATGCGCGACGAAGAATCTCCTCTTTAATCTTGAAGAAATGAATGCAGCAGATAATGTCCCGGGACCGATTCGGGTCTTGCGGTCGAGGGCCCAGTGCCCTGTGTACCCGGTCCATCTCTATGCGATTGGTATCGGGGAGATTCAAGAGCTCATTGAAGATAGAAGTAACTGCCTCCAGTAGGTCTCGGGGCTCCACCGACTCGGGGACACCCCGGAGGCGCAAATTATTTCTGCGGCTCCTATTCTCCGCGTCATCATGTGCCAGGAAGATATCGGACAGGAGGCGTTTGCTGCGGTCCTGCTGCTGTTCTAGGTCTGCTATACGCATCTCAAGAGCTCTGTGCGAGGCTTCCATCTCGTCCATCCTTTCCGTGACTTCAGCGACTGAACCCTGGAGTGCTGCCAGCTCTCTCTTGATGGTGCCCTCCATCCTGGACACGTATCCGTCAAAATCGCCACGTGTCGGGAGTCCGCGCAGGGCCTCTTCTATATTGACCTTTACTGCCTCTGCAATGGAGTGAGAGAGCTGGGCAAACGGCAGTGCAGGTAGGGAGCCCTGTGAAGGGAGCGCCTCTGGTTTGTATGACGCATGCCGCGGTGGGCTGAATGATGCAGTATCATATATTCTCTCCTCCCCGGTGGCCGGCCCCACTGGCAGCAGGGCGTCCATCAGCCAGTCGGCCGCCACCCGATTCCCCCCCCCACCAGCCCCGCGGCGGCACCCCCACCACTAACGGTCCAGCCAGTCAGGCACATTGTTGATCAGAGCATCAAGGCCAGACGCTCTATCTCCGCGGCGGGGCGAGGGCTCCCAGCCCCCCTGCTTCCACCCCGGGGCACAGGCGAGCCCCCTGCCAGGGCCGATGGAGCTGCAGCGGCGCCTCTCCGCTACGCCGCGGACCCGCGCCCACGTGTGGGCTCACCGCCTCCTGCCGCCGCCGTCTCCTGCTTCTCAGCTGACACGCCGCCAACAGCTGACCGATGCTCGTCTTCTGCACCGTGGTGGGGGCTCCCGATCTCCCCGCTTCCTCTTCGGGACACAGGTGAGTCCTCAGCTGGGGTCAGTGAGGGTGTTGCGGCGCTGTGTCTCAGTCCCGCGCCCACGTGCGCTTCCTTCTCTCCCTGCCGCCGCCATCTTCTTGTCAGCCGGCGATCGGCGCCCCCGGCACGAAATAGGGCAGGAATGGTGTGCGTCCTGACCCCCCTGGATGATCCCCGCAGCTTCCCCCTGCCTGGTCATCTATTTTGCGGGTGCGATTTCGGCGGTTTGCCTGACTTCTGCTTCCTCTGCGTGCGGAGCTCCTTCCCAAAGCAGCCTCACTCCGCCATGTCAAGCCACACCCCCCACAATTCTTTTTGACCATTAAAAGACAACTGATACTGAATATACTGAATGATGAGCTTTCATGTTCTGCCCTCTGCCTATCTGTTGTGTGAAGATGACTCCTGGGGCAAAGTCCATTTTCTCAAAACCTCCTTAGAGCAGTATACCATGGAGATATTAAGGCTCTGCCCAAGGTAGGAACACATGACCACCAGTATACCCCAAAGCTTTAGCTCCTCCTCCTCCAGACAGCAGTTCTTTGTGTTCTTGCCTGAGGCAAGAGCCAGACCACCAGCTCCTGAACAAGGGTTTAGGTAAGTAGGCCGGGTTGCCCATTCCCTGGCTAACGGTCTGAGACATTGTGGAAAACATCAGGGGGGATTTCCGGGTACTCTTCCCACTATCCCCTCCCTCCTTAGGCGCTTAATGACATTAGTGCTAGGTGCTGCTGCGAGAACCAGCTAATGCACGTTCTCGCGGCTTAAACTAGACCATCAGCATCATTTAATGAAAAGCCCAAACATTTAAACTAATCCTCAGCATCTAAAAGGAATATATTTTAAGTTTTACTACTATTTCTCCTGCTGGGTTTTAACTTCAAGACTCTATTATACTGGTGACTCCATTTTTCCTCAGAAGCAATTAAGGAGCGGAGAGGAGGTGGGAGAAGTGCAGGGTGCGCAGTTCTGGCTGTGCTTTGCAAAGACAGAGCGGCGCTGAGCTCAGGAAAAGGACAGCAATCCCGAAATGCAGAGCGGCATAGAAGACACTTCCTGTATGCAGGCAGCCTGAAACTCCACGGTCACCATCTTGGATGTTAAAAGGCTCAGAAAACGCAATAGGTGCAGTTAGGAAGATTTTTAATGTGGGCAATCTGTATGTACAGGGTGGGGGAAAAAGTATAAGATATGCTCTTATTCAGGGTGAAGGTCCGGTTTAAAGTGGAAGCTCTTTGCTAATCTTAAGTGTCTTTCTGGCCTTCTTCTCATTTTACCTAAAGACTCAGTAATTAGGAACCTCCCTGCTTGCTTATTTTTTGAGTTTGACACTAATGAAGTCCAAAACTAAAACTGGCTCCATGTCTAAGGATAAAAGTAGGAGATGCGAAAATGAAGCTACTAGATTCCTATAGGAAGCCTCTTTGCAGGCCTGTACCGATAATGTCAGCCCAGCATGACTGATAAGATAGTTCTGAGGTATCATATTTCCTCTTCCTTTGAGAGTCTTCGGACCCCATGGGACTCGGCTGAACGTAAGGAGTTTGTTGGGCATCCCCCTAGGCACCCCCCTTTTTTTTCTTTTTTTTGCTCTAGAGGGCAGGAGGTCTCCCTTACCCCCTTTTTAAGGAGGATGAGAGAATTAGGGCCCTTCTTCAGATTCAGTTTCACCAATGAAATTTAACATATCTCCTGCATATGTTTCATCTTTCTATGGTCATGGAGTGTAGGAATTTCTATCCCGATTCCCCCATGACCTTCCCCATTCATAACTCCGTTAAGGAGCCTATCCTTAATGAGTGAAAGGATCCAGTTAAGAAGGTTTATTGCCAGAGGCTCTTAAGAGGCCTTATCTGTTCATTGAGGAAGACTCTTTTTAAGATCTCTAAGGGGGTGGATTTAGCCTTTGAGGATTTTGGAATCTTCAAAGATCCTTTAGACAAGAAGATGGATTCTCTTGAAGAAAGCACTGCAGACTGAATCTTGTAAACTCAGAGATTCTAGCCTTTACTTTGCCAGGAATCTTGATTGTTGACTTTAGCAGCTTAAATCATGTCTCTTGAAGCAAAAAAATATTAATGAGATTATGAAGGCTTTAGCGATTCTCTTCTCATTGGCCTCTCTCTTGTCTGATGCCATGGCAGAGTTTTTGAGATCTTTGTTGCTGGCCATGGCCCTCACCAATTTGGTGCTTAGGACTTTGTGGCTGCGTACTTGGTCAGGGGATACAGGTTCAAAGTTGTGCCCATGTGCCATGCCCTTTAACTGGGAATACTTCTTTGGCCCAGAACTAGAGAAGGTGTTTTGACAGGCCAGCTGACAGAAAGGCATCATTACCCACTAAGCCTAGGGATTTCGGGAACACAATTTTTTTTTCTAGTCAGTCCTCTTATAGATGGCCCTATCTTAGCAAGGACTCATTGAGAGCGGCCCCTCCTATTTTAGAAGATCCCCCACTGTTTGGTACTCAACAGTAAGTCCCTAAGAAGCAATGACGCTGGGTGCGGGTTAAAAAAATCCAAATTTGGTGGGAGACTCTACTGGTTTGCCCCTTTTTTATTTCCAGGGAAATAAGGAAGGGATTCTCCATAGAATTTATGCACGTCCCTCTCGGGGAACTTTTTGATACTCTCCCATGCAGCAGAGAGGAAAGACTGGCCATTGACAGCAGTCTAGATTCTGTTTGTTATGGGGGTGATTGTCTAGGTTCCCCACTACTAATGGCAGGAAGGGCTCTACTTCAGCATTTTTTTAAGAGGATTCTGATACATTCTCTTTGCAGAAGCTGAATCTGTTACGCTATAGATGCTTCAGCACTTTTAACACTTGGAAGGTGTGTAATCCAAGATTCCTATTTTAGTCTTCCAGAATTGAATTTTCTTCAGGAAGGAGTCAACCTGGATCTTGGCATCAGTACCCTGAAGGTCCCATTAGCACCCTATTTGTTTTTTTGATGAGACTTTCATCTTTCTCGTTGGTCAGGCGTTTTTTTTTTTTTGCTAGCTGTCGGGTGGGCCAGATTGGTCCGTTGAGCTACACAATGGGATCTTGCCTGGGTCCTTGGAGCTCTGACTGCACCACCCTTTGAACCTCTGCTCTTATATTACATTTCTTAAATGGAAGGCACTCTTTGATGGCAATAACTTCAGCATCAAATCGGTGATATCTGATGCTTCAAGTTTTCCTGGATTACATGTGGGTCCTTGCTACCTTCCTAAGATCTTTTCCTACTTGTGGGGCCCAAGAGATTATCCTTCCATCCACCGGGGATAGTGACCCCTCCAGGGGTTCTGTAGATAAGTCTTTGGATATTTGCTGGAATACCTTTCGACAAAGGATTGTAGGAAGGCCAATAGCTTATTCATTTCCTCTCGGGGTCACAGACAAGATCAGTGTGTCTCCAAGGCAACATTGGCCTGATGGAAGAAGAACACCATCAGTTTTGCTTACAATGAATATCTCCTTGTTGAATGAGCTGTAATCCAACCTGAAGAAGTACATCTGAGGCGGAGAAAGCTGGTACCTCTAGTGAACAAATCTGTAGAGTGGCAACCTGGTCTACAACCAAGAGGTCAATCCCTTGGCAGGGGTGTGTTGCAGGCAGCCTTTCCCACCCAGTAGAGGTAGTATGTCACTTATCCTCTTGGTGGTATTTGGATGTTTGGAAAAGACGTTACCAGGTAACTAACTTGAAAGTGTATTCTTTGGAGCCTTATCTAGGATTTTTTTTTTTCTTTTTGTTTAGCACATTTGTTATCGAAGCAGTTTTAACTATCTGCAATAGCAAGACCTACATGAAGATGCATGCGAGTCCTGTACACACAGAACATTGTGGCTGGGCATGAATAAGGTTAAAGTGGACCAACCGTCAAAAATGACTTGAACCGAACCAACACCAGAAACGGTGCACATATGCATCCCATTTTAGAATTTAGATTGCTGCACATAATTTACCTTTTTCTAACTCCTGCTGTGGTCAATTTTAATAACAAAATAACGGCACATGTATCTGCTGGCCGCCTGCAAACAGGAAGTGCTGCTAGGTTTCCTTTTACTGTGCATTGTCCGTTGAATCCAGGCAGCAGCATGGCTGAGATGCTGGGAAAGGAAGCACCAAAAACGGCTGCTACCACTAGAAAAAAATTGGTGAAGCAGCATTTCAGATTTGAGTGGAGGAAGGAGCAAATGTAAGTGCTGACTATGCTTCAGTATCTTGCATGCAGATGTGGCAACCAAGTTTTTCTTTTTCCAACTGTACCATGCTTTTGGTCCAGTTTAATTGAGCTCCCTTACCAAAGCAGTGACCATAGCAGCAGTGTTCTGTGTGTAGAGTTCTCGCTTTTTCATCTTGGTATATAGACTTGTACATACTAGATCAGCTCAGCACCTTGAGGGCATTCTTTTGGCACACTTTCCAAAATACCATTGAAAGAGGACTTTTCCTGTGAGAAGGTAGTAGACACAGCAAGCATAACTTAAATGTTGAAGACCGCATTGTAGTAATGCATATATAAATCAAACTAGTAGAAAAGCGTGGTTCCCATTCTCTAGACCTTTTAAAAGAAAATTGTTCTGTCACTGCTGGACCTACAGAAAGCTCCTGATGTCCCCCTCTTCCAGCTGTTGCATCTTGTACACAATATCTAAATGGGTTAAATCATATTTTAGGGGTTTGTTAGTGCATTTGTCCAGAAATGTTTTTCGTACCTCAATAATGCATATTTAAACATAACGTTGTTTTGGCCCTCTGTGGCATTTATAAGTAATTTGTCACTTTTATTCAAAATTAAAAGACAGAGTGCTTTTCTTAAAACGGAAAGTGTTTGCATGAGGCATTGGGGGACCCATTCAAATTATCTCTCAAAGCTATAACCAAAATTGCACCTCTCAAAGCTATAACCAAAGCACCTTTATCCGCCCTGTTGTGCAATGCTCTGGAATAGCTATAAAAAATAAATATATTTTAAATATGTTGTACTTACAATTCTCTTATAAATTATGTCTGAACTTTTTAGGTTTTGCAAGGTTCATTTTCTGACTAGTATCAGAATTCTAAACTGCTTTTTAATTTTATTTCTTTCAGGTATCCAGATGAGCTTGCCTGGCACACAAACCTGAGTCGAAAAATAATCCGCAAGTCTCCGGAGTTGGAAAAATTTCATCAGTTTCTAATCAGTGAAACGGAGTCGGTGAGAAGCTTTAAGTTATGTGTTTGCCGGCACTACACCAACTTTTATAAATTGCTTTGTCTGTTTATTTGTATAGCGATAGTTATTTGTGAAAATCCCTGTTCGGCCTAAAAAAAAAAATTATATATTCATATTTATTCACATTTCTTATGTAGTCCTGTACTGGTAGTTTAAAAGTTAACGGCATCTGTGATGTTTGTGCCATGCATGCTAATAAAGCCATCAAACTACATAGACCTCGGTGTACTCTAACCTATTGGTGGCTGGAAGATGAATATCTGTTTTGCCTGAAAAGTTAAATAAATCTTAATGTTAACCATTACACATTTATTTTTAGGGCAACATAAGCCGTCAAGAGGCAGTCAGCATGATACCTCCTGTTCTTCTAAATGTCAAGCCACATCACAAGGTAGGTCTTCATGAGGGTGCTGAGGATCCTGGTGTCGCGGGCGGGCCCATATGCAGGCGGAGCGGTGTCAAGTCGCCTGTCCCGGGTCACAGTGGTGCTGGGTTTTCGGAGCAGTGGCGGCCACCAGGGTCCGGTTTTTCAGGTCCCCCGGACCACACATCTGGTTAGCATGTGCTGCTGGGTGAGGGGCGCGCTTGATAAGGCAGAGCATGGGTACTCCGGCCACTCCCAGATTCCGGCGCAGAGGTTGCCTCCGGGACGCAAAAAACGGAAGTGGGGGTCTGGAGAACACAAAGGATTCCTCACATTAACCCGGGCTTCGGTGGTGAAGCAGGCTGTCGAGTAGGCCAGAGGAGAAGCCGTAGAAGCCGGTGAGAAGTATTATAAATACAGTAAAACACAGAGCTTGTGCGGTGAGAAGTATTTACGCAATTAGTATGAGCCTTAATTGTTGTCTGTTCACAGTGGGTGTTAACTTGGCATTATATTATTTCTCTTTCTTTCACCCTGGTATTTCTAATTCCAAACCTAAGGAAAAAGACCCAGAGTCCCCACAATTAAGGACCAGGATTCTAAACATGCTATGTTTTTGTGTCGGGCTATTCTTCTGGAATCCTGGCACAGGATTTTTGTCAAAACTGTATTGACAGAAAATGGGGGTGAGGCAGCTTCCTGTATATTAGAGACTGTCTGTTACATTAAGTAGGTATGGCCTCGACCCTTGAACACATTCTCAGGCAGCCCCTGCTGTGCCACTGGCTACTCAGACACCACCTCAGCCTGCTCCCTCTCACCCACCCTCTGCTACCAGATTTAGGGAACCAAGGAGAGTGAAGGTATAGTCTTAAATATTGAGTCAATATTCACGATACGAAACTCGCTCAGCACAGTGGAATTTATGGTGAATATCAACCTATACCTATAATATCCCTATTTACACATACCCATTTTGCTGGTTCACCGCAGGTTTCTAAGGTTTACAATCCAACTCTATTCGGAAGTCCTGCACTTTCAGTACAAGCAACAAAGGTTGGTAGCCAGTTTGGCTGGCTAACCCAGCAGCAATCGGCTTCACTGTGGGAAATCATGAGGGTACTGGGCCTCAAGAGACCAAAAAGATGTTCAGGCAGGCTCCTTGAATTTCAGGGTTTTAAAAGTTGTAGAACAGGCCCTCTTCTATTTCCGTCATCTAATGACTGGAAGGGTGGTTCAGACAATACTACAATGGTAGCATATGTAAATCTATGGGGGGAACCAGATCTTCAGCTCTACAGCACTGACACATGCCTTCCTTCTCCCCTCTTCAACCCTAGTTGCGATCCTTATCGGCAGTAGGTCTCAAAGGCTCCCTAAATGACTTCAGAATGGGTGCTAAATCGGGAGGTATTTTGCCAAATAGCCCAGAGGTGGGGAAGTTTCCCGTATTTATCTTTTCAACAGCCCAGAATACAAAACCTTTTGTGTCTGGTGGATGCCCTGGCACAGTGCTGGAGCCTCCCTCTAACCTATGCCTCCCCCCTTTCAGCTGTTACCTCAGGTGATCAGAAAATATGAGAAATGAAGGTGATTCTGATTGCCCACCTGGCCAAACAGAATTTGGTTTGCAGCTCAAAAGAACATGTCCAGGGACACTCTGTGGCAACTTCCATGGAGACCAAACCTACTGACTCGGGCCCAATTTAATATCCAAATCTACAGAATCTAAATGTACCCGCCTGGTTCCTGAGAGGGCACTCTGGAAAAAGAGCTTTCCTCAAGGGTGATTGAAACCCTTTTGGGAAGCATGAACAAGTTCACTAGAAATATTTACTTGAAAACTTGAAAAAGTTCAGTTCATTCTGTGACATGAACAGCTTGAACAGGAACAAGTTGTCTGTCCTAGAATTTCTGCAAGAAGGTTTTGAACTGGGTCTGGCAGTAAGTACTTTTCATGGCTATTACCAGAAAGAGACCAGTCTCTATCTCCAAATGTCCTATGTGGGCTCTCGCCCTTGTTCTTAAAGTGGACCATAACCCGCTGGAATTGGCCCGGGAATCTATAAGAAATAAGAATCCCTTGCTGATCGATTTCTGATCGACCCCCCCCCCCCCCCCGTTGTGTGAAACCCCCAGGTTGCCCATACACTTATCTCCTTTTCTGTTCCAGCAGTGTATGCGTGAGCTGTGGCCGCATCCCTGCTATCCCCTTTAGAATGGCGCTTGCCGGCACCAGGCATTTGTGAATGGCTGGTGCGGGCACCCTTCCTGTTAGAGGGTTGTTGGGGGAATGCGGCCAGTGGTGCACTCGGAGTTGCTCACAGTTTCTAGATGTCAGAAGATCCATAATTTTGTACTTAGAACACACTCCTACCTGGAAGAAAATGGACTGGTTGTTTGTCTCCTTTGGAGGTGGCTAAGCATCTATTCTTGCCACTAAAGCTTCAATAGCCATAAGATTTAGGATAGGAATAGAATTAGGAAGGTCATCTCCTTAGCTTACACATGTATGGACACTCCAGCTCCTCATTAGAGCACACTCAACCAGGGCAGTATCCACCTCCTGGGCTGAAAGATCCGGGGCTTCCTTCGAGGAAATCTGTAAGGCAGCCCCTTGGTCTTCCCCTCACACTTTTCTTAGGCGTTAAGACTCTCGACAATCGTTTGGTAAAAGAGTTCTTCAATCTGTGTCCTGCCCTTAATTGTTTATCCTCTCAGGTGGCCGTCATAAAGAGTGAAGGGAGTAAATCCCTGTTGGTCCTACTGTTAATGGTATTTCTAGGAGTCCTTCAGGACGGCCCTAGCTACCCCTACCCTTATGGTGCAACGGTTTCTCTTGGTTACTTTTTAATATACGGAGGGCTGGGAGAAAGGGGTGGGGCTTTTAAACTTGTCCCAGTTTGTGTTTCCTCTTTAGGGGGAGTAGCCTTCTCTCAGGTGGCCATCCTGAAGGACTTGTAAAAATACGGTTACTGGTAATACTAAGTGGGATTTTTCTCAAAACATCCTTTGGGCAGCATATGCCTGAGACCTCCGGACTCCTCCCACCAGGGGAACACGTGACCACCAGACAGAATAAAGTCTTGACTCCTCCCTCCATTCCCCAGTTGTTTTCGTGTTCCTCCGTGAGGTAGGAGCCAGACCACTAGCTCCTCTACCGGTTGGTTTAGGTAAGTATATTTCCGGTACTATGGGCCTATTCTAGCAGGGGGTCCATTTCTCTGTCCTGAAGGCTTTTCCCTTTGCCTGGGGCCCAAGATACCCTATGGGATTTTTGGCCAGATCTCATTCTTTGATTTTATCAAAGGGGGGTAAATAGATTTTTCCCCTCTTACTGAGGATGAATTTTGGGAAGAAGCCGGGGTGACCGGACCCCATACTTTTAAATTTTGGGATTTAATGTTAATTTTTCTCAAAACATCCTTCGGGCAGCATACGCCTGAGACCTCCGGGCTCCTCCCACCGAGGGGAACACATGACCACCAGCAACAAATAAAAGCTTGACTCCTCCCTCTGTTCCCCAGTTGTTTCCGTGTTCCTCCTCGAGTAAGGAGCTGGACCACTAGCTCCTGGATCGTTAGGTTCAGGTAAGTATTTTTCCGGTACTATGGGCCTGTGAACAGGGGGTCCATTTCTCGGTCCCGAAGATAAACTTTTATCTGGGGCCCGGGATACCCTATGGGATTATTGGCCAGATCCCATTCTTTTGAGATTTTTTCTCAAGAAGGGGGTAAGTAAAGTTTTTCCCTCCTTTCTGAGGATGGTTTTTGGGAAGAAGCAGGGTTACCGGACCCCACTCAGTATTTTTTTGGAGGGAGACCTAATTTTGGGAACGTTGGGAGTAATCCCTCAATGTTTGGCTGCACTGGTGACATTTTTTTTATTTTTTTTTTTTTTTTTGGTGAGTTACCTTTAAGAGGCGGGGAAGAGAGGAGAATGACGTTCTCTCTCGCTCTCTTCTGCGCCTGTCGTTGCTTCCGCATTCGGCTTACCTGCGGTCTAGCAGCCGGCGGGGAGAGATCAGTGCTCCGCTGCGGGCCGGGGAGGTACCAGCGCAGGGCGGCGATCCTTCAGCAACGATCGGCGGCGGCTGCAGCGGTATTGTTTAGCGGCGGCGCCCAGACAGCAGAGGACGGGCTGACAAGTGCTCCAGCAGGTAGGCGCCATGTTAGTTTTTTTGCGCGCACGCCGGATGATTTTTTTAAATAAAGATATTCCCGGAAATTGGGTCCCTCGCTCCTTCCTCCCGGGGCTGCTGACGTCACATCCCGGCACCTAAGGGAATTTCCTGTTTTTTCCACAACACGTGTTTTGTCTTAAAGTGATAGCACAGTGTTTTGGGTTCATGCATATTATGGCCTCCCCTTCTGTTTTTAACATGAAAGGGTTAATGTTCTGATATGCAAACTTGCCCTACCCTATTTAAATGGCCTATGGGAGTTTGTTTTTGTGCCTCTAGCCAGAATTATGGCAGAACAGGCGCAGGATGTTTGTTTGGATTTTATTGATTCTTCCACTGAAATTACTTATGTGGATCAAGATTCTTTCAACTTGGCGCTGGCTGTCGATTCTGGGAGGAGGAGGCCCTGCTCTGCCCCGGTAAGTCATTTTATGATTATGCTGGGGCGATATATATATATATATATAATTTTTTTTTGGGGGTATTCAGAGAATAGGTTAACTGACATTCCTGTTCTCTCATGTTTTTTAGTCAAACACCCCGGAAAAGGCTATATTAAAATCCTCCTCTTCAGGATCAAAATCCAGTAAAAAGAGTAGAAGATGCCCGTTATGTGATTTGAAGCTGGCAGATACCTATGTTAAACCCCTTTGTCGAGTATGCACAGATAAAGTGGTTAATAAGGAGCATAAGGATAATTTGATGAGGCTGATGAAGGATCTTAAAGACCAGATTTCTTCCTCCCCTAAAGTTCAGGGGGTCCCTGAGATTCCGGGTAACCAGATGGGCTTTTCTCATCCAGGTCTGGGCCACTTTGATCCATCCTTTTTTTCTGGGCATATGGGGAATCCCTCCTTTTTTGTCTCTCAGGAAACCTTGGTTCCTGACGATGAATCAGAGGAAGGTGAGATTTCTTCCCCGGAGGAGGATGATGAACTAGCCTCAAGCTCTTCATTGGTAAAGAACAGATTTTTATTTCCGCCTGGTGATCTTCCTTTTCTCTTACACATGATTAACCTATCTATGGGTATTGAGGAAAAGGTGGCGGGCCCCAAATCTAAACAGGATAGCTTCTATCCAGATTTGGCTCCGGATTCTTCCTACTCATTTCCTTTGCATGGCTATCTTAAGAATATGATTTTGGAACAATGGAAAGAGCCATCTAGGAAAATCTTTACTTCTAGGGGTCTCAAACGTAGATACCCTTTTGCAGAAGAAGATTCTCAGTTTTGGGATAAATGTCCCAAATTAGATGCCCCTTTTGCCAAGGTTTCAAAAGGTTCAGGTTTAGCCTTTGAAGATTTCTTAATGATCCCCTAGATAAAAAGATGGATTCTCTGCTTAAGAAGGCCTGGCAAGTGGAATCCAATTTATTAAGGACTAATTTGGCTTCTAATTGTGTCTTTAGAAATCTGGGGTTTTGGCTTCAACAACTAAAGGACTGCCTTTTAGAAAGAACTAGTCTAGATAAGATACTAAGGTCTTTACCTATTCTCTTTTCGGCAACGGCATTTGTTACAGATGCCATGGCTGTGTCGATTAGATTTTCAGCACAAAATCTGGCAGTGACCAACTCTGTGCGCAGGGTTCTTTGGTTAAAGACCTGGTCTGGCGATGTTGGTTCAAAAATGAGATTATGTGCTATGCCCTTTGAGGGTGAATTTTTGTTTGGATCAGACTTGGGTAAAGTTTTGGATTTGACGGCTGACAGGAATAAAATGTTTTTTCCTAGGAATTCTTTTTAAGCGTCCCTTTCTTAACAGGGGAGCCGCTAAAAGAACTAGAGGAGCCTCCTACTCCTCTTCCAATTTTTCGAGAGAGGGCAGCTTCAAAGGTTCCACCATGTTTGGAACTTATCAGGCAAGACCCAAGAAGCAATGACGCCAATATCATTATTGGCGCCAGGCTAGGGAGGTTTTGCACAGCCTGGCAAGGCCTGTTGGATTGCCCTTTCATTGTAAGAGGTATTACGGAGGGGTTCCACATAGAATTTTCTCAAGCACCCCCTTCAAGATTTTTGATTTCTTCTCTCCCAAGGGGCAGAGAGGAGAGAGCTGCAATTTTTGGTATTTTGACAGACATGCGAACAAGGGGGGTGATTATACCAGTCCCTCTGCCTTCACAGGGGAAAGGCTTTTATTCCGGCATTTTCCTTGTGAGGAAGAGTTCAGGAGGCTTCAGGTTTATCCTGAATTTAAAGAATCTCAACTTTCTAATCCGGTACAGACACTTCAGGATGGAGACTATTTATTCTGTGAAGAACATACTTCGCAGAGGTGTCTTCATGGCATCAATAGATTTGAAGGACGCCTATTGGCAGGTTCCTCTGAGCCCCCTGGCTCAGTCTTTTATGAGATTCGCAATAAAAGGACGGAGACCGGATTTTACATTTCCAATTTGTCTGCCTTCCCTTCGGTCTGGCATCCGCTCCAAGAATTTTTACAAAAGTTTTGGCCAAGCCCTTGGCATTCCTGAGGCGCAAAGGGATAGGGGTGGTCGGCTATTTAGACGACCTTCTGCTTTTTGCTCAGTCAAGGAACAGACTATTAGAGAATATTCAGATTGTCATGGGTCTGTTAGCTCACCTAGGTTGGGTGGTGAATTTCAGCAAATCTTCTCTATCGCCCTCTCAGACTATGACCTACTTGGGATTCGAGATCAATTCGGTCCGTCAGGTTCTTACTCTTCCTCATCAGAAAGTCCTTGCTCTCTCAGAAACAATTCCTACAGTAAGACAAGCAATGAGAGTGCTAGGGTTTCTGACATCCTCCTTTCCGGCAATAAGATGGGGCCAGCTTCACTCCAGATATCTGCAAGGTCATATCCTGAAGAATTGGGACGGTTCCCAGCAGGGATTGGATCTACAACTACCAATAACGCAGGAAGTAAGAGATTCTCTGACTTAGTGGTTGGAGGAGGATCGGTTCCTAAGAGGCTTGCCTTGGGAAGATACGAAGCAGATTAGTGACTACAGATGCCTCAGCTTGGGGCTGGGGGGCACATTGCGGGTCATGGACAGCTCAAGGGAAATGGTCAAAAGCCCTGAGTCAGTCTTCATCCATTCTGAGGGAATTGGTGGCAGTAAAGGAAGCCTTATGGTCCCTGAGATCACACCTACAAGGGAAGCACGTACAGATCCGATCAGACCACGCGACATCAGTGGCCTACATAAACCATCAAGGTGGGACAAGATCCTCAAGACTGATGACTATAGCTCTGGAAATATTATCATGGGCAGAGAACAATTTGAAGTCTCTGACAGCGATCCACTTGAAAGGAACTCTAAATCAAGTAGCAGATTTTTTAAGCCGATCACAGATCAGGGAATCGGATTGGTCCCTAGATCCGACTGTTTTCAAGATGATTTGCGTACTAAGAGGCATTCCAGAAGTGGATCTATTTACGTCAGCAAGCAACCACAAAGTAGATCAATTTTTTTCTTTGAATCCGAGAGATCGGTCGCTGGGAGTAGATGCTCTAGCTCAGCCTTGGCACTTCAGTCTGGCATACTCCTTCCCTCCGGTTCGTTTAATCCCAATGGTACTGAAGAAGCTGGTGAGGGAACCAGCGACGGCGCTCCTAGTAGCGCCATGGTGGCCGAAGAGATCCTGGTTCTCGACTCAGGACCCTTGGGAAATACCGGTGATCCCTCATCTCCTATCTCAGGGGCCAATATTTTATCAAGACCCTCAATGGTGGAGGTTAACAGTTTGGACCCTGAGGTCTCCTCACTGCAAAAGAGAGGTTTTTCAGCTTCAGTGATTAATACTCTTCTGTCTAGCAGGAAGACCGTGACCAGAAAGATTTACCTTAAACTGGACCCTCAGCGTGATTTAATGAAAAGCCCAAACTCTTAAAAAAGAGCAGCATCTAAAATTAATATATTTTAAGTTTTTAGTCACTAACTTATTATTCTTTGCCCCACTGGGCTGCAACTCTGTTCAGGACTTTAGGATACGGGCGCCGCCATCTTGACTCAGAAGCATTACACTTATTGAGGAGAGGAGAGTGGGATAAGGTACAGGGGGGCGGGTTATAGCTGTGCTTTGCTCAGACAGAGCAGAGCTGGGGTCAGGTAAAGGTCAGCAGTCCCAGAATGCAGAGCAGCACAGTCAGGAGGCACTTCCTGTTTGCAGGCTGCCTGATAAGATGGCGGCCTCCATAAGCCTCCATCTTGGATGTTTAAAGGCTCATAACATGCAGTAGATGCAGGTAGGATGATTTTTAACGTGGACAATCTGTATGTACAGGGTGGGAGAAACATATAAGACTCTTAATCAGAGTGAAGGTCCGCTTTAAGGTATGGAAAACCTTTAATTCTTGGAGGACAGAGAATAGCAGGACCTCTTTTAAAACACCGATTATTCTGGACATTTTACAAGAGTGAGTAAACAAGGGCCTAAGTGTTAACACACTAAAAGTTCAGTTGGCGGCCCTGTCGGTCTTTTTAGATAGGAAACTTTCATCCATTTCGATCATTAAAAGATTTCTGCTGGCGGTCAAACGTTCCAGGCCTGCTCCATGTAGAGTTATTCCACAATGGGACCTGGCAAGTCTTATCAGTATTAAGTTCTCCTCCATTCTATCCGAACAAAAATTTGGATATCAAGTTGCTTACTTGGAAAGTGTTGTTTTTAGTGGCAATTACATCAGCAAGAAGAGTCAGTGACCTTCAAGCTTTGTCGTGTCGTCACCCGTTCCTTCAGATTTTTACAGACCGCATCGTTTTGAAAGTAGATCCTTGCTATCTTCCTAAAGTTGCATCAGATTTCCATAGGTCGCAGGAAATCCTCATCCCTTCTGTAGCGAAAGAAGATCCAGAACTGAAGGCTTTGGATGTCAGATTTCTTCTATTACAATATCTGAATCAAACCAAAGGATTCAGGAAGGCTGACAGCTTGTTTATCGCTTTTTCAGGGCCCAGGAAGGGCCTGAGAGGGTCAAAAACGACATTGGCTAGGTGGATGAAGGATACCATTAAGCTGGCATATGGAGATATCAATTTGCCTAGAGGAGTTACAGCTCATTCCACTAGGAGTGTATCCACGTCTTGGGCAGAGCAAGCCGGGGTCTCCATTGAACAGATTTGTAAGGCAGCCACCTGGACGTCGGCTACGACCTTTTCGAAACATTACCATTTGGATCTCTTATCTCAGGAAGATCAATCTTTTGGCAGAAAAGTGCTTCGTGCGGTTCTTCCCACCCATTGAGGTAGTCCTCGCCTATCTCTCAGGCGTATGCTGCCCGAAGGATGTTTTGAGAAAACTCAAGTTAGTTACCTGGTAACTTTTTTTCTAAACATCCATAAGGGCAGCATACGCCAGCTTCCCTCCCTAAATATTTTTTTCTTTTAACTGGGAGATGTTTTGCTTATAGCTCTTAATTGGAGAATTTGTGGATCTGGGTCTCTTCTCTCTCTTTTCAGATCTCTACAACAACTGGGGAACAGAGGGAGGAGTCGAGCTTTTATTTGTTGCTGGTGGTCATGTTTTCCCCCTCGGTGGGAGGAGCCCGGAGGTCTCAGGCGTATGCTGCCCTTACGGATGTTTAGAAAAAAGTTACCAGGTAACTAACTTGAGTTTTTTTAGGGCAATCAGGAAATTCCCTGACTATTTGGTTGCTCTGGATTCTTTTATTTTCTATTCTTTTTAACTTTTTTGACTTTTTTGAATTTTGAATGACGGCGCTCTCTCTCGCTCTCTCTCGCTCTCTCTCGCTCTCTTCCCCGCCTGGCCGTTTCTTCCGCATTTCTCGCTTACCTCGCTGCGCTGACAGGCGGGGGGGGGGGGGGGAAGCGGCATCTCCGAGGTCTTCCTCTCCGGGAGTCCGGCAGGGGGGTCCTTCTCGGGGTTCCTTCCTCTTGCTGCCGGTGGCGACTCGGGCGGCAGCACTGCGGGTCCGACGAGCTTTCCTCCTCATGGCATAAGGTACCGCGCGCGCGTGCCCGGCATGTTTTTTATATTATCCTTACAGGAAATTAGATCCTAGGCTTCTTTCTCCTGGGCTGCCGATGTCACATCCCGGAGCCCGGTGGAATTTCCTGCTTTCCCACAACACGTGTTTTTTGCCTTAACCCTTTCGCTGCCAGCCTACCTGGAGTTTTTGTCACGCTTGGTGCCAGACCATTTTGCACTATTTTGCGCTCCCCATGTTCAAATGTGATTTTTGAAGGGATTTCCAGGGATTTCCCAGGAAAATGATATATTGTTTTTTTCAGCAGAGTCTGGGCTTTAACATGAAATGTCTTGTTTGTAATTTTTTAGGTGTATTCTCAATACTTTTGGGTGAAATATGTGCAAAAAAATAAAAAAAATCTATTTTTTGCAATTTGTAGTGTTTTTTTGTAATAAAAAATGTAAGTTTGTCAATAAAATCTTATTGCATGTGAAACCCCAATTAATCCCGGTCACAGCGTTACCACATATGTATAAGTAGACACCCTTTCCTGCCCAGGAGACTCCCCCAAACTGAAACAACGCTTTAGGAGATTTTCAGATAAAATACAACTATGCACCGTGCTAAGCGCACCTTGCGGTCTTTCCAGAAAAAGAACCCTTTAAATTTGAAATACCCCCCAAAAACTATATATTCTCTGGAAGTATACACCTCAGGCTTTCTAGGCGTATCAGATTTGTTGACATGGGCGCAATTTTCTGGAAGTAATCCCCCAATCAATTCTTTGGTTGCACAGAGTTTCCCTAAAAAAGAATAAAAAAGAAGAATCAAAGCCACATTTTCCTAAAAAAAAAAACTATATGCAAACAGAAAAAAACAAGTAAAATCTGGAAAAGCAACAATCCCCGAACAGAACAATACCCAACATGCATAGGTACTGTCAAGGGAAGAGTTGCCAAACACCCCAAAGTAAAGCATGCGCATAACGGTAATTTTGCTTAAAAAGTGCGCACCTTGCGATTTTTCAATCAAAACAACCCTTTAAATTTAGAATATCCCCACAAACCATATATTCCCTGAAAGTACACATGTTACGCTTTCTAAGAGTACTGAGCTTGTTGTAGTGGGCTCATCTTTCTGGAAGTAATCCATTGAAGAATTCTTAGGTTGCACAGGGTTTCCCTAAAAACAATGATAAAAAAGCAGAATAAAAACCATGTTTTCCTAAAATATCAATATGCAAACAAGAAAAAACAAGCAAAATCTGAAAGCGCAAGGTCCCCCGAGCAGAACAATACCCAACATGCATAGGTACTATGGTACCCCTTTTAATTGTCAGCCTACTTGAAGTTTTGTCACCCTCTGTTGACAGGTCATTTTTCCCCATTTTGCGGCATGATTAACCGTGATTTTTGCTGAATTTCCAGAAAAATTATATACATTACATATACATTTTTTGCAGCAGAGTTTAGGCTTTAACATGAAATGTCTTGTTTGTAATTTTTCTACTGTTTTTTGAATATTTCTGCTTAAAAAAACAAACAAAAAAAAAAAATATATATATTTTTTAAACAATTGTTTCCTTTATTTTAAATAAAACCTTTTTTTTAAATGAAAACCATATTGCATGTGATAGCCCCATTTCTCCCGATTACAACGGTACCACATATGTATCGGTAGCCCCCCCATTCTTGCCCTGGAGACCCCCCAAACTGAAAAGAGCACTTTATTACATTTACAAATAAAATACAACTACTATCCACACTATAAACATAAGGGGTTAATTAAAAAAAAAATGACATAGGGTCCCCCCCCTTTTTTTGGGGGAATTTTAAGGGTTAGGGTTAGGCTAACCCTTAAAAATAAAAAAATATACAAAAATAAAAATGGGGACCCCCCCATGTCGTGTGGTTTTTTTTTTTTTTTTTTTTTTTTTTTTTTTTGGGTTAGCCTAACCCTCACCCTTAAAATTTTTTTTTAAATTTTAAGGGTTAGGGTTAGGCTAACCCTAACCCTTAAAAATAAAAGACGTAGAGGGGAACCCATTTTTTTTTTTTTTTTTTTTTTTTTAATTTTAAGGGTTAGGGTTAAGCTAACCCTAACCCTTAAAAATTAAATAAAAATGACGTAAGGTCCCCCCTCCGGGGGGGGGGAACCCATTTTTTTTTTTAATTTTAAGGGTTAGGGTTAGCCTAACCCTAACCCTTAAAATAAAAAAAAAAATGACGTAGGGTCCCCCTTACCCGTCATAACCAGCCCGGGACCAGCTATGGGGGCTTGTAGGCACAGAGTGGGGGGGCCAGCTTTTGTGGCCCCCCACCCTGCAGCCTACGAGCCCACATACCCTGTGTGGGCCCGGGCTTTTCTGCCCCCCCCCCCGTGGGCTTTGGGGAGGCAGGTAATTGGGGGTGCGGGGGTTAATGGCAAGCCACCCGCTAGTTGCAGGTGGCTTGCCAGACCCCAGCCTTGTGAACTGGTATAAGGGGTCTCATGGACCCCTTACCAGTTCACAAAGGGTTAACATAGAAAAAAAAACACACACACAAAAATGTCCTTTATTAAAAAAAAAAAAAAAAAAAAAAAAAGTATTTTTTTTTACTTACCTCACCCGATTGTCAGCTCCTGTGGTGATCAGCTGTCAAATGCCTTGGTGATCGCTGGCCAGAGGAGGGGGGGGGGGCAGGGGATGCTCTGATACACTGCTCTGCCCAGCGATCACCAGGGCATCTGACAGCTCAGCCGAGGAGAGGCAGCAAGAGGCCCGGGAGTGACGTCATAAGCGCCGCCCCCAAAGGGGCGGGGCTTAACAACAAGATGGCGGCGCCCGTCGGGAGAGGAGGGGGAGAGCCCTTTCAGGCTCTCTCCTGAAGCTGAAGAGGCTGGGGGGGGCGATCGGAGGCCCCCCCAGTGAAGAGGAGACCCGGAGGGAGGCAGCGCGACTGCAGGTAAGTAAATGTCATTTTTATTTATTTATTTTTTTTACAGTTAGCAGCTGCTGCTGCCAAAATGGGGGGGGGGGCTATTCCGGGCACCAAATTAAAGAGGAGACCCAGACGGATCCAACGAGGGGTCAGGTGAGTATTTGTGATTTTTATTTTTTTTACTAGCAGGGGGGGAAAGTCAAGCACGTAGATTCTACGTGCTTGGCACTTAAGTGGAGTAGAAGCAAGCACGTAGAAACTACGTGCTTGGCACTGAAAGGTTAAAGGGACAGCACAGTGTTTTGGGCAATTCTGTATTATGGCCTCCCCTTCTAAATTTAGTATGAAGGGTTAATATTTAATTATGGGATTTGGCTCCTGCCCTATTTAGGCGGACTCCGGAAGCAAATCTTTTGGTGCCTCTATCCAGAAGCATGGCAGAACAGGATCAGGACGGTTTTATGGATCCTACTGAAAATTCTTCCACAGAAATAACTTATGTGGACCAGGATTCTTCCAGTATTCCGTCAGCTGCCGATTCTGGAAGGAGGAGGCCCAGCTTTGCCCGGTAAGTCACTTTTATTTATTAATAGTGTCTATTTTGGGCTTGTTAGTTAAGCAAAAAAAGGGGCGATAGCCATATTTAAATTTGTCTCTTAATCTTTGACGACAGACTAAGCTCACAGAAGTGTACCTTAATCCTCTTCTTCCGGACCTATTTCCCATAAGAAAAGTAGGAGTGGTCCCAAGGATAAACGGTGCTTTTTGGATTCCTATATGTAACTCCTCTGTCAATCTTGCACAGACAAGGAGGTTGATGAGTAGCGTAATTACAATCTTTTGTGGATCATAATAGACCAGATGACTTCCTCACCTTGGGGCCAGAAGGTTCCGGAGGATTCGGGTAACCAGGTTGTGTGTTTTCCCGACCTACAGGTCCCTTTTTTTTTAACCCACTTATTATCCGGTCACGTAAGGGGGGGGGGGAGGGGAGTTCTTCTCCTGGGGGAATGAAGATCAGGCTGGTTTTAGGCCTTTAAACAGAGGAAGGTACTATTCCCTCTGGGACATTTACCTTGCCTTTCCTATGATTTTCCTATCCTTGGGATAGAAGTAAAGTATTCAGGCACAAAATGTAATCATGTTGGGCTTTTTCCAGATTTGATGCCTGACTCTTCATGTTAATTCCTTCTCCTTATTCTTGAAGGATATGATTATGAATGATTGGAAAGATCCATTTTGGGAAATAGATTTTCTTGACCTATGTTCACGCAACCGAGTGAGGTTGCTCATCTGATCTCGGGAATTAAGCAATATCTGGCCGGTCAATACTTGGACTTTAACTTGCATATCCTTTTTTTGGAAGAGGATTCAGAGTTTGGGGAAAATGCCCTAAGTTGGAGGTCTTTTGTGCCAAAGTCTCTAGGAGAGCAGGGTTAGCCTTTGAAGATTTTGGGTCCTTGCGATCTCCTAGATAATAATATTGATTCACTGCTCTAAGAGGTCTGACAAGTGGAATCTAATATTTGGACCTATTCCCCTCGATTCAAAGAGCAAAAGTTAATTGATTTTGGATCGAGATTCGTAAGTTTGGGTGGGTGTTAGTAATTTTTTCCTGTTTTTTTTTTGGCCATTTCCGACTCGCACGAGCCTACGTACGAATTCGTATATGCTCTTACGATCATCGGAAGTTCGTTCCTAAATTTTAGGATCAAAACGTAAAACTTAGGATCAAATCCTAAAACTTAGGATCAAAACGTAAAACTTAGGATAATCGGATGTGTTTAGGTGTGATTCAGAGAGCAGTTTTCCAACCTCTAAATACGTTTTAAAAGAAAGCCACTTCCGACACCTTTTAGCAGTCGGATTGCTGTTCTTGAACAGGTTTTTTGGCTATGTGGAGGAGTCTGCGCGTCTTGAGCTCCAATGAACTGCATGTATCAGCATGGCCGAGGCCATAAATTGTATGGCAATGAATACCTGATTCATGTATGCCTTATAAAAGCATTTTAATGTGGACCTTAATTAGTCCTTTGCATGTAAACCTTTATTTTGCAATACATCCATATATTTGCGTTAATTAAAGAAACTTATGTCCTTTGTTATTTATTTTTAAATTGATGTACTAGAATAATATTTTTTGATTGAATTTATTGGTGTAGTTGTTTACCTTTGCTTTGTTTAATTATTTTAGCTCATCTTTGGTCAGATGCATCACACTTACTGAGGAGAGGAGAGCGGGATAAAGTGCAGGATGTGGGTTACTGCTGTATTTTGCACAGACACAGCAGAGCTGGGGGCACGGAAAGGTCAGAAATCAAAGAATGCAGAGCAACACAGTCACAAGGCCCTTTCTGTTTGCAGGCTGCCCGATAATACCTGACCCGCCATCTTGGCTGTTTCTAGACTCATAACATGCAGAAGTTGCTGGGTGTTTTTTTATATTTGAGAGCAATCTGTATGGAGAGGGTGTGGGTAACCACACACAAAATTTTAAGTTGTACCATTTGAAGCCAAAATATTAAAATTAAATCCACAAGTAAAAAATGCAAGTTAACTAAAAATTAAACAAAGTAAGATTTACTTATGCAAATGCATTCATTAATGGTTGGTTACTACAAAATGAATGAAATAAAGAAAAACAAAAGACCAAATATTTAGAATGCACTTTAATGAGGTAAGTTTGTAGTGCGCAGCCGCAAGATCAGAAGGATTTACGTCCAGACAAAAAAGGAAAAAGGGCAAAACCAATGTTGCAACCTGAGAAATGAAACGGAAAATTCAGGATGGAAACTGACATAGGTCTGATTCCCGAACTGCCATACGAACGGACGTACATTTTAGGATAGAAACGTATTAGCTTATAGAATCACTCGCAAGATCATACGAACGCACGAGCGTACGGGAAAAATAGGATGATCGGCACCAAAATCAAAGCTGTTACATGTTTCTTTGAATCAACCCCATTGGCTTCCATTTGTATGATCGGGAGTTTGGTCTTCTGCTTCAACAATGAAAGGACTGTTTGTTGAAAAGGACTGGTCTAGGGGGATTATGAAATCCCTTTTCAGCTATGTCTTTTGGTGTCTCGTGCCGTTAGTTTTTTTGGGAACAAAGTACATGGCTGTAACATATCCGTTCACAGCATTCTCTGGTTGAGGACCCGGGTCTGAGGATATTGTGTCAAAGGTGAGTCTTGTGCAATATTCTTTTAGGAATATTTCTGTTCGGACGGATTCGGGTATACGACCGATAAGAACATATATATTCTGCCCGATCTGGGCCGCCTGTTGAAGGAAGTGCTCTTTTGCAGCTCCGTTGGTTAGATGCTCCTTTCATGCAGGGACGCTGCTAATGAGCCAGGGGGTACCGTCTTACTCTACCTGTTCTGCTAGTAAGGAGGGTTTTAAAGGTTCCACTTGGTCTGAAACCTATTGACCTAAACCCGAGGAGCTATGATGCCATGTCTCGGGTTGGGGCCTGAATGCCTTGTGTTGCCTTTTTCCATTCCAGGGGCATAAGAGGGTTTCACGTGGAATTGTCTGATACCGCACGGTCAGAGTCTCAGATATTCAGAAGTTGGCTAACCTTCAGAGCCAGGGCATATCCCAGTCCCCCCTCACCAGCAAAGAAGGGGTTTATTCCTCTATCTTTCTGGTGGTGGAGGCTTTGGAGGGAGATTAATTCTGCCTTTTTAGAATTTCAGTCTCTTATGTTCCATAGGCATGCTTCCACGGGGTTGTTTTATGGTCTTAATAGGTCTGGGGAATGCCTGGCGGGTTCCGCCTCGGGCTCAGTCATTTTTCGGGATCGCAGTAAAGATAGAGCTGGATATTGCGCTTCCAATTTATTGCTCCCTTTTCGGACTGGGATCAGTCCAAGAATTCTACAAGGATTTGGGGGCTAAAACTGCGGGCATGTCAGGAGACTGAGAGGAGTCTGTGGCGGCTGACCTGGACGATCTGGTACTTGGCCCTTCAGGAAACCATTGATTCCTTTGTGCCAGTTCAGCATCTCATATAACACTAGCCATGAGGGTGTTAGGACTGTTGACATTGGTTTTCCCGCAGTAAGGTGATGTCACTTGCTTTTAAGTACTATGAGGTACATGTCCTGAGCAGCGTGGTACAGCTCCTGGAATGAGTGGGGAGATACGGTTCCGCGTCTCGGTCAAGGGGGGGCTATAGCTGGGACCCCAAAAGAGGTTGGTTACTGCAGATACCTCTGCTTGGGGTTAGGGAGCCGTGGCGAAGAATGACAGATGAGGTTAGACTATGCTACGACAGTAGCATACATTAACAATCAGAAGAGAACGAGGTTAATTGCTGAATGGGGGTTGCATTAGAAATCCTTATAGATTGGATGATGACCTGAGTCTCCTTCAGCTGTAGGAATGTTGCATCATGTGGCAGTTTTTTTTCTGAATGCCCTCATTGAAGGAGTCAGAATAGGTAGGTCTATTCTAGGGTCTTCTAGAGGGATCGTTCGGATCTATATTATGTCCTCGGCAAGTAGTCACTAGCTGACCAAACTTTTTTTCTGGATCTGGCAGTAAGGGCGGACGCTTCAGCCCTTGCACGGTATTTCAGTCTAGCCTATGCACTTTACGGTTAGATTGGTGTTATCCATTCGGGTCCATCTTTTTTTTTATCAAGGTTGTCTTTAACCCTAGGTTGCTTCTAACCCGGGCTGCCTCTATCCCCTAGGCTACCCCTAGGCTGCCTCTAGCCCCTAGGCTGCCCTTAGGCTGCCTCTAGCCCCTAGGCTGCCCTTAGGCTGCCTCTAGCCCCTAGGCTAGTCCTTATTTTTACCCGAACAGCTTTAGGGTTAAGTTATTCATTCAGGATCAAGGCGTTCCCCTTTTGAGCCTTTTTTTCGAGATCCAGTATTCTGAGATTGGAGCTTTTTCTTTTTTAGTTCTCCTCAGAACCGACAGAATGTTCCTTCTGTTGGTTCTGAGGAGGAAGCTTCAATATGATATTCTTATACATATTTGGGAAGTACCTTTTTAGGGAGACCCAACTGTGGGTTCATGGACGGTGTAACTCTGAGTAAGGACAAAGAGTGTCTAGTCGACTTTTACAGGATTTGCATTTTCTAGTTTTATATCAGGCCTTATGGTATCGCATCTCATTTGACGAGGTGATGCTACATCTTGGGCTGAGCAGGCGAGCTATTGCAGTTGCTTGATCCTCAGCAAGGTGTTTTGCTGGACGCTATGGGTGGATCTTCTGTCCTAGAAGGATCAGTCTTGTGGCAGAGGTATCCTCCATTCTGTTCTTCCCACCCAACAAGGTAGTACTCGCCTATCTCTCAGGTGTATACTGCCCGAAAGATGTTTTGAGAAAACTTAAGTTAGGTACCTGGTAACTTTTTTTTCTAAACATCTGTAAGGGCAGCATACGCCGGTTTCCCTCCCTTACTGTTTTCTGTGGAGTTGGTTTATGTATGGATTATAGATTGGAGTTGTGGGTCTGTTTCTTTTCTATTTCAGATCTCTATAACAACTGGGGAATGGAGGGAGGAGTCGAGACTTTATTCTGGCTGGTGGTCATGTGTTCCCCTTGGTGGGAGGAGCCCGGAGGTCTCAGGAATATAATGCCCCTACGGATGTTTAGAAAAAAAGTTACCAGGAACCTAACTTAATTTTTTTTTTTTTTTTTTTCTGTTACAGAGGTTGTTTTACTACTACTCCCAAATGCAACCAGTTTGCTGAAAGGGTACTATAAACCTGTTAGGAACTGGCATTGTTCCCTGGAATTGCAGTGTTTAGTATCCTGCCAGCTGACTTTCAAGGCATGCTGTACCCTGGCTTGATAAGTCCACTGTGTGCATCACTGTGCAGGTGGTGCATGGAGTGGTTGGTCACCCTGTAAAATACAATTATTATTTGAATAGTCTGAGGAGGAGGGCCCTTGTTCTGTTTCAGTTTCACCAGTGAAATTCCCTTTTCCTCCAGAGGATTTACCATATCTCCTGCATATAGTTAATCTTTCTATGGGCATTGAGGATAGGAGTTAAACACAGGCTGTCCTTAATGAGTGAAAGGATCCAGTAAAGAAGGTTCATAGATTAGGGGCTCTTAAGAGAAGTTATCTGTTCGTTGAGGAAGACTCAAATATTTGGGATAAATGCCCCAAACTGAATGCCTCCTTTTCTAAGTTCTCCAAGGGGGTGGATTTAGCCTTTGAGGTTTTGGTATCATCAAAGATTCTTTAGACAAGATGGATTCTGTCTTAAAGAAAGCATGGCAGGCTGAATCTTGTACACTCAAACCAATTCTAGCCTCTACTAGCATTGCCAAGAATCTTTATTGGCTTTAGCTGCTTAAATCCTGTTTCTTGAAGCAAACGGATATTAATGAGATTATGAAGGCTTTACAGATTCTCTTCTCAGCGGCCTGTCTGATGCCATGTCAGAATCTGTGAGATTTTTGCTGCAGGCCATTGCCCTCACCAATTCAGCGCGGTGGACTTTGTGGCTGTATATACTTGGTCAGGGGATACAGGTTGCCCTTTAATGAGGAATTCCTTTTTGGCCCAGAACTGTTGGCTCATGAGTTATACAGGTCAGATTTGAGATATATATATATATATATTATATTATATTATATTATATTATATTATTATTGTTTTTTTTTTTTACTAGTCCTCTTCCTTAGCATGGGTTTGTTTAGAGGGGCCCCTCCTACTTCTGCGAGAGGCAAGTTTAGAGCATCCACTCTGTTTGGTACCCAACAGTCAGTCCCTAAGAAGCAATGACGCCGGGTCCTTAATGGGTGCACGGTAAAAACAATTCTTATTTTAACAATTAACTTATTTTAACAATTCTATTTTTCTTGCCAGGGGAATAAGGAAGGGATTCTGCATAGAATTCATGCACGTCCCACCCGGGAACTTTTTTGTTACTCTCCCAGGGGGAAGGGAGGAAAGAATGGCCATTCACAGCAGTCAGTATGCTACAGACTCTTCCCCATGGAGTCCTCTTCTCTGTGAGCATGCAAAGCGGGTGGAATGTAAAGTGAGTCCTTGAGGGGGAGGGGTGCTTGGTCACAGGAGACGAAAGATTTTTATTTGTTGACCATCAAAGCAGGGGTGGGGGGTGGAAATCTGACTGGGGTGAGCTTTAAGATTAAGCTTTATTCCAGCTGGAGCAGCTTACGGAGCGTGTCAGGTGCCTGGAGTTGTCCCATAAACAAATGGAGGCAGTGAGAGTACTTGGGGAACTGACCCAGACCCGGGAGGCGCTGAATGCCCTGCTTAGACAGAAAGCAAAATACGTGATCAAGAAGTGCAGGCATAGATATGTGCATGGGAACAAAAGCGGGACGTTGCTTGCGAGAGCCCTCAAACAGCAGCATGCGCAAAACTTTATATCAGAAATCTTAGACGGCTCTCAGCAGAAGCAGCACACCTCGGAAAAAATTGCGGGAACATTCCAGATGTACTACGCTGGCCTGTACGGGTTGGCCAGTGGCCGGACGGCACAGATGCTTCCGGAGAGGGCCAGGGCATATATCGAGGGCTCGGGCATGCCGTCTATCCCGAAAGAGATAGAGGAGACACTGGAAGACCCAATCAGCATGGAAGAGTTGGCAGAGGCTATTAAGCTCTCGCCGACAGGGAGGGCCCTGGGTCTGGACGGATTCACCGTCAAATATTATAAATACTTCCTCACGCTACTAGGCCCCCGCTTGGTGAGAGCCTGGAACACGATAGCAGACCAGGAGTCCCCTGGCTCATTCTCGGGAAGGGATTTAGAGGCCCACATCTCAGTAATACATAAGCCAGGCAAAGACCCGCTGTCCTGCAAGAGTTACCGCCCTATCTCCCTGCTCTACGCTAAAATCCATGCTGTCAGACTGGCACCGGTGGTGGCACAGATTGTGCACTTTGATCAAACGGGTTTCGTGTTGGGCAGGAAAGCCAGAGACAATGTGGTGCGAGCCATAAATGTCATACATAAAGCTAAAGCCTCCACGGTCCCTACCATGCTCCTATCCACAGACGCGGAAAAGGCCTTTGACAGGGTGAGCTGTCCTTTTCTCCGGGAAACCCTTAGGCATATAAGTCTAGGCAATAGAATGCGGATGCTCATTGAAGCCCTGTACACCACACCTTCAGCCAGGATTAGGATAAACGGCCATTATTCAAAGCCGGTACTCATCCAGAATGGGACCCGGCAGGGATGCCCTTTGTCCCCCCTTACTTTTTGCCCTATCACTAGAACCATTCCTATGCAGAGTCAGAGGCAGCGTAGACATCTGGGGGGTGGACTTGGTCAACGGCATGCATAAGGTAGCTGCGTACGCAGATGACCTCCTTTTCTTTGTCACAAACCCCGCAGTGACAGTCCCAGTCCTGATGAAGGGATTTGAGATATACGGGAGGCTATCTTACCTCAAAATTAACTTTGATAAGTCAGAGGCGTTGAATGTCTCGCTACCGGGAGAGGCGGTCAGGACTATGCAACAAGCGTTACCTTTTAAGTGGGCAAGGTCCTCGTACTTATCTTGGCACGCAACTGCCTAGCTAGTTGTCAAACGTCCTATCCCTGAACTTCTGGCCTTTAGCAAGGAGGATTAAGACAGACCTAGCAGGGTGGGACCACCCTACATTCTCCTGGATGGGCAGGGTTAACATTATTAAAATGTCGGTGCTCCTTGTTCCAGGATCTCCCAATCCACATTCCATCACACTTCTTCCGAAAATTAAATAGCTCTTTGATAGGGTTTGTTTGGAGAAAGAAAAAAGCGAGACTGATCAGTGGATTTCTAGTTGGCTGAGGGATCGGTATCAGAGTGTTGTTGTAAATGGTGTGCAATCTGAACAAAGGCGAGTTACAAGTGGTGTGCCGCAAGGCTCTGTCCTGGGCCCCATTCTTTTTTAATATATTTGTGATTAAGTGACATAGGACAAGGCTTGGTAGGAAAAGTTTGTCTGTTTGCTGATGATACAAAGGTTAGTAATAGGGTGGATATTCCTGGAGGTGTCTGCAACATGGAAAATGATTTAGCTTTACTGGATAGATGGTCAAAACTGTGGAAACTAGAGTTACCCCTGGAAACTAGGGGAGGTATTAAATATCTTGTGAGATGGAGGACTTAACGATGTCGCTCCACGACACAGAGGAGCAGTTTAGGACAACATGGATGCCCTGGCTAATGTACCAGGAATCGGAGGGGTTTAGAGCCTTGTTCGGCTAATGGGCGCGTCCGTGCTGCTGGGCCCGCGACTTTCGGGGTAGGGACGGCTTCTCACTGTTGGGGACCTGATGCATAAACTACTGCTGCACTACTGTGCTAAGGACATGATACTGGCATGTTGCTCGGGCTCCCTATCCCTCCCCCCTTCCTATTGTAATTTCCTTATTATACGTGTTTTATACTGTACTTGAAAAACGCTAAAATAAAGAATATTAAAAAAAAGATTAAGCTTTATTTTCATAACGGGTATGCTTTATTTTCCATTAAATTGAATTATGTACACTTTCCAAGCATTTTTTTCTTTTGTTTTTTTATCCTAGATTTTAGATATGTGTGCTGCTCCAGGATCTAAAACAAAGCAACTAATTGAAATGTTGCATGCAGATATGGATATTCCATTTCCTGGTAAGTCTTTCAAGTTTCTGGTATCTTTTTTATATATATATAAAGCACATTGCTGGATAGTCAATCCCACAGCTTCAATCTATTCACGGCCACCGAGTGGAATCTACCCCCTGAAGCATGTTGTCGACAGTGGAATTAGTGGTGGGTAGGGGATCTGTGATCGATTGATCCTGTGTGAAGTTTAAGTAGTGTTTTTTTTTTTTTTTTGGCCTACTTTAAATAAAGGACTAAAGTCAATCGGCAAATGCTTACCCCCTTCCTCATTTCATTGTATGACTGCCATGATTGATCATGTTTGTTAAATGGGCATGCACATCAAACCTGCATGGTTTCTGGGTGTTTCAGGATTGGCTGCCATACAAGTGTATGAGGCAGTGGATCAAAACCCATCTCAGGTAGCGCTGGAGTCTACAAGATCTTGACTTGTTTTTTTTTGTCTTTTTTAATAAAATCACCTCATCAAAAAACTGTTTTATGAAATTTTGTTACATTTGTATTTTAAAAATCGATATAGACACGTCTGCTAATGAGAGGAGGGGTCACTTTATACACCAAAACCGAATAAAACTCCTGCCAAGCTTGTGTTTTTTTTCTACTGTTAGAAAAATATCCAAGTAGAACAAGTTCCTAAGTAGATCACCGGTGACTGAACCTGTCACCCCTGATTCCTCTTCCTTCCATTGAAAGAAACATGCTTAACTGGATATTTCTTGATGCCGGGGTGTATGAGACTCCTTCTTCTGCCATCCAATGTATTTATATGGATTTTTATAATTGGACAATTTTTTTCGTGACTGTGCTCCTTTAAAGTCGACCAAAACCCATGGCTGCTGGCCCTAGAATCTATAAGATTTCAGGGCCGCTTGATTCCCTCCCCCGGGGATCCAGATTCGGGATGGCCCGCTTTGTGAAACACCTTAGGTCGCCTGGTAAACTCAACTTCTCCCCCGAGCCAATGGCCGTTAGAACGTAGCATGGATGCGGCCTCTGGCGCGCTTGGATTGACTCGGCTAGAGGAGAGTTTTAGACTAGATAACGCGAGTACCTGAGTGTGCTGATCGGACGAGAAGCCATGCATGCGCACTTGGATCAGGGAAAGGTGGGTTAGACTGAGCGACCTGGGGGGTTTCACATAGCGGGGCATCCCGGATGAGGACCAAACCCGGGATATTCAAAAATCCTGGGTTTTGGTCCACCTTAACACAAAAAAAGGGCAATATATTTGTCCTTTTGTTCCTGTCAGATCCTTGACTTAAGTACGTGTACTTGCTGAGGTTCCTGTGAATTTATTTTTTTCTTTTCTCCTTTCTTCTATGAGGGCACTTTGCTGCAGCTGGTGGCTTTTTGCTGCATTTTACAGCCACTGCTAGAACCTGAAAGATGCGTACTTAGCCCCATCTCTGGCTTTCAACCGGACCTTCAGCATAATTTAATGGAAAGCCCAAATGCTTTAAAAACTATTCCCCAGCATCTAAAATTTAATATATTTTATGTTTTTAGTTTTTATTCTCTCCCTCGCTGGATAGAAACTCTGAGGACTTCAGGATACAGGTGCCGCCATCTTGACTCAGAAGCATCATATACTGAGGAGAGGAGGGGGGGGGCAAAAGTGCAGAGGGGCGGGTTATAACTGTGCTTTGAACAGACAGAGCAGGGCTGGGGTCAGGAAAAGGTCAGCAATCCCAGAATGCAGGGCGGCAAAGTCAGAATACACTTCTGTTTGCAAGTTGCCTGATGTTCCATGAGCCGCCATCTTGGATATTTTTAAGGCTTATAACATGCAGTAGATGCGGGTAGGATGATTTTTAATGTGAGCAATATGTATGTACAGGGTCAGGGAAACGTATAAGATGGACTCTAATTCAGGGTTAAGATCCGGTTTCAGTTTAGTTAAATAGTGCGGGGAATCCTAAGGGAAATTCCTTTTTTTTCCCCCCCCCAGACATTGGGGTCACTTTCACCCTCCATTTCGTTTGTTCAAATTATATGTATCATAAGAACTACGGAGGCTAGCATTACAGACTCTTGTAACGTATATATAAAAACCTAGGGGATTATGACTTTCTCTGGATTTGGTCCTTGCCCCTAGGGCACCTCAATGTGGGATGCCCCCCTATGTGAAACCACTAGATTGCCCACTCAAACTCAACTTTCTCTGGTCTTACGGTGCATGCGCAGCCTTCCGTTCAGTCAGCGTGCTCAATCGTCTAGACTTGTTTAAAGAGGAACATTACATGTCTTGGAGAGTTACTAAAAATCTCCAAACATGACTTGCCCAGCTCCCCTGCCCCTCCGGTTTAGCACTTAACTATTAGAAACTTACCTCTCCAGTCACATTGCACTCCGAAAGCTTCCTGACGCACTGTGCCGCCCCTCAGATCTCGCACATGCGCTGTCATTGCATAGGTGTCATCATTCAATGATGGCTAAGGGACGGAGGGGGTGGAATTCACCAAAAAACAGTGCGGGAGGATGGAGGTATTATCTGAGAGGAACATCAGAAAAGGTTTTTAAGGACTTAGCTGCAGCCGAGTCTAGCTTAGCGTGCTAGCGGATGCATCCCCCGCTGCCCTCTAACAGAGATCATGCCCGCGACAGCCATTCACAAGTGCAGGGAGCGGCCGCCACTTGCTGATGCACCGCTGGGCCGGGGAGAAGGTGAGTTTACTGGGGGGGGGCGGGGGTGTTTATACAGCAGGACGACCCATTACTGGATGCTCCAGGGGGAGCTAGTATGCCTGCCTGGGAGGCTCATAGACTCTAGAGTGGGTTTTGGTCCACCTTAAATATTTTAATAACTTTTTTTTGGATTCCCCTAAAGACAGAAAAATCAGGGGCTGCAGTTGAGGGGATCTGCAAGGGATCCACGTGGTCATCTCCCCACACCTTCCTTAAACACTACATGCTTTATTTATTATCTGGCAAGGGCCATGCAGTTTCCCATCCCTAGTTCTGAAGTACTTGTTTATCCTCTCTGTGGCCGTCCTAAAGGACAAAGGAAGAAAATTCCTGTTAGCCTTAGCGGTAACTGTTTTTCTACATGTCTTTCGGGACAACCCTTATAAACCCCCCCCCCCCCCAATACATACATAAGGACTGATGGTTTTTATGAAGTAATAGCTTTTGTTGGCCTGTGGGTATAGGAATATGACATGATGCTTACCTCTTCCCTTTATCTGCTGCTGAGATCTGCAGAGGGTCCTGTACACTCTTGACTCTCGTCCCCTCTATTTTCTCTTGCCTTGTTTTTTCTATATTCTTGGTGTGCCACACACCCCGCTTCATTAATGGGTTAATCCACCGCCAGGTGACGTAGTGCAGAGAGGAAGTCTTGTAACGAGCCCCCTTCCGGCCCATATATACCTGGTACCTCCCTTCAATCACCAGTATTTTTCTCTCTGCTTGCTGACAAGTCAGAAGATGGAAGTCTCCTGCTTACAGGTAGGCCGGGGTATTCTTACCCCGCCACCCCCCTTTTGGTCTATTTCTGCCCGGTTTGAGTTTGTATACCTTTATGGTGGAATGGAAGCCTCCCAGCCTAGGCTGCTCACCGGGCAAATGGTAGATGGCACTTTAAGTGCCTAGGAGCTTATCTCCTACCGCTCGACCTCATGCGTGGGGCAATGCGGCTATCCGGCATGGTGATCCGGAAATGGGATGCCCCTGTCCCGAGGGTCCCCGTAGCCCCTTTCTCTCCCGTTACGGTCCCTTCTCCCTTCGCTATGGGGGGGGGGGGTGTGAGGGTGTGCTTTAAGTATGTGTTTCACTTGTATCACTTCATTTCAACATGTGTGTGTGTTCATGATTATGCATTCACTGTTGTTCAGCATGTGTATACTTTTGGTTTTGGTCTGCTTGAAGGGCAGACTGCGCTGGGTAGGGGCTGGCCACTTTCCTTGGCAGACTATTGCTTTGTGGCCCCCTACCCCCTCCCCTCTTCCCCGCCTGGCATTTTTTTTTTGTACTCTTTAGGCTGCGCCATGCGGTCTTTATCCTCCCCCCTCCGCCGCCTGGGCGCACGTGTAGTGGCCCATCTGAGAGTGATTTCCAGCTGATTGGCGTAGGGGGGGGGGCGGGTCCCGTTGATGCGGCATCGGGGGCGCGGCGCCGACGTCATGCGGCGTCTTGCGGCAGGCCCAGCGTTTACTTCCTTTCAAAAGCAGGAAGTCGCATGGGCGCGCGGCCGAACTTAGTCTCTGTGCTGGCTGCTGGCTGCAGTCTTGTTCCGGCTGCTGCCTTCGCTGACCAGGTAAGCGGCCCCACCCGTTGGGGCCGTTAAGTGGGGAATGCATATTTCTTTATAGTGATATAGTGGGGAGTCACTTTTTATTAAGGGGGCATGTTTTTTGCTCTTATTTAAAGGCGCTTTGGTGCCATGCTTATATGTTTTCTTATACACATGTGAGGATCTGATGGTTTTCTTTTCCTTGCAGATCCTGGGATCCCTGCTTATGGTGGCCCTCCGGCTCTATGTGCCTGGCTAATTACTGGGATATCTATTAAATGTGTGTGTATATATATATATATATATATATATATATATATATATATATATATATATATATATATATATATATATATATATATATATATAATTTTAAAGGGGACCTTAACTTTAAAAAAAAAAATATATAAATAAAAAAATCCTCCCTTCCAGGACATTACTAATAAAGGGGCATCCCGGGTTGGCTTATGCCTTAAAAATCCCAAGTATTGCGAATACCATAAATCACCATATGGAGGCTTCCGTAATTTCCGGAAACGGTTCTGCTGAGCCGTTCGGGGGGTGCGTAGGTTGTGGGGTTCCACTCCCAGCTGATGATGTCTTTATTTGCATCCCTTGTGCAAAACAGACTATTGCGCGCCAGTCCGTTGCTTCGGCTGCGGGTCCATCGCATCCTTCATCATCTCCTACCTCTCCCTCCCTGTTCCGGACCCCGCATGACACTGTCAAAAGTGGGGATTCGCATTCCGAGGCGGCGGCACAGCCCAGCCCCCGGAAAGTAATGCCCGTTAAAGCAGCGTTAAAGGCCGCTGCAAAACGAAGGCACCTGACTCCGGTACCTTCGGCTCCACAGGACGAGCTTTGTGAACCTGTGGAATGGTCCGATGGATCCCCGGACGAGGATGAATTCCCGTCGGAGTCAGATGAGCCGGCAGGTCAGCTTGTGGCTGATGAGATTGGCGATTGGTCAGAGGGGGTTGTTTTTGACACCCCCTCTATTCTGGCTCAAATGTTTAAAATTTTGAGTTTAGATACGCCTGAGGCGGCCGCCCCGCCACAGGGTCAGTTGTTTAAGGAGCCTCAGCCACGTTTGGTCTTTCCCAGACAACACCACTTTGAGAGGGTGGTTTTTAAGGAATGGGAACATCCCACGCGGTTATCTGGAATTCCTTCCAGTTGGGAAAAGCGTTATCCTTTTCCACCAGAATTGGTGAAGCTTTGGTCTGTCCCTCCTGACGTCGATACCCCTGTACTAGGGCTCTCCAGCACGGCTATGGTACAGTCTGCTGAGACCACTGTCCCTAAAGATGGGGAAGATCGTCGGATTGACCAATACGCTCGACATGGTTTTATCTATTCCGGGTCAGCGTTGCGCCCGGTATGTGCTTCAGCCCTTCTTCTATTGGCAATTAAGTCCTTAATTCAGGGGCTATATGAGGATCTTAATCCCGCTTGCAAACAGTTCACTGCGCTTAAGCAGTGTGAATCTTTTGTGGCTTATGTCCTGGCCGCTCAGGACGATGCGCTGACTATGAGTAGCAAGGCAGCAGCTATGCTGGTGGCTATTCGCAGGTCAGTATGGCTGCGTCAGTGGTCAGCGGACACGGCTTCCAAAAAGGTGCTCACAGCTCTCCCCTTTTTGGGGTTGCGTCTGTTCGGGGAGAAAATTGATTCAGTCGCAAAGGGTGGTAAGATGCCACAACGCAAGAGGCCTCGTGTCCCCTTTGGGGGGGCAGGTTCCGGTAGGCCTTCCTTTCGAGGATTCAGAGCGGGCAGGGGTGCTTCCTTTTCCGCTACCAGTGGCGCAGGTTGGACTCGGGGGAGGGGCCGTGGCCGGCCCACTCAGTCCTGGGGCACCAAGCCCAAACCTGCTGATAAGCTCACTCAGCAATGAGGGGCTGCCCTCACCCGTGCGGGTGGGGGGACTATTGCGACACTTCTACCAGGTTTGGAATCAAGTGGTTCCAGGCAGATGGATCCAGGAGGTAGTGTCGCCCAGTTACGACCTGGAATTTGAGTCTCACCCTCCTTCACGGTCCGTTCATGGGTCGGTTCATCCCGGCCTGAACTCTCATCAAAACGGAGTGTGTCTTCCTTTTGCCCAAATTCACACAAGAACGCTTCAGCTATTTCTGTTAGCGTGTTAGGACCAGCAACCTCAGTCGCTGGATCAGTCCTTCCAGTTGTCCTCCCGTGTACGGCAGTCCCTCCTGTGGTGGTTGGTCTCGACCAATCTTGTGTAGGGCAGGCCTTTCCTGACCCCCCTTTGGAAAATTGTCACCACGGACGCCAGTCTGTCGGGATGGGGCAGATTCTGGAAGGAGCTGCGGTTTCAGGGGCAGTGGAGACCTTAAAGGCCCCACTTACCCATCAATATTCTGAAACGTTCTTGGCCTTCTGGTCCAGATGTGTTCAGACAATCGATCAGCGGTTGCTTACGTCGGTCTTCAGGGAAGGACGCGCAGTCTGAGTACTCTGAGAAGTGTCCCTGATCCGGACCTGGGCAGTGTTCCATGTTCCCTGTCTCGGCGGTTTACATTCCAGAGGTGATGAAACAGGTAGCGGACCGGTTGAGCAAGGGCTCTCCCCGTCTGGAAGATTAGGCTCTCCATCCTCGGGTGGTTCGCTCACTGTGTCTCCAATGGGGGACCCCGGAGGTGGACCTGTTGGCCCCTCATCACTATCACAGGCTCCCGAACTTCGTGTCGCTCTCCCAGGATCCTCTGGCTCTGGCAGTGGACGCCATGTCCCTGAGCTGGGGAGCTCTGGGATTTCTATACCTGTTTCCTCCGATGCCCATGCTGGGCAGGGTTCTTCAGAAGTTGGTTCTGGAAAAGGTGTACGCCGTTCTCGTGGCCCCAAGGTGGCCAAGACGAGTGAGGTTCGCAGACATCGTTCGGCTGGCAGTGGACCAGTTCGTTCTGCCTCTTCGGCCCGATCTGCTCACTCAGGGTCAATTGTGTTACCCCAATTTACCAGCGCTGGGTTTGATGGCCTGGCTGCTGAAACCTCCATCCTGAAGGAGGAGGGTCTTTCTGATTCTGTCATTAAGACTCTGATCAGTGCCCGGAAGAGGTCTTCTTCCATCACCTACTATAGGACTTGGAAAGCCTATATTGCTTGGTGTGAGATAAGATCTTTTCCTTGTAGGGTCTTTTCGGTCTCCAGGATTCTGGAGTTTTTACAATCAGGGCTGGACTCTGGTCTCCAGCTTAGTACGTTGAAAGGGCAGGTCTCTGCCTTATCTATCTTTTTTCAGAAGCATGTTGCGCTTAAACCTTTTAGTTAAAACTTTTTTCCAGGGGGTTACGCATGTGCGGCCTCCCAGGAAACCATTACTCCCTGTTTGGGATTTGAATTTGGTTCTTTCTGCTCTTCAGGCTCCTCCTTTTGAGCCTTTGCAAGATATTGCTTTGTCTACTCTGACTCAGAAGATTGTCTTCTTGGTAGCTATCACTTCTGTCTGGCGTGTCTCAGAGTTGGCGACCTTAACTATCCAGGCGCCTTACTTTTGAGAGGCATCAGGATAAAGTGGTCTTTCGGTTCAAGCCAGACTTTCTTCCTAAGGTTGTTTCTGCTTTTCATTTGAACCAAGATATTGTTCTTCCCTCCTTGTGTCCTAATCCTAAGAATGACAAAGAGAGGGTTTTGCATTGTTTGGATGTAGTACGCTGTGTTAAGTACTACTTGATTATCACGTCTCCTTTTCGTAGGACGGATTCCTTTTTTGTTGTGCCCCATGGGCCTAAGAAGGGTTTGGCACCAGCCAAATCTGCCATTAGCAAGTGGATACGTCAGGCCGTTACTGCGGCCTATTCTGCTAAGGGAAGAGTTCCCCCTTTTCGTATCACTGCTCATTCCACTCGCGCTGTTGGGGCGTCTTGGGCATTTCAGCACCAAGCTTCTGTTGAACAGGTTTGTAAGGCCGCCACTTGGTCTTCTGTTCCCACTTTTTCTAAGTTTTACAAAGTTGATGTGCGGGCCTCAGCGGATGCTGTTTTTGGCCGCAAAGTTCTGCAGACTGCAGTCATTTAAGTTAGGCTTCACCTGGCCTTGAGATGCCCTTCCCTTGTGGACACTGCTTTTGGATGTCCCATTAATGGATGAATATTTAATAAGTGAAGCGGGGTGTGTGGCACACCAAGAATAATACCATTTTGTGAGTACTCACCTGAAAAATGGATATTGTTGGTGTGCCACACACCCCGCTTCACCCCCACCCTTTTCGGCATTGCCGAAGCCTTTATATGGTGAAGCCCTTTTTTATTTATATCAAAATTGATTTTGAGGTTACCGGTGGAATACTGGTACCTTGTCTTTCTGCTTTTTAATATACTGGTGATTGAAGGGAGGTACCAGGTATATATGGGCCGGAAGGGGGCTCGTTACAAGACTTCCTCTCTGCACTACGTCACCTGGCGGTGGATTAACCCATTAATGGATGAATATTTAAGAAGTGAAGCGGGGTGTGTGGCACACCAACAATATCCATTTTTCAGGTGAGTACTCACAAAATGGTATTTTTAGACTGCATAGGTGTTTAATGGTAGATGGCACTATTATGTCCATTTATAATTGTCTTATATTTAATTGTGTGTGTGTGTGTGTGTGTGTGCGCACTCAACTTGGGTTGTAAACGTATTATTGTGCTTCATGTCTGAAATCTGATGTTTTCGATGGCCTTGATTCATCAAGAGTTGAAAAGAATTTGCATGGTAGTAAAAAAATGTATTTTCACTGACAAATGGCACTTTTTTAACTGTTAAATACGAGTATTGAACTTTTTACTCATTTTTACACTGTAATAAAAAGTGCCATTTACTTTCATTGTCTTCCAGTCTAGTGATTCATCAACACAAATTCTCCAAGCTTCCTTCTGATGAAATTTTTTTTTACTACCATGAGAATCTGTTTTCAACTCTTGATGAATCAAGGCCAATATCTAGAGAATAGCCAAAGTTTTCTCTGTAAGCTTTATTGAAAATGTAATTGTCTTTTTAGAGGGCTTTGTCATCGCCAATGATGTGGACAACAAGCGTTGTTATCTGTTAGTTCATCAAGCAAAGAGGCTAAACAGCCCTTGTGTTATGGTTGTGAATCATGATGCCTCTAGTATTCCCCGGCTTCTAGTTGAAAATAATGGTGCCAAGGAAGTGCTCTACTTTGACCGGATACTTTGTGATGTACCATGCAGGTAAGCAGCATAAACGTTTTTTTAATTTCTAAAAATGTTTAAAGACTTGTCTTCTATGCGTTTTTTTTTTTTTTGGGTGGCAACACAGCAAATTGTGCATCATGGTTTTGTCTCTCCACATAAAAAAAAATACGTTTCACGCCTATAAACCAGTGGTTCTCAACCTTTCTAATGCCGTGACCCCGCAATACAGTTCCTCATGTTGCAGTGACCCCAAACCAAAAAATAATTTTCCTATTGCATGGCACGGCCTGTTTCAAGAAGTCCTTACGTATGGGATATTCCGCCACAAGGTGGCGCAGTGCACTGCAGAAGAGTTGTGGCTCCTCCCGGTACCATATAAAAACAGGATCACCAATAGACCTCCCCAGTGTTTTTTCTGCAGTGATACCGCAAAGATAGAAGATGGCTCTTTATATTTTGCAGGTGAGCTGGGAAACCAAGCCTGCGGCCCTGCATGTCTATTTCCACCCGCTTCCGGACCCTCTGTGCCTCCCAGCCTTGGCTGACTGATCGGGTGAAGGTAGAGGAGCACTAGGGTCAGGTGCTAAAGGAGCGCTGCTCCAAGCCGCAGACCCTGTACCACAAAGGGTGGCCGGCCATAGGCTTTACTGTGAGCCTACTGAGGGATGTGGAGTTCCTGCCTTAGCTTCTGAGGGGGTGAGTGGTGTTTTTTTGGGACTGTGTTCTGTTAGTCTCTCCCTGTATTCTAAGTGTGCCATACACTCCACTTCGGTCTTCATGACATCTGGGTAATCTCCAGTAGAGGGCGAACTTCTGCAGAGATGAATATGCAAAAATAAAGCCCCTCCCGGTCCATATATACCTGGGACCTCCCACCAATTCCCCAGTTTCTTCTCTGCAGAGAAGGCGACAAGACAGAAGATGAGGACTTCTTTGCTTACAGGTAAGCCGGGCTCACGCCCGGCCTTCTATTATCCCTATTACTGCCAGGACCCTTCTAAATTGCCCTATATTGAGCCTCCCAGCTTAGGCTGCGGGTCGAAGATAGGAGCACCCTATGGGTGCAGCAGGAGCACTGCTCCACCGTGAGACCTCACTATGGGGCAGGCGGTTTCCAGGTTTCTTGGTGATCCTGGTGTGGGATACCCCATCCCATTAGGCTTATGGCCGGCTCCTGGCAGGATTCCCCCCTTCCGGGTCCCTTATTCCCCTCCGGGGGGGGGGGGGGGGGGCCTGGCCGATATTTCGTTTTACCCAGCCCTTGTCCCTGTGTGCTGAGTGTTTCACTTTGTGTGTGTGAGTGCTTGCTGCTTTAATGGTCAACAGGGTCCGATTACAGCCTGGGGGAGCTTCTCCCCCTCAGGCTGCGTTCGGAAGGGGGCGGGGCCGGGCTCTCGGCGCAGCCGCGGTAGCCCCGACCCCTTATTTGGCGATTACAGTGCTTGTTGTCTAGGGGTCCGCTTTGCTGGGAGGGGGCGTGGCCTCGTCAAACGCGCGTTCTGCGCTGGCCCGCCCTCCCCCCTGCTCTCCCTTCTCAGGCACGAGGCTGCGTGGGGGCCATCTTCTCTGGCAGGCCGCTTTGCACATCGGGGTGGTAAGGGCCTGATGGCCATCTCCTTAGCTCAAACGTGTGTGTGTGTGCTTGTGCCTTAATTGCACTGTCTGGCTGGGATGTGATAGATAGATATAGATATATATAATGTATATAGATATAGGTATACCTATATATATTTACATTTGTGTGGCTGCAAGATCAAATGCTGTGGTTTTTTTACATGTAGGTTATGGCCATTTTTACACAGCTCTGCTCTTATGTTGCCTATTTTGTGTGTTACAGGTTGCCCTGTATATGTGCATATTAAGGGGTCCCTCCTGGTCCTGGGGTCCCTAGTTAAAAAATTGTCCACCCAAAAATCCTCCCACCGGGACTTTTAACCCTTTTTGTTGCCAAGCACGTAACACCTACGTGCTGGCTTGGCTGGGCCTTAAGTGCCAAGCCTGTAGGTGTTACGTGCTTGACTTTCCCCGCTGCTAGTTTAAAAAATAAAAATAAAAAATACTCACCTGACCCCTTGTTGGATACAGCCGGGTCTCCTCTTTAATTTGGTGCCATCCGATTCCTCGTGGGGGCTCGGATGGCTCCAGGAGAGCCCCCGGAATTGGCCGCACCCACCTCCCCCCCCCCCCCCCCGCTTTGGCAGCAGAAGCTGCTAACTGTATAAAAAAAAAAAAAAAAAAAAAGACATTCACTCACCTGCATGTGCCCGAGAGGCTCTCTCCCCTTTCATCCTCGATGGTGGCCGCCATCTTGCCGCCATCCCGGCCCCGATCGATCACCGGCTTCAGCCTTCTCAGCTTCTCTGATGCCGGTGATCGGTGCCCTGGAAGGAGGTGACAGGAGATCCTCTGATCTCCTGCCTCCCCCTTCTCTGGATGCCGATCACCGGCATCTGTCAGCACAGCGGCGAGGGACAAGAGCAATCGGAGGTAAGTACAGTAAAATTTTTTTTTTTTTTTTTTAATAAAATACTTTTTATTAACGTGTGGTGTGTTTTTTTTAACAGTTAACCCTTTGTGAGCTGGTAAGGGGTCCATGAGACCCCTGTACCAGCTCACAAGGCTCTGGGTCTGGCAAGTCACCTGCGGGCTAGCGGGTGACTTGCCATTAACCCCCAGCCCCCCATTACCTGCCTCCCCAAAGGCCAGGGGGGGGGGCAGAAGAGCCTGGGCCCACATAGGCTATGTGGGCTCGTAGGCTGCAGGGTGGGGGGGCCACAAAAGCTGGCCCCCCCACTCTGTGCCTACAAGCCCCCATAGCTGGTCTCGGGCTGGTTACTTTGGGTAAGGGGGACCCCACGTCATTTTGTGTTTTTTTTTTTTTTTTTTGATTTTTAAGGGTTTTTAACCCTTAAAAATCCCCCAAAAAATGGAACCCTATGTCATTTTTTTTTTTAATTAACCCTTTGTGTTCTGTCATCCAGCAGCTATAAAAGGCTTCCAGCAGGTGAGCAGAAGCCAATGATCGCCGAGGGACACAGTGCTCCAGGATGGATGGGAGGTAAGTAATAAAAAAAAAAATAATAATAAACTAATTTTTTCTTTTTGTGTGTGTTTTTTTTTTTTTTTTACATTTAACCCATTGTGAACTGGTAAGGGGTCCATGACCCCTATACCAGTTCACAAGGCTGGGGAAGGTGGCAAGTCACCTGTGACTAGCGGGTGACTTGCCATTAACCCCTGGCATCCCCATTACCTGCCTCCCCAAAGCCCAGGGGGGGGGGGGCAGAAGAGCCCGGGCCCACGGGCTATGCGGGTTCGTAGCCTGCAGGGCCAGGGGCCACAAAAGCTGGCCCCTGTGCCCTGTTTCCACAAGCCCTGCATAGCTGGTCCCGGGCTGGTTACCTTGGGTAAGGGGGACCCCGTGTCAATTTTTTGGGGGGATTTTTAAGGGTTTTTAACCCTTAAAACCCCCCCCAAAAAATGGGGTCCCCCCCAGGGAGGGGGGACCCTATGGCATTTTTTTTTCTCGATTTAACCCTTTGTAGTGTGGATGGTAGTTGTATTTTATTTGTAAATGTTATAAAGTACTTGTTTCAGTTAGGGGGGTCTCCTGGGCAGGAACGGGGCTACCGATAAATATGTGGTACCGTTCTAATCGGTAGAAATGGGGCTTTCACATGCAATATGCTTTTCCTTAATAAAATACATTTTTTATTTAAAATAAAGCAGTCAATTTTCTAAAAATGTTTTTATTTATTTTTTACTTAATAATATTGTAAAAAAACAAAATAAAATTTACAAACAAGACATTTCATGTTAAAGCCTAAACTCTGCTGCAAAAAAATATAAATATAATTTTCCTGAAAATTACAGCAAAAATGGCGCAAAACATGGCGCAAAATGGGGAAAAATGACCTGTCAACAGAGGGTGACAAAATCTCAAGTAGCAATTAAAAGGGTTAATAGTACCTATGCATGTTGGGTATTGTTCTGTTCGGGGGACCTTGCGTTTTCAGACTTAGCTTGTTTTTTCTGGTTTGCATATTTATATTTTAGGAAAAGGTGTTTTTTATTCAGCTTTTTTATACATTTTTTAGGGAAGCCCTGCGCAACCAAAGAATTCTTTTGAGGAATTAATTCCAGAAAGATGAGCCCACTACAACAAGCTGGGTACGCTTAGAAAGCTTAACATGTGTACTTTCAGGGAATATATGGTTTTGTGGGGGATATTCCAAATGTAAAGGGTTGTTTTGGTTGAAAAATCGCAAGGTGCGCAATTTGTCTGCAGAACTGAAATTTTCAAGTAAAATTACCGTTAAGCGTGCTTTACTTTGGGGTGTTTGGCAACTCTTCCCTTGACAGAACCTATGCATGTTGGGTGTTGGTCTGTTCAGGGAATGTTGCTTTTTCAGATTATACTTTTTCTTGTTTGTATATAGTTTTTTTAGGAAAATGTGGCTTTGATTCTGCTTTTTTATCCTTTTTTTTTGGGAAACTCTTTGCAACCAAAGAATACATTGAGGAATTACTTCCAGAAAACTATGGGCACATCAACATGCCTGGTACACCTAGAAAGCTTGAGGTGTGTTCTTCCAGAGAATATATAGTTTGTTGGGGGTATTTCAAATGTAAAGGGTTGTTTTTCTGGTAAAACTGCAAGGTGCGCATAGCGCATATCACAGTTGTATTTTTTCTGAAAATCCCCTAAAGCGCTATTTCAGTTTGGGGGAGTCTCCTGGGCAGGAAAGGGTGTCTACCTATACATATGTGGTATCGCTGTAACCGGGAGAAATTGGGATTTCACACGCAATAAGATTTTATTGACAAACTTACATTTTTTATTACAAAAAAACACTACAAATTGTAAAAAAAATTTTTAATTTTTTTTCACATATTTCACCCAAAAATATTAAGAATACACCTAAAAAATACAAACAAGACATTTCATGTTAAAGCCCAGACTCTGCTGAAAAAAACAATATATCAATAAATCCTTTCAAAAATGACAGTTGAACATGTGTAGCGCAAAATAGTGAAACATGGTCTGGCAACAGGGAGTGGCAAATGCTGCAGGTAGGCTGGCAGCGAAACGGTTAAGGGGCATCCCGGGTTGCTTATGCGTAATTCCTGCGGTCTTGCGACTGACCACAAAAATTCACCATATGGAGGCTCCGCAGGATACCGGGCCCGGGATCCCTTTTGGGACAATCCGGGCCATGTGTGGGGGGCGGGGTATCCCTTACGGGGGAGAATGTGCTGATCTGTATACCATGCGCACAAAAGGCCATAACGCAGCAGTGTGGTACCCAGCCTTCTGGGTCGGCTCCTCCCGCTTCATCGCCTTCCCCTCACCACCTGATCCGTACCCCAAGTGACATTGGTACCAGTGGGGAGTCGCTTTCTCATGTTTGGGCTCGGTTGGCCAGCATAGAGAAAATGATTGCTAGCACGGTGGGCAAGAAGGCCCAGGCTAAAAAGAGACATTTGTCGTCGGCCCAGCCATTGTGGGATATTGACAACGAGTCAGCTGATTTGTCCGATTATTCCCCGTTAGAGGAGGGGGAATTGTATCAGGATTCAGAGGCTGACTATGGCCTGGGAATTCCAATGTCGGGCAGGCGCTGGGGGATGCCGTAGGTACGGCCACTGTTTTGCCTGCGGCGACCCCTCTTGAGAAGGGGGAATTTTTTGGGGCCTGCAAGCCCCGTCTGGAATTCCCTACCCAGGGTAATTTTGATGCGCTGATCCTTAGAGAATGGGAGAGGCCCAGTCAGCTTCCTGGTGTGCCTCAGGGATGGGATAAGAAATATCCTTTTCCGGTGGAGGCGGTCAAGTGCTGGTCTTCTCCTCCCGAAGTCGACGCGCCTGTTTTAGGTTTGACCAACTCTTCTGGGCTGAACACCCCTGACGCTACCTCCCTTAAGGATGGCGAGGATAAGAGCCTTGATCAGATGGCGTGCCACGCATTTGCCAACGTGGGCTCGGCCCTGCGGCCTGTCGGTGCATCTGCCATGGTGTCGCTTGCTACTAGGTCTCTTATCAGGGACTGGCTGAATAACGCTCAGTTTGATCCTGCTGGCGCTGAGTTCGCTATACTTAAGAAGTGCGAATTGTTCATGGATTTTGTCATGCCTGCGATGGAAGACTCTATTGTCGTGTGTAGTAGGACGTCCGCCTTACTGGTGGCCATGCGCAGATTGGTCTGTCTCAGTCAGTGGACAGCGGACGTTGGAGCCAAGAAGTCTCTCCCAAGCTCTTCCCTTCTTGGGTGCGCGGCTGTTTGGAGATAAATTGGATGCTGTTGCTAAAGGAGGTAAGTTACCTCAGCGGAGGAGACAGCGCCGCCCCTTTCGGGGGGCGGGCTCGTTCACTCCTTCCTTTTGAGGGGCCATAGCGTCTAGGGGTCTGGCCTTCTCAGGTGTCAGGGGCTCGTCCTGGAACAGAGGCAGAGGTCGGGCACGTCCCGCGGCTGCCTGGGGTCCCAAGCCTGCCGTTAAACCCGCTCAGCAATGAAGGGGCGCCCTCACCCACAAGGGTGGGGGACGGCTGCGGCTCTTCTTTCAGATCTGGGCCCGGGAGGTCACAGACAATTGGATCTTGGAAGTGGTCTCCTCCGGGTACAAACTGGAGTTCGAGTACTGGCCTCCCCCAAGATTCTTAAGGTCTTGGGTGCCCTCGGACCCTCAGGCTGCACAGGGGCTCCTGTTAGCAGTAAAAAACCTTCTAGGCATGGGGGTTATATGCCCGGTGCCTCTGGCGGAGAGAGGCAGGGGTTTCTATTCCAACCCAAAAAGGAGGGTTCGGTGAAACCCATTCTAGATCTCAAGGTTCTCAACAGATTTGTCAGAGCCAAGAAGTTCTGCATGGAGACTCTGCGCTCGGCTATCAATTCCCTTCGCCAAGGGGATTTTATGACATCCATAGACATCAAGGATGCGTATCTGCATGTTCCGATTTTTCAGGCACATCAGAGATTCCTCCGATTTGCGGTGGAGGATCAACATTATCAGTTTATAGCTCTTCCCTTCGGTCTGACCTCGGCACTGAGGGTCTTCACCAAGGTTTTGGCGGGCGTAATGGCTCTGCTCAGATCTCAGGGCATTCGCATTGTGCCTTATGTGGACGATCTGATATCAGCTTCTTCCCTTCATCAGGCGGAACTGGACACCCACCAGGTGGTGTCGACCCTGGAGCGGTTCGGGTGGGTGATCAACCGCACCAAGTCTTCTCTCTCCCCGTCTCGAGTGATTTCATTTCTGGGCATGAATCTGGATACCAGTTGGGCCAGAGTGTTTCTGCCCCAGACCAAGGTGCAGGGGATTCAGGGCCTGATCCGTCTTCTTCTGGCAATCCTTGTCCCTCTATCCGACAGGGGATGAAACTGGTGGGTCTGATGGTGTCCTCCTTCGAGGCGGTGCCGTTTGCACAATTTCACATGAGATCTCTTCAACTTCTCCTATTGACATCGTATTGGGACAGGTGCCCACAGTCATTGGATCAACCTTTCAGGATGTCTCCCAGGGTTCGTCAGTCATTTCGGTTGTGGCTGGACTCGAGCAATCTGGTGAAGGGCAGATCCTTTCTGGTCCCTTGTTGGGAGACGGTTACTGCGGATGCCAGCCTGTCGGGCTGGGGAGGTTATTGGAGAAGTCATCAGTTCAGCAGGGTGTGGAGTCTCCAGGAGGCTCACACCCCCATCAATGTATTGGAGCTCAGAGCCATTCGACTGGTTCTGGCTCGGCTGACCCCACATTTACGGGGTCTTCCGGTGCAGGTTCGTTCGGACAACCGAACGGCAGTGGCTTACATAAATCACCAAGGAGGGACTCGCAGCAGGAGTGCCCTCAGGGAAGTCTCTCTGCACTGGGCGGAGAGCAATGTTACTTGCCTTTCGGCCGTCTACATTCCGGGAGTGGAGAATATGGAGGTGGATTCCCTGAGCAGGGGATCCTCTCGCCACGGAAAAGGGTCTCTCAACCCCGAGGTTTTTCTGGATCTTTGCCGCAAGTGGGGGACTCCGGAGGTGGATCTCTTTGCCTCGAGGCACAATCACAAACTTCCGGCCTTTGTGTCTATCTCAGGATCCCCTGTCTCTGGCAGTGGATGCCTTGTCACTGGCTTGAAAGGACCTGGGTTTTCTGTACCTGTTTCCACCTGTCTCCATGCTGGGCAAGGTAGTTTGCAAACTGGTTCTAGAAGGGGCACCAGCGATTCTGGTGGCTCAAAGGTGGCCAAGAAGGGTCTGGTACGCAGACGACGTAAGGATGGCCGTAGACCAGTACCGGATTCCCTTGCTGCCGGACCTGCTATCTCAGGGTCATCTACTTTACCCCAATTTACAAACGCTGGCTTTGACGGCTTGGCTGCTGAAACCTTTATCTTGAAAGAGGAAGGTTTGTCTGAGGCTGTTGTTCAGACCCTGATTAGGGCTAGGAAGTGGTCCTCTTCTGGCATTTACTATAGGACTTGGAGGTCCTACATTGATTGGTGTGAGGCTAGAACTTTGCTTTGCAGGGTTTTTTCTATACCCAGGATTTTGGAGTTTCTTCAGCATAATCTGGATCTTGGGTTCCAGCTTAGTACTTTGAAAGGACAGGTTTCTGCTCTGTGGGTTTTCTTCCTGAGGTTTTTTGCTTTACACCCGCTGGTTAAGACTTTTTTCCAAGGGGTGGTGCATGTGCGGCCCCCTCGGAAGGCTGTAGTCCCTGTTTGGGATTTGAATTTGGTTCTTTCGGCTCTGCAGGGTCCTCCTTTTGAGCCGTTACAGGATATTGCTCTTTTGGTTCTCACTCAGAAGGTTGCTTTCTTGGTGGCTATTACCTCTCTCCGGCGTGTCTCTGAGTTGGCGGCCCTGTCGATTCAGGCCCTTTACTTTGAGAGACACCAGGATAAGGTGGTTTTTCATTTTAAACCGGATTTCCTTCCTAAGGTGGTGTCTGCTTTCCACCTCAATCAGGATATTGTTCTCCCTTCCTTGTGTCCTAAGCCTAACAATGACAAGGAGAGGGTTCTGCACAATTTGAATGTTGTTCGCTGTGTGAAGTACTATTTGGTGACTACTTCTTCCTTCCGCAAGACGGACGCTTTTTTCGTTGTGCCCTGCGGGCCCAGGAAAGGTTTGGAGCCTGCTAAATCTACGATTAGCAAATGGATTCGTCAGGCCATTTTAGGGGCCTATTCTGCTAAGGGGAGGACTCCCCCTTTTAGGGTCACTGCGCACTCTACTCGTGCGGTCGGTGCGTCCTGGGCTTTTCAGCACCAGGCTTCTGTTGAACAAGTTTGTAAGGCTGCTACTTGGTCTTCCGCTCATACTTTTTTTCCAAGTTTTACAAGGTTGATGTGCGGGCTTCAGCGGATGCTGTTTTTGGCCGCAAGGTTCTGCAAGCTGCAGTGGTTTGAGTAGGTACATTCTTTACTGTTTCTGTTACCCACCCATGACGGACACTGCTATTGGATGTCCCAGATGTCATGAAGACCGAAGTGGAGTGTATGGCACACTTAGAATAATACCGTTTTGTGAGTACTCCCCTTTAAAACGGGTATTATGAGTGTGCCATACACTCCACTGCGACCCACCCTTTTTTTCAGGTATTCTGGGGCTTTTATATGGTGAACCATTGGTTTTAATAAGGTTATATTTGGTTCTTCATGGTCCCTGTACTGCTTTTATACACTGGGGAATTGGTGGGAGGTCCCAGGTATATATGGACCGGGAGGGGCTTTCTTTTTTGCACATTCATCTCTGCAGAAGTTCGCCCTCTACTGGAGATTACCCAGATGTCGTGAAGACCGAAGTGGAGTGTATGGCACACACATAATACCAGTTTTAAAGGTGAGTACTCACAAAACGGTATTTTTCTTTCTCTGGGGTCCCCCCCCCCCATGTCCTGGCCCGCTCTCCTCTCCCCCTCTCCCCGGTGTGTGTTCGGGGGGTGGTTGGCGTTATTGTTGTGAGGCGTTTTTGGGCTGCAATGGCGCGGCTCACGTGAACTCCGTTTTCGCGCTCTTCGGGGGGGGGGGGGGGGGCGGTGCCAGGGGATGACTCGTATCACGTCGTTCCCACCTCCCCCCCCCCCCCCGCGCAGGCCGCCCCTCGAGGTTCTTGTTTCGGCGCCATTTTGAGCCTGCTGTGCTTCTGGTGCCTCTCTTCTCCCGTGGGCTGCGGCGGTGATCGATTCCTGCGGCTTGGTGATCTTCTGCCTTCGGTCTCCTTGGTCCGTGAGTCCCCTTTGGGGGTTTTGTTTTTCCTTGGGACATGTGCTGCTTATGGGCATGTTTGCTTATGCCTTTCAGGCGGGACAACTGTGTTGTGGTTTCACCCGGTTCTGCTCCCCCCCCCCATCTCCCCTCTCCTGGCTCTTTTGGGGGCATCCCTTGGGGGGCATCCCGGGTGGCTTTTTGTTAGCCCTTACCCTGTGCTAGCCTATTGCACCCTTATTAATCGCCATATGAAGGCTTCTGGGGATAGCGTGCTTGGGGTCCTTCAGGGCAATCCCGGCTGTGTCCTGTGCGGGGCATTCCCTTTGGTGGTGGCGTGGTTTGTGTGCCGTGCGCCCAAAGTATCATTGCGGACCAGGCTGGGTTGAGCGCTTCTCTTCCCAGTTCTGCGCTCCCTCCGGCATCACCTACCCCCCCCCCGTGCCTGCATTTAGCCTCCAGTGAGGGGGATGCTAGCAGGGGGTCACAATCTGCTCTGGCACTCCGTGTGGCCAGCATTGAAAGGCAGCTTGCCAGCTCTGTTTCAGGTAAGGCCTCTGGCAAGAAGCTGCACCTGGATCCCGCGTCCTTTTTGCTGAGGAGGATGAGGGCCTTGATGCCTTTGGTGGCCGTGACTCCCTAGAGGAGGGGGAGCTTTTCCAGGACTCTGACTCCTCTGTGGCCCAGCAGGAGGGGTACGACGGTGACCCTGGGTCTGCGTCCGAGGAGGATTCATGGCTCCCTGATGACACTGATAGACTGTTGTCTGACATTTCTGAAACCTTGCACATCGCCCCCCCCCCCCCTCCAAGGTGGCTAAGAGGAAACAGGGTGAGCTTTTTCGTCCTGATAAACAACGTCCTGAGCAGGGCCATTTCTTTAATATGGTGCTCAAGGAGTGGGAACGTCCTAATAGATTGCCCGCGGTGCCCAAGGGGTTGGATAACAGGCATCCCTTTTCTGCTGACCTAGTCAAGCGATGGTCGTGCCCCCCTGAGGTGGACACTCCCATCCTTGGACTGTCCAACACCTCGGTCATGCCTTCTCTTGACACTACTACTCTGCGTGACTGCGCGGATCGGCGTATGGATCAGCTGGCCTGCCATGCCTTTACATTTGTGGGGGCTGGGATGCGTCCGGTCTGTGCCGCTGCCATTACAGCTATTGCCCCTAAGAAAAAGCTCAAGCGTCTCACTGATGGCACTATGGCTGGTAGGAGAAGGGAGGATTATAGGACCCTCTTGCTTTGCTCTGATTTTGTCGCCTTTGTCATTACTGCCATGGATGATGCGGTCCGGCTGGGTGGTAGGGCCTCGGCCCTCCTGGTGGCTATGCGCCGCTCTGTCTGGTTGCGTCAGTGGGCAGCCGACGCTGCAGCTAAGAAGGCTCTCACTGGGCTCCCCTTTGCGGGGCTGCGGCTCTTTGGTGAGCGTCTGGATGCCCTAACCAAGGATGGTAGGTTACCTCGGCGTAGGATGCAGCCTCGGCCGTTTCGGGGTACTTTCTCCTTTCGTCCCTCTAGAGGAGGTCGTGGCTCCCTCTTCCCGGGTAGCCACAGAGTGTCTTGGGGCCGTGGCAGATCCCGTGGTCTTCCCGGTCTCTCCTGGGGTTCCAAGCCCAAACCCCCTCCCAAGGCCCCTCAGGCATGAGGAGGTGCCCTCACCCGTCCGGGTGGGGGGGGGAGCGGCTTCGGCTCTTTGCTCACGTCTGGAGGCTTCGCGTCTCAGACTGGTGGATTCAGGAGGTAGTGTCCTCCTCCGGTTACAAGATGGTTTGCAGCCTGGCCACCCCCAAGATTCGTCACATCCCCAGATGGCTCAAAACCCCTTGTCAGCTCAGGGCTTGCGCCTAGCAGTTCAGAGCCTGTTGGATTCAGGAGTCATCTGTCTGATACCTTACCAAGAACAGGGTCAGGGGTACTACTCCAATCTTTTCACGGTTCCCAAAAAGGACGGTTCTCTGAGGCCCATCCTTGACTTGAAGGGTCTCAACAGGTTTGTCCGGTTCAAGCACTTTCGTATGGAGACGCTACGCTCGGCTGTCAGTACCCTTCGGCCGGGCGACTTCATGACCACTGTGAACATCAAGGATGCCTATCTTCACGTACCAATCTTTCCAGGTCATCAGAGATTTCTGAGGTTCGCTCTGGAGGATCAGCACTACCAGTTTGTGGCCTTACCATTCGGTATCTCCTCGGGTGTTCACCAAGGTGCTGGCGGGCGTAATGACCCTTCTGAGGAACCAGGGCATTCGCATCCTTCCTTACCTGGACGACATTCTGATTGTTGCTTAGTCTCTTCATCGGGCCGAGAAGGATACTCAGGTGGTGACCTCCACTCCGAGTCCTTCGGCTGGGTGATCAACTTCCCCAAGTCTCCACTGTCTCCGTCTTTGGTGAGGTCCTTTCTGGGCATCACTCTGGATACCTCTCAGGTCAAGGTATTTCTCCCTCAGCAGAAAGTGGAGGGCCTTCAGATGCAGGCACGGCCCTGCTCTTGTTTCCTTATCCCTCCATTCGGCAGGAGATGCAGTTAGTGGGCCTGATGGTGTCCTGCTTCGAGGCGGTTCCCTTTGCTCAGTTTCACATGAGGTCTCTTCAGTTGCATCTCCTGTCAGTTTGGGATCGGGACCCTGTGTCCCTGGATCAGGAATTTGTTCTGTCCCCTCTGGCCAGGTATTACCTCTCTTGGTGGTGGGACTCGAGGAATCTTCTAGTGGGCAGGACCTTCCTGCCTCCTTGCTGGGAGACTGTCACCACAGATGCCAGTCTGACCGGTTGGGGGGGGGGGGGGGGGGAGTTTGGAAGTTTCTAAAATTTCAGGATCAGTGGGGGCCCCCAGAAGGCCCATGCACCCATCAACATTTTAGAACTGCGGCCAATCAGGTTGGTTCTCTCCCAGTTCACATCTTCGGGGTCGGGTGGTTCAGATCCGCCCGGACAACCAGACGGCGGTAGCCTACATCAATCATCAGGGAGGGACTTGGAGCAAGTGAGCCCTCGAGGAAGTGTTCTTGATACTGTCTTGGGCGGAAGAGAATGTTCCCTGCATCTCGGCGGTCTACATTCCGGGGGTAGAGAAACAGGAGGCAGACTCCCTGAGCAGGGGGAGGTCTTGGCTGGGGGAATGGTGTCTCAGCAACAAGGCATTTCACTCCCTGTGTCGCCGCTGGGGTCAGCCGGATGTGAACCTGTTTGCGTCCCGTCACAATCACAAACTTCCAAGATTTGTTTCCCTATCTCAGGATCCTCTGGCCTTCGCCACGGATGCGCTAGCAATTCCTTGGACGGAGTTTCGACTCCTCTATGTATTCCCTCCCTTTCCTCTGCTGGGCCGGGTGCTGTGCAAGATGGCCCAGGAGGGGGTTCCGGCCATTCTGGTGGCCCCCTGTTGGCCGAGGAGTGGTTCGCAGATGTCGTGCAGTTTGCAGTAGATCGGTGCGTTTTGCCCAAGGACCCAGAACTTCTCACTCGGACAGCTGCGCCATCCCAATTTACAAACGCTGGCTTTAACGGCTTGGCTGCTGAAACCTCCATCTTGATGGACAAGGGGTTGCTGCCCATGATTCGGGCCCAGAAGAAGTTGTAAGGTCCCTACCTGCTTCCGTGGTCCTGTCCCGGGGAGAGGCGCCCGGCTCCGGTCTTCCGGGTGCCGCGCCGGGCGGCCGCCTCCTGCGCTGGGGCCTCAGCCGCCTCCTCTGCCTCGTCGGCGGCATCGCTGGAGTCTCCTTCACTGCTGCTGGCGGCTCCTCCGCCTCTTCAGCTGGTGCGGCGTCCCCTCTCCTCTCGGGGAGCGCGCCTGGCCAGTCACGTGCTCGCGCGAGCACGTTCTCTATATGCCCCCCCCCCCCGCACGGCGGCGCTGCTCCCAGCGCATTTGCCGGGGGCAAGTTTAAATGGACCAGTTAGGTCCTAAGCCTGGGTGGGGATGAACCCAGGGACTGGACAGCCTGAGTGCCAGGGTGGTCCAGTCCCTGGGGCTGCTCCTATAGGGAACCAGGTTGTAGTTTGCACCAATCACCCTCACAGTTACATCAATCACTACATTCCCCTTCCCATTGGCCAGTTCCCCTTAAATTCATTCCTGCCCGATCCACCAGTGCCCGTTATAGCCATTATTAGCTTGGGTGTGCTGTTGGAATTGCGTTTTAGTTCGTTTTGATCTGGCTCCGTCTTTGACCACTCCTGTCCGCTGCCCGCACTGACCATCTTCCTGTCTGACCTCGTCTCTGCCTTACCCCTTTGATACCGCGCTTTGGTGACCACCCGGCTTTGACCCCTGCCTGTCTCGACCATTCTCCGTCAATCCCCTTGGATACCGTGCCCTGTGACCACCCGGCTTTGACCCCTGCCCATCTCGACCATTCTTGCCTAAAACCTGCTGGACTCGACGTTTCGGTCTCAGCCCGCTTGAACTTCCGATTTGGGATACCCTGCTGTTCACCTGTCTTCACCATAAGCCAGCAATCTTTGCGCCAGTAAGTCCTGGGGGCAACAGAGTCTGGAGAGGCATAACCCCTGTCTCCAGCAAGCGGGGGCTTGACTACAGGCACAAGAGGCGGTGGAGATTGGGGATTGTTGGCTTATGAAAGAGGGGTGTCCGGCGATCCCTGACAGAAGTCTTCCTCTTTTATCTACTACAGGGTCTGGCATGCTTACATTGCCTGGTGTGAGTCCAAGTCTCTTCCTTGTCGGGTGTTTTCTATCCCCAGGATCCTGGAGTTTACAACATGGTTTGGATTCGGGCCTTAAACTTAGTACCCTCAAGGGACAGGTGTCAGCTCTGGCAATTTTTTTCCAAAGATCCTTTGCCAATCACAGGCTGGTTAAGACTTTCTTCCAGGGAGTTACTCATGTGCGTCCGCCACGTAAGACTATGCTACCGATTTGATACTTAAATTTGGTGTGGTCTGCTCTACAGGGTCCTCCCTTTGAACCTATGCGTGGGGCTGCGTTGCCCATTCTGACTCCTAAGGTGGCCTTTTTGGTGGCCATTACTTTGGTCAGGCGAGTTTCTGAGCTGGCGGTGCTCTCCATGAAACCTCCCTATTTTGAACGGCATCAGGATAAGGTAGTGTTTCGGCTTAAACTGGATTTCTTGCCCAAGGTTGTGTCTGCTTTCCATCTCAATCAGGACATTGTCTTACCTTCCTTGTGTCCTAACCCTGCTAATTCCAAGGAACGGACCCTTCATTCTCTGGATGATGTCAGAGCATTGAAGTTTTATTTGGTTGCTACGGAGTGTTTCAGCAAATCTGATGCTCTTTTTGTTCTTCCTGCTGGACCTAGGAAGGGTTTGCCTCCGGCTAAATCTACTATCAGCAAGTGGATCCGTCAGGCGGTGGTACAAGCCTATTCTGCTAAAGGGAAGGAACCTCCTTTCCTGGTTACTGCTCATTCCACTCGGGCTATTGGTGCTTCTTTGGCCTTTTCAGCACCAAGCTTCTGTTGAGCAAGTTTGTAAGGCTGCTACTTGGTCTTCTGTTCATACCTTCTCTAAGTTTTACAAGGTTGATGTTAAGGCCTCAGCTGATGCTGCTTTTGGCCGCAAGGTACTTCAGGCGGTAGTGGTTTAAACTGCCTGCTGTCACTCCTTGGGGAATCCCACCCTACCTTACGGGCACTGCTTTTGGATGTCCCAGATGTAAGGACTACACGAAACAGGCCGTGCTGTGCACTAGGAAAAATACAATTTTGTGAGTACTCACCTGTAGAATTGTTTTTACTGCGCACAGCACGGCCTGTTTCATCCCTCCCTTATCGTTATTCTTGATTGCCTCTTTATGGTGATTTGTTCCAAGGTTAGTTGTGAGGGTTGTTACCTTTTTTTTTATTTATTTTTTTTTTACCTTTATTACCTCCTGGCTTCTTGTATAACTGCATTTCAACACTGGAGGTCTATGGGTGATTCCTGTTTTTATATGGGGCAGGGAGGAGCCACAAATCTTCTGCAGTCCACTGCGCCACCTTGTGGCAGAATACCCAGATGTAAGGACTACATGAAACAGGCCGTGCTGTGCATAGTAAAAACAATTCTACAGGTGAGTACTCGCAGAACTGTATTTTCTCCGCCTCTTATTGAAATTAATAGAAGGCTGCGACGAATTGTGTGGCAACTCGAGATTCTCGGGAGCTCTCTTCCACAAAATCCGCCGCACTCACAATGAATAAAGGGGGTGGGAGTAGCTCAATCACTATTCATACAATATTATTATTATTCAGGGCCTGGGAACTAATTTACCGCCCAGGTTAACCCTATCATCTAAATATCAAGCAACAAACATGTCTAGCTATGTGGAAAGACAGAGATTTGGTCGCATATATCTGCAGATACATGTGAACAAGGCACTTTGTGTTTAGTGTGGTCCCTACTCTTAATTTTGAGTCCCCAACATTGGGACATGCAATGCAGTCAATTATTTGAGAGCTACTCGCCTGTGAAGCTGTCAGCCTCCCTTTAGAACACTTCACAGGGAGAGCTCCGTATTGACTGAATCCCTGCCTGCTTGTGCTCATGACAATTCAAATGAATAAAGGGGGTGAGAGTAGCTCAATCACTATTTATACAAAATTATTATTATTCAAGGCCTGGGAACTAATTTACCGCCGATTGAGCTACTCCCACCCCCATTTATTCATTTTGATTTGCCATGAGCACAAGCAGGGAGGAATTCAGTCAATATGGATCTCTCCCTGTGAAGTGTTCTAAAGGGAGGCTGGAAGCTTCCCAGGTGAGTAGCTCTCAAATATTTGTCTGCATTGCATGTCCTAATGTTGGGGACTCAGAATTAAGAGTAGGGACCACACTAAACACAGAGTGCCTTGTCGGGGCGGTGTGGCTTCCACATATATCTGCAGATATATGCAACCAAATCTGTCTTTCCACATAGCTAGACATGTTGCTTGATATTTAGATGATGAGAGGGTTAAACTGGGCGGTAAATTAGTCCCCAGGCCCATAATAATAATAATTTTGTATAAATAATGATTGAGCTACTCCCAGCCCCCCCCTTTATGCACTCACAATGAAATCAATAGGAGGCGGATTCAATGCCAGAAACCGCTGATTTCAGCAGTTTCCTCATTCAGAATATGGGAAAATAGTGGGAGATAATTATACATTGGGGAACAGTGTGAACTACATTTTATAGTGGTCCCTTATAGTATAAGACTGATGTAGTTCACACTGTAAATGTATGGTGCTTACTGCGCGCCGTTGCCTGCGAACCGGAGGTCGGGTGAGGGGCCTGCTGGCCACCAATGACATTCTTTCTCTTGTACTTTAGACATGAGTGTGTGCTTGTGTTCCAGGTGGACTGTTGATCATATTATAGGGGGGTTCTCCCGGTCCAGGGTCCCTGGTTAATTTTTAGCTGGCTTAAAATCCTCCCACTCGGGACTTAAAGGGGCATCCCGGGTTGCATTATTACGTAATTCCCAAACAAAAAGAGAGCATTGTACACATTTAATTGTATATTATATATATATATATATATATATATATATATATATATATATATATATATATAACTAAAAAAAAAAAAAAAAAAAAATCACCATATGGAGGCTTCCCCGGATACTGGGCTTGTGCCCCCCTCGGGGCAATCCAGGCTGTGTTTGGGGTGTGGGGTATCCCTTTTGGGGGATGATGTGTACACTGTGCGCAGAGGTCTATTACGCGGGAGACCGGATCTCAGGCGTCTGGTTATGCTCCGCCGGTCTCCTCCCCGTCTCCCCCTCGTCTCCCCCTCGCCTGACAAGTGCTTGTGATGTGGTCATTAGCGGGGAGTCGCAATCTGAGGTGTGTGCCAGATTGGCCAATCTGGAAAAATTGTTTTCTAGTGCCGTCGCAAAAAAGGCCACGGCAAAGAGGAAACATTTGTATTCGGCTGTGCAGGCCTTTGATAGGGAGGATTTTGACTCCCTGGATTGGTCTGATATCTCCCCGCGTGAGGAAGGGGAGCTGTATGAGGGGTCTGATGACTCCGACGATCAGCAGTTTGTGGGCGCTGATACCGAGCAGGGCCAGGGGGATTCCTCGGATACATCTAGGGTCCTGGCTATTTCTCCCCCCAAGGCGGCTCCTCTGCTGAAGGGGGGAGTTCTTTGAAGAGACGAAGCCCCCTTGGAATTTCCTTATCAAAAGCATTTTGATGGTGGTATCATTCGCAAGGAATGGGCGAGGCCGACGCGGCTTCCTGGTGTCCCACCGGGTTGGGACAAGAAATATCCCTTTCCGGCGGTGAAGCACTGGTCGTCTCCCCCCGAGGTGGATGCTCCTGTTTTGGGGTTGTCCAGCTCCTCAGTCCTCCATTCTCCGGAGTGCACTACCCTCAAGGATGGTGAGGATAAACGCATTGACCAGATGGCTTGTCATGGTTTTGCCAGTGTTGGATCGGCCTTGCGGCCGGTTTGTGCTTCTGAGCTTGTATTGGTAGCTGCCAGGAAGGTTGTTAAAGGATTATTGACCTCTTCCGGGCTTGACCCGGCTAGTGAGTAGTTTGCCGACCTTAAGCACTGTGAGTTATTTTTGTCCTTTGTGCTGTCCGCCCTGGATGACACATTGGTGATATGTAGCAGAGCTACGGCCCTGCTTGTGGCTATTCGCCGGTCGGTTTGTTTACGTCAGTGGGCGGCTGATTTTGTGTCCAAAAAGTCGCTCCCGGTCCTTCTCTTCGTGGGACTGTGGCTCTTTGGAGAAAAATTGGATTCGGTGGCAAAAGGAGGTAGGTTACCTCAGCGTAAGAAGCAGCGTCGCCCTTTTCGGGGGGCGGCTTCCTTCTCTGTCCTTTCGTGGGGCTAGAGTTGGTAGGGGTTCGGCCTTCCCTGCGTCCAGAGGTGATTCCTGGCCTAGGGGCAGGGGTCGGACCTGTCCAGGACATAGTTGGGGCTCCAAGCCTAGAGCCGCTGACAAGTCGGCTCAGCAATGAGGGGGCGCCCTCACCCGTGCGGGTGGGGGGACGGTTGCAACTCTTCTCCCAGGTCTGGGTCCAAGAGGTCTCGGACAGGTGGATTCAGGAAGTGGTGTCTTCCGGTTACAAGCTGGAGTTCGAGTTCCGGCCCCCTCCCAGATTCTTCAGGTCCCGGGTGCCGTCAGATCCTCTGGCCCCCAGGGGCTTCGGGCGGCAGTAGCAAGTCTCTTGGACATGGCTGTCCGGTGCCTCTCTCAGACTGGGGCCTGGGCTTCTATTCCAATTTGTTCACAGTGCCCAAGAAGGACGGTTCCGTTCGTCCTATTCTGGATCTGAAGTTGCTCAACAGGTTTGTCTGTCCCCGGAAGTTCCGTATGCAAACTCTGCGCTCTGCCATCCATTCACTTCGTCAGGGGGACTGCATGATGTCCATAGACATCAAGGATGCTTATCTGCATGTTCCAATCTTCCCGGCACATCAGAGATTTCTCAGGTTCGTGGTGGAAGATCGGCATTTTCAGTTTGTGGCTCTTCCGTTTGGCCTTACCTCGGCTCCAAGGGTTTTTACCAAGGTGTTGGCAGGAGTGATGGCCATCCTCAGAGCCAGGGGTGTTCGAATCGTGCCCTATCTGGACGATCTTCTCATCCTGGCGTCTTCCCTAAGTCAGGCGCAGATGGATACCAGGACTGTGGTGTCCACTCTGGAGGGTTTCGGTTGGGTGATCAACTATCCCAAGTCCTGCCTCACTCCCTCCAGGGTGGTGGAGTTCCTGGGAATGTCGCTGGACACTTCTCAGGCCAGGGTGTTTCACCCCCGAGCCAAGGTTCTTCTGATTCGGGAATTGACTCAGCGTCTCCTATCCATCCCCCGTCCATCCGGCTAGGGATGAGACTGGTGGGATTGATGGTGGCGTCGTTCAAGGCGGTTCCCTTTGCCCAGTTTCACACAAGGACCCTCCAGCTCCATCTCTTGGCAGCCTGGGACGGGTCCCCGCTGTAATTGGATCAGTCCTTTCTGATGTCCCCCCGGGTGCGGCGTTTCCTTCGGTGGTTGCTAAAACCAAGCAATCTGACGAGGGGCAGATCCTTTCTGACCCCTCGTTGGAAGACGGTCACCACGGATGCCAGTCTGTCCGGTTGGGGGGGATTTTGGAAGGATCTTCAGTTTCAGGGACTGTGGAGGCCTCAGGAGGCTCACAATCCCATCAATGTTCTGGAGTTGAGAGCCATCAGGTTGGTTCTGGCTCACTTGACTCATCAGTTGCAAGGCCTACCGGTTCAAGTTCGGTCGGACAATCGGACGGCGGTCGCTTACATCAATCACCAGGGAGGGACTCGCAGCAGGCGAGCCCTCAGGGAAGTGATTCCCATTGGTCATTGCGACTACCTTAAAATCACCATATGGAGGTTTCCCAGGATACCGGGCTCGGGATCCCTTTGGGGCAACCCCGGCAGTGTGTGGTATGTGGGGAATCCCTTGTGGGCGACAATGTACAGATTTGTGTACCATGTGCACAGCAGGCGATTGCGCGGAAATCCGGGCCCCTTGTGGCCGGGTCTGCCCCGCTGGCCTCATCACCTACACCCCCCACGTCTGGTCATGGCCCCAAGTGACGTCACTAGCGGGGAGTCGCAATCCGATGTCTGTGCCAGGCTGGCCAACATTGAGAAAATGATTGCTAGCTCTGCGGCCAGGAAGGCCCCAGCTAAGAGACGGCACTTGGCTCCCGCGGCGCCGGCCCTTGACTATGATGATTATGATCCTTTTGAATGGTCTGATTATTCCCCGCTTGAGGAAGGGGAATTGTTTTCAGACTCTGATTTATCCGATGATCAGCAGTGCCTTGGTGCTGATGCTGGTACAGAGCGTGGGGATACCCATAGGCTCATTTATTTTGAGGTACTTGATTGGTACCGCCAAACCTCGTTTGGGGTTCCCAGATCAGAAGCACTTTAACAATCTGATCCTTAAGGCATAGGAAAAGCCTAGCCGGCTTCCTGGTATTCCTCAAGGGTGGGATAGGAAGTATCCCTTCCCTGTTGATGTGGTTGAATGTTGGTCTACACCTCCAGAGGTCGACGCTCCCGTTCTGGCGTTGTCCAATACATCGGTTGTGCATTCCCCTGATTCCACTACCTTGACAGATAGTGAGGACCGTCGTCTCGACCAACTGGCTTCATCCGGTTTGTGCTTCCGTATTCACGCCTGTGGCTTTTAGAACTTTAATCGGAGGCCTCTTGGATGGATCCCAATTGAATCCCTCTTGCGAGGAGTTTAGTGCTCTTACGCAGTGTGAGTTGTTCATCACCTTTGTGTTATCAGCCCTAGATGATACTATCCGTATGTGTAGCAGGACCTCGGCATTGGTGGTTGCTGTACGCCGTTCAGTCGGGTTGCGCCAGTGGGCGTCCGACAACGCTGCAAAGAAGGCGCTCGCAGGGCTTCCCTTCTCGGGACGGTGCCTGTTTGGTGATCGCCTAGATTCTGTGGCTAAGGGAGGTAAGTTACTTCTGCAGAGATGAATGCAAAAAAAGAAGCCCCTCCCAGTCCATAACTACCTGGGACCTCCCACCAATTCCCCAGTTGTCTTCTCTGCAGGGAGCGAGCAAGACAGAAGATGAAGCTTCTCTTACTTGCAGTACCAGCATCAGCACCAAGGCACTGCTGATCATCGGATAAATCAGAGTCTGAAAACAATTCCCCTTCCTCAAGCGGAGAATAATAATTGAAGCTAAAGGTTATATATATATATATATATATATTATGTACAATTGTGTGTGTGTGTGCCTATATGCCCTTTTAATTGCTCTGTATGGCTGCTTGGTGATATATTTATATGTATACGCAGTCATATACCTTTTATATGAATATTTCGGCAGTGTGACTGTATATCTATGCTAGGGCATCCCTTACTATGCACCGCTCTTATGTGTCCTTTTTTGTGTGTTACAGGTGCATTTTAAGGGGTCTCTCCTGGTCCTGGGGTCCCTAGCTATAAACATTGTCCACCCCCAAAAAATCCTCCCACCGGGACTTTAAGGGGCATCCCGGGTTGCTTATGCGTAATTCCCTACGGTCTCGCGACTGACCACAAAAATTCACCATATGGAGGCTCTGCAGGATACCAGGCCCGGGATCCCTTCGGGACAATCTGGGCCATGTCTGGGGTGTGGGGTATCCCTTACGGGGGAGAATGTGCTGATCTGTATGCCATGCACACAAAAGGCCATAACGCGGCAGTCTGGTACCCAGCCTTCTGGGTCGGCTCTTCCCGCCTCATCTCCTTCCCCTCCCCACCTGATCCGTACCCCAAGTGACATTGGTACTAGTGGGGAGTCGCTTTCTCATGTTTGGGCTAAGTTGGCCAGCATAGAGAAAATGATTGCTAGCACGGTGGGCAAGAAGCCCCAGGCTAAAAAGAGACATTTGTCGCCTTGTGGGACACGGACGATGAATCCGCTGAATTGTCCGATTATTCCCCGCTTGAGGTGGGGGAATTGTATCAGGATTCAGAGGAATATGGTCAGCCTGGGAATTCCAATGCCGGGCAGGTGCTGGGGGATGCCGTTGATACGGCCATTGTTTTGTCACATTTATTGGAGGTGTTGGATATTGATCCACCTGAGGCGCCCCCTTTTAAGAAGGGGGAATTTTTTTGGGCTCACAAGCCCCGTCTGGAATTCCCTACCCAGGGTCACTTAGATGCGCTGATACTTAGGGAATGGGAGAGGCCCTGTCGGCTCCTTGGTGTGCCTCAGGGATGGGATAAGAAGTATCCCTTTCCGGTGGAGGCGGCCAAGCGCTGGTCTTCTCCTCCCGAGGTCGATGCGCCTGTGTTAGGGTTGACCAACTCTTCTGTACTGAACACCCCTGACGCCTCTTCCCTTAAAGATGGTGAGGACAAGCGCCTTGATCAGATGGCGTGCCACTCATTTGCCAACGTGGGCTCGGCCCTGCGACCGGTTAGTGCATCTGCCATGGTGGTGCTTGCTACCAGGTCTCTTATCAGGGACTGGCTGAATAACGCTCAGCTGGATCCAGCTAGCGCTGAGTTCGCTATACTTAAGCGCGAATTGTTCATGGATTTTGTCATGGCTGCGATGGAAGACTCTATTGTTGTGTGTAGTAGGACGTCAACCTTGCTGGTGGCCATGCGCAGACTGGTCTGGCTCAGTCAGTGGACAACGGACGTTGGAGCCAAGAAGTCACTCACAGCTCTCCCCTTCTTGGGGGCGCGGCTGTTTGGAGATAAATTGGATGCTGTCGCTAAAGACGGTAAGTTACCTCAGTGGAGGAAGCAGCGCCGTCCCTTTCGGGGGGCGGGCTCGTTCACTCCTTCCTTTCGAGGGGCCAGAGCGTCTAGGGGTCGGGCACGTCCCGCGGCTGCCTGGGGTTCCAAGCCTGCCATTAAACCGGCTCAGCAATGAAGGGACGCCCACACCCGTAAGGGTGGGGGACGGCTGCGACTCTTCTTCCAGGTCTGGGCCCGGGAGGTCACAGACAATTGGATCTTGGAAGTGGTCTCCTCCGGGTACAAACTGGAGTTCGAGTACTGGCCGCCCCCTAAGATTTTTAAGGTCTCGGGTGCCCTCGGACCCTCAGGCTGCGCAGGGGCTCCTGTTGGCAGTGTTTCTGCCCCAGACCAAGGTGCAGGGGATTCAGGACCTGATCAGTCTTCTTCTGGCCAGCCCTTGCCCCTCTATCCGACAGGGGATGAAACTGGTGGGTCTGATGGTGTCCTCCTTCGAGGCGGTACCGTTTGCACAATTTCACATGAGATCTCTTCAACTTCTCCTATTGACGTATTGGGACAGGAGCCCACAGTCTTTGGACCAACCTTTCAGGATGTCTCCCAGGGTTCGGCAGTCACTTCGGTGGTGGCTGGACTCGAGCAATCTGGCGAAGGGCAGATCCTTTTTGGCCCCTTGTTGGGGGACGGTTACCACGGATGCCAGCCTGTCGGGCTGGGGAGGTAATTGGAAGAGTCATCAGTTCAGCGGGGTGTGGGGGTCCCCAGGAGGCTCACACCCCCATCAATGTATTGGAGCTCCGAGCCATTCGTCTGGTTTTGGCTCGGTTAACCCCACAGTTACGGGGTCTTCCGGTCAGGTGCGTTCAGACAACCGAACGGCAGTGGCCTACATAAATCACCAAGGAGGGACTCGCAACAGGAGTGCCCTCAGGGAAGTCTCTCTGATCCTGCGATGGGCGGAGAGCAATGTTCCTTGCCTTTCGGCAGTTTACATTCCGGGGGTGGAGAATACGGAGGCGGATTCCCTGAGCAGGGGGTCCTCTCGCCACGGAGAGTGGTCTCTCAAACCCGAGGTCTTTCTGGATATTTGCCACAAGTGGGGGACTCCGGAGGTGGATCTCTTTGCCTCGAGGCACAATCACAAACCGGCATTTGTGTCTCTTAGGATCCTCTGGCCTTGGCAGTGGATGCCTTGTCTCTGGCGTGGAAGGACCTGGGTTTTCTGTACCTGTTTCCACCTGTCTCCATGCTGGGCAGGGTGGTTCGCAAACTGGTTCTAGAAGGGGCACCAGTGATTCTGGTGGCTCCAAGGTGGCCAATAAGGGTTTGGTACGCTGACGTCGTAAGGATGGCCGTAGACCAGTGCCGGCTTCCTCTGATACCGGACCTGCTATCCCAGGGTCATCTACTTTTCCCCAATTTACGAACGCTGGTTTTGACGGCCTGGCTGCTGAAACCTTCATCTTGAAAGAGGTTGTTCAGACCCTGATTAGGGCTAGGAAGCGGTCCTCTTCTGGCATTTACTATAGGACTTGGAGGTCCTATATTGATTGGTGTGAGGCTAGGGCCTTGCCTTGCAGGGTTTTTTCTGTACCCAGGATTTTGGAGTTTCTTCAGCATAATCTGGACCTGGGGTTCCAGCTTAGTACTTTGAAAGGACAGGTTTCTGCCTTGTGGGTTTTCTTCCAGAGGTCTTTTGCTTTACACCCGCTGGTTAATACTTTTTTCCAAGGGGTGGCGCATGTGCGTCCCCCTCGAAAAGCTGTATTTCCTGTTTGGGACTTGAATTTGGTTCTTTCGGCTCTGCAGGGTCCGCCTTTTGAGCCGCTACATGATATTGCTCTTTCGGTTCTCATTCAGAAGGTTGCCTTCTTGGTGGCGATTACCTCGGTTCGGCGTGTCTCTGAGTTGGCGGCTATGTCGATTCAGGACCCTTACTTTGAGAGACACCAGGATAAGGTGGTTTTTCATTTTAAACCGGATTTCCTTCCTAAGGTGGTGTCTGCTTTCCACCTCAATCAGGATATTGTTCTCCCTTCCTTGTGTCCTAAGCCTAACAATGACAAGAAGAGGGTTCTGCACAATTTGAATGTTGTTCGCTGTGTGAAGTACTATTTGGTGACTACTTCTTACTTCAGCAAGACGGACGCCCTTTTCGTGGTGCCCTGCGGGCCCAGGCAAGGTTTGGCACCTGCTAAGTCTACGATTAACAAATGGATTCGTCAGGCCATTTTTGGGGCCTATTCTGCTAAGGGGAGGACTCCCCCTTTTAAGTTCACTGCGCATTCTACTCGTGCTGTTGGTGCGTCCTGGGCTTTCCAGCACCAGGCTTCAGTTGAACAGGTTTGTAAGGCTGCTACTTGGTCTTCCGTTCATTCTTTTTCAAAGTTTTACAAGGTTGATGTGCGGGCTTCAGCGGATGCTGTTTTTGGCCGCAAGGTTCTGCAAGTTGCAGTGGTTTGAGTTGGTGCATTTTTTACTGTTTATGGTTCCCACCCATGACGGACACTGCTATTGGATGTCCCAACTCTCAAGACTTATTGAAGCGGAGTGTATGTCACACTTATAATATCCGTTTTAAAGGTGAGTAATCACAAAACGGTATTATCTGGCAAAGTCTTTGGGATATGGGGGTCTTTTGTCCGGTCCCCCCCCCCCCCCAATAGAGAGAGGTCGGTGCTACTATTCCAACCTCTTTACGGTGCCCAAGTAGGACGGTTCCATAAGACCCATTTTAGACTTAAAGGTTCTCAACCGGTTCATCAAAACCAGAAAGTCCTGCATGGAGACACTGCGCTCTGCTGTCAACTCCCTACGTCCTGGGGACTTTGTCTTCGATAGACATCAGGGATGCTTTCCTACATGTGCCGATCTTCCCGGGACACCAGTGGTTCCTCAGGTTTGTGGTAGGCGAACAGCTCTTCCAGTTTGTGGCTCTTCCCTTCGGGCTGACTTTGACGCCCAAGGTGTTTACCAAGGTGCTGGTGGGCGTGATGGCCCTTCTCAGAGCCCAGGGCATTCGCATTTTGCCTTATCTGGACGACCTTCTCATTACGGCTTCCACATTCCACCAGGCGGAGCTGGACACCCGGAGGGTGGTAACAACGCTGGAGAGGTTCGGGTGGGTAATCAATTACCCCAAGTCCTCACTTTCCCCGTCACGGGTGGCCTCCTTCCTGGGCATGACTCTGGATACCATTCATTCTGTTTGCCTCTCGTCATAATCACAAGCTTCCTGCATTTGTGTCTCTGTCCCAGGACTCTCTGGCTCTGGCAGTGGATGTCATGTCTCTGTCCTGGCGGGAGCTCGGTCTCCTGTATCTGTTTCCTCCATTTCCCATGGTGGGCAAGGTGGTACGCAAGCTGGTTCACGAGGGTGTGCCAGCAATCCTGGTGGCCCCAAGGTGGCCAAGACAGGTGTGGTTCGCGGACGTCGTGCGGTTGGCGGTCGATCAGTACAGGCTGCCTCTGGTTCCGGATCTGATCACGCAAGGTCAGCTTTGTTACCCCAATTTACAAACGCTGGCTTTGACGGTGTGGCTGCTGAAACCTCCATTCTAAGAGAAAAAGGTTTGTCTGAAGCGGTTGTCTAGACGCTTGTCATGCTAGGAAGAAATCTTCCTCTATCTACTACAGGACCTGGCGGACCTACATTGATTGGTGTGTGGCTAGGGCCTTTCCTTGTCGGGTCTTTACCTTCCTTTGCATTCTGGAGTTCCTTCAGCATGGTCTAGACATGGGGTTTCAGCTTAGCATTCTGAAGGGGCAGGTTTCCGCTCTGGCGGTTTTCTTTCAGAGATCTTTCGCTCTTCATCCTTTGGTTAAGATCTTTTTCCAAGGGGTCACTCATGTGCGTCGTCCTCGCAAACCCATGTTGCCGGTTTGGGATTTAAATTTGGTGTTTGCCCTTCAGGGTCCTCCTTTTGAACCAGTGCAGGATGTTGCACTATCCATTTTCACCTTAAAGGTTGCCTTTTTGGTGGCCATAACCTCTGTTTGACGTGTTTCTGAGTTGGCGGCTCTGTCCATTCAGGCCCCCTACTTTGAGAGACACCAGGACAAGGTGGTTTTCTGCTTTAAACCAGACTTTCTGCCAAAGGTTGTCTCTGCTTTTCACCTCAGTCGGGACATTGTGCTTCCTTCCTTGTGTCCTAAGCCTAGCAACGACAAGGAGAGGACCTTGCACTCTCTGGATGTCGTTAGATGTGTAAAGTACTATCTGGTGGCTACTTCACCATTCCGGAAGACGAACGCCTTTTTTGTGGTGCCCTCCGGGCCCAAGAAGGATTTGGCGCCCGTCAAGTCTACCATTAGTAAATGGATTTGTCAGGCCGTTAGGGCCTATGCTGCCAAGGGGAGGGATCCCCCTTTTCAGATCACTGCTCATTCTACTTGTGCTGTTGGTGCATCCTGGGCTTTTCAGCACCAGGCTTCAGTTGAACAAGTTTGTAAGGCTGCTGCTTTTTCTTCCGTTCATACTTTTTCCAAGTTTTACAAGGTTGATGTGCGGGCTTCAGTGGATGCCGTTTTTGGCCGCAAGGTTCTGCAAGCTGCAGTGGTTTAAATTGGTGCATTCTTTATGGTTCCCACCCATGACGGACACTGCTATTGGATGTCCCAAATGTCATGAAGAGTTGAAGCGGAGTGTATGTCACACTTGGAATAATACCGTTTTGTGAGTACTCACCTTTAAAACGGATATTATAAGTGTGACATACACTCCGCTTCACCCCACCCTTTTTGGTATTCCGGATCCTTTTATATGGTGAACCATTGTTTGTTGTTAGTATGGTTATGTTTGGTTCTTCCTGGTCCCCTTACTGCTTTTTTTACACTAGGGAATTGGTGGGAGGTCCCAGGTATATGTGGACCAGGAGGGGCTTTCTTTTTTGCATATTCATCTCTGCAGAAGTTTGCCCTCTACTGGAGATTACCCAAATGTCATGAAGAGTTGAAGCGGAGTGTATGTCACACTTATAATATCCGTTTTAAAGGTGAGTACTCACAAAACTGTATTTTTCTATTGTCAGGTGTCTCCTGGCAGTGAAGCGTTCTAAACCTGCACCATCAAAGGCTGTGCCTCAATGGGATTTAGCCAAAGTTCTCTCGATATTGAAGTCCCCTCCATTTTTCTCTATCAAGGATTTGGACAATACATTTTTTTACCTGGAAAGTATTGTTTTTGGTGGCTATCACTTCTGCGCGCAGAATTGGTGATATTCAGACCTTGTCCTGTCGTCATCCATTTCTTTTAGGTGTTTCCTGGATCGCATAGTCCTGAGAGTGGATCCTTGTTGTTTACCTAAGATTTCATCAGATTTTCACAGAACTCAGAGATCATCCTTGTGTCTTTAGACAGTAAAGATTCTTTGGAATTGAGTGCCTTGGACACTAGAACACATCTGTTGGAGTACCTTCAACAAACTAAGGATTGGAGTAAAGCTGACAGCTTGTTCGTGTCCTTTTCAGGCCCAAGGAAGGGTCAGAAAGTGTCTAAGACGATGTTAGCAAGATGGATGAAGAGTTCGATTAAGTTGGCTTATCAGAATAATCCCATAGCAGGTGGAGTCACGGCTCATTCTACAAGACGTGTTTCTACATCTTGGGCAGAGCAGGCTGGGGTCTCTATGGAACAGATTTGTAAAGCAGCTACTTGGTCCTCGGCTAGAACATTTGCCTGGTATCGGTTGGATCTTCTTTCCCAGAGGAATCGGTCTTTTGGCAGAAGTGTCCTTCGTGCTGTTCTTTCCACCCAATGAGGTAGTTCTCGGCTATCTCTGTGTATGCTGCCCGAAGGATGTTTTGAGAAAACTTTAGTTAGGTACCTGGTAACTTCTTTTCTAAACATCCGAACGGGCAGCATACAGCATTTTCACTCCCTTTCCTTATGTGATGTTAGACTATTGTGTCTTGTTTTATGAAGTAAAAGTTGTGGGTCTGTTTTCTCTTTTCTCTCTTTCAGATCTCTACAACAACTGGGGGTTGGAGGAGGAGTCAATATTTTATTCTATTCTGGTGGTCACGTGTTCCCCTTTTGTGGGAGGGACTCGGACGTTTTTTTTTCAAAACAAAATTTGGGCATTAATATTGCTCTCTAATTGAGGCAGCTCTACATATGCATTTGATATGAATGTGTCTAAGTGCTCGGCTGAGTGATATATCTGGTGCTAGGAGACCAAGGCTGGAAGAGACTGGTAATGACACTGTATGTGCCATGGGGGGGGGGGGGTGGGCATTGGTCAAATTATACATGATAAATGGGTGTATGACAACAGATTAGTATCCCTAAAAAAATGACCTTTGTGACACAGAAAAAATAAGATCTAGACAATGTTTTCACCATTCATATATTAGATTGAAAATAAAGCAGGAATAATCATTTACTTCTAGAAATGCATATAAAAAGATATATATGCAAGAGAAACTCTTCGTAGTTCTATCTGAACACTGAACCGTGTTAGTCTCCAGTGAAAACAAATAAACTGTGGTCCTGTTTTTCTGCAGCTGCTTTCTGGTTCATTTTGAGTCTGCAAACACTGTAAAATGTTTTCATTCGTAATTATACACAGTGCATGCAATGATGATTTATTCTTGTACGTTAGCTTTATGGATAGTCTGGGAGCGTTTTGCAAGCTGTGCTGGCTAAACAACTTTTCTTTTTTATCTTTTCTTTTGGCTCTGCATTGTAACATAATCAATTTTTTGAACGCTAAATGTTTTGCAGTGGTGATGGGACCATGAGGAAGAATATAGATGTTTGGAAGAAATGGACAACCTTAAACAGTTTGCAGCTGCATGGGTAACTCTAATAGTTTTCTTTGCAAAGGAGTTTGAAAGTGCTCTTCATTTGTAATGAATATATAAAAATATATATATATATTTTCTCAACAATATTGGTAATGTTAACTACCGGTTGCATTGTGTATCTAATATACATGTAAACTCTTGAGACCTGAGATGTCCGGAGTTAATGAGATAGTATACCCGGTGTCAGGAGTATCTGTTTTATTTGCTTTTTATTGTTGAAGGTTGGTGCTGAAATCATGCCTGCCTTTTTATAAAGATAAAGGGGACACTTAAAGCAGACCTACACCCTTTCTGGCAGCTTTGGCCCTGCAGGTTGTAGATCTGCTCCTGCCAACCGCCAGAGCAGAGTTGCTCTTGATTTGATTTTTTTCTGAGCCAGCTCTTTAAAAATTAAAATAAAAAAAAATGTAAACTTAGCCAGCCTCAGTCCGTAATAAGTGTACAGCAGTCCCTTGGTATGTGCAAGACCTTCCCCTAACTATTGAAAATTAATTTAGAAGACCTATGCAATGAATTGTGGGGTTGTTAAACCACCTTGAGGGTTGAGGGGGGTACTGCGGCCAGAAGTAGCCACACAGTTAGTGTTAAGGAGCGCATAATGGCCAATGCTATACTTTTTTGACATAATCAAATGATTTTTAGACCCCTCATTTAAATCGCCACTGGAAATGACTGCATCTGGTCTGAAATCTTCAACTGTTTTAAGCTAGTGGTGCAGATCAGAGAACCCCTGGGCAAAAGCAAAAGACATTGTCAAGCTTCTGATCAGTACCGTAAGTCTCTGGTTTTGTACCCACCCCTGTGGCTGGTCAGACTGGCCAGTTTTCTCAACAGCGAAAGCAACAGGATAAGACTGCAAGGCCAGATGTTCAAAACATAAAATATCATATCAAGGTCACTCTCTGCCTATTTTCTCAGCAGATAAAGGCAAGTGAAGCCCAAACCTCAGCAGTAATTAACATGTATTTTCTGACAAAGCAAGCTATTCGTGTATTACTTCTAGTTAGATGCAGAACTCTGCAATAGGGAGCGGGAGATGCCACATTCCCAGTTCCATTTAGATGAGGGCATGCTCCCACCCGCAGCCGATTTGAATGCTTGCCAGGAAATGCTGGTGATGCTGCCAGCATAATTTAACCCCTCCAGGGCAAAGGTGAATTTTGTGGCTACATGCGTGCTCCACACAGCAGGGCATCCCAATTTATGATTCTCCCCAGGGGAAGGCCAGCCGCAATAGGTTTGGTTCCTGTTTAAGATGGTACCAAACAGCCATTTTGTATGTTCCTTTACCACTGTATACAAATAAACCATTTTTATTACCACCTTATTGGGCGTGCAGAAGTGCGCATGTGTCTTGGAAGGAGCACAGCCAGGCGGTTTGAAGCAAGTGCTCCTTTCTTACATACCCTGCCCATTATGCTGATAATTCAGCATCAGGGCCGAGGGCTACGTCCACTCGCTTCAGAAGAGCAATCATAAGGTGAAAATGAAAACCTCAATATATCTGCCATTTCTTCTTCAATTTAAAGACTGAAAACCATTCAGGACAGTGCCAAATGTAGCCTGACACAATGGTTGAACAATTGGCTATACCTATACAGGAAACACCAACTGGGCATGGGCCCTTCTTCCTGGACCTCAGTGTTATTCTTAGTATACAGTACGTCCTGCTCCAAATCTAATACTTACATTTGGGATATACTCCGCCAGATGGCGCTGGACTGCAGAGACATCGAAAATAGGCTCCTCCCGGCCCCTCAAACACCCAGGGACCTCCCACAAATCCCCAGAATTTCTCTGCAGTCTGGCTGCGAAGGACGAGAAATTGACTCTCTACTCGCAGGTGAGCGGGGTTATTAACCTGCGGCCCTGTAGGACTATTCCCACCCGTTCCACTAGTAATATGCCTCCCAGCCTTGGCTGTGCTGGTCGGGTGAAGGTAGGCAGCACCGCTGTCAGGTGCTTAGGAGCGCTGCTCCACCGCAATCCCCCACCAAAGGGTAGGCGGTTCAGGCTTATGGTGAGCCTCTATAGATGCCCCTCCCCCACTATTGCCCCTTGCCCCTGTCGGTGGGTCCTATTTAAGTGGCCGCCGTCCTCCCTCATCCTCCTTATAGTCTTCGGGGGGAAAAGGGGGGGGATGTATGTGTATAGATATGTAGGTTATGAATTCTGTGCTTTCACCTTTCACATGTCTTTATTCTTGTGTCAGCCGCCGCGCTGACTTGTCTTTATTGCTTTTAAATTTACCGCCGCCACGCGCTGACTTGGTTCCGCGCTTGGCGGCGGCATTACCTCAGGCGCTGGTGCGCCATCATTGGCTGTTGGCCTTCTGGCTTTGTGCTCTTCGGGGGGGGGGGGGGGGGGGGGCCCGTCTTTGGCGCCTTACACGTCATCGCTGTTACTGGCCCGCCCCTCGAGGTATACCGACGCCATCTTTTCTGACTTAGTTGGCCTATGCGCGACGGACTCCTACCTACCGCGGTCCGTAAGTGCCCTCGTGGGCGGTTTTATCTGCTTCACTTTTGTTATGACGTACTTAAGGTCTTGTCTGCTTATGTCTCAGGTGGGACAAACCCTTCTTGTCTTCTCCCAGCCCTGTTTTTAGTATATTACTTATAGGCCTTGTAAAAATTATACTCCCACGTCCCTAGCAGGTTATTGGGGCATCCAGGGTTGCTATATAGCGTTATTCCCTATCGGCGTATAGCGCCGCTATAATCACCATATGGAGGCATCTCAGGATAATGTTACCGGGGTCCCTTCGGGACAAGACCGGCTGTGTGTAGCGTGTGGGCAGCCTCATGCTGACTCTGACGAGGCACGGGTCTGTGTACCCTGTGCTGAGCAGGTGCTTGCATTGCAATCTGGCCTGCCAGTGGCTGCACCTCATTTCACTTCACCTACTCTCCCAAGCTTAAATCTCACTCCTACTGAGTTGCATACTAGTGGGGATTCTCGGCCTGATGTGTCTTCTAGACTGGCTACTGTTGAACAGATTATTGCTAAGTCCTTAGTGCGTTAGGCCCCTGCTAAGAAGCGGCACTTGACGCCTAATGTCACTGTTTTCCCTATGGGAACTGAGGAGTTTATGAATCTGTGTGGCTATACCCCGTCTGACGAAGGGGAGCTCTTTTCTGATTCAGGCTCATCTGATGAGAGACCAAGGGGTCATGACGATTCTGGCTCTGACCCCTGGGACCCGGATGACACGGACATATTATTGACCGAGATTTTTGAGGTTCTGTCTATCTCTCTCCCTGTTGAGGCTCCCAGGCAAAGAGGGGAGGCAGGTTACCCCAGCGCATGCGGCGACCTCGGCCCTTTCGGGGTCAGGGTTCCTTCTCCTCCACTTACCGTGGTGCAAGACAGGGAAGGGGGGTATCTTTCCCTGGGGCCCGGGGAGATTTCTGGGGTAGAGGCAGAGGACGTGGACATCCTGGCTCCTCCTGGGGTCCCAAAGCTAAATCCTCTCCCAAGCCCCCTCAGGCATGATGGGGCACCCTCACCTATCTGGGTGGGGGGACGGCTGCAGCACTTCGCCCACGTCTGGAGGCTTCATATCTCAGACCGGTGGATTCAGGAGGTAGTGTCCTCCGGTTACAAGTTGAAGTTTGCTGCCGATCCCCCTCTAAGATTCATCAGATCCCGGATTCCTCAGGACCCGGTGTCAGCTCAGGAGCTAGTGCAAGCAGTGCAAGGCCTCCTGGAGCTGGGGGTCATCTGCCAGGTCCCTTTAAGAGAAAAAGGCAAGGGCTTTTATTCCAACCTATTCACAGTACCCAAAAAAGATGGTTCTGTCAGGCCCATCCTGGACTTAAAGATTCTCAACAAGTTTGTCAGGGGCAGGCGCTTTCGCATGGAGACTCTGCGCTCTGCCATAAGTTCCCTGCGCCAAGGGGATTTCATGACTTCTGTGGACATGAAAGATGCTTACCTTCATATTCCTGTGTTCCCAGGTCATCAAAGGTTCCTCAGGTTCGCTCTGATGGATCAACATTACCAATTTGTGGCCTTGCCCTTCGGCCTCACTTCAGCTCCCAGGGTGTTCACCAAGGTGCTGGTTGGCGTGATGTCTCTACTCAGATGTCAGGGCGTCTGCGGGCTTCTCTATCTGGACGACATTCTCATCACTTCCCAGTCTCTACATCAGGCAGAGTTGAATACTCAGCTGGTGGTGTCCACTCTGGAGTCATTTGGATGGGTCATCAACCACCCCAAGTCCTCACTGTCCCCTTTGTCGGTGACCCCATTCCTGGGAATGATTCTGGATACGGTTCAGTCACGGATAATCCTCCCTCAACTAAAGGTGGAAGCTCTGACTGCGCAGGTCCGGTTCCTGCTCTCGTGCCCCCAGCCCTCCCTCAGGCAGGGAATGCAACTGGTGGGCCTGATGGTGGCGAGCTTCGAGGCAGTGCCCTTTGCTCAGTTTAATTTGAGGCCTCTGCAGCTTCACCTTCTGTCAGTTTGGGACAAGGACCACATGTCTTTGGACGGGGTTTGTGCGCTTCCCCCATTGGTCAGAGAGTCCCTCTCGTGGTGGCTGGACCACAAGAACCTGCTACAGGGCAGGTCCTTCCTGGCCCCCTCCTGGGAGACGGTCACCACGGATGCCAGTCTGTCAGGTTGGGGGGGATTCTGGAAGTCCCTGCGGTTCCAGGGGAGGTGGGGCCCTCAGGAGGCCCACCTGCCCATCAACATTCTGGAACTAAGGGCGATCAGGTTGGTACTGGAGCAGTTGACCAATCACCTGAAGGGTCTGGCTGTGCAGGTGCGCTCAGACCACAGGACGGCGGTTGCCTACATCAACCATCAGGGAGGGACCCGGAGCAGGGGTGCCCTCCAGGAGGTGTCACGGATTATGACATGGGCGGAGGTCAATGTTCAATGTATTTCGGCTGTGTATATCCCGAGGGTAGAGAATCTGCTGGCAGACTCTCTGAGCAGGGGGACTTCCTGTCAGGGTGAGTGGTCCCTCTGCAACAGGGTATCCAAGTCCTTGTGTCGCCGTTGGGGTCTACCGGATGTGGATCTGTTCGCATCCCGTCACAAGCTCCCGGTCTTTGTCTCCCTGTCTCAGGATCCTCTGGCCTTGGCCACGGATGCTCTGTAAATGTCATGGAAGGAATTTCAGCTCCTGTATGTCTTTCCTCCGTTCCCCCTGCTGGGCAGGGTTCTGCACAAGATTGCTCTGAAAAGGGTGCCAGTGATTCTGGTGGTCCCAAGGTGGCCAAGAAGAATGTGGTTCGCAGACGTGGTACAAATGTCAGTAGACCAGTACTGCCTGCCAGGGGCCCCAGATCTGCTCACTCAGGGCTCCTTACGCCATCCCAATTTACAAACTCTGGCTTTGACTGGCTGGCTGCTGAAACCTCCATTTTGATGGAGAAAGGCTTGTCTGCCTCGGTGGTGGATACCATGGTGCAGGCTAGGAAGAAAACTTCTTCTGCTGTCTATTATAGGGTTTGGCGTGCCTACATCGATTGGTGTGGTCTCTTCCCTGTAGGGAGTTCTTAGTCCCTAGGGTTCTGTAGTTTTTACAGCATGGACTGGAGTCGGGCCTAAAACTCAGTACTCTGAAGGGTCAGGTTTCTGACTTCTTTCAGAAGTCTTTTGCTCAGCATCCCTTGGTTAAGACCTTCTTTCAGGGGGTCACTCATGTGCGTCCCCCACGTAAGCCTATGGTCCCTGTTTGGGATTTGAACTTGGTTCTGTCTGCCTTGCAGGGTGCTCCCTTTGAGCCTATTCAGGATGCTGCTCTGGCTGTACTTGCCCTCTTGGTTGTCTTTCTGGTGGCTATTACTTTGGTCAGGCGTGTGTCTGAGCTGGTGGCTCTGTCTATCCAGCCGCCATACTATGAGAGACACCAGGACAAGGTGGTGTTCCGCTTTAAGTCAGACTTTCTGCCTAAGGTGGTGTCTGCTTTTCATTTGAATCAAGATATTGTTCTTCCTTCCTTGTGTCCTAATCCTAGCAACACTAAGGAAAGGGTTCTGCATTCCTTGGATGTGGTCAGGTGTCTGAAGTATTACCTGGTAGTTACTGCGGCTTTCAGGAAGACTGATGCTCTTTTTGTGGTCCCTTCTGGTCCTAGGAAGGGTTTGGCTCCTGCCAAGTCTATTAGCAAATGGATTCGTCAGGCTGTGATTCAGGCCTATTCTGCTAAGGGGAAGAGTCCTCCCTTCTGCCTTACTGCTCATTCTACTCGTGCTATTGGTGCCTCTTGGGCCTTCCAGCACCAGGCTTCTGTTGAACAAGTTTGCAAGGCCGCTACTTTGTCTTCTGTTCATACCTTTTCAAAGTTTTACAAGGTTGATGTTAGGGCCTCAGCTGATGCTGCTTTTGGCCGTAAGGTTTTGCAGTGGTTTAAACTGTCTGCTGTCACCTTTTGTTGGGGATCCCACCCTACCTTATGGACACTGCTATTGGATGTCCCAAGTGTAAGTTCTATATCTGGAGCAGGACGTACTGTATACTAAGAATAATACAATTCTGTGAAATACTGACCTGTAGAATTTATATTATTTGTATACAGTACGTCCTGCTCCACCCCACCCTGTTGTTGCATTATTCTGGATCCCCTGTATGGTGATTGTTAGCATTGTTTTCATTACCAGTTGTTTTGGGTGGTTAAATTCTCCCGGCTTCTTGTTCTCTGCTTTTCAATGCTGGGGATTTGTGGGAGGTCCCCGGGTATTTGAGGAGCCTGTTTTGCATGTCTCTGCAGTGCAGCGCCATCTGGCGGAGGATAACCCAAGTGTAAGTACTATATCTGGAGCAGGACGTACTGTATACAAATAATATCAATTCTACAGGTGAGTATTTCACAGAATTGTATTTTTTCCAGAAGTCTTTTGCTCAGCACCCTCTGATCAGGACTTTTTTCCAGGGGGTCACTCATGTGCGTTCCCCACGTAAACCTATGGTGCCTTTTTGGGATTGGAACTTGGTTCTGTCAGCCTTGCAGGGTGCTCCCTTTGAACCTGTGCAGGATGCTGCCTTGGCCATTCTTGCGCTCAAGGTTCTGTTTCTGGTGGCTATCACTTCTGTCAGGCGTGTGTCTGAGTTGGCGGCGCTGTCCATTCAGCCCCCCTACTATGAGAGGCACCAGGACAAGGTGGTGTTTTGTTTCAAACCTGACTTTCTGTCTTTCATTTGAATCAGGATATTTTTCTTCCTTCTTGGTGCCCTAATCCTAGCAATGCTAAGGAGAGGGTTTTGCACTCTTTGGACGTGGTTAGGTGTCTGAAGTACTATCTGGTGGCTACTGCACCTTTCAGGAAAACTGATGCTCTTTTTGTGGTCCCTTCTGGTCCTAGGAAGGGTTTGGCTCCTGCCAAGTCTACTATCAGCAAGTGGATTCGTCAGGCTGTGATTCAGGCCTACTCTGCTAAGGGGAAGAATCCTCCCTTCCGCCTTACTGCTCATTCCACTTGTGCTATTGGGGCCTCTTGGGCTTTTCAGCACCAGGCTTCTGTTGAACAAGTTTGCAAGGCCGCTACTTGGTCTTCTGTTCATACCTTTTCAAAGTTTTACAAGGTTGATGCTGTTTTTGGCCGAAAGGTTCTGCAGGCGGCAGTGGTTTAAACTGTCTGCTGCTGATTTTTCTTGGGGATCCCACCCTATTTATGGACACTGCTACTGGATGTCCCAACTGTAAGTATTAGATTTGGAGCAGGACGTACTGTATACTAAGAATAATACAATTCTATGATTACTCACCTGTAGAATTGGTATTATGAGTATACAGTACGTCCTGCTCCACCCCACCCTTGGTTTGCATATTCCTGGATCCCCTGTATGGTGATTGTTATCATTGTTATAGTTGATAGTTTGGATTGTTTAATTCTCCCGGCTTCTCCTTAACTGCTTTTCAATGCCGGGGATTTGTGGGAGGTCCCTGGGTATTTGAGTGGCCGGGAGGAGCCTATTTTCGATGTCTCTGCAGTCCAGCGCCATCTGGCGGAGTATATCCCAACTGTAAGTATTAGATTTGGAGCAGGACGTACTGTATACTCATAATACCAATTCTACAGGTGAGTAATCGCAGAATTGTATTTTTTCTTTTTCCCTTTTCTGGGTTCAGGCAAGGAATCAAAGTCCAGAAATTCTAAGCCCAGAAAGGATCCCAGAGAGGCTAAGGGGCTGAAAGAGCCCAAGGAAACTAAATTGTCCTGGACTATGTTTTAATTCTCAGGCCATCATTCTAGAGGATTATTCTTAGTATACAGTACTTCCTGCTCCAGATAGAATACTTATATTCGGGTACTACTCCGCCAGATGGCGCTGGACTGCAGAGACATCGAAAAATAGGCTCCTCCCAGCCCTTTAAATACCCAGGGACCTCCCACAATCCTCAGATTTTCTCTGCAGTCTGGACTGCGAAGGACAAGAAATGTCTCTCTCTACTCTCGCTACGCGCTGGTCGGTTGATGGTAGGCAGCAATGCTGTTAGGTGCTTAGGAGCGCTGCTCCACCGCAATCCCCCACCAAAGGGTAGGCAGTACAGGCATATGGTGAGCCTCTATGGGCTGCCCCTCCCGCACTATTGCCCCTTGCCCCGTCTATCACTGGGCCCTATGTTAAGTGGCCGCTGTCCTCCCTCACTCTCCTGGTAGCCTTCGGGGGAAACGAGGGGGGTGTGTGTGTATATATTTATATACGTGTATTGGCTTTATGCTTCATTACATTATGCTTTGTGTCAGCTTTTTTTTCCCCCTATGTTCCACGCTCTTTCAGACGGGCGAACCTCCTTGGCTTCTCCCGGCCCTCTATTAGTTGGTTAACTTGTGAGACCTAGTGTAATTACTCCCACTTTCCCATCAGGTTATTGGGGCATCCCGGGTTGCTGTATAGCGTTAATCCCTATCGGCCTATTGTGCCGCTATAATCGCCATATGGAGGCATCTCAGGATAATGTGACCGGGGTTCCTTCGGGACAAGCTCGGCTGTGTGTAGCGTGTGGGGAGTTTCATGTTGACGCTGACAAGGCGCGGGTCTGTGTACCCTGTGCCAAACAGGTGCTTGAACTGCAATCTGGTCTTCCAGTGGCTGACTGCGATTCGTTTCGCCTCAACTACTCCCCCAAGCTTAAATCTCACTCCCATTGAATGGCATACAAGTGCAACACAGCCTGATGTGTCTTCTGGACTGGGCAGTGTTGAGAAGTTAATTGCTAATACCTTGGCGCGTAAGGCCCCTGCAAAAAAGCGGCACTTAACACCTGATGTCACTCTTTTTCCCTATGGAAGCTGATGAGTTTTTGCAACTATCTGGCTATACCCCCTTGGAGGAAGGGGAGCTATTCTCCGACTCAGGGTCATCTTATGAGAGGCCCAGGGGTCATGACGACTCTGGCTCTGACCCCTGGGCCCCGGATGATACTGATAGATTGTTGGCCCAGATTTTTGAGGTTCTGTCTATTTCTCCCCCTGTTGCAGCTCCCAGGCAGAGGGGGAACTTTTTCATACTGCTAAGTCACGCTTTGAATTTCATGTGCAAGCACATTTCAATAACCTTGTGATCAAGGAATGGGAATGTCCCAGTAGACTTCCCGGTGTACCTAAGAGTTGGGATAGGAAGTATCCCTTTCCTGCTGATGTGGTTAAGTGTTGGTCATCCCCTCGCGAAGAGGATGCTCTGGTCCTAGGGTTATCTAACACCTCTGTCATGCACTCCCCTGACTCTACTACCCTGCGGGATGCTGAGGACCGGCGCATTGACCAGCTGGCGTCCCATGCCTTTGCATGTGTGGGGACAGCGCTGCGCCCGATCTGTGCCTCGGCCATTACGGCGATGGCTATTAGGACCCTGCTTAGAAGTATCCTTGATAGTGCCCCTGACGATTTGCCTTGTGAGGAGTTTAATGCAGTCTCTAGTTGTGATGTTTTTGTGAATTTTGTCGTCTCTGCCTTAGATGACACCATTAGAATGTGTGCCAGAACCTCTGCCCTTGTGGTGGCTATACGCCGCTCGGTTTGGCTGCGCCATGTCGAGATGTATAAAGCAGAGCCTTATATACTATTTAATTTATCAATAATCAATTATTAAATGATAATCCATTATTAAACAATTAAGAATAAAAATGAATTAAATGAATTAAAATAATTCAGGGTTATCCTTAAACAAGTGGTCATAAAAGAGTTTTAGAGGAGATCCATGTACAGAACCAAAATTATGCAACAATAAAAGCTCTGGTTAAAAGATAAATAAATTTATTATATACAATTAAATCAACAAAAAAAAAAAAAATCATTAATCACAATTTTGATATTTGGCCACTAGATGTCTCACTTTTAGTAGACCATTACTTTTAGTCTGAAAATGTACTAATAGTGTGTAATCCTACAGTATAATATTGTTTGAAATAAGGAATTATGAATCGGTATAATTATCCCAGGATTTATAAAGCTCCTAAAGTCTATAACCAATTGGAGATTGATAAGTAATCTGGCTTAATCTAAGCTATCAAAATGATATATACACCTTTAAAAACGTTGCATCTGACAAAGGCCTTGGTATCAGATATGAGACTTCCAAAAGGGCATTATTACGGTAGCTTAAATATATATAGCTATATAAATTTCTAAAGATTTAAAAATGAAATTAAAACTTTACCAAACTATTATTGGATTTTAACCAAATAGGGCTGGATAAGATAGCTTGCAAAATGGCTGCTTTGGTGTCCTGGGTTAGGTCTGTAGATCAGGTATGCTGGTCAGATGTCAGAACAGGTGTGTTGTCCCAGATGTGGTGTTCAGTTGTGTTGTGCAGATGTGTTTTCAGATGTCTTGTTCAGATGTCTTCCTATATGAATGAGCCCCTAGCTTATATGCAAGACCCCAGGCCTTTTCCCCACCCACAACAGATAACACCCAGGGGTGTGTTTGGGGCGTGTCTGTGGTGTGGTTAAGGAGATTCTTTACTCAGTCACATCCTATATTGACCACTAGGGGGCATCTTTGAACAAGAAATTCCTTCCACAATGCTTGGAAAATCGTCCAAAATATATTTTCAACCCTTGTTTGGAATTATATATAAAGATATAGAGATATAGTATTCATATATATACACATACAAGCAACCACCTATCCCCACCTAATCTACATGACGGTCTCTACTATTATATTAATTATTTGATTATTTTCAATAATTCCTTCCTTTTCCTAAACAACTATTTATAACCAATATATTGGCATGTCCTGGGAATAATTATAACTAATCATAACTGATAAACAATTGAAAACATTACATTCAAATTATCTTTATATGGGATATATTAGGAGATAAACCTATAATTATTCCTGCAAGTCTAATAGTACAAATATATAAGAATGAATTATCCCATATTTAAAAATACACATAGGATTATTCTTATCCTTCTCATATAAATTAAAATAACACAATTTTACAATACAACATATAAAATATATATATATATATATATATATATATATATATATATATATATATATATTTATATAATTTTTATTCTAAGTATGTCACACACCCCGCTTCAAGATATTCATTACCTGTGGGTAGTATGGTCCTGTAGAGGGCTTCTGCAGAGATGATTGGAGGAAAGAAAGCCCCTCCCAGTCCATAAGTACCTGGGACCTCCCACTCATTACCCAGTCTTCATCTCTGCAGACGGCGAGCAAGCAGCAGATGATATCTCCTCCTTGCACAGGGGGACTTTAAAGTGGACCAACACCCACCGGTGATCGGCCCGGGAATCTATAAGATTACCGGGCCGATCACCTCCCTCCCCGCGGGACATCCGAGATCGGGATGTCCCGCGGGGTGAAACCCTCCCCAAACACCCCAAACTCTTTACCTTAGTTTCGGCGCCGGCCGCCGCCGCCTCCCTCGCGCCCCTCTAGACGTGCCCGCGCCGGCCGTCTGTGAATGGCCGGCGCGCGTCAAAAGGGACGCGCGGGAGGCGGCGGCGGAGCCGCTTGTCCGCGGCTTGTCCGTCGCCGCGGACAGAGGTGAGTTCGGGGGGTTCGAGGGGTTTCACACAGCGGGGCACCCCGATCGGGGGTGCCCCACCGAAGTGGACCAAGACCCAGGATAGTCAAAATCCTGGGTGTTGGTCCACTTTAAGGTAGCCGGGTCTACTCCCGGCCTATATATATTTTTATTTCCGTTCGGACTCTTTATTCCCTTTATTAATATATAGCTATTTAAATGCCTCCCAGTCTTGACTGCTGTCCGAGCAGGGTATAACAGCACCTCAGGTGCTCAGGAGCTATGCTCCACCGCGAGACCCTATAAAGAGGGTAGGCGGTTATACCGGGTTGGTGACTCCGGTTTGGGATGCCCTGTCCAAGAGTTTAATTTTCCCCTTAAATGGCCTATTCCCCTTTTTTAGTTGTGTGGAGGCCTCTTATTCAGCTTCTGGTGTTTTTCTATGGGGGCGCCTGGAAAATAGATTTATTTGAAATGTTTGTTTAAAATGTTTACTTTTCTGGTATGAATAGTTATAATGTAAACTTGTTGCAATCTTTTTTGCTGACAGACACTGGATTTTTACCTCAGTGCTGAGGGGAGGATTTCTCCCCTCACGCTCTTAAGTGAGGGGGCGGGGCCGGGCCTTCGGTATGAGGCCGCAGCCCGCGCCCTTTAGGAGTTTGGAGCTGGTAGCGTGACCGAGCGGGGAGCAGCTCCGCTTGTTATGCGGGCTGCTACCGGCTCTATTATGCGCCCGGTGCCGCGGCTGCCTGCGGCACCGGTGCGCGAGTGTTAATGGAGGGGAGCTTCCCCTCACGTCTGACAGACACTGTACTGGGTTTTTTTCCTCAGAGCTGAGACAGGTGCTGGATTTTACCTTCAGCTTTATCAGCTTCTGGTGTTTTTCTATGGGGGCGCCTGGAAAATAGATTTATTTGAAATGTTTGTTTAAAATGTTTACTTTTCTGGTATGAATAGTTATAATGTAAACTTGTAGCAATCCAGTGTCTGTCAGCAAAAAAGATTGCAACAAGTTTACATTATAGACACTGGATTTTACCTCAGAGCTGAGGGGAGGATTTCTCCCCTCACGCTCTTCAGTGAGGGGGCGGGGCCGGGCCTTCGGTATGAGGCTGCAGCCCGCGCCCTTTAGGAGTTTGGAGCTGCTGGGCGGAGCCTTGCAGCGCGCGATCCACGCTGGCCACGCCCCCCTGCTGCGTCTCCCGCTCTGATCTGTGTTACCTCAGGCAGAGGACACAGTGTATTGGCGCCCAAAGACTCAGTGAGTGGCCCTGCGGCCGTTGCTTATCTGTACATATTTGCATATATATGTATATATATAGGTATAATAGATATAGGTTTATATAGGGAGAACCTCTTACTGTCTTTTTCTATGTTTTTCAGGCTGAACTGCCAGGAATTTTTTCAGGTTTCTCCTGGTCCTAGAGTACCTGGGTACTTTTGCTATTTATTACAAAACCTCCCACTTGGACAATATAAGGGCATCCCGGGTTGCTTAATAGCGTAATTCCCTCACTCATAGCGACTATTCAAGTTCACCTTATGGAGGCATCCCAAGATTCCGGGCTCCCCTCGGGACAATCCTGGAAGCGTATGGGTTGTGGGGTATCCCTAACAGGGGGTGATATCATGTGCACAGCAGACTATTACACGGCAGTCCGGTCCCCAGGCATCTGGGTCAGCGCAGCCGGCTTCATCCTCTCCCCCTCCCACTTTGACCCGTGCCCTGTGTGAGATTGCCACGGGGGGGCAGTCGCAATCTGATGTGTGTGCCAGGTTGGCCAGTATTGAAAAATTAATTTCCTCCACGGTTGCCAAGAAAGCACCGGCTAAGAGGAAGCATTTATCACCGGTTAATCATTTTGAATATGATGATGACGAGGACGGCCTGGATTGGTCAGATTATTCCCATCTAGAAGAAGGGGAATTATTTGAGGATTCGGATATTTCTGATGATCAGCAATTTGTTGGTGCTGATTCCGATCGGAGCTCAGGGACTTCCTTGGATACTCCTAATGTTCTGACTCAGATGTTTGAGGTGCTTGCTATCTCGCCTCCGGCGGAGGTTCCTCAACAGCAAGGGGAGTTTTATGACGAATCCAAGCCGCGGTTGGAATTCCCTAATCAAAAGCATTTTGATATTATTTCTAAGGAATGGGAAAGGCCTGCCCGGCTCCCAGGCATTCCCCAAAGTTGGGATAAGAGGTATCCTTTTCCAGTGGATACGGTTAAGCGCTGGGCGTCTCCCCCTGAGGTGGACGCCCCTATTTTGGGGTTATCCAACTCAGCCGTATTGAACAACCCTGATTGTTCCTCTCTTAAGGATGGTGAGGATAAACGCATTGACCAGATGGCTTGTCATGGTTTTGCCAGTATTGGGGCAGCAATAAGGCCTGTTTGTGCCTCATCGCTGTTGGCGGTGGTTACGAGAAAGGTGGTCAGGCACTTGTTATCCTCCTCCGGTTTGAATCCGGACAGTGAGGAATTTCGTGAACTAAAACAATGTGAGGGGTTTTTGTCCTTCATGGTGGCCGCTTTGGATGATTCCTTGATGATGAGTAGTAGAGCCTCTGCTCTAATGATTACTATCAGGCGTTCAATTTGGTTACGCCAGTGGGCGGCTGACTTTGGGTCAAAAAAGTCACTAACAGCTCTTCTCTTCGTTGGGTTACGGCTCTTTGGAGACAAGCTGGATGCCGTGGCCAAGGGGGGCAAACTACCTCAACGCAAGAAGCAACGTCGCCCCTTTCGAGGAGCGTCTTCCTTCACTCCTTCCTTTCGGGGATCTAGAGCAGGAAGAGGTTTCGCCTTCCCTTCTACAAGGGGAAATTCCTGGAATAGGGGCAGAGGACGTGCCCGTTCAGGATACAGTTGGGGCTCAAAACCCAAACCCGTGGCCAAGCCCGCTCAACAATGAGGGGGCGCCCTCACCCGTGCGGGTGGGGGGACGGCTACAGCACTTCTCCCAGGTCTGGAACCGAGAGGTCTCGGACAGGTGGATCAGGGAAGTGGTGTCTTCCGGCTACAAGCTGGAGTTCGAGTCCTACCCTCCCCCACGTTTCCTCAGGTCTCTGGTGTCCCCGGAGGCACTGGCTGCGCAGCAACTCCGGGCGGCAGTATCGAGTCTTCTGGAAATGGCAGTCATTTGCCCAGTTCCCTCATTAGACCGGGGTCGGGGTTTTTACTCAAATCTGTTCATGGTCCCCAAAAAGGATGGCTCCGTCCGGCCCATACTGGACCTAAAGATTCTCAACAAGTTCGTCAGACTGTGAAGGTTTCGCATGGAAACGTTGCGCTCGGCTATTCATTCTCTTCGTCAGGGGGACTTCATGACGTCCATAGACATTCAGGACGCTTACCTCCATGTTCCCATTTTTCCCGCACACCAGAAGTTTCTGAGGTTCGCGGTGGATGATCGGCACTTTCAGTTTGTGGCTCTTCCCTTCGGTCTCACCACAGCTCCAAGAGTTTTCACCAAGGTGCTTGCTGGGGTGATGGCTCTCCTCAGAGCGCAGGGGATTCGCATTGTGCCATATCTGGACGATCTCCTCATCATGGCACCGCCATTCAGCCAGGCAGAATTGGACACCAGGACGGTAATATCCACTCTGGAGAGGTTCGGCTGGGTGATCAACTACCCCAAGTCCTCCCTACACCCGTCCAGGACAGTATCCTTTCTGGGAATGTCTCTGGATACAGATCTGGCCAGAGTTTTCCTTCCTCAGTCCAAGGTTCTTCTGATTCAGGAGTTGGTTCGGTCGCTCATGTCCATGCCTCGACCGTCCATCCGTCTAGGGATGAGACTGGTGGGTTTGATGGTGGCCTCATTCGAGGCGGTTCCCTTTGCTCAGTTTAACACAAGGACACTTCAGCTCCATCTGTTATCGGTCTGGAACAGGTCTCCTCAGTCGCTGGATCATCTTTTTCAGATGTCTCCCCGGGTTCGCCGCTCGCTTCGGTGGTGGCTGAACTCAACCAACCTACTGAGGGGCAGATCCTTTCGGACTCCTCAGTGGGAGATAGTCACTACGGATGCCAGCCTCTCAGGATGGGGGGGCTTTTGGAAGGATCTGCAAGCTCAGGGTTTGTGGAGTCCCCTGGAAGCTCACGAGTCTATCAATGTTCTGGAATTGAGGGCCATCAGGTTGGTTCTTTGTCATTTGACTCATCAACTGCGAGACTTGCCGGTCCAGGTCAGGTCGGACAATCGGACGGCGGTGGCCTACATAAATCACCAGGGAGGAACCCGCAGCAGGAATGCCCTCAAGGAAGTGTCTCTGATCCTGGACTGGGCAGAGAGACATGTCCCGTGTATCTCAGCAGTTTACATCCCAGGTGTGGAGAACACGGAGGCGGACTCTCTGAGCAGGATGTCAGCCCACAAGGGGGAATGGTCTCTCAATCCCAGGGTCTTTCACTCAATTTGTCTCAGGTGGGGGTCACCGGTGGTGGACCTATTTGCCTCCCGTCACAATCACAAACTTCCGGCTTTTGTGTCTCTGGCGAAGGACCCACTGGCTCTCGCGACGGACGCCATGTCCCTGAACTGGAGGGATCTGGGGTTTCTGTACCTGTTCCCTCCGTTTCCCATGGTGGCCAGAGTAGTGCGCAAGCTTGCTCTGGAGAGAGCAACAGCAATTCTGGTAGCTCCAAGGTGGCCAAGACAGGTCTGGTTCGCAGACGTGGTAAGGTTGGCAGAAGATCAGTTCCTTCTGCCCCTGCTGCCAGATCTGCTCACACAGGGTCATCTTCGTTACCCCAATTTACCAACGCTGGCTTTGACGGCGTGGCTGCTGAAACCTCCATCTTGAAGGAGGAAGGTCTTTCTGACGCTGTTATTCAGACTCTCATTCGTGCTAGAAAGAAGTCTTCTTCATCCGTGTACTATAGGACTTGGAGGTCTTATATTGATTGCTGTGAGGCTAGGGCCTTCCCTTGTAGGGAATTCTCTGTTTCTAGAATTTTGGAGTTCTTGCAACATGGTCTGGACTTAGGGCTCCAACTCAGTACTCTGAAGGGGCAGGTGTCTGCCCTGGCGGTATTTTTCCAAAAGTCTTTTGCACTACATCCTTTGGTTAAGACCCTTTTCCAGGGGGTTACGCATGTGCGGCCTCCTAGGAAGCCTTTGATTCCGATTTGGGATTTGAATTTGGTTTCTGCGCTCCAGGGTCCCCCCTTTGAGCCTTTGCATGATATTCCTTTGTCTTCCCTTACGCAGAAGGTGGCCTTTTTGGTAGCTATCACTTCCGTTAGACGTGTTTCTGAGTTGGCGGCTCTGTCTATTCAAGCTCCATATTTTGAAAGACTTCAGGACAAAGTGGTTTTCCGTTTTAAGACGGACTTCCTTCCTAAGGTGATTTCGTCCTTTCATCTAAATCAGGATATTGTTCTGCCCTCTCTGTGTCCTAATCCCAGCAATGACAAGGAGAGGGCCCTGCATTCTTTGGATGTGGTTCGTGTTGTGAAGTATTATTTGGTGGTAACGTCTGCCTTTCGCAAGACTGATGCATTCTTCGTGGTGCCATTTGGGCACAAGAAGGGTCTAGCACCCACAAAGTCTACCATCAGCAGGTGGATTCGTCAGGCCATTGTCGGGGCCTATTCTGCTAAGGGGAGAGATCCTCCCTTTCATGTTACAGCTCATTCTACTCGTGCGGTTGGGGCTTCCTGGGTTTTTCAGCACCAGGCCTCTGTTGAGCAAGTTTGCAAGGCCGCTACCTTGTCTTCTGTTCACACTTTTTCCAAGTTTTACAGGGTTGATGTTCGGGCCTCAGCGGATGCTGTTTTTGGCCGCAAAGTTCTGCAGGCTGCAGTAGTTTAAGTTGTGCTTTATACCTTGTTTTGGATCCCCACCCCTTATGGACACTGCTTTTGGATGTCCCACAGGTTATGAATATCTTGAAGCGGGGTGTGTGACATACTTAGAATAATACCATTTTGTGAATACTCACCTTGTAAAATGGGTATTGTAAGTATGTCACACACCCCGCTTCAACCCGCCCTTTTGTATTCTGGATCCTTCATTTTGTGAACTTTGCGTTGTTATGACTTATGTTTGGCTCTTCCTGGTCCCTTACCTTACTGCTTTCTTTATACTGGGTAATGAGTGGGAGGTCCCAGGTATTTATGGACCGGGAGGGGCTTTCTTTCCTCCAATCATCTCTGCAGATCGCCCTCTTCTGGTCAGTATACCCGCAGGTTATGAATATCTTGAAGCGGGGTGTGTGACATACTTACAATACCCATTTTACAAGGTGAGTATTCACAAAATGGTATTTTTCTGTACCCAGAATTTTGGCGTTTCTTCAGCATAATCTGGACCTGGGGTTCCAGCTTAGTACTTTGAAAGGACAGGTTTCTGCCTTGTGGGTTTTCTTCCAGAGGTCTTTTGCTTTACACCCGCTGGTTAAGACTTTTTTCCAAGGGGTGGCACATGTGCGCCCCCCTCGAAGAGCTGTAGTTCCTGTTTGGGATTTGAATTTGGTTCTTTCGGCTCTGCAGGGTCCGCCTTTTGAGCCGCTACATGATATTGCTCTTTCGGTTCTCACTCAGAAGGTTGCCTTCTTGGTGGCCATTACCTCGGTTCGGCGTGTCTCTGAGTTGGCGGCTCTGTCGATTCAGGCCTCTTACTTTGAGAGACACCAGGATAAGGTGGTTTTTCGTTTTAAACCAGATTTCCTTCCTAAGGTGGTGTCTGCTTTCCACCTCAATCAGGATATTGTTCTCCCTTCCTTGTGTCCGAAGCCTAATAATGACAAGGAGAGGGTTCTGCACAACTTGGATGTTCGCTGTGTGAAGTACTATTTGGTGACTACTTCTTCCTTCCGCAAGACGGACGCCCTTTTCGTGGTGCCCTGCGGACCCAGGAAGGGTTTGGCACCTGCTAAGTCTACGATTAGCAAATGAATTCGTCAGGCCATTGTTGGGGCCTATTCTGCTAAGGGGGGGACTCCCCCATTTAGGGTCACTGCGCACTCTACTTGTGCTGTGGGTGCCTCCTGGGCTTTTCAGCACCAGGCTTCTGTTGAACAAGTTTGTAAGGCTGCTACTTGGTCTTCTGTTCATACTTTTTCCAAGTTTTACAAGGTTGATGTGCGGGCTTCAGCGGATGCTGTATTTGGCCGCAAGGTTCTGCAAGCTGCAGTGGTTTGAGTTGGTGCATTCTTTACTGTTTATGGTTCCCACCCTTGACGGACACTGCTATTGGATGTCCCAACTGTCAAGACTTATTGAAGCGGAGTGTATGTCACACTTGGAATAATACCGTTTTGTGATTACTCACCTTTAAAACGGATATTATAAGTGTTACATACACTCCGCTTCACCCACCCTGTTTGGTATTCTGGATCCTTTATATGGTGAAACATTGGGTTTTTTTTGTTTTTTTTTACTGCTATCTTACCCTGGGGAATTGGTGGGAGGTCCCAGGTAGTTATGGACTGGGAGAGGCTTCTTTTTTGCATTCATCTCTGCAGAAGTTCGCCCTCTATTGGACATAACCCAACTGTCAAGACTTATTGAAGCGGAGTGTATGTCACACTTATAATATCCGTCTTAAAGGTGAGTAATCACAAAACGGTATTTTCATGTCTTCTGTGGACATCAAAGATGCTTATCTTCATATTCCTGTGTTCCCAGGTCATCAAAGGTTCCTCAGGTTCGCTCTGATGGATCAACACTACCAGTTTGTGGCTTTGCCCTTTGGCCTCATTTCAGCTCCCAGGGTGTTCACCAAGGTGCTGGCCGGCGTGATGTCTCTGCTCAAATGTCAGGGCGTCCGCGTGCTTCCCTATCTGGACGACATTCTCATCACTTCCCAGTCTCTACATCAGGCAGAGTTGAATACTCAGCTGGTGGTGTCCACTCTGGAGTCATTTGGATGGGTGATCAACCACCCCAAGTCCTCACTGTCCCCTTCCTTGGTAACTCCATTCCTAGGAATGAATCTGGATACAGTTCAGGCAAGGATCGTCCTTCCTCAGCAGAAGGTGGACAGTCTGATTGCACAGGCTCAGTCCCTCCTAGCTTGTCCCCATCCCTCCATCAGGCAGGGGATGCAGCTGGTGGGCCTGATGGTGGCGTGCTTCGAAGCGGTCCCTTATGCTCAGTTCCACTTGAGGCCTCTGCAACTTCACCTATTGTCAGTATGGGACAAGGACCCAGCGTCCCTGGACAGGGTCTGTGTGCTCTCCCCCCTGGTCAGGAGGTCCCTCTCGTGGTGGATGGACTCAAGGAACCTGTTGGGGGGCAGATCCTTTCTTGCCCCTTCCTGGGAGACGGTCACCACGGATGCCAGTCTGTCAGGTTGGGGGGGGGGGGTTTCTGGAAGTCCCTGCGGTTCCAGGGGAGGTGGGGCCCTCAGGAGGCCCACACACCTATCAACGTCTTGGAACTGCGGGCGATCAGGCTAGTTCTGGCTCACTTGACTACTCACCTTCGGGGCCTGCCTGTTCAGGTGCGCTTGGACAACCAGACGGCAGTTGCCTACATCAATCATCAGGGAGGGACCCGGAGCAAGGGGGCCCTCCAGGAAGCGTCTCTGATCCTGACTTGGGCGGAGGCCAATGTCCCCTGCATATCAGCTGTGTACATCCCGGGGGTGGAAAATCGCCTGGCGGACTCTCTGAGCAGGGGGACCTCTTGCCAGGGAGAATTGTTCCTATGCAGCAGGGTGTTTCAATCTCTGTGTCACCGTTGGGGCCAACCAGATGTGGATCTGTTTGCGTTCCGCCACAATCGCAAGCTCCCAGCTTTTGTCTCTCTGTCCCAGGATCCTCTGGCCTTGACCTCGGATGCACTAGCAATGTCATGGCAGGACTTCCCTCCAATCCATAAACCACAAAAATAACGACAATTGGTTAATTGCTGGGCTGGCCAATAAACATACTGATATGAGGCTCTAGCGTTGATACTTCACTGGTGGGAACGACCAGACAAAGGAAAAGTGGCAAGACTGCTGGCGGCTCACGCCGCAACAATACACCTGGATGGCTTGAGGAACCTCTCACGGAGACAGGATGGGGATGTTCCCTGCACGCCGGCACCGGCCCTCATAGGAGACCGCAAGTATTTGATGTCTGAGTGTCATGTTATATGCCCCCTGCTGCTTCGTTTGAAAGATTATATCTGATCTTCAGCAGGGATATGGACCCTAATGTGGAGGGACTTAAGGCGTTTTCAGGATGATGAATAATACAAACCCATCCACACAGGTTCGCTTTTAAATGCCTTTGGTGTTGAGCTCTGAATTAATCAGTCTGTCATATTGCCACCGCTCCTTACCACCTATACATGCTGGATAAGACATATAAGATTGCATCTAAGTGCCCTGTGATCAGAGCCTCTATATAATCAACTCAATATATTTTTCTACCAACTTGTTATATATTGGACTAGGTGGACAGTACTAGCAGTCTGGCGCCCCCAGGAACTATGATCCCAATACATGCTACCGCTTGCTCTCACTGAGGATAGATTTTTTCATCCCTTTATTATATGCTGGCCAGCATTTTTTGCTATGAATGGAGTGTCTGTGTATGTGAGTGTGGAGTCCAGGTTGTCCTGGCAAGGGCCTCCATTTATTTGTTTATGTGTTATCGCATTGCGATTTTAATTAATGTGTGTCTTTAAGTCCTGTTTGTCAAATGCATTGTGTGCCCCTGTGCACTATCATTAAAGTATTTTTCTTTTTTGCTCATATCAGTATGTTTATTGGCCAGCCCAGCAATTAACCAATTGTCGTTATTTTTGTGGTTTATGCATTAGTAGGGTGGTTAGCTGGGCGCCCCACATTTACACGGTTAAAGGGGCAGTGCCTACATACCAATATATTAATATTTCCTAGGGGTGTCTCCCATTCTTTCTTTTTTAGTTTTTCATTCTTCCCTCCAATCCCCCTGCTAGGCAGGGTTCTGTGCAAGATTGCTCTGGAAGGAGTGCCAGCAATTCTGGTGGCTCCCAAGTGGCCAAGAAGAGTGTGGTTCGCAGACGTGGTGCTACTGGCAGTAGATCAGTACGCTCTGCCCTTGGTGCCAGATCTGCTTACTCAGGGCTCACTACGCCATCCCAATTTACAAACTCTGGCTTTGACGGCTTGGCTGCTGAAACCTCCATCTTGATGGAGAAGGGGCTGTCTTCCTCGGTTGTGGATACTTTGATTAAAGCTAGGAAGAAGTCTTCCTCTTCCATTTATTACAGGGTTTGGCGTGCCTACATTGACTGGTGTGAGTCTAAGTCTCTTCCCTGTCGTGTGTTCTCTATTCCCAGGATTCTGGAGTTCCTGCAGCATGGGTTGGAGATGGGACCCCGGGTCAGGTTTCTGCCCTGGCTATTTTCTTCCAGAAGTCCTTTGCTCAGCACCCTCTGATCAGGACTTTTTTTCCAGGGGGTCACTCATGTGCACCCCCCACGTAAGCCTATGGTACTTGTTTGGGATCTGAACTTGGTTCTGTCAGCCTTGCAGGGTGCTCCCTTTGAACCTGTGCAGGATGCTGCCTTGGCCATTCTTACGCTTAAGGTTGTATTTCTGGTGGCTATCACTTCTGTCAGGCATGTGTCTGAGTTGGCGGCGCTTTCCATTCAGCCCCCCTATGAGAGACACCAGGACAAGGTGGTGGTTTGTTTCAAACCTGACTTTCTGCCTTTCATTTGAATCAGGATATTGTTCCTTCTTTGTGCCCTAATCCTAGCAATGCTAAGGAGAAGGGTTTGCATTCCTTGGATGTGGTTAGAGGATGTGGTTAGAAGTCTGAAGTACTATCTGGTGGCTACTGCACCTTTCAGGAAAACTGATGCTCTTTTTGTGGTCCCTTCTGGTCCTAGGAAGGGTTTGGCTCCTGCCATGTCTACTATCAGCAAGTGGATTCGTCAGGCTGTGATTCAAGCCTACTCTGCTAAGGGGAAGAATCCTCCCTTCCGCCTTACTGCTCATTCCACTCGTGCTATTGGTGCCTCTTGGGCTTTTCAGCACCAGGCTTCTGTTGAACAAGTTTGCAAGGCCGCTACTTGGTCTTCTGTTCATACCTTTTCAAAGTTTTACAAGGTTGATGTTAGGGCCTCAGCCGATGCTGCTTTTGGCCGAAAGGTTCTGCAGGCGGCAGTGGTTTAAACTGTCTGCTGCTGATTTTTCTTGGGGATCCCACCCTACTTTATGGACACTATTGGATGTCCCATCTGTAAGAGATTTGGAGCAGGACGTACTGTATACTAAGAATAATACAATTCTGTGATTACTCACCTGTAGAATTGGTATTATGAGTATACAGTATGTCCTGCTCCAACCCATCCTTGTTTTGCATTATCTTGGATCCCCTGTATGGTGATTGTTTTCATTGTTATATTTGATAGTTTGGATTGTTTAATTCTCCCGGCTTCTCATTAACAGCTTTTCAATGCTGGGGATTTGTGGGAGGTCCCTGGGTATTTGAGGGGCCAGGAGGAGCCTATTTTCGATGTCTCTGCAGTCCAGCGCCATCTGGCTGAGTATATCCCAACTGTAAGTATTAGATTTGGAGCAGGACGTACTGTATACTCATAATACCAATTCTACAGGTGAGTAATCACAGAATTGTATTTTTAGGGCCAACGCTGAGACTGTGTAGCATACCGTTTTGAGGGTAAGCTTTTGTTTGGGACTTGAGAAAGTTCTTACCCGTTCGGCTTAAGTGGGGAAGAAGTTTCCAACTAAAAAGAAACCCCTGCACCAGTCTCGTTCAGAAGCCAAGAAACCTGGTATTTCCTAGGTTAGGAATCTCGAAAGCCTTGGCTTCACAGAAGCTGAAGGGCAAAGGAAGTTTGTTAAAATATCCTCAGCAGTCCTAACACAAGGCCGGTGGGGGCAAAACTTTTTTTTCTTTTTTCTTCCGGCCTGGCAGAAGATCTCTCAGAAAGCCCTTCAGATGATTCAGGATGGACTCTCTCGACTTTGTCGAGGCTCAGGCCACGCCTTTAGTGATTTCACAACTAAAGAAAATGGCTATCATATAGGCAGTCCTGTGGCACCTGAAAGGAACATGTTTTAGTTGCACATGTTTTTGGTCCAGAAGCAATCAGGAAAATTGACAATGCCATAGTTGTGGCTTATCTCTACCATCAGAGGGACATGAAGTCAGTCGCGTTAATATCTCTCTCTCCAGGACAACATGTGCCAGGATGGAAAGAGTGGGGATCTCCTTGAGAGCATTCCACATCAAAGGGGAACTAAATGTTCTGGCGGACCTACTCATTCGAGTCCAGCTCAGGCAGACAGTGTGAGGGTTAGACCAGTATGTCTTCAGGAGTCTGGGGCTCCCGAGTTGGATCTCTTTGCCACAAGAGAAAATGCCAACTTTCTCTCTGCACCAGAGTCGGGAGGTTCTGGGGGACGTTCAATCTGTTACACCATTCCCGCATTCCAGATTCTTTGGTCTGGTCATAAGGAAGATAAAATTGGACCAGACAAGCGTCTTGATTGCCCCCTGGTGGCCCAGGAGACATTAGTTCTTACTATTAAGACATGTGAGTTGGTCCTCCAAGTCTCTCTCTGACAGCAGATCTGCTGCATCAGGGACCAGTGTTCCACCCTTGGGTTCAGATCCACCTCTTGACAGCATGGGTCCTGAGTGGGGTCTGCTAAGGAGTAAGGGCCTTTTGAGTCGTCATTAAGACCCTTCTCCAGAGCAGAAAAATGGTTACCCGTGAGGAACAAGAGATAGCTAGGGCAATAAAAGAGGCGCCATCAGGCAAATGTCCAGGCCCAAATGGCTTCTCTCCCAAGTTCTACAAACAATTTGGGCCCCGCTTAATCCCCTTTTTAATGAAAACATTTGCCAGCATCAGCGAGCAACGCCCCCTCCTCCAGGCACTGGAAGCAACGGGCAAGGATACTACCCTATGTGGCAGCTTCAGGCCAATATTCCAAATTATCACTGACCTCAAACTCTACACCAAAGTCATCTCTCTGAGACTTCAACCCCTGCCCCTGGGTTTGATCCACCTTGACCAAGTGGGCTTTGTCCCAGGGACGAATGCCAGGGACAACGCCAATAAACGATTCAGCCTGATCTCGCACATCCACTCGACGGGAACCCCAGCCTGCCTTCTCTCCTGCAACGCAGAGAAGGCCTTTGACAGAGTGGACTGGGCATTCATGAAGGCCTCCCTACAACAGGTTGGTGTTGGTCCTGGCCTCCTCTCCAAAATTCTCTCCCTGTACGCATCTCCGACTATGAGAGTTAGGGTCAACGGACTTCTATCTACCACGTTCCCCATAAACGGTACACGCCAGGGATGCCCTTTATCCCCCCTTCTCTATATCCTCACGATGGAACATTTGTCAGTGGCCATTCAGAACAATACGGACATTACATACAAGTGGCTGACCACCATTACAAGGCTTTCTTGTACGCGGATGACCTCCTGTTGCACCTAACATCCCCACATATCTCCCTACCTGCAGTTCTGGGAGAATTTTAAACGTTTTAGTCGTGTGAGCAACTTCAAAGTTAACTACTCAAAGTCGGAGGCCCTGAACCTCTCGCTCCCGTAACAGGAGCTCAATTTCCCATTTAAATGGAAACCCTACGCTATTCAATACCTAGGTGTACAGATCCCAGCTGACCTCTCCAAATTGTATGAGTTAAACTACACCCCTATCCTCTCCAAGACATTGGTGGATTTAGGCTCCTATGCAAAGAAACCGATCTCCTGGTTCGGTAGGATTAACAGTTTAAAAATGAATACCCTGCCGAAGTTTCTCTGTTTTCCAAGCGGTCCCTATCAAAGTCCCAAACAGCTTCTTCCTTCAGCTGAGGTCGGCATTCTCTAAATTCGTCTGGGGGGTCAGCAAACCGAGGGTAAGACTCTACTCTCTCAAGGAATACATTTGAGGGGGGCGTGGGCCTTCCAGACCTAAAAGTGTACCACACAGCGGCGGTTCTGCAAAGAGTTGTGGACTGGACGCGCAGGGGTAGAGACAAATTATGGCCCGGCCCCCTCTCTAAACAGCAAAGAAGCTATACCCATCCTTCTGAGGCACTTCCTGGAGATCTGGGACCCCCTTCAGAGCAAGCACCAACTAGTCCGCAGGCCAAGCCCCTACAGACCGATATTTGACAACCCGGCATTCGAACCAGGGCTACTCTCCCGAGCTCGACCAGCCCACTATCAGAGCTCCAATCCCTGACCTTTCAGGATAACCACCCCCCCCCCCCCCCACTCACGGAATTTCTAGTCTGTATTACCCCCCCGGTTTATTCAGAAGTGGGAGAGGGAGCTGAGAATCCAAATCCCAGAGAATGACCTCGCCAAGATCTATCTGGGTACCCTGGGCACATCAGTCTTGAGTACTAGTCAGGAAAGAAGCTATAAAGTGCTTGCGAGATGGTATAGATATCCGGCCGACATACGCCGTTTCGCAGCCTCGTACGCACTGGAATGCTGGAGATGCCAAAGACGTAGGCAACATGACCCATATATGATGGAGTTGTCTGCCTATTAAAGCCCTCTGGGACCAGGTCTTTGCAATATATGAACAGGTCTCAGGCTCTAAGATAACAAACACGCCCCAATTAGCGCTGTTGTCTCTTGTCCCTGGCCCTATGTCTGGCATTAAAAAGGATGTCCTAAGACACTTTATTACAGCCATGAAAGCCATCATCCCAAAGCCCTGGAAATCACAAAACCCTCCCCACGTTGATAGAATGGGTTCAAGAATTGGAGAAGATCCAATATATGGAAGATCTTATTGCCAAAGATAGACCTCACAGACCGATTCCTACTAACCTGGACGGGGTGAATAGTGTACCGGGACTCCTGTCTCCCGGCCCTGCTCTGCCCCCCCCCCCCCCCCCCAGTGGGCCAAACCAGGGATCAAGTATAGGGCTAACTGCTTGTATACCTACTTGATCTTGACATCCACACCAGGAAATCAGAGGTGCCCAAGAGATCCTGAGCACTTTCGTCTTTCCTAGCAAAGGGGTCAACATGAGATCAGAATATAGGACCGTAGTGACAGCTCTTTGTCCATCAAGGAACCATATTCAGTTAAACATTTATAGTTCAAAATGCTTGTCTGGCAGCAAAGGGTGACCAATTATCTAGGTAGGCTGGCACTGAATCCACTCATCTGCTCCCAGAGCACTTGTCGCTTCTTGCCACCTCTGCCACATCCCCGCTCACCTCTGGCTGTGCTCGTACTTGCACCAGGCCTTTCTGAATAGGCAGTGTGGGCACACCCACAGCTAGAAACTGAACTGGGCTGAACGCATTTGGCTTGGGCAGAGCAGAGTAAAACCGAGATCGTTGAGTGGCTGAGCGGTCTGCTCAGCCAATCGTCACACTTGATTTTGGTCGCCTCTGCATTGTGGAAGTGCCTGGAGGGGCATTCCTTGGGCGAACTGTGGGGATACCACCGGAGAGGAATACCCCAAATTCCCAGGTGGCATTCCTCTTTAATATAACTTGTTGTTTGCACCACAGCTTTATGGCAAGCCTGTCACTAATAGGACATAAGAAAGACCTCATTCTAACTTTAGAGCTGGCATGTAATGTGTCTGGTTCATACATAGGCCTTGATTCACTAAGAGTTGAAAAAAAAATCTCCATGGTAGTAAAAGAAATTCAATTAATGAGAAAAAAGCCTGAGGATTTCACTGTTAGTGAATCACCAGATAGCAAGACAATGATGGTCAATGGTACTATATTCTTGGTTTGCCACACACCCCGCTTCACTTTTAAATATTCTTCACTTAATGGGTTAACTCACCGCCAGGTGACGCTGTGCAGAGAGGAAGTCTTGTAACGAGCCCCCTTCCGGCCTATATATACCTGGTACCTCCCTTCAATCACCAGTATTTTTCTCTCTGCTTGACGACAAGACAGAAGATTGAAGTCTCCTGCTTACAGGTAGCCGGGGTCTTACCCCGGCACCCCCCTTTTGGTCTATTTCTGCCCGGTTTGAGTGTTTATACCTTGATGGTGGAATGGAAGCCTCCCAGCCTAGGCTGCTCACTGGGCAAATGGTAGATGGCACTATAGGTGCCTAGGAGCTTATCTCCTCCGCTCGACCTCATGCGTGGGGCAATGTGGCTATCCGGCATGGTGATCCGGAAATGGGATGCCCCTGTCCCGAGGGTCCCATTAGCCCCTTACTCTCCCGTTACGGTCCCTTCTCCCTTCACTATGGGGGGGGGGTAGAGGGATGTGTATTGTGTGTATGGTTTACTGTATGTTCATGTGTTTTGCTTATTTCAACGTTGTCAGGCTGCACTGCAAGTGAGTGTGCATATGGCCTGACTTTGATTCCTCCTTATATGGCAGTCTCTGTTTTGCGGGCTGCTGCAGCTGGCCTGTAGAGCCAGAGCTTTGGGTCAGCTTTAGGGGTGACCGGGGCAGGCTGTATGGTGTCAGGCTTGCTTTTGGCTGCCTGCGCTTTTCTCACCTTATCCAGCTCCCCTCCCCCTCCGCTTTTCTCCTTTGTTTTAATTGGCCACTCCCGCCTTCGCTGACGTTTTCTGCCTGTCTCCACCACCTCTTTTGTTGGGTGCTGGGCTTTTGTAAGCCTTACTGGGGCAGGTAAGCGGCCTCACCTGGTGTGGGGCCGTCTATATTTTTATGGGTTTGACTGTTTATTAAAAAGTAATATATTTAATGGAAATATACTTTTGTTTTAAAAAAAAAAAAAAAAAAAAAAGGTGGAAAAATATATAAGGAGGAAAATCAGAGGCCAGTTTTATTGCCTCTTCCAAGCACTTGGTGCTGTGTATGTATGTTATATTGCATGTTGCCATTGGTTTCTGGGGGTTTTTTACTGTTGGTTTGTTTTTTCCCCACAGATCCTGGGATCCCTTCAATTAGTAGCCTCCCAGTTCTTTATTGCCTGGCTAGTCTCTTTTTCTCCTAAATTGGGACATATTTATTTATATATACTTGCGTATATATATTTAAAAAAAAAAAAAAAAAAAAAAAATATATATATATATATATTATATTATATTATATTATATTATATTATATTATATTATATATATAGATTATTAAGGGGATCTTCTTTTTGAATTAAATCCTCCCAAAAAAAAAAAATAAAATTCCTGGGCCATTTACAATAAGGGGGCATCCCGGGTCGGCTTATGCCTTAAATCCCAAAAGAATTGCGAATACCATAAATCACCATATGGAGGCTTCCGTTATTACCGGAAATGGTTCTTCTGGGCCATCTAGGGGGTGCGCAAGATGTGGGACTCCGCTCCCAGATGATGATGTCTTTGTATGCATTCCTTGTGCAAGGCAGAGTATTGCGTCGGCTGCTGGCCCATCGCATCTTCCATCATCTCCTACCTCTCCCTCCCTGTTCCGGACCCGCATGACACTGTCAAGAGTGGGGATTCGCAATCCGAGGTGGCGGCGCGATTGGCCAGCCTCCGGAAAATAGTGCCCGTTAAAGCAGGGTCTAAAGCCACTGCAAAACGGAAGCACCTGACTCCGATACCTTCGGCTTCACAGGTATGTGAGCCTGTGGAATCGTCCGATGGCTCCCCGGACGAGGGAGAATTCCTGTTGGAGTCAGATGAGCCTGCAGATCAGCTTGAGGCTGATGCTATTGGCGATTGGTCGGCGGGTGTTTCCCTTGACACCCCCTCCATTCTGGCTCAGATGTTTGAAATTCTGAATTTAGATCCGCCTGAGGCTGTCACCCGGCCAAAGGGCCAGTTGTTTAAAGAGCCTCAGCCGCGTTGGATTTTTCCCAGACAACACCACTTTGAGAGGGTGGTCCTTAAGGAATAGGAACATCCCACGCGGTTATCTGGAATCCCTTCCAATTGGGAAAAGCGTTATCCTTTTCCGCCAGAATTGGTGAAGCTCTGGTCCGTCCCTCCTGACGTCGATACCCCTGTGTTAGGGCTCTCCAGCACGGCTATGGTACAGTCTGCGGAAATCAGAGGTGCAGGTTGGACTCGGGGGAGGTGCCATGGCCGTCCCGCTCAGTCCTGGGGCACCAAGCCCAAGCCTGCTGGTAAACCCGCTCAGCAATGAGGGGCTGCCCACACTCGTGTGGGTTGGGGGACGATTACGACGCTTCTCCCAGGTTTGGGACCAGGAGATTCCGGACAGATGGATCCGGGAGGTGGTGTCGTCCGGTTACAAACTGGAATTCGACTCTCGCCCTCCTTCACGGTTCTTTCGGTCTCGGGTGCCCATCGATCCTTTGGCCGCACAGGGGCTCCTGGCGTCGGTAAAGAATCTGTTAGAGATGGCGGTCATCCGGCCGGTACCGCGCTTAGAGATGGGCCTCGGGTTTTATTCCAATCTTTTCGCAGTCCCCAAGAAAGACGGGTCAGTCCATCCCGTCCTGGACCTGAAATTACTCAACAGGTTCATCCGTGTTCGGAAGTTTCGCATGGAAACCTTGCGTACGGCCGACGGTTCCCTTCGGCAAGGGGACTTCATGACGTCCATAGACATCAAGGATGCTTATCTTCATGTTCCCATCTGCCACGCTCATCAACGTTTTCTTCGATTCGTGATGGAAAATCAGCATTATCAATTCGTGGCACTTCCGTTTGGCCTTACCTCAGCTCCAAGAGTGTTCACCAAGGTGCTGGCAGGGGTCATGGCCATTTTCAGATCTCGGGGCATTCGTGTCGTACCTTATTTGGACGACCTTCTCATCATGGCTCCGTCGCTCAATCAATCGGAGACAGACACCAGGTTGGTGGTCTCCACGCTGGAAAGCTTTGGTTGGGTGATCAACTTCCCCAAGTCCTCCCTCACTCCGGCCAGGGTGGTGTCCTTTCTGGGAATGCAGTTGGACTCTTGTCAACACAGGGTGTTTCTCCCCCAGTCCAAAATTCATCTGATCCAGGAGTTGGCTCGGGTCCTACTTTCCAATCCTCGGCCGTCCATCCGTCTGGGGATGAGGCTGATAGGGTTGATGGTCGCCTCTTTCAAGGCAGTTCCTTTTGCTCAATTTCACACGAGGACGCTTCAGCTTTATCTGTTGGCGTCCTGGGACCGGCAGCCTCGGTCGCTGGATCAGCCCTTCCAGTTGTCCTCCCGGGTCCGGCAGTCCCTCCAGTGGTGGTTGGTCTCGACCAATCTTGTGAAGGGCAGGTCTTTCCTGACCCCTCTTTGGGAGATTGTCACCACGGACGTCAGTCTGTCGGGTTGGGGCGGATTTTGGAAGGAGCTGCAGTTCCAGGGGCAGTGGGGACCTCAAGAGGCCCACTTACCCATCAATGTTCTGGAACTGAGAGCCATCCGTCGGGTGCTTGCTCTCCTGACTCAGCATGTTCTGGGCCTTCCGGTGCGTTCAGACAATCGAACAGCGGTTGCTTACATCAATCATCAGGGAGGGACTCGCAGTCTGGGTGCTCTCAGAGAGGTGTCCCTGATCCTGACCTGGGCAGAGGCCCATGTTCCTTGTCTCTCGGCGGTATACATTGCAGGAGTGGAGAACCAGGTAGCGGACCGGTTGAGCAGGGGCTCTCCCCGTCTGGGAGAATGGGCTCTCCATCCTCGGGTGTTTCGCTCACTGTGTCTCCGATGGGGGACACCAGAGGTGGACCTGTTTGCCTCTCGTCACAATCACAGGCTCCCGAACTTAGTGTCGCTCTCCCAGGATCCTCTGGCTCTGGCAGTGGACGCCATGTCCCTGAGCTGGGGGGATCTGGGATTTCTATACCCGTTTCCTCCGATACCCATGCTGCGCAGGGTGCTTCGGAAGTTGGCTCTGGAAAAGGTGGCCGCCGTTCTCGTGGCCCCAAGGTGGCCAAGGCGAGTGTGGTTCGCAGACATCGTTCGGCTGGCAGTGGACCAGTTCGCCCTGCCTCTTCGGCCCGATCTGCTCACTCAGGGTCGGTTGGAAACCATTACTCCCGGTTTGGGATTTGAATTTGGTTCTTTCTGCTCTTCAGGCTCCTCCTTTTGAGCCTTTGCAAGATATTGCTTTGTCTACCCTGACTCAGAAGATTGTCTTCTTGGTAGCGATCACTTCGGTCCGGCGTGTCTCGGAGTTGGCGGCCTTGTCTATCCAGGCGCCTTACTTTGAGAGGCATCAGGATAAAGTGGTCTTTCGGTTCAAGCCAGACTTTCTTCCTAAGGTTGTTTCTGCTTTTCATTTGAACCAAGATATTGTTCTTCCCTCCTTGTGTCCTAATCCTAAGAAGGACATAGAGAGGGTTTTACATTGTTTGGATGTAGTAGGCTGTGTTAAGTACTAGTTGATAATCACGTCTCCTTTTAGTAAGACGGATTCCTTTTTTGTTATGCCCCATGGGCCTAAGAAGGGTTTGGCACCAGCCAAATCTGCTATTAGCAAGTGGATACGTCAGGCCGTTACGGCGGCCTATTCTGCTAAGGGGAAAGTTCCCCCTTTTCGTATCACTGCTCATTCTACTCGCGCCATTGGGGCGTCTTGGGATTTTCAGCACCAAGCTTCTGTTGAACAAGTTTGTAAGGCCGCCACTTGGTCTTCTATTCACACTTTTTCTAAGTTTTACAAAGTTGATGTGCGAGCCTCAGCGGATGCTGTTTTTGACCGCAAAGTTCTGCAGACTGCAGTCATTTAAGTTATGCTTCACCTGGCCTTTAGTTGCCCAGCCCTTGTGGACACTGCTTTTGGATGTCCCATTAAGTGAAGAATATTTAAAAGTGAAGCGGGGTGTGTGGCACACCAAGAATAATACCATTTTGTGAGTACTCACCTGAAAAATGGATATTGTTGGTGTGCCACACACCCCGCTTCACTCCCACCCTTTTCGGTATTTCCGAAGGCTTTCTATGGTGAAGCTTTTTATTTATATCTAATTGATTTTGAGGTTACCAGTGGAATACTGGTACCTTGTCTTTCTGCTTTTTTAATATACTGGTGATTGAAGGGAGGTACCAGGTATATATAGGCCGGAAGGGGGCTCGTTACAAGACTTCCTCTCTGCACAGCGTCACCTGGCGGTGAGTTAACCCATTAAGTGAAGAATATTTAAAAGTGAAGCGGGGTGTGTGGCACACCAACAATATCCATTTTTCAGGTGAGTACTCACAAAATGGTATTTTTACTCATTGTCTTATCTGGTGATTCACTAACAGTGAAATTCTCCAGCTTTTTTCTCATTAATTGAATTTGTTGCATATAAGATGCACCTGCCCATAAGACGCACCTAGGATTTGGGGGAGGAAAATAATAATAAAAAATATTTTTAAACCAAAAACGCACCATTACAGACAGTGTGGCATTCCCATAGGCCGTGTGGGATGCCCCCATTCCATAGACAGTGTAGCATGCCCTCATCCCATTCCCCGTATACCCAGTGTGGCATTCTCTACCCTCCCATTCCCCATATAGGCAGTGTGGCATTCTCCCCCCTCCCATTCCCCATGTATGCAGTGTGGCAAAATTTACATACATACATTCGCCCGGACATTTTTCCCCCACTTTTGGGGAAAAATAAGTGCGTCTTATAGGGTGAACAATACGGAAAATTATTTTAACTGATTTCTCTGTGATCCACAATAATTTGGAGTGGGCGTGCAAAGAACACACCAATCTCCCAAAGGAAGCACCACTACAATCAACAGTATATATTAATGATTTTATTAGTACAAAAAAACAAAGAATTAAAATACATACACCACAAGACAAATTTAAAAACAACCAGTATGGCCAAATGTATCTATATCAATGTATATGGCCCCTAAGGGCCGCTTAAATAACTGCCCTATAGGTGAATAATATTGATTATCCTAGAGTAGTCATAACCCATCCTTTTTGTGCCGGCACAAAAAATCCTAACCACATGTAAATATATGTGCAAATTCATGAAACCAATACTACAAAAATATTAATAATATATATGGCAAAAATATGTGCAAAAACAGTGAATATACAATAAAATAATATCAATATATAAAGTGCAAATACATGAAAAACACATAAACCTAAAACACTACCTAATATTGCACAGGGAAACCCATACCAATAAGACTTTAAAGTGCAGACAATAACAATATATGATATAAATGCAAGTGCCAGCAGAGAGAAAATAAATGGTTAAATCTCACGTCATAAGATAACACCCAGGGCAACAGTCAGGCCAACCTCAGTGAAAAATGTCTGCGCACACAGCCCCCATGCTGCTTCAAGGACAAGGGTTCTCTGTGGATAAAAGGACATATTCTGTGTTGTTGTCAACCTTCATTTTATATTTTCTAGGTTACAAATCAGAATTGCTACCCGGGGTGTTGAGCAGCTGGCGGAGGGTGGAAGGATGGTGTATTCAACTTGCTCACTGAATCCTATTGAAGATGAAGCAGTTATAGTCTCCCTGCTGGAGAAAAGCGAAGGTAAGGCCATTTGTTCCCTTCACAAGCAGTATAAGGCACATTCAAATCACTAGCTGCAGAAAAGCAATGTTCCAGCGATACATGTTATCTCTAAAGTTAACAGAACACTTCACATATATTTAAGAGTACTGTAACTGGATCCGTGCTGAAAACTGTTCTTGAATGAAGGTTTATATCTATTATATGGATGTGTCTACAAGTTGAGCATAATTTGTTATGCTTGATTTTTCTCTGGCCCTATTTTATCACACCAGCACTATAGAAACTATACATTTACAGGATACTCTGGAAACCCAGGATAGTCTATAAAGTGCGCAAACGTTAGCTTTTTGGCTGCCATGTATAATTGGGAGTTAATTTTTCTAATTCAATACTTTAAACTGGACCTTCACCATGATTTATTGAAAAGCCCAAACTCTTAAACTATTCCCCAGCATCTAAAGTTAATATATTTTAAGATTTTAGTCACTTATTAGTTTTTCCTCCACTAGGCTGCAGGACTTTAGGATACGGACTTTAGGATACGGGCGCCGCCATCTTGACTCAGAAGCATCACATTTACTGAGGAGAGGAGAGTGGCATAAAGTTCAGGGGGGTGGGTTATAGCTGTGCTTTGCTCAGACAGAGCAGAGCTGGGGTCAGGAAAAGGTCAGAAATCCCAGAATGCACAGCAGCACAGTCAGAAGGCACTTCCTGTTTGCAGGCTGCCTGATGTCCCATGAGCCGCCATCTTGGATGTTTAAAGGCTCATAACATGCAGGAGGTGCAGGTAGGATGATTTTTAATGTGAGCAATCTTTATGTACAGGGTGTGGGAAACATATAAGATAGACTCTTATTCCGAGTGAAGGATTGCTTTAATGCATCAAGTGGTGGTTTTCCAGGGGGCTATTGGGCTAGAGTTTTTAATTGGCGAAGTGGCAGTTATTGTGATAGAAAAAATATATCATGCTGCTGAATCAACCCTACTTACTTTGTGAGAACAATTTCTTTTCCTCAGATTCAGCAACATATTTAGCTCTGTGTTTGTTTTTTTTTGGTTTTTTTTTTAGACGCACAGCTAAATATGCAGGGCTGAATCGCTCATATTAGATGTGCAAAATTGCTGTTGTGCAATATATTTATATTATACTCCCTGCTTTATGTATTAGCAAATCAGAAGTAAGAAAAATAATTGGTAGCTTACCTTTCTATTGAGTGATTCCAGCACTTTCCTTCCTCTCTGCCTCCTTAGTGAGGAAAAGGAAAATCATTTCCTCATTCTGGTTTCCCTTCCCACCCCGCTGATGTGGTCCACCAATCAACCTTTGTGGGAATAAGTAAGGAAACGCCCCTACTCCCTTGCCCAGATGTCCTAAGTGGTTGACTCCCTGCAGCTATGAAACCCCGGCCTCCTCCCTCCTGTTTTTGTGAATGCGCGGACTGGCTGGAGAGACTCTTCAGCATTTTTCGTCCCCCTTATCTGATCACACTATGTACTGGCAACAATAACTAGAGGTACGACAATGCAATTTTTTTTTTACTATGATTATAGAGCAGTCTTGGGCACAGGTTACAATGTCTTTAGTATAACTTTAAATGTTCACATCCCAAGTGAATACAATACAGTTTAATATCCTTGTACATAAGCCCTATAAAAAGGTAATCATATAATTGTAGGAATTGTGGTTCCAAGCCCCCCCCCCCCCCCTCCCCTAGCCTGATGTTGTCCTCCCTACTTGAAATATTGTCTTTTCCGTGATGAACTTCCTTGTTTGTTTCCTCCTATTGGTTGTTAAAGCGGAACAAAACCCACTGTGGCCATCCCTGGAATCTAAAATATACTACAAACTACACTATACTACAAACCTCAGAACTATCAGGGTGGGTCCTTGGCCGAGTCCTTCAGTGTAGCTGGCTACAGTACATGCAACTTCCTGTTGGGTAGTCTTTGGATACTGATGGAATGGATCAGGGTAGGCACAGTGACAAATGTTAAATTATGAAGGATCCTTAGGGTCCTATTCATGGCATGTTTACTGAAAAGCATGAACTGAAAGCACTGGTGCTACTGTGCTTTTACCATCAAACCAAAAATTCATCATTGCAGCAGGGTTTGGAAAGTAATGTACCTGAGCAAGCACTTTTTGTTGTCTATCTTATGCCACTCTAATCAAGAAAAGGAAAGGAAGATACAGAAATAGAGTAAGGAAACACTTGACTAGACAAATGATTCATAAATATATGCCCAATAACCATATCTTAAACCTCTGGATTATAATTGGTGTTATTAGGATCCCTTGAGCTTGCTGATGTGTCCTCTGAATTGCCTGGATTAAAGTGGATGCCTGGAATCACCAGTTGGAAGGTTAGTGGTGGTTTATGATACTAAACAATGGTTATTGAATACAGTAGACAATAATTATTTCCTCTCTAAATTAGGTTATGACAAAAGAAGGGCAGTGGTATGACAAGTGGGAGGATGTACCCACAAGTAGACACACACAAATTCGACCAACAATGTTTCCTAGAGAGGAAGAACAAATGAAAGCAATGAATCTCCATAGGTGGTGAGAACCTGCAATTGGTGGCAAATGCTGCTAGAGTAAGGTGTTTGCTGCTGTTAAAATCTAAACTTTATTTTTATCACCTTGGCTACATTTTTTTACTAAATGGAGAGAATGTGTAATGTGCTAATGTGTAAATGAGTTATAAATGTATGTGGGCAACCAGTTCTAGTAGCCTGTAGACAGAAAAATCTAAGCCAACACACAGTTTGCATTTGCTCATAGCAAGCATTTAAGCCTCTGGCTAATAACCTTTTAAACCCATAAACTCTTATTGCTAATATATCTGCTCCCTTGATGCAGCTTAAGTTGTGTGTGTCAGATTGCATGACCCCTCCCATTTGGACGATCTTGCTCCCTCATTTTTGGAGCATGCTTTAAGCTTGCCTAGAGAGCTTGTGTTGCTGAAGAAAGGATGACTGTCTTGGATAAAGCTTTATTGCCAGAGTAAATGTCTGGTCACGAAGAGTTATGTAATTGTGTTCTTGCTCTAGTTTTCCATAGGTCGTGTATCATTTGTAAAGCTGACCAAAATACAGCAGTGTGAAAATCATGGGTTATGGTTCACTTTAATGAGGCATCCTTATGTTGGATGCCCTGGTAAATAACTTGATCCCCACTCCTGCAGTTCATGCACCAGCTTTACTCCAGTCAGCATAAACCCCATGAAAAGCATGTGCTATAGACCATACATCTCTGTAATTGCATTGTATCTTTGGGCCACAGCCATCCATTGACTTAAACATTGTGGCCTCCCTGAAGCTGAGCAGTCAGCCGTTCGGATTGACAGTGGGAGAGAGCATGCCGCAGACTGCAGGGGTACAGTGATGCAGATCCTCCCTATTATGCCACTCTGTTCAAAACTATGCTGTATGACGTACATTAGTATGGGGTGGGGGGGGATCAGTACTTTATTCTTAGTATACAGTACGTCCTGCTCCAAATATAATACTTACACTCCGGTTATCCTCCGCCAGATGGCGCTGTACTGCAGAAGCATGCGAAAACAGGCTGCTCCCGGCCCTTCATATACCCAGGGACCTCCCACAAATCCCCAGATTTCTCTGCAGTGCTGACTGCGAAGACATGAAGTATCACTCTCTCGCATGTGAGCGGGGCTACCAAGCCTGTGGCCCTGTTGGACTATTCCCACCCGTCCTCCCTGTGATGTGCCTCCCAGCTTGGGCTGCGTCGGTCGGGTGAAAGTAGGCAGCACCTTGTGTGCTTACGGAGCCATGCTCCACCGCAGTCCCCCACCAAAGGGTAGGCGGTTTAGGCTGATGGTGAGCCTCTAGAGGATGCCCCTCCCGCGCTATTAACCCATGCCCCGTGTAGAGGTGGGCCCTATACAAAGGGTCACCATCCTCCCTCGTTTCCCCCCGTAGTCCGGGGGGAAAGAAAGGGGGGGGGGTGTGTGTGTGTGTAGTAAGGTCTGGTGTATGTTTTACATGTTATGGCCTTAGTCTGACCGGACTAGTATCTCTGGGGACAGAACCGCGCAGTTAGTTCCTTCTGTGTAACTTCCTTGCTGGATGTGCGGCGACGCCGCCACAGACGCTGCAACGTCTTCAGTGGCAGATCATCTCCTCTAGTGTTCCATTCACTCCGCTCCTATTACAGTTTGTATCCACCTCAGAGCTTCTCGCTCTTCGGGGGGGCGGGGACATAGGTTGGCGCGCTCCGCGTCACGGGACGATCTGGCCCGCCCTTCGAGGTTCGCTTTGGCGCCATTTTGCTGCTGATCGCAGGCATGTGTGGTGGCGATCCTCCTCCTCCCTTGGTCTGTAAGTGCCCTAGTGGGCGATTTTTATGATCCTTCTTACTGCGCATGGTTCTGACTCCCTTTATTCCCATTATATCTTTCAGACTGGTGAACACCATTGGCTTCTCCCGGCCCGGTGTTAAATTATGGCGGACCTTGTTAAATTCTCCCACTTCCATAGCGGGTCTTGGGGCATCCAGGGTTACTTATTGTGTAAATCCCTACCAGCATATTGTGCCTTGATTAATCACCATATGGAAGCATCTCAGAATTATGCGACCGGGGTCCCTCCGGGACAAGACTGGCGGTGTATAGCGTGTGGACAACCCCATGCTGATGCTGGCAGGGCACGGGTCTGCGTACCCTGTGCCGAGCAAGCACTGGGCCTGCAATCAGGTCGGCCAGTGGCTACACCTAGCTTCAATTCCCCTATCTCCCCAGGCATAAATCTCTCTCCTGCTGAGTTGCCTACAAGTGGGGAATTGCAGCCTGCCGGCCCTTCCAGGCGGCCTACGGTTGAACAGATTATTGCTAGGTTGTCAGAGCGTATGGGCCCTGGTAGAAAGCGGCATCTGTCGTCCCATGTTTCTGTATGCTCTGAGAACTGAGGGGTTTTCTACTCCCTGTGACTATACCCCTTCTGAAGAAGGGGAATTGTTCTCTGACTCCAGCTCTTCTGATGAGATGACGAGGACTCACGATGATTCTGGCCCGGAATACTGGGGCCAGTGTGACACTGATGACCTGTTGCTTAAGGTCTTTAAGGCACTGTCTATCTCTCCCCCCGGTCAGGTCCCCAAGCCTAGAGGGAAGAGTTTCCATACTGCGACTGCACGTTTGGAATTTTTTAATTTTTAGAGCAGGCTCATTTCAATGCTCTTGTCCTCAAAGAATGGGAATGCCCCAGTAAACTTCCAGGGGACTGGGACAGGAAATACCCATTTCCCCTTGAGATGGTTAATTGTTGGTCGTCACCCCCTGTGGTGGATGCGCCGATCATAGGGGTCCCTAACCCCCCCTTTATTACAACCCCTGCCTATAGCGCCCTTCGGGATGCCGAGGACCGACGCATTGAGCTGCTGGCCTCCCATGCCTTTCCTGTGCCGGGACGGCGCTGCGTCCGGCCTGTGCCGCAGCCATTACTGCGGTGGCCACTAGGACCCTCCTCAAGAAATTGCTCGATCATCACCCTGAGGATCTCCCTTGGGAGGTGTTCAATGCACTCTCCAATTGTGATGTATTTGTGAAGTTTATTCTATTGGCGCTAGAGGACGCGATTAGAATGTGTGCAAGAACTTCCGCCCTTGCGGTGGCTATTCGTCGCCTGCTCTGGCTGCGACAGTGGGGTGCTGATGATGCTACAAAAAAGACTCTTACTGGGCTCCCCTTCAGAGGGCGACGCCTATTTGGGGCCCGTCTAGACCTGTTTGGAAAAAAGGGCAAATCGCCCCTTCGCAGACGGCCGTCCCGGCCCCCTCGAGGCAGGAGCACCCCCCCTCCCCCCTACCTTATTGTTAAACAGGAACCAGGGGTGTCTTCCCGGATTTTTGGGGCTGACTCCTTTCCCACGATCAGCAGGCAACGCTCTGGCCCCTCTGGCGGGGCTAAGCCCAAATCTTCCCCCTCAAGCATGACTGCAGCACCTTGCTCTTATCAGGAGGCATCTCGCCTCACTCTGGCGGTTCAGGAGGTGGTGTCCTCCAGATACAGGATAGAGCTTGCTGCATTGCCCTCCCCAGTTCTTTGTCAGACCCCAGGTACTCCTGGTCTCTGCCCCTGTTTGGTTGCTGGCTCAGGCCATGTTAGGCCTGCAAGGTCTGAGGGTCTCTTGCAGATTGCCTGTAATAGGCAGAGGCAAGGGCCGATATACCACCTCCCACAGCCCCCCAAAGGATGGGTCAGGTGGCCATTCTGGATTCACAACAATTCTCTTGCACGGATACTCTTGCGTTAGGCCATCAGCACCTTGCGCCCAGGTGCGTCTTGCTGCCTGGGGCACTCTTCAATGCTTAGGTTTACATTCCTGCGCCCTCAGATTCTGAGGCTCTCCAGGTTCGTGTTGGAATTCCAACTCTGTTTCCTTGTGGCCCTGCTATCTGGCCTCTCTTCAATTCCTAGAGTGTCACTCAGGTGCGGTCGATGGTGATGTTTCTGATGAGACCAAGGGACGTCCGCCTGATGTTTACCAGGATGCCCTTCCTCATTTCCCTGTCTCTGAGTCAGGGTAGTTGGATACCCGGCTGGCGGCCATTGGGAGTCATTGGATGGGTGTTCAATCACCTCGAGTCCTCGATGTTCCCTAAAGTGGTGACTCCATTACTAGGAATGATTCTGTATCAGGTCCAAACCAGATTCTCCCCCTTTCAGCAATTCGGTGGGCACTCTGGTCTCATGGGCCCAGTCCCTCACTACTGTTCCGGTTTCTTAACCAGGCAGGGATGCAACTGCTGGGCCGTGTTTAATTGGCTCGGCAGGAGCCCGAGCAGCTAAGAGGCCCTTTGTGCTTAGTTCCCTTGGGCCGTCTGCGACCTCTAGTGGTAAGCATAGGACAGGGATCCAGCACCCCTGGAGCAGGGCCTATGGACCTTCCCTCCTGTATGACATTTTTTCTCTTGAAAGTGGATTAACTCGTGGGATCGGTCTGGGGGCAGTTCCCTCTTGTCCTCCTGGAGGTGGCCTCCATGGCCGCCAACCTTTCAGGTTGAGGGGATGGTTCTTCAAAAAAACTTCTGGCGATTTTGGGGTGGTGGGGCCCTTAGAGGGTCCTTACGTCTATGGAAGTCTAAGCAAAAAGCATTTTCAGTTGGCCCTTCTCGCTGGCCGTTCCCCCTCCGAAATTGCCAGGCTGGGGGTGCTCGGTCCGTCTGACAGCAGACGTTCTACACTGAAGGGGCCTGGAGCTGTTGAGACAATGCTCCCTGCATGTTAGTGATATTAGCTCCGGCGAAGCCCCTCTGTGACAGGATGTGCTAATCCCCATGTCGTTATGGAGTCCAATCAGTTAGGGACCTGTTGGGTCCCGTCATCTTCACAGGCTATCGGCCCTTGTTTCCCTGTCCCAGGATCCTATGTCAGCGGTCCGGATGCCTTTAGTACCGTCATGACAGGACATTGGTCCTGTATGTTCTTCTCTGTTCCCTCTGCTAGGCAGGGTTATGCGGAAGATTACTCTGGTAAGGGGACCAATGATTCTGGTGGCCCCAGTTGACCTAGTTGAGTGTGGTTACAGACATGGTACTGCGGTCTGTAGTTCTGCATCTTGCCAGGAGTGCCAGTTGATCACTCTGGGCCCCCCTTATGTCACTATAATTCATGGTCCCTTGCCTAGTCTGTCTGCTGAAACATACATCTTGTTGGAGACAAGTTTAGCTGTCTCGGTGTTGGTGACTATGGGAAGGCTAGGAGTAAGTCTCTTCCTCGTCTTCTTCTATTGTGGTTGGGTATGGCATATCCACATTTATTGGGCGAGTCTAGTTCTCTTATTGTTGAACGTTCTTGGTTCCCAGGTTCCAGTGTGGCTTTCAGCATGAATTGGAGTTGGTTCCTCAGCTCAGTTCTCTGAGGGGTCAGGCTCTGCCCTGTCCACCTCGCCTTAACTGTCTCTGGTTCTGTCTTACTTGGTTAAGACTTCTTTCAGGGGGTGCTCATCTGTGTCCTCCATGTACTTCTAGGGTCCCTGTTGGGATTGAGGTTGAATTTATTCCGTCTGCTTGCAGGATTGTCCCTTGGTCCTATCCGGGATGCTGTCTGGATGTCCTTAGCCTCCAGGTTGTCCTTCTGGTGACTTTTGCCTTGGTCCGGCGTGTGTTAGTGGCAGTTTCAGCCTACCTGAAGCCGGATTCCCTACATCTGTTGGTGTCGTATGTTCAATTATCTGAGATATTGTTTTCCCCTTCTTGCAACGTCAAGGAGGTGGTTCTGCATCCCTCATGCAGGGGATGGCAGTTTTTCTTAGAAGTCACTGTGTCCCTTAGGGAAAATGAGGTGGCTTGGGGTCTTTACATCCTGAATGTGCTCATTTTCGCCCACTCTCGGAGTCGGGCGGTTTGGTCCTGGTTTTACCTTTAATGGATGTTACTCATAGTACCTTGTTTTTGGTCTTGGTTTCTGCCAAATTCATTGCTTATCTGATTCAGGCTATTACTCAGGCCTATTTAGGCAAGGGGGAGAACCTCCCTTGTCGCCTTGATTCCCTTGGGCTTTAGCTCTGGTTTGGCTGTTGAATGGTTTGGTTAGGCCACTAACATTGGCCTTCTGTTTTCATCCCTTTTGCAAGGTTCTTCTTTACAATGTTGTTGTTAGGGCCTCAGCTCATGCTGTATTGGCCGTCAGGTTCTGCAGGTGACAGTGCTTTAACTGTCTGCTGTGGTCATATTGTTGGGGATCCCACCCTACTTACGGATACTGCTTTTGGATGTCCCAAGTGTAAGTATTATCTGCAAAATCAAATCGTGCTATATATATGAACACCCAGACTACGTTGTTTATGCCAAAAAAGTGAACAATATTTTAATAAAGTGTACACCGATGAAACAATGAACATAAAAGAACCAGTATTATACAATTCAGCCACTAGGTGGCCCTGATATCTCGCCACAGATGCAGGATTTTCTCCTACAGTTACTCCATATTATTCTACACAAGAATTACTTTTCTTTCAATAAACAATTCTATTTACAAATTCAGGGCACTGCCATGGGCTCCAACATGGCACCAAGCTATGCCAATCTGTATATGGCAAATTTCGAGTCCAACTATGTCTATACCACAACAGCATTCTGCACAGACATTCTGATTTGGATGCGATACATTGACGATGTCTTTATGATATGGCAGGGCACGGAAGCATCCTTGATATCTTTTCATGCATACTTGAATCAGTGTCTCCCTACTATTTCTTTCACACTTGAACACAGTACCGACACAATACATTTCCTGGATGTGAATGTACATCTGGAAGGGGGCATAATTAGCACTGATGTCTACCACAAACCAACTGACCGCATTACTTTTCTACATGCCAACAGCTTTCACCCCCCCCAATCTCATCAAATCCCTGCCGTACAGCCAGTTTGTACGCATCAGACGCATCACTTCTACAGACGCCCAATACGAGAGAATCCTCCAATCTCATAAGCAATTTACTGACGAGAGGATACAACTTTACAGACCTCCAGGCTGCACAAGCCAAGGCACGCTCACTGGACAGACAGTCACTTTTACGCTTCAAAGGTAAATCACAGAGTAACAGGATCCCCTTAGTACTTACTTACTCTAGCTTGTCCAATCGGGTCAAATCTATTGTACGTAGACACTGGTCTGTACTAAGTAGTGATACACAATTGTCTGACCTGTTTAAGGAACCACCGGTGTTTGCACATCGAAGGGCACGCAATCTTAGGGACACCCTGGTCAGCACAAACTTTGAACAACAGACCACCATGGCTCGTTCCAACTGGCTCACTGACCTACCTAAACCAGTGGGTATGTATCCCTGTGGTCACTGTGCGCAGTGCAGTTTCGCCCTCAAAACTACCACCTTTTCCCACCCCATGACGGGAAAATCTTACTCTCTTAGAGACTTTGCCAACTGTTCTACATCTAATGTCATATATTTACTTAAATGTCCTTGCGGCAAGGCGTACGTTGGCAAGACCTCTAGGGCAATAAGAAATCGTATAAGCGAACACCGGTCTGACATCAGAAATTCCATACTAGAGTCTTCAATAACCAGGCATTTTTTAGAACAAGGCCATCATATCAGTCAATTAAGATTCTTAGTCATTGAGGTTGTGAAGGGATCACCGAGGGGTGGGGACTTAAATAGAAAACTGTTGCAACGTGAATTATTTTGGATCTTTGAACTCCGAACCAAACAACCCCTTGGCCTCAATGAGGACCTAGATTACTCAGTCTTTTACTGACCTTGGTCCAGCATAGGTAGATCTTACCCCTGGATATCTCTCCCCACCATATGGGATATAGACTTAACCCATATTTCTTCCCCTTGGATATTGTGCTTAGGATTTGACACACAGACCTCCTCCAGGACAGGAGTATGTGTGTCTTTTTTAGTATCCATCACGGTCACCTTATCTCACTTGTATAACTTTGGTAAAATATGTGTTTTTGGCACGTTTATCACACCACAATATCACATCATGTTTTTAAATTGTATATTTTTTTAAAATTTCATACAGCGACTAGGGTTGCAGTGCAATGTTCCCGCAATGTTCCAGTGCCTATATGTAGGCAATTGAGACCGGGCCCGCCGCACAGAAGGTGCACAGGTGATACGTGCCGATCACTGTACACATCCCTCCGTATCAGTTCCCAGGGCAACGGGAGACGCATTCTTCTACGAGCGCTACGCCACTTCCGGTCAGATGGACTCCAACACTTCCGTCGCCGCCCAGGTCGGCGGCCATCTTCTTGGTTTGATACCTACCTGTCGCCGCAACGCAGTATATTACAACATCAAGTACTTTCTCTCTTTTTTTCATCTCCGGAGTGGACATGAACTGCGCCTCACGCAGGCGGTACAAAGCTAATTTGCCCAACATTTCCCAGCATGAACTTATCCTAACATCGGGACGCACAATTGGCAGCCATTTTTCAGTGGCCCATCTCTAGGGACATTCTGACGCCGCCTGAAGAACAGAAGTTACATCTATACTACAATATCATAACTGACTTTCCGGCACCCCGCTGCACTTTAACGGCACCCACACGACCCCGTGCGCCTGGCTGTCATATTATGGGCTTCTTTTGCCCGATATGCAGCGGGTCGGGGTCGCGTGCGGCGACCGCTGATGACGTCAGCATTCGGCGCCATGACGCGCGCTGCTGCTGGGCGCCATCCTGGAACATTGCCTTACTATTTAAACTGCATCTGCACACTCATGGATACACCCGACCCTCCTGACGAAGGTTTCCATACCGAAACGTTGAGGGGTATTTGGATGTCATTTTTCCACTAGGTACTCTGCTCATACTGATATGTTGCTATGCCAGGTTAGATTGGCTTACTCTTGTTTACCATGCATTGTTGTTATGCTTTAAAGTGGAACTGGTAGGCATGCACTATGAAACCTTAATATTTGCTCGCACTACTAAATCTACCTTTACCAAGTATATTACTTTGTATACTATTCCATGCATTTCACAGGTTTCAATGGGGGCATGTCTCCATAGGGCCACCTAGTGGCTGAATTGTATAATACTGGTTCTTTTATGTTCATTGTTTCATCGGTGTACACTTTATTAAAATATTGTTCACTTTTTTGGCATAAACAACGTAGTCTGGGTGTTCATATATATAGCACGATTTGATTTTGCAGATGATACTCATTGTGCAATTGAGTGGGCACACTTGGCTATAACTTTGAACCCCGTTCCTATAATAACAAGTTTATCTCTTCCTTATCTGATATTTTTGGTGTGCATACATAACCTTGAAGTTACCTTCCAAGTGTAAGTATTATATTTGGAGCAGGACGTACTGTATACTAAGAATAATACAATTCTGTGAAATACTCACCTGTAGAATTGGTATTATTAGTATACAGTACGTCCTGCTCCACCCCACCCTGTTGCATTATTCTGGATCCCCTGTATGGTGATTGTTATCTTGTTATTGTTACTAGTTGTTCTGGGTGGTTTTTAATTCTCCCGGCTTCTTGTTCACTGCTTTTCAATGCTGGGGATTTGTGGGAGGTCCCTGGGTATATGAAGGGTTGGGAGGAGCCTGTTTTCGCATGCTTCTGCAGTACAGCGCCATCTGGCGGAGGATAGCCCAAGTGTAAGTACTATATCTGGAGCAGGACGTACTGTATACTAATAATACCAATTCTACAGGTGAGTATTTCACAGAATTGTATATTCTAAGTATGTTACACACCCCGCTTCAAACATTAATAATTACTCTTGGGTTACTCCACCAGCAGGTGGCGACGTTGCAGAGAAGTCTTGAAAAAAACGAGCCCCTCCTGATCTATAATACCTGGGACCTCCCACTTATCTCCCAGTGTTCTTCTTCTCTGCAAGATGGCGACAAGACAGAAGAAAGAAGTCTCCTGAAAGAAGTTAAAACCCCGGCACCCCCCCATGGTCTATTTCTGCCCAGTCATTTTTTGTATGCCCTTAGTGTTACATTCCGGAAGCCTCCCAGCCTAGGCTGCTGGCTGGGCAAAGGTAGATGGCACCTCATGGTGTCTAGGAGCTGTACGGGTCTCCGGAGGGGGGGGGGGGGGCTGGGCCGGAGCACTTCGCGCGTTGTGCCCGGCCCCCCCTTCTTCTTCTCCCTCTCGCGCTGGTTACGGTCTCGAGGTGCTGGCAGGCCAAATAACAAATAAACAATGTGGGTGACTAACAACCCACTGGTGAAGACGGCCCTCCCAATGTGTGTAAAAATTACTGAGAAAACAAAAAAAGCAGAGATGTACAATGAACTGCTAATGAGAAGATGCTTCCTGAATGAAGGGAGCACATTAGCAGCAGATCAGGGCTGGTGCGGGGAGTGGGCCCCCATACTATAGCTAGTGCACTGGTTTGGGGTAGGGATTACTGGGCTTCCCCTAGTCGAGTTTCCGTGAAAACCCGGGGCTCCACAACCCTATGACCTCGCCCAAATTAACAGTATTAACCCTTTAAGTGCCAGCCTACCTGGAGTTTTTGTCACACTCTGTTGCCAGACCATTTTGCACTATTTTGCGCTCCCCATGTTCAAATGTGATTTTTGAAGGGATTTCCAAGGATTTCCCAGGAAAATGATATATTGTTTTTTTCAGCAGAGTCTGGGCTTTAACATGAAATGTCTTGTTTTTCAGGTGTATTCTCAATATTTTTGGGTGAAATATGTGCAAAAAATAAAAAATAAAAAAATGTTTACATATTGTAGTTTTTTTTTTGTAATAAAAAATGTAAGTTTGTCAATGAAATCTTACTGCGTGTGAAATCCCAATTTCTCCTGGTTACAGCGGTACCACATATGTATTGGTAGACACCCTTTCCTGCCCTGGAGACTCCCCCAAACTGAAACAGCGCTTTAGGGGATTTTCAGATAAAATACAACTATGCTACGCAATATGCGCACCTTGCAGTTTTTCCAGAAAAACAACCCTTTACATTTGAAATACCCCCAACAAACTATATATTCTCTGGAAGTACACACCTCAGGCTTTCTAGGCGTACTAGGCTTGTTGATGTGGCCATAGTTTTCTGGAAGTAATCCCTCAATGGATTCTTTGGTTGCAAAGAGTTTCCCTAAAAAAAGGATAAAGCAGAATCAAAGCCACATTTTCCTAAAAAAAACTATATACAAACAAGAAAAAACAAGTTTAATCTGAAAACGCAACATCCCCCGAACAGAACAATACCCAACATGCATAGCTACTGTCAAGGGAAGAGTTGCCAAACACCCCAAAGTAAAGCATGTGCGTAACGGTAATTTTACTTGAAAATTTCAGCTCTGCAGACAAAGTGCGCACCTTGCGATTTTTCAACCAAAACAACCCTTGACATTTGGAATATCCCCCATAAACCATATATTCCCTGAAAGTACACACGTTAAGCTTTAAGGGTACCCAGCTTGTTCTAGTGGGCTCATCTTTCTGGAATTATTACCTCAAAGAATTCTTTGTTTGCGCAGGGTTTCCCTAAAAAATGTATAAAAAGCTGAATAAACACCTTTTCCTAAAAATATAAATATGCAAACCAGAAAAAACAAGCTAAGTCTGAAAGCGCAAGGTCCCCCGAACAGAACAATACCCAACATGCATAGGTACTATTAACCCTTTTAATTGCCAGCCTACTTGAGATTTTGTCACCCTCTGTTGACAGGCCATTTTTCCCCATTTTGCGCCATTTTTGCTGGAACTTTCAGGAAAATTATATATATATATATTTTTTTTCAGCAGAGTTTAGGCTTTAACATGAAATGTCTTGTTTGTAATTTTTTTTTTTTTTTTTTTTACAATATTAAGTTAAAAAAAAAAAAAAAAAATTTTTTTTTAGAAAATTGACTCCTTTATTTTAAATAAAAAATGTATTTTATTAAGGAAAATCATATTGCATGTGAAAGCCCCATTTCTACCGATTAGAACGGTACCACATATTTATCGGTAGCCCCCTGTTCCTGCCCAGGAGACCCCTCTAACTGAAACAAGTATTTTATAACATTCACAAATAAAATACAAATACCATCCACACTACAAAGGGTTAAATCGAGAAAAAAAATGACATAGGGTCCCCCCTCCCAGGGGAGGGAGACCCCATTTTTTTTTTTAATTTTTAAGGGTTAAAAACCCTTAAAAATCAAAAAAAAAATTGACGTGGGATCCCCCTTACCCAAAGTAACCAGCCCGGGACCAGCTATGGGGGCTTGTAGGCACAGAGTGGGGGGGGGGCAGCTTTTGTGGCCCCCCCACCCTGCAGCCTACGAGCCCACATAAGCCTATGTGGGCCCGGGCTCTTCTGCCCCCCCCCCTGGCCTTTGGGGAGGCAGGTAATGGGGGTGCCGGGGGTTAATGGCAAGCCACCCGCTAGCGCAGGTGACTTGCCATCCCCCCAGCCTTGTGAACTGGTATAGGGGTCATGAACCCCTTACCAGTTCACAAGGGGTTAAAAGTAAATAATGACACAGACACACACTGAGAAAGAAAATATTTTATTAATTTTTATTTTTTTTTACACTTACCTCCCATCCATCCTGGAGCACTCTGTCCCTCGGCGATCACTGGCTTCTGCTCACCTGCTGGAAGCCTTTTATAGCTGCTGGATGACAGAACACAAAGGGTTAATAAAAAAAAAGACATAGGGTCCCCCCTCCCAGGGGAGGGGGACCCTATTTTTTTTTTTTTTGATTTTTAAGGGTTAAAAACCCTTGAAAATCAAAATAAAAATTGACGTGGGGTCCCCCTTACCCAAATTAACCAGCCCGGGACCAGCTATGGGGGCTTGTAGGCACAGAGTGGGGGGCCAGCTTTTGTGGCCCCCCCACCCTGCAGCCTACGAGCCCACATAGCCTATGTGGACCCGGGCTCTTCTGCCCCCCCCGGCCTTTGGGGAGGCAGGTAATGGGGGTGCGGGGGGGTTAATGGCAAGCCACCCGCTAGCGCAGGTGGCTTGCCATCCCCCCAGCCTTGTGAACTGGTATAGGGGTCATGGACCCCTTACCAGTTCACAAGGGGTTAAAAGTAAAAAATGACACAGACACATAAGAAAAAAAATCTTTATTTTATTTTACACTGTACTCACCTCCGATCCGACGTCCCTCGCCGCTGTCCCGCGCCGATCATCTCTGATCGGAGCCTCCTCACCTGACACCCGCCCTGCTCCGATCACCACCGGCATCTGACAGATGCCGGAGCTCGGAGGGGGTATAGGAGGAGCGGGATGACGTCATCCCGCTCCTCCCACAATGTAGCCACGGGCATCGCCGCCATTACTAGAGGTGAGGACCCGGAAGAGGGTCCTCACCTGAAGACTGCGCAGCCCAGGGGGGGGATCGGACCCCCCCCCTGGTGAAGAGGAGACCCGACAGAAGGCTCGGGCGCGGAGGTGGGTAAATGACAGTTTTGTTTTTTTTTACAGCGCCGATGTCAGCGCTGGAAACGGGGGGGGGGGGGGGTGGCGGCGGCTGGTTTCGGGCCCCCTCCTGAAGACTGAGGACGACGGGGGGGGGGGGGGGGCGGCTGGTTTCGGGCCCCCTCCTGAAGATGCGATCGGATGCCCCCCGCAGGAAGAGGGGACCCCAAGCTTCACGGGGATACCGGAGGTAAGTGTTTTTTTTTTTTTCTATTTTTTAACTGTTTGGGGGAAATGCCAGGCACGTAGTTTGTACGTGCTTGGCACTTAAGGGTAGGAGAAGCAACCACGTAGAAACTACGTGCTTGGCATTTAAAGGGTTAAACAATATTAAAAACAAACTAGACAAAAGTGCAATTTCCGGGGAAATTGCGTGAAGTGGTCTTGCCTCCGCCAGTTCTCTACAACTGGAGTGGGCAGAGTAACTGGGTGGAGCGGGCGGAGTAACTGGGTGGAGTGGGTGGAGTAACTGGGTGGAGTAACTGGGTGAAGTGGGCGGAGTAACTGGGTGGAATGGGCAGAGTAACTGGGTGGAGCGGGCGGAGTAACTGGGTGGAGTGGGTGGAGTAACTGGGTGGAGTAACTGGGTGAAGTGGGCGGAGTAACTGGGTGGAGTGGGCAGAGTAACTGGGTGGAGTGGGCAGAGTAACTGGGTGGAGCGGGTGGAGTAACTGGGTGGAGTAACTGGGTGGAGTAACTGGGTGGAGTATCTGGGTGGAGTGGGTGGAGTATCTGGGTGGAGTGACTTGAGTAACTGTTGTGTGGTTGGAGTCACTGGAGTAACTGTGGAAAGGTTTGACTGAGCAGAGTAACTATATGGAGTAGGCAGAGTAACTGTATGGATTGTTTTGAGTAAAGATAGTAAGCATTCTTCTTTTTTCTATGGTCAGATTATTTATAGACATGTTAGAAGCTATTGTGTGGCTATTTAATTATTTATCTTTTTTAATGCAAATTTCGCGATACTGCTCCTTTAAGGGGAGTTTCCTGAGACTTGATGTGTGGGCGGAGCAGCTGTAACGAGCCAGGCTGCAGCTGTGTTGCTATGGAAACTCACTCTGAGGTAAACTGAGAATGCACATTAAAACACATTTCTAATGCACTGGTGGTTGCCATATTCAAATGACTGTAGCTTAAAAAGTATACATCCTACAGCAAAGAGCTTTATACTGTAAGAATCACAAGAGCTAGGCGAACAATGTGGTGTATAACATGTCTCTGAAATATTAAAAATGAAGGCACAGTCGCAGTTTAGAAATTGCCATTCAAATTTGTGGTGTCTAGAGTGGAGTTTCAATGAATGTCAATGGGAGGTGTGAGTTGCAAACAAAAGGTCATATTGTGAAATCTGTTCGGGCTATGGCTTAGCCTTGGACATTTTTAGCGGCAGCAGGGATAGCTGAACGTTTTGATATAAGATTTGTGTAGGTGGGATTAAAAATGAGGGAGAGGTCGCAGTTTAGAAATCATGTCCTGATTTTTCATTTCACACGCATCTCCCACTCTAGCTTTGAAAATACCTCCCATTCATTCCTATGGGAAAATTGCGCCAGGAAAACGCCAATATTTCGGAAACCGTTTGGCGAAACGTTCCACAAAATATAAGCACACCATTCGGGAACGATCCGCACGTTTTGGTATATTATGGTCTATGTAGTGTCAAAACTGTGGGAGGAGTTACAGTGCAAAAATGCTTGGAATAAAAATAAGAATAAGAACTAGACAAAGTGCAATTTCCGGGGAAATTGCGTGAAGTGGTCTTGCCTCCGCCAATTCTCTACAACTGGAGCGGGCGGAGTAACTGGGTGGAGGGGACGGAGTAACTGGGTGGAGTAGGCGGAGTAACTGGGTGGAGTGGGCGGAGTAACTGTTGTGGTGTTGGAGTGGGCGGGGTAATTGGGTGGGGTGGGTGGAGTAACTGGGTGGACTGTGCAGAGTAACTGGGTGGAGTGGGCGGAGTAACTGGGTGGAGTGGGCGGAGTAACTGGGTGGAGTGACTTGAGTAACTGTTGTGTGGTTGGAGTGGGTGGAGTAACAGGGTGGAGTGGTCGGAGTAACTGGGTGGAGTGGGCGGAGTAACTGGGTGGAGAGGGCGGAGTAACTGTTGTGTTGTTGGAGTGGGCGGAGTAATTGGGTGAGGTGGGCGGAGTAACTGGGTGGAGTGTGCGGAGTAACTGGGTGGAGTGGGCAGAGTAACTGGGTGGAGTGACTTGAGTAACTGTTGTGTGGTTGGAGTGGGCGGAGTAACTGAGTGGAGTGGGCGGAGTAACTGGGTGGAGTGGGCGGGCTAACTGGGTGGAGTGGGCGGACTAACTGGGTGGAGTGGGCGGGCTAATTGGGTCGAGTGGGCGGGCTAACTGGGTGGAGTGGGTGGAGTGGGCGAGGTGGAGTGGGTGGAGTGGGCGGAGTGGGCGAAGCAACTGGGTGGAGTGGGCGGAGTAACTGGGTGGAGTGGGCAGAGTAACTGGGTGGAGTGGGCAGAGTAACTGGGTGGAGTGGGCAGAGTAACTGGGTGGAGTGGGCAGAGTAACTGGGTGGAGTGTGCAGAGTAACTGGGTGGAGTGGGCGGAGTAACTGGGTGGAGTGGGCGGAGTAACTGGGTGGAGTGGGCAGAGTAACTGGGTGGAGTGACTTGAGTAACTGTTGTGTGGGTGGAGTGGGCGGAGTAACTGGGTGGAGGGACTTGAGTAACTGTTGTGTGGGTGGAGTGGGCGGAGTAACTGGGTGGAGTGGGCGGAGTAACTGGGTGGAGTGGGCGGAGTAACTGGGTGGAGTGGGCGGGGTAACTGGGTGGAGTGGGTGGGGTAACTGAGTGGAGTGGGCGGGGTAACTGGGTGGAGTGGGCGTAGTAACTGGGTGGAGTGGGCGGAGTAACTGGGTGGAGTGGGCGGAGTAACTGGGTGGAGTGGGCGGAGTAACTGGGTGGAGTGGGCGGAGTTACTGGGTGAAGTGGGTGGGGTAACTGGGTGAAGTGGGCGGGGTAACTGGGTGGAGTGGGCGGGGTAACTGGGTGGAGTGGGCGGAGTATCTGGGTGGAGTGACTTGAGTAACTGTTGTGTGGTTGGAGTCACTGGAGTAACTGTGGAAAGGTTTGATTGAGCAGAGTAACTATATGGAGTAGGCAGAGTAACTGTATGGATTGTTTTGAGTAAAGATAGTAAGCATTCTTCTTTTTTCTATCGCCAGATTATTTATAGACATGTTAGAAGCTATTGTGTGGCTATTTAATTATTTATCTTTTTTAATGCAAATTTCGCGATACTGCTCCTTTAAGGGGAGTCTTCCTGAGACTGGGTGTGTGGGCGGAGCAGCTGTAACGAGCCAGGCTGCAGCTGTGTTGCTATGGAAACTCACTCTGAGGTAAACTGAGAATGCACATTAAAACACATTTCTAATGCACTGGTGGTTGCCATATTCAAATGACTGTAGCTTAAAAAGTATACATCCTACAGCAAAGAGCTTTATACTGTAAGAATCACAAGAAGAAGACCTATAATGTGGTGTATAACATGTCTCTGAAATATTAAAAATGAAGGCACAGTTGCAGTTTAGAAATTGCCATTCAAATTTGTGGTGTCTAGAGTGGAGTTTCAATGAATGTCTATGGGAGGTGTGAGTTGCAAACAAAAGGTCATATTGTGAAATCTGTTCGGGCTATGGCTTAGCCTTGGACATTTTTAGTGGCAGCAGGGATAGCTGAACGTTTTGATATAAGATTTGTGTAGGTGGGATTAAAAATGAGGGAGAGGTCGCAGTTTAGAAATCATGTCCTGATTTTTCATTTAACACGCAGTTCCCACTCTAGCTTTGAAAATACCTCCCATTCATTCCTATGGGAAAATTGCGCCAGAAAAACGCAAATATTTCGGAAACCGTTTGGCGAAACGTTCCACAAAATATAAGCACACCATTCGGGAACGATCCGCACGTTTTGGTATATTATGGTCTATGTAGTGTCAAAACTGTGGGAGGAGTTACAGTGCAAAAATGCTTGGAATAATAATAATAAAAATAATATATCAGCAAGAACAATAAGTGATCTTGCCAAGCAAGACCACTTAACTAGACAAAGTGCAATTTCCGGGGAAATTGCATGAAGTGGTCTTGCCTCCACCAGTTCTCCACCAGGCGGAGTAACTGGGTGGAGTGGGCGGAGTAATTGTTGTGTGGTTGGAGTGGGCGGAGTAATTGGGTGGAGTGGGCGGAGTAATTGGGTGGAGTGGGCGGAGTAACTGGGTGGAGTGGGCGGAGTAACTGGGTGGAGTGGGTGGAGTAACTGTGGTGTGGTTGGAGTGGGCGGAGGAACTGGGTGGAGTGGGTGGAGTAACTGTTGTGTGGTTGGAGTGGGCGGAGGAACTTGAGTAACTGTTGTGTGGGTGGAGTGGGTGGAGTAACTGGGTGGAGTGACTTGAGTAACTGTTGTGTGGGTGGAGTGGGCAGAGTAACTGGCTGGAGTGACTTGAGTAACTGTTGTGTGGTTGGAGTGGGCAGAGTAACTGGCTGGAGTGACTTGAGTAACTGTTGTGTAGGTGGAGTGTGCGGAGTAACTGGGTGGAGTGGGCGGAATAACTGGGTGGAGTGGGCGGAGTAATTGGGTGGGGTGGGCGGAGTAACTGGGTGGAGTGGGTGGAGTAACTGGGTGGAGTGGGTGGAGTAACTGGGTGGAGTGACTTGAGTAACTGTTGTGTGGTTGGAGTTGGTCGAGTAACTGGGTGAAGTGTGCGGAGTAACTGGGTGGAGAGGGCTAAGTAACTGGGTGGAGTGGGCAGAGTAACTGGGTGGAGTGGGCGGAGTAACTGGGTGGAGTGGGCGGAGTAACTGGGTGGAGTGACTTGAGTAACTGTTGTGTGGTTGGAGTGGGTCGAGTAACTGGGTGGAGTGTGCGGAGTAACTGGGTGGAGTGGGCGGAGTAAATGGGTGGAGGGGGCGGAGTAACTGGGTGAAGTGGGCGGAGTAACTGGGCGGAGTGGGCGGAGTAACTGGGCGGAGTGGGCGGAGTAACTGGGTGGAGTGGGCGGAGTAACTGGGTGAAGTCACTGGAGTAACTGTGGAAAGGTTTGACTGAGCAGAGTAACTATATGGAGTAGGCAGAGTAACTATATGGATTGTTTTGAGTAAAGATAGTAAGCATTCTTCTTTTTTCTATCGCCAGATTATTTATAGACATGTTAGAAGCTATTGTGTGGCTATTTAATTATTTATCTTTTTTAATGCCAATTTCGCGATACTGCTCCTTTAAGGGGAGTTTCCTGAGACTTGGTGTGTGGGCGGAGCAGCTGTAACGAGCCAGGCTGCAGCTGTGTTGCTATGGAAACTCACTCTGAGGTAAACTGAGAATGCACATTAAAACACATTTCTAATGCACTGGTGGTTGCCATATTCAAATGACTGTAGCTTAAAAAGTATACATCCTACAGCAAAGAGCTTTATACTGTAAGAATCACAAGAGCCAGGCGAACAATGTGGTGTATGTCTCTGAAATATTAAAAATGAAGGCACAGTCGCAGTTTAGAAATTGCCATTCAAATTTGTGGTGTCTAGAGTGGAGTTTCAATGAATGTCAATGGGAGGTGTGAGTTGCAAACAAAAGGTCATATTGTGAAATCTGTTCGGGCTATGGCTTAGCCTTGGACATTTTTAGCGGCAGCAGGGATAGCTGAACGTTTTGATATAAGATTTGTGTTGGTGGGATTAAAAATGAGGGAGAGGTCGCAGTTTAGAAATCATGTCCTGATTTTTCATTTCACACTCATCTCTTTGAAAATACCTCCCATTCATTCCTATGGGAAAATTGCGCCAGAAAAGCGCCAATATTTCGGAAACCGTTTGGCGAAACGTTCCACAAAATATAAGCACACCATTCGGGAACGATCCGCACGTTTTGGTATATTATGGTCTATGTAGTGTCAAAACTGTGGGAGGAGTTACAGTGCAAAAATGCTTGGAATAAGAATAAAAATAATATATCAGCAAGAACAATAAGTGATCTTGCCAAGCAAGACCACTTAACTAGACAAAGTGCAATTTCCGGGGAAATTGCGTGAAGTGGTCTTGCCTCCGCCAGTTCTCTACAACTGGAGCGGGCAGAGTAACTGGGTCGAGCGGGCGGAGTAACTGGGTGGAGTGGGTGGAGTAACTGGGTGGAGTGGGCGGAGTAACTGGGTGGAGTGGGCGGAGTAACTGGGTGGAGTTGGCGGAGTAACTGGGTGGAGTGGGCGGGGTAACTGGGTGGAGTGGGTGGGGTAACTGGGTGGAGTGGGCAGAGTAACTGGGTCGAGCGGGCGGAGTAACTGGGTGGAGTGGGTGGAGTAACTGGGTGGAGTGGGCGGAGTAACTGGGTGGAGTGGGCGGAGTAACTGGGTGGAGTGGGCGGAGTAACTGGGTGGAGTGGGCAGAGTAACTGGGTGAAGTGGGCGGAGTAACTGTTGTGTGGGTGGAGTGAGTGGAGTAACTGGGTGGAGTGACTTGAGTAACTGTTGTGTGGTTGGAGTGGGCGGAGTAACTGGGTGGAGTGACTTGAGTAACTGTTGTGTGGGTGGAGTGGGCGGAGTAACTGGGTGGTGTGGCTAGAGTAACTGGGTGGAGTGGGCGGAGTAACTGGGTGGAGTGGGCGGAGTAACTGGGTGGAGTGGGCGGAGTAACTGGGTGGAGTGGGCGGAGTAACTGGGTGGAGTGGGCGGAGTAACTGGGTGGAGTGGGCGGAGTAACTGGGTGGAGTGGGCGGGGTAACTGGGTGGAGTGGGTGGGGTAACTGGGTGGAGTGGGCGGAGCATCTGGGTGGAGTGGGCGGAGTAACTGGGTGAAGTGGGCAGAGTAACTGGGTGGAGTGGGCGGAGTATCTGGGTGGAGTGACTTGAGTAACTGTTGTGTGGTTGGAGTCGCTGGAGTAACTGTGGAAAGGTTTGACTGAGCACAGTAACTATATGGAGTAGGCAGAGTAACTGTACGGATTGTTTTGAGTAAAGATAGTAAGCATTCTTCTTTTTTCTATCGCCAGATTATTTATAGACATGTTAGAAGCTATTGTGTGGCTATTTAATTATTTATCTTTTTTAATGCCAATTTCGCGATACTGCTCCTTTAAGGGGAGTTTCCTGAGACTTGGTGTAACGAGCCAGGCTGCAGCTGTGTTGCTATGGAAACTCACTCTGAGGTAAACTGAGAATGCACATTAAAACACATTTCTAATGCACTGGTGGTTGCCATATTCAAATGACTGTAGCTTAAAAAGTATACATCCTACAGCAAAGAGCTTTATACTGTAAGAATCACAAGAGCTAGGCGAACAATATGGTGTATAGCATGTCTCGGAAATATTAAAAATGAAGGCACAGTCGCAGTTTAGAAATTGCCATTCAAATTTGTGGTGTCTAGAGTGGAGTTTCAATGAATGTCAATGGGAGGTGTGAGTTGCAAACAAAAGGTCATATTGTGAAATCTGTTCGGGCTATGGCTTAGCCTTGGACATTTTTAGCGGCAGCAGGGATAGCTGAACGTTTTGATATAAGATTTGTGTAGGTGGGATTAAAAATGAGGGAGAGGTCGCAGTTTAGAAATCATGTCCTGATTTTTCATTTCACACGCATCTCCCACTCTAGCTTTGAAAATACCTCCCATTCATTCCTATGGGAAAATTGCGCCAGGAAAACGCCAATATTTCGGAAACCGTTTGGCGAAACGTTCCACAAAATATAAGCACACCATTCGGGAACGATCCGCACGTTTTGGTATATTATGGTCTATGTAGTGTCAAAACTGTGGGAGGAGTTACAGTGCAAAAATGCTTGGAATAAGAATAAAAATAATATATCAGCAAGAACAATAAGTGATCTTGCCAAGCAAGACCACTTAACTAGACAAAGTGCAATTTCCGGGGAAATTGCGTGAAGTGGTCTTGCCTCCGCCAGTTCTCTACAACTGGAGCGGGCAGAGTAACTGGGTCAAGCGGGCGGAGTAACTGGGTGGAGTGGGTGGAGTGGGTGGAGTAACTGGGTGGAGTGGGTGGAGTAACTGGGTGGAGTGGGCGGAGTAACTGGGTGGAGTGGGCGGAGTAACTGGGTGGAGTGGGCGGGGTAACTGGGTGGAGTGGGCGGAGTAACTGGGTGGAGTGGGCGGAGTAACTGGGTCGAGCGGGCGGAGTAACTGGGTCGAGCGGGCGGAGTAACTGGGTCGAGCGGGCGGAGTAACTGGGTGGAGTGGGTGGGGTAACTGGGTGGAGTGGGCGGGGTAACTGGGTGGAGTGGGCGGAGTAACTGGGTCGAGCGGGCGGAGAAACTGGGTGGAGTGGGCGGGGTAACTGGGTGGAGTGGGCGGAGTAACTGGGTGGAGCGGGCAGAGTAACTGGGTGGAGCGGGCGGAGTAACTGGGTGGAGTGGGCGGAGTAACTGGGTGGAGTGGGCGGAGTAACTGGGTGGAGTGGGCGGGGTAACTGGGTGGAGTGGGTGGAGTAACTGGGTGGAGTGGGCAGAGTAACTGGGTGAAGTGGGCGGAGTAACTGTTGTGTGGGTGGAGTGAGTGGAGTAACTGGGTGGAGTGACTTGAGTAACTGTTGTGTGGTTGGAGTGGGCGGAGTAACTGGGTGGAGTGACTTGAGTAACTGTTGTGTGGGTGGAGTGGGCGGAGTAACTGGGTGGTGTGGCTAGAGTAACTGGGTGGAGTGGGCGGAGTAACTGGGTGGAGTGGGCGGAGTAACTGGGTGGAGTGGGCGGAGTAACTGGGTGGAGTGGGTGGGGTAACTGGGTGGAGTGGGCGGAGTAACTGGGTGGAGTGGGCGGAGTAACTGGGTGAAGTGGGCGGAGTAACTGGGTGGAATGGGCAGAGTAACTGGGTGGAGTGGGCGGAGTATCTGGGTGGAGTGACTTGAGTAACTGTTGTGTGGTTGGAGTCGCTGGAGTAACTGTGGAAAGGTTTGACTGAGCACAGTAACTATATGGAGTAGGCAGAGTAACTGTACGGATTGTTTTGAGTAAAGATAGTAAGCATTCTTCTTTTTTCTATTGCCAGATTATTTATAGACATGTTAGAAGCTATTGTGTGGCTATTTAATTATTTATCTTTTTTAATGCCAATTTCGCGATACTGCTCCTTTAAGGGGAGTTTCCTGAGACTTGGTGTAACGAGCCAGGCTGCAGCTGTGTTGCTATGGAAACTCACTCTGAGGTAAACTGAGAATGCACATTAAAACACATTTCTAATGCACTGGTGGTTGCCATATTCAAATGACTGTAGCTTAAAAAGTATACATCCTACAGCAAAGAGCTTTATACTGTAAGAATCACAAGAAGAAGACCTATAATGTGGTGTATAACATGTCTCTGAAATATTAAAAATGAAGGCACAGTCGCAGTTTAGAAATTGCCATTCAAATTTGTGGTGTCTAGAGTGGAGTTTCAATGAATGTCAATGGGAGGTGTGAGTTGCAAACAAAAGGTCATATTGTGAAATCTGTTCGGGCTATGGCTTAGCCTTGGACATTTTTAGCGGCATCAGGGATAGCTGAACGTTTTGATATAAGATTTGTGTAGGTGGGATTAAAAATGAGGGAGAGGTCGCAGTTTAGAAATCATGTCCTGATTTTTCATTTCAAACGCATCTCCCACTCTAGCTTTGAAAATACCTCCCATTCATTCCTATGGGAAAATTGCGCCAGGAAAACGCCAATATTTCGGAAACCGTTTGGCGAAACGTTCCACAAAATATAAGCACACCATTCGGGAACGATCCGCACGTTTTGGTATATTATGGTCTATGTAGTGTCAAAACTGTGGGAGGAGTTACAGTGCAAAAATGCTTGGAATAAGAATAAAAATAATATATCAGCAAGAACAATAAGTGATCTTGCCAAGCAAGACCACTTAATTAATTTTATTGGTACATTAGGTATAAAAAAAATGGTTGTTGACCACATAGCAGCTACATACATACAAATAATGCCTGTTTTTCAAACTGGGTATCCAGGCAAACAGTATATCATATTTACAAAATATTCAGACGCTGATGCAGAAATGTTGCTTGTATGTCTCAAAGTGGGCAAACTAGTTTCGCCTGTCTATAGGCTTCGTCAGTGCCCTTAAACAAATCCTAAAAAACATATGTATGTAATAGCATCCAGGTAACCATTACAGGACTTGTCCAAAAAACATGATTTTTTACATCTCATTGTGCGACAGTATACATGGATTCATACCTCTATTTGATTGAATTGTAGATGCAGCTGGAGACAGCTCTTGATTTCTGCAGTGTAGCCAGTTACGTTGTAATAGGGCTAGTATAGAGCCCAGGTGTATGAGTCATAGTAGAGCTATCAGTGCAATTTTTACACACATTGGGAGGGTCGTCTTCACCAGTGGGTTGTTAGTCACCCACATTGTTTATTTGTTATTTAGCTTATCTGGGCAGGGTTCATTGTTAGACCCTTGACGTACCCCCCAATTTCACCATTACTTAGGGTGTTTTTTTTTTGTTTTTTTACACAGTGTCATTATGACGGATTTAATAGATGGCAATTGGAACAGATTAATGTCTGGTCTCTCACACGTCCGACAGGAAAGTAAAGCAACGATTGAAAGGGAGGAATCCTTACACTCTGCATCCAATACTTTATATAGTTTGCTGTATAAAAAGTCGAAAGCATGGTGGGATATCCAATATATGAGGGAATATATATCTGAACAGCTGGTACCCAAAGGCCTGAGGATTAGACTCTTTCCACAAATTGGCCAATTAACGGCAGAATTCAAAAGGAAATGGGAACAAACTTTACAAACATGCTCCCTAAGCCTAATGACCCTTCTGATAGAATATCATCAACAACAACTCCAAGAGATAGACAAACAGATACAGGAAAAAATAACTGATTTAAATCAATTTAAACAGGAGGAACAATTCTCAAGAAGGGATAAGAATATCAAAGACTATAGAAAGAGTCAACAAGGATTTAATAGAAACTAAAGAGACAAAATTACAACGGGACAAAACAGCTTATAGGGAGAACAGGGCCTACATTTGGCCTGAGGAAAAACAGAGACCGACACGCAGAGACTTTGAACCAAGACATTCCTCCTCGTCGGATTCATCTTCGTCGAGGGAAAGGGGCCCCGTTAGACCCAGGGATAAATTTGGGGTACAGAGTAACCAGTTGAGAGCAAACAGGCCCCCCTTTAATAGAGGCCCACCACGTAAAGATATCTTTCCCAGACAGGAGGAGAGACTTACCAGGTCCAAGGCCAGACAGGCAGATGAATGCAGCAGGGACGATCATAGGAATCGTCTTAAGTCCCCTGACAGAAGTGCTTTTTTAGGCAACACAGAAATAGGAAGAGGAACCTTAGGAGAAGGAAATGCCTCAAACAGAAAAGAGACTTAGAGAAAATGGCCAAAATAAAAGCATGGGATCAACCGGAGAGGACACCGAGGGATCCAGTTGGCCCTGGGAGGAACCCGAAACTAGTTTGCCCACTTTGAGACATACAAGCAACATTTCTGCATCAGCGTCTGAATATTTTGTAAATATGATATACTGTTTGCCTGGATACCCAGTTTGAAAAACAGGCATTATTTGTATGTATGCAGCTGCTATGTGGTCAACAACCATTTTTTTTATACCCAATGTACCAATAAAATTAATTTGTTTTTAATATTGTTTAATACTGTTAATTTGGTGCTGGCAGGCCGCCATTATTGGTGCATTTCTCTGTCATGCGTTTGTTGTCAGATGCAAGCTAGCTGTCCTGAGTCCTATATAACGAAAGGAGGATTACTTCCTTTCTGGAGTAGTGATGGCTGTAGTGGCAACTTCATTATGTTGCTTTAGTTTTGAACTGAAATGATGTGTTATATACTAGAGTAACCTACCTTGGGGCCACTTAAGGGTTATGTGCTTATTCATGTAGGGACCTGTCCCATGGGCTGGTTATCCTCAGGCTTTGGGTCTGTGCTTGTATTGCATGCATTACATAATATAATATATATATATATATATATTATATTTATTATTATATTATTATTAATATTATATTTATTATTATTTTTATTATTAATATTATTATTAATGTTATTATTATTATTAATATCAATATTATTATTTATTATTATTATTATTATTATTATTTTAATAATAATAAATATATATAATATTATTATTATTATTATTATTATTATTATTATTATTATTATTATTATTATTATTATTATTATTATTTATAATATACCTATATAGGTTTTGGTACCTTTTAATGCATCATGTGTAAGAAGTATGTGAGTGCATGATTCTTTTGCCTGCTTGTTAGTTCATGCTCCTTGTCACTGTGTTCTCCTTTTTTCCTTACACTGGGATTGACTGTGGTCCTTTTCTCTTACAGATCCTGGGATACCCGTGTTAAAAGGGGTCTCCCGGTCATAACATAACTGGCTTGTTGGCTCTATTTCTTATATTGGGCTAAAATCTCATCCTCCCACTCTCGGGACATGTTAAAGGGGCATCCCGGTTTGCATACTGTGTAAATCCCTGGGTTATTTTGAATACCACAATTTCACCGTATGGAGGCTTCCACTAATACCGGAAATGGCTCTTCGGGGCAATCCAGGCTGTGTGGGGGTTGTGGGGCTCCGCTCCTCGGGGATGATGTTATATTATGCATTCTATGTGCTCAGCAGAACATTGCGCGCCAGTCCGGCACTCCGGCTTCTGGCTCTTCGCAACCTCAGTCATCTCCTACCCCCCCACGCCTATTCCGGACCCCGTGTGACGTGGTCATAGGTGAGGATTTGCAATCCGAGGTGTGCGCATGATTGGCCAGCCTCGAGAAGATGTTTTCCGCTGCGGTAGCTCAGAAGGCTACGGTTAAGCGGAAGCACCTTTCTCCGGCATCGCCGGATCCGGAGGATGAGGTGTTGGACGTTTTGGATTGGTCCGATTGTCCCCCGGCTGAGGAGGGGGAGCTCTTCGAGGAGTCGGACGAGCCTGGCTACCAGCATTTGTTTGGTACTGCTGGCGATCAGGCTGCGGGGGTGTCTCTTGACGCTCCCTCTATTTTGGCCCAAATGTTTGAAATTTTGGCTTTGGATCCACCTGCGGTGCTCCCCCCGCCAAAGGGTGAGTTGTTTGATGTGCCCAAGCCGCGTTTGGTGTTTCCCAGGCAACAACTTTTTGAGAGGGTTGTCCTTAGGGAATGGGCACAGCCTACGCGCCTTGTTGGTCTCTCCTGGTTGGGATAAGCGGTATCCCTTTCCGGAGGACTTGGTGATTTGTTGGTCTGTTCCCCCTGCGGTTGTTGCCCAGGTGTTGGGGCTCTCTAACACAGCTGTGTTGCACTCTCCTGACATTACTACCATTAAGGATGGTGAGGATCGTCGGATCGATCAGTTGGATCGCCATGGTTTCATCAGTGCTGGTTCGGCCTTGCGGCCGATTTGTGCTTCGGCGCTTTTGTTGTTGGCTGTCAGGTCCATTGTTGGGGATTTGTACGTGGGCCTTGATCCCTCCTGTGATGAGTTTACTTCTCTCAAGCAGTGTGAGTCATTTGTTTCCTTTGTTCTGGCCGCCCAGGATGATTCCATCGCGATGTGTAGCAGAACCACAGCCCTGTTGGTTGCTATTCGACGGTCGGTGTGACTATGACAATGGACGGCTGACTTTAATTCTAAGAAATCGCTTACGGCTCTTCCCTTCTCGGGTTTATGCCTGTTTGGCGACAAACTGGATTCGGTTGCCAAGGGGGGTAAGTTGCCTCCTTTTCCAGCTGCCAGTGGGGCAGGTTGGAACCGGGGGAGAGGCCGTGGCTGTCCCGGTCACTCCTGGGGCGCCAAGCCCAAGCCTGCTACCAAGCCTGCTCAGCAATGAGGGGGCGCCCTCACCCGTGCGGGTGGGGCGACTGTTGCGACATTTCTCCCAGATTTGGGACCAGGCGGTCCCGGACAGATGGGTCCAGGAGGTGGTGTTGTCCGGTTACAAACTGGAGTTCGAGTCTCGACCTCCTTCAAGGTTTTTCAGGTCTCGGGTGTCCTCCGATCCTTCGGCCGCGCAGGAGCTCCAGGCGGCGGTAAGGAATCTTCTGGACATGGCAGTCATCTGCCCGGTTCCTTCCTCGGATGTGGGCCTCGGGTATTATTCCAATCTCTTCACAGTGCCCAAGAAAGATGGATCGGTGTGTCCCATCCTGGATCTGAAGTTCCTCACCAGGTTTATACGTTCCCGAAAATTTCGCATGGAAACTCTGCGCTCTTCCCTCAATTCTCTTCGGCAGGGGGACTCCATGATGTCCATAGACATCAAGGATGCTTACTTTCATGTTCCTATCTTTCCGGCTCATCAAAGGTTTCTTCGTTTCGTGGTGGAAGATAGGCATTTTCATTTGGGGCTCTTCCGCTTGGCCTTACCTCGGCTCCAAGGGTGTCACCAAGGTGCTGGCCGGAGTGATGCCCTTCTCAGGGCTCAGGGGATTCGCATCGTGCCTTATCTGGGCGACCTTCTCGTCATGGCTCCTTCCTTCGGTCAATCGGAGACTGACACCAGGGCGGTGGTGTCCACTCTGGAGAGTTTCGGCTGGGTGATCAACTATCCCAAGTCCTCCCTCGCTTCGGCCAGGGTGGTGTCCTTCCTGGGAATGTCCTTGGATTCTTGTCAACACAGAGTGTTTCTGCCTCAGCCTAAGGTTCTCTTGATTCAGGAATTGGCGCAGCTTCTTATCTCCAATCCTCGCCCGTCCATCCGGTTAAGGTTGAGTCGGGTGGGGTTGATGGTAGCCTCCTTCGATGCAGTTCCCTTTCCTGTAGCTTCATCTGTTGGCGTCTTGGGACCGGTGACCGAGGTCGTTAGATCGGCCCTTCCAGATGTCCTCCCGGGTTCGGCAGTCTCTTCAGTGGTGGATGGTCTCGGCCTATCTCTTGAGGGGCACGTCTTTTCTGACGCCTCTTTGGACAACTGTCACCACGGACGCCAGTTTGTCTTGATGGGGAGTTTTCTGGAAGGATCTTCAGTTCCGGGGGCGGTGGGGCCCTCAGGAGGCCCACTTGCCCATCAACGTTCTGGAGCTGAGAGCCATCAGGTTGGTTCTGTTTCACTTGACACAGCATTTACAGGGTTTGCTGGTTCAGGTTCGGTCAGACAATCAGACTGCGGTTGCTTACATCAATCACCAGGGAGGGACTCGCAGTCAGAGTGCCCTCAGAGAGGTGTCTCTGATCCTAGCCTGGGCGGAGATCCATGTCCCCTTGCATCTTGGCAGTGCACATTCCGGGAGTGGAAAACACGGAGGCGGACTTTCTGAGCAGGTGCTCTTCCCGCCGGGGGGAATGGTCTCTCGATCCCAAGGTGTTTTTCGGTCTCTTTGTCTCCGGTGGGGGACACCTGAGGTGGACTTGTTTGGCTCTCGTCACAATTACAAGCTTACAACATTCGTATCGCTCTCTCAGGATCCTCTGGCTCTGGTGGTGGAGGCCGTGTCTCTGAGCTGGGGGGGCCTGGGGTTCCTTTATCTGTGTCCTCAGATTCCCATGCTAGGCAAGGTGTTGCGAAAGCTGGCCCTGGAAGAGGTTCCCGCCATTCTCGTGGCTCCAAGGTGGCCAAGGCGGGTGTGGTTCGCAGACATCGTTCGTCTGGTGGTGGATCAGTTCGATCTGCCTCTTCGGCTGGATCTTCTCACACAGGGTCAACTGCGTTACCCCAAGTTACCAACTCTGACTTTGACGGCCTGGCTGCTGAGACCTCCATCTTAAGGGAGGGAGGTCTTTCGGATTCTGTTATTCAGACTCTTATTAGCGCCAGGAAGAGGTCTTCTACCATCTGCTATAGGACTTGGAGATCTTATATTGATTGGTGTGAGGCTAGATCTTGCCCTGTTTCCAGAATTTTGGATTTTCTTCAATCGGGGCTGGATTCTGGTCTCCAGCTGAGTACCTTGAAGGGGCAGGTTTCTGCCTTGTCTGTCTTTTTTTCAAAAGGCTTTTGTGCTTCATCCTTTGGTCAAGACTTTTTTCCAGGGGGTTTCGCATGTGCGGCCTCCTAGGAAGCCTTTGCTCCCTGTTTGGGATTTGAATTTGGTTCTCTCTGCTCTTCAGGCTCCTCCTTCTGAGCCCTTGCAAGATATTGCTCTTTCTACTTTGACTCAGAAGGTTGCCTTTTTGGTGGCCTTCACTTCTGTTCGGCGAGTTTCGGAGTTGGCGGCCTTGTCGATTCAGGCTCCTTACTTTGAGAGGCATCAGGACAAAGTGGTTTTCCGCTTCAAACCGGTCTTTCTTCCTAAGGTGGTCTCTGCTTTTCATCTTAATCAGGACATTGTTCTTCCTTCCTTGTGTTCTAAGCCTAGGAATGACAAGGAGAGGGTTTTGCATTGTTTGGACGTTGTACGATGTGTAGAGTACTATTTGCTTACTACATCTCCTTTTCGTAAGACTGATGCCTTTTTCGTGGTGCCCTGCGGGCCTAGGAAGGGTTTGGCTCCGGCTAAGTCTTCCATTAGCAAGTGGATTCGTCAGGCTGTTGTTGGGGCCTATTCTGCCACTGGGAAGGCTCCCCCTTTTCGTATCACTGCTCATTCTACTCGTGCTGTTGGGGCGTCTTGGGCTTTTCAGCACCAGGCTCCTGTTGAGCAAGTTTGTAAGGCTGCTACTTGGTCTTCTGTTCACACTGTTTCCAAGTTTTATAAGGTTTACGTGCGGGCTTCAGCGGATGCTGTGTTTGGCCGCAAGGTTCTGCAGGCTGCAGTGGTTTGAGTTTTGCATTATTGCCTTGTTGGATACCCGCCCTTTCTGGACACTGCTTTTGGATGTCCCAAGAGTAATTATTAATGTTTGAAGCGGGGTGTGTGACATACTTAGAATAATACGATTTTGTGAATACTCACCTGTAAAATGGGTATTATAAGTATGTCACACACCCCGTTTCACCTGCCCTTCTTGGTATCCTGGATTCTTTATAGGGTGAAGCTTCGTTTACAGTTTGAGGGTTACCAATGGTTTTTTCCTAGTACCTTGTCTTTACTGCTGTTTGAAAACTGGGAGATAAGTGGGAGGTCCCAGGTATTATAGATCAGGAGGGGCTCGTTTTTTTCAAGACTTCTCTGCAACGTCGCCACCTGCTGGTGGAGTAACCCAAGAGTAATTATTAATGTTTGAAGCGGGGTGTGTGACATACTTATAATACCCATTTTACAGGTGAGTATTCACAAAATGGTATTTTTAATGACTTTCCTATCTTTCTGGCTTTTCATATTGTGAGCAACACATGGAAGCCTTCATCCCCCCCCCCCCCCCCGGGCATTCAGATTTGGTGAAGCCTCCACTGTGTAAAATCCCCCAGGTCATCTAGCAGACTCCTTCTTCCCAATCCAACGGCACATGCACGAGCCGCGTCGCCATCTGCTATACCTTTATCAGGACCTGTGCCAGGCATATGTGATATTGTAGCGGGGATGTGGCCGACTGCACTCTCTGCTCTTCTCTTTTAGACTCGGCCCACAGCTTAGGCTTAGCAGGGTCTAGCTGATTTGAGGAGAGGCTGTGCATGTGCTGTAGGACTGAGGGTCGGTGAGTTTTAATGGGAGACCTCCAGAGGTTTTTGCATAGCAGGGCATCCTGAGTCGGGGTGCCCCGGTGGGGCAAAGACCAAAACCTGGGTTAGTAAAAATCCTTGGTTTTGGTCCTCTACAGATAATGTAACATAATGGACCTCTCAGCAGGTAGCTGGCTAATTTCTTTCTGAATGGGGAAGAGATCCCATCCCAAGGTTTTACCTCCTACTTGATTTGCCCCTGTACGTGGTTGGTGGCTTATCAAGTATTAATGCAGACATTTTTCTGTTTTGCAGCCAGAAATACAGAATAGTGTAAAGGTCATCAATTTTGGGCCTATGTTTTTGACTGACAAACTTCGCAATCTTAATATTTTCCACTTTTGGCTGATGTACAATTTTTCTTTAGTCTTAGGATATTGCCACATCATCAGAACACAGGGGGCTTTTTTGTAGCCGTGTTAATTAAGAAGGCTGCTATGCCCTGGAACAAGAGACAACCAAAGGTAAACACCATGTGCCAGAAAAGCCTATAACTATATAGAATGTCTATCTTAAAGAAAAAAAACCTATTCATCCTTATCTGCTATAAAAAATGTTCCTGAACTAGACAGTCAGCGTTGGCCTTCATTACCTGATTTGGTTTCCAGAAAACCTGTTTATATAATAGGAAAGGTTTATTAGAGTGTAACAACAAAGCTGTTATATAGGGCAGTTTGTAGTATTTCTAGTGATTTGGATCGGCAAATAACCCAATTTTACATTTTGAGTCGTATTATTTTTGGGTGCTTTCACACCTATTTGTTTATGCTGTATTGAAGTAAAATGCTCAACCGTGTGAACAACATAAAACTTTTTCAGTTGTCAACAATTCCAAAAGCACACAAGTCCCTGGTGGCACAGGCAAAGGTGCAATGTATCCACCTTTAGCTGGGTTGGCATTGTGAAATGCAAAGAAAAAAATGTTGCTGCTACATTGCATTGATCTCTTTAGACTGATATTTGTTAGCATTGATCTTGTGTAGTTGGAAGCTGTTACAGTACTTGCTGCTTGTTATTGGTGTTTAAGTTGACTGGGCGCTTAATCACCAATCTCATGTTTGTATGAACCCTGTTTATAGTTGTGTTTCAAGTAATTTTAGGAAGGTTTTCTCACGAAAACCAAGTGCTGTAGAGGCAATACTGATTATGGTTTATATATATATTTTTAAATATAATTTAACACCAACATATTCTGCAGTGCTTTGCAATGAAAGAGTTCATATTCAAAGAGTAATAAATAACATGGCAACAAAAGTGGTATACATTGAAACAAAACCGACTAAAACTCTGCTCTTAAAGTGGACCAACACCCAGGATTTTGACTATCCTGGGTTTTGGTCCACTTCGGCGGGGCACCCCGATCGGGGGTGCCCCGCTGTGTGAAACCCCCCAGAAACCCCAAAAAACTCACCTCTCAACGCTCCCACGTGAGCGCCGCAGCCAATCCCCGCCAACGTCCAGGCGGGGATCAGGAACGTCCAGGCCGCTTCCGCCGCCGCCGCCTCCCGCGCGTCACTCTCGGCGCGCGCGCGCCCCCGCCGGCCATTCACAGAGGGCCGGCGCGGGCGCGCGCACGTCTGGAGGGGTGCGCGGGAGGCGGCGGCGGCGGAAGCAGCGGCGGATCAGGTAAGGTGTTTTTGGGGTTTCTGGGGGGTTTCACCCCGCGGGACATCCCGATCTCGGATGTCCCGCGGGGTGGGGGGTGATCGGCCCGGGAATCTTATAGATTTCCGGGCCGATCACCCCTGGGTGTTGGTCCACTTTAAAGAGGATCTAATTTCAGACATTTGGGATGCATTGCTGCACATCCTAAGACCATGCAGCAAATGCCACTTTTCTTTATTGCATGGCACGGCCCGCTTCGATATTCATTACAGTTGGGTTATTCCGCCAGAAAGCTGTGGCATGTCCCAGCTCCCTATAAAAACGGGATTAATCATAGAGTTCCTAGTGTTTACTCTGCAGTGATACTGCGAAGTTAGAAGATGACTCTCTCTCTTGCGCAGGTGAGCAGGGCAACCAAGCCTGCGGCCCTGCAAGTCTATTTCCATCCGTTTCTGGACCCTCACTGCCTCCCAGCCTCGGCTGACAGATCGGGTGAAGGTAGAAGAGCACTAGGGTCAAGTTCTCCTGGAGTGCAGCTCCAAGCCGCAGACCCCGTACCACAAAGGGTAGCCGGCCATAGGCTTTATGGTGAGCCTGATAGGGATGCAGAGTTTCTGTCCTGGCTTCTGAGGGGGTGTGTAGTTTGGGGACTGTGTCCCCTTATTTTCCTTTTGGGGTCCCCCCGCAACCCCCCCTCCCTGGCCATGGCTGCTCGCCGCTGCCTTCTCTTCTCTCCCCCCCCCCCGACTTCGTTCGGGGAGTGGTAGCGACGAGTGGTGATATCTGTGGTGCCGCGCCACTTTGTACTGCGCTCCGCAGCTGTGGGCGCTATAACCTGAGGTGATTTTGCTTTGTCATGGCGCCGGCCTGTTCATGTGAGCGCCGTTTTTTGCGCTCTTCGGGGGGGGCGGGGCCTGGTGATGACGTATATCGCGTCGTTCCCCCCCCCCCCCCCCGGCCCGCCCTTTGAGGTACCTCTGCCGGCGCCATTTTGGACAAGCTGTGCGTTCCCTTCCTGGCTGCAGCGCTGCTTCCTCCGGTGGGTCGCCTTATCCAACGGTCTGTGCCTGTGTGACCCCGCGGTGTCTTTGGTCCGTGAGTCCCCCCTTGGGGGTTTTTTATTGAATTGGGGTGTATTTGCTGCAGGATGCTCGTGTGTTTTTGCTTATGTCTTTCAGGCGGGATACCATTGGGTTGTGGTTTCTCCCGGCTCCACTCCTTCCTTCTCATTCCCCCTTCATTGACTTCTGGGGGCATTCCATGGGATGGCATCCGGGGTGGCTTCTGTCTTAAGCCTGTACCCACTGCTGGCCTATTGCGCCTGTGTTAATCACCATATGAAGGCTTCTGGGGATAGCGTGCTTAGGGGCCCTACAGGGCAAGCCCGGCTGTGTTCCATGCGTGGGGTATCCCCTGTGAGTAACAGTGTCACAGTGTGCGTGCCGTGGATTGATGATCTTTGTGGCTGTCACCCCGTTATGATGGGGGAGCTCTCCCAGGATTCTGACTCCTCTGGGAACCTGTAGGAGGGTTGCGATAGTGACCCTGGGTCTGCGTCCGGAGAGGTATCCTGATACCCTGAGGATACTGATAATCTGCTGTCACATATTTTTGAAATTTTGCACATTGCTGCCCCTAAGGTAGCTAAGAGAAAGCAGGGGGAGCTTTTTCACGTCGTCTAGAGTTCCCTGAGCAGGAATATTTTACCACCTTGGTGCTTAAAGAATGGGAACGTCCTAACAAGCTGCCTGCTGTGCCCAAGGGTTTGGATAAAAGGTATCCCTTTCCTGCTGATCTTGTTAAGAGGTGGTCTTTTCCCCCTGAAGTGGACGCTCCCATGCTAGGCTTGTCCAATACTTTGGTCGTGCCTTCCCCTGACACTACCACTCTGAGGGACGGTGAGGACCGGCGCATGGATCAATTGGCCTGCCATGCTTTTACCTTTTGTGGGGGCTGGCTTGCGCCCGGTATGTGCTGCCGCCATTACTGCTATTGCCCTTAAGAAGCTGCTCAAGCGTCTCATTGATGGCGCAACAGCTGGTAGTGTGGGGGAGGAATATAGGACTCTCTTACTTTGCTCTGATTTTGTGGTCTTTATCCTTACTGGATGATGCTGTGAGGCTGTTTGGTAGGGCCTCTGCGCGCTTGGTGGCTATGCGCCGCTCTGTGTGGTTGCGACAGTGGGCAGCTGATGCTGCGGCTCAGAAAGCTCTCACTGGCCTCCCCTTCGTGGGGCTGCGGCTATTTGGGGAGCGTTTTGATGTTCTAGCCAAGGATGGAAGGCTGCCTCAGCGTAGGAGGCAGTCTCTGCCCTTTCTGGGGTCCTCTGCCCCCCTCCCTTCCTTCCGTATTCTCAGATGGGGCAGTAGCTCCCTCCTCTCCAGTGGTCGCAGAGATTCTTGGGGCCGTGGTAGACCCCGTGGTCGTCCCGGTCTCTCCTGGAATCCTAAGCCCAAACCCTCTCCCAAGCCCCCTCAGGCATGAAGAGCCGCCCTCACCTATCCGGGTGGGGGGACGGCTTCGGCTCTTTGCTCACGTCTGGAGGCTTCATGTCTCAGACCGGTGGATTCAGGAGGTAGTGTCCTCCGGTTACAAGATAGAGTTTGCAGCCTGGCCGCCCCCAAGATTCATCAGATCCCGGATGTCTTTAAACCCCCCCCCCCCCCGTCTGCTCAAGGGTTGCTTCTGGCGGTTCATTGCCTGCTGGAGTCCGGAGTCATTTGTTTGGTGCCCCATCATATCTTTCCAGGTCATCAGAGATTTCTATGGTTCGAGCTGCAGGAACAGCATTACCAGTTTGTGGCTCTACCCTTCGGTATCACCTCGGCACCTTGGGTGTTCACCAAGGTGCTGGTGGGAGTGATGGCTCTGCTAAGGAACCAGGGCATATGCATCATTCCTTACCTGGACAACATCCTTATTGTGACCGAGTCTTTTCCTCAGGCCGAGCGGGACACTCAAATGGTGACATCCACTCTAGAGTCTTTCGGCTGGGTGATCAACTATCCCAAGTCTTCTCTGTCCCCCATCCTTGGTGAGGTCCTTTCTGGTCATGTCTCTGGATACCTCTCAGTTCAAGGTGTTTCTTCCTCAGCAGAAGGTGGAGGGTCTTCAGCTGCAGGCTTAGGCTCTGCTGTCGTGTCCTCATCTCTCCATCTGTCAGGGGATGCAGTTGGGCCTGATGGTGTCCTGCTTTGAGGCGGTCCCCTTTGCTCAGATTCACATGAGACCTCTTCAGTTGCACTTCTTGTCAGTCTGGGATCGGGACCCTGTGTCCCTGGATCAGGAATTTGCTCTGTCTCCTCTGGCCAGACAGTCCCTTTCGCGGTGGCTGGACTCAAGGAACCTTCTGGGGGGCAGGACCTTCCTCGGTCCCCACGGAAGCCAGTCTGACCGGCTGGGGAGGCTTCTGGAAGGCAAATTTGTAGTAGAAAAAATGAACACCCACCATCAAAGCTTTTCTACTTTGATGGTGAGTGTTCATTTTTTCTACTACAAATTTGGTCTCCTATTGTTTTAGGTGTGCATTAGGCAGGCACACTTAGGAAAAATAGAACCCCTCTTGCTTATTCTATTTTGTTGAACTAATTCTGGTGTGCTTCAACCATCCCACTAACTAACTTTGAGGCTTCTGGAAGTCCCTGAGGTTCCAGGGTCGGTGCGGCCCACGAGAGGCCCATGCTTCCATTAACATCCTGGAACTGAGGGCGATCAGGTTGGTTCTTTCTCGCCTATCCACTCACCTTCGGGGTCGGGCTGTTCAGATCCGCTCAGACAACCAGACAGCGGTGGCCTACATCAATCATCAGGGAGGGACTCGGAGGAAGCGAGTCTTCAAGGAAGTGTCCCTGATTCTGTCTTGGGTGGAACAGCATGTTCCCTGCATCTCAGCGGTCTACATCCCAGGTGTGGAGAACCAGGTGGCGAACTCCCTGAGCAGGGGGATGTCTCGTCTGGGGGGAGTGGTCTCTCATCAACCGGGTGTTTCTCTCCCTCTGTCACCTCCTGGGGTCAGCCGGATGTGGACCTGTTTGCGTCCCGTCATAATCACAAACTTCCTAGATTTGTATCTTTGTCTCAGGATCCTCTGACCTTCGCCACGGATGCCCTGGCAATACCTTGGACGGAGTTTCAGCTTCTCTGTGTTCCCTCAGTTTCCTCTCCTGGGCAGGGTCATGTGCAAGATAGCCTAGGAGCAGGTACCAGCCATCCTGGTGGCCCCTTGTTGGCCAAGAAGAGTTTGGTTCGCAGATGACGTGCAGTTGGCAGTAGACCGGCACGTCTTGCCCAAGGATCCAGATCTTCTCACTCGGGGGCAGCTACGCCATCCCAATTTACAAACTCTGGCTTTAACGGCTTGGCTGCTGAAACCTCCAACTTGATGGGAAAGGGGTTACCTGCCTCTGTTGTTACCATGATTAGGACTAGGAAGAAGTCCTCTTCCTTTATCTATTACAGGGTCTGGCATGCTTACATTGCCTGGTGTGAGTCCAAGTCTCCTCCCTGTCGGGTGTTTTCTATTCCCAGGATTGTGGAATTCTTGCAACATGGTTTGGAACTGGGCCTTCAACTTAGTATCATCAAAGGCCATGTTTCAGCTCTGGCAATTTTTTTCCAAAGATCTTTTGCCAATCACCGGTTGGTTAAAACCTTTTTCCAGGGTGTTTCTCATGTGCGCCCACCACATAAGCCTTTGCTACCAGTCTGGGATTTGAATCTGGTGTTGTCTGCTCTGCAAGGGCCTCCCTTTGAGCCTATCCGCGAGGCTGCCTTGCCTATTTTGACTCTTAAGGTGCTTATCACTTCTGTAAAGCGAGTTTCTGAGCTGGCAGCGCTTTCCATTAAACTTAAGCTGGATTTCTTGCCAAAGGTTGTGTCTGCCTTTCATCTCAATCAGGACATTGTCTTGCTTTCATTGTGTCCTAATCCTGCTAATTCCAAAGAGCGGACTCTGCATTCTCTGGATGTGGTCAGGGCTCTGAAGTTTTATTTGGTCGCTACTGAGCCTTTCAGGAAATCTGATGCTCTTTTTGTTCTCACTTCTGGACCTAGAAAGGGTTTGCCTCCGGCTAACAGCAAGTGGATCCGTCAGGCGGTGGTTCAAGCCTATTCTGCTAAGGGAAAGGAACCTCCCTTTAGGATTACTGCTCATTCCACTCGTGCTATTGGTGCGTCTTGGGCTTTTCAGCACCAAGCTTCTGTTGAACAAGTTTGCAAGGCCGCTACAGGTCTTCTGTTCATACTTTTTCCAAGTTCTACAAAGTTGATGTTAAGGCCTCAGCGGCTGCTGCTTTTGGCCGCAAGGTGCTTCAGGTGGTAGTCACTTGAACTACTGGCCGTTACTCTTTGGGGATCCCACCCTATTCTGGACACTGCTTTTGGATGTCCCAACTGTAATGAATACCGAAGCGGGCCGTGCCATGCAATAAAGAAAAAAGCAATTCTGTGAGTACTCGCTTGTAGAATTTTTTGTTCTTGCATGGCACGGCCCACTTCGCCCCACCCTTGTTATCATTTTTCTTGGTTGCCTCTTTATGGTGATTGTTCCAAGTTAATTGTTTTTTTTTTTTTACATTTTTTACCTTTATTCTCTCCCAGCTTCTTATCTCACTGCTTGTCTACGCTGGGAACTCTATGGTTAATCCCGTTTTTATAGGGAGCCGGGAGATGCCACAGCTGTCTGCAGTACCACTCCGCCACATAGTGGCTGAATAACCCAACTTTAATGAATACCAAAGCGGGCCGTGCCATGCAAGAATAAAAACAATTCTACAGGTGAGTACTCACAGAATTGCTTTATTCTCAGTGTGCCACACACCCCGCTTCCCCTTTAATTCATAACGATCGGGTTACTCACCAGCAGGTGACGACGTTGCAGAGAGAGTCTTGTAAACGAGCCCCTCCTGGCCTACATATACCTGGGGCCTCCCACTGAATCACCAGTTTTTTCTCTCTGCATGAAGCGACAAGACAGAAGAATGAAGTCTCCTGCTTGCAGGTAGCTGGGGTAAAATCCGGCACCCCCTTTTGGTCTATTTCTGCCCAGTTCTAGTGTGTTTATTATGCCTAGTTAAATGGAAGCCTCCCAGCCTAGGCTGCGGGCTGGGCAAAGGTAGATGGCACTTTAGGTGCCTAGGAGCTTATCTCCTCCGCTCGACCCCATGCGGCTATCCGGCTGGTGATCCGGATTTGGGATGCCCCTGTCCCGATGTCCCTTTAGGTCACCTTCTCCCGCTTGGCCTTCTCCCTTTGCTGGGGGGGGGGGGGGGGGAGTGGTGTGTGTGTGTGTGTGTGTGTAATGTGCATGAGTGCTTTACTTTACTGTGAAAAGGCCTTGGCAGTTTTTAGTGTCAGCACATGGCCAGGGCTGCTGGGGCCTGTTTTTGACTGTTCGTTTTCTGGCCCGCCCCTCGCTTCCCTGGTCTCATTAGAGACCTGGACGCTGCAGCTGGTGGGGGAAGAGCTTGCGGCTGAAAACTACACAGGTAAAACGGCCCCACCATTGTGCACGTGGGGCCGTTCTTATGCTATGGCTGCTTGTGCAGCATTTTTTTCCCTGGGACATGTCTACTTATGGGGAATGTTGTTGTTTCACATAGGTGGGATATGTGCTCCAGTGGCTGCGATTGTTCACTTTACCTTGTGATATATATATATATATATGTGTGTGTGTGTATGTACAGGTATGTGTATATTTATGTATGTGTATGGGCATGTATTTATACACAGTATGTGCTCTGATTTGTTGCACTCTGCTTTGCCTTGAAATTACATGTGTCATGTATATTTATTCAAGATGTTTAAGCTAGCCATATATGTTTGCCTTATTGGTTATGTATGATTGTGGCTGGGGGACTGACTGTGGTCTCTTTTCCCCCACAGATTCTGGGATCCCCTCACTGCAGTGGCTCTCCCGGTCTGTTATACCTGGCTAGTCTTAGTCTCTAAATTGGGATTTTCCTAGGTTTAAAAAAAAAAAAATCCTCCCACTTCCGGGACTTTAATTACAAAGGGGCATCCCGGGTTGCTTAATGCGTAAAACCCTGGGTTGTTGCGAATACCACAAATTCACCATATGGAGGCTTCCAATGTTACCGGAAATGGCTCATCGGGGCTATCCAGGTTGTGGGGGGCTGTGGGGTTCTGCTCCCAGTCAATGATGTCATATTATGCGTTCCATGTGCTCAGCAAAATATTGCGCGCCAGTCTGTTGCTCCTGCTTCTGGCTCCTCGCAATTTCCGTCATCTCCTATCCCCCCCAACCTAGTCCGGACCCCGTGTGACACTGTCAAAAATGGGGATTCGCATTCCGAGGTTCATGCGCGGTTGGCCAACCTCGAGAAAATTATCTCCGCTTCAGTGGCTCAGAAGGCTACGGCAAAGCGGAAGCACCTTGCTCCGGCAGTACCTGCCCTGGAGGATGAGGTACCTGAATTTTTGGATTATTCCTATTGCCCCCCTGATGAGGAGGAGGAGGAACTCCTTGAGGAGTCGGATGAGCCTGCAGACCAGCTATTGTTTGATACTGCTGGTGATCAGGCTGTGGGGGTGTCCCTTGACACTCCTTCCATTTTGGCTCAAATGTTTAAAGTTTTGGCCTTCGATCCGCCTGCGGTGGTCCCCCTGCCAAAAGGTGACTTGTTTGATGTACCCCAGCCGCGTTTGGTGTTTCCCAGGCAACAGCACTTTGAGAAGCTTGTCCTTAAGGAATGGGAACAACCCACGCGCCTGGCTGGAACTCCTCCTAATTGGGATAAGCGTTATCCCTTTCCAGAGGACTTGGTGAAGCTATGGTCAGTGCCCCCCGAAGTTGACACCCCGGTGTTGGGGTTGACTGGCCCGACTGCGTTGCACCTTTCTTGCACCACTACCAATAAGGATAGTGAGGATCGTCGGGTTGATCAATTGGCCCGCCATGGTTTTATCAGTGCCGGGTCGACACAACGGCCAATTTGTGCTTCGGCACTTCTTCTGCTGGCCGTTAGATCCATTATTAGGGATCTGCTCGCAGATCTTGATCCTGCTTGTGATATGATTAGCTCTCTCAAGCAGTGTGAGTCGTTTGTTTCTTTTGCCCTGACTGCTCAGGACGATGCTCTTGCGACGAGTAGCAGGACAGCGGCTTTGCTGGTGGCTATTCGTCGGTCTATATGGCTGCGCCAGTGGATGGCGGACCTTAACTCTAAAAGGGCGCTTACAGCGCTTCCCTTCCTAGGTTTACGCCTTTTTGGCGAGAAATTGGATGCGGTTACCAAGGTTGGTAAGTTGCCTCAATTCAAGAAACCTCGTCGCTCTTTTAGGGGTGCGAGTTCCTTTAGTCCCTCCTTTCGAGGAGCCAGAGCAGGCAGAGGGGCTTCCCTTCCCGTTACTGGAGGTGTAGGTTGGTCCCGGGGAAGAGGTCGTGGCCGTCCCAGTCAGTCCTGGGGCGCCAAGCCCAAACCTACTAAGCCCGCTCAGCAATGAGGGGCTGCCCTCACCCGTGCGGGTGGGGGGACAATTGCGACACTTCTCCCTGGTTTAAGGCCGGGAGTCTCCGGACACACAGATCTGGGAGATGGTGTCGCCCGGTTACAAACCGGAGTTCGAGTCTCGCCCTTCTTCACGGGTTTTCCTGGAAATGGCGGTCATCCGGCTAGTGCCGCACTTAGAGGTGGGCCTCGATTTTTACACCATTTTCTTCGCAACCCCCTAGAGGGACGGGTCAGCTTGCCCCGTCCTGCATCTGAAGTTTTTCAAACTTCCCAGGTCCCCCCTTGCTCTAGCCAGGGTGGTGTCCTTTCTGGGAATGCGGTTGGATTTCGGTCAACACAGGGCGTTGCTTGCTCAGTCCAAGGTTTGTCTAATTCAGGAGTTTGCTTGGATCCTTTGTTCCAATCCTTGCCCGTTTGTTCTGGAGCTGAGAGCCTTCCCTCTGGTTCTTGCTCTTGTGTCCCATCAGGGCCTGGGCCTTCTGGTTCAGCTACGCTCGGACAGTCAAACAACGGTTGCTTACTTCAATCATCAGGGAGAGACTCCCAGTCTGGGTGCCCTCAGAGTGGGGTCCCTGATCCTGACCTGGGAGAAGACGCATGTTCCTTATCTCTCGGCAGTCTGCAGTCTGCTCCGGTGGGGGACACCAGAGGTGGTCCTGTTTCCCTGGCGTCACAGTTGCAGGCTCCCGATCTTTGTGTCGCCCTCTCAGGATCCTCTGGCGGCGGAAGCCATATCCCTGAGCCGGGGGAACCCGGGTTTTCTGTACCTGTTTCCTCTGATACCCAGGCTAGGCTGGGTGGTACGGAAGCTGGTTCTGGAAAGGGTGTCTGCCATTCTCGTGGCTCCAAGACGCGTGTGGCGCAGATATCATTTGGCTGACAGTAAATCTGCTCATTCTGCCTCTTCGGTCAGGTCCGCTCGCTCAGGGTCAGCTGTCTTACCCCAGTTTACCAATGCTGGTTTTGATGGCTTGGCCGCTGAGACCTCCATCTTGAAGGAGGAGGGTCTTTCTGACTCGGTTATTAAGACCATGATCGGTGCCCGAAAGAGGTCTTCTTCTATCACCTACTATAGGACTTGGAAAACCTATATCGCTTGGTGTGAGGTTAGATCTTTTCCTTGTATGGTTTTTTCGGTAGCGTTTTGTGCTTCATCCCTTAGTTAAAACTTTTTTCCAGGGGGTTACGCATGTTCGGCCTCCCAGGAAACCATTACTCCCTGTTTGGGACTTGAATTTGGTTCTTTCTGCTCTTCAGGCTCCTCCTTTTGAGCCTTTGCAAGATATTGCGTTGTCTACCCTGACTCAGAAGATTGTCTTCTTGGTAGCCATCACTTCGGTTCGGCGTGTCTCGGAGTTGGCGGCCTTGTCTATCCAGGCGCCTTACTTTGAGAGGCATCAGGATAAAGTGGTCTTTCGGTTTAAACCAGACTTTCTTCCTAAGGTTGTTTCTGCTTTTCATTTGAACCAAGATATTGTTCTTCCCTCCCTGTGTCCTAAGCCTAAGAATGACAAGGAGAGGGTTTTGCAATGTTTGGATGTAGTACGCTGTGTTAAGTACTATTTGGTTATTACTTCTCCTTTTCGTAAAACTGATGCCTTTTTTGTTGTGCCCTGTGGGCCTAAGAAGGGTTTGGCACTGGCCAAATCTTCCATTAGCAAATGGATACGTCAGGCCATTATTGCGGCCTATTCTGCTAAGGGGAAAGTTCCCCCTTTTCGTATCACTGCTCATTCTACTCGCGCCGTTGGAGCGTCTTGGGCTTTTCAGCACCAAGCTTCTGTTGAACAAGTTTGTAAGGCCGCCACTTGGTCTTCTGTTCATACTTTTTCTAAGTTTTACAAGGTTGATGTGCGGGCCTCAGCGGATGCTGTTTTTGGCCGCAAAGTTCTGCAGACTGCAGTCATTTAAAGTGGACCAACACCCAGGATTTTGACTATCCTGGGTCTTGGTCCACTTCGGTGGGGCACCCCCGATCGGGGTGCCCCGCTGTGTGAAACCCCCCCGAACTCACCTCTCCCCGCGCCGACTGACAAGCCGCGGACAAGCGGCTCCTCCGCCTCCCGCGCGTCCCTCTTGACGCGCGCGTGCCCGCGCCGGCCACTCAGACGACCGGCGCGGGCGCGCACGCGTCTAGAGGGGCGCGAGGGAGGCGGCGGCGGCCGGCCGCCGCCGAAACTAAGGTAAGGAGTTTGGGGTTTGGGGTTTTGATCTCGGATGTCCCGCGGGGAGGGAGGTGATCGGCCCGGGAATCTTATAGATTCCCGGGCCGATCACCGGTGGGTGTTGGTCCACTTTAAGTTATGCTTCACCTTGCCTTTGGATACCCATCCCTTGTGGACAATGCTTTTGGATGTCCCGATCGTTATGAATTAAAGGGGAAGCGGGGTGTGTGGCACACCGAGAATAATATCCATTTTTCAGGTGAGTACTCACAAAATGGTATTATCGGTGTGCCACACGCCCCGCTTCACCCACCCTTTTTGGTATCCCGAATCCTTTATATGGTGAAGCTTTTCTTTATTTTGAGGTTACCGTTGGATTTCCTGGTACCTTGTCTTTCTGCTTTTTAAATAACTGGTGATTCAGTGGGAGGTCCCAGGTATATGTAGGCCAGGAGGGGCTCGTTTACAAGACTCTCTCTGCAACGTCGTCACCTGCTGGTGAGTAACCCGATCGTTATGAATTAAAGGGGAAGCGGGGTGTGTGGCATACCGATAATATCCATTTTTCAGGTGGTATTTTTGCATTCCCTTGCATGGCTACCAGTAACATGACTACTGGCAAGGATTCGGGCACATATAATTGGCAGACATGTAGGGGAATGCAGAAGTATTGGCTGCCTGGTCTTGGGTCTGCTGTGATGGGTTGCACTACCGTCCATGCTTCTGGGTTAATGGGAACTAAAGTAATTTTAAACTTTAGGTACCTTTTTGTAATGTGGTCGTAAAATGCTGGATTCTAGTAGAACAAACTCCACCATTGTCACTAGAAAGAATGGAAAAATGGAATGGATTTTAAAATTTCGGGTATTCTATAAATAACAAAAAATTAAAGTGTAAATTGGAAGAAAATGTTTTTTTTTCCAACATAATATACTTTTTATATGTAGGTTATCTAATAACCTGAAGCACAACTTATTTCCTTGCAGCTGTTGAGGAGACCACCGACTGTTGTGCCTAGTGTGCAAGAAGATGTTGCAGAAAAGCCAAATGAACCAGCAATTGAAATGCCAACTGAAAATACAGCTAGCAGTGATCCAGCAAACGATTCTGTGAATAAAAATGTGTGTGGGTGAGTATTCAACATTAGGTCTTCTTTGCTTCTGTACATATTCTTAGTATACAGTACGTCCTGCTCCAGATATAGTACTTACACTTGGGTTATCCTCCGCCAGATGGCGCTGCACTGCAGAGACATGCAAGACAGGCTCCTCCCGGCCCCTCAAATACCCGGGGACCTCCCACAAATCCCCAGATTTCTCTGCAGTGCCGACTGCGAAGACATGAAGTATCACTCTCTCGCAGGTGAGCGGGGCTATTAAAGCCTGCGGCCCTGTTGGACTATTCCCACCCGTCCTCGTTGTGTTGTGCCTCCCAGCCTGGGCTGCGCTGGTCGGGTGAAGGTAGGCAGCACCACGCGTGCTTCTGGAGCGCTGCTCCTCCACAGTCCCCCACCAAAGGGTAGGCGGTGTAGGCGGATGGTGAGCCTCTATGGAACGCCCCTCCCGCATTACTGCCCCCTGTAGCGTGGGCCCTGTACCAAGGGCCGCCATCCTCCTTCATTCCCCCCGTAGTCGGGGGGGGGGGGCGGGAAGAAAGGGGGGGGGGTGTGCCTGTGTGGTCTGTATAGGATCTTTGCATGTATATGGCCTTTGTCTGTCTTTGGACTCTTATAGATATGGTGTCAGCCGCCGCGCCCTTTTTATCTATTTTACTTGTATGACTGCCGCCGCCGCGCGCTTCTTTCCTTCGTTGAAGGTTCCGCGCCGGATGGTGGCGTTACCTCAGACACCTCTGTGTCCTCATTGGCCGATGTTGGACTTCGCTCTTCGGGAGGGCGGGGTCTGGTTTGGCGCGCTCCGCGTCATGGTACGCTCTGGCCCGCCCTTCGAGGTACTGGGCACAATTTTGTCTGTTCGCGCGCGACGCGTGGGGCGTTCCTGCTTACCGTGGCACTGTAAATGCCCTCTCGGGTGGCTTATACTCATTTTCGGTTCTGACACCATTCTCTTCTCACTGTGTCTTTCAGACTGGTGAACACCATTGGCTTCTCCCGGCCTGGTGTAATTTATAACGGGCCTTGTATAATTCTCCCACTTCCCTAGCGGGTCTCTGGGGCATCCAGGGTTGCCTATAGCGTAAATCCCTGCTGGCATATTGTGCCTAGCAAGCACTGGCTCTGCAATCGGGTCTGCCAGTGGCTGCACCTCGCTTCAATTCACCTATTTCCCCATGCTTAAATCTCACTCCTGCTGAGTCGCATACAAGTGGGGATTTGCAGCCTGTTGCGTCTTCCAGACTGCCTACGGCTGAACAGATTATTCCGAGGTTGTCAGAGCGCAAGGGCCCTTGTAAGAAGCGGTACTTGACGCCTCATGTTACTGTTTTTCCTATGGGAACTGAGTTTACTACTCCGTGTGACTATACCCCTTCTGATGGAGAGCTATTCTCTGACTCAAGCTCATCTGATGAGAGGCCGAGGAGTCATGACTATTCTGGACCTGAATACTGGGCCCAGTGTGACACTGACGATTTGTTGATCAAGGTCTTTAAGGCTCTGTCTATCTCTCTCCCTGGTGAGGCTTCCAAGCCGAGAGGGGAGCGTTTCCATACAGCAACAGCACGTTTGGAATTCCTAGAGCAGGCTCATTTCCATGCTCTTGTTCTCAAGGAATGGGAATGCCCCAGTAAACTTTCAGGGGTCCCAGGGGACTGGGAAAGGAAATACCCTTTTCCCCCCTGAGGTGGTTAATTGCTGGTCATCCCCCCCCCCCCGCGTGGTGGATGCCCCGATCATTGGGGTTCCTAACCCCCCCTTTATTGCAGCCCCTGCTTATAATACCCTTCGGGATGCTGAGGACCGGCGCATTGATCTGCTGGCCTCCCACGCCTTTTCTTGTGCAGGGACGGCTCTGCGCCCGGTCTGTGCCGTGACTATTACTGCAGTGGCCGCTAGAACCCTCATCAGAAAGATGCTTGATCATCACTCTGATAATCTCCCCTGGGATGTGTTTAATGCACTCTCCAGCTGTGATGTGTTTGTAAAATGTATCCTATTAGCGTTGGATGACACCATTAGAATGTGTGCAAGAACTTCTGCCCTTGCGGTGGCTATACGTCACTTGGTTTGGCTGCGACAGTGGGGTGCTGACGATGCTACTAAAAAGACTCTTACTGGGCTTCCCTTTAGAGGGCTACACTTGTTTGGGGCCCGTCTAGACCTGTTTGGTAAAAAGGGTAAGTCACCCCAACGCAGGCAGCCGTCTCGGACCCCCTCGGGGCAGGGGCACCCCTCCTCCCCCCTACCATAGTGTTAAACAAGAACCAGGGGTGTCCTTCGTGGGGGCTCGCGCAGACTCCTGCCCTGGGAGCAGCAGACAACGCTCTGGCCCCTCCAGCGGGGCTAAGCCTAAATCTTCCACCAAACCCCCTCACGCATGATGGGGCGCCCTCGCCCGTCTGGGTGAGGGGATGGCTGCGGCACTTTGCTCTTGTCAGGAGGCATTACGCCTCATACTGGTGGATTCAGGAGGTAGTGTCCTCCGGATACAAGATAGTTTGCTGCGCGGCCTTCCCCAAGATTATCAGGTCCCGGGTACTCCTGGTCCCTGCCGCTGTTCAGGTGCTGGCACAGGCCATGCAAGGCCTGCGAGGTCTGAGGGTCACTTGCAGATTGCCCTTAACTGGCAGAGGCAGGGGCCGCTACACCAACCTTTCCACAGTCCCCCAAAAGGATGGGTCAGTCTGGCCCATTCTGGATTCACAGGTTCTCGGCAATTCTCCAATTACAGGCAGTTTTCTGCATGGAAACTCTGAGATGGGCCATCAACGCCTTGCGCCCAAGGGGCTTCTTGCCGTCCGTGGAGCTCAAAGATGCTTATGTTCACATCCCTGTGTCTTCTGGACACCGAGGCTCTTCAGGTTGGTGTTGGAAGTCCAACACTGCTAGTTGGGGCCTTGTTATCTGGCACACCACGGTGCTGACGAGGGTGATGTCTTTGATGAGACCAAGGGGCGCCTGCGCGAGACCTACCTGGACGTCCTTCTCACTTCCCAGTCTCTGCGTCAGGCTAAGTTGTATACTCAGCTGGTGGTGTCATTTGGATGGGTGATCAATCACCCCAAGTCCTCATTGTCCCCTTATTGCTAATTCCATTTCTAGGAATGAATCTGGATTCTGTTCAGGCGAGAATCTTCCTTCCTCAACAATAAAGTGGACAATCTGGTTGCATGGGCTCAGTCCCTCATTGCTGTCCCCGTCCCTTCACCAGGCAGGGATGCTGCTGGTGGGCCCGTTGGTGGCTTACTCAGAAGAGGTCCCTTATGCTCAGTCCCCCTTGGGCCCTTCTGCAATTTCTATTGTTAGTACAGGACAGGGATCCAGCATCCCTGGAGCAGTCTGTGTGCCTTCCCCCTCTGGTATGGAGGTCCCTCTTGGAGTGGATGAACTCAAGGAACCTGTCTGGGGGCAGTTTCCTTCTTGCCCCTTCCTGGAGACGGTCACCATGGATGCAAATCTATCAGGTTGAAGTGTGTGTGGGGGGGGGGGTTCTTCTGAAACTCCCTACGGTTCTGGGGGAGGTGGGGCCCTTAGAAGGTCCATACACCTATCGACAGTGAGCATTCAGGTTGATTCTATCTTGTTTGACTACTCTTCAGGGCCTGCCTGTTCGGGGGCGCTCGGTCTGTATGACGACAGTGGCCTACATTAATCCTCTGGAAGGGACCTGGAGCAGGAGGGTCCTCCAGGAAGTGTCTGATACTAATCTGGGTGGAGGACAATGCTCCCTGCATATCAGTGGTATTCGCTTCGGTGGGGGGGTCTCTACGACAGGATGTGCTAATCCCTGTATCACTATGGGGTCCAACCAGTTGTGGATCTGTTTGTGTCCCGTCACTTTCACAAGCTCTCGGCCCTTGTTTCCCTGTCCCAGGATCCTCTGGCCGTGGTCAGGATGCCTTGGTAACGTTATGTCTGGACATTCTGTTCTGTATGTCCTTTCTCCATCCCCCCTGCTAGGCAGGGTTCTGCGCAAGATTGCTCTGGAAGGGGGACCAGTGACTCTGGTGGTCCCCGGGTGGCCTAGTAGAGTGTGGTTCGCAGACGTGGTACTGAGGGCAGTAGTTATGTACGTTCTGCCAGGAGTGCCAGCTCTGCTCACTCAGGGCCTCTTTACGTCACCCAATCTACAGACTCTGGCCTAGACGGCCTGACTGCTGAAACATCCATCTTGCTGGAGACAGGCTTATCTGTCTCGGTGATTGAGACTATGGGAAGACTAGGTGCAAGCTTCTTCTTCTTCTTCCATCTGTTATAGGGTATGGTTTACCCTTATTGATTGGTGTGAGTCTAGGTCTCTTCCCTGTTGGGCGTTCTCGGTTCCCAGGGTTCTAGAGTTTTTTCAGCATGAGTTGGAGTTGGTCCTCCAACTCAGTACTCTGATGGGTCAGGTTCTGCCCTGTCCGCCTTGCTTTAGAAGTCTTTTGTTCAGTCTTCCTTGGTTAAGACTTCTTTCAGGGGGTACTCATGTGCGTCCCCCATGTAATCCTATGGTCCCTGTTGTGATTTGAGTTTGATTCTGTCTGCTTTGCAGGGTTTTTCCCTTTGGTCCTATTCAGGATGCTGTCTGGCTGTTCTTACCCTCAAGGTTGTCCTTCTGGTGACTGTTACTTTGGTCAGACATGTGTTGGCGGGCGGCTCTGTCTACCTAGCCCCCATTCTTTGAGATACACCTGGATAAGGTGGTGTTCCGCCTGAAGCTGGACTCTCTGCCTCAGGTGGTGTCTTATGTTCATTGATTTGAGATATTGTTCTTCCTTCTGTGCCTTATTCCTAGCAACGCTGAGGAAAGGGTTCTGCATTCCTTGAACAGGTGTTGGAAGTTTTGTCCTTGGTAGTCACCGTGTCCTTTAGGAGAACTGATGTTCCTTTGGGCCTATGGTCACTACATCCTGAATGTGCCCGATCTCGTCTGCTCTCGGGGAGTTGGGCGGTTTCGGCCCTGGTTGTTACTTGAATGGGATGTTCCTTCTGGTCCTAGGAAAGGATTTTTTGACTTCTGCCAAGTCTACTGTTATCGGTTGGATTCGTCAGGCTGTTACTCAGGCCTATTCCAACAAGGGGAAGAATCTTCCTTTTCGCTTTGCTTCTTATTTTACTCGTGCTTTGGTGCCTCTTGGGCTTTTCAGCACCAGGCTTCTGTTGAACTGGTTTGCTAGGCCGCTGTTTGATCTTCTGATTCATACCTTTTTCAAAGTTTTACAAGGTTGATGTTTGGGCCTCAGCTCATGCTGTCTTGGCCGCATGGTTATGCAGGTGACAGTGGTTTTAACTGTCTGCTGTTGCCTTTTTTGTTGGGAATCCCACCCTACTTTATGGACACTGCTATTGGATGTCCCAAGTGTAAGTACTATATCTGGAGCAGGACGTACTGTATACTAAGAATAATACAATTCTGTGAAATACTCACCTGTAGAATTGATATTATTTGTATACAGTACGTCCTGCTCCATCCCACCCTGGTTTTTGCATTTTTCTGGATCCCCTGTATGGTGGTTTTTACCATTGTTATAGTTACCAGTTTTGGTGGTTAATTCTCCCGGCTTCTTGTTCACTGCTTTTCAATGCTGGGGATTTGTGGGAGGTCCCCGGGTATTTGAGGGTCCGGGAGGAGCCTGTTTTTGCATGTCTCTGCAGTGCAGCGCCATCTGGCAGAGGATAACCCAAGTGTAAGTACTATATCTGGAGCAGGACGTACTGTATACAAATAATATCAATTCTACAGGTGAGTATTTCACAGAATTGTATTTTTCTGTTCCAGGTCCTTTGCCTATAATTTTGCCTTCCCACTGTGTTTACTTTGAAGTATTGTCAACATGCTACCCGGGGGCTAGGACATCGAGGGCTGATGCGAGTGGTGGTGCCCCGCTCCTCTGTTGATGGGTGGGGAGTTATACACATCATGGGCAGGGTGCCCGCAATGTAATGATACTTGGAATTAAAATTCCAAGTACAGTGAAATGAATGTGACTTTAATGGCACAGATGACATCATTGATTATGTTGGGTTTGATTTGCCGGACCCTGTATTGGAATGTATTGGATTCTTTATTTTATACTTTGATGTGAAATATCATCTTTGGAGTGCTGATTCTTTACGAATACTAAGCTTTTACACTATTCCACATAAAGATACATACACTATTCCACATAAAGATTTAGTTCTGCAGTATTTCATTTGACTTGAAGGGGGGGATCAGAGTTATACTAATGGTGTGCGTTCTAAATAGAGAAGTAGTGTGAGATTATGCAAAGGGTTCTTTGGTAGAGTGTGCTACTTGTCGGCTATCCTGGGGGGGCTCCTCTTGGCCTCCTCTCCCCATTCCCAGCGTCCAGTGTTGGGAGCCGCTTGGGCATCAGACAAGAGCCACCTCAGCAGCGGCGTGGCTTGGCCCCTTCCCTTATCTCAAGTCCCGGAGAAAGCGGGCGGCTGGCAACTTTACTTTGATGGCGCCATGTTCTGTCCCCCGTTAAATGTGAGGGGGCACTAAGTTTAAACTTTTGGCTCCATATTCAAAGTTGAATTTGCTTTATGTATAGCTTTCAGGGGCCCATCAGTGACCATATAATCGTTTATGACGCAAAGGCATATATCACCAGAAGGGTGGTACTGTTGCTCCAGCGTGTACAGACATTGGGTTAGGGGGCAAAATAGTAATATCACGTCTAAAGCCATACTGGCCAGCTTTATGTTGGAACCAGCAGGCACTTCTGACACTCCTAATCTGAGGTACCTGAGCTATGCGACACAGTGGTACAGAACACACCAAGGAGTCCAGGGTACAGGTAGGAATATGAGCACTTGATACCAGGCTCAAGACCCCTTCACCAGCCCCATCTATTACCTTGGTCGGGCATGTTGGCATCTGAGAAATACTGCAAACATGCAGCATATGCTTGGTGAGAAGCAGAGCAGGCCGCAAACTATCATACAGAGTCTAACTTGCGCTCCAAGGCAGCAAGAGGCCTCATGAATCACTACTCATAAATGCTTTTTTCTCAATCTGCTTCTGCTGCATCTGATCAGCAGAGGGGGCAGACTTCTGCAGCCAGGGTGTCAAAAGTGAAAGAGGGCTATCCTCTAAGCATAAAGATCATTCAGAACAACTCCTTCAAGCAGACTTTTTATAAACATATTTGCCTTGAGTCTTCCACAAGCGCCATACCCTGGTAGGGTTTTTGGTGCATTGCTTTAAGTCCATGCAAGTGATGTAGTCCATCCCTCGGTCACTATAGGGAACCAATGGCCAAGGCCTTTGTCCATCCTTTACTGGTCCTTAAGATATTGATGCCCTCTTTCCTCTTGCCCTCAGAAGCATAATTTAAAGTGTTTGGGGTGAGCCCTTGTTTCTGCTAGACCAGACAGACCCCTTAACCTCATTAAATATACAGTATACTTGTAATATTCCTAGTATGTCACACACCCTACTTCCAAATATTCATGACACTTGGGGAACCCGGCCTGTAGAGGGCGATCTTGCAGAGATGACATGGAAAAAGGAGCCCCTCCTGGTCCCTAAGTACTGGGTTCCTCCCACTATTCCTCAGTCTTTTCGTCTCTGCAGTCGGCGAAGCATTCAGAAGATGACTCTCCTTCAAGCTGCAGGTAGCCGGGTTTGCTCCCGGCCCCTTTTTTTCTCTATTTCTGTCTGATACTCTTTAAACCTGTTTGGTTATATTGTATGCCTCCCAGCCCTGGCTGTATGGTTCAGGCAAAGGTAGATACATACACCCTCTGGTGTATACAGGAGTTTTACTCCTCCGTGAGACCCAAATGTGGGTAGGCGGTTTCCAGGTTGGTGTTCTTGGCATGGGATGCCCCTGTCCCTTTATAATGCCCTTGTGCCTTATGGGTGCATTTCTATCCTCTCCCCTTTTAGTTCTCCTTTACCCTGCTGGGGTAAAAAGGAGGGGGGGGGGGCGTTATCTGGGCTTATTTGTCACCATGCACACAAATTTATGAAGAAAAAAAAAAAAGATATATAAAATAAATCTTTATTACATATATATTATTTAGTATGTTTACTATACTATTTAATAGGATATGTTTTATTTAGATTTTCCTATTTCTGTCTAGGCAGCATTCTTTTGCTTACCTTTCAAAGCTTTGTTTCTGCTATGTTCAGATTTGAATTTCCCCCCATTCTTGGTCATGTGATTCTGGGGGTGGGCGGGGCTTAGGCACACAGCATCATTGCATTATCAGAGCACCTGGTGTGCTCTCCTTGCCTGCCTGGCTCCTGCTGTTTCCCTATGGTCTTCCCTCATTGTGCTTGCTTTGGCAGCACATATACTAAAATTGGAACAATACTGAGAAGATTAGCATGGCCCCCTGCGCAAGGATGACATGCAAATTCGTGAAGCGTTCCATATTTAAAGGTGCTGTGAGTACCCCTCAGCTTGCTGAATGGAGTTTCTGCCATTTTTTTCATGCTTTGTCATTTGTATTGTGTGCATTGGTGACTGTTTTCTTTGTAGGTGGCAACTCTTTATATTCTTAGTATACAGTACGTCCTGCTCCAGATATAGTACTTACACTTGGGTTTGCTCCGCCAGATGGCGCTGCACTGCAGAGACATGCAAAAACAGGCTCCTCCCGGCCCTCAAATACCCGGGGACCTCCCACAAATCCCCCCCAGATTTCTCTGCAGTGCTGACTGCGAAGACATGAAGTATCACTCTCTCGCAGGTGAGCGGGGCTGTTAAAGCCTGCGGCCCTGTTGGACTATTCCCACCCGTCCTCGTTGTGTTGTGCCTCCCAGCCTGGGCTGCGCTGGTCGGCGACTGCCGCCGCACGCTCTTCTTCCTTAGTTGAAGGCTCCGCGCCGGGCGGCGGCAATACCTCAGACACCTATGTGTCCTCATTGGCTGTTGTCGGACTTCGCGCTCTTCGGGAGGGCGGGGTCTGGTTTGGCGCGCTCCGCGTCATGGACCGCTGGCCCGCCCTTCGAGGTACACGGCGCCATTTTGCCTGTTCGCGCGTGACGCGTGGGACGCTCCTGATTACCGCGGTACTGTAAGTGCCCTCGCGGGCGGCTTATTCTCATTATGTTTTTCCTGATTCTGACACTATTTTCTTCTCCTTGTGTCTTTCAGACCGGTGAACACCATTGGCTTCTCCCGGCCCGGTGTAAAATTATAGCGGGCCATGTAATATTCTCCCACTTCCTTAGCGGGTCTTTGGGGCATCCAGGGTTACTTATAGTGTAAATCCCTACTGGCCTATTGTGCCTTGAATAATCACCATATGGAGGCATCTCAGAATTATGTGACCAGGGTCCCTCTGGGACAAGACCGGCTGTGTATAGCATGTAGACAACCCCATGCTGATGCTGACAGGGCACGGGTCTGCGGACCCTGTGCCGAGCAAGCACTGGCTCTGCAGTCAGGCCTGCCAGTGGCTGCACCTCGCTTCATTTCACCTATTTCCCCTTGCTTAAATCTCACTCCTGCTGAATGGCATATAAAAGGGGAGTTGCAGCCTGTTGCGTCTTCCAGACTGCCCACGGCTGAACAGTTCATTGCGAGGTTGTCAGAGCGCAAGGGCCCTGGTAAGAAGCAGCGACGTCTCCTGTCTGTGTTTTTCCTATGGGAAATGAGGAGTTTTCTACTCCGTGTGACTATTCCCCTTCTGATGGAGAGCTATTCTCAGGCTCATCTGATGAGAGGCCGAGGAGTCATGACGATTCTGGACCTGAATACTGGGCCCAGTGTGACACTGACGATTTGTTGATCAAGGTCTTTAAGGCTCTGTCTATCTCTCTCCCTGGTGAAGCTTCCAAGCCGAGAGGGGAGCGTTTCCATACAGCAACAGCACGTTTGGAATTCCTAGAACAGGCTCACTTCCATGCTCTTGTTCTCAAGGAATGGGAATGCCCCAGTAGACTTTCAGGGGTCCCAGGGGATTGGGATAGGAAATACCCCTTTCCCCCTGAGGTGGTTAATTGCTGGTCATCTCCCCCCGTGGTGGATGCCCCGATCATTGGGGTTCCTAACCCCCCCTTTATTACAGCCCCTGCTCATAATACCCTTCGGGACGCTGAGGACTGGCGCATTGAGCTGCTGGCCTCCCACACCTTTTCTTGTGCAGGGACGGCGTTGTGCCTGGTCTGTGCCGCTGCTATTACTGCAGTGGCAGTCATCGGAAAGATGCTCGATAATCACACTGATAATCTCCCCTGGGAGGTGTTTAATACACTCTCCAACTGTGATATGTTTGTAAGATTCATCCTATTAGCGTTGGACGACACCATTAAAATGTGTGCAAGAACTTCTGCCCTTGCGGTGGCTATACGTCGCTTGATCTGGCTGCGACAGTGGGGGGCTGACGATGCTACAAAAAAGACTCTTACTGGGCTTCCCTTTAGAGGGCAACGCTTGTTTGGGGGCCCGTCTAGACCTGTTTGGTAAAAAGGGTAAGTCACCCCAACGCAGGCGGCAGTCTAGGCCCCCTCGGGGCAGGGGCACCCCTATTTCCCCCTTCCTTAGTGTTAAACAAGAACCAGGGGTGTCCTTCGTGGGGGCCCGCGCAGACTCTGGCCCCCGGGAGCAGCAGACAACGTTCTGGCCCCTCCGGCGGGGCTAAGCCTAAATCTTCCACCAATTCCCCTTAGGCGTGATGGGGCTTTCACCCGTCTGGGTGAGGGGATGGCTGCTGCATTTTGCTCTTGTCAGGAGGCTTTACGCCTCATGCTGGTGGATTCAGGAGGTCGCGTCCTCCAGATACAAGATAGTTTGCTGCGCGGCCTTCCCCAGTTTTTATCAGGTCCCAGGTACTCCTTGTCCCTGCCGCTGTTCAGTTGTTGACACAGGCCATGCCAGGCCTGCGAGGTCTGAGGGTCACTGGCAGATTGCCCGTAACAGGCAGAGGCAGGGGCCGCTACACCAACCTTTCCACAGTCCCCCAAAGGATGGGTCGGGCTGGCCCATTCTGGATTCACAGCAATTCTCTAATTGCAGGCAGTTTCTGCATGGAAACTCTGAGATGGGCCATCAGCACCTTGCGCCCAGTGGGCTTCTTGCTGTCTGGGGAGCTCTAAAATGCTTATGTTTACATCCCTGTGCCTTCAGGACTCTGAGGCTCTTCAGGTTCATGTTGGTAGTCCAACACTGCTAATTGTGGCCTTGTTATCTGGCCTCTCTTCAGCTCCCAGAGTGCTCACTCAGGTGCTGATGGTGGTTATGTCTCAAGGAGATCAAGGGGCGTCTGCGCGATGACCTATCTGGACGTCTTTTCTCACTTTTCAGTGTCTAAGTCAGGCCAAGTTGGATACCCGGCTGGTGGTGTCCATTGGGAGTCATTTGGATGGGTGATCAATCACCCCAAGTCCTCATCGTCCCCCTAAATGGAAACTCCATTACTGAGTATCAGGGTGGATTTGATTTAAATCTAACTGATTTAAATCACGATTTAAATCACTAGTCAGTAAGGCTTGATTTAAATCAGTGATTTAAATCAAAGTTTCTACCTAAACTAGTTCTTGCTATTTTAACATGCAAGTAGATGAAGATTTTTAGAATCACTTTTTATATTCCTTTTTTCTCCCCAGTTTAATGGGTTAATCATTCATATTTGGACACCACTGTTCTGTTGTACTTAGGAAGGAGAAAAATAATCCTGACCTTAATAACAATTTAAATAGATTTATTCAACTGAAACAATAACAACATTACAGCATAAGTTATTTGCTTAAACAAACATCCATGTTTTGTTAACTAATTTGGCTAAACAAAATATATATATATTTTAAGAAACTTAGACTGTCAGCCCAGCCGACACATGAAAAACTTAAATACTACTGTCCCTGCTGTCCTCTGTAGCTCACTAGCCATAGGTTTGTAGAACAATAGGATTAAGGTCTTTTTCTCAACTCTGTTCATGTTGTAACATTTTTGCTGTGAAGAAGAGGCTGGGACCTCTGCGGAGTCAAATTCAGTTTTGAGAACTGCGTAAGTAAAGCGAGCGTCTGTGATAATATAGGAGAGAAACTGCCCACTAATCCTACAGAAACCTCTGGAAGAGCATGGCATTGTGAATGTTACACATATACAGCCTTTATTCTACTGAGTTAAACAACTCAGCTTTATCTCATGATGGAAGAACCTTTGGATGGTAAAATATTTTCCTCAAAAAGCAGTTTATTGAAAAAAAATCTGATTTAAATCAAAAAAATCCGATTTAAATAAAAAAAAATCCGATTTTTTTGATTTTTTTTAAAAAAACATTGATTTTTATCCACCCTGCTGAGTATGAATCTGGATTAGGTTCAAACCAGAATCTCCCCTTTTCAGCAATAAAGTGGGCAATCTGGTCATATGGGCTCAGTCCCTCATTGCTGTCCCGGTCCCTTCACCAGGCAGGGATGCAGCTGGTGGGCCCGTTGGTGCTTGCTAGGAAGGGGTCCCTTATGCTCAGTTCCCCCTGGGCCCTTCGGCGACTTCTATTGTTACTACAGGACAGGGATCCAGCATCCCTGGAGCAGGGTCTGCGGGCCTTCCCACCTGGTAAGAAGGTTTCTCTTGGAGTGGATGAACTCAGGGAACCTGAGTTCCTTCTTGCCCCTCCCTGGAAATGGTCGCCATGGATGCCAGCCTATCAAGTTTAAGGGGGAGGGTTTCTTCTGAAACTCCCTGCGATTCTGGGGGAGGTGGGGCCCTTAGAAGGTCCTTATGCCTATTAATGTTTTCAGTTGGTTCTATCTCGCTTTACTACTTCCCTTCTGGGCCTGCCAGTTTGGGGGCGCTCATCTGTCTGACGACTTTGTCCTGCATTAATTATTGGGAGGGGCCTGGAGCTGGCGGACCCTCCAGGAAGTGTCCTTTTCTGGGTGGAGACAATGTTCCCTGCATATCAGTGATAATAGCTCCGGAGAGCCCCTCTGCGACAGGATGTGCTAATCCCTGTGTAACTATGGGGTCCAACCAGTTGTGGATCGGTTGTGTTCTGTCACTATCACAGGCTCTCGGCCTTTGTTTCCCTGTCCCAGGATCCTCTGGCAGTGGTCCGGATGCCTTAGTAACGTCATGACTGGACGTTCGGTTCTGTATGTCTTTTCTCCATTCCCCCTGCTAGGCAGGGTTCGGCGCAAGATTGCTCTGGTAAGGGGATCAGTGATTCTGGTGGCCCCCAGGTGCCCTAGTAGAGTGTGGTTGTAGACATGGTATCGAGGACAGTAGTTCTCTGTACCCTTTGCCAGGAGTGCCAGCTCTGCTCAGTCAGGGCCCCCTGTATGTCACTCCAATCTACAGTCTATGGCCTAGTCGGCCTGACTGCTGAAACACCCATTTTGATGGAGACAGGCTTATCTGTCTCTGTGATTGAGACTATGGGAAGGCTAGGAGCAAGCTTCTTCCTCTTCCTCGTCTATCTGTTATAGGGTATGGCATACCCATATTGATTGATGTGAGTCTAGGTCTCTTCCCTGTGGGGCATTCTCAGTTCCCAGGGTTCTAGAGTTGGTTCTCCAACTCAGTACTCTGATGGGTCAGGTTCTGCCCTGTCCACCTTGCCTTAGTAGTCCCTGGTTCAGTCTTCCTTGGTTAAGACTTCTTTCAGGGGGTACTCATGTGCGTCCCCATGTAATCCTATGGTCCCTGCTGGGATTTGAAATTAACTTCATTCTGTCTGCTTGCAGGGTTTTGTCCCTTTGGTCCTATTCAGGATGCTGTCTGGCTGTTCTCACCCTCAAGGTTGTCCTTCTGGTGACTGTTACCTTGGTCAGGCGTCTTTTAGCGGGCGGCTCTGTCTACCTAGCCCCCATTCCTTGAGATACACCAGGATAAGGTGGAGTTCCGCCTGAAGCCGAACTCTCTGCATCAGGTGGTGTCTTATGTTCATTGGTTCATTGGTTCGAGATATTGTTATTCCTGCTGTGCCTTTTTCCTAGCAACGCTGAGGAAAGGGTTCTGCATTCCTTGAACAGGTGTTGGAAGTTTTTCCTTGGTAGTCACTGTGTCCTTTAGGAGAACTGTTTCTTGGGGCCTATGGTCATTACATCCTGAATGTGCCCAATCTCGTCTGCTCTCGGGGAGTTGGGCGGCTTTGGCCCTGGTTATTACATGGATGTTCCTTCTGGCACTTGGTAGGGTCCTTTGGCTTCTGCCAAGTCTGCTGTTAGCAATTGGATTCGTCAGGCTCTTGCTTTGGCCTGTTCCAGCAATGGGAAGAATCTTCCTTTTCGCTTTGATTCTTTTTCTACTCGTGCTTTGACGCCTCTTGGGCTTTTCAGCACCGGGCTTCTGTTGAACTGGTTGGCTAGGCCACTACCTTGGCCTTCTACTCATACCTTTGCAAAGTTTTACAAGGTTGATGTTAGGGCCTCAGCTCATGCTGTCTTGGCCATATGGTTATGCAGGTGACAGTGGTTTTAAACTGTCTGCTGTTGGCGTTTTTTTTGTTGGGGATCCCACCCTACTTTATGGACACTGCTATTGGATGTCCCAAGTGTAAGTACTATATCTGGAGCAGGACGTACTGTATACTAAGAATAATACAATTCTGTGAAATACTCACCTGTAGAATTGATGATATTTGTATACAGTACGTCCTGCTCCACCCCACCCTTTTTTTTTTGCATTATTCTGGATCCCCTGTATGGTGATTGTTACCATTGTTATAGTTACCAGTTTTGGTGGTTAATTCTCCCGGCTTCTTCACTGCTTTTCAATGCTGGGGATTTGTGGGACGTCCCCGGGTATTTGAGGGCCGGGAGGAGCCTGTTTTTGCATGTCTCTGCCGTGCAGGATAACCCAAGTTGAAAGTACTATATCTGGTGCAGGACGTACTGTATACAAATAATATCAATTCTACCGGTGAGTATTTCACAGAATTGTATTTTTAAAGGGGTTTCTCCTGGTCTTTAGCCCTTAAAGCCTTATTTGGGGGTCCATTTGTGTTAATATCCTCCCACTTGGGACTATTTAAAGGGGCATCCCGGGTAGCAATTGCGTAAATTCCATATATCCCGACTATAATCAATTATAGTATAATACTAAACACCATATGGAGGCATCTCAGGACATTGGGCATGCAGTTCCCTCTGCACAGACTCGGCAATGTTTTGGATGTGGGGCATCCCTTGTTGGGGATAACGCAATTTGCGTCCCTTGTGCTCAATTAACTATTATGCAGCAAACTGGGGCCCAGGCTTCGGCGTCTGCGGCTTCTGCTTTATCTCCTACTCCATGTCTTGTCCGTACCCCCAGTGATATTGTCATGGGTGGTGAGTCGCATTCTGATTTATGTGCCAGATTGTCTCATCTTGAAAAATTAATGTCTAGCTCTGTGGCCAAGAAGGCCTGAGCTAAAGGAAACATTTGACTCAGGCCGTTCCGGTAAGTGAGTTGGATAATTGTGAAATGCTTTATTGGTCTGATCCTTCTCCGTTAGAAGAAGGATAATTATATGAGGATTCAGATGTTTCTGATGAACAGCAATTTGTTGGTACTGTGATTGAGCAGGGTGAAGCTAGTGTTGTGGATACCCCAAAGGCTCTTGCTCAGTTATTTGAGGTTTTGGTTATCACTCCTGAAGTAGTCCCTCCTCAAAAAGGGGAATTCTTTGTAGTCTCTAAACCTCGTTTAGAATTTCCAAATCAAAAGCATTTTGATAAAATTATTCTTAAAGAATGGGAGAAGCCTGCATATCCCTTCCCAGCTGATACTGTTAAGCGTTGGTCATCACCACCTGTGGTGGATGCCCCTGTGCTTAATTTATCCAATTCTTCTGTGTTGCATTCTCCTGACTCCACTACACTTAAAGATGGAGAGGATACGCGTATTGATCAAATGGCGTGCCACGCTTTTTCCAGTGTGGGCTCTGCCTTGCTGCCTGTTGGTGCTTCAGCACTCATGACAGTGGCTATTAGGTCTGTTGTGAGAGACCTAATGAATTACTCAGGGCTTGATCCGGCCTCTGATGAGTACGCCGCTCTTAAGCGATGTGAGATGTTTGCATCTTTTGTTCTTTCTGCCCTAGATGATACTCTGCTCATGTGCAGCAGAACCTCTGCCTTGTTAATCGCCATTCGGCGGTCAGTATGGTTGCGGCAGTGGGCAGCTGATATTGTAGCCGAGATATCGCTTACAGCGCTCCCTTTTGTGGGATTGCGCCTCTTTGGAGAAAAATTGGATTCTGTCACTAAAGGAGGTAAATTACCTCAGCGTAAGAAACAACGCCGTTCCTTTTGTGGAGTGGCCTCTTTTAACCCTTCCTTTCGGGGTTCTAGATCCGGTAGAGGATCAGCCTTTTCAGCCCCTAGAGGGACGTGCCCGTCAAGTCAGAATTGGGGGTCCAAAACCAAATCTGCCACTAAGCCTGCTCAATGAGGGGACGCCCTCACCCTTACCGGGGGGGGGGGGGGGGGCGCGGCTGCGGTTCTTCTTCCAGGTCTGGGGTCAGGAGGTATCAGACAATTGGGTTCTGGAAGTAGTCTCTTCCGGTTGCAAACTGGAATTCGAGTTCCGGCCTCCTCCCAGATTTCTCATGTCCCGGATGCCGTCAGATCCGGCAATTGCGCAGGGACTGCGGGCAGCAGTAGCGGATCTGTTAAACATGGCTGTCATCTGCCTAGTGCCTCCAGCGGAAAGGGGTTTGGGGTTTTACTCCAACCTATTCACTGTACCCAAAAAGGACGGCTCTGTTCGGCCTATCCTAGACCTAGGGAGACTCAATCAATTTATCAGTTTCAGAAAATTCCGCATGGAGTCTCTGCGATCAACAATCGATGCTCCCCGTCAGGGGGACTTCATGACATCCATAGACATCCATAGACATCAAGGATGCTTATTTGCACATTCCTATTTTTCCGGATCACCAGAGATTTCTCGGGTTCTCGATAGAAGACCAGCATTATCAATTTGTGGCCCTGCCATTCGGCCTTACCTCGGCCCCAAGAGTCTTTACCTAGATGCTGGCAGGAGTGATGGCTATATTCAGGGTCCAGGGCATCCGCATTGTGCCTTTTCTGGACAATCTTCTTATCGCAGCCTCCTCCCTCGAACAATCCGAGTTGGACACCAGGACGGTGGTCTCTACGCTAGAGAGGTTCGGATGGGTAATAGGTTACCCCAAATCTTCTCTGTCCGTCCAGGGAAATTCCCTTCCTGGACCTGATTCTGGATACATTTCAGGCCAAGGTTTTTCTTCCTCAGTCCAAAATGGTTCTGATTCAGGACTTGATTCGTCTATTCTTGTCCAACCCTCGTCAGTCTATCTGTCTAGGGATGAGACTAGTGGGATTGATGGTAGCTGCATTCGAGGCAGTCTCGTTTGCCCAGTTTCACATAGGGACGCTTCAGCTCTTCCTCTTGGCAAAGTGGGACAGGTGCCCACTATCATTGAATCAGACTTGTCTATTGTCTCCCACGTTTTGCAGTCCCTTCAGTGGTGGTTAATATCACTCAACCTCCAGAAGGGCAAGTCATTTCTGACTCCGCGTTGGGAACTGGTTACCACGGATGCCAGCCTGGTGGGCTGGGGGGGGGGGGGCTTCTGTAAGAAGCATCAGTTCCAAGGATTGTGGGGGCCTCAGGAGGCTCATTCTCCAATCAATGTATTAGAGCTTCGGGCCATACGTCTTGTTCTACTTCGACTGACCCATTTCTTACAGGGTCTGCCAGTTCAGATTTGGTCAGACAACCGAACAGCTGTTGCATACATCAAGCACCAGGGAGGGACTCGCAGTTGGGGTGCCCTCCGGGAAGTGTCTCTAATCCTTCAGTGGGCAGAGATCAATGTTCCCTACATATCAGCAGTTTACATTCTGGGGATAGAGAATGTGTAGGCAGACTCCCTGAGCAGGGGATGTTCTCGCCAGGGAGAATGGTCTCTCAATCCAAGGGTCTTTCAGTTCCTCTGTCACAAGTGGGGGACTCCACGGTTGGACCTGTTTGCTTCTCGTCACAATCACAAGCTGCCTGCTTTTGTGTCTCTATCCCAGGATCCTCTGGCAGTGGCAGCGGATGCCATGTCTCTGGCCTGGAAGGATCTGGGGTTCCTATATCTGTTTCCCCCATTCTCCATGATCACCAAGGTGGTGCGCAAGTTAGCACTGGAGGAGGCGCCAGCAATTCTGGTGGCGCCAAGGTGGCCAAGACGTCTGTGGTACGTAGACGTCGTAAGGCTGGCAGTGGATCGTTTCCATCTGCCTCTTCTTCCAGATCTCATCACTCAGGGTCAACTTTGTTACCCCATTTTACAAACGCTGGCTTTGACGGCATGGCTGCTGAAGTCTCCATCTTGAAAGAAGGTCTTTCTGATGTGGTTATTCAGACTCTTATTAGAGCTAGGAAGAAGTCTTCCTCTGTCATTTATTACAGGACTTGGAGGTCCTATATTGATTGGTGTGAATCCAGGGCTTTGCCCTGTAGAGTATTTTCTATTCCTAGAATTCTGGAATATCTGCAACGAGGTCTGGATATGGGATTCCAGATTAGTACTTTGAAAGGGCAAGTCTCTGCCGTGGCTATTTTCTTTCCAAGGTCGTTTGCTCTTCATCCTTTGGTTAAGACCTTTTTCCAAGGAGTCGCGCATGTGCGGCCTCCCAGAAAGCCTATACTTCCTGTTTGGGACCTTAACCTGGTGCTTTCGGCTATGCAGGCTGCTTCCTTTGAGCCTTTGCAGGATATTCCTCTTCCTATTCTTACTCAGAAGGTTGCCTTTTTGGTTGCTATTACTTCTGTCCGCCGAGTTTCTGAACTGGCGGCTTTGTCTATTCTAGCCCCTTATTTTGAGAGGCATCAAGATAAGGTTGTTTTCCGTTTTAAACTGGATTTCCTTCCTAAGGTGGTGTCTGCTTTCCACCTAAATCAGGATATAGTTCTTCCTTCCTTGTGTCCTAAACCTAGTAACGACAAGGAAAGGGTCTTACATTCTTTGGATGTAGTTCGTTGTGTTAAGTATTATTTAGTTACTACTCCGGCCTTCTGCAAGACGGATGCTTTTTTTGTTGTGCCTTTTTTGTTGTGCCAAGAAGGGTTTTGCTCCTGCCAAATCTTGCCTTAGTAAGTGGATACGTCAGGCCATCATTGGGGCCTATATGGCTAAGGGGAAGGTTCCCCCTTTTCGTGTCACCGCTCATTCTACTCGTGCTATTGGAGCTTCCTGGCCTTTTCAGCACCAGGCTTCTGTTGAACAAGTTTGCAAGGCTACGACTTGGTCTTCTGTGCATATTTTTTTCTAAGTTTGACAAGGTTGATGTGCAGGCCTCAGCGGATGCTGCTTTTGGTCGCAAAATTCTGCGAGCTGCAGTAATTTAAGTTATGCATTATTCCTTGGGGGATCCCCACCCATTATAGACACTGCTATTGGATGTCCCAAGTGTCATGAATATTTGGAAGTGGGGTGTGTGACATACTAGGAATAATACCATTTTGTGAGTACTCACCTGTAAAATGGTTATTACGAGTATGTCACACACCCCACTTCCCCCGCCCTTTTTTGTTCTAAGGATCCTTTATATGGTGATTATTATTTTCAAACTATTTTTCAATTATCAAATTTAATTTGCTCTTCCTGGTTCTTCACTGCTTAAAAAGACTGAGGAATAGTGGGAGGAACCCAGTACTTATGGACCAGGAGGGCTCCTTTTTCCATGTCATCTCTGCAAGATCGCCCTCTACAGGCCGGGTTCCCCAAGTGTCATGAATATTTGGAAGTGGGGTGTGTGACATACTCGTAATAACCATTTTACAGGTGAGTACTCACAATATGATATTTTTCTAGCCCACCTGAGGTCCCTCAAGTTGGCTTGCAGTGGGTAGAGTACAACTGGCAGACTGTGGCACTACCACTTGGCCAACTTCTGAGGTGCCTCTAAGTTCTGAAAGCACACTTACCATTTCTCCACCAAAAATTGGGGCCCACCTATTTGGATGGGCAAGCAACACTTAGTTGGCCGGAACTTCAGCTCTGGACGGTGGTTGGTTAAGTGCAAAATATGCATGGTCTTTTTAAAATGCAGAGGTTTTTTCCATCCGTAAAGAAAGCTCCCCTCCACAAGTAAGATTGTTAATGTATCTGTGCTCCAGCATGACCTAAAAAATATAATAAATATATAATTTGCCTACAGATGCACTTTCAATCACGTCTCTGCTGGCTGCTAGGCTTCTTCCTTCTTATCCAACCTAAATGCTCAGGTTGCCACAATTAAAGGAGCACTATGCGAAAAAATGGCCCAATGACAAAAATCCATATAAATATGCTGGATGGCAGTACAGGTCATTTATACACCTGGCATCAAGAAATATTAGGCAGGCTTGTTTTTTTTTTTATTTTAATGAAAGGAAGAGGACATCAGGGGTGACGGACTCTGTCACAACTGGTAGATTAAACCTGTAACATCTGGATTTTATTCCTACCATTAGAGCATAAACCACAAGCTGGTTTTATTCAGTTTCAGTGTATAAGTGACCCCCTCCTCTCATCAGCCACCGTCTTTATATGGATTTTTAAGATGACAGAATTTCACTATAGTGCTCCTTTAAGGTTCTCTGTGCTGTTTGTTGCTCACAGATACCTTCTGCAGCTATTAGGGACACTATAATATTGGGGGGGCGCTATTTGGCTGGTATAGCCTGGATCAGTTTTTTAAAGTGGCTGCTTGGTACTCCAATAATTTTATTTTATTACTAGCTTGAGTCTGTGTCAGTGGTTGAAATGTAGAGTTTAAGTTGTTATTCTGGCTTACTACATGTTTTTGAACTGTGAGAGTAATGTGTGTTCAGTGACTTTTTAGTAGAAGTTATGGTGCATATACTTTACTTTTTTACTTTATTGATTTAACTGATTGGAATTCTTTAAGAACCACAGTATATAACTGAACCAAAGTGTTAGTAGCTTATGGTTTTAGTTCATGGCTGTTGTATTTAACAATTTTTGTTCTGTTTAAGTCCTCCTCCATCTAAAAAAATGAAGTTGTTTGGATTTAAAGAAGATCCCTTTGTTTTTCTCTCTGAGGATGATCCCATCTTTCCTCCAATTGTGTAAGTATATTTACAGTTTTTATATATTCTTAGTATACAGTACGTCCTGCTCCAGATAGATTACTTACACTTGGGGTTATCCTCCGCCAGATGGCGCTGCACTGCAGAGACATGTAAAACAGGCTCCTCCCGGCCCCTCAAATACCTGGGGACCTCCCACAAATCACCAGATTTCTCTGCAGTGCTTACTGCGAAGACATGAAATTATCACTCTCTCGCAGGTGAGCGGGGCTATTAGCCTGCGGCCCTGTTGGACTATTCCCACCCGTCCTTCTTGTGATGTGCCTCCCAGCCTGGGCTGCGCTGGTCGGGTGAAGGTAGGCGGCACCATGCGCGCTTATGGAGCGCTGCTCCACCGCAGTCCCCCACCAAAGGGTAGGCGGTATAGGCTGATGGTGAGCCTTTATGGGATGCCCCTCCCGCATTATTGCCACATGCCCCGTGTAGCGGTGGGTCCTGTACAAAGGGCCACCATCCTCCCTCATCCTCCCCGTAGCCTTCGGGGGGGAAAGAAGGGGGGGTGTGGGTCAGTGCGTATAGTGATTACGTGTATGACTAGATATGTGGTGTCAGCCTCCGCGCTGACTTGTCTGTTTTACTATTACAATGGCCGCCGCCGCGCACGTCCTTTCCTTCATTTGGATGTCCGCGCCGGACGGCGGCGTTACCTCAGATGCTTTCGCGTTATCATTGGCTGCTGTCTGTGGGCTTCGCGCTCTTCGGGGGGTCGGGGGCCTGGCCTGACGCGCTCCGCGTCACGGCCCGCTCTGGCCGCCCTTCAAGGTTTGTTCGGCGCCATTTTGTACAGTCGCGCGCGCGCGTGTAACGGTCCCCCCTTCCGCGGTCTGTAAGTGCCCTTGCGGGCGACTTTTATGCTCGTTACTTACTGTGCATGGTTCTGACGCCCCTTCTTCTCATTGTGTCTTTCAGACGGGTGAATCCAGTGGCTTCTCCCGGCCCGGTGTAGTTGTTAGTTGGGCCTAGTATTATTACTCCCACTTCCCTAGCGGGTCTTTGGGGCATCCAGGGTAGCTTACAGCGTCAATCCCTACTGGCCTATTGTGCCTATTAATCACCATATGGAGGCATCCCAGGATAATGTTACTGGGGTTCCCTCGGGACAAGCCCGGCTGTGTAGCTTGTGGGGTCTCACCTATCAGCGGTGACAGCGCACGGGTCTGTGTTTCTTGCGCACAGCAGGCGCTAACGTTGCAACCCGCCTCTCCGGTGGCTGGGCCTGCACCTCGTCTCCCTTCACCTACTCCCCCAAGCTTGAGTCTCACCCTCATTGAATTACATACAAGCGGGGATTCTCAACCTGATGTGTCTGCTAGACTGGCCAGTGTTGAAAAATTGATTGCTAATACCTTAGCGCGTAAGGCCACCGCTAAAAAGTGTCACTTAACCCCTGATGCCACTCTGTTCCCTATGAAGTCTGATGAGTTGTTGCATCTATATGGCTACACCCTATCGGACAAAGGGGAGCTGTTCTCTGACTCAGGGTCATCTGACGAGAGACTCAGGGGTCATGACGATTCTGGCTCTGACCCCTGGACCCTGGATGATACTGACAGACTGCTGGTTCAGATTTTTTAGGTTTTGTCCATCTCTCCCCCTGTTGCGGCTCCCAGGCAAAGGGGTGAGCTTTTTTCACACTGCTAAGGCTCGTTTGGAATTTCCGGAGCAAACCCATTTCAATAACCTCGTGCTTAAGGAGTGGGAACGTCCCAGTAGACTTCCCGGTATACCTAAGAGTTGGGACAGAAAGTATCCCTGCTGATATGGTCAAGCACTGGTCATCGCCCCCTGAGGTCGATGCTCCTATTCTAGGGCTGGCTTAACACCTCTATTATGCACTCCCCTGACACTACTACGCTGCGGGATGCTGAGGACCGGCGCATTGACCAATTGGCGTGCCATGCCTTTGCATTTGTGGGGGCGGCGCTGCGCCCGGTTTGCGCCTCGGCCATTACGTCTGTGGCGCTCAGGGCCCTGATCAGAAGTGCACTTGAAGATCCTGATGAATTGCCACCTGATTCGCTTAAAGTGGACCAACACCCACGGGTGATCGGCCCGGGAATCTATAAGAGGTGAGTTGTTCGGGGGGGTTTCACACAGCGGGGCACCCCAATCGGGGGTGCCCCACCGAAGTGGACCAAGACCCAGGATAGTCAAAATCCTGGGAGTTGGTCCACTTTAATGCACTGTCTAACGGTGATGTGTTTGAACTTTATCCTATCTGCCTTGGATGATGCCATTAGGATGTGTGCTTCAACTTCTGCCTTGGCGGTAGCTATACGCCGCGCGGTTTGGCTGCGCCAGTGGGCTGCTGACAATGCTGCAAAGAAGGCCATTACTGGGCTTCCATTTAAGGGGCTACGCCTGTTTGGGGACCGCCTAGACCTTTTTGCTAAAGGAGGTAAGTTACCCCAGCGCAGGCGGCAGTCTCGGCCCTTTCAGGGTCAGTGTCCCCTTTCACTCCCCTACCGCAGTGCTAAGCAGGGAAAAGGGGTGTCCTTCGCGGGGGCTCGTGCAGATCCCTGGCACAGGAGCAGAGGACAACGTCCTGGCTCCTCCTGGGGGTCTAGGCCCAACTCCTCTCCCAAGCCTCCTCAGGCATGATGGGGCGCCCTCGCCCGTCAGGGTGGGGGGACGGCTACAGCACTTTGCGCACGTCTGGAGGCACCACGTCTGACCGGTGTATTCAGGAGGTAGTGTCCTCTGGTTACAAGAGAGTTTGCTGTGCGGCCCCCCACAAGATTCGTCAGGTCCCGGATCCCCCAGGACTCTCTCAGCTCAGGTCTTTATGCAGGCCTTGCAAGGCCTTATGGATCTGGGGGTCATTTGCAGGGTCCCCTTAAGAGAATGAGGCAAGGGGTTCTATTCCAACCTTTTCACAGTTCCCAAAAAAGATGGGTCAGTCAGGCCCATTCTGGATTTAAAGATCCTCAACAAATTTGTCAAGAACAGGCGCTTTCGCATGGAATTGTTGCGCTCGGCCATCAGCTCCCTGCGCCCAGGGGATTTCACGTCTGTGGACATCAAAGATGCTTACCTTCACATCCCTGTGTTCCCGGGACACCAAGGTTTCTCAGATTCGCGTTGGAAGATCAACATTACCAATTTGTGGCCTTGCCATTTGGCCTCACCTCAGCTCCCAGAGTGTTTACCAAGGTGCTGGCGGGGGTGATGTCTCTGATAAGGTCAAGGGGCATACGCGTGCTGCCCTACCTGGACGACATCACCTCTCAGTCTCTACAGCAGGCAGAGTTGGACACTCAGCTGGTGGTGTCCACCCTGGAGTCCTTCGGCTGGGTGATCAATCACCCCAAGTCCTCTCTGTCCCCTTCCTCGGTGACCCCATTCCTGGGAATGATTCTGGATATGATTCAGTCAAGGATATTCCTTCCTCAACAGAAGGTGGAAGCTCTAACTGCGCAGGTGAGGTTCCTGCTATCGTGTCCCTAGCCCTCCCTCAGGCAGGGAATGCAGTTGTTGGGCCTGATGGTGGCGTGCTTCGAGGCGGTGCCCTTTGCTCAGTTCCATTTGAGACCTCTACAACTTCACCTTCTGTCAGTATGGGACAAGGACCCAACGTCCTTGGACGGGGTCTGTGTGCTCCCCCCCCCTTGGTCAGACGGTCCTTTCGTGGTGGCTGGACCACAGGCACTTGCTGGGGGGCAGGTCCTTTCTGGCCTCCTCCTGGGAGACTGTCACCACGGATGCCAGTCTGTCAGGTTGGGGGGGATTCTGGAAGTCCTTGCGGTTCCAGGGGAGGTGGGGCCCTCAGGAGGCCCACTTACCCATCAACATTCTGGAACTGCGGGCAATCAGGTTGGTACTCGAGCAGTTGACCAATCACCTGAGGGGTCTGTCTGTGCAGGTGCGCTCAGACAACAGAACGGCGGTTGCCTACATCAACCATCAGGGAGGGACCCGGAGCAAGGGGGCCCTCCAGGAGGTGTCGCAGATTCTGACATGGGCGGAGGCCAATGTTCAATGCATTTCGGCTGTGTACATCCCGGGGGCAGAGAATCTGCTGGCAGACTCTCTGAGCAGGGGGACCTCTCGTCAGGGAGAGTGGTCCCTCTACAACAGGGTATTCCAGTCCGCGTCACTGTTGGGGTCTACCGGATGTGTATCTGTTTGCATCCCGTCACAAGCTCCAGGCCTTTGTCTCCCTGTCTCAGGATCACAGGAGCCACAGATGCTCTGTCCATGTCATGGCAGGAATTTCGGCTCCTGTATGTCTTTCCTCCATTCCCCCTGCCCCCAGGTGGCCAAGAAGAGTGTGGTTCGCAGACGTGGTGCAGATGGCGGTAGATCAGTACGTCCTGCCAGGAGTGCCAGATCTGCTCGCTCAGGGCCCCTTACGCCATCCCAATTTACAAACTCGGGCTTTGACGGCCTAGCTGCTGAAACCTCCATCTTGATGAAGAAAGGTTTGTCTGCCTCTGTGGTTGAGACCATGGTGAAGGCTTCCGCCTTACTGCTCATTCTACTCGTGCTATTGGTGCCTCTTGGGCTTTCCAGCACCAGGCTTCTGTGGAACAAGTTTGCAAGGCCGCTACTTGGTCTTCTGTTCATACCTTTCAAAGTTTTACAAGGTTGATGTTAGGGCCTCAGCTGATGCTATTCTTGCCCGAAAGGTTTTGCAGGCGGCAGTGGTTTAAACTGTCTGCTGTTACCTTTTTTGTTGGGGATCCCACCCTGCTTTATGGACACTGCTATTGGATGTCCCAAGTGTAAGTAATCTGGAGCAGGACGTACTGTATACTAAGAATAATACAATTCTGTGAGATACTCATCTGTAGAATTGGTATTATAAGTATACAGTACGTCCTGCTCCACCCCACCCTGGTTTTTGCATTATTCTGGATCTCCTGTATGGTGATTTGCTATCATTGTTATAGTTACCAGTTTTTGGGTGGTTAAATTCTCCTGGCTTCTTGTTCACTGCTTTTCAATGCTGGGGATTTGTGGGAGGTCCCCGGGTATTTGAGGGGCCGGGAGGAGCCTGTTTTACATGTCTCTGCAGTGCAGCGCCACCTGGCGGAGGATAACCCCAAGTGTAAGTAATCTATCTGGAGCAGGACGTACTGTATACTTATAATACCAATTCTACAGGTGAGTATTTCACAGAATTGTATTTTTTTGTATGCTCATCAAGTTTTTCAGACTATTCCATGTTTTCGCTTGCCCATCAAAGCTGTTGAACTCTTTAAGTGCCAACCTACCTAGACATTTTGTCAACCCCTGTTGCCAGACCATTTTCACTATTTTGTGCTATACATATTTAACTTATTTTTGAAGGGCTTTTCAGCAGCGTTTGGGTTTTAACATGAAATGTCTTGTTTCTTATTTTTTTTGGTGTATTCTCTATATTTGTGGGTGAAATATGGGCAAAAAAAAAATCTAATTTTTTTATAATTAATAGTATTTTTGTAATAAAAATGTGTTTTTTTTTCACTAAAATATTGTATTATGGCTTTAATCTGAAATGTCTTGTTTAAATATTCTTTTTTTTTTTTTTTTCTTTTTTTTAGCCAAGTTAACCATTTTGCGTGTAAAAAGCCAATTCCTCACAATTACAATGGTTAAACTGGGGGGTGGCCCAGGCAAGGTTTTTCTTTTTATTTTAAAACCCTTCAAAGTTAAAAGCCGTGGACCCTGACCCTGAAGCCTACAAGCCCACACAGCCTATATGGGCCACGTGCTCTTCTGTCCTGACAGCCCCTCAAGCCTTGTGAACTGGTATAGGGGTTTCATGGACCCCCTTACCAGGTAACAAAGGGTTAAATGTAAAAAGCACCCAGCAATAATAGAATATTTATTTACATTTTTTTTTCATACTTACCTCTGAACCATCCCAAGCACTGTGTCCCACGCTGATCATTCTGGCTTCTGTTCAATACTACTGCTTTTTTTTTTTTTTTTAATTTTAAGGGTTTGAAAATTGGCTCAGTGTCCACCATTTCCAGCATAACCAGCCCGTAGTTAATGGCGCAGAGGCCAGCCTTGGTGGCCCCCGGCTCTGAAAGCTGCAAGCTCACACAGTCTCCTACAGTCTCTTCTGCCCCCCCCCCGGGGCTTTGGGGAGGCAGGTAATGGGGGGGCTGGTGGTTGGCAATTTGCCCGCTTGCTGCACGTGACTTGCCAGCCCCCAAGCCTTGACTGTTTATAGTGGTCTCATGGAGTCGAATGTTATATATTTAAAAAAAATACTTATTCTTGGTGTGCCACACACCCCGCTTCACCTTTAATATTCTTCACGATTGGGTTAACTCACCGCCAGGTGACGCTGTGCAGAGAGGAAGTCTTGTAACGAGCCCCCTTCCGGCCTATATATACCTAGTACCTCCCATTTATCACCAGTATTTTTCTCTCTGCTTGACGACAAGACAGAAGATTGAAGTCTCCTGCTTACAGGTAGCCGGGGGTCTTACCCCGGCACCCCCTTTTGGTCTATTTCTGCCCGGTTTTGATTGTTTATACCTTTATGGTGGATTGGAAGCCTCCCAGCCTAGGCTGCTCACTGGGCAATTGGTAGACGGCACTATAGGTGCCTAGGAGCTTATCTCCTCCGCTCGACCCCCTCTTTTGGGGGCAATGCGGCTATCCGGCATGGTGATCTGGAAATGGGATGCCCCTGTCCCGAGGGTCCCCTTAAGCCCCTTTCTCTCCCGTTACGGTCCCTTCTCCCTTCACTATGGGGGGGGGGGGGGTTAGAGGGTTGTGTATTGTGTGTGTATTTCACTGTATGACTTTTTGTAACGTGTGTTTTACTTTTATGCATTTAGCAGACTGCACTGCAAGTGTGCACTTGGTCTGATTGTTCCTCTTAAAGAGCTTTCCTCGGGCAGGTCTTTTAGATAAGTACTGGCCGGCTTGGCCAGTGTTTAGGTCAGCTTTAGGGGGCAGCTGGGGCGGCCCGCGCTGTGGCAGGCTGGCTTGCTGCCTGAGCCTTTGCTATAGCACCTCCCCCTTCCCCCGCTGGTCTCCTTGCCGTTCGGCCGCTGCATTGTCAGCGTCGGCTGCGCTGTTTATTCCCTTCCCTCCCTCCTCCTCCCCCCTCCTCCTGCCTTTGTATTGTGGTCCCGTTGTAGTGGCTCATCTGGTAGTAATCCCTTGATGAATTGGCGCACTGATCGGGCTTGAGGGGGGCGGGCTCTGGTGACGTGGAAACGGGGGCGTGGCACCGGCGGCAGCATCATGCGACCGGCCCCAGCCTCACTTCCTTCCTTTCTGGCTTAAAGGAAGTCATGTGGGGGGGGGGGGCTCGCTGCCGCACATGGGTTTATTTACCTTTCTGGCTCCTACTGCTATTGCTGGCTGCTGCGTCGTCCATGCTGTTGCTGCGGCCGCTCTCGGTTCTCTGCAGGTAAGCGGCCCCACCTTGTGTGGGGCCGTTGAGTGTCATTTAAAATCTATAATGTTTATAGTTTTTTAGACATAGGGGGGAGAGATATTTAAGGGGATGCATCATGATTATTTAGGGCAAGGGTTTTTCCTTTGCTTATTTTAAGGCACCTTGGTGCCATGCATAAGTATGTTTGCATGTTTGCCACATGTTTGGGGATCTGACTGTTGGTTTTTTCTTCCCCTACAGATCCCGGGAATCCCTGATTAAAGCGGCCTCCCGGCTCTATATTACTTGGCTAGTCTTTCTTTTTTTTAAAAAAAAAGGAAAATTGGGACATTTTGATATATTAAAAAAAAAATATATATATATAATCTATATTTATATTATTATATATATAGATTATTAAGGGGACCTTCTTTATGAATTAAATCCTCCTTTCCAGGACATTTACAATAAGGGGGCATCCCGGGTGGCTTATGCCTTAAAACCCCAAAAAATTGCGAATACCATAAATCACCATATGGAGGCTTCCGATATTACCGGAAATGGTTCTTCTGGGCCATCTAGGGGGTGCGCAAGATGTGGGACTCCGCTCCCAGCTGATGATGTCTTTGTATGCATTCCTTGTGCAAGGCAGAGTATTGCGCGTCAGTCCGTCGCTCCGGCCGCTGGCCCGTCGCAACTTCCATCATCTCCTACCTCTCCCTCCCTGTTCCGGACCCCGCATGACACTGTCAAGAGTGGGGATTCGCAATCTGAGGTGGCGGTGCGGTTGGCCAGCCTCGGGAAAATAGTGCCCGTTAAAGCAGGGTCAAAAGCCACTGCAAAACGGAAGCACCTGACTCCGATACCTTCGGCTTCACAGGATGAGGTATGTGAGCCTGTGGAATGGTCCAATGGCTCCCCGGACGAGGGAGAATTCCTGTTGGAGTCAGATGAGCCTGCAGATCAGCTTGAGGCTGATGCGATTGGTCGGCGGGGGTTTCCCTTGACACCCCCTCCATTCTGGCTCAAATGTTTGAAATTCTGAATTTAGATCCGCCTGAGGCTGTCACCCTGCCAAAGGGCCAGTTGTTTAAAGAGCCTCAGCCGCGTTGGGTTTTTCCCAGACAACATCACTTTGAGAGGGTGGTGCTTAAGGAATGGGAACATCTGGAATCCCTGTCAGTTGGGAAAAGCGTTATCCTTTTCCGCTAGAATTGGTGAAGCTTTGGTCCGTCCCTCCTGACGTCGATACCCCTGTGCTAGGGTTCTCCAGCACGGCTATGGTACAGTCTGCTGAGACCACTGTCCCTAAAGATGGGGAGGATCGTCGGATTGACCAGTACGCTCGCCATGGTTTTATTTATGCTGGGTCAACGATGCGCCCGGTGTGTGCTTCGGCCCTTCTTCTATTGGCGGTTAGGTCTGTAATTCAGGAGCTGTATGGGGATCTCGATCCCACTTGTAAAGAGTTTACTGCGCTCAAGCAGTGTGAATCTTTTGTTTCCTATGTTCTATCCGCTCAGGACGATGCGCTGGCTATGAGTAGCAAGACAGCTGCAATGCTGGTGGCTATTCGTCGGTCAGTATGGCTGCGTCAGTGGTCGGCGGACTCCGCTTCTAAAAAGGTGCTCACAGCTCTCCCCTTTTTGGGCTTGCGTCTGTTTGGTGAGAAAATTGATTCAGTCGCAAAGGGTGGTAAGATGCCACAACGCAAGAGGCCTCGTCGTCCCTTTAAGGGGGCAAGTTCTGGTAGGCCTTCATTTCGGGGATTCAGAGCGGGTAGGGGGGCTTCCTTTCCTGCTACCAGAGGTGCAGGTTGGACTCGGGGGAGGGGCCGTGGCCGTCCCGCTCAGTCCTGGGGCACCAAGCCCAAGCCTGCTGGTAAACCCGCTCAGCAATGAGGGGCTGCCCTCACCCGTGCGGGTGGGGGGACGATTACGACACTTCTCTCAGGTTTGGGACCAGGAGATTCCGGACAGATGGATCCGGGAGGTGGTGTCGTCCGGTTACAAACTGGAATTCGACTCTCGCCCTGCTTCACGGTTCTTTCGGTCTCGGGTGCCCATCGATCCTTTGGCCGCACAGGGGCTCCTGGCGTCGGTAAAGAATCTGTTAGAGATGGCGGTCATCCGGCCGGTACCGCGCTTAGAGATGGGCCTCGGGTTTTATTCCAATCTTTTCGCAGTCCCCAAGAAAGACGGGTCAGTCCATCCCGTCCTGGACCTGAAATTACTCAACAGGTTCATCCGTGTTCGGAAGTTTCGCATGGAAACCTTGCGTTCGGCCGTCTGTTCCCTTCGGCAAGGGGACTTAATGACGTCCATAGACATCAAGGATGCTTATCTTCATGTTCCCATCTGCCACGCTCATCGTTTTCTTCGATTCGTGATGGAAAATCAGCATTATCAATTCGTGGCACTTCCGTTTGGCCTTACCTCAGCTCCAAGAGTGTTCACCAAGTAGCTGGCAGGGGTCATGGCCATTTTCAGATCTCGGGGCATTCGTGTCGTACCTTATTTGGACGACCTTCTCATCATGGCTCCGTCACTCAATCAATCGGAGACAGACACCAGGTTGGTGGTCTCCACGCTGGAAAGCTTTGGTTGGGTGATCAACTTCCACAAGTCCTCCCTCGCTCCGGCCAGGGTGGTGTCCTTTCTGGGGATGCAGTTGGACTCTCTTCAACACAGAGTGTTTCTCCCCCAGTCCAAAATTCATCTGATTCAGGAATTGGCTCGGGTCCTACTTTCCGATCCTCGGCCGTCCATCCGTCTGGGGATGAGGCTGATAGGGTTGATGGTCGCCTCTTTCGAGGCAGTTCCTTTTGCTCAATTTCACACGAGGACGCTCCAGCTTTATCTGTTGGCGTCCTGGGACCGGCAGCCTCGGTCGCTGGATCAGCCCTTCCAGTTGTCCTACCGGGTCCGGCAGTCCCTCCAGTGGTGGTTGGTCTCGACCAATCTTGTGAATGGCAGGTCTTTCCTGACCTCTCTTTGGGAAATTGTCACCACGGACGCCAGTCTGTCGGGTTGGGGCGGATTCTGGAAGGAGCTGCAGTTCCAGGGGCAGTGGGGACCTCAAGAGGCCCACTTACCCATCAATATTCTGGAACTGAGAGCCATCCGTCGGGTGCTTGCTCTCCTGACTCATCACGTCCTGGGCCTTCCGGTCCAGGTGCGTTCAGACAATCGAACAGCGGTTGCTTACATCAATCATCAGGGAGGGACTCGCAGTCTGAGTGCTCTCAGAGAGGTGTCCCTGATCCTGACCTGGGCAGAGGCCCATGTTCCTTGTCTCTCGGCGGTATACATTCCAGGAGTGGAGAACCAGGAAGCGGAACCGGTTAAGCAGGGGCTCTCCCCGTCTGGGAGAATGGGCGCTCCATCCTCGGGTGTTTCGCTCACTGTGTCTCCGATGGGGGACACCAGAGGTGGACCTGTTTGCCTCTCGTCACAATCACAGGCTCCCGAACTTCGTGTCGCTCTCCCAGGATCCTCTGGCAGTGGACACCATGTCCCTGAGCTGGGGGGATCTGGGATTTCTATATCTGTTTCCTCCGATACCCATGCTGGCCAGGGTGCTTCGGAAGTTGGCTCTGGAAAAGGTTTCCGCCGTTCTCGTGGCCCCAAGGTGGCCAAGGCGAGTGTGGTTTGCAGACATCGTTCGGCTGGCAGTGGACCAGTTCGTCCTGCCTCTTCGGCCCGATCTGCTCACTCAGGGTCTGTTGTGTTACCCCAATTTACCAGCGCTGGGTTTGACGGCCTGGCTGCTGAAACCTCCATCTTGAAGGAGGAGGGGCTTTCTGACTCAGTTGTCAAGACTCTGATCAGTGCCCGGAAGAGGTCTTCTTCTATCATCTACTATAGGACTTGGAAAGCCTACATCACTTAGTGTGAGATGAGATCTTTTTCTTGTAGGGTCTTTTCGGTCTCCAGGATTCTGGAGTTTTTACAATCAGGGCTGGACTCTGGTCTTCAGCTAAGTACGTTGGAAGGGCAAGTTTCTGCCTTATCTATATTTTTTCAGAAGCGTTTTGCGCTTCATCCTTTAGTTAAAACTTTTTTCTAGGGGGTTACGCATGTGCGGCCTCCAAGGAAACCATTACTCCCGGTTTGGGATTTGAATTTGGTTCTTTCTGCTCTTCAGGCTCCTCCTTTTGAGCCTTTGCAAGATATTGCTTTGTCTACCCTGACTCAGAAGATTGTCTTCTTGGTAGCTATCACTTCGGTCCGGCGTGTCTCGGAGTTGGCGGCCTTGTCTATCCAGGCGCCCTACTTTGAGAGGCATCAGGATAAAGTGGTCTTTCGGTTCAAGCCAGACTTTCTTCCCAAGGTTGTTTCTGCTTTTCATTTGAATCAGGATATTGTTCTTCCCTCCTTGTGTCCTAATCCTAAGAATGACAAAGAGAGGGTTTTGCATTGTTTGGATGTAGTACGCTGTGTTAAGTACTACTTGATTATCACGTCTCCTTTTCGTAAGACGGATTCCTTTTTTGTTGTGCCCTATGGGCCTAAGAAGGGTTTGGCACCAGCCAAATCTGCCATTAGCAAGTGGATACGTCAAGCCGTTACTGCGGCCTATTCTGCTAAGGGGAAAGTCCCCCCTTTTCGTATCACTGCTCATTCTACTCGCGCCATTGGGGCGTCTTGGGCTTTTCAGCACCAAGCTTCTGTTGAACAAGTTTGTAAGGCCGCCACTTGGTCTTCTGTTCATACTTTTTCTAAGTTTTACAAAGTTGATGTGCGAGCCTCAGTGGATGCTGTTTTTGGCCGCAAAGTTCTGCAGACTGTAGTCATTTAAGTTATGCTTCACCTGGCCTTGAGTTGCCCATCCCTTGTGGACACTGCTTTTGGATGTCCCAATCGTGAAGAATATTAAAGGTGAAGTGGGGTGTGTGGCACACCAAGAATAATACCATTTTGTGAGTACTCACCTGAAAAATGGATATTGTTGGTGTGCCACACACCCCGCTTCACTCCCACCCTTTTCGTTATTCCGAATCCTTTATATGGTGAAGCTTTTATTTATATTGATTTATTTTGAGGTTACCGTTAAAATACTGGTACCTTGTCTTTCTGCTTTTTAATATACTGGTGATAAATGGGAGGTACCAGGTATATATAGGCCGGAAGGGAGCTCGTTACAAGACTTCCTCTCTGCACAGCGTCACCTGGCGGTGAGTTAACCCAATCGTGAAGAATATTAAAGGTGAAGCGGGGTGTGTGGCACACCAACAATATCCATTTTTCAGGTGAGTACTCACAAAATGTTTTTTTTTTTTTTTTTTTTTTTTTTTTTACTTGATCCTCTGTCACATGCAGAATGTCCCTTGCCGATCTGATTATAGCTGGCAGGGCTTGGTGGAGGGGGGTGGGGAGGCAGTCTGTCCGCCCCACCCAAAAATGGTAGCTCTAGAGGTGGCGGCCAGCAGCGCTGTTGGAAACAAGGAAGGTGGACCAGTTTCTGGCCCTTTTCTGTTAACACAAGAGCCCAGACGTGGTGGGGGGGGGGGACTGAGGCCGGATCAAATGCTGGCTCAGGTGAGTCTAAATATATATATTGTGATTTGTGTTCTACAGACACATTGCTCCTTAAAGCATGCTGCCCTGTCACTTTCTACTGACATCCGTCACGTTTTTTGACTTTTTCTCTTCAAATGGGTGGCTGGGCTTTTGTACGATATATCCCATACAGAACAGTGGGTGTTTTTTTTTTTTTTGTACACCTATGTACATGTATATACAGAGGCAAGCATTGTTCTAAACAGAAGCCGGACGTTCTCAGGCCAGGTCCACCTGTCAGCCTGAACCAGGAAGTGCAGCTCCCTGCTTTACAAACACAGGCTATGAGAGGCTCATTAACTGCACAGAAGCGATGGAAAGGTAATCATTCCATCTTATGCCCTCTGGTACTGCCCTGACCTGAGGTATGTGAGGTTCTTCTGTTAGGCTATGTAAAAATAACCTTTACAATATGTAATCGGAAATTGTAAAGAATAAAACAGAGGAGCAGCGTTGGCCTCGGAATCAGCATTTTGTCGTAATGGTTTGTCAAAAAGCTTTTGTGATTTCTTGTGATTATTGGAAATCCCACCCCTTCACAAAATGTATCGAATGGTAGCAATGTGTTTAAAAAACTTTACTTAGTGTAATTTCAGGCAGTTTGCAGAATGTTTTGTAATCTTAGTTGTGTTTTATAACATTTTTTTTTTTCCAGAATATGGACGGACAGATGTTGAACAAACCCGCTGGCCTTCCCCTGCTGCTGTGTGTCGCAACAGTGCATGCATCAGTGCCTATTGCCGTGCATATGTAATTCGGGAAAAGGGCTCTGTTTGCTTACAATAGGGAACATGAGCAGCTGCATCCTCTGCATCTATGGGCTGTGTGCAGGCTCCCATCACATCTATTTAGACTGGGTTTGGAGCATGTGCACCGCTGGGGTTGCTGCCCTGTGCATTCCCCATTGAAGCAAATTGCCCAGTTGCTAAATGACGTCACGTCAAATTGCTCTGATTGGATGAAAGCCCGCGCATGCATTGTTGGACTGGGGAAAGGTGAATGAATAGTAGCCACCTGGGGGGGTTTACACAGTGGGGTATCCCAAGCTTTGGGTGCCCCCGAAGCATAAAGTAAACCTAGGATACTCAAAATCCACAGGATAGGTTGACTTGAGCTAATGTATTACATGATTTGGATGTTGTTTATCAAGACAGGATTAACCTGTTAACACAAGATTGTCTCCGTACAGATCTAGGTGAAAAGCCGTGCATCCATGCATCTGTGCTTAGAAGCAAATCATTTTGTTAGCGTTTATGAAAACCTTTTAATTTTTGTAGGAAATTTTATGGATTAGAATCATCCTTTCCAAAAACAAATCTACTGACTCGCACTCAGGAGGGAAAGAAGAAGCAGTTGTACATGGTCTCTAAGGAGCTGCGGAATGTGCTTCTTAATAACAGTGAGAAAATGAAGGTATTTTTGATTTTTTTTTTTTTAATTCTGTAAGAATATACTGTAACAATATTCCACTGCATTTACTGAAATTCAGCAGGTCGTTTGTGGTAGTCTTTGAAATGTTTTACAGTCTCTTCTAAAGCATACTTACATAAAACTGGTATCATTTTCATGAAGTACCTTCTTGAGACAAAATGGGTGATCCATTCTGCTTTCTAATTGTAATGAAATAACCCTTTGATCCTTATTGGTGGGTAGAGGCATACAAATGGCCATTATGTTTTGAGTATAATTTTGAGGTTCCAGAGACTGCAGAAAAGCATTACTCATCCTGGCATCAATCCCTGCAAGACACAATTTGTCTCTGACAATCATCAAAGTAGCCCAATACACTTTAAGCACTGGGTCTTCCTAAGCTGCCTTCCAGTTCTTGCCATTTGTCTTTAATGGGAAGATTCGGCTTCACTGTTGCTCTGTGATGAAGAGGTTAAATCTCAACAAGTGTGTCACAGGTGATTGATCCTGACTTTTCTTATTGCATGGCACGGCCTGCGTCAGTATTCATAACAGTTGGGTTATTCCGCCACAAGGTGGCGCAGTGTACTGCAGAAGAGCTGTGGCATCTCCCGGCCCCCTATAAAAATGGGATTAACCATAGAGTTCCCTGTGTTTCCTCTGCAGTGAAACTGCGAAGATAGAAGATGGAGCTCTCTCTCCATGCGTGCGCAGTTGAGCGGGGCAACCAAGCCTGCGGCCCTGCAAGTCTATTTCCACCAGTTTCTGGACCCTTTCTGCCTCCCAGCCTTGGCTGACAGATCGGGTGAGGTTAGAAGAGCACTAGGGTCAAGTGCTCCAGGAGCGCTGCTCCAAGCCGCATACCCTGTTCCACAAAGGGTAGCCGGCCATGGGCTTTATGGGGAGCCTACTAGGGATGAGGAGTTCCTCTCCTGGCTTCTGAGGGGGTGAGTTTTGGGGGACTGTCTTTTTCTTTTCCTTCAAGGGGTCCCCCCCTCCCCCCTGGCCTGGATACTCACCACTGTCTTTCGCTCCTCCCCGCCCCTTTAGTGTACAGTATTGTCACGCTTATGGCCGTGCTTTTGCCCCTGACCGGCAACTGGGTGTTAGAGCCGCGCTGCCTTTCTAGTTTGGCCCTCTCAATTTAACTTGCAATAGTGTACTGCACGTCCTGCGCTATTATACTACATCTTGGGCAGGAAACTAATTTTCTGCACGCCTACGGTCGTTAGAATGGTGGCTGTGTATTGAGACTTCACGAGTATCCACTAGCAGATGCCCTTACTGGCACACTCTATGCTTATTTTGCCGAGCCTTTTAACGGCTGCTTCAGAGCTTCGCGCTCTTTGGGGGAGGCGGGGACCCGGCGTGGCGTGCTCCGTGTCACGCCCAGTTTAGACCCGCCCTCTGAGGTTTGGTCGGCGCCATTTTGTTTATCCCTGCGCGTGTTGGCGGTCCCTCTCCTCCCCAGGTCGGTGAGTGCCCTCGTGGGCGTTTTTCATAATTAGTACTCTTTCTGTGGCGCATGGCCCTGACACCCCTTATTCCCCTTCTGTCTTTCAGACCTTGAAGACTCCGGTGGCTTCTCCCGGCCTAACATATTGTAGCGGGCTTACAAATTCTCCCACATTCCTAGCGGGTCTTTGGGACATCCAGGGTTGCCTATTGCGTAAATCCCTACTGGTATATTACATTAACAATCACCATATGGAGGCATCTCAGAATTATGCGACCGGGGTCCCTCCGGGACAAGACCGGCTGTGTACAGCGTGTGGACTGCACCACGCTGATGCGGACAGAGCACGGGTCTGCGGACCATGTGCTGAACAAGCACTGGCCCTGCAATCAGGGTTGCCAGTGGCTGCGCCTCGTTTCAATACACCTCTCTCCCCGTGCTTAAATCTCACTCCTGATGAGTCGCACTCAAGCGGGAATGAACAGCAAGTCGTGCCGCGCAGACTGCCTACGGCCGAGCAGGTGATTTCGAGGTTAGCAGAGCGCTTGGGCCCTGGTAAGAAGCGGTCCCTGACGCCTCCGGTTTCGCCCATTCCTTCTGAATTTGAAGAGTTCACTACTGAGCAGGGTTTTGCTCTTTATGATGAAGGTCGGCTATTCTCTGACTTGGGCTCATCGGACGAGGGGCTGAGGAGTCAGGATGATTCGGGCCCCGGTTCTTGGGGCCTGTGTGACACCGACGAATTACTGATAAAGATCTTCGAGGTCTTGTCTCTCTCTCTCCCTGGTGAGGCTTCCAGGCCCAGAAGGGAGAGTTTCCATACAGCGCCGCCGCGTTTGGAATTTCTGGAGCAGGATCACTTCCAGGCTCTTGGACTCAAAGAATGGCAATGCCCTAGTAAACTTCCAGGGGACTGGGATTGGAAATACCCCTTTCCCCCTGATGTGGTTAACTGCTGGTCATCACCTCCCGTGGTGGATGCACCGATCATTGGGGTTCTTAACCCCCCTTTTATTGCGGCCCCTTCTTATCGTACTCTTCGGGATGCTGAGGACTGGCGCATTGATAGGCTGGCTTCCCACTCCTTTTCTTGTGCAGGGACGACTCTGCGCCGGTCTGTGCCGCGGCCATCGCGGCAGTGGCCGCCAGGACCCTCATCAGAAAGCTGATTGATCATCAACCTGAGGATCTCCCCTGGGAGGTGTTTAATGCACTCTCCAGTTGTGATGTATTTGTAAGATTTATCCTTTTGCCGCTGGATGACACCATCAGCATGTGCGCTAGAACCTCCACCCTTGCTGTAGCTATACGCCGCCTGGTCTGGCTGCAACAGTGGGGTGTTGACGATACTACGAAAAAGATACTTACTGGGCTTCCCTTTAGAGGGCGACGCCTATTCGGGGCCCCCCTATGTTAGCGTCAAATCTGAACCAGTGGTATCCTTCCAGCTTTTTGATATAGATCCCTGCCCCAGGAGTGGCAGTCCTGCCGGAGGGACCAGGGCGTTGTCTAAGTCCAAGCCTGTTACCAAAACCCCCCAAGCATGATGGGGGTGAGGGGATGGCCGCAGCTCCTTGCCTCTATCAGGAGGCGGCATGCCTCGTTCTGATGGAGTCAGGTGGAAGTTTCCTCTGGATGCAGGATAGTGTCTGCTGGGCGGCCTCTTCCCGAGATATTCAGGATGCTCCTGGTTCCCTGCTTCTCTTCTGGTGTTGGCGCAGGCCACGCGCGATCTGCGAGGTCTGGGGTCACCTGCCGGTTGCCCTTAGCAGCCAGAGGCAGGGGCCTCTACACTAACTTTTCCAATTTCCTCCAAACGGAGGAGACACTCTGTCCATTAGGGCCTTCCATAGGTGAGGCAATTTACATTCACAGGCGGCTTTACTGCATGGTTTCTCTGAGTTGGGCCGCCAGTGCCCTGTGTCCAGAGGCCTCTTGCCGTCGGTCTGAACCTAGGACGCTTATTTCCTTGCCATTGTGCCTTCCGGGCACCAAGGGCCTTGCAAGTTAGTGTTGGTGCTCCAACACTGCTGATTGTGGCCTTATTATCTGGCCTTGGTTCTGCTCCCCGAGTGATCGCCTAGGCGATGACGGGGGTGATTTCTCTACTGAGACCAAGGAGGCGTCCGCACGAGGAACTGCTTGGCCGTCCCTCCTTGCTTCCCAATCCCTGCTTTGGGCCTGGCTTGTTACTCCGTTGGCGGTGTCCTTTGGGAGTCTTTGGATGGGGGTTCAACCACCTCAATTCCTCCTTTTCCCTTAGTGGTATCTCCCTTCCTAGGGATGAACTTGGATTCGGTTCATACGGGAACCTGCTTCTTTGGCTATAAATGGACAATGTGTTTGCAGGGGCTCGGTCCCTCTTGCTGTTCCCGTCTCTTCCCCAGGCTGGATTGCAGCTGGCGGGCCTGTTGGTGGCTTTTCAAAGGTTGTTCCCTATGTTCAGAGCCCCTGGGCTCCCCTGCTACTCATATTGTAAATGCTGGACTGAGGTTCCAGCTTCCCTGGAGCTGGGTCTGTTTACCCTTCCACCTTGGTATGGTGGTTACCCTTGAGACTGAGGTGCTAGGGGTACCAATCAGGGGGCGCCCCCTTCCTTGAATCTTCCTGCGGTTGGATTCCAAATCTATCAGGTCAATGGAGGGGGAACTTTTTTCTCCTAAATTCCCCTGTGGTTCCGGGAGACGTGGAGCCTTTAGGGGGTCCTTCCACCTGTCTATTTTGGAAGAGGTAGGCCTTCAGGTTGGCTCTGTATCGCTGGACCTCTCCCTTACGGGATTGGTCCATTTGGGGGCCCCTTGATCTGTCCGACAGTGGCCTGTATTAATTACCTGCGTGGACTTGGAAGCAGGATGATCCCCCGTGAAGGTATCTGATCCTGATCTGGATGAGGGGCAGAATTCCCTGCATATCTGCGATGTTCGCTCTGGTGGATGTCCTGCGACAGGATGTGCTACTTCTTGTGTCTCCATGTGATCCGTCTAGTGTGGATCTTCCTGGGCCCGCCACTTTCATGGGTCCTGGGCCCTTGTTTCCCTGTCTCAGATTGTTCTGTCCTCGGTCATGAGGCTTCGTGACTTTATGCTGGACATTCTGTTTCTATATGTTTTTATCCTCTTTCACCCTGCTGGACATAGGGTTCTGTGCAAGTGTGCTGCTGGAAGGGGGAACCAATGATACTGACGGCCCTTGGGTGGCCTAGTGGAGTGTGGTTGCAGATGTGGTTATGTGGACGGGGGACCTGTACGTCCTGTCAGGAGTGCTGGCCTGCTCACTCAGGCCCTCCCTTTTTTTCTATTTCACCCCTATCTACAGACTCTGGTCTGGATGGTCTGACGGTTGGTTTATCCACCTTGATGGAAGTGGGTGCACCTTCATGGGTGTCTGTGACTTCTAGAAGCCTAGGATTGCCTTCTTCTGCCTCTTTTTCCGTGTATTGTGGGATATTCTTACCCATATTGATTGGGTTGAGTTTTTGGTCTCTCCCCTGTGGGCGAGCTCTATTCCCAGGGTTATATAGTTATTACAGCATGGGTTGGAGTTGGCTCTCCTACTTGGCACCCTGGTGGTTCGGGCTCTGTTCCTGTCCGTTTTCTGCAAAGTCTTACTCAGTTCCTTGCCTGGGTTGACTTTCTTTCAGGGATTGCTCAGTGACATTCCCCACGTGGTTCTAGGGTCCCTGTTGGGATTGATTCTATCTGGTTTGCCTTGCGGGGTGTTTCCCTTTGGCTCTATTACGGATGCTGTCTGACTGTTCTTATCCATAAGGTTGCCCTTCTGGGGCTGTTACCTCAGTCGGCCGTGCGCCTGAGCGGGCGGATCTGTTTAGCTAGCCCTCGTTTTCCTTACTGTATCTTCACCGAGATGAGGTGGCGTTCCGCCTTACGCCGGTTATTCTGCCTAAGGTGGTGTCTTAGGCTCAGGTATTAAGACATGATCCTTCTTCTGGGATTTATTCCTTGTAATGCTGAGGCACGGGAACCTATTTTCCCTCAATAGGTGCTGGAATTTTTATTTTTTTTCCTGGATTGCCTCCTGTCCCTTAGGGGACTGATGTTCCTCGGGGTTGTGGGCACTTACATCTGATGTGCCTGCTCTCGTCTGCCTCTGGGGGTTAGGCAGCCTTGGGCCTGGTCTTTACCTGTATAAGATGTCCCTTCTGGTCCTGGGGAAGGCTTGGCTTCCTGGGCTACTTGGTTTCTGCTCTTGTTAGGCCTTTACTCAAGCCTATTCCTTAAAGGGGACGAGTTCTTACTCTATGCTGATTATGCTGGTGCCTTGGTATCTTTGGGCCTTTCAGCACCAGGCCTTGTTGAACAGGTTTGCTTGATCGCTACTTGTTTTCTTGTTCGTACCCTTTCAAGGGTTGTTTTGATGTTGAGGTTAGAGCTTTCGCTCGTGTCTCTTGGTAGCGAGGTATTGCAGGTGACAGTGCTTTCAACTGTCTGCTGTGGCCTTCTTTGTTGGGGATCCCACCCTGTTCTATGGACACTGCTATTGGATGTCCCAATTGTAAGTATTATATCCTGGGTATATGAAGGGCCGGGAGGAGCCTGTTTTTGCATGTCTGCAGTGCACAGCGCCCTCTGGCGGAGGATAACCCAATTGTAAGTATTATATCTGGAGCAGGACATACTGTATACGTATAATACCAATTCTACAGGTGAGTATTTCACAGAATTTTATTTTTCGGCTTGGCGAAGTTCCGAGTACCGGGTGCAGAGCGCTTCCTCAGTCTTCCTCTGTGGAAAGATTTTCGGCTCGGCGAAGTTTCGAGTTACGGGCGCAAAGCCCTTTCTCCGTCCGCCTCTGTGGAAAGATTTTCGGCTTAGCGTAGCAGCTAGCTCTGCTGAGATCTTTGGTTCTTTTCAGCGGTACTGCGCGTTTTCTCTAGCCGGGGGGGCTGGTAGATATTCGGTTTAGCAAAGTCACCAGCTCCGCTGAAGTGGCCGGTTCTCCTCTGCGTCAGGGCACGTTTTTCTCGCCGACCAAGCTTAAACATTTTCAGCTAGGCAAGGTGCCTAGCATCGCCAGAGATCGCAATTCCCCTTTGGCTGCACATAATTTCTGGGGTAGTTGGCCAGCAAAAGGGCTGCTCTGAGCTGCTGCACAGCCACCCTCAAGTGGACCTAAACCTTTTGGTAGGTTGTTTTTTTTTTTTTTTTTTATTATTGATTGGGAAAGGACAATGTAATATATAATTATATGGTGGTCTACCCTCAAGGACTCGCAGTAGTTTTGTGACTGTCGAGAACCTATATATACTTGGTCTCAGATCCCCAGGGTCATAGACTAGTATTTTTTTTTTTTAATTCTTTATTTTCTCTTTTTCTCTTTCCTTCCTTATCTCATTCTTATATATACATATATAACATATATGTTACAATCATCAATATCTTAGACATTTAACATATTTGTAAATTATCATATATCGCTAATCAGCCTAAATCATCAGCCTAAGATACTTCATCTACTATATCTAATAAGAAAAGGAAATAAAATATAATAGAGATAAAAAAAAAAAAAAAAAAATATTAAAAATAAAGATAGTAAATAAAATAAGAAGAAAGGAAAAAAAAAAAAAAATTTAAAGGTGATAGACCAGGGGGATAGTTCTTACCTTGAGTATTATGCTCTAACATCATCAGGGACCTATTTCAGCTTTCTAATTTCGTCTATAAGTATTCTATCTCTTTAAATTAGATTGTATCATTCATCAGCTAATCAATGGGGCTACGAGAGATGTAAGGGGGGAACATCCACAGTCATTAATTGTTCAAATCTTACTGTCTCTTTAAAGATATACCATGGTGACCATACCTGTTGGTGTTGTGTCTTGGTCTCATGGACCACAGCAGTAAGTTCTTCCATCTCCATAATATGATTAATCTCTCCTATCCATTCCCTCACCGATGGGGCTGCTTCAGATCTCCATAGCCTAGGTATCGTTATCTTTGCTGCATTAATGAGATGTCTCAAAAGAGATCTCTTATAGGTCTTCAAAGGCATATCTGACAGGTGTAAAAGGAATAGAGAGGGATCTCGAGTTATCGGTCTCCCCAAAATCTCACTAGAGATGTCGGCTACTGCCTGCCAAAAAGGAACAACTTTTGGGCAGTACCAGAAAATATGAAGGAAGCTTCCTATTGCTCCTTGACATCTCCAACATTCAGCAGGGTGAGTCGGAGAGAAACCATGTAATCTTTTCGGAGTATAGTACCATCTTGTGAGGTACTTATAATTAGTTTCCTGGATTTTAGATGAAACTGAAGTCTTATGTGTAGCCTGGAAAATATACTTCCACTGTTCTGCCGTGAGCTGCTTATCCAAGTCCCTCTCCCAATTTGCACGAAAACGCAATATTTCATCTTCCCCATCTTCTTCCAACAAAGCATATATTTTAGAAATTAAGTGCGTGGGGGGATCTTCCTCTCTTGCGAGTCGTTCAAATGGGGTGAGGGGTCTAAGATATACCTGTCTGGGTCCTAGGCTCAAAAGGAAGCTTTGAAAAACAAACAAAAGCCACTGATCGAATAATGGCGTATCCCATCTATCTCTCAAATCATCCAATCGCGCCCATCCAGAGGATTGGATAATATGTAGTCCTCTGGGGACACCTTTTTCCTCAAAGCTTTTACGAAGACTTGGAAGTATATCTATAGGGAGAGATGGATTGTGGATCAATGGCGTCAGAGGGGTTGGCCAAGGAGATATTCCTTTTCTATCTCTTAATTTTTCAAAAATTTTCAATGTAGTTGAGATAAGTGGGTGATCTTTATACAGACTTTTCCCTGCTCTAGTCGCCCACGGTACCTCTTTTAATGGGGTGTGAAGCCAAGACGCCTCCAGAGTTACCCACTTCTTCTTTGTAGTTTGATGGTGCCAGTCTAATATTCGTTGGAGATGAATCGCTTGCCAGTAACGCATTAAATCTGGACAAGCCAACCCTCCTAACTGTTTAGTTCTGAATAGCACTCGGAGTTTCAGCCTAGGTTTACGTCCCCTCCAGATAAATTTACTAAATATTGAGTTAAAGGACTTGAAGTATGCTCTAGGGATCCCGATCGGGAGGGCCTGCAGTAAGTATAAGATTTTTGGCAATACAGACATTTTAAGAATGCTAATCCTCCCTAGCCACGTAAAGGTGGGTAGATCCCAATTTGTCAAATCATTTTTAATTTTAGAGAAAAGAGGACCGAAATTTGCTGCATAGATTTCATCTACTGTTTTCGTAATCTTTGTGCCTAAATATGTAATGGCTGAAGCAGGCCACTTAAAAGGGAATGATGTTCTTAATTGCGTCTCCATTTCTAAGGACAGGTTTAGCCCCAAGGCTTCTGATTTATCGTAATTTATTTTCAAATACGATAGCCTACCAAAGTGCTCAAATTCCCTCAACAAAGTTGGTAGGCCAACTATCGGATTTGCAAGAAAAAATAGGAGATCATCGGCATATGCTGATATCTTATGTGTATGTGAGTCTACTAAAATTCCTCGTATATCTCCTTGCCCCCTAATCCTGCATAAGAAAGGCTCCATAGATAGAACAAAAATTACTGGAGAGAGAGGGCAGCCCTGTCTGGTACCATTTCTAATATCTACTTGTTCAGAAAGAGTGCCATTCACTTTAATCCTAGCTTTAGGGTCCTTATATAAAGCCATAATCATCTGTATAGCCTTGGGTCCTAAACCTATATGCTCGAGAACTGCTCTGATGTATTGCCAATTTACCCGGTCGAATGCCTTCTCGGCATCAGTAGATAAGAAGATGGCCGGTTCTTTAGTTTGCTTAATCTTATGCAACAAATTCAGTACTCTGATTGTATTATCGCGAGCTTCTCTTCCTGGTATAAATCCAGACTGATCCCCATCTACTAGCTCCGGCAGCAACCCTATTAGTCTACTGGACAAAATTTTCGCGTATAATTTTAAGTCTACATTTAATAATGAGATTGGTCTATAACTTCCGCATGAAAGCGGGTCTTTTCCTGGTTTCTGAATTATCGCCACATGTGCCAATAATGCCTCACTTGGAATCTTAGTCTGAGCAGGGGTTGTAGTTAATGAATTAAACGCCGAAAGAAAGTGCGGGGCAAGTGATGAAAGAAATTGTTTATAATATGCTATAGTGAATCCATCTGGCCCCGGCACTTTTCCATTTGGAGAGATCTTAACTGCTGCTTTTAACTCCTCTATAGAGATGGGACTTTCTAATCTCTCTCTCTCATCTACTCCAATCTTAGGCATCCCCGACTCCTCAATATATTTCTTTATCAATGCCATATGATCCTGTGTTGGAGCTGATCCGTCCGGGCGGATATTATATAACTTCTGATAAAAGAGCTGGAAGGTCTTAGCTATATCTGGTGTACTATGCAGCTTTTTTTGTTGTGCATTGACAATGGTTTCTACAAAATTTAAAGTTTGCTGTTTCCTAAGCGCCCTTGCCAGTAAGGCGCTGCTTTTGTTACCCCATTCAAAATAAAACCTTCTACATCGCTTTAAAATATATGCCGCCCTTAGGGACAAAAGTGAGTTCAATGTTAATCTAGCCTCAGTAAGTGCCAAAAGATTATTTTTTGCCAATGATGCTTTATGGGCTTTTTCTAATTTCTGAACTCTTTCTATTTGTTTCTGTAGCTCTTGCTCTCGTTCCCTCTTCTTCTCAGTTGCATATTTAATAAGTTCACCTCTAACTACTGCCTTATGGGCCTGCCAGTTATTAAATGGAGACGTGTCTGAACCTTTATTAGTTTCAAAATAATTTTTAATCGTGTTCTGAAGTTTTTGATTTAGCATCTCATTTTGTAATAAAGAGTCATTCAGTCTCCATGTCCATTCTCCTTTTGGGCCTCCAGTTAAGGCTAAGGTAAGGGTCACTGGTGCATGGTCAGACATAGTCATGACCTCTATATTGGAGTGCGCAATCTGGGGCAAAAGGCTGTGAGATATCAAGATATAATCAATTCTGGAATATGTGGCATGTGCTAAAGAATAGAAAGAATAGTCTTTAACACTAGGGTATTTAATCCTCCAGGAATCACAGAGTTGAGCCTCATGAAGGGCTTTCTTAATTCTCTTTAAAGCCCCATATGTCATTGCTGACCGCCCCGTTGAGGAATCTAATAATGGATCTAATGCCACGTTTAAATCTCCCCCCAAAATGATAGGGCCTTCCTGTACTTCCATGAGTTTATTCAAAAAGGACTCAATAAAAGTCACCTGTCCCGAATTAGGGGCATATACCACGCTCAAAGTGTATTTTTTATTATACAGGGAGCCTTTGAGAATCAAGTACCTCCCTTGTTCATCTGCTATTCTTTCCTCAACCCGAAAGGGGGTATTTTTGGCGATCAGAATCGCTACTCCTCTTGCTTTAACATCTGGTGCATTACTTGTAAATGACTGGGGGAAAGATCTAGAGGCCAATCTCGGAGCCCCTCCTCCCCTAAAATGTGTTTCTTGAATAAATGCAATATTTGCTTTAAGTCTAGTTAATTCCTGAAACAATTTAGATCTTTTTAATGGGGTGTTCAACCCCTTTGCATTAATCGATATCGCTTTGAGGTTTTGCGCCAAGCAAGGTGTTAGGTCCTTGATCTTTCGCGCCCCTCGTGGACTACCTCTATTGTTAGACATCTTGGTAGTTTAGATTGAAATATCCCCTGATACTAGAGAGAAAAGAGAAAGAGAAAAAAAAAAAAAAAAAGGGAAAGGAAAAAAAATAAAAAAGGAGAAAAAACGGAGGGAGAAAGAGGGAGAGAATACCCTCTTTATTTAAAGAACTGTTCGTTAATCACCGAAACGGGCTCTGCCCGTGACGAAACTTCTCTAGGGGCTTACCGGGAATTCGAGGCCGCAACAGACTATCTGTTTCCAGCCTTCAACTCCCGTCGCCCCTAGAAAATGTAGGGGCAGAGAAACCACGGTCTAAGAACACCACTAACCCGGGCAGTGATCGAATAATTTACTGGTACCAAACCAGTGTCCGCTCCCGGCAACAAATCTTTTTCCCGGTCTGCTATATATGCTATTAGAACGTTTATTATCTATAGATCCTAGAAGCCTATGAATTATCCCTTATCCAATCCATGCTCTATTTCTATTATATATCTAACCAAAAATACCCCTACTCGTATCATTACCCCGTCACATTCAATTTCGAAAATATTTCTTTTCAAAGGGGCACTACTAATATTACTACCATTCCCTGAAAACAAGTACAAATTAACTGCATAGTCATATCCTGACAAAACAGAAAAAAAGAAAAAAAAAATTTTAAGGGGGGGGGGTAAGGGAAAAGGGACAGAAATCATTTCCCTATGCCCAAAACCGAGGCTGCCCATCCCCATACCTCGCAACACGAATACCACCTATCCAGTGCCTGTGTACTAAGGGCCATCCGCTCCTCACCACACATCCGGACCAGCATCGATGCTATTCCATAACCACCCATACCTCTCGGAGAGCCGGGAGCGGGGAAGCTGCAGGGAGGCGTCCATAGGGGCCGTGTGCGTCCGGTCCAAGATCCCAACCACCTTCACCCAACCCCCTATATTAATCCAGCCAAGGGGGCAACGGCTGGCGCGGGTAGCAATCCAGGGAGAGAGAGAGAAAAAAAAAAAAATTATATTCCTCCCCTCATTGGGAAGTATATGTATCAAGTGCAACATTAGGTGCATCCTTATTTACTATAAGTGAAATATTATTTATTGTGTCATATAAGTGATCAATATATATAAGGTTTATACCCAGTAAAAAGTGGCGATCTATGCAACCTATCAAAAAAAAAAAAAAAAAAAAAAAAAAAAAAATTCCATTTAGAGGCCTAACATATTCCAAGTGCAACAACAAGTGCTACCTTATTAATAAACTTTAAGTGAAATATTATTTATTGTGTTATATACGTGGTCAATATATATAAAAATCTAAAAATAAATAAGTGTAGTTATCTTAGGTGACTAACCAAGGTGGAAAAAAAAAAAAAAAAAAAAAAAAGGGGGGGGAGGGATATAGTTCTCTCCTCGATCCACCTTCCCGCAACCTCCGCCAGCCCCCTCTCTCCATTTCATACCTTCCAGACCCCCCTTAATATCTAGGCACCCGGACCAGACAAACCCAGTTCCCTACATCCCCTCTTCCCCCCAAGCCCCCCACAGGTCCGGCCGTCCATGACAGTCCCGTTGTGGGTTGAAGAGCCCGCGGCCCCGCAGCCCATACGACCCACGAGTAGGGATCTCCATTGCTATAAATTATAAAGTGCAGCCTCCTCACCAATGTGATCAATTATATATGTCAAGCCGGTAAATCGTCCGAGCTTATATAACAGCAGGATGATTGATAATCAGTAATCTACAACCCTCGGTCACCGATCATCAATCGTCGAACATCAAATATTGGAAAATGAACAGATAATTAACAATATATTACAAGAAAAAATAAAAAAATAAAAATAAAAAAAAAAAAAAAAAAAAAAGGGGGGAAGGGAGAGGGTTGGGGAGGAAGGGAAAATAGATCCAAGGGGAGGTATATTCTCAGCTCAGTTGTCACATTTCCCTTTTCTAATCAGATTTTCTTATGAGATTCTAGATTGAGGTTCCATTTCTCTTCTAGATCGCCAAAAATTAGTCTCCGGGGAATGAGTAAGCCAGTCCGGTACTTGAACAGGACGCAAATCGAAATGCTTAAATAAGCCTGAGAGATCTTCATATTTACGAATAGTAAAGGTCTTGCCATGTTTTGCGGCTGTTAAGGCGAAGGGATATCCCCATCTATAGGTAATATTATTTTGCTTAAGAGCCTCAAGCAATGGTCTTAGAGCTCTTCGTCTCGCCAATGTGGCTTTAGAAAGGTCTGAATAAAAATAGAGAGTTGCCCCATCAAAGTCCAGTGAGCCCTTGTTTCTAGCTGCTGCCATAATTGCTTCTTTTTCTTGAGGATAATGAATTTTACATATAACGTCCCTTGGAGGGTCGTTCTGACGAGGAGGAAGTATATTTGCTCTATGAGCCCTATCGATTTCTATTTTTGCATCGCTGCTTGTTAATTCCCCCAATAGAGTGGAAAAAATTCCTTGTAAAGTGGGGAGAAGATCTTCTGTCCGTGTAGCTTCAGGAAGTCCCCTTATACGTATATTGTTACGTCGGTTACGATTTTCCATATCTTCCAGATGGAGAGCCAATGTAGCAGTTACAGATTCTTGCACTTGAAGACGTTGTGTGAGATGTTGAATAGTAACTCTGTCTTCTTCACGTTGCTGTTCAACCCCAGCAAGCCTAGCATCTAATTGTTTAAGGTCTCCACGTAGGAGGCTCACTTCTTCAGATAGCTTCTCACCAATGGAACGGGTGATCAGGGAGAGATCTTCTTTTGTCGGCATAGACCGCATAAATGCCCAGATATCAGATAAAGTATTATCGGGGGCAGGGCAACCTGGGTTTGTAGGTTCTTCTTCCCCAGTTGCCAGATCTTTCGTGCGTCCCCCCCGAGGGGTCCCACCAATGAAGCTCGAATCTCGAGTAGTTTCTGTAGGTTTTGATATATATCGGTTTAGATCTCCTTGAGTAGAGGCTGCTGTGCTTCTGGTCGTCTGACCTTTATCTTTAGGTTTAGATCCTCCTCCCATCTCTAAAACTTTTAGTCCAAATCCAAGTTCAATTTCAGTTTATATCCGGAGACGTTAAGCACAAAAATAGGGGACAATAGCAAATAGTACCTCTAGAAATCAAGGAGAAACAGAGGCTAAAAAGAGTAGAGTGGTGTAGACCTCAGGCGTTATAGACTTTAGTTTTATTCCGGGTCTGTGCCAGATCTGCTATACTTAATTAGAGATTTGGTAAAGCAAGTATGACCGGATCAGGTTAAAGAATTATATGGATCTCATCTCCTTTTATAAATGATCCTTGCTTTTTATTTTTTATCTGATTAGAGGCATTCCTCTTTTTATCTGAGTAGAGGCCTTTCTCTTTTTATCTAGTTGGAGGTCTTCCTCTTTTTATCTGATTGGGGGTCTTCCTCTTTTTATCTGGTTAGAAGTCTTCCTCTTTTTATCTAGTTGGAGGCCTTCCTCTTTTATCTAGTTAGAGGCCTTCCTCTTTTTATCTGGTTTGGAGGCCTTCCTCTTTTTATCTGGTTGGAGGCCTTCCTCTGCTTAAGAGCTTTTCCTTTTTTTGGCTGATTAAAAAATTTGCACTTCAAAGCAAGAGAGGGGATATTCCACTTTAGAGTATTATCTTATATTTATCCTTTACTAGTATCACACAATTAGTTTGCTAATTAAGTCCTGGACAGTCTAATTACTGTTAGAACCCGGACAGTCTGAATTACTAGCTGTTGTCGCTCTGAAGAGGAATATTTGATGGGATCTTGTGTCTATCCTCAAGTAGCACCAGGTGGCAAATATATCCGCTTACTGAAGCATAACGGCCTTGCTAGGATGCATCAATATCGACCAGGCCTATAATATATGTTGGCTGATGTATGTGTAGTGCCTGGGTCAGCTGATGGTAATAATTGCATTAGATAAGGCTGGATCAGAATATTGTCCTCTGCAGGTTCGTATCTAAAAGTTAATATCAATAGAGGAGCATTGCAAATATGTAAACAATGATAGATACTCTGTTAGATACAGTTTTGTTTCTCTGGGGCTAAATGTATCAAATACAATAGCATAGGTTTAAAGTAATCAAATTTTGCTACTTGCTCTCTCCTCTGTACGTTTCTGCTTCTGCCTCCAGCCACTGCCTCTAGCCATCACACAAAAGCGGTTGCTCGGGTCCGCACACAGCATTCACGCCTGGGGAATTCAGCCCTCCAAGGCTCCCGCATGCATCACAGGAGCAGTGCTGCACAAGATCCGCACAAAGTCCGCCGTCCGTCCCCTGTCTCCGCCGTCTCCCGGCCGCCCAGTTCAAGCACCGGAGGTGTGGAGGTGAGGAGCAGCCGCAGCCTCACCACCTCCCGTCTCAATCAGGCTCGCTCCCCGACCTCAGAAGACCACCGCGCCGCTGCCTTCAGAGCGGGGCAGTCCAGCCACACTCACAATCGCAGCACAGGTGCTCCGCCGAGAGTAGAGCCCGTCGTCCAGACACGCTGCTGCACCGCCTCTAATCCACGCAGCTCAGCCGACGGGAGCGCACTAAGAAGCAGTCACCATCCCGCCATCTCTCGCACCGGTCAGCTCCGCTCTCCAGCCGCAGGGCCCCGCCACCTCACTGCCACCATCTCTTCCACATCAGGGTAAGTCAGGCAGGTTTTTTTTCATACAAAAAACCTTACAAAATCTATGGGGAAATTCACAGGGCTCTAGGCTTTGCTAAGTTTGCCGGGAGCAGTCCGCCCGCGTGTCCTCACTGAACCATGGCGAGCTCCGCCCCCCATAGACTAGTATTATTAAATTCACCATGGCGGAGGCATCGGGGGTAATCATCTGGTCTTTATCAGATTTACCCCATATCCAGTTGCATGCAGTGGCACTGGATGAGGATAGCACGGTGCGCAGGGATTATGCCACGGTTGTAGTGGATAGGGAGACAGTGGTCTCCTCCCTGAAGGGGCTCTGACTCTTATCACCGGTGCTTTCTGAGAAACCCCTTGGCAGTTTTCATGCGGACCGTGATGTGAATCGCACCGGTTACTAAAGGTTTTTTGGAAAAAAAAAAAAGAAATCCTCTGAAGATATTGTGGCTGCCATAGGCTCCTTCGGAGTCTGTAAACTCTGTCGGCAGCCCTCAAGTGGTCCTAAACCTATAGTCATGATGAAGTATTGGCTACTAAAAGGGTTTTAAAGAAAATAATTTTTCCTCCAATTTGAAGAGGATGTTGTGGCTGCCATAGTCTCCTTCTGAGTCTTTAAACTCTATAGGTTTAGGACCACTTGAGGGCTGCCGGCAGAGTGTCATAATGGAGTATTGGCTACTAAAAATATTTTAGAAGAAAAGATGTTTTCCTCTGAGTGGAAGAGGATATTGTCTGCCATAGTCTCCCAGGAAGTTATCTGTTGGAGAGTCCTCTACACATGGGGTGTCCGGTTAAGGAGAAGTTGGATGGATTGTTGATTTCCTCCATTTCTGGGGGAATTTACGTAGCTTATGCATTCGTATAATCTGATCAATGAGGAATGGCAGAAGTCAGGTTGTCTTCCGGCCATGCCTAAAGTAATAGATACTATGTATATCTTTCCTCCAGATAAGATTGAATTATGGTCTTACCCTCCTGTGGTGGACGCTCTTGTGCCAGGTCTCATTTTTTCATTTTGCCATCCTCTGATAGGGCTTCTCCAAAGTATCCAGCGGATATATACGTGGATCAGGTGGCATGTCTTGCTTATCTTTTATGGGGTCGTCCTTGGGCCGGACGGTGTTAGTCATAGAATTTGGGAGCATCTGGTCTCTGACTCTTGGGTCATTCATGGAAGCCATGCTCCCAGTTGTTCAAGATCCGTTTCGAACCTGCAACCCTCCGGTCACAAGTCCGCTCCCTTACCTTTCAGGAAGTGTTCCTGGCTATGGAGGATTTGATGTGGTTAAGTTCCAGAGGCCTAGCTCTGGTGGTCGCCTTAATGCGTGCTTTATGGCTTAAGCAATGGCCAGCTGACATAGCCTCTAAAAGGAACATGACAGGACTCCTTTTTAAGGGGGGCATCTGTTGGGAAGGCTTGGTTGACATGGTAAAGCATGCTACTAGTGGTAAATGATCTAATCTGCTACAAAAGGCGAAGTCTAATACTGCTTCCGCAGGGCCTCTAATATTCCGGGGTTCCAGCTAGAGGTTCGGCCTCTTTGTCTTATTCCAAAAAGAAAAAAAAAATAAAAGAAATGCTCTTCTATCCCAAAGTTCCAAATTAAGGCAACAGGTGTCTGGCAGAACAAAGCCAGATCTCCTTCGAAGCCGGCTCAGGCATGAAGGGATACCCCCGCCCTTGAGGTGTGGGGGGACTTCTGCATTTGACTCATATTTGCAGGAAGCTTTGAGATCTGCCATATCTCACCTTTTTAGAGACTGGAGTTTTGATAACCACAGTGTATATATAAGGATGAATATCTACATTGCTGTAGGTGGCTTACATCTTCAGTTTGTGGCGTTACCCTTCGGTCTCTCATCAGCACCAGGGTGTTTACCAAGGTGTTGGCAGGTCTCATGTAATTCTCTAAGAAGTCAGGGATACATATAAACCCTTACTGAGACTATCGGTTGATATGGGCCCCATCATGTCAGGGGACCCAGAAGGATATAGTGACTATCCAGTCGAATTCTTAAGTCAGTCATAATTTCATAGCTTGAAGAGTTATTCTTTTCTGGGACTGTTATTAGACACGTCTCAGGCAAAAGTGTTTTTCCAACACAGAAGTGGCTCTTACTTCAGGCCAGGGTACAGGGTCTCTTGTCTTGTCCTCACTCGACCATTCATCAAGGAATATGTCTGTTGGGCCTGATGGTATCTTGCTTGAGTCAGTATCTTTTGCACTGTTTCACACAAGACCCCTGCAGATGGAATTGCTCACAATCTGGGATCAGGACCCACACACTCTGGATCACTCTTTTTATATGACAGTCAGCAAGGCGGTCTCTAGCCTGGTCCTCAGCCTCTTCAGATTGGCAAATTCTTTCTTCTAGTACAGTGGAAGATCATCACCATGGATGCCAGTCTATATGGTTGGGGGAGTGTCATGGAGTCGCAAACATTTCAGTGACAATGGAGTCTGAATGAGAGCAGACTCTCCATAAATATCCTGGAACTGAGTGATTTTATTGTATTTCAGACATTGGACATACCATCTGAAGGGGCATCCCGTCCGGTTTCAAACAGACAATCGGACGGCGGTGGTATATATCGGCCTCCATGAGGGCACCAGAAGCAGTAAAGTCCTGATGGAGTGAGCTGGGTTTTTTCTTTGGGATGAGAAACTGGTTCCATGTATTTTGGTGGTACACATACCAGGAGTGGACAACTTGCAGGCTGTTCATCTCAGCATCAGAGGGAATGGTCTCTTAGCCAGAGGATTTTTTAATCCCTATGCATGTGCTGAGGGATCCCAGACGTAGTTCTTGCATCAGGGCACAGTCGGAAGATCCGAAGTTTGTCCCGGTCCAGGGATCCTCTAACAATAGCAGCAGATGCCCGGACTCTTTAGTGGTCAGCATTCAAGCTTTTTAATGCATTTCCCTCAGATTTCACTCCTGGGTTGTGTACTAAAAAAAGTTTAGCTCACAAGGAAGTCCCAACCATTCTGGTGATTCCTCTGTGGCCAAGAAGAAGCTGGTTCTTAGACATAGTAAGGATGTCAGAGGGCAACTTTTGGAGGTGACGATCCAGATCTTCTCACACAAGGGCCTCTAAGGCATCCCAATTCACAGTTCTGGCTTGGACTGCCTGGCTATTGAATCCTTTATCTTGGCAGAAAGGGTTTTTTCTGCCAGAGTTATCCAGACTATGATTAAGGCCAGGAAGAAATCTTTACCAAATGATCTATTATTGAGTGTTGCAAGCAATTATCGGTAAATCCAGGGGTTCGCTTTTAGTACTGTTCTGTTTTACAGAATATATCGTTTTTTTTCAGAGGTCTTGATGAAGGTCTTCAATTGAGGACAAATATCTGCTATCTATCTTCTTTCAGAAACCCATAGCTGAGAATGTTTTTATCAGAACTTGTTTTACAAGGAGTCGCTCAGGTGCGGTCTCCTCATAATCCACTTCTGCCGGCTTTGGACCTGAACTTGTTTTTCAGGGTCCTCCTTTTTGAACCATGGTAGATGCGTCATTAAGTCTAAGGGCGCTTATGGTTATCCCTTAGTGGCAATAACCTCAGCAAGCGGTTTTCTGAATTAGCAGCTTATCAGCTGCTAATTATTTTTTGCCTTCCTTATGTCCTGCTCCAGTGTCTAATAAGGAAGGGGTGTTCTTCACTGTTGGATGTAGTGAGGGCACGAAGGTATTATCTCACTACTACCTAATCTTTCCTTAGTTTGGACTTCTTATGTCATACCTGAGGGTCCACGGAAAGGTCTTCCACCAGCTAAGTCTGCCATCAGTCGATGGATTAGACAGACAGTGGTAAGTGTATTCTGCCAAGGGGGAAGGAGCCCCTTGTTTTGGGTCACTTTTTCTTTCCTGTCATTCAGGTGTGAATGTGTATATGTGCTTGGTGCTTCACATTACAGGCAGGAAGCCGTTTTTTGCTCTGCTGAGGCTGCCACGGCCCGCCCCCCTTCTGTTTTAGAGCCAATTGCGGAGCCCAGCCTATGGCTGGGAACCACGCTGCTGGTTGTGAGAATAGGGGGGTGTGGCCAGGCATGGCGCGCGATCCGCGCTGGCCCGCCCCTTCTTCCTTTCTCACTCTCCTCTGAACTGCTGAGCGTTGGCAGCCATTGTACAAGACACGTGAGTGCCCTCCCGAGCTCCCCCTTTTGTGTACCTGACTTAGCCATGTGCCCCATTCTGACAGGGGACTGTCAGCTAGTCCCTTTTCACTTTTTCCTTGATTTATGATATATATATATATATATATATGTGTGTGTGCATGTGCTTATGGCCACTCCTTTGTGTCTTTCAGGAGGACTCCCTGTGCCTTGCTTAAAAGGGGGTTCTCCCGGTCCTAGGGTCCCTAGCAGAAATTTGGGGCACTTATAAATCCTCCCACTTGGGACTTAAGGGGCATCCCGGGTTGCTTACCAGCGTAATTCCCTCGGGTCATTGCAACTACCTTAAAATCACCATATGGAGGCTCCACAGGATACCGGGCTCGGGCTCCCTTCGGCACAATCCCGGCTATGTGTGGGTTGTGGGGTACCCCTTATGGGGAGAATGTACTTATTTGTACCCGCATCATCTGTACCCCAAGTGACACTGTCATTAGTGGGGAGTCGCACTCGGATGTATGTGCCAGGCTGGCCAACCTCAAGAAAATTTTATATCTAGCTCAGTGGGCACTGCTAAAAAAAAGGCATCTCACTGGCTACGCCGGTAATTGATTTTGATGATTATGACTCCCCTGACTTGGCTGATTATTCCCCGCTTGAGGAGGGGGAATTGTTTGAGGAATCTGAGACTGAGGAATTGCAGTTCTTTGATTCTGATGCCGGGCAGGCGCTGGGGGATGCTGTTGATACCCTCAGGGTCCTGACCCATCTGTTAGAGGTTCTGGATATTTCCCCACCAGCGGAGGCCCCTCCGAAGAAGGGGGAATTCTTTGGGTTCTCGAAGCCCCGCTTGGAGTTTCCAAATCAGGATCATTTTGACAGCATGATTCTTAAAGAATGGGAGAAGCAGACGCATGCGTGCAGGGCCGTGATGGTCGCGTGAATCAGCGTCCCTGCCGACCACGGAGTGTCCCGGCCCCCCCTCGCCCGTGAGACCAGCGGTTTTTGGCCCCGGAGGGTCGCACTAGCCTGGGGACCCGGCCCCCCGACTTTCAAGAGATTCGGCGTTGGTGGGTGTGGAGCCCAGGAGGGGACTGGCAAGATCGCGCTGCCGGCCCCGGCGCCATTTTACCTTAACAGACCGCAGTTTCCTGGTCCACACTGCGGGTCTGTGCAGCGAGTGTCAGAGCGCACACAGCCTTCCCCATTAGTGCGCTCCTCCTCCCCTCTATGCAGGCAGCTTCTGACTGTGATTTCTTCCAGCCGGGGGAGTTCACCCTCCACGCAGCAGCAAAGCCCAGGCTGCATAGGGAGCTCTGAAAGCCAGCACAGCCCTCTCCTTTATCATTCACATAACTGGATTTTTTTTTCCGCACTAAAGAGCAACTTATGGCTGCAGCGCGTGGGCAGGATTCTTTTAAATTCCAGAGCTTCTCTTACCAGCTGTATTCGGATTTGGCACCCCAGACCATAGCAAGAAGACGTGCTATGAAACCAGCCCTGCAAATCCTACAATCGCACAGGATCAGATACAAGTGGGGATTCCCCTTCAAGATTTCTTTTTCTTATAAGGACACTCATTTTGAGGCTTCTTCATCTCAGGAACTTGATCGGGTGCTTGCTTCGCTGGACCTCCAACCCCGCAGTGCTGCCCAGGCTGCCCCTCAGCAGAAGAAAAGAGCGCTTTCCTTTTCGCCAGCCTCCAAGGAGAAGCGGGAGCTGCGGAGAAGTTCCCCGATACCCGGGAAATCGTCAGCAGCTCTGATTCGTAGATTTGGTAAGCCGGCGGCGGGGGAGGGCTGAGAGGTGGGTAACCCTGTCTTTATCTTTGCATCCAGAGGTCCTACCCCTCGCCCTTCTTAGGCTGCGGCTGAAAAGGTTGTTTTACAGATCTGTTACCTGTTTGTTAAGGGGTTCACCTTTGATGCGACGGATTAGGGCGTTTAGCCCTCTCCCTTGCATCTCTGAAGTTCGTTCCAATGTTTATTTGGTTAATTTAAATGCTTAAAGTTGTATAGGCTTGTCTGCCATGTGTTTCTCACTTCCCCCATTGCTACTGTTCCTGGGCCTTGCATCCTGTTAGTAGAGCCCTGGTCTAATGCTGATGCTAGTTTTTCTTGTCTTTTTTTTAGGGGGTCGGGCGCTCCTGTGTCGCTCGTACGCGCACTCCTAGCTCCCCTTCTCACTGTATCTCCAGTGGGAACGGAAGCAGTAACTTCCTGCCCCCTCAGAGGGGTTGGTGGTTCATTTTCTAAAGTGATGGGGTCCCAATCTGGTAACTCCATCACTTTGTTGCGTTATTCCCTGAGGGGCGGTATTCTATGCCGCCTCGATGGGATTCTACTGTTCGGAAGGTGTTTTCTCCTTCATTGTACGTGGTTTATATGTTGTATTGTTATCCTTACTTTCAACTTGTTCCTCCCCTATCCCCTTCTGTCCCTATGGGTTCCTGGGCCTCCTCGTATGATGGTTTCAAGCTTGGATGATGATGGCGGTGTGCAGGGTCTGAATGCCCCCCAGAAGAGAGTAAAAGCCTTTAGGCAAATGAGGTCACTTCGTGCTGACATTGTATGTCTCCAAGAAACGCACTACACTAAGCAGGGTACCCCTAAATTCCTCAGTGCTGACTACCCCTTGTTTTACTCAGCCTCTGCGCGCACCAAGCAGCGGGGAGTCTTAATTGCCTTTAAGCGTTCGACTCCCTTCTCCCTGAAGCATGTGGTACGTGACCCTCTGGGCCGTTATCTTATACTAATGGGCACGATTCAAGATCAGCCTGTCACGATTGCAACATATTATGCTCCTAATCAAAACCAAAATGCTTTCCTGGAGGATTTTTTTCAAGAAACTTCACTTAGTAGAGAAGGGGTTTCTCATTGTTGCTGGGGACTCTAACCAGACCCTAAACCCCACTTTGGATAGGCTACCAGATGACGGATCCTCTCCCGCTGCCAAGAATGGACCCTCCGGGACAGCATTTCAGGCCTTACTAGGTCGATACCACCTGGTGGACGCTTGGAGGGAGTCCAATCCGACCAAGCGGGACTATACCCACTATTCGTGTCCCCATCGGGTGTCCACAAGGATAGACCACATTTTCTTGCAGCAATCCTCCCTACCCCAGCTTTCCCAAGCTGGCATTATCCCAATAGCCTGGTCTGACCACGACCTAGTCTCGGTGGACCTTTTGGCCCTCACTCAGAGAGGCCCTCAGAGGTCTTGGAAGCTTTATGAACCAATGTTGGCTGATGAGGCTCTTCTGGAGAGGGTTTGGATTCAGGAGTTCTTCCGCTTTAACAAAGGCTCAGTAACCTCAAATGTCACGCTTTGGGAGGCACACAAGGTTGTGATCAGAGGGTTGTTAATGCAGGAATCTGCCAGGCGTAAAGCGTTATGCAAAGAGAAACTCATGGCCTTAACCGATGCTTATCAGGTAGCCTCGACTGAGTTCAAAAACCAACCCTCTAAACAGAATAGGATCCGCCTTAACCAGGTAGCTAGCCAGCTAAACCTGTGTTTATCTGGCGAAGCCGCCCACCAACTGAACAAATCTAAGTTTCACTGGTATAGAACGAGTAACAAACCCAATACTCCTCTCGCAAAAAGGATTAGGGGTATCGCACTAAGACCCAAACCGGTGCGTATTAGGACAGTAGAGGGTACCCTCTCTAGCAACCCAGCAAAGGTTGTGGCTACCTTTTCCAAGTACCTGGAGGGCTTATATAAACCAAAGTCGTGCCTTAATGTAAGTAAAGCTATTCGGCCAACTTAACTTGCCCGCTCTTCCCACGGGTGCTAAGGAGTCCATTAATAGGCCCGTTGAGTCGGATGAAGTGCAGGAGGCCATAACATCTTTAAAGGTTGGCAAGCAGCCAGGCCCTGATGGCTTCACAACGCTCTATTATAAAAAGTTTAGCCAAATTTTGGCCCCGCACTTGACGACAGCTTTTAACGCTCTAAGGGAGGGAGCTGCCTGGAGTTCTGACTCACTCACAGCAGCGGTTAGTATGATTCCCAAACCTAACACAGATGACACAGTATGGTCTAATTATAGGCCTATCTCACTGCTGAATGTTGATGTTAAAATTTTGGCAAAAGTACTGGCGGCACGGCTCAACGGGTTTATCAATCTGCTCATATCTAAGGAGCAGGTGAGTTTCATGCCACAACGTCAAGCTGGAGACAATATTAGGAAGATCGCCAACCTTATACACCGCTCCAGAGTGGAAGGCTACCATACTATGTTGTTGGCACTAGATGTACGCAAAGCGTTCGATACTGTTGCATGGGATTATTTGCATTTCACGCTCAATAAATGGGGTTTGGGCCCGTCTTTTCTGAACTGGATTTCATCCATTTATGCCAACCCGAGGGCGTTCGTTTAGATATTCGGGTTATTCCTCGGACCGCTTTATTTTGGGTAGGGGCACAAGACAGGGTTGTCCCCTCTCCCCCCTCCTCTTTACTTTAGCCATTGAGCCCCTTACCAGACTTATCCAGGCCAATAGTGGTATTGCAGGCATTGAGGTGGGGGGATACGAGCATAAGATATCACTGTTTGCTGATGATATCCTTATGGTGATCAAGGACCCGGTCATATCTCTCCCGAACCTTTTCAAAGATCTTGATTCCTTTTCGAGGCTTTCGGGCCTGCAAATGAATTCCACCAAGTCTCAGGCCCTCAACGTCTCCCTACCCGACAGAATCTTGCGTACAGTCAAGGCTTCCTTTGATTTTCATTGGCAGGACAGGCTTATTAAATATTTAGGGATACAGCTGACATCCGATTATAACTCTCTATACGGGGCAAACTACCCTCATATCTTCAAGACCTTGAGATCCCTCCTAGGTAACTGGGCCAATTAAATCTCTCTTGGCTTGGTAGTATTGCTGCAGTGAAAATGGCGTGGCTCCCCAAATTACTTTATTTCTTTCGGGTGTTGCCGATTTCCGTGCCGGCTTCAGCTCTGAAACATCTCCAAACTGACCTGAACAAATTCATCGGGGGGGGGGGGGGGGTAGGCCGCGAGTTGACCGTGGAACGCTTTATAGAGCAAAACAGAAAGGAGGCTTGGGTGTCCCTAACCTTGCTACTACAACGCCTGTCAAATTGCCCAATTGACGGTCCTACATGGGGGAAGCGATAAGACCCTTGTGGGTGGATATTGAGGAGTCGTATTGCTCCCCGGTCTCCATACATAATTTGCTGTGGCTCCCCCCTGCGGTCTGTGGGAAAATCTCCAATCCCGTTTTTAAACCATTCTCTTAGAATTTGGAGGGCTAATAAGAAGCGGGGGAATCTAGCCTCGCCGCATTGCCCACTTCTCTCATTTCTTGGCAATCCAGAATTCCCCCCCGGGCTTTTTGGAACCGGCGGCGTTTGAGTGGTGGAGGAGCCATAATCTTACCAGAGTCCAGAATCTCTTCTCGCGCCAGGGTCTGCTCTCTTTTGCCGAATTGAGATCCTCTCACGATGTGCCGGGAAGGGAGTTCCTTCGCTTCTCGCAAATAAATCATTACGCCCGGTCTGAGTGCAAGCTTGGTGCCCCACCTCCTCCTCTCACAACATTAGAAAGACTCTGCCTAGAGCAGCCCATGGGTAAAGGGGTGATCGCGTCAGCCTACAAACTACTTTCTGAACCGGAGGGGGCGATACCTCCGAAATACACGGCTTGCTGGCGTGATGACCTGAATTTGACCTTATCAGATGGGGAATGGAGGGCGGTATGAAGACACTCCTTCTCAGGCTACCTTAATGCTGGTGCTCAGGAGGTCAACACCAAGGTCCTCCTTCGGTGGTACCTTGTTCCGCAAAGAATCCACAAATTTTGCCCCTCATATTCGCGGGATTGCTTCAGAGGCTGCGGGCTCCCTGGTAGTTACTTGCACACCTGGTGGGATTGTAGGATAGTAAAACAATTTTGGATCAGAGTCCTTTATATTATTAATAAGGCAACAGGGCTGAAACTAATCCTATCCCCTCAGATGTTCCTCCTTAACCTTAAACCCCCAGACTGCACGAATACTCAGTTTGGCCTCATAAGGCACATTAACACGGCAGCCAAGTTGACTATAGCCCAATCGTGGAAGAAACCAGCCATTCCCAGGGGAAGCCTTATCACCCGGGTCAACGAAGTTATGATGTTCGAGAAGATTGCGGCCATGATAAGGGGTGATTTTGCCCCCTTTTTATCCACCAGGGAAGGCTGGATCTCTCATTTCCATCTGGGAGGCCTCAACTGTGCTCTTCTCACAATATAGAACCCCGCCATGTCTCTCCCTGAGAAATGTACGAAGGCCTGGAACCCACCTTTTACCTTACCTTCCCTTTCTTTTTCTTCCCTTCTTTCCCTCTACTCTGCGCATCTCTTATCCTTCTTTTCTCTATAGCTCTTCTTTTGATGATGCTTGAGAAATGTTCTCTTTATCTTTTTGGATAATTTTTCTTCTTGTTTGTCAGTATTCTGTTCGTAATGGTCATATTATTTGGAAGATTGTTAATCAATGGCGCTTCTTTATGGCCTCATGCGCAGTTTGGAAAATGCTCTGACTGTAAGATTACTTTTTTTTTTTTTTCCCAGAGTTTATTCTAATAAAAACTATGATTAAAAAAAAAAAAAAAGAATGGGAGAAGCAGAGTTGGCTTCACGGTGTTCCTCAGGGATGGGATAGAAAGTATCCCATTCCGGTGGACGCAGTGAAGCGCTGGTCTTCCCTGCCCGAGGTTGATGCGCCCATCTTAGGACTGTCCAACACCTCCGTTGTACATACTCCTGACACCACTACCCTTAAGGATGGCGAGGACAAGCGCATTGATCAGATGGCTTGCCATGCCTTTGCCAGTGTGGGTTCAGCCTTGCGGCCTGTCTGTGCATCGGCACTTGTGGCTACCAGGTCGTAGATCAGGGACATGTCCCAGCTCAACCCGGACAGCGTTGAATTCACAGCCCTTAAGAGGTGTGAATTGTTCATGAATTTTGTTTTGTCGGCTATGGACGACACTATTACCATGTGTAGTAGAACTTCGGCTCTGTTGGTGGCCATGCGCCGATCGGTCTGGCTGCGCCAGTGGGCGGCTGACATTACGGCAAAGAAATCACTTACAGCTCTGCCTTTCCTGGGCACGCGGCTGTTTGGAGACAATTTGGATTCTGTGGCGAAGGGTGGAAAGCTACCTCAGCGTAAGAAGCAGCGTCACTCCTTTCGGGGGGCAAGCTCCTTCAGTCCTTCCTTTCACGGCGCCAGAGGGGGCAGAGGTCTTGCCTACTCTGGCTTTAGAGGGGGTTCCTGGAACAGAGGTAGAGGACGTGCCCGTCCAGCCTCTACCTGGGGTTCCAAGCCCAAGCCGGCTGCCAAGCCAGCTCAACAATAAGGAGGCGCCCTCACCCTTACGGGTGGGGAGACGACTGCGGCTGTGCTTCCAGGTCTGGCCCGGGAGGTTACAGACAAGTGGATATTGGAAGTGGCCTCGTCTGGGTACAAACTGGAGTTCGAGTACCGGCCTCCTCCCAGATTCCTAAGGTCTCGGGTGCCTTCGGATCCTCGGACCGCGCAGGGGCTCCTGTCGGCTGTAAAGAACCTCCTGGACATGGTGGTCATATGCCCGGTGCCTCTTTCAGAGAGAGGCCGGGGCTATTATTCCAACCTTTTCACGGTTCCCAAAAAGGATGGCTCCATAAGAAGCATTCTGGATTTGAAGCTTCTCAACAGGTTCATCAGAACCAAGAGGTTCCGCATGGAGACTCTGCGCTCAGCCATCGGTTCCCTCCGTCAGGGGGATTTCATGACGTCCATAGACATCAAGGATGCTTACCTTCATGTACCAATTTTCCCAGCACACCAGAGATTTCTCAGGTTTGTGGTCGGAGATCAGCATTTTCAGTTTGTGGCCCTCCCGTTCGGGCTGACCTCGGCACCGAGGGTGTTTACCAAGGTTCTGGCGGGCATTATGGCCCTGCTCAGAGCCCAGGGCATTCGCATTGTGCCATATCTGGACGACCTGCTCATTTCAGCTTCCTCCCTCTGCCAGTCGGAGCTGGACCCCAGGACGGTAGTGACGACGCTGGAGAGGTTCGGATGGGTGATCAACCATCCCAAGTCTTCTCTGTCCCCATCAAGGGAGATTTCCTTTTCTGGGCATGAATCTGGATACCAGTCAGGCCAGAGTGTTCCTACCTCAGCCAAAGGTGCAGAGAGTTCAGGATCTGATACGTGTTCTCCTGACCAACCCTCGCCCTTCCATTCGGCTAGGGATGACTCTGGTAGGTTTGATGGTGGCCTCCTTCGAGGCAGTCCCCTTTGCTCAATTCCACATGAGGTTGCTACAACTCCATCTGTTGCTGAAATGGGACAGATGTCGACAGTCCTTGGATCAGTCATTTCTGATGTCTCCCAGGGTTCGGCAGTCCCTTCAGTGGTGGCTGGAATCAAGCAATCTGATGAGGGGCAGATCGTTCCTGGCCCCTCGTTGGGAGACTGTTACCACGGATGCCAGCCTGTCGGGCTGGGGAGGTTTCTGGAAAGATCATCAGTTCCAGGGGTTGTGGGGTCCTCAGGAGGCTCACACCCCCATCAATGTCTTGGAGCTCAGAGCTATCCGCTTGGTTCTGTCGCGTCTGACACTTCACCTACAGGGTTTACCGGTTCAGGTTCGATCAGACAATCATACTGCAGTAGCTTACATCAATCACCAAGGAGGGACTCGCAGCAGGAGTGCCCTCAGGGAAGTCTCTCTGATTCTGACATGGGCGGAGAGCAATGTTCCTTGCATCTCGGCAGTATACATTCCGGGAGTGGAGAACATGGAGGCAGACTCCCTGAGCAGGGGATTCTCTCGCCGAGGGGAATGGTCTCTCAACCACAGGGTGTTTCTGGCCCTGTGTCACAAGTGGGGGACTCCGGAGGTGGATCTCTTTGCCTCTCGGCACAATCACAAGCTCCCAACCTTTGTATCTCTGTCTCAGGATCCTCTGGCCCTGGCAGTGGATGCCTTGTCCCTTGCCTGGAGGGATCTGGGGTTTCTGTAACTGTTTCCCCCCTTCTCCATGGTAGGCAAGGTAGTGCGCAAGCTGGCTCTAGAGGGGGCACCAGCAATTCTGGTGGCCCCAAGGTGTCCAAGACAGGTTTGGTTCGCAGACGTCGTAAGATTGGCGGTAGATCAGTACAGGCTGCCCCTGTCTCCGGATCTGATCTCTCAGGGTCAACTACATTACCCCAATTTACAAACGCTTGCTTTGACGGCGTGGCTGCTGATACCTTTATCCTGAAGGAGGAAGGTTTGTCTGAGGTGGTAATTCAAACCTTGATTAGAGCTAGGGAGAGGTCTTCCTCTACCATTTACTATAGGACTTGGCGGTCCTATATTGACTGGTGGGAGGCTAGGGCCTTACCTTGCAGGGTGTTTTCGATTCCTAGGATTTTGGAGTTTCTACAACACGGTCTGGATCTGGGGTTCCAGCTCAGTAATTTGAAGGGTCAGGTTTCTGCCCTGGCTGTCTTTTTTTTCAAAGGTCTTTTGCTTTGCATCATCTGGTCAAGACTTTTTTCCAAGGGGTCACTCATGTTCGGCCCCCTAGAAAGTCTTTGGTTCCCTAAATTTGGTTCTTTCGGCCCTCCAGGGGCCTCCCTTTGAACCGATGCAGGATGTGGCTCTTTCTGTGCTCACTCAAAAGGTTGCCTTTTTGGTGGCTATTACCTCTGTTCGGCGTGTCTCCGAGTTGGCGGCTCTGTCTATTCAGGCCCCTTACTTTGAGAGACACCAGGATAAGGTGGTTTTTCGCTTTTAAACCAGATTTCCTTCCTAAGGTGGTTTCTGCCTTCCATCTCAATCAGGATGTAGTTCTCCCTTCCTTGTGTCCTAAGCCTAGCCATGACAAGGAGAGGGTTTTGCACTTGGATGTGGTTCGTTGTGTGAAGTACTATTTGGTTGCTACTTCTCCTTTTCGTAAGACGGACGCCTTGTTCGTGGTGCCTTCTGGGCCCAGAAAAGGTTTGGCGCCCGCCAAGTCTACCATTAGTAAATGGATACACCAGGCCATTGTTGGGGCCTATTCTGCTAAGGGGAGGGTTCCTCCTTTTAAGATCACTGCTCATTCTACGCATGCTTCCTGGGCTTTTCAGCACCAGGCTTCTGTTGAACAAGTTTGTAAGGCTGCTACTTGGTCTTCCGTTCATACTTTTTCAAAGTTTTATAAGGTTGATGTGCGGGCCTCAGCGGATGCATTTTTTTTGCTGTATTTGGATCTCCACCCATGACGGACACTGCTATTGGATGTCCCATATGTCATGAATAGTGGAAGCGGGGTGTGTGACATACTTGGAATACCACCATTTTGTGATTACTCACCTTTAAAATGGGTATTATAAGTATGTGTCACACCCCGCTTCATCCCGCCCTTTTGCATTCTGGATCCTTTATATGGTGAACCTTTTATGGTTAAGAATGTTTTATTAGCTCTTCCTGGTCCCCTTACTGCTGTCATATACTGGGGAATGTGTGGGAGGTCCCAGGTATTTATGGACCGGGAGGGGCTTCTTTTTTGCTTTCATCTATGCAGAAGTTCGCCCTCTACTGGACCATAACCCATATGTCATGAATAGTGGAAGCGGGGTGTGTGACATACTTATAATACCCATTTTACAGGTGAGTAATCACAAAATTGTATTATTGCTTAGTCATTGTGCCCGCGGGGTCACGTGGGCGCCGTTTTCGCGCTCTTCGGAGGGGACGGGGGATGACGCGTATCGCGTCGTCCCCCTGTGGCCCGCCCCTCGAGGTTCTTCTGCCAGCGCCATTTTGGATTAGCTGTGCGTCTGGTTTTCTCCCTTTCTGCCTGCGGTGCTGTATCCTTCTGTGTGTCGCTTCATCCAGCTGTCTGAGGCTTGTTGATTCTGCGATTTCCTTGGTCCGTGAGTCCCCCTTGGGTTTTTTTTAAATTGATCCTGTGGTGCATGTGCTGCGGGATGCTCATGTGTCGTTTTTACTTATGTCTTTCAGGCGGGATACCAGTGGGTTGTGGTTTCTCCCGGCTCTACTTCTTCCTCCCCCTCATCCCCCCCTTTACTGACTTCTGGGGGCATCCCGGGTGGCTTTTGTATTAGCCTTTGCCCAGTGCTGGCCTATTGCACCTGTGTTAATTACCATATGGAGGCTTCTGGGGATAGCGTGCTTGGGGCTCCTTCAGGGCAATCCCGGCTGTGTGCCATGTGTGGGGTATCCCCTGTGAGTGACGGTGTCAGGGTGTGTGTGCCGTGCGCCCAAAGTGTCCTTGCGCTCCAAGCTGGTTTGCCTGCATCGCTTCCCAGCTCTGTGCCCCCTTCGGAGTCGCCTACCCCCCCCCCCCCCCCCCCCACTCCTGAAATTGGCCCCCAGCGAGGGGTATAATAGCAGGGGGTCACAGTCTGATCTGGCACTTTGTGTGGCCAACATTGAGAGGCAGCTTGCTGGGCCTGTTCCTAGGAACGCCTCTGGCAAGAAGCGGCACCTGACTTCCACTCCCTCACGCTCCACAGAGGAATATGAGGAGTTTGATGCCACTGGTGGACGTCATTCCCTAGAGGAAGGGGAACTGTTCCAGGATTCTGACTCCTCTGGGGACCAGCAGGAGGGTTGCGATAGTGACCCTGGGTCTGCGCCCGGGGGGGAATCATGGTGCCCTGAGGGCACTGATAATCTGCTGTCTCACATTTTTGAAATTTTGCACATGGCTCCCCCTGAGGTGGCTAAGAAGCAGGGTGAACTTTCACCCTTATAAAACAGCGTCTTGAGTTGAGCTCAGGGGAGCAGGGACATTTCACTACCATGGTGCTTAAGGAGTGGGAACGTCGTAACAGGCTGCCTGCTGTGCCCAAAGGATTGGATAAGAGGTATCCCTTTCCTGCTGATCTAGTAAAGAGGTGGTCATGTCCCCCTGAGGTGGACGCTCCCGTGCTAGGCCTGTCTAATACCTTGGTCATGCCTTCCCCTGACACTACCACTGTGAGGGACAACGAGGACCGGCGCATGGATCAGTTGGCCTGCCATGCTTTTTTTGTGTGGGGGATGGGCTGCGCCCGGCCTGTGCTGCTGCCATTACAGATATTGCCCTTAAACTGCTCAAGCGTCTATGTGATGGCGCTATGGCTGCTAGGAGGAGGGAGGATTATAGGGTACTCTTGCTTTGCTCTGATTTTGTTGTATTTATCCTTACTGCCATGAATGATGCTGTGAGGCTGGGCGGTAGGGCCTCTGCACTTTTGGTGGCTATGCGCCGCTCCGTTTGGTTGCGTCAGTGGGCAGCTGACGCTGCTGCTAAGAAGGCTCTCACTGGGCTCCCCTTTGCGGGGCTGCGGCTCTTCGGTGAGCATCTTGATGTTTTAGCCAAGGATGGCAGACTGCCTCAGTGTAGGAGGCAGCCCTCCGCCTCCTTCCCCTCCCTTCGTACTCCCAGAGGAGGTCGTGGCTCCCTCTTCTCAGGTAGCCGCAGAAATTCTTGGGGCCGTGGTCGTCCCTGTCTTTCCTGGGGTTCCAAGCCCAAACCCCCTCCCAAGGCCCCTCAGGCATGAGGGGGCGCCCTCACCCATCCGGGTGGGGGGACAGCTTTGGCTCTTTGCTCACTTCTGGAGGCTCCACGTCTCAGACTGGTGGATTCAGGAGGTGGTGTCCTCCGGTTACAAGATAGTTTGCAGCCTGGCTGCCCCAAGATTCATCAGATCCCGGATGTCTTTAAACCCCCTGTCAGCTCAAGGGTTGCTTTCGGTGGTTCAATGCCTGCTGGAGTCAGGGGGTCATTTCTTCATTGCCCCCTCAAGAACAGGGTCAGGGGTACTATTCCAATCTTTTCACTGTCCCCAAAAAGGACGTCTGTCTGAGGCCCATCCTGGACTTGAAGGGCCTCAACAAGTTTGTCAGATTCAAGCATTTTCGCATGGAAACGCTATGCTCGGCTGTCATTACCCTTCGCCCGGGCGACTTCATGACCACCGTGGACATCAAGGATGCTTATCTTCATATGTCTATCTTCCTAGGTCATCAGATTTCTGAAGTTCGCGCTGGAGGATCAGCATTACCAGTTTGTAGCTTTACCCTTTGGTATCACCTCGGCGCCTCGGGTGTTCACCAAGGTGCTGGCGGGGGTGATGGCTCTACTACGAAACCAGGGCGTTCGCGTCCTTCCTTACCTGGACGACATCCTTATTGTGGCCCAGTCCTTTCATCATGCCGAGCAGGACACCCGGGTGGTGACCTCCACTCTGGAGTCCTTCGGCTGGGTAATCAACTTTCCCAAGTCTTCACTGTCCCCGTCCTTGGTGAGGTCCTTTCTGGGCATGACACTGGATACCTCTCAGGTCAAGGTGTTCCTTCCTCAGCAGAAGGTGGAGGGGCTTCAGAAGCAGGCACGGGCTCTGCTCTTGTGTCCTCATCCCTCCATCCGTCTGGGGATGCAGTTGGTGGGCCTGATGGTGTCCTGCTTCGAGGCGGTCCCCTTTGCTCAGTTTCACATGAGACCTCTTCAGTTACACCTCTTGTCAGTCTGGGATCGGGACCCCGTGTCCCTGGATCAGGAATTTGCTCTGTCTCCTCTGGCCAGTCAGTCCCTTTCGTGGTGGTTGGACTCGGTCTCCCAGCACGGGGGCAGGAAAGTCCTGCTCACCAGAAGGTTCCTTGTCACCACAGATGCCAGTCTGACAGGCTGGGGGGGGGGGGGCATGTTCCCATCAATGTACTGGAACTGAGGGCGATCAGGTTGGTTCTTTCTAAGCTGACCACACACCTTCGGGGTCGGGCTATTCAGATTCGCTCAGACAACCAGACGGCGGGTGCCTACATCAGTCATCAGTAAGGGACTCGGAGCAAGCAAGCCTTCAAGGAAGTGTCCTTCATACTGTCTTGGGCAGAACAAAATGTCCCCTGCATCTCAGCGGTATACATTCCGGGGGTGAAGAACCAGGTGGCGGACTCCCTGAGCAGGGGGACGTCTCGTCTGGGGGTATGGTCCCTCAACTACCAGGTGTTCCTCTCCCTGTGTTACCGCTGTGGTCAGCCGGATGTGGACCTGTTTGTGTCCCGTCACAATCACAAACTTCCCAAGTTTGTCTCCCTGTCACAGGATCCTCTGGCCTACACCACGGATGCACTGGCAATGCCTTGGACGGAGTTTCGGCTTCTCTGTGTTCCCTCCGTTCCCTCTACTGGGCAGGGTCATGCGCAAGCCATCCTGGTGGCCCCCTGTGGTTCGCAGACATTGTGCAGTTGGCAGTAGATCGGTATGTCTTGCCCAAGGATCCAGATCTTCTCACTCGGGCAGCTACGTCATCCCAATTTACAAACGCTGGCTTTAACGGCTTGGCTGCTGAAACCTCCATCTTGATGGAAAAGGGGTTGCCTGCCTCGGTTGTGGATACCATGATTCGGGGCTAGGAAGAAGTCCTCGTTCTTTATCTATTACAGGGTCTGGCATGCTTACATTGCCTGGTGTGAGTCCAAGTCTCTTCCCTGCTGGGTTTTTTCCATCCCCAGGATTCTGGAATTTTTGCAACATGGTTTGGATTCTGGCCTTCAACTGAGTACCCTCAAGGGCCATGTTTCAGCTCTGGCAATTTTTTTCCAAAGATTCTTTGCCAATCACCGGTTGGTTAAAACCTTTTTCCAGGGTGTTACTCATGTGCGTCCACCTTGTAAGCCTATGCTACCAGTCTGGGACTTGAATCTGGTGTTGTCTGCTCTGCAGGGTCCTCCCTTTGAGCCTATTCGTGGGGCTGCCTTGCCCATTCTGACTCTTAAGGTAGCCTTTTTGGTGGCTATCACTTCTGTAAGGCGAGTTTCTGAACTGGCGGCGCTTTCCATCAAACCTCCTTATTTTGAGCGGCATCAGGATAAGGTGGTGTTTCAGCTTAAGCTGGTTTTATTGCCTAAGGTCATGTTTTGCCTTCATTGTGTCTTAATCTTGCTAATTGCAAAGAGCGGACACTGCATTCTTTGGCTGTGGTCAGGGCTCTGAAGTTTTATTTGGTCGCTACTAAGCCTTTCAGGAAATCTGATGCTCTTTTTGTTCTCACTTCTGGACCTAGGAAGGGTTTGCCTCCGGCTAAATCCACTATCAGCAAGTGGATCCATCAGGCGTTACTGCTCATTCCACTCGTGCTATTGGTGCCTCTGGGCTTTTCAGCACCAAGCTTCTGTTGAACAAGGCCGCTACTTGGTCTTCTGTTCATACTTTTTCCAAGTTTTACAAGGTTGATGTTAAGGCCTCAGCGGATGCTGCTTTTGGCCGCAAGGTACTTCAGGTGGTAGTGACTTGAACTGCCGGCCTGTACTCATTGGGGATCCCACCCTACTTTTGGACACTGCTTTTGGATGTCCCAACTGTTATGAATACTGAAGCAGGCCGTGCCATGCAATAAGAAAGACAATTCTGTGAGTACTCACCTGTAGAATTGTTTTCGTTCTTGCATGGCACGGCCTGCTTCACCCCACCCTTGTTATCGTTATTCTTGGTTGCCTCTTTATGGTGATTGATCCAAGTTAATTGGGGTTTTTTACCTTTTTTTACATTTTTTACCTTTATTCTCTCCCGGCTTCTTGTCTCACTGCTTGTCTACGCTGGGAACTCTATGGTTAATCCTGTTTTCATAGGGGGCCGGGAGATGCCACAGCTCTTCTGTAGTACACTGCGCCACCTTGTGGCGGAATAACCCAACTATTATGAATACTGAAGCAGGCCGTGCCATGCAAGAACAAAAACAATTCTACAGGAGAGTGCTCAGAATTGTCTTTTTGCCAGTTCATTCAAAATTGCAAAACAAATCTTATGCTATTGCTCGGAGTCTCCTCGCAGGCTCTCCTCTACCTGCTTTTAGCCTCATGGAAAGTGTGTAGTACCATGACTGGCACTCCAGGCCAGGCTAAAAGGTGAAAGTGTGGTACCTAAAATTGAGGTCTCTGCACCAGTAGCCATTCTTAAAGGGATTGTCCAAGCAAAAATAAAGAGCTATGTTCACATTTTGTCCAGCACAGCTCCACCACCCTGACCCTCTGTTGTAAAACTTACTATTCTTAGTATACAGTACGTCCTACTCCAGATAAGATTCTTTAGTCTGGGTATTACTCCGCCAGATGGCACTGGACTCCAGAGACAGCGGAATTGGCTCCTCCCGGCCCCTCAAATACCCGGGACCTCCCACAAATTCCCAGATCTTCTCTGTAGTCTGGACTGCTAAGGACAAGAAGATGGCTCTCTCCTCGCAGGTGCAGCGGGCTATTAGCCTGTGGCCCTGTAGGACTATTCCCACCCGTTCCATTGGTAATTTGCCTCCCAGCCTTGGCTGCGATGGTTTGGGTGAAGGTAGACAGCACCGCTGTCAGGTGCTTAGGAGCGCTGCTCCACCGCAATCCCCCACCAAAGGGTAGGCGGTATAGGCACTTGGTGAGCCTTCATGGGATTCCCACACTACCCACACTATTGCCCCTTGCTCCTCTATCGGTGGACCCTACGTTGGGTAGCCGCTGCCCTCCCTTGCTCTCCCTTGTAGTTCTCGGTGGGGGGTGGGGGGGTGTGAGTGTGTTACTGTACATTCAATTTTGTATGGTGTGCTTGGTTTGCCTTTAATCCTGTCACCGCACAGCTTTGGTTGCATTTGCTTTGAATATGCCGCCACCGCGCGCGCTTGTACGGAGTTCCGCGGTCGGCGGCGACATTACCTCAGGCGCCGCTGTGCCATCATTGGTTGATTTTCTCACGTGTGCGGCTTTGCGCTCTTTTCGGGGGGGGGGGGGGCTTGGGCGGGCCCTGCAGATGGCGCGTTCCGCATCACTGTCTCCGCGGCCTGCCCCTCGAAGTATACTCGCCGCCATTTTGCTTCCTTATGCTGCGTGGCTGGCGCCTACCTACCGTGGTCCATGAGTGTGTGTTCATATTTTTATGTATGCATGTCGCTTACACGTTTTTTTCGCTTATGTCTTACAGGCGGGTCAAACTCAATTGGTTTCTCGGCCCAACCCCCTCTATTAGTTTATTAAACTTATTGAGGCCTAATGTGCTAATTCCTCCCACTTCCCTAGCGGGCTATTAGGGCATCGAGGGTTGCTTTTATAGCTTGAATCCCTATCAGCCTATTGTGCCGCTATAATCGCCATATGGATGCGTCTCAGGATAATGTGCTCGGGGTTCCTTTGGGACAAGCCCGACTGTGTGTGGGGTGTCCCCTACAAGTTTTGACACAGGGCGGGTTTGTGTACCTTGTGCCCAGCAGGTGCTTGCGCTACGTATGGCTTCGCCTACTCCCCCAAGCTTACATCTGACTCGCAGTGAGGTGCATACCAGTGGGGAGTCTCAGCCTGATGTGTTTACTAGACTGGCTAGTGTTGAAAATTTGCTTGCTAATACTATGGCGCGTAAGGCCTCTGCTAAGGAGGCTGAAGAGTTCTTTGATCTGTCTGGTTATAACCCCCTGGATAAAGGGGAATTGTTCTGACTCAGAATCATCTGATGAACGGCCCAAGGGTTATGCTGATTCTGGCTCTGATCCCTGGGCCCCAGATGACACTGATAGGCTTTTGGCTCAGATCTTTGAAGTGCTTTCTATCTCTCCCCCAGCCGCGGCTCCTCAGCAGCAGGGGGAATTGTTTCATATTGCTAAGCCACGTTTAGAGTTCCCTGAACAATCTAATTTTAATAATCTCATGCTCAAAGAATGGGAGCGTCCTAGCAGGCTCCCCGGAGTCCCTAAGAGTTGGGATAAGAGATATCCTTTTCCTGCTGATGTGGTTAAACGTTGGTCATCCCCTCCCGAGGTGGATGCCCCAATTCTGGGTTTGTCTAACACCTCTGTCATGCATTCCCCTCACTCTACTACCCTGAAGGATAGTGAGGACCGGCGTATTGATCAGCTGGCTTCCCATGCCTTTGCCTGTGTGGGGACGGCACTGCGCCCGGTTTGTGCCTCTGCCATTACAGCTGTGGCTATTAGGACTCTGCTTAAAAGTGCCCTAGATGGAGCTCCTGATGTTTCTAGTGAAGAGTATAATGCACTCTCGCGCTGTGAGGTATTTGTTGCTTATGTCCTCTCTGCCTTGGATGATACCATTAGGATGTGTGGCAGAGCCTCTGCCTTGGTGGTGGCTATACTCTGCTCGGTTTGGCTGCGCCAGTGGGCAGCTGACAGCGCTGCCAAGAAGGTCCTCACTGGTTTTCCCTTCAAAGGACTACGCCTATTTGGGGACCGCCTGGACTTGTTTTCTAAGGGAGGCAGGTTACCCCAGCCCAAAAGACAGTCTTGGCTCTTTCGGGCTCCTTTCCTTCCCCCTACCGTGGATCCAGAGCGGGGAGAGGGGTCTCCTTTACTGGGGCCCGAGGAGATTTCTGGGGTAGGGGCAGAGGACGTAGATGCCCTGGCCCATCCTGGGGCTCCAAACCTAAGCCTTCCCCCAGCCCCCTCGGGCATGAAGGGGCGCCCTCACCAATCCGGGTGGGGGGACGGCTTCAGCTTTTTGCTCACGTCTGGAGGCATCATGTCTCAGACTGGTGGATTCAGGAGGTAGTGTCCTCCAGGTACAAGATAGTTTGCTGCCTGGCCGCCCCCAAGATTCATCAGATCCCGGATGTCTCAGGACCCCATGTCAGCTCTGATTCTGGAGGTGCAAAGCCTTCTGGAGCTGGGGGTCATCTGTCAGGTCCCCTTACGCAAAAGAGGCAAGAGTTTGTATTCCAACCTTTTCACCGTACCCAAAAGAGATGGGTCAGTCAGGCCCATCCTGGACTTGAAGATCCTCAACAAGTTTGTCAGATGCAGGCGCTTTAGTATGGAAACTCTGCGCTCTGCTATCAGTTCCCTGCGTCCAGGGGACTTCATGACCTCTGTGGACATAAAGGATGCTTACCTTCATATTCCCATCTTTCCAGGTCATCAGATTCCTCAGTTTTTGCTCTGGAGGATCAGCACTACCAATTTGTGGCATTGCCCTTCGGCCTTACTTCAGCTCCCAGAGTGTTCACCAAGGTGCTGCCAGGAGTGATGGCTCTGCTCAGGTCTCAGGGCATTCGCGTTCTGCCCTACTTGGACGACATTCTCATCACTTCTCAGTCCCTCCAGCAGGCAGAGCTGGATACTCAGCGAGTAGTGTCCACACCGGAGTCGTTCGGCTGGGTGATCAACCATCCCAAATATTCCCTGTCTCCCTCCTTGATGACGCCATTTCTGGGAATGAATCTGGATACAGTTCAGGCAAGGATCTTTCTTCCTCAGCAGGTGGACAGTCTGCTAGCGCATGTTCAGTTCCTTCTATCTTGCCCTCATCCCTCCATCAGGCAGGGAATGCAGCTGGTGGGCCTGATGGTGTCGTGCTTCGAGGCGGTTCCTTATGCCCAGTTTCACATGAGGCCTCTGCAACTCCACCTCTTGTCAGTATGGGACAAGGATCCTGCGTCCCTGGACCAGGTCCTTGTTCTGTCCCCCCTAGCCAGGTGCTCCCTCTCGTGGTGGCTGGACTCCAGGAACCTGTTGGCGGGCAGATCCTTTCTTGCCCCCTGCTGGGAGACGGTCACCACGGATGCCGGTCTGACTGGTTGGGGGGGGCTTCTGGAAGTCCCTACAATTCCAAGGGTGGTGGGGCCCTCAGGAGGCCCACACCCCTATCAACATTCTGGAACTGAGGGCGATCAGGTTGGTTCTGGCTCGCTTGACCCAACACCTTCGGGGCCGGCCTGTTCAGGTACGCTCGGACAACCAGACGGCGGTTGCCTACATTAATCATCAGGGAGGGACCCGGAGCAAGGGGGCCCTCAAAGAAGTGTCTCTGATCCTGTCCTGGGCGGAGGACAATGTTTCCTGCATCTCAGCTGTGTACATTCCGGGGGTGGAGAATCTGCAGGCAGACTCTCTGAGCAGGTGGACCTCTCGCCTGGGAGAATGGTCCCTCAGCGACAGTTTCACTCCCTGTGTCACCGTTGGGGGTCAGCCAGATGTGGATCTGTTTGCGTCCCGTCACAATCACAAGCTCCCAGCCTTTGTCTCCCTGTCCCAGGATCCTCTGGCCTTGGCCACAGATGCTCTAGCAATGTCATGGCAGGACTTTCAGCTTCTGTATGTCTTTCCCCCATTCCCCCTGTTGGGCAGGGTTCTGCGCAAGATAGCTCAGGAAGGGGTGCCAACAATCCTGGTGGCTCCCTGTTGGCCAAGAAGAGTGTGGTTCGCAGACATAGTGCAGCTGGCAGTAGATCGGTACGCTCTGCCCAGGGTTCCAGACCTACTTACTCAGGGACATTTACGCCATCCCAATTTACAAACGCTGGCTTTGACGGCCTGGCTGCTGAAACCTCCATCTTGATGGAAAAGGGTCTGTCTGCCTCTGTTAACACCATGATTAGGGCTAGGAAGAAGTCTTCTTCTTCCATTTACTATAGGGTTTGGCGAGCCTACATTGACTGGTGTGAGTCTAGGTCTCTTCCCTGTTGTGTGTTCTCTATCCCCAGGATTCTGGAGTTCCTTCAACATGGTTTGGATCTGGGGCTTCAACTCAGTACTCTGAAGGGTCATGTCTAAGGTTGTATCTGCCTTTCATCTTAATCAGGAAATTGTTCTCCCTTCCTTGTGCCCTAATCCTAGTAGCAGTAAGGAAAGGGTTTTGCATTCCTTGGATGTGGTCAGGAATCTGAAGTTCTATATTGTGGCTACTGCACCTTTTAGGAAAACTGATGCTCTTTTTGTAGTCCCTTCTGGCCCTAGGAAGGGTTTGGCTCCTGCTAAATCTACTATCAGCAAATGGATCCGTCAGGCTGTGATTCAGGCCTACACTGCTAAGGGGGAAGGAGCCTCCCTTCCGCCTTACTGCTCATTCCACTCGTGCTATTGGTGCCTCTTGGGCCTTTCAGCACCAGGCTTCTGTTGAACAAGTTTGCAAGGCCGCTACTTGGTCTTCTGTTCATACATTTTCCAAGTTTTACAAGGTTGATGTTCGGGCCTCAGCTGATGCTGCTTTTGGCCGCAAGGTTCTGCAGGCGGCAGTGGTCTGAACTGCCCGTTGTTGCCTTTTGGGGATCCCACCCTACTTTACGAACACTGCTATTCGATGTCCCAGACGTAAAGAATCTTATCTGGAGCAGGATGTACTGTATACTAAGAATAATACAATTCTGTGATTACTCACCTGTAGAATTGATATTATGAGTATACAGTACGTCCTGCTCCACCCCACCCTTGGTTTTCATTATTCTTGGATCCCCTGTATGGTGGTGATATCATTGTTGGTTTAGTTAATGGTTGGTTATATTATCATTCTCCCGGCTTCTTGTTTAACTGCTTTTCAATACTGGGAATTTGTGGGAGGTCCCGGGTATTTGAGGGGTCGGGAGGAGCCAATTTCGCTGTCTCTGCAGTCCAGCGCCATCTGGCGGAGTAATACCCAGACGTAAAGAATCTTATCTGGAGCAAGACGTACTGTATACACATAATATCAATTCTACAGGTGAGTAATCACAGAATTGTATTTTTAGTGGAGACTGAACAGTCTGTCCTCCGGTACGAAATTTTTTATCTTGGGATACCCCCCTGTGTGGGGGGGGAGGGATTTCACAGTGTGGAAAAGTGCGACTCTAATGACCCAGAAATCTTTTAGATTCCAGGGCCTTCAAAGTGCCCCCAAAGTTTAAAGTGGGCCAAAACCCAGGATATTGACTATCCTGGGTTTTGGTCCTTGCCCTCGGGGCGGCCCGATTGGGGATGCCCCTGTGTGAAATCCAGCAGCTCACCCGAGCAAACTCACCTTTTCCCGATCCTACGGTGCATGCGCAGCTGCTCATTAAGACGAGCTGATATGAGCCTGCCGACTGGTTCATCCTCCGCTACCCTCTAACAGGGTTGTGAATGGCCAGTGCGGGTAAGTGTATGGGTGACCTGGGAGGTTTCACATGACGGGGCATCCTGATTTAGGATTCCCCAGGTGTAGGGAATCAATGGGCCCCAGAATTTTATAGATTTCTGCGCTGATCTCTGGGGGTTTTGGTCCACTTTAAACTGTACAGAGCAATTAGCATGTACATGTATATTCGAATTGTACTGACAAAATAGTGTAATATTCTCAGTGTGCCACACACCCCGCTTCCCCTTTAATTCTTCACGATTGGGTTACTCACCGCCAGGTGACGCAGTTGTAGAGAGGAAGTCTTGTAACGAGCCCCCTTCCGGCCTATATATACCTGGTACCTCCCACTTAACACCAGTGTTTTTCTCTCTGCATGACGACAAGACAGAAGATTGAAGTCTCCTGCTTGCAGGTAGCCGGGGTCTTACCCCGGCACCCCCTTTTGGTCTATTTCTGCCCAGTTTGATTGTTACCTATATGGTTAAATGGAAGCCTCCCAGCCCAGGCTGCTCACTGGGCAATTGGTAGATGGCACTATAGGTGCCTAGGAGCTTATCTCCTCCGCTCGACCTCTTGCTTGGGGGCAATTCGGCTATCCGGCATGGTGATCTGGATTTGGGATGCCCCTGTCCCGAGGTTCCCCTTGGCCACTTTCTCTCCCGTTACGGTCCCTTCTCCCTTCACTATGGGGGGGGGGGATGTGTATATGCATGTGGTGTTTTTACTTGTGTGTTTTTACTTGATGGATAACCTTTGTCAGTTTTCAGGTCAGCCCCGCAGGATGGGTGCACACGGCCTGACCGGTTAACACTCTCTCTTTTACAGATTGCCACACTGATTAGCCCTCTCTCTCTCTAGCAGCTCCGCCATTGTGTGGGCCGCTGTTGGGCCTGAACGGCCAGAGTTTAGCTCCGCTTTAGGGCGGGCCGCGCTGTGGCAGGCATGGCTGAAGCTGTCTGTGATTCTCTCCCCTTCCCTCCCCTCCCCTCCCATTGTCCGGGCGCCCTCTCGTTTCGGCACCGCCGTTCGGCGGGCCGCACTGTCAGCGCTTTAGGCGCATGGCCTCAATCTCCCTGGTAAAGGCTTCCCTCCCCCTCCGTTTATTGAGGGCGTCGGGCGCCCTCTTGTTTTGCGGCACCGCCGTTTGGCGGGCCGCACTGTTTGAATCTAGAGGGGGGGTGGGACCCGGATGACGTTAGAGGGGGCGTGGCTGGAACGACGTCGATATGCAGCTCGTCCCCAGCCGCACTTCCTCCCTCTTATCAGGAGTCAGCTGCGGGGCACTCAGCCGCAGGAAGTGAATATCTCGGCTGCTGCTACCTGTCCTTGCTTTCAGCCTTGTTTTCAGCCTTGCTTTCGGCCTTGGGCAGGTAAGCGGCTTCACCTCGTGTGGGGCCGTCTCTTGTTATATTCTTGATTGTTTTTATTAAAAAAAAAATAATAAAAACTGGTTCAAATTCTTTTTGACCTTTTTAAACACTCTGGGGTGTTTTTACTATGTGTTTTACTATGTGTTGGTATATGCTGTTGCATGAATGTTGTACTGCATTCTGCCCTTTTTTTCTGTGGATCTTACTGTTGTTCTTTCCCCACAGATCCTGGGATTCCCTCAATGCAGTGGCTTCCCGGTTCTATTATACCTGGCTAGTCCTATTATTCTAAATTGTAGAATAATATATATATATATATATATATATTTGTATATTTAATAGGAAAAAAAAAAGGGGGATAGTCATAAATTAAATCCTCCCTCCCGGGACATTAATGTAAAGGGGCATCCCGGGTGGCTTATGCCTTAAACCCACGGTTGTGCGAATACCATAAATCACCATATGGAGGCTTCCGATTAATACCGGAAATGGCTCTTCTGGGCCATCCAGGCTGTGTGCGGGCTGTGGTACTCCGCTCCCAGGCGATGTTATATTATGCATTCCTTGTGCAAAGCAGAATATTGTGCGTCAGTCCGTCGCTCCGGCTTTTGGCTCATCGCAACTTCCATCATCTCCTACCCCCCCCCCCCCCCCCTCCCTGTTCCGGACCCCGTGTGACATTGTCAAAGGTGGGGATTCGCAATCCGAGGTGTCTGCACGATTGTCCAACCTCGAGAAGATAGTCTCCGTCAAAGTAGGTCAGAAGGCTACTGCGAAACAGAAACATCTTTCTCCTGTAGCTCTTGCCTCACAGGATGAGGGATGTGAACTTGTGGATTGGTCCGATCACTCCCTGGACGAGGAGGGGGAACTCCTTGTGGAGTCAGGTGAGCCTGCAGACCAGCTTGAGGTCGATGCTATTGGTGATCTGGCTGCGGGGGTTTCCCTTGACACCCCCTCCATTCTGGCTCAAATGTTTGAAATTTTGAATTTAGATCCGCCTGAGGCTGTCGCCCTGCCAAAGGGTGAGTTGTTTAATGTGCCTCAGCCGCGTTTGGTGTTTCCCAGACAACAACACTTTGAGAGGGTTGTGCTTAGGGAATGGGAACATCCCACGCGTTTAACTGGAATGCCTTCCAGTTGGGATAAACGCTATCCTTTTCCACCGGAATTGGTGAAGCTTTGGTCGGTTCCCCCTGACGTTGATACCCCTGTGCTAGGGCTCTCTAGCATGGCTATGGTACAGTCTTCTGAGACCACTGCCATTAAGGATGGTGAGGATTGTCGGATTGACCAGTATGCTCGCCATGGTTTTATTAGTGCCGGATCGACGATGCGGCCGGTGTGTGCTTCGGCGCTTCTTCGATCACTCCCTGGACGAGGAGGGGGAACTCCTTGTGGAGTCAGGTGAGCCTGCAGACCAGCTTGAGGTCGATGCTATTGGTGATCTGGCTGCGGGGGTTTCCCTTGACACCCCCTCCATTCTGGCTCAAATGTTTGAAATTTTGAATTTAGATCCGCCTGAGGCTGTCGCCCTGCCAAAGGGTGAGTTGTTTAATGTGCCTCAGCCGCGTTTGGTGTTTCCCAGACAACAACACTTTGAGAGGGTTGTGCTTAGGGAATGGGAACATCCCACGCGTTTAACTGGAATGCCTTCCAGTTGGGATAAACGCTATCCTTTTCCACCGGAATTGGTGAAGCTTTGGTCGGTTCCCCCTGACGTTGATACCCCTGTGCTAGGGCTCTCTAGCATGGCTATGGTACAGTCTTCTGAGACCACTGCCATTAAGGATGGTGAGGATTGTCGGATTGACCAGTATGCTCGCCATGGTTTTATTAGTGCCGGATCGACGATGCGGCCGGTGTGTGCTTCGGCGCTTCTTCTATTGGCGGTTAGGTCCGTTATTCAGGATCTATGCGCAGATCTTGATCCCGCTTGTAATGAGTTTAGTGCTCTTAAGCAGTGTGAGTCTTTTGTTTCCTATGTTCTGACCGCCAAGGATGATGCGCTGGCAATGAGTAGCAGGACAGTGGCAATGCTGGTGGCTATTCGTCGGTCAGTATGGCTACACCAGTGGTCGGCGGACTTAGTTCCTAAAAAGGTGCTCACAGCACTTCCCTTTTTGGGCTTGTGACTGTTTGGTGCTAAAATTGATTCAGTTGCAAAAGGTGGTAAAATGCCTCAACGCAAGAAGCCTCGTCGCCCCCTCGTGCAAGTACCGTTAGGCCTTCCTTTCAGGGATTCAGAGCGGGTAAGGGGGCTTCCTTTCCCGCTACCAGAGGTGCAGGTTGGACCCGGGGGAGGTGCCGTGGCCGCCCCACTCAGTCCTGGGGTGCCAAGCCCAAGCCTGCCGGTAAGCCCGCTCAGCAATTGCGACACTTCTCCCAGGTTTGGGACCAGGAGGTTCCGGACAGGTGGATCCGGGAGGTGGTGTCGTCCGGTTACAAACTGGAATTCGAGTCTCGCCCTCCTTCACGATTCTTTCGGTCTCGGGTGCCCATCGATCCTTTGGCCGCACAGGGGCTCCTGGCGTCGGTAAGGAATCTTTTAGAAATGGCGGTCATCCGGCCGGTACCGCACTCGGTTTCTACTCCAATCTTTTCGCAGTCCCCAAAAAGGATGGGTCGGTTCGTCCCGTCCTGGACCTGAAATTACTCCACAAGTTCATCCGTGTTCGGAGGTTTCGCATGGAAACTTTGCGCACGGCCGTCGGTTCCCTTCGGCAGGGGGACTTCATGATGTCCATAGACATCAAGGATGCTTATCTTCATGTTCCCATCTGCCAGGCTCATCAACGTTTTCTTCGATTCGTGATGAAAGATCAGCATTTTCAATTCGTGGCACTTCCGTTTGGCCTTACCTCGGCTCATGTTCACCAAGGTGCTGGCAGGGGTGATGGCCATTTTCAGATCTCGGGGCATTCGTGTCGTACCTTATTTGGACGACTTTCTCATCATGGCTCCGTCACTCGATCAATCGGAGACAGACACCAGGATGGTGGTCTCCACGCTGGAAAGCTTTGGCTGGGTGATCAACTTCCCCAAGTCCTCCCTCGCTCCGGCCAGGGTGGTGTCCTTTCTGGAGATGCAGTTGGACTCTCGTCAACACAGGGTGTTTCTCCCCCAGTCCAAAATTCATCTGATTCAGGAGTTGGCTCGGGCCCTACTTTCCAATCCTCGGCCGTCCATCCATCTGGGGATGAGGCTGGTAGGGTTGATGGTTGCCTCCTTTGAGGCAGTTCCTTTTGCTCAATTTCACACGAGGACGCTTCAGCTCTATCTGTGTGCGTCCTGGGACCGGCAGCCTCGGTCGCTGGATCAGCCCTTCCAGTTGTCCTCCCGGGTCCGGCAGTCCCTCCAGTGGTGGTTGGTCTCGGCCAATCTCGTGAAGGGCAGGTCTTTCCTGATACCCTTTGGGAAATTGTCACCATGGACGCCAGTCTTTCGGGATGGGGGGGATTCTGGAAGGAGCTTCAGTTCCAGGGGCAGTGGGGACCTCAAGAGGCCCACTTACCCATCAATGTTCTGGAACTGAGAGCCATCCGTCGGGTTCTTGCTCTCCTGACTCTACACGTTCTGGGCCTTCCGGTCCAGGTTCGTTCAGACAATCGAACAGCGGTTGCTTACATCAATCATCAGGGAGGGACCCGCAGTCTGGGTGCTCTCAGAGAGGTGTCCCTGATCCTGACCTGGGCGGAGGCCCATGTTCCTTGTCTCTCAGCGGTGTACATTCCAGGGGTGGAGAACCAGGAAGCGGATTGGTTGAGCAGGGGCTCTTCCCGTCTGGGAGAATGGGCTCTCCATCCTCAGGTTTTTCGCTCACTGTGTCTCCGGTAGGGGACGCCGGAGGTGGACCTGTTTGCCTCTCGTCACAATTACAGGCTCCCGAACTTCGTATCACTCTCCCAGGATCGTAGACGCCATGTCCCTGAGCTGGGGGGATCTGGGGTTCCTGTACCCGTTTCTTCCGATACCCATGCTGGGCAGGGTGGTTCGGAAGTTGGCTCTGGAAAGGGTGTCCACCATTCTCGTGGCCCCGAAGTGGCTAAGGCGAGTGTGGTTTGCAGACATCGTTCGGCTGGCAGTGGACCAGTTCGTTCTGCCTCTTCGGCCCGATCTGCTCACTCAGGGCCGGTTGTGTTACCCCAATTTACCAGCGCTGGGTTTGACGGCCTGGCTGCTGAAACCTCCATCTTGAAGGAGGAGGGTCTTTCAGACTCAGTCGTCAAGACTCTGATCAGTGCCCGGAAGAGGTCTTCTTCTATCATCTACTATAGGACTTGGAAAGCCTATATCGCTTGGTGTGAGATTAGATCTTTTCCTTGTAGGGTCTTTTCGGTCTCCAGGATTCTGGAGTTTTTACAATCTGGCCTAGACTCTGGTCTTCAGCTAAGTACGTTGAAAGGGCAAGTTTCTGCCTTATCTATCTTTTTTCAGAAGCGTTTTGCGCTTCATCCTTTAGTTAAAACTTTTTTCCAGGGGGTTACGCATGTGCGGCCCCCCAGGAAACCATTACTCCCTGTTTGGGGCTTGAATTTGCTTCTTTCTGCTCTTCAGGCTCCTCCTTTTGAGCCTTTGCAAGATACTGCTTTGTCTACCCTGACTCAGAAGGTTGTCTTCTTGGTAGCTATCACTTCGGTCCGGCGTGTCTCGGAGTTGGCGGCCTTGTCTATCCAGGCGCCTTACTTTGAGAGGCATCAGGATAAAGTGGTCTTTCGATTTAAACCAGACTTTCTTCCTAAGGTTGTTTCTGCTTTTCATTTGAGTCAGGATATTGTTCTTCCCTCCTTGTGTCCTAATCCTAAGAATGACAAAGAGAGGGTTTTGCATTGTTTGGATGTAGTACGCTGTGTTAAGTACTATTTGATTATTACGTCTCCTTTTCGTAAGACGGATGCCTTTTTTGTTGTGCCCTGTGGGCCTAAGAAGGGTTTGGCACCGGCCAAATCTTCCATTAGCAAATGGATACGTCAGGCAGTTATTACGGCCTATTCTGCTAAGGGGAAAGTTCCCCCTTTTCGTATCACTGCTCATTCTACTTGCGCCGTTGGAGCGTCGTGGGCTTTTCAGCACCAAGCTTCTGTTGAACAAGTTTGTAAGGCCGCCACTTGGTCTTCTGTTCATACTTTTTCTAAGTTTTACAAAGTTGATGTGCGAGCCTCAGTGGATGCCGTTTTTGGCCGCAAAGTTCTGCAGACTGCAGTCATTTAAGTTATGCTTTATTTTTGCCTTCGGATACCCATCCCTTGTGGACACTGCTTTTGGATGTCCCAATCGTGAAGAATTAAAGGGGAAGCGGGGTGTGTGGCACACTGAGAATACCATTTTGTGAGTACTCACCTGAAAAATGGATATTGTCGGTGTGCCACACACCCCGCTTCACCCCCGCCCTTTTCGGTATCCCGAATCCTTTATATGGTGAAGCTTTTATTTATTTTGAGGTTACCGTTAGATTACTGGTACCTTGTCTTTCTGCTTTTTAAATCACTGGTGTTAAGTGGGAGGTACCAGGTATATATAGGCCGGAAGGGGGCTCGTTACAAGACTTCCTCTCTGCAACTGCGTCACCTGGCGGTGAGTAACCCAATCGTGAAGAATTAAAGGGGAAGCGGGGTGTGTGGCACACTGACAATATCCATTTTTCAGGTGACTACTCACAAAATGGTATTTTTACAGCTTGCATAAATAAACATCAAATACATGCAAAGCCCTAAAATCCAGCATTGTCAATCCACCTGATTGGATTCAAAAATGTTACACGGCAGAGTGGCTGTGTGTATTTTTGTATATAACAATTTTGATGGATATTAAGTGGAAGTTTAGTCTCCCAAGTACCCCAAAAAACTCATGAGATGAACTTCCACCCACCTATTTTCCCCTCTGTGGTGTGAAGGCGACTGCAGGTCACATTGGATGTTGAGATTTGTCTTTGCTTATCTGACAGATTAAAGCTCTTAAATCTTTTCACTTCAATTTACTAAGTGCAAGTTTAATTGAGGGGTAAGGAGTAACCGCAATTTGCTTACTCTAGGAAGATTTAAGTGTTAATCATATGAGCTCCCATTATGTGATTAGGTGAGAAAATCAAAGTGCAGGAACTAATTCAGTTCATTTACAGAATCTGATATAATTTGTTCATATTATCATACTTCTCAGTTGAATATTTCAGTTGCAAAAAAAAAAAGCCTATTATATAAATAGTATTCGGTTTGTTTTACAGGTAATAAACACCGGTATTAAAGTTCTGTGCCGGAATAATGATGGAGAGCAATATGGCTGTGCTTACAGGCTTGCCCAAGAGGTACTTTTTTTTTTTGTTTTGTTTTATTTCTCTGTTGAAGTATTAAGAAACACAAACCCATTTTATTTAAAACCTTTGTATGCGCACACATGCACGGATTGGAGAATTAAATAGGGGCTTTTTTATTTGCCTGACCAGTAAATTTATCATATTGTCTCTGCAGGGCATATATTCATTGTATCCATTTATCAGTTCAAGAATTGTAACTGTATCTGTTGAAGACATCAAAGTTCTTCTTACCCAGGAAAATCCCTTCTTAAGCAAGTTTAGCAGTGACACCCAAAAACAAACCAAAAATTTAGGTAAGTAAATTACATTGTGTGTTAAAATTACTTAGTGTTTATAAGTCAAGTGAGGGTACCACAACCTCATTCATGTGACTGCTTGGTGTTCCCCAGGGGATTACCCCCAACTGCTGGAACAGCTGATAATCGAAGAGCGAGGCCTTTCCTGCTTTCTAAGTATCGCTCGTTCTGCATTCCTGAGGGAAAGGTGCATTTTTCCTATTATGGTCCAGACGTACTTTTATGGTTTAGCCTATTGTATGAATTATCACCGCTGTCTATACATACATGGCTCTTGCATAACAAATTGAATTTGAGGCTTATAAATACAGCAACAGAAGGCAGAGGGATTAAAAAGGCAGACCAAAGCAATGTTTCATTTTCTTGAACATGCCACATACTGCATTTCAATTCAAGCACTGGCATACTACCAAACTCTCTTTATCACAATACACTCTAATTGCAGTTTAACTCTTCTATTCATTTTCTATAATCTGCTCTCACAACAGTGCACATTTTTGTCTAGAACATTTTAATCCTACTGTGAAATGCTATGTAGGCTAGGACAGGGCCGCGCTATAAATACTTATTGTGGGTTGTAAAAAGTATTTCTTTTTTGTCTTTTAATCTTTCAGCTATGGGAAGCATTGTCCTAAAATTTGAACCTGATCCACAGTAAGTATATTTTAAATATCTTATTTCGTGTTGGTAGCATATGGAATATATGAAAAAATAAAATTCCATATGGCAGTATTTTTTTCTATTTCTTTGTGATTTTTTAGTAAATGTGGTCTTGAAGTCATGTAGTGACAGAAGCTAATCCTGGGATACCAGGAAAAAAAAACATTTTTCAAAAAATGGATGGTGTTCTTGGTGCATTGCTGATGCCCCCCCACAAGAAATCTTGCCATTCAGCAGCACCCCAGTGCTAGGAAGCTTTTTTTTTTTTTTTTTTTTTTTTTTTTTAGTAAACTCTGTAGCCACACCCTTGCTAAGACCAATTTGGGTGTTAAAATAACTAAAACTTCCCTGATCATCCCGATTCTGAATGTCAGCTGTAGACCTGAACATGAGTGGCAGTTGGATTTGGGTAAACAACCAGTACAGTCACACTTCTGCACAGGATTTGGTGACAGACCTGCCACTCTCAAAGATGGTTGCACACAGGTCCTGCAGCACTAGCTGGATCACGGATGATTAAAGAAACTACGACCATTGCACATAAGCTGCATAAGAGATTCATGCTTAATCTTTCATTGTAGAGCTCTATCCAGCTACATACGAGAAACTGCTGCACCACACATTTTTCATACTAGAGTTTTTGTAGCTCATGTGTGCATCTGTTTTCGGGCCCCTGTTGGATGCAACTTTGTAAGAAAGAAATAAAGCTTCTTAGTTGTGGGGTGGTTTAGGTTACTTAGTTGTCCCTGTACCAGGTCTTGGTCAACTTTAATATAATGTTAGGTATTTATAAATTTAATTCCCAGAAGGGCCCCTTTTCACAACGCACAGAATGTAATAGCTCAGATACCAATTTGGCCTCCTAATTAGATAGCCATGTATAGCTGTGAGTGGCTTAAATTAAAAGGTGAGCACTTATGTTAGATTTAATTTGCGTGGCTGCTAGTGGACCCTTACCTGTGTTGTGCCAACGTGAGGCCTTCGACTTTAGCACCTAAATCTGCCATTTGACATACACATCTGCTCAAGTTCAGATCTGTGTTCTGTGGGACCTGAAGTTGTAGCACACAAAGCTGTAGCAATGCTTTTATCGGAGCTGCCAAGTATGAAGAACGAGGGTCGAAGAGGTTAGCAAAAAACAGGAATGTTTATTGCATGTCCTGCAATTCTAAAATCTTAGTGGGCCAACTCTCAAAACTGACTTAAACCAAACCAACACAACTAACAGTGGTCATATGCATCCCTCCCCAGGGCAATTTAGATTGCTGCACATAAAAGCGAATTTACCTTTTTCTAACTCCTGCTTTGGTAAATTTTAGAAACATAATGGCGGCTCATGTATCTGCAGACCGCCTGCAAACAGGAAGTGAAACTGGTTTTCCTATTACTGTGCGTTGTCAGTTATGTCAGTTGAATCCAGGCAGCAGCATGGCTGAGATACTCTGACACAAGCCTTTGTTGGGATTCAGGCCTTGGTCAGCCTGCTGACAGATTTTTGATATCACAAACCTTTATACCCCAAACCTTATGCCAAGTTTTTATATATATTCCCAATTGCTGGGGGATTCGGACAGTGTTCAGGTTTGTTTCAACGTAATATATTGGTTCTGAAAAGAAAACAGCAAGTCACTGTATTTTCCACCATATAAGAAGCACCTGTCCATAAGACGCACCTAGGTTTTGGAGGAGGAAAATAAGAAAAAAATATTATAAACTAAATGTTGTGCTAAAACACCCCATTACAGGAAGTGTAGCATTCCCTCCATTCCCATGGGCAGTGTGGCATTCCCCCCCATCCTATTATTCCCATGCGCAGTGTGGTATTCCCCCCTCCCATTCCCATGCGCAGTGTGGTATTCCCCCCTCCCATTCCCCATACGGGCAGTGTGGCATTCTCCCCTCCCATTCCCCATATAGGCAGCGTGGAATAACCCATATAGGCAGTGTGGCATTCTCCCCTCACATTCCCCATATAGACAGTGTGGTGTTCACTCCCAAGAAAGAAAAATGAACACTTACGTGAATGTGCCCACTGTCCTCGCTCTGTCAGCGCTCACTGACTCCGGAGCAGCTGGACGACGTTTGTCACTGCTCTGGCTTCCAGCTCCGCCACTCGGGCCAGAGCGCACTGACACGCGAAAGGCAGTGGCATGCGCTTTGTCCCCGCTCTGACTTTTAGTTATGCCACCGCCACTCAGGTGTCAGTGAGCGCCCAGACAAACACCCCCGAGTGTGAGCCAGAGAGGCGGCGGCAGTGACAGAGCGGGGTTCATCGGGCACGTAATGTAAGTATACTTTTTTTTTTTACATTCCCCAATAAGAAGCACTGACATTTTCACCCCACTTTTGGATAAAATAGTGTGTCTTACAGGGCGAAAAATACAGTATTGGTCTAGAGCAAGTGGTCGTTTTCAGCATCTTTTGGAGCAGTTTTGTACTTTTGGGGCTAAACAGGCCTACATAAAGTCTAGTTGGCAGCAGATCTATTTATTGTGCCGATCATTCAGAGACTTTGCCAAGTACCACTAGTGGTACCTGTATCACTGATTGGGAACCCCTAGTCTGGAGCTCTGCCAGGGTGAATATTTTGTTTGGATTTTCATTAAAAATAAGTGTATATAACGTTTTAAACAAGCACTGCATTTGAAAAACACAAAGATCATGCATAGATCTTCATTACTTTAAAATGTAACAAACAGTTACCATGGCTTTGTAGAATTTTTTTTTATTCAGGAATTGCATTGTTTCAGGAAACCCGATGCACTTCAGTGCCCCATTGTTCTGGTCGGCTGGCGTGGAAAAACCTCAATTCGTTCCTTTGTTCCGAAAAATGAAAGACTGCATTACCTGAGAATGATGGGCGTGGAAGTTTTTAAGGAGAAAAAGCTGAACACTGGGAGCACTTCAACAGAGCCAGATGCTGTAAATGAATTACAGGAGACTGAGGACATAGATTGTTTGAAACCTGAGGAAGAAAGGGACTTCGATTCACATGACATTACAGACACTGACAAGGGAGTGTCTTTGGCTAAAGTTGAGCAAGCAGAGGCCAGAGAATGTATTGAAGAGTCTACCACAGAATGCACATAATGATGGTCATTCTGTCAATATACTGGTGGATTTAGCAGCCATTGCTAGGCTTGGTTGTGAGTTTATTTATAATCTATGTATCTGTCAAACGTAAGACCTTTTTTAGTATGCAAATTCTTTCACCAGATCTTTCAATAAAGCTTTTTTTTTTTAATAATTGGACTTGTTTAACTTCACACATGCTGACAAACATGTATTTTCCTTATCGATTTGAAGGGGCCCTATTTTTCTCTTCATATAGTCCAGGCGTGCTGCATTGTCTTATTCCACTGTAAGGGTCTGCAATAAAATGTCATCAGTGAAAATGCAAACCGTTTATTCCAGGAAAGCTGTAGCCATAAAGTGCTACAGCATGCAAAGGCACTTGTTAGACCATTGTGTCATGCTATGTTTGGCACGGTTCTCTGTTTTTATATTGAAGAAATAGGTGAGATATTAAGGTTTACAGTTTCGCCCATTTATTTTCTGGATAAGTGAGCGTGGCCCTTGGAGCTGCAATGCTGCATAAAAGTCAGCATTATAGGCAGGGTCTCTGCCTCACACCCTGGCTGTGCTCCTCCCTCTCTTCCTGTTGATAGTGTTCCTATACATTGGTTAGGATCCATTTAAACACGCCAGCAGAGTCCTTTCCACATTGTCCCGTCTGATGAACGGAGTGGGTACAGGCAATGGGCTTTCAAATGATTAGGTGTGCTGATTAAAGCACTAATTACATGCGATCATGATTAAAAATTAAAATTATTTATATGCTAATTAGGGCCACGGACGAGGGGGGGGGGGGGCTGAATGGAAAAAATGGCTGCAGAATATTTACTGCTTAGTCTTGCTGAGCTGGCAAACTTGGAAGGAGATATAGACCACCAGCAGAGCACTATGATTGGTGGTCGATGGCAAAGGAATTCATGGGGTGTGCCACTACTACTTGTTCTAGGTGCGACTGAATTCTGGCCGGAGACGGCAGCCATTAAAAGGTGAGCTGCCTAATGATAGTTCATGCGTTTTGCGTACAGAGGCCCTTTAAAGCCTTGTTTATGCTTTTATGTATATGAAAATATTAGCAGAGGTGAGAAGACTTGGGCTGGGCTGAGGTGAGCTTGAAAGAAGTAGTCGAGGGTGAGACCTAAAAAGGAGAGAAGTGGGCACGGGTGAGGTAGGAAGAGTTGAGGGGATCAGAGGTGAGACAGGAAGAGAGTGAAGTGAAAATAACTGGTAGAAGTTGAGGTCGGCAGATGTGAGGTGGGAAGAGGTTGACAGAGTGAGATGGGCTGAATTGTGATGGGAAGAAGTGGGATAAGTAGAGGTGATGTGGGACTGAGAAATGGACAGAGGTACGGAACCCCACCCATTTCTTAGCACATCTTGCCAGTGCCCCCCCCGTGCGTCCACCCAATTTAAACCAGAGCAATCTTTCTCCTCGCCCCCAGCCCCCGCTAGGTAAAATCAATCACTGCAATTGGTCTTGCTAGAAACTCCCATTTCGTTTAAAGTACAGCCTCTGCATTACCCGACAGACCATTGGGCCAGGGTCTTCGAGACACAGATTCTCTTCCCTGCACTCGGCTTCAGCTCACTCATAAAAGGCCCCTCCCTGTAGTGGTGGTGAGTGGCAGAATCTAAGTGTGCAGAGGCCATCGACCCATTACCTGCATCCCCAAAGGCCAGCGGGTGTGCAGAAGAGCCCGATGTGGGCTTGGTAGCATTTAGTGGCTATCTGCCTCCCCACTTTTTTTTTTTTTTTTTTTTTTTTTTTTTTTTTTAAGGTTTTAACCCTTGATTACAATTAGTATAAATATTTTTATCTCATAAAAGGTTTTTTTTTTCAGTTTGGGGGGGGGGGCTACAGATATATATGCAGAACTGTTGTAATCAGGAGGAATCAATTTTTTTTTTTTTTTTTTTTTTTTAAGAAAACCATATTGTTTGCAAAGCGTATTTTATTAAAAAGCTACAACATTTTGATGAGACCTTCTTTCCAACATATTTCACCCCAAAATAGCCCTGCAGGGGATACCATGGATGTTTAGATTATCGGTGACCCTTCCTACAACCTTTTTAAGTGAAGGGTTGGGAGGTCTTTACTAGAACTAAGCAGAAGATTCTTGGAGGTAAAGTAAAACCCTACTTTTATATTGACCTTCGTACAAGATTGACAGAGCTGGTACATCTGCTTAACTTAAGGGTTTTGAGACCTGACCTTGTCTCTGAAGAACTCTAAGCTTTAGCTTGAGCTAAGTAATCCTGTGGCAACCCCCTTCCTCCCTGTGCTAAGCTCAATTTGAGCATTAAAATCAGACAACTCCCCCCGATCATCGCAATCTTTCACAGATTGTGGCGCGGGTAGTGGGACACTGAATGTCATAAGTGAATGACCAGTACAGTCACACTGCTGCACGGGATTGGGTGACAGACCTGAACCTGTGCATTTTGCCCAAGATGTTTGCACCCAGGGCCAGACCCCTAAGCTCACCTATATCTTAGGTGAGGTTAGGGGTATTTTCTCAAAACCTCCTTAGGGTAAGCATAGTCTTGAGACTTTATGGCTCCGCCCCTAGGTAGGAACACATGTGACCACCAGAAATGAATAAAGCTTTAACTCCTCCAAGTTGTTTGTGTTCCTGCCTTGGGCTGGAGCCAGACTACCAGCTCCTGAACTGACGGGCTTAGATAAGTACCAGTACTGTTCTGAGGGGGTGGAGGGCTCGTTCGCTTCTGAGGAAGAGGGTCAGGATCAAAACTGACCACTCCGGTTAGATTTGGAGTGGATTTGGAGGGAAAATACAATTCTGTGATTCTCACCTGTAGAATCGATTTCTATATCCACTCCAGGCCGTCAGACCCTCCCTTTCTAGTCGCTAAACTAGGAACTATTTGATCAAATTTGGGTCATAAAGGGATCCCTGGAGGTGGGTTTTTTTGCATCTTGTGTAAAATCTCAAGCTGAAGATGTATTTTTTTTTTTCTAGAAAGCCATTTAGCCCCGACAGTCCAAGGAAACTTACCTCTGATTCAAAAGAGGCCATGTATGCTTTCATAGTTTCTTATGAGGAGTTATCAGAGGATGAACTTCCTTCCAGCAGGGAAGAGTTTTTCGGATTCAGGGTCCTCTACACAAGAGGGCTCTCTGTTTTAGGATCAGATGGAAGGTCTAATTAGTTTGATTTTAGAGATTATGGATATCTCGGATCCAAAAATTCCCAGGAGGAAAAAAGGATATTCGTTCAAGCCAGAGAAACGGGCAGCTGAGCAAATTCATTTTTCAGCATCATCCAAAAGAAATGGGAGAACCCATATAGGCTCCCTTCCATTTCTAGAGTGTTGGATTTGAAGTATCCTTATTCTAAGTGTGCCATACACTCCACTTCCTTCTTCATGACATCTGGGTAATCTCCAGTAGAGGGCGAACTGCAGAGATGAATATGCAAAAAAGAAAGCCCCTCCCAGTCTATATATACCTGGCACCTCCCACAAAATTCCCAGTTTCTTTTCTGCAGAGAAGGCGACAAGACAGAAGATGAGTACTTCTTTACTTACAGGTAAGCCGGGCTCACGCCCGGCCTTCTAATTGTCCCTATTACTGCCAGGACCCTTCTAAATTGCCCTATACTGAGCCTCCCAGCTTAGGCTGCGGGTCCTGGTGAAGGTAGGAGCACCCTATGGGTGCAGCAGGAGCACTGCTCCACCGTGAGACCTATGGGGTAGGCGGTTATCCAGGTTTCTTGGTGATCCTGGTGTGTGATGCCCCGTCCCGTTAGGCTTATGGCCGGCTCCTGGCTGGATTCCCCCCTTCCAGGTCCCTGATTCCCCCCCTCCGGGTCCCTGATTCCCCCCCAGGGGGGGCCTGTTTTTACTTGTGTGTGTGTGTGTGAGTGCTTGCTGTTACTGGCCACATGCATGACTTCAGCCTGGGGGAGCTTCTCCCCCTCAGGCTGCGTTAGGGAAAGGGGGCGTGATGTCAGTGCTCGTTGGCTAGGGGTCCGCATTGCTGGGAGGGGGGCGTGGCCTCGGGAAACGCACGTTCTGCGCTGGCCTGCCCGCCCCCTGCTCTCCCTTCCCAGGCACGAGGCAGCGTGGGGGCCATCTTTCCTGGCAGGCAGATTGCACTCGGGGTGGTAAGGGCCTGATGGCCATTTTCTTCAGCTTGTGTGTGCACGGGGGCCCCCACTGGTCTCTGTTTTGGCTGTGTGTGATATATTTAGATTTTTCCATTGTGTGGCTGTTAGATCATATGCTATTGCATTTTTACACTGCTCTGCTCTTATGTGGCTTATTTTGTGTGTTACAGGCCCTGTATATGTGCATATTAAGGGTCCCTCCTGGTCCTGGGGTCCCTAGTTATAAAAATTGTCACCCAAAAATCCTCCCACTTGGACTTTTAAGGGGCATCCCGGGTTGCTTATGCGTAATTTCCTGCGGTCTTGCGACTGACCACAAAAATTCACCATATGGAGGCTCTGCAGGATACCGGGCCCGGGATCCCTTCGGGACAATCTGGGCCATGTGTGGGGTATCCCTTACGGGGGAGAATGTGCTGATTTGTATACCATGCGCACAAAAGGCCATAACGCGGCAGTCTGGTACCCAGCCTTCTGGGTCGGCTCCTCCCGCTTCATCGCCTTCCCCTCCACATCTGATCCGCACCCCAAGTGATATTGGTACCAGTGGGGAGTCGCTTTCTCATGTTTGGGCTCGGTTGGCCAGCGTAGAGAAAATGATTGCTATCACGGTGGGCAAGAAGGCCCAGGCTAAAAAGACAGTTGTCGTCGCCCAGCCTTGGTGGGATATTGACAACGAGTCTGCTGAATTGTCCGGTTATTCCCTGTTAGAGGAGGGGGAATTGTATCAGGATTCAGAGGCTGACTATGGTCAGCCTGGGAATTCCAATGTCGGGCAGGCGCTGGGGGATGCCGTTGATACGGCCACTGTTTTGTCATATTTATTGGAGGTGTTGGATATTGATCCACCTGAGGCGCCCCCTCTTAAGAAGGGGGAATTTTTTGGGGCCCACAAGCCCCGTCTGGAATTCCCTACCCAGGGTCATTTTGATGCGCTGATACTTGAGAATGGGAGAGGCCCTGCCGGCTTCCTGGTGTGCCTCAGGGATGGGGTAAGAAGTATCCTTTTCCGGTGGAGGCGGTCAGGCGCTGGTCTTCTCCTCCCGAGATCGACGCGCTGTTTTAGGTTTGACCAACTCTTCTGTGCTGAACACCCCTGACGCCACCTCCCTTAAGGATGGCGAGGATAAGCGCCTTGATCAGATGGCGTGCCACGCATTTGCCAACATGGGCTTGGCCATGCGGCCTGTTAGTGCATCTGCCTTGGTGTCGCTTGCTACCAGGTCTCTTATCAGGGACAGGCTGAATAACGCTCAGCTTGATCCAGATGGCGCTGAGTTTGCTATACTTAAGTGCGAATTGTTCATGGATTTTGTCATGGCTGCGATGGAAGACTCTATTGTCGTGTGTAGTAGGACGTCGGCCTTACTGGTGGCCATGCGCAAACTGGTCTGGCTCAGTCAGTGGACAGTGGACGTGGGAGCCAAGAAGTCGCTCACAGCTCTCCCCTTCTTGGGTGCGTGGCTGTTTGGAGATAAATTGGATGCTGTTAAAGGAGGTAAGTTACCTCAGCGGAGGAAACAGCGCTGTCCCTTTCGGGGGGCGGGCTCGTTCACTCCTTCCTTTCGAGGGACCAGAGCCTCTAGGGGTCTGGCCTTCTCAGGTGTCAGGGGCTCGTCCTGGAACAGAGGCAGAGGTCGGGCACGTCCCATGGCTGCCTGGGGTTCCAAGCCCAAGCCTGCCGTTAAACCGGCTCAGCAATGAAGGGGCGCCCTCACCCGCAAGGGTGGGGGGGCGGCTGCGGCTCTTCTTCCAGGTCTGGGCCCGGGAGGTCACAGACAATTGGATCTTGGAAGTGGTCTCCTCCGGGTACAAACTGGAGTTCGAGTACTGGCCGCCCCCAAGATTCTTAAGGTCTCGGGTGCCCTCGGACCCTCTGGCTGCACAGGGGCTCCTGTTAGCAGTAAAAAACCTTCTGGACATGGGGGTTATATGCCCGGTGCCTCCGTTGGAAAGAGGCAGGGGTTACTACTCCAACCTTTTCACGGTTCCCAAAAAGGAGGGTTCGGTGAGACCCATTCTAGATCTCAAGGTTCTCAACAGATTTCTCAGAGCCAAGAAGTTCCGCATGGAGACTCTGCGCTCGGCTATCAATTCCCTTCGCCAAGGGGATTTTATGACATCCATAGACATCAAGGATGCGTATCTGCATGTTCCAATTTTTCAGGCACATCAAAGATTCCTCCGGTTTGCGGTGGAGGATCAACATTATCAATTTGTAGCTCTTCCCTTCAGTCTGACGTCGGCACCGAGGGTCTTCACCAAGGTTTTGGCGGGCGTAATGGCTCTGCTCAGATCTCAGGGCATTCGCATTGTGCCTTATCTGGACGATCTGTTGATTTCAGCTTCTTCCCTTCAACAGGCGGAACTGGACACCCACCAGGTGGTGTCGACCCTGGAGAGGTTCGGGTGGGTGATCAACCGCACCAAGTCTTCTCTCTCCCCGTCTCGAGTGATTTCATTTCTGGGCATGAATCTGGATACCAGTTGGGCCAGAGTGTTTCTGCCCCAGACCAAGGTGCAGGGGATTCAGGGCCTGATCCGTCTTCTTCTGGCCAGTCCTTGTCCCTATATCCGACGGGGGATGAAACTGGTGGGTCTGATGGTGTCCTCCTTCGAGGCGGTGCCGTTTGCACAGTTTCACATGAGATCTCTTCAACTTCACCTATTGACGTATTGGGACAGGAGCCCACAGTCATTGGATCGACCTTTCAAGATGTCTCCCAGGGTTCGGCAGTCCCTTCGGTGGTGGCTGGACTCGAGCAATCTAGTGAAGGGCAGATCCTTTCTGGTCCCTTGTTGGGAGACTGTTACCACGGATGCCAGCCTGTCGGGCTGGGGAGGTTAATGGAAGAGTCATCAGTTCAGCGGGGTGTGTAGTCCTCAGGAGGCTCACACCCCCATCAATGTATTGGAGCGCAGAGCCATTCGACTGGTTCTGGCTCGGCTGACCATACAGTTGCGGGGTCTTCCGGTTCAGGTGCGTTCGGACAACCGAACGGCAGTGGCTTACATAAATCACCAAGGAGGGACTCGCAGCAGGAGTGCCCTTAGGGAAGTCTTTCTGATCCTGCACTGGGCGGAGAGAAATGTTCCTTGCCTTTCGGCAGTCTACATTCCAGGAGTGGAGAATACGGAGGCGGATTCCCTGAGCAGGGGATCCTCTCGCCACGGAGAGTGCTCTCTCAACCCCGAGGTTTTTCTGGATCTTTGCCGCAGGTGGGGGACTCCGGAGGTGGATCTCTTTGCCTTGAGGCACAATCACAAACTTCCTGCCTTTGTATCTTTTTCTCAGGATCCCCTGGCCTTGGCAGTATATGCCTTGTCACTGGCTTGGAAGGACCTGGGTTTTCTGTACCTGTTTCCACCTGTCTCCATGCTGGGCAAGGTAGTTCGCAAACTGGTTCTAGAAGGGGCACCAGCGATTCTGGTGGCTCCAGGGTGGCCAAGAAGAGTTTGGTACGCAGACGTTGTAAGGATGGCCGTAGACCAGTACCGGCTTCCCTTGCTGCTGAACCTGCTATCTCAGGGTCATCTACTTTACCCCAATTTACAAACGCTGGCTTTGACGGCTTGGCTGCTGAAACCTTCATCTTGAAAGAGGAAGGTTTGTCTGAGGCGGTTGTTCAGACCCTGATTTGGGCTAGGAAGCGGTCCTCTTCTGGCATTTACTATAGGACTTGGAGGTCCTACATTGATTGGTGTGAGGCTAGGAACTTGCCTTGCAGGGTTTTTTCTATACCCAGGATTTTGGAGTTTCTTCAGCATAATATGGATCTTGGGTTCCAGCTTAGTACTTTGAAAGGACAGGTTTCTGCTCTGTGGGTTTTCTTCCAGAGGTCTTTTGCTTTACACCCGCTGGTTAAGACTTTTTTCCAAGGGGTCGCGTATGTGCGGCCCCCTCGGAAGGCTATAGTCCCTGTTTGGGATTTGAATTTGGTTCTTTCGGCTCTGCTGGGTCCTCCTTTTGAGCCGTTACAGGGTATTGCTCTTTCGGTTCTCACTCAGAAGGTTGCTTTCTTGGTGGCTATTACCTCTGTCCGGCGTGTCTCTGAGTTGGCGGCCCTGTCGATTCAGGCCCCTTACTTTGAGAGACACCAGGATAAGGTGGTTTTTCGTTTTAAGCCAGATTTCCTTCCTAAGGTGGTGTCTGCTTTCCACCTCAATCAGGACATTGTTCTCCCTTCCTTGTGTCCTAAGCCTAGCAATGACAAGGAGAGGGTTTTGCACAATTTGTTTGTTCACTGTGTGAAGTACTATTTGGTGATTACTTCTTCCTTCCGCAAGACGGACGCTTTTTTTCGTGGTGCCCTGCGGGCCCAGGAAAGGTTTGGCACCTGCTAAATCTACGATTAGCAAATGGATTCGTCAGGCCATTGTTGGGGCCTATTCTGCTAAGGGGAGGACTCCTCCTTTTAGGGTTACTGCGCACTCTACTCGTGCTATTGGTGCATCCTGGGCTTTTCAGCACCAGGCTTCTGCCAAGTTTGTAAGGCTGCTACTTGGTCTTCCGTTCATACGTTTTCCAAGTTTTACAAGGTTGATGTGCGGGCTTCAGCGGATGCTGTTTTTGGCCGCAAGGTTCTGCAAGCTGCAGTGGTTTTAAGTTGGTACATTCTTTACTGTTTCTGGTTCCCATCCATGACGGACACTGCTATTGGATGTCCCAGATGTCATGAAGAAGGAAGTGGAGTGTATGGCACACTTAGAATAATACCGTTTTGTGAGTACTCACCTTTAAAACGAGTATTTTGAGTGTGCCATACACTCCACTTCACCCCACCCTTGTTTGTTTCAGGTATTTTATATGGTGAACCATTGGTTTTGATTGTTACGGTTATATTTGGTTCTTCTTGGTCCCTTTACTGCTTTTGTACACTGGGGAATTTGGTGGGAGGTCCCAGGTATATATGGACCGGGAGGGGCTTTCTTTTTTTGCATATTCATCTCTGCAGAAGTTCGCCCTCTACTGGAGATTACACAGATGTCATGAAGAAGGAAGTGGAGTGTATGGCACACATAATACCCGTAAAACTTTTACTCTTTCTCCTGTGGTAGACACTCCAGTTTCAGGTCTCTAATTCTACTGTTATACCATTCTCTGATAGTGCCTCCTTTAAAGGATTCAGCAGATAAGTGCATAGATCAGGTGGCACGTCATGCTTTTTCTATTGTAGGATCAACTTTGCGGCCAGCCTGTGCCACACCCATAGCACCCTTGGTGAGCAGAAGATTGTTAAAGCAACTGGATTCCAAGACTCTGTCTAGGGGTGGTTCACGGAATTCATGCTCACAATTAAGACCAGTATGGATATTAGTATGTCATATCTGTTATGGATGATTGAGTGCCAGAGGTTTGGCTCTATTAGTGACTTTAAGGCATTCATTATGGCTAAAGCAATGGTTGGCTAATGCTGACCCCAAGCAGACCCTGATGGGACTCCCCTTTCAGGTGGGATGTCATTTTGGGGAGCATTTGGATGATATGGTAAAGGAGGCTACTGGAGTTTAGTATACTAGAATTCCACAAAAAAAGGTCTCCTTTGTTTTTTTTCTCAAGTTCTCTAATCCCAGGCCCTTTCGTGGGGGTAGAGGTCCCACCTCCTCGGGATATGGGAAATAATTTTGGAACAGACCAAAGTCCAAATTAGTGCAAGATCTTTCTGGCTGAACAAGGCAAAAGCCCTGTCAAGCATGAAGGGACGCCGCCACCCTTGTGGGTGGGGTGACAGCTTCTGAATTTTGCTCCCATTTGGAGGCTCCATGTATCAGATCTATGGATACAGGAGGTGGTTTTCTCAGGTAACGGGATCGAATTGGCCAGACCCCCTTGGAAATTCTTTTGGTCATGGGTATCCCCGAAATCCGGTGCAAGCAGAATCCTTGAGATCTGCCGTAGCTCACCTTTTACAGATTGGAGAAGTCCATGTTCCCTTCTCAAAGAGGTCAGGGTTTTTACTCCAGTTTGTTCATAATTCCCAAGAAGGGTGGTTCTGGGTGCCCAATATTAGATCTTAAGGGCCTCAACAGGTTTGTCCATCTGAAGAAATTTCGCTTGGAATCCTTAAGATTCACAGTGATGTCGCTTCAGCCAGGAGAATTTGACCACAGTGGATATAAAGGATGCGTCACTAAGCTTGATGATACTTAAGGTCATCTTTCTAGTGGCAATTACTTCGGTATGGCGGGTTTCTGAATTAGCAGCTATATCGATTAAGCCTCCTTATTTTGTTGAACCAAACAAGACTGAAGTGGACGTGTCCAATTACACACCTTTCTTCAAAAAGGAGCACTAATATCAATATGGATACAAAATTCTTTATTATGAAAAAGGAGATACTATTAAAATACACAAAATAACACTGGACAATTAAAATCACATGGATGACCCCCATGGTCACAATAATATCAATGAAAAAAAACCCTAAGGGGAACAATGCATCAAAAGACCCTATGTGTGCTTATTAGATCCTATTATAACAGTTATTTTATGCCGGCATAAAAATTATATGTGTAAACCCTCAGTGTACAACCTCTAATAAATATCAAATCTTAACAACAATACCTCATATGTGAAAATGAATAAAAAACTAAATTCCACAGCAAATATATTGGCAGACTCGCCCAGTTCAAACAGTTATAAGTGAATGGAAACAATAAAGATATACTCAAAGTGCACGTGTGCGTGCTAAATGACACCAGCAAACCTGAATATTCAAGAATAAAGAATGGCACATAGAGTCAGCATCACAGGGTCATCAAATATAAATCACCGCGCCCACAACTCCCATGTTGCTTCAAGGTGAGGGTTAGTATCCAATGTCTATTCCTACCCTTAAATAGTGTTGTCCCATCCTCTGATTCTGTAACAAATCAGCCGGCATTTGCTTACATCCTGTTATGGCGCTGAGCATTGTGGGAAACCATCGTCGTCGATTACATGTGCATCACTGTTGTCTAGGAGACGTGCTGGTGCAGAGCCGTCCCGCCCCTCCCACCCACTGAGCCAGCCCACACTCACTATGTCATCATCCCAGCTGCAGCATAATCAAAGCACAGTGTGCTGCAAACACAGGCAGGTCCATCCATCCTGCTCAATCCTTATTGACAGACACAGCCCATAGAGCTGATAATGTCTAAGCACATATGCACATTACAGCTAGGAGAAAAATGACCTGTCAGTAAACGAGCTGCCCCCCTCCCACCCCCGGGTATTCCACACCAGCTACGTCACCTGTGAGTCTACCGCAGGGTCTGAATACACATTGTAACAGACCTATGGACAGATACATCCATCCATCCCACTCCATCCCATATGTTAACCATACGCCAGTATCGGGCGACCCAGTATCGGGTATCACATAACTAACCCTTAATCTATTTTATATAGGGAACTAAAAGGGAGGAAATTTATGATGCATTATACTACATAAACCTAATCTTCTCCAAAAATATTTACAATTATATACAATGTGTGCTCATTAAACTGTACAGCATGGCCAACAATTACTCCAATAAACATCTATATAGTTCTATCTATAAATCGCCTGTCAGGGAAAAAAATTGGGAAGGAAATAGAGAGGGAAAAAAAGAGGGGGAAGGGGAAAAAGGGGGGGGGGGGGGTAGGGGAAAAGGGGGGGAAGGGGAAAACACAACAAAAAGCGGGGGAGAAAAGAAAAAATCAAGGAAAAGAGACCAATGTGCCTTCAAGAGGTTTAGCACCACTATATCCATATTAAAGTAACGTTGTTTCAACTTCTTCATATGCTGCCTGTCCCAAATGTATCATGTAATGCTGAATGGTCCACATCACGACATCAGTTGAACAATTGATAATGTGCCAGATGGAGCCGAATATTGAAATGCCAGCGTTGTCAATTCCGGTGCTGCTCCTGGGGAGACCTTTTGTGCAAAAAACTCTGTGCTATAAAAAACATATTCTAAGTATGTCACACACCCCACTTCAGATACTTATTATTATTACACTTGGGGTAACTCACCGCTAGGTGGCGCACTTGCAGAGATCTCCAAAAGCTTCAGCAAGCCCCTCCCGGTCTATATATACCTGGTACCTCTCACCAATTCCCCAGTGTTGGTCTCTGCAAGATGGCGACAAGACAGAAGAGAGAAGTCTCCTGCTTGCAGGTAGCCGGGGTCTCACCCCGGCCCCCCCCCCAATGGTCTATTTCTGCCCGGCTCTGTTTTGTGTTTATCCCCTTATTCTATGGCAGCCTCCCAGCTCAGGCTGGAGGCCGGGCACAGGTAGATGGCACTCTAGGTGCCTAGGAGATTAGCTCCTCCGCTCGACCCTATATTATGGGGCATAGCGGTGCTCCGGTTGGTGATCCGGACATGGGATGCCCCAGCCCTTATATCCCCATTAGTTTGCCCTTGGTGCCCTTGTCTTTTATTCATGTCTGTGTGTGTGAGTGGCAGGGATGAGTGGTCTGGCGTTTTCTGTTTTTGGTGCTTGGTGCTTGGGGGGCTCTCTGAGCCCCGTGTTTTTCACTTAGGGGGCTGTGCGGGCGGCGGGCTCGCCGGCCCGTTTTGAAGGTAGGGGCGTGCGCCATGTCAGGGCGCCTTTCGTGGCCCAGGGTCCCCTGCTCGCTCTGTGGGCGGGGCCGGCAGGCGCGCTGTGCCGCCGGCCCGTAGGCCGCGGTCGCGCTCGCCGCTTTTTTATTGCGGGCGGATCGGGGCGGCATGTGCGCTGCTGGTCCGCCTTGGCGGTTTCCGTGGGCGCCATTCATGTGGCGCCCGCTGCTCGCTCTGCCTCAGAGGTGGGCGGGACCGCGGCTCGCGCGGCCCGCGCCGTGACAAGCGGAGCGAGAGGGGGCGGGGCTTTAGCGGCTCCCGCGTTTCTGTTGGGCCCGCCCCGAGTCTCGCTCCTTCTCACCCTGGCTGGCCGCCATTTCGTGACGTCTGTTAGTGCGGCAGGATCCAGGTAGGTTTTTGTGGTTTTCCTTCTGTGTTTGCCTATAGGGGATAGTGGGGCAGGGATCGCTGGCTATTGGGCCTTATTGCGGGCTCTGTTCTCCCCCCCCCCCCCCTCCCCTTCCCCCTCCCCCCCCCCCCCCTCCGACCGGGGGTGTTGGGTGGTATATGCGGCCAGGTTTTGGGTATGCCTGTGTTGGTAATAGAAGCAGGTGGGGTATTTTGCAGCCATTATTTTATGCTTATATGCTCTTGGCCCCTGGCCTCCCTGTTTTTCTGCTAAGTCTGGCCCTCCCTGGCTTCCCAGTATTTTGGCTATGTTGTGTGTTTGCTGCCATGTTGTGCTGGTTTTGACTGTTGTCTTTGTCTTTGTCTTTCAGATTCCGGGATTCCATCCTGTGGGGCTCTCCCGGTCTCATATACCTGGCTAGTTTGGGTTCGGCCTTATAGTCCCTTTGGGTGGCTGGCAAAAAAAAAAAAAAAAAAAAAAAAAAAAAAAAAGAAATTCTTTCCCTGGTCTGGGCAGTATAGATTGTATATATTTATATATACTTAGATTGTATCATTGGGGGCATCCCGGGTTGCTTACTGCATAAATCCCTGGGTTCCGCGAATACCATAAATTCACCATATGGAGGCTGCCAAGGATACCGGAACTGATCCTTCGGGACAATCCAGGCTGTGCGGGGGTTGTGGGACTCCGCTCCCGGGGGATGATGTCATTATATGTATACCATGTGCCAAGCGGAACATTGAGCGTCAATCCAGCACTCCGGTGCCTGGGACTTCTTCGTCCGCGCCATCTCCCTCTTCGCCTCGCCTGTTCCGGACCCTGTGTGACGTTGTCACGGGTGGGGATTCGCAATCTGAGGTGTGCGCCCGTCTGGCCAGCCTCGAGAAGCGGTTTTCAGATATGTCCGCTCTGAAGGTTACCGCGAAGCGTAAACACCTATCTCCGCTTCAGTCGGACTCTGATGAGGAGGTTGTTGAGGATTTGGATTGGGTGGATCGCCCCCTTGAGGAGGGGGAGCTTGAGGAAGAATCGGATGTTTCCGTGGGTCAGCAGGTGTTGGGTACTGAGGGGGATCATATTGATGGTCCCGTTCCTGACACGCCTTCTATTTTAGCCCAGATGTTTGAGGTTCTGGATTTGGACCCTCCCGAGGCGGCTCCTCGGCCTAGGGGTCAGCTCTTTGGGGGGGTCAAGCAGCGTTTGGAGTTTCCCAGTCAACAGCATTTTGATGATGTTGTCCTTAAGCAATGGGAGCAGCCTACACGGCTTGTTGGTGTTCCGCCCAGCTGGGATAGGAAATATCCCTTTCCGGCGGACTTGCTAAAGCGGTGGTCGGTCCCTCCCGAGGTGGATGCCCCGGTTTTGGGACTGTCTAATACGGCGACTGTTCATCTTCCTGACACTACTTATCTCAAGGATGGCGAAGATCGCCGGATTGATCAGTTGGCCCGCCATGGTTTTGTTTGTGCGGGCTCGGCTTTGAGGCCTGTTTGTGCTTCGGCTCTTTTGACCTTGGCAGTACGGTCTTTGGTCAGGGATTTGTGTGTGGACCTTGATCCCTCTGGTGATGAGTTTCTTGCGCTCAAGCGTTGTGACTCCTTTTTGTCATTTGTTCTGGCCGCCCAGGATGATGCCATGTTGATGTGTGGCAGAGCTTCTGCTCTGTTGGTGGCTATTCGTCGCTCTGTGTGGTTGCGACAGTGGACAGCTGACCTTAATTCTAAAAGATCTCTCACGGCCCTTCCTTTCTTGGGGTCGAGGCTTTTTGGTGAAAAGCTGGATTCTGTTGCCAAGGGAGGCAGGTTGCCTCAGCGCAAGAGGTTTCGCCGTTCCTTTCGGGGGGCGGTCTCCTTTAATCCGTCCTTTAGGGGAGCCAAAGCCGGCAGAGGTGCGGGCGTCTCGGTTTCCAGGGGCACGGGTTGGAATAGGGGTAGAGGCCGTGGCCGCCCCGTTCACGCTTGGGGCGCCAAGCCTAAGTCAGTTGCCAAGCCCGCTCAGCAATGAGGGGGCGCCCTCACCCGCACGGGTGGGGGGACGGTTACGATACTTCTTCCGGGTGTGGGACCTGGAGGTATCGGACAGGTGGATCCGGGAGGTAGTGTCGACCGGTTACAAGCTGGAGTTCGAGTCCCGCCCTCCTCCAAGGTTTCTCAGGTCTCGGGTGCCTCTAGATCCTGTGGCCGCGCAGGGGCTCCTGGCGGCAGTAAGGAATCTTCTGATGTTGGCAGTCATTTGCCCGGTTCCTCCTTCGGAGGTGGGAAGAGGTTATTACTCCAATCTCTTCACTGTCCCCAAGAAGGACGGGTCCTTCCGTCCGATCCTGGATTTGAAGTGTCTCAACAGGTTTATTCGTCCCCGGAAGTTTCGCATGGAGACCTTGCGGTCGGCGATCGGCTCGCTTCGGCAGGGGGACTTCATGACGTCCATAGACATCAAGGACGCGTATCTTCACATTCCTATCTTTCCGCCACATCAGCGGTTTCTTCGCTTTGTGGTGGAGGATCGTCATTTTCAGTTTGTGGCTCTTCCATTCGGCCTCACCTCGGCCCCGAGAGTGTTCACGAAGGTGTTGGCAGGGGTGATGGCCCTGCTCAGAGCTCAGGGGATTCGTATTGTTCCTTACCTGGACGACCTTCTCATCATGGCTCCTTCCTTCAGCCAAGCAGAAGGGGATACCAGCACGGTGGTGTCCATGCTGGAGAGGTTCGGCTGGGTGATCAATTACCCCAAGTCCTCTCTGGTTCCGGCCAGGGTGGTGACTTTTCTGGGGATGTCCTTGGACTCTTGTCAGCACAAAGTGTTTCTTCCTCAGGACAAGGTTCTTTTGATTCAGGAATTGGCTCAGCGTCTTCTTTCCATTCCTCGCCCGTCCATTCGGCTAGGGATGAGACTGGTGGGGTTGATGGTGGCCTCGTTCGAGGCGGTTCCCTTCGCACAGTTTCACACGAGGACGCTGCAGCTTCATCTTTTGGCGTCTTGGGACAGGCGCCCGCGGTCGTTGGATCGGTCCTTCCAGATTTCCCCTCGGGTTCGGCGGTCTCTTCGGTGGTGGTTGTTTCCGGACAATCTTCTGAAGGGCAGGTCGTTTCTGACTCCGCGGTGGGAGACTGTCACCACGGATGCCAGCTTGTCAGGATGGGGAGGTTTCTGGAAGGATCTTCAGTTTCAGGGGCTGTGGGACCCTCAGGAGGCTCACTTGCCCATCAATGTTCTGGAATTGCGAGCCATCAGGTTGGTTCTGTCTCGCTTGACGCATCGGTTACAGGGCCTGCCTGTTCAGGTTCGATCGGACAATCAGACGGCTGTTGCTTACATCAATCACCAAGGAGGGACTCGCAGTCTGGGTGCCCTCAGGGAAGTGTCTCTGATTCTGGTCTGGGCAGAGACGTATGTTCCTTGCATTTCGGCGGTGTACATTCCAGGAGTGGAGAACACGGAGGCGGACTTCTTGAGCCGGTGCTCGTCCCGCCGGGGGGAATGGTCTCTCCATCCCCATGTGTTTCGGTCCTTGTGTCTTCGGTGGGGAACGCCGGAGGTGGATCTGTTTGCCTCTCGTCACAATCACAAGCTTCCGACATTCGTGTCACTGTCTCGGGACCCTCTGGCACTGGCGACGGATGCCATGTCATTGAGCTGGAAGGATCTGGGGTTCCTGTATCTGTTCCCTCCGATTCCCATGCTAGGCAGGGTGCTGCGAAAGCTAGTTCAGGAAGGAGTTCCCGCCATTCTCGTGGCTCCAAGGTGGCCAAGGCGGGTGTGGTTCGCAGACATCGTTCGTCTGGCAGTGGATCAGTTCGATCTGCCTCTTCGGCCAGATCTGCTCACTCAGGGACAACTGTGTTACCCCAGTTTACCAACGCTGGCTTTAACGGCTTGGCTGCTGAAACCTCCATCTTGAAGGAGGAGGGTCTTTCCGACTCGGTCATTCGGACTCTTGTTAGTGCTAGGAAGAGGTCTTCCTCTTCCATCTATTACAGGGTCTGGGGATCCTATATTGATTGGTGTGAGACTAGATCTTTGCCATGCCGGGTTTTTTCTATTTCTCGGATTCTGGATTTTCTTCAATCTGGGTTGGATTCTGGTCTTCAGCTGAGTACCTTGAAGGGGCAGGTGTCTGCCTTGTCAATTTTTTTCCAGAAGTCTTTTGCTAGCCATTCCTTGGTCAAGACTTTTTTCCAGGGGGTTTCGCATCTGAGGCCTCCTAGGAAGCCATTGCTCCCAGTGTGGGATTTGAATTTGGTGCTTTCTGCGTTACAGGCTCCTCCTTTTGAGCCTTTGCAGGGTATTGCTTTATCCACTCTGACTCAGAAAGTTGTCTTTTTGGTGGCCATCACTTCGGTTCGGCGTGTTTCGGAGTTGGCAGCCTTGTCGATTCAGGCTCCTTATTTTGAGAAACATCAGGACAAAGTGGTCTTTCGTTTCAAGTCAGATTTTCTTCCTAAGGTGGTGTCTGCTTTTCATCTTAATCAGGACATTGTTCTTCCTTCCTTGTGCCCTAGGCCTAGGAATGATAGGGAGAGTGCGTTGCACTGCTTGGATGTGGTGCGATGTGTTAGGTACTATTTGCGTGTCACGTCTTCTTTTCGTAGGACTGATGCTTTGTTTGTAGTGCCTTGTGGTCCTAGGAAGGGTTTGGCTCCGGCCAAGTCTTCCATTAGTAAGTGGATTCGTCAGGCGATTATTGCTGCCTATTTTGCCAAGGGGAAGGACCCCCCTTTTCGTGTTACTGCACATTCTACTCGTGCGATCGGTGCGTCCTGGGCTTTTCAGCACCAGGCTTCAGTTGAACAAGTTTGTAAGGCTGCTACCTGGTCTTCAGTTCACACCTTTTCCAAGTTTTACAAGGTTGATGTTCGGGCCTCGGCGGATGCTGTTTTTGGCCGTAAGGTTCTGCAGGCCGCAGTGGTTTGAGTTTTATCTGCGTTATTGCCTGGTTTGGATACCCGCCCTCTTTTGGACACTGCTGTTGGATGTCCCAAGTGTAATAATAATAAGTATCTGAAGTGGGGTGTGTGACATACTTAGAATAATACCATTTTGTGATTACTCACCTGTAAAATGGGTATTATAAGTATGTCACACACCCCACTTCACCCGCCCTTTTTTGGTATCCTGGTTCTTTATATGGTGAAGTTTTGTTATTTACGGTTGAGGGTTAAATTTGTTTAGTTCTGGTACCTTGTCTTACTGCTTTTTGAACACTGGGGAATTGGTGAGAGGTACCAGGTATATATAGACCGGGAGGGGCTTGCTGAAGCTTTTGGAGATCTCTGCAAGTGCGCCACCTAGCGGTGAGTTACCCCAAGTGTAATAATAATAAGTATCTGAAGTGGGGTGTGTGACATACTTATAATACCCATTTTACAGGTGAGTAATCACAAAATGGTATTATTACATAGTGTAAGTGCATAAAAGATGTATATAAAACAAGTGTCCATCTTCACAAATAGTGAAGAGTCAACCAAAACAACTATACGTGTGAATAACCAAAAACTACCTAAATAGTGTCTCCATGGAAACCCATGGTAAATAAGACACCCTCTACCCCTGAGAAGGGGGGAGGGGAGAGAATAAAGTGTGAAAAAGATATAATATGAAGATAAATCGTGAAGAGGAATATGTATCGCCATCTAAAGCCAATACTGAAACCCCGAAAAAAAATTTTTGTTGTTACATAAAGTGTCCTGAACCCCTCACCCAAAAGTCGACCAGACCGTATCTGGCTACTCCTATCTAAAAAACACCATCAAAGTATGTCTATGATTGGCCCAAAAACGGAACAAAGGACCAATCTTCATTGAGTCCAATCGGTGCTCTGGTATTCAACTGAAAGATTCAGCGCAGTTCACGTTTTAACAATCTTTGTTTAAGATCTCCTCCCCGTGGGCCAAGACGGACCCTCTCAATACCTGTAACTCGTAATGAGGAACAATCACCCCCATGCACCTCCAAAAAGTGTCTCGCCACTGGGGAAATTGTCTTACCTGCCTCCACATCGCGTTTAGCCAATCTGATATTAGAAAGCTGTCCCTGGATCCTTATCCTCAGAGAGTTTTGAGTCTCCCCAATGTACAGCTTAGGACACGAGCAACGCAGCTGATAAATTAGTGACCGAGTCCTGCAATTTACAAAAGAAGAGATTTTATAATCTCGATTAGTACAGTTATCATGAACAACCCCCGTCTTCTCAACAAATTGGCAGATTGAGCAACTTCCACACGGAAAACAGCCCTTGGTCCCTAAATCATCTAACCAGGTGCCAATAGGTGATAGATGGCTCCTGGACAATTTGTCCCTTAAATTGGGGGCCCTCCGGGCAGTCATTTGTACCTTATTGCCCACAATGGTCGATACACCAGGGTCCGTTGTTAAAACATGCCAATGACTGGACATGACCTTCCTTATGCACTGCCATTGTTTACTATAGTCCGTGATAAATCTGACAGGCTGAGTGACATCAGTTGTGTCCCTTTGTTTCTTCCTGGGTTGCAACAGGTTTGACCTAGTTGCTTGTCTGGCCCGCCGATAGGCATCATTAACCACCTTCGTGGGATACCCTCTAGCACAAAACCTTTCACTCAAATTGGTGGCTTGTTTCTCAAAGGTTAAATCATGTGTGCAATTTCGGCGTGCTCTTAAAAACTGCCCATACGGAATGGCATTCTTAACATGCATGATATGTGAACTTTCATAGCTCAAAAGGCTATTTACCGCAGTCGGTTTTCTGAATAAGTCTGTACTGATCGTACCGTCCATTTCTAAGGTCAAACGTAGATCCAAAAAGGTAACCTCTTTGGGAGAAATGTCAACCGTCAATGTCACATTCAGATCATTATTGTTCAATTCTTCCATAAATTCTTGACAAATGCTGGATGGTCCCTGCCAAAGGATTAAAATATCATCAATAAATCGAAACCACCCCACAGTGTGGGGGTGGAAACGATCAAAATCAGAATTGAAGACTACACGTTCCACCAGCTCAAAAAAAGATTTGCAACTGAGGGTGCCATCACTTGGCTCCCATCGCTACCCCGGAGGTTTGCCTGTAGATGTTACCATTAAAGGTAAAGATGTTGTGTGTTAATGTATACTCAAGTAGAGCCAAAATGAATAAATGTAGATGTTGCCTTTCTCTCGATTCCTTCCCTAGGAAGTATTTTACCGTACAGCTAAATCATGGGGTATCACCGTATATAAAGCCTCTACATCACACGTTACAAGCAGACTCCCGGGTTGTAGCTGTACTTGTTCCAATTTGAGTAACAAATCAGTTGAGTCACGTATATATGACCCAAGGCTCAATACGTGGGGTTGTAAAAAAGTGTCCACAAATTTGCAAACAGGCTCCAAAAGGCTACCTATCCCTGACACAATTGGGCGTCCTGGTGGTGAGGTCAAACTCTTATGTGTTTTAGGTAACAAGTAGAAGGTTGGCAAAACCGGATGTTGTGTCCTAAGAAAATCCAGCTCTTTTTGGTTGATTATTCCCTCCTCAAAAGCAGTCAAGACCAGGTAATCTAATTCAACTTTAAAGTCTCTGGTGGGGTTGTTTGGTAACCTGACATAATAATCTTGGTTACCCAATTGACGGTTTGCCTCTTCTACATACTTGTTCCTGGACCACACCACCACGTTGCCACCTTTGTCGGATTCTCTGATGACTATCTCCCTATTGTCTCGTAGGTTTGTCATGGCCTTCCTTTCCTCTACTGTAAGGTTGTTGTCCCTATAAATCACTGGGAGTGTCATAATATCCCTAACGACCAGTTCAAAAAACACCTGAACTGCCGCAGAACTTGTAAGAGGGGGACAATATGTAGATGGACATTTAAGTCCACTAGACACCCTTACCAGAGCCTCATCCAGGGGTAATGACGGATCCTGCTCCTGTAACAATTGTTGTAAACTTCGTAATGCATCCCGATCATCCGGTCCCAACACAGTACCAGAATCCATAGTCTCCGATCCTCCAAAAACGATTTTTCTGCAAAATAAGTACAGATCCTTGATTACTGAAAATCTATCCATACCCTGGGTTGGTGGAAAAGAGAGACCCGTAGAAAGTACTGACTTCTCTGCCGGGGTGAGCTGGTGCTCTGAGATATTGATTACTTGGAGTACGTCCTCATTGGTCGGTTCGACCGGGGTGCCAATCTTTTGTACCCCCATCGTTCGCTGCTCCTCAGCGCCCTTGGGGCGTCTCCTACCCCCCCTCCTGGTTCTTCGTCCATTTCGCTTCCGGACGATAAAAAATGATGGGCATCATTTTTGGAGCTATTTTGTGAACTAGAAACCAAACCCAGGTTTGATTGTTCACCATTTCTATACTTAAATCTACGTGAGTTCCCAACATGATGCCATTTGTATGCTCTCTTTAGTGCATAATCAGAAGTGTCTCTTTGTAGTTTTCTCTTTTTTGTCTCCATCACCAACTGTTCATACCTGTTTAGGTCCACCACCAGAGATTCAAGAAAGTGCTGTACCTGGGTTTGTTGGTCAAATCGTTCCAATTTGGCCTTCAAACCCAGAAGTGAGGCCTTAGTCTCCCTAAGGAGCTCTTTATCATGTGTAATCAACATGTTTAGTATGATCTGTGAGGCCTGTAGCAAACCACTTTGCCATGTCTCTTTAAATGACACATCTGCCTCCCAGGCTGGAAACAATTGTATTCTCAACCCCCTTGGACATATTTTCTGTGCAATATAGGTTTCTAGACTGTGCACATTCCACCATAACCTGGTGTAGTTTTTGTGTGCCTGTCTAATCTGTCTAGACAGATTTAAAAAATCATCATTAAGTTCTGTGTTGACATTCTGACTATTCCCTATCAAACTCTGTAATTTGTTGGCCCACAGGGCCTCCTGATCATCAAAATTACAGGCCATGCTGCTGTGCAAACACCCTTTCTATGAAAGTATAGTGTCAGTTAGACTACTCTACTACCGAACAATTTCTAGTAACTGGGGTGCACCAGACAATAGACTCCTTATTTAGTTGGATAAGGACAAGGCCGTCTTTCGTTTTAAGCAGTATTTTCTTCCTAAGGTGGTTTGCACTTTTCATTTTAATAAAGGTGGTTTTGCCCTCATGTCCTGCTCCAGTTTGCCATAAGGAGAGGGTCCTTCATTCTCTAGAGCACTAAAATATATCTCTGCTACACAAGCCTTCCGTAAGTCTGACTCCTTATTTGTTATAGCTTTGGGGCCCCTTAAGGGTCTTCCGCCAGCTAAACCTACCATCAGCCAATGGATTAAATAAGTGGTAACAAGGGCAGATATCTTCAAGGGGAAGAATCTTCCCTTTCGTGTTACAGCTCATTTTACATGATGTATGATGTGGGGCTTCCTGGGCTTTTCAGCACCAGACCTCTGTCGAACAGGTATGCAAGGCTGGTACTTAGCTTTGAGTTCATACATTTACCAAATTTTCATGGTGTCCTGCTCGGGTCGCTTCATTCTTGACAACTGGGTTATCCGCCACAAGGTGGCGCAGTTGACTGCAAGACGAAAACTTGTGGCTCCTCCCGGCTCATATAAAGGCAAGTGTTACCCTAATAATCCCCAGAGTTCTCTTGCAGTCTGACTGCGAAGATGGAATGCTTCTCTCTATGGATATCGCAGGCGAGCAGGGCATCCCAAGCCTGTCGGCCCACCTGCTTCCGGCACCCATCCTGTTTCCCAGCCCTGGCTGCGGATCAGGTGATGGTAGGGGAACGCCGAGGGTCAGGTGTTCACAGAGCTAGGCTCTGGGCCGCAGACCTTGTCCCAAAGGGTAGCCGGCCATAGGCAATGGTGAGCCTATTGAAGGGTGGGGGGGGGGAACCACCTAGGGACCCCTTATGCTTGGTCTGCCTGTGTGTTGTCTTATGTAGCCCACATGCTTTATTGGTATGTGCCTTCTATCATGCGTCTGGTGATTTTACTTGTTTTCCAAGTATACAGCACGTCCTGTTTCACCAATATTCTTTACACTTGGGATATCCGCCACAAAGTGGCGCAGTGGACTGCAGAAGAGACTTGTGGCGTCTCCCGGCCCTATAAAAGGACAGGAACCTCCCACAAATTCCCAGTTTCCTTCTGCAGTCTGGACTGCGAAGATAGAAGATGGCTCTCTATATTACGCAGGCGAGCGGGGCTTACCAGCCTGCGGCCCTGCAGGACTATTTCCACCCGTATTGGAACCCACTGCCTCCCAGCCTCGGCTGCCTGGTTCAGGTGAAGGTAGGACAGCGGCAGGGTCAGGTGCTGGAGGAGCACTGCTCCAACCGCAATCCCTGTACCTACAAGGGTAGGCGGTTCAGGCTTATGGTGAGCCTTGTGGGATGCCCCTTCCTGCCTTATTGTGGGCCTTACTTTGCCCCCCTTCCTCCCTAGTTAAGCATGCTTTGGGTGCACCTACCGTTGCTCTTCCCCGCCCCGCTCTCTCCCTGAGGAGCTCTCCGGGGGGGTTCACATTGTTTTTTGTATTTTGTCTGTTTTTTTTCACTCTTGTTGTCCGCACTCACCGCTGCGCCATTTTGTACAGCGCTTTGTGGCTGGTGGCGACATTTTCTTCATGTTCTGCTGCGCTGTCATTGGCGTTGGGGGGGTCACGTCGAGCGTGATTCGCGCTCTTCGGGGGGGCGGGTCCCGCGGATAATGCTTTTTGCGTCATACCTCCGCGGCCCGCCCCTCAAGGTCCTTGCGGGCGCCATTTTGTTTGAAGTTTTGTCTTCTCCTGACCTGCGGTACTGTGGCGCGCTGCTGGCCTGCCTGGATGTGCAATCGGCTTCTTGGTCCATGAGTCCCCTTTGGGGTTGTATTGTGCTCTTGTCACCACTTTATGGGAATGTTATGTGTGGTTTTCTTATGTCTTTCAGGCGGGATAAACGTCACTGTGGTTTCTCCCGGCCCTCTTCCCTTCCTTCTCCCACCTTCCCTAGCGGGGTTTTGGGGCATCCCGGGTGGCTCTTGTTAGCCTTAACCCTATACTTGCCAGTGTGCACACTCTAATCACCATATGGAGACTTCCGGGGATACTGTGCTTGGGGTTCCTTTGGGACGGTGTCAGGGTATGTGAGCCTTGCGCTCAGAAGGTACTTGTGCTGCAGTCTGGGTTGCCTGCTACGCTGCCCAGCTCTGCACCCCCTTCTACATCACCTACCCCTCCGTGCCTGTGTTTGACCCGTAGTGAGGGACATGCTAGTGGGGAATCAAACTATGACTTGGCCTTGCGGGTGGCCAGCCTGGAGATGCATATGGCTGGGCCGGTCCCTCGTAAGGCTTCTGGCAAGAAGCAGCATTCTACTCCTGCTGCTTCCCTTTTTCCTGAGGATGAGGGACAGTTTTCTTTCCCTGGCCTGTACCCCCTAGAAGAGGGGGAACTTTTCTCTGATTCTGATTGCTCTGAGGAGCAGCAGAAGGTTTATGGTGGTACTGGGTCTCCCTTTGAAGAAGACTCGTGGTCTCCTGAGGATACTGACAGGCTGTTGGACAGGAGGTATCCATTTCCTGCTGATGTGGTTAAACTCTGGTCGTGTCCCCCCGAGGTGGGTGCTCCCTTGCTTGGGTTGTCCAATACCTCGGTCATGCATTCCCCTGACACTTCTACTCTGAGGGATGGTGAGGACCGGCGTGTTGATCAGCTGGCTTGTCATGCATTTGCTTGTGCAGGGACTGCGCTGCTCCCTGTGTGCGCTTCTGCCATCACGGCTCTTGCTATTAAAGGGATACTCAAATGCCTTCTGCATAATGCTTCGGATGCCAATAGGGGGGAGGAGTATAGATCCCTCCTGCTTTGCTATGAATTTGTGGCATTTATTCTTTCTGCTATGGATGATGCGGTCAGAATGTGTGGTAAGACTTGTGCCCTTTTGGTGGCTATGCGCCGCCCTGTTTGGCTGCGTGAGTGGGCGGCTGATAATGCTTCTCAGAAGGCTCTCACTGGTTTTCCCTTTACTGGGCTACGGCTCTTTGGGGAGCGTCTGGATCTTTTTGCTAAGGATGGTAGGCTGCCTCAAGGCAGGATGCAGCCGCAGCCCTTTCGGGGACAACCAGACGGCGGTCGCCTACATCAATCATCAGGGAGGGACTCGGAGCAAGCGAGCCCTCAAGGAAGTGTCCCTGATACTGTCCTGGGCGCAGGAGAATGTCCCCTGCATCTCGGCAGTCTACATCCCAGGGGTGGAGAACCTGGAGGCAGACTCTTTGAGCAGGGGGATGTCTCGGCTGGGGGAGTGGTCCCTCAGCAACAGGGTGTTTCACTCCCTGTGCCACAGCTGGGGTCTGCCAGATGTGGACCTGTTTGCTTCTTGTCACAATCACAAACGTCCATTCTTTGTCTCTCTGTCACAGGATCGCCTTTGCCACGGATGCGCTGGCAATGCTTTGGAAGGGGTTTTGGCTCCTCTATGTGTTCCCTCCATTTCCTCTGTTGGACAGGGTGCTGCACAAGGTAGCCCAAGAAGGGGTGCCAACCATTCTGGTGGCCCCCTGTTGGCCAAGAAGGGTGTGGTTCGCAGACATCGTGCAGTTGGCAGTAGATCAGTACGTCCTGTCCAAGGATCCAGATCTGCTCACTCAGGGGCAGCTGTGCCATCCCAATTTACAAACGCTGGCTTTGACGGCTTGGCTGCTGAAACCACCATCTTGATGGAAAAGGGTTTGCCTGCTTCTGTTGTTGATACCATGATTAGGGCTAGGAAGAAGTCCTCGTCCTTTATCTACTACAGGGTCTGGCATGCTTACATTGCCTGGTGTGAGTCCAAATGTCGGGTGTTTTCTGTTCCCAGGATTCTAGAATTCTTGCAACATGGTTTGGATTTGGCCCTGCCCGTCATCCTGGCCCGCCCCGCCCCTCGAGGTGCTGCCTGGAGGGGCGGTGGGCGCCATTTTCTCTCCTCCTGCGTGGTGACTCACCGCTCTTCGCCTTCTTCCGTCCGGGGCTCCTTCTTGCTGCGCTGGTCCGGCTGTGTTATGTCTTCAGCACATCAATCCTCTGGTCCGTGAGTCCGGTCTAATTTTTTTGGATATATTTCTGTATGATCGTGGTTCATGCGCTGTGGGATACTCATGTGTGTTCCCCCTCGGGCTTTTTAGAGGCTATTATTGGGGATTGTCCGGGTTTGGGCCCTTAGTGCTTGTTACCCGTTTTTTTATTGGCTACTAATCACCATAATGGAGGCTTCTGGGGATAGCGAGCTTGGAAGCCCCTCTGGGAGGGCTAAACTGTCTCTCATTTGTGGTACGTGCCCTTTGAGCGGCCGCAGCGCTGTTTGTGTCCCCTGTGCCCAAAGCGTCATTTCGGGACAGGATGGGGGCGAGCGCTACTCTACCCAGTCCTATTTTGCCTATGGCCGGCAAGGCCTCGGGTAAGAAGTGGCATTTGGAGCCGGTTTATCCCCTTTTTGATGATGATGACGATTATGAGGCCTTTGGTGGCCGTCACTCCATGGAGAAGGGTGAGTTATTTCATGATTCAGACTCCTCAGGGGACCGCCCGGGTGGCTTTGATAGTGACCCCGGATCCTCTTTGGACGAGGACATGTGGCTCCCCGACACGGAAAAGTTGTTGTCCGCTGTATTTGAAACCTTGCACATTGTTCCCCCGAAGGCGGCCAAGAGGAAGCAGGGGGATCTTTTTCGGCCTGAGAGGCAGCGCCTTGTTTTTCCTGAGCAAGGTCATTCTCCAAATTGGTTTTTAAAGAGTGGGAGAGGCCTAATAAATTGCCTTCGTCTGAGTTGATTCGTCTATGGTCCCGCCCCCTGGAGGTGGATGCTCCTGTTCTGGGGCTCTCCAATACCTCTGTTATGCCGTCTCCAGACACTACTACCTTGCGTGATAATGCTGATAGGCGCATTGATCAACTGGCATGTCACGCTTTCACCTTTTTTGGTGCTGGTCTGCATCCTGTCTGTGCTGCGGCCATTGTCTCCATTGCCATCAAAAAGAAGGTGAGACGTCTTGTGGATATCGCCAGATCTCGCAAGCGAGCGGAGGCGTATAAGGAACTTTTGGCTTGCGCGGACTTCATTGCCTTTGTAATCTCGGCCATGGATGATGCTGTCCAGCTTGGAGGCAGGGCTTTGGCCCAGCTGATTGCTCTTCGTCGGTCCATCTTGCGACAGTGGGCGGCCGACGCTGCCGCCAAGAAATCCCTTACTGGGATTCCCTTCCTGGGACTTCGTCTGTTCGGGGAGCGTCTTGATCACTTGGCAAAGTATGGAAGGCTCCCTCAGCGTCGGAAGTCTGTGCGGCCCTTTCTGGCCTCTTCTTCCTTTCGGTCCTTTCGAGGTGGAAGAGGCTCTGCCTTCTCTGGTGGCCGCCGAGACTCCTGGGGACGAGGTAGGCCCCGTGGTCGTCCCAATCCCTCTTGGGGGTCCAAGTCTAAGCCCCCTGTCAAAGCCCCTCAGGCATGAGGAGGTGCCCTCACCCATCCGGGTGGGTGGACAGCTTCTGCTATTTGCTCACGTCTGGAGACAGCACGTCTCGGACAGGCGGATTCAGGAGGTGGTGTCCTCCAGGTACAAAATAGAGCTGGCAGCTTGGCCGCCCCCAAGATTTCTTCGGTCACAGATTTCCCAGAACCGTTGACAGCGCAGGGCCTAAGACTGGCTTTCCAACGTCTTCTGTTGTCCGGAGTGATTTGTCCTGTGCCTCTCCAGGAACGGGGTCGAGGTTTCTATTCCAATCTTTTCACGGTGCCCAAGGACTGTGCTCTGAGATCTATTCTGAACCTGAAGGGTCTCAACAGATTTTTCAGATTCAAACACTTCCGCATGGAGACCTTACGGTCAGCAGTGAGTTCACTTCGTCCTGGCGACTTCATGACTACGGTGGACATCAGGGATGCTTACCTGCGCGTCCCTATTTTCCGGGGACATCAGAAGTTCCTGAGGTTTGCGCTGGAGGATCAGCACTACCAGTTTGTGGCACTGCCGTTTGGAATTTCTTCAGCCCCTCGGGTGTTCACCAAGGTGCTGGCGGGTGTCATGGCCCTGCTGAGGAGCCGGGGCATTCGTATTCTTATCTGGACGACTTGGTGATTGCTGCTCAATCTCTTCAGCGGGCCGAACGCGACACTCAAACGGTATTGTCCACTCTCGAGGCATTCGGCTGGGTGATCAGTTATCCCAAGTCCTCAATCTCTCCGTCATTGGTGAGGTTCTTCTTGGGCATGACGTTGGACACCTCTCAGGTCAAGGTGTTCCTCCCCCAGCAGAAGGTTAAGGGTCTTCAGACGCAGGCGTGGGCCTTGCTGTCGTGTCCACACCCATCCATCCGTCTGGGGATGCAGTTGGTGGGCCTCATGGTGTCTTGCTTCGAGGCTGTACCCTTCACCCAGTTCCACACGAGACCTCTTCAGTTGAAGCTCTTGACCGCTTGGGATCGGACTCAGGAGTCCCTGGAGCAGGAGTTCTCTCTGTCTCCTCTGGCCAGATGGTCCCTCTTGTGGTGGTTACACTCAAGAAATCTTCCAGTGGGCAGGTCCTTTCTGACTCCGCTTTGGACGATTGTCACCACGGACGCCAGTCTGACCGGTTGGGGAGGCTTTTGGCAATCGCTGAAGCTCCAGGGCCAGGGGGGCCCTCAGGAGGCACACGTGCCTATCAATCTCCTGGAGCTAAGAGCGATCTGGTTGGTCCTTTTTTATTTGACTCCCCATCTAAGGGGTCGTGCGGTCCAGGTCCGCTCGGACAATCAGACGGCAGTCGCCTACATCAATCATCAGGGCGGGACTCGGAGCAAGCAAGCCCTCAAGGAGGTGACCCAGATCCTGACTTGGGCGGAGGAGAATGTTCCATGCATTTCGGTGGTTTACATCCCCGGGGTGGAGAACCAGTAGGCAGACTCCCTGAGCAGGGGGACTTCTCGTCTGGGGGAATGGTCTCTCAGCAACAAGATCTTTCACGCTCTGTGTCGCCGCTGGGGTCAGCCGGACGTAGACCTGTTTGCGTCCCGGCACAATCACAAGCTTCCAAAGTTCGTCTCTCTGTCAAGAGATCCTCTGGCCTTCGTCACGGATGCGCTGGCAATTCCTTGGACGGTGTTCCAACTCCTCTACGCCTTTCCTCCCTTCCCTCTCCTGGGTCGCGTGCTATGCAAGATAGCCCAGGAAGGGGTACCGACCATCCTGGTGGCCCCTCGTTGGCCGAGGTGGTGTTGGTTCGCGGACATAGTCCAGATGCCAGTGGATCGCTATATCATGCCAACGATCCAGGGCTTCTCACTCAGGGTCGCTTACTCCACCCCAATTTACAAACGCTGGCTTTGACGGCTTGGCTGCTGAAACCTCCATCTTGACGGAGAAAGGGCTGGCTGCCTTGATCGTGCGTACCATGATTCAGGCTCGGAAGAAATCCTCCTCCAGGATTTATTACAGGGTCTGGCATGCTTACATTGCCTGGAGTGAGTCTATGGGTTTCCCTTGTCGCACATTTTCTTTTTCTAGGTTTGGATTCGGGCCTCCAGCTGAGTACCCTCAAGGGACAGGTTTCGGCCTTGGCTATTTTCTTCCAAAGATCCTTCGCCAATCAGACTTATCAAGACCTTTTTCCAAGGAGTTACTCATGTACGTCCACCTCGTAAGCCTATGCTACCGGTGTGGGATTTGAATTTGGTGCTTTCTGCTCTCCAGAGTCCCCCCTTTGAGCCCTTGTGCGATGCTGCTTTATCCATTTTGACTCTGGAGGTTGTCTTTTTGGTAGCTATCACTTCGGTGCGTCGTGTCTCTGAGCTGGCGGCGCTTTGTATGAAGCCTCCTTACTTTGAGCGTCATCAGGATAAATTGTTTTTTTGTCTTAAACCGGACTTCGAACCCAAGGTTGTTTCTGCATTTCATCTCAATGAGGACATTGTCTTGCCTTCCTTGTGCCTCACACCTTCTAATCCTAAGGAGAGGCCCCTCCATTCCCTGGATGTGGTCAAAGCCTTTAAGTACTACCTGGTTGCTACGGAATCCTTTAGGAAGTCTGATTCCCTTTTTGTCCTTCCTGACGGGCCTAAGAAGGGCTTGCCTCCAGCCAAATCCACTATCAGCAAGTTGATCAGACAGGCGGTGGTGCAAGTGTATTTAGCCAAGGGGAAGGAACCCCCTTTCCGTGTTACAGCTCATTCCACTAGAGCTATCGGTGCTTCTTGGGCTTTTCAGCACCAGGCTTCGGTTGAACAGGTTTGTAAGGCCGCTACTTGGTCTTCAGTTCATACTTTTGCTAAGTTTTACAAGGTTGATGTTAGGGCCTCAGCTGATGCTGTTTTTGGCCGTAAGATGCTTCAGGCGGTAGTGTCATGAACTACGTGCTGTTGCTCACTGGGGATCCCACCCTTTCTTGGACACTGCTTTTGGATGTCCCAATTGTCAAGAATGGAGCGACCCGAGCAGAACACCAAGAAAAATGCAATTCTGTGATTACTCACCTGTAGAATTGATTTTAATGGTGTCCTGCTCGGGTCGCTCCATCCCATCCTTGTTTTGTTATCCTCTTTTGCCTTGTTATGGTGATTACTGTTGAGCAAGTTTATTTTGGGGCTGTGTGAATTAACATGGCCCCGGCTTTTCTATGTATTTACTGCTTTTCAACGCTGGGGAATATTAGGGTAACACTTGCCTTTATATGAGCCAGGAGGAGCCACAAGTTTTCGTCTTGCAGTCAACTGCGCCACCTTGTGGCGGATTACCCAATTGTCAAGAATGGAGCGACCCGAGCAGGACACCATTGAAATCAATTCTGCAGATGAGTAATCACAGAATTGTACTTTTACAAGGTAGATGTTAGAGCTTCGGCAGATGCTGCCTTTGGTAGGAAAGTATTATAGACAGTAGTAAGCTAGAGATTTGATTTTGGAATGGCTTACTCTTCATTTAATACTTGGGATCCCACCCTGAAGTAAGGGCACAGCTTTTGGAGGTCCCATTGATTACTGATTGCTGACTGCCTGGAGTGGATTAGGAGAGAAAATACAATTTTGTGATTCGTAGAATTGATTTCTATATCCACTCCAGGCCATCAGACCCTCCCTTTCTTCTAGGTTACTATAGTCTTCAGATGCCTAGTCCTTATAGATATGTGAATAGTTGTTCAGCATCAAAAAAAGAAATGGAAAGTGGTAGTGTTCTGTCTTACACGTTCATTCAGTGTGCAATCCAACATTCAGCATAAACCATTCCTGTCTTCCAAATTAGAGGCCTGTTGTTTGCAGTTTAACAGGTTTATTATGTGATGGCGAAACAGGTTGTAGAAATATATGTGTGGTAAAACAGATATGCTGTTACACAGATGGTGGAGTTTTAGAAGAGAGAAATGTGATGGCAGCTCTGATCTGTGTCTGGAGGATAAAGATAGCCCACTTCTTCTTCCCAGAATGCATTGCAATCTCCCATAATACTTTTAGATCAGAAACACATGTTATACAACTTAACACCACTAGATGGTGCTATAACCTCACTAAACGACAGGGCAGAAATTAATTATACTGATTCTCTACCCTGCTGGGCAGAACACTCCCCGTCTGGCGTCAACCGGCGCCACTACTAGATTGTTCAGGTGAAAACAACAAAACTAGTTCCGATACTGGCCTGAGAAAGAACTTGCACTCGCCAAGCTTCCACACTTTGACCTTGGCCTTGCGTACGTTCCCATCCTTGCTTGGGAATGTGTTGGTGATCAGGCCTAATGGCCACTCATTCCGGTGTGACTGGCTGTCTTTTATGAGCACGACATCCCCAGGTCTGATGTTCGGTTTGTTAGTTTTCCACTTCCTTCTTGATTGTAGGGTAGAAATATACTCTGTCCTCCACTTGTCCCAGAAGGCATTAGAAAGACTTTGCACCTGCCTCCATTGTCTGTAGAGGTCTTTATCACTGAATTCTCCAAGAGGAGCACTCGGAGTGCTGGTCTTCTGCGTAAGTAACATGGCAGGAGTGAGAATGGTCAAATCTTCAGGGTCGCTGGAAAGGGTAGTCAACAGTCTTGCGTTCATGATAGCTGAAACTTCTGCCAAGAAGGTGGTCAGACTTTCGTGTGTAAGTCTTGTACTCCCCACCTGCAAGAAGATAGAATCCAGGATTTTTCTTGCTATGCCTATCATCCTTTCCCAGACACCGCCCATATGAGAAGAATGAGGTGGATTAAATGTCCAGGTGCATCCTTGTTCGTTTAGGTAACTTTCCACATTGGTAGTGTCCAAGTTAGAAGGAATCTGGAGTTCTTTCACTGCCCCGACGAAATTCGTGCCTCTGTCTGAACGAATATGCTTGACGGGCCCTCTGATTGCAATAAAGCGTCGAAGTGCGTTTATGAAACTTGAGGTGTCCATAGATTCAACCACTTCTATATGGACAGCTCTGCTGGTCATACAAGTAAACATGACCGCCCAGTGTTTTGCGGTGGCGTGACTTCCTCTTGTGTGCCGCGTAGCCACTGACCAAGGACCAAATACATTCAGACCTACGTTGGTGAAAGGAGGATCTGTACTGAGCCTCTCAGTTGGAAGACTGGCCATCTTCGGGTTCTGGAACTTGCCACGAAGTTTGCGACAGGTGACACAATTGAAGATGAGCTTGCTCACACACCTCTTAGCTCCAACTATCCATAATCCAGCAGCTTGTAGATTCCCTTCAGTAAACAATCGGCCTTGGTGTTTCACTTGGACATGATGGTGCCGCACGAGTCGTGACATGACGTCCCGGAATTATTACAGGATGTTTCTCTCCAAATTCAAGTTTGGCTTCTTGAAGACGACCCCCTATTCTAAGCAATCCATTTTGATCAATGAAGGGATCAAGCTTCTTCAAAGCGCTGTCCTTGGCGACTGTTTGACCTTTGCTAAGTTTGTCAATTTCTTTAGCATAACATTCATGTTGTATAGTGCGAACTATTATGTCTTTGGACTTTTCCATATTGGAAATGGTAAATGCACGTTTGCAGTGATGCCAACCTTTGCATGGCTTTTCACCCACGGGTAATGATGACTGGTAAGACTGAGCTATATGAACTAGACAGGCTATAGCACGAACAAGCGACATCCAGGTGGAGAACCTGACGAAACGGTGAGATTTGAGTTGGTGGTCCGAAGTGGTTGTATTTAGAACAGATACTTCAAGTCTTCATCCACATCTGGGTCGACCAATTCAAACGAGTCAGATTCAATGTTGCAAGACGTTGAACGGTACAGGAATGCAGGACCTTTAAACCATGTAGTGTCCTTGAGGTGGCTTGCTGCAACAGATCTAGTTGCGTGGTCTGCAGGATTATGATGTGTGGACACATAGTGCCACTGTTTAGTACAAAGACGTAGAAGCTTCTCATTTCATTGCAAATGTATCCTAGGACTACCTTGCTGTCCGTGTAGAACTCAACTTCCTCGATTTTCAGATTTAGTCCTGTTGTTATAAGTTCAGCTAACTCTACTGCAAGTACGGCAGCGCAGAGTTCTAGTCTGGCTCATAACGAAACCCACATGGCATTGCTCTTCGACATCTATGGTCTTTAGGTATGCTACGGCTGCAATCGCATTGACTGAAGCATCACAGAAGATAGTCTTTGCATCTTGACCTCAGTTGATGTCACAGAATATACGGTCGTGCCACCTGAAGGCTGGACAAAGCTTCAAGAGACTTCCTCCATCCTATCCACTGGTCTTTTTTCTCCATGGGAAGTGGATCATCCCAATCAGCCGTTTCTGTGGTGAAGTTTCTTAACATCATTTTACCTTGGATGGTAACAGGCGCTACAAATCCCAGAGGATCATATAAACTGTTTATGGTAGACAGTACCCCTCTACGTGTGAAGGGCTTTTCTTCCTTGCTGATTTGGAAGGTGAATGTGTCTGCCTTTAAATCCCAGAGCAAACCAAGGCTTCTCTGCATGGGAAGGGAGTCTGTACTTAGATCCAAGTCCTTTAGACCACTTGAGTGGTCTTGGGGTGAGAAGGCCTCCATTAGCTCCCAACTGTTGGAGGCGATTTTGTGCAACCTTAAATTCGATAGAGCGAGCATTTCTTGAGCTCTCTTGATGAGACTGATGGCTGTCTCATTTTTAGGTGTAGATTTCAAGCAGTCGTCCACATAGAAATCCTTTTCCACGAAAGACCTGACATACGACCCATACTTTGCTTCACCTTCTTGGGCTGAATGTCTGAGACCGTATATAGCAGCTGCAGGGGAAGGACTGTTCCCAAAGATGTGCACTCTCATTCGGTATTCTACAATGTCCTCATTGGGGTCGTTGTTGCGGTACCAGAAGAACCTCAAGTAATTTCTGTGTTCTTCCTTGACAAGGAAGCAGTGGAACATCTGTTGTATGTCAGCCATGAATGCTACGGGATCTCTGCGAAAGCGTAGAACTTCCTCAAGAAGTCTGTTGTTGAGGTCTGGACCAGACAGCAAGACTTAATTTAGCGAGACACCTTCGCACTTAGCGCTTGAGTCGAATACCACTCTTATCTGTCCTGGTTTTTTACGATGATACACGCCAAATATGGGTAAATACCAACACTCTTCTGAATCTTGGAGCGTGGGTGCCATTGCCGCGTGGTCGTTCTGCAATATTCTTTCCATGAAGGTAAAGAAATGTTCTTTCATCTCTGGGTTCCTCTGAAGTTTGTGTATGAGGGAGATAAATTGATTGTAGACAAGTTCTTTGTTATTAGGTAAGCGTCGTCTCTGAAGTTTAAATGGCAAAGGTGCAATCCAGCTTTTTGACTTGTCTTTCTCTATTCCGTGATCCATGATATCCAAGAACAGCCTGTCCTCTATGGACATTGCGAACTTGTTATCTTCTCTTGTTCTGTGGAAGACTGTGCACCCTAAGTGACCTTGCTCACCATCGCAGGCGTGATCTTCACAGGAAGGATCTACGTAAGGACAAAGAACGGGAGCGCTGTGTGGCAATTCTTTTATCAGGAAACTACTCTGACATGGCTGAAATAGGGAAGGACGCCCATTTTCAAGTGTGTTGGTGAGCATACTGTTGACTGAGGTCGGCTTGTGTGCTCCTCCTAGACAGACATCTCCTATGATGACCCATCTTAGGTCTAGTCTCTGGGCGTATGGAGCGTTTTGAGGGCCGTTAATCTGTCCTCTAGCCTTGAGTATTGGGGCTTCTGGGGTCCAGTTCCGGTATCAGGTGAGCTATACGCCTCAGATGGGGGTGGTATGCTGCTACCTCTGGCGTTGGTATCTCAGACCGGTTGTCAGGAATGTGGTTGCACTCCAGTATGGTTGGTAAGGACAAGCAGGTCTTACCATCTATGGACTCTACCTTGTACCCAGTTGCCTTCCTCCCCGCCGTCTCAACGGTACCTGCACATGTCCGTAAGGAGTAGGGAGAACCAGGCCCTACGATGTTGAAGGTGTCGAAGAAGGCGGCTTTAGCTAAAGACCTGTCACACACCCCGCTTCCAACATCCATGACACTTGGGATACCGGCCTGTAGAGGGCGATCTTGCAGAGATGACATGGAAAAAAGGAGCCCCTCCTGGTCCATAAGTACCTGGGACCTCCCACCAATCCCCAGTCTTTTCTTCTCTGCAGATTGGCGAAGCAAGTCAGAAGATGACTCTCTCCTCCTTGCAGGTAGCCGGGGTAACTCCTGGCTTTTCTCTATTTCTGCCTGAACCTCATTTTTTACTGTTATGCTTACGAAATGCCTCCCAGCCTTGGCTGAAGGGCTCGGGCAAGGGTAGATACACTCCTGGGTGTATATGGGAGCTTCTCCCCCGTGAGACCTCAAATAAGGGGTAGGCGGTATCCGGGTTGGTGTCCCCCGGCATGGGATGCCCTGTCCCTATAAAACTCCCTGTGCCTTAGGGTGCTTCCTTGTGCCTTCCCCCTTTCTCTCACAGGTGATAAGGAGGAGGGGGTCTTTATTGGAAGGGAGTGTTGTTGACCTATGCACTTTTGAAAATATAAGTGAAGAGAGTAAAGTAGAGAGGATAACATCTGGTAGATTTTCCTTTTGTTCTCTGGCCTCTTTTTGGTTCTCTTTTTTGCAGCGTGCGTACCTGGATGTGGGCTGGGCTTGGCGCGCGGTGTCCGGCCCCGTTCTATTGCGTCCTGGCAGTCGTTTCTTTTTGACCTCCCCTCCGTTCTATTGCGTCCTGGCAGTTCTGCGTGGTGGGCGGGGCTTCTCGATGGCGCCGCATATGGATGGCATTTTCTCTCTGTGTACACGCGGTTTTGCCTGCTGGTACGCTGGTCCCGGTCGCCTGGTCCGGTCGCCTGTCCTGTCGCTGGTGCTGTGAGTACCCTTTAGCCCTGCTAAAAGGATGTTTTTGTTGGTCTCTTTACTCTTTATGTGCATAAGGTTGATTATTGTATCTTCTTCTAGGTGGAAACTCTTCATTAGGGGTTTCTCCTGGTCCTTTATTAAATCCTCCCACTTGGGATTATTTAGGGGCATCCCGGGTAGCTTTTTGCGTAAATCCCACATACTTGGCGACTATAAATAATTAAGTACTCTTAATAAACACCATATGGAGGCATCTCAGGATACTGGGCTTTCAGTGCCCTCGGGACTCAGCAGTGTTTATGTTGTGGGGCATCCCTTGTTGGGGATAATGCATTTCTTTGTGTATCTTGTGCTCATTTGGTTATAATGCAGCAGTCAGGGGCCCAAGCCTCAGGGTCGGTGGCTCCTGCCTCTTCCCCCACACCACCTTGTCTTGTCCATACCCCTAGTGATAGTGTCATGGGTGGAGAGTCGCTTTCTGATGTATGTGCCAGATTGGCTCACATTGAAAAATTAATGTCTAGCTCGGTGACCAAGAAGGCCTCAGCTAAGAAAAAACATTTAACTCCTGCTGCTTCGGCTAGTGAGTTTGATATTTGCGAGCGCCTTGCTTGGTCAGGCCTTTCTCCATTGGAGGAAGGGGAATTTTTTGAGGGAACTGATATTTCTGATGCTCAGCAATTTCTGGGTATTGACGCTGAACTAGGAGAAGGGGAAGTTTTTGACACCCCTAAAGCTCTTGCTCAATTGTATGAGGTATTGACAATCGCTCCTCCTGAAGCAGTCCCTCCTCAGAAAGGGGAGTTCTTTGGAGCCTCCAAGCCTCGTTTAGAATTTCCTAATCAAAAGCATTTTGAGGACATCATTCTTAAGGAATGGGAGAAGCCTGCACGGCTTCCTGGCGTTCCTTTAGGCTGGGATAAGAAATATCCCTTTCCAGCAGACACTGTTAAGCGTTGGTCATCCCCCCCTGAAGTGGATGCTCCTGTGCTCAGTTTGTCCAATTCCTCTATTTTACGTTCCCCGGAATCTACTACTCTTAAGGATGGGGAAGACAAACGTATTGATCAAATGGCTTGTCACGCTTTTGCTAGCGTTGGCTCGGCCTTGCGGCCTGTGGGTGCTTTGGCACTTATGGCAGTTGCTATTAGGTCTGTTGTTAGAGACCTATTGAATACCTCAGGGCTTGATCCAGCCTCTGATGAGTTTGTCGCTCTCAAGTGTTGTGAATTGTTTGTGTCTTTTGTACTTTCTGCTTTGGATGATTCCTTGGCCATGTGCAGCAGAACTTCCAAGTTCCTAGTTGCTATTCGGCGGTCTATATGGTTGCACTAGTGGGCGGCTGATACTGTGGCTAAGAAGTCACTTACCGCACTTCCCTTTGGGGGATTGCGCCTTTTTGGTGAAAAGTTGGATTCTGTCATTAAAGGAGGCAAATTGCCTCAGCGTAAGAGGCAGCGTCGTTCCTTTCGGGGATTGGCCTCCTTTAACCCTTCCTTTCGTGGTTCCAGATCTGGTAGAGGATCGGCCTTTTCAGCCCCAAGGGGGACTGCATGGAACAGAGGTAGAGGACGTGGGCGTCCAGGTCAGAGTTGGGGGTCCAAGTCTAAGTCTACTTCCAAGCCTGCCCAGCAATGCGGAGGCGCCCCCACCCTTACGGGTGGGGGGATGGCTGCGTTTTTTCTTCCAGGCTTGGGTCAAGGAGGTATCAGACAGATGGGTTCTGGAAGTTGTGTCCTCCGGTTACAAGCTGGAATTCGAGTTCAGGCCTCCTCCCAGATTTTTCAGGTCCCGGATGCCCACGGATCAGTTGATCGCGCAAGGGCTCCGGGCGGCGGTGGCGAACCTCTTAAACATGGATGTCATCCGTCTGGTGCCTCCAGCGGAAAAGGGTCTGGGCTTTTATTCCAACCTTTTTACGGTACCCAAAAAGGACGGCTCTGTTCAGCCTATTCTAGATCTAAGACGACTCAATCTATTTATCCGTTTCAGAGAGTTCCGCATGGAATCATTGCGTTCAACGGTCGACGCTCTCCGTCAGGGAGAATTTATGACGTCTATAGACATCAAGGATGCTTATCTGCACATTCCCATCAGTTCCGCTCACCAGAGATTTCTCAGGTTCACAGTAGAAGACCAGCATTTTCCGTTTGTGGCCCTTCCATTTGGTCTTACTCCGTCCCCAAGAGTGTTTACCAAGGTGTTGGCAGGAGTAATGGCTATTCTCAGGGTCCAAGCCATTCGCATTGTGCCATTCCTGGACGACCTTTTCATCACAGCCCCGTCTTTCAATCAGGTGGAATTGGACACCAGAATGGTGGTGGCGACACTAGAGAGATTCGGTTGGGTGAAAAACCATGCCAAATCTTCTCTTTGCCCCGTCAGGGAGATTCCCTTTCTGGGTCTGATACTGGATACCCTTCAGGCCAGGGTATTTCTTCCTCAGTCCAAGGTTGTTCTGATTCAGGATTTAATTCATTTGTTCCTGTCCAATCCTCGTCAGCCTATCCGCCTGGGGATGAGGCTAGTGGGGCTGATGGTGGCCACATTCGAAGCGGTCCCGTTTGCACAGTTTCACATGAGGTCTCTTCAGCTTTCTCTTGGCAAGGTGGGACAAGCGATCGCTGTCTTTGAATCGGGTTTGTCTGTTGTCTCCCCGTGTTCTGCAGTCCCTTCACTGGTGGCTGACTTCGAGCAATCTCAGAAGCGGCAAGTCATTTCTGACCCCCTTTTGGGAATTGGTCACCACAGATGCCAGCCTCATGGGTTGGGGGGGCATCTGGAGGGAACATCGGTTCCAGGGTTTGTGGGGGCCGCAGGAGGCTCACTCTCCAATCAATTTATTGGAGCTTCGGGCCATTCGTTTAGTCCTACTTCAATTAACTCATTTCTTGCGCAGTCTGCCAGTACAGATTCGGTCAGACAACCGAACAGCGGTTGCATACATCAATCACCAAGGAGGAACCCGCAGTTGGGGTGCTCTCCAGGAAGTGTCTCTGATCCTCCATTGGGCAGAGAACAATGTTCCCTGCATATCGGCAGTTTACATTCCGGGGATAGAGAATGTGGAAGCAGACTCCCTGAGTAGAGCATGCGCTCGACAGGGAGAGTGGTCTCTCAATCCCAGGGTCTTTCAGTTTCTTTGTCACAAGTGGGGGACTCCACTGTTGGACCGGTTTGCTTCTCGTCACAACCACAAACTTCCAGTGTTTGTGTATCTATCCCCGGATCCTCAGGCAGTGGATGCCATGTCTCTGGCCTGGAAGGATCTGGGGTTTCTGTATCTGTTTCCCCCATTCTCCATGATAAGCAGGGTGGTGCGCAAGCTAGTTCTGGAAGGGGCGCCAGCAATCCTGGTGGCTCCAAGATGGCCAAGACGTCTGTGGTTCGCAGACATCACTAGGCTGGCAGAGGATCAGTTGCATCTGCCTCTTCTTCCAGATCTCATCACCCAGGGTCAACTCTGTTACCCCAATTTACCAACGCTGGCTTTGACGGCGTGGCTGCTGAAATCTCCATCTTAAAAGAGGAAGGTCTTTCTGGCGCGGTCATTCAGACTCTTGTTAGAGCTAGGAAGAAGTCTTCCTCTGTTGTTTACTACAGGACTTGGAGGTCCTATATTGATTGGTGTGAGTCTAGGGTCTTGCCCTGTAGGGTATTTTCTATCCCTAGGATTTTGGAGTTTTTGCAGCATGGTCTGGATTTGGGTTTCCAGATTAGTACTTTGAAGGGGCAGGTTTCTGCTTTGGCTATTTTCTTTCAAAGATCTTTTGCTCTTCATCCTTTGGTTAAGACCTTTTTCCAGGGGGTCACGCATGTGCGGCCTCCTAGAAAGCCCTTGCTTCCAGTTTGGGATCTTAACTTGGTGCTTTCTGCCATGCAGGCTTCTCCTTTTGAGCCATTGCAGGATGTTCCTCTTCATATCCTTACTCAGAAGGTTGCTTTTTTGGTTGCTATTCCCTCTGTCCGTCGGGTTTCTGAATTGGCGGCCCTGTCAATCCAGGCCCCTTATTTTGAAAGGCATCAGGATAAGGTAGTTTTCCGTTTTAAACCGGATTTCCTTCCTAAGGTGGTGTCTGCTTTCCACCTTAATCAGGATATAGTTCTTCCTTCACTTTGCCCTAATCCTAGTAATAACATGGAAAGGGTTTTGCATTCTTTGGATGTGGTTCGTTGTGTTAAGTATTATTTGGTGACTACTTCTGCTTTCCGTAAGACAGGTGCTTTTTTTGTTGTGCCCTCTGGGCCTAGGAAGGGTTTTGCGCCCGCCAAGTCTTCCATTAGTAAATGGATACGTCAGGCCATTGTTGGGGCCTATTCTGCAAAGGGGAAGGTTCCCCCTTTTCGGGTTACTGCTCATTCTACTCGTGCTGTTGGGGCTTCTTGGGCTTTTCAGCACCAGGCTTCTGTTGAGCAGGTTTGTAAGGCTGCTACTTGGTCTTCGGTACATACTTTTTCTAAGTTTTACAAGGTTGATGTGCGGGCCTCAGCGGGTGCTGCTTTTGGCCGCAGAGTTCTGCAAGCTGCAGTAATTTAAGTTATGCCTTATTTTTCTTCTTGGGTCCCCACCCATTATTGACACTGCTTTTGGATGTCCCAAGTGTCATGGATGTTGGAAGCGGGGTGTGTGACATACTAGGAATAATACCATTTTGTGAGTACTCACCTGTAAAATGGGTATTACGAGTATGTCACACACCCCGCTTCCCCCGCCCTTTTTTGTTCTGGGGTCCTTTATATGGTGTTTCTTATATAATTTGCTCTTTCTGGTTTCTCACTGCTTTTTTAAAAGACGGGGGATTAGTGGGAGGTCCCAGGTACTTATGGACCAGGAGGGGCTCCTTTTTTCCATGTCATCTCTGCAAGATCGCCCTCTACAGGCCGGTATCCCAAGTGTCATGGATGTTGGAAGCGGGGTGTGTGACATACTCGTAATACCCATTTTACAGGTAAGTACTCACAAAATGGTATTTTTTGAGCAGGACCTCCCTCCTGCGAGTCGTTTACAGATTTCTGTACACCTCCTAGACAGACATCTCCTATGATGACCCATCCTAGGTCTAGTCTCTGGGCGTATGGAGCGTTTTGAGGGCCGTTAATCTGTCCTCTAGCCTTGTGAATTCGTAATATGTCTCTTCCAAGGAGTAGGAGTATTGGGGCTTCCGGGTCCAGTTCTGGTATCAGGTAAGCTATACGCCTCAGATGGGGGTGGTATGCTGCTACCTCTGGTGTTGGTATCTCAGACCGGTTGTCAGGAATGTGGTTGCACTCCAGTTCAGACCGGTTGTCAGGAATGTGGTTGCACTCCAGTATGGTTGGTAAGGACAAGCAGGTCTTACCATCTATGGACTCTACCTTGTACCCAGTTGCCTTCCTCCCAGCCGTCTCAACGGTACCTGCACATGTCCGTAAGGAGTAGGGAGAACCAGGCCCTACGATGTTGAAGGTGTTGAAGAAGGCGGCTTTAGCTAAAGACCTATTGCTTTGATCATCTAAGATTGCATACATCTTGAGCGCCTTATCTCGCTGACCGGCTGGATAAACTCTGACAAAGCAGATTTTTGAGCAGGACTTCCCTCCTGCGAGTCCTTTACAGATTTCTGCACACTGAGAAGTGCCTACTGCGGTGTCTGTGTCAGTTTCTATCTGCTTTCTGTCATGCTCCTCTGCTTGGGATGATAACTGAGGGGGTGGTCCGGGGTGTAAAGCCGTGTTGAGTCCTGTGCTACCACATTCTGTGCATGTCACACTGACCTTACAGTTCCTGGCGAAGTGCGATGTTGTAGTGCCGCAATTGAAGCAGATGTTGTTCTCTTTGAGGAATTCCTTGCGGTCCTCTAAAGACTTCTCCCTGAAGGCTCTGCATTTCAGTAGAGAGTGTGGTTTCTTGCGCAGGGGGCATTGTTTAGTAAGGTCTTCCGGTTTGTTTCCTTCTTGAGAAGACCTAAATGACCTGTAAGGAGAACCTGTTGAGGCAACGTTAGTCTTATGCACTGCCACTGGTGTTTTATGGGGCTTGACACCAGGGGCAGTGGGACATGACAATGTAAAGTCAAAACTGGGATCATTTCTGATCTTTGCCTGTTGAGCAACAACGTCTACAAACACTCTAAAGGGCGGAAAAGGTACATTATGAACCTGTTTATAACAAGAACCATGTGTGATCCACTTCTCCTGTAGGTTATAAGGGAGTTTTTGAACGATGGGATTAACACCTCTGGCAGTGTTCAGGAATTCTAGCCCTGGGAGATCACCTTCTGCCTGCGCAACCTGTACCTCTGTTAACAAGTCACTGAGTTCCCTGAGCTTTTGGTAACTCCTACCCATTATTTTGGGAAAACTTTCAATTCTCTTATATAAAGCATTTTCTATAGCTTCTATTGACCCATAACATTTGTCAAGTCTTTATTTAATCTTTAGGCCTTTGCCCGGATAGTTTATGTTAATATCTGATTCTTCTGGCGTGTTCGGCAGACTCACTTCCCAGCCATTTTACCAAGAGATCTAACTCCTCACTGCAGGAAAGATCTAAGTCCCTTATAACGTTCTGGAAGGAGGCACGCCATGACCTGTAGTGGTCAGGGCGGTCGGTGAACATTATAAGTCCTTTGGTAACCAGTTCCCGTTTAGCAAAGAACTTAGCAAAGTCCATGGCAGCCTGGTTAGTGCCAGTGATACCTGGTATGCTGTTGTTATGCTGTGTGTGTGGTGTATCACCATACCTTTTAGGAGTTTCTAGCATAGAGAAGTCTGCATAATACTGTCATGTTCTGCATAATACTTTCGTTCTGTAAAGTGGCAGTTGTGATCAGGATCACTTTGTCGCATACCGTCTTGCTCGAGGCGCTGTGATGCAAGGTAGGGTCTTTGGTGCTCTGTATAAGCTGGCTGATATACAGGATCGTAGTTGTCATCTGTCTTGGGATGCTGGTGAACGTATTCTAAGACGCGATGTGCTGGATCCTGTTGATCTAAGTCTGCTCTGAGTACTTGGCTGTGTTTCTCAGATTCAGATAACTCTGCAGCTTCTAGGAACGCTGCCTTGACTATTGCGGCTGCTGCTTGTTTCTCTGCTGCGAGTTTTTTCCAGTGAAGCTTGCAGGCACGCTGTCTCTTGCTTTAGCCGCATCTCCTGTTCAGCGAAGGAAGCCTTTACCTTTGCGGCCTCAGCTTCTGCGCGGGCAAGAGCAGCCATTTCTTTTATGGAGGACTTGCTAGAACGGCTTGCTCGTGACCTTGTCCTGTATGTTGATGCCTTGCTAGTAGACATGTTGTACCTGTTGCTGGCTGCTTGATGTCTCTGTGCAGACACAGTCTAGGTGAGAACAGACTTGGGCGTGTATTGGATCGTGCTGTGCTTGCTGGGGGTTGCACTCTCGCTTCTAGTGACTGTATGGCAGCCGCTGCAATCTTTTGCGCATGACCGCGTGGACGATGGCGGCTCCGTGTAGTCAGATCCACTGTCGCTGGTAACTAGCATCTGTTTTACTGTTCTGTCTTCTTACACGTTCATATAGTGTGTAATCCAACATTCAGCATAAACCATTCCTGTCTTCCAAATAAGAGCCCTGTTGTTTGCAGTTTAACAGGTTTATTATGTGATGGCGAAACAGGTTGTAGAAATAAGTGTGTGTGTGGTAAAACTATAAGAATACAGATGACAATGCTTAAGTACAGAGTATAACATCTGTAGATATCATACATTACATAACAGTGAAGTACACGACAAAAAGGCTGCATATGAGAAGGATTGCATGGCTAGCTAGCAGTTTAACATCTACACATTAAATTCTCTGAGTAGTACAAATATCTAAACAGCTCTAGATATCATAATGCCCTAGTAACTGAGGTAAGTGACTCACCAGATATGCTGTTACACAGATGGTGGAGTTTTAGAAGAGAAAAATGTGATGGCTGCTCTGATCTGTGTGAGGAGGCTAAAGACAGCCCACTTCTTCCTCCCAGAATGCATTGCAATCTCCCATAATACTTTTAAGTCAGAAAAACATGTTAAACAACTTAACACCACTTAGATGGTGCTATAACCTCACTAATGATACGATGACAGGGCAGACATTAATTATACTGATTCTCTACCCTGCTGGGCAGAACATTGTGGCTTCCATAGTCTCCCAGGAAGTAATCCGTTGGGAGGATTTATCCAGTAGGGACTCATATTCAAAGTCCTCTACATAAGGGGGTGCTCAGTTAAGATGGATGGAAGGTTTTGATTTCCTCCATTCTGGAGGATGTTGCAGAGCATACACATTATTCTAATCTGATCAATAGGGAATGGCAGAAGTCAGGTTGTCTTCCGCCCAGACAGACTAGGTACTATGTATCCTTTCCTCTAGATCAGATTGAATTATGGTCTCACCCTCCTGTGGTGGATGCTCTGGGCCAGGTCTTTTTAAGATTTTGGTTATGCCATCCTCGGATAGTGCTTCTCCAAAGGATCCAGCTAATAAGCACGTGGATCAGGTGGCATGTCATGCTTATTCTATTATGGGGTCGACCTTGCGGCCGGCCTGTGCTACATCCATAGCATTTTTGGGGAGCAGGAGGTTGTTAAAACAACTGGACTCGAAGACTTGTAGGGGTCATTCATCGAAGTCATGCTCCCAGGTGATCAAGACCAGTTGGCTACAACAGGTATATGATACGTGCTATGGAGGATTGAGCAGGATAAGTGCCAGAGGCCTAGCTCTGGTGTTAGCCTTAAGGCGTGCTTTATGGCTTAAGCAATGGCCAGCTGACATAGCCTCCAAAAAAGAATGACAGGACTCCCCATTAAGGGGGGGGGGGTGTCTGGGGAGTGCTTGGTTGACATGGTAAAGCATGCTACTAGTGGTAAATCATCTAATCTGCCACAGAAGCCAAAGTCTAATACTGCTTCCGCAGTGCCTCTGATACTCGGGGGTTCCGGCTAGAGGAAGATTTAGGAGCCAGACCCCCTTGGAGATTCTCTTGGTCAGGGGTATCCCGAATTCCGCAGCAGAAGCATTGAGATTTGCCGTATCTCGCCTTTTTAGAGATTGGAGTTGTTGATCCACAGTGAAGTTACTCCAGCCGGGTAGTGTATATATAAGGATACATACCTACATTGCTGTAGGTGGCCTACATCTTCAGTTTGTGGCGTTACCCTTCGGTTTATCTTCAGCACCAAGGGTGTTTACCAAGGTGTTGGCAGGTCTCATGTTTTCTCTAAGAAGTCAGGGTATACATATAATCCCTTACTTAGACTATCTGTTGATATGGGCCCCATTATGTCAGGGGGCCCAGAAAGATACACAGACTGTCTGATCAACATTGGATAATTGACTATCCAGTCGAATTCTTAAGTAAAATATCATATCATAGCTTCAAGAGTTATTCTTTTCTGGGACTGTCATTAGACACATCTCAGGCAAGAGTGTTTTTCCAACACAGAAATGACTCTTACTTCAGGCCAGGGTACAGGGTCTCTTGTCTTGCCCTCACCCGACGATTCATCAAGGAATATGTCTGTTGGGCCTGATGGTATCTTGCTTGAGTCAGTACCTTTTGCACTGTTCACAAAAGACCCCTGCAGATGGAATTGCTCACAATCTGTGATCAAGACCCACACACTCTGGATCACTCTTTTTGCATGACACCGTCAACAAGTCTCTAGCTTGGTCCTCAGCCTCTTCAGACTGGCAAATTCTCCCTTCTAGTACAGTGGAAGATCATCACCATGGATGCCCGTCTATCGGGTTGGGGGGAGTGTCATGGAGTCACCAACGCTCCAGGGACAGTGGAGTCTGAAGGAGAGCAAACTCTCCATAAATATCCTGGAACTGAGAGCGATTCTATTGTATCTCAGGCATTGGACATACCATCTGAAGGGGCATCCCGTCTGGATTCAAACAGACAATCGGACCGCGGTGGTATATATCAACCACCATGGGGGCACCTGAAGCAGTGAAGCCCTCATGGAAGTGACCTGGTTTTTACTTTGGGCCGGGAAACAGGTTTCGTGCATTTTGGCTGTACACATACCTGGAGTGGCCAACTTGCAGGCCGATCTTCTCAGCAAAACGGTCCTGCATCAGAGGGAATGGTCTCTTGGTCAGAGGGTTTTTTCAATCCATATGCATGCGCTGGGGGATTCCGGACATAGATCTCTTGTGCATCACAACACAATCGAAAGGTTACAAAGTTTGTGTCTCGGTCCAGGGATCCTCTAACTATAGCAACAGATGTCCTGACTCTTCAGTGGTCAGCGTTCAAGCCATTCTGGAGGCTCCTCGGTGGCCAAGAAGAAGCTGGTTCTCAGACATAGTAAGGATGTCAGAGGCAACTCGTGGAGGTTACCTTCACACAAGGGCCTATAAGGCGTCCCAATTCACATGTTCTGGCTTGGACGCCTGGCTATTGAATCCTTTATCTTGGCAGAAAGGGGGTTCTTCTGACATAGCCATGCAGACTATGATTCAGGCCAGGAAGAAGCCTTCATCAATGAGCTACTATAGAGTCTGGCAAACATTACCGCTTGGTGCGAATCCAGAAGGTTTGCAGGTAGAATTTTTTTCTGTTCCCAGAATATTTGATTTTTTGGCAGAAAGGTATTGATGAAGGTTTTCAATTGAGTACTTAAGGGACAGTTATCTGATTTATCTATCTTTTTATTCAGAAACCCATTGCTGTGAATAAATGTATCAAAACTTTTTGTATAGGGAGTCGCTCATGTGCGGCCTCTTCGTAAGCTACTTCTGCCGGTTTGGGACCTGAACTTCTCTTTATCAGCGTCCTCCTTTTGAACTATTGGCAGATGCGTCATTAACCCTTCTAGTGCCAGCTACGTGACTCTCACGTAGCTGCCTCTCCAACCGTTAAGTGCCAGCTACGTGAGAGTCACGTAGCTGAATTTAGAGCCCCATAAAAAAAAAAAGTAAAAAAGATAACAGACTTTCCTGACCCCTCATTTGAAAGTGCCAGCGATTCTGTACAAGAATCAAGTAGTAGATTTTCGCCCCCGGGCTTCTGATCTTCAGGAGGGGGCCTGGAATAGCCCCCCCCCCCCGCCAGCACCGACATCTGAAAAGAAAAAAAAAAGTAAATGTCATTTACTCACCTCGCAGCGCGATGGCTCTCCCCGGGTCTTCTCTTCACCAGGGGGGGGCTCCGATCCCCCTCCTGGGCTTTCCACGCTTCAGGTGAGGGCCCAGAAACAGGCCCTCACCATCCTCTTCGGCCGGCCCCGCCCCTAGCCCCGCCCACTTGATGGCGTCATCCCGCTCCTCGGCTTACCGGCACCCGGGCTCCGTTCTGTCAGTTGTCGGTAGCGATCGGAGCAGGGAGGGTGGCAGGTAGGGAGGCTCTGATCTCCCTGCCTCCCTCCCTGCTCTGATCACTACCGACAACTGTCATCTGCAGCGGCGCGGGACACTGGATGAGAGGTAAGTATAAGTGAAAGAAGAATAATAAAGAATTTTGTGTCTGTGTCTTTTTTTTTTTTACTTAACCCTTTGTGAGCTGCTAAAGGGTCCATGAGACCCCTTATACCAGTTCACAAAGCTCTGGGTATGGCAGGTCACCTGCGGCAAGCGGACTCCATATTTTGTCATACCTGAGGGTCCACGGAAAGGTCTTCCACCATCTAAGTCTACCATCAGCGATGAATTAGACAGGCAGTGGTAAGAGCCTATATTCCCTAGGGGGAAGGATTCTTCTTTTATGACTACTGCTCATTTGACAAGATATTAATTAAAACGGACTATGTCCCATAAAAGTTTTGTTACACAAGTATGTACAATTCTTTCATGTATACATTTCTCGCCCCGAGCCCCGGAAGGCATATAAAGTCACCGGAGTGGAAGCAAGGCGGACCCCTAGACCGACGAGCATCTCGAAGACGGAGGGGGGGCGTCGGTGGGTCCACACGTGACCCGCATGCCACACCTGCAGTAGCGCAATGCGCGCAGGATAAAAAGGTATAGTAGAAACTTTTTATAGGAACTATCTATAACCTATTTATGGGAGAGTTAATATAGTGGAGGAAAATATTCCCCCTATTTAATGTTTTTTAGTGAAGAATCGTCCAATTGACTATAGAATACGCCATTTTGGAAACGAGCCTCCTACAACTTATAAGGTAATACTATAGGATCACATCTATTTCTGAATTCAGTTGAGGGGGTAATATTATACCCCATTTAATATATCATAAAAGCATTACGTTATTTTATTTAAAGGGCCAGGACGGAGTATATTCCTAAACAGATAGTGGCGCCTTTCCATGTTCCTCTCGGAAAAACAATATTTGTATGCACATATACAATATATCAAACAGCAAATAATGTATTGGATTCATTCCTTAAAGGTAAATCAATGATAAATCATAATTTATGTTACTCAAATGAATAGATCGTGTAAAGATTAACATTTTATTAACGAGGACTAATGTTTGCTCCCCTATATACCCATAAGGACATTGAGAAAGCCGGAGCAACAGGAGAAACATGTTTGTCCGAAAGGGGCGTAGAAAGAATCAATTGACTCAATAATAGGGTACAAAACAAAACAATCGACTCGTCAAGATGGGGGGGCAAGTAATACACTCATGTGAATGTATTTGATAGAGGCAAGAAATGTATACATGAAAGAATTGTACATACTTGTGTAACAAAACTTTTATGTGACATAGTCCGTTTTAATTAATGTCATGAACAAAATAAATGTTGTACTTTAAGCAGTAGAAGTGTGGTTATGGCCAAAGGCTTGATATAAAATACCGGGTGGAGCCTGAACCCGGATCTAGCAGAGTTAGATATTAGCCTGACCATATACCCACGAAAGGGAGGGTCACCATAAGGGTCAATTAGGATATGGTTGCCCATTTTCTTTAAATCATTTGACAAGAGCTATTGGAGCTTCTTGGGCTTTTTAGCATCAAGCTTCAATAGAACAAGTATGCAAAGCTGCTACTTGGTTTTCAGCTCATACATTATCACATTCTATAAGGTACAGCCTTTCGTGTGAAGGAATTACATATAGTGGTAATTAGATGGTTTTGGAATGTCTTATTCCTGAAAGGAATAAGGGTTTTTGGAATGTCTTATTCCTGAAAGGAATAAGGGTTTTTGGAGTGTCTTTTTCCTGAAAGGAATAAGGTTTGGGGATCCCACACGAATTAGGGTACTGCTTTTGGAGGTTCCATTCGTCTCTGAATTCTTCTGATGGCCTGAAGTAAAATGGAAGAGAAAAGAAAATTCTCTGAGTACTCACCTGTAGTATTAATTTCTCTTCCATTATTACTTCAGGACATCAGACCCTCCCTGTCTGCTAGGTTACTATGTCCATGTCTTGGATACCTAGTTTTAGTGGAGTGGTAAATATGTAAATAGTTGCTGTAAATAATGATCAGCATTACAAAAAAAAAAAAAAAATTAAACGTAGAGAGGTGTCTTGTATTTTGTCTCCAGTCTTTTGTTTCCAACGGGATAGGTATGACTCCCGGGCAGCTGGTTCTACTGCTTTTCAATTAAACTGAGGTGCATCAAGTCAGCCAGGTGGTTATAGGCCCAGGAGGTGGAGACACACCTTTGTTCTTGCAGACCACACCCTTTGGGAGAGGTTAACCCATTCGTCTCTGAATTCTTCTGATGTCCTGAAGTAATAATGGAAGAGAAATTAGAAATTAATTCTACAGGTGAGTACTCACATAATTCTCTATTTTATTATTGTAGCATATTAGCAACACAATTAAAGCCATCTTGCCTTGAAAAAAAGACCCCCAGTGGTCTCGAAACACGTAGGTGGCCCACAGGGGGGTAGCTGCACCTGGTCCAGAGGATACTTAATCTGAATAGTATTTTGTCTTCACTCTGTCTTTTCTTATGCACTTTATATTGAATATTGGGTTAAAAAAAACTTTTTTGCACATGAAATATTGGTGATCGATGCACTTTCTAGCACTAAGCACTTTATATGTATATAGATTTATTGAATTACAAAGAGAATTTTCATTATTATATATATATATATTTAATTATTGGCACAGAATATTAATGTATGGAGGACATAATGAAATTCAGGTGCAGTGCCCCCTAGTGGTGGATATTACTTACAGCTGGCATATGATTTTAAAGTTTTTAATTGTGTTGCTAATATGTTACAATAATAAAAAAAAAAGTTTTCAAAATAACATGAGTGCAAGTGTCAGGCTCTGCAGGCCTAAGGGAAGGGGGGATTTTGGGGCATCCCCCATAGCTTTGTGGTAGATTGCATATTGGGATCTACAGAGCAGTGCACCACCAATAGAAATTATTATTTAATTTAGTTGGTGCCACCCGCTACAAAACTTTTGTCTCCAACAAGAATATAGGGGAGCCTTATTCCTCCCAGGTGGCTGGGTCTAATACTTTTCAATGAATTGTGGGAATACAGCCGGGGGTATATAGGCCGGGAGGAGCCACACCTTTGTTCTTGCAGTCCATTCCCTTCAGCCATGAGGTTAACACGTGCGTTTCTGAAACTTCTGATGGCCTGAAGTAATAATGAAAGAGAAATCAATTCTACAGGTGAGTTATCGCATAATTATCTTTTTTATGGCTATGATTTCCCAAAATGTTTAAATCCTTAATTTTGTGCTGGAAATACAGGAGCCCATCGCTTGGTCACTACATTTTGTAAGCAGTAAAAAAATCAGGGGGGATGTTACGTTAGGCCTGCTTTATCACCAAAATCTGTATGTGTTCCTAAATGTCATGCTCTTTTTAAAGCTGTATCTACTGTCTATGGCAGGGGCCATCAACCACTTCTTGTAAAGGTCCATTTAAAGGCATCCGGTTAGAGGCGAAGGTCCATCTGGAGGGCTGTCGGGGGGGGGGGTAGATAGAACAAGAAGGGCAAGGGGGGATGGAGAGAGAGCTGGGAGAAGGGATGGGGCAGAACTAAAAGGACAGGAATGAATGGGCAGAGCTGGGGGGGGATACGGCCCGAAGAAAGAGTAGAGGCTGGGGCAAAACTGGGAGGGCAGGAATGGATGGGGCAGAGAAACTGGGCTGGATGGGGTTGAGCTAGGGGGGATGAGATGGTGGTACAGGGATAGATGGGGCTGAGCTGGGGTAGGAGGAAAGGATTGTATGGGGCAAAGAGACCAAGAAACAAAGTTTTTGTGTGTACCTTGAAATGCCACTTCCCATCCATGCACTACTTCATATAGCAATGAAGGTGCCAGGGAGGCATGGCACTGGCAGAGAAACTAAGCACTACATTGCTGATCAAGGGGGCTGTCACGATCAGCTTACCTGTGCCGCGTTCCAGCGGTGTCCCCGTCGCCCCGCCATCCAGGCGCCGGCCGCGCCGGGCGGCAGCTCGCGTGGCTGCGGGCGCGCCCCCTCCTTCTCCTCCTGCCGGCGTGTCCGGCATCAGCACACGTGCTCGCGCGGGTGCGCGAGCACGTTCCCTCTATGCCCTCCGGCGGCGCTGCACTCAGCGTGGCCGCCGGAGGAGGTGAATAAATTATAAAAGAGGCACGCCCCCTTTTCAGTTAAAGGACCTATGAGCCCAGCTGGGCGGCACGCCCTCTATCCTATCTGAAGGGCCAATGAGCCCTGGGTTCAGTGGGGGTTACGCCCCCCTCCTGTTGTGCACTCCTTGTTCTGGCCAATCATTATCATGATCCTGTGTGCACCAATCACAATACTTTCCATCCTATGTCTGTCCCTATAAAGCTCTTTTCCCCGCAGTTGGTTGTTGCCTGTGATAGCGCCTAGACCCTAGCCATTGTTAATCCCTGATATTGATCCTGATTCCTGTTGCCGACCCTCGCTTGTTTGACCATCCTTGATCTCCATTCCTGTTGCCGACCCTCGCTTGTTTGACCATCCTTGATCTCCATTCCTGTTGCCGATCCTCGCTTGTTTGACCATCCTCGATCTTCACTCCAGTTGCCGACCCTTGCCTGTCCTTGGACTCCCACCATACGCTCACATACCGGCTACCCGATTCCACTTCCAGCCGCGGGCTCTCCAGTACTCTGTACCGTAAGACCTCAACCTTTGAGCCATAAAGTCCTGGGGGCAACCGATCCCGAGCAGGCGTGTTCTGCGTCTCGGCAAGCGGGGGCTCCTATAGGTGAAGCTGGCTGCGGAGATTGGGGGTTGAGGTCCTTACCAAGAGAGCTGGAGTTGTCCAAGTGGTAAATTGTGGTTCCGGGAGCGTGATAGGGGCTATTCCGAGCACGGCAACACCGAAGCAACTAAGTGCAGGGCTGTCAGGGCAGGGGTCCGGAAATCTGACGCTGAGGCCCGCATACGGACCCCAGTCCGCCAGTTGAGTATCACTGGTCTATGGCATATCCAGCCATGGGGTTGTGTGGTATTCCTAGTATGTCACACACCCCACTTCCCGATATTCATGACATTGGGAACCCGGCCTGTAGAGGGCGATCTTGCAGAGATGACATGGAAAAAATGAGCCCCTCCTGGTCCATAAGTACTGGGTTCCTCCCACTATTCCTCAGTCTTTTCATCTCTGCAGTCGGCGAAGCATTCAGAAGATGACTCTCCTTCAAGATGCAGGTAGCCGGGTTTCCCCCGGCCCTTTTTTTCTCTATTTCTGTCTGAAACTCTTTAAACCTGTTTGGTTATATTGTATGCCTCCCAGCCCTGGCTGTGTGGTTCAGGCAAAGATAGATACATACACCTTCTGGTGTATACAGGAGTATTACTCCTCCGTGAGACCTAAATGTGGGTAGGTGGCTTCCGGGTTGGTGTTCCCGGCATGGGATGCCCCTGTCCCTTTATAATCCCCTTGTGCCTTATGGGTGCTTTTCTATCCCCTTCACTTAGTTCTCCTTTAACCCTGCTGGGTAAAAAGGAGGGGGGAAGGGGGGGGGGGCGTTATCTGGGCTTATTTGTCACCATGCACACAAAAAAAAAAAGAGATATATAAAATAGGTCTTTATTTCTTATTTTTATTATGTATGTTTTACTATACTATTTAATAGGAAATGTTTTATTTAGATTTTCCTCTCTCTGTCTAGGCAGCATTTTTTGCTTACCTATTAAAGCTCTTTGTTTTCTGGCTGTGTTCAGATTTGAATTTTCCCTCCATTTTTGGCCATGTGATCCTGGAAGTGGGCGGGGCTTAGGCATGCTTTTATTCAGAGAGCACCTGTATGCTCTGTTTGACTTCCTGTTTCCTGCCTCCCTGTGGCCTTACCTCATGATGTGAGCTTATTGCATGGGCTGTGAGTACCCTTCAGCTTGGCTGAAGGGAGTTTTTTTTCTGTCATTTATTTATATTGTGTGCATTTGGTGACTGTTTTTTTGTTTTCTCTGTAGGTATCAACTCCTTATTTAAAGAGGGGGTTTCTCCTGGTCCTTATATAAAAAAAAAGCCCTTAAGCCTTATTTGGGGGTCCATTTGTGTTTCAATCCTCCCACTTGGGACTATTTAAAGGGGCATCCCGGGTAGCAATTGCGTAAATCCCATATATACTTGGCGACTATAATCAATTATAGTATAATACTAAACACCATATGGAGGCATCCCAGGATAACGGACATGCAATTCCCTCTGCACAGACTCGGCAATGTTTTGGATGTGGGGCATCCCTTGTTGGGGATAACGCAATTCTTTGCGTCCCTTGTGCACAATTAACTATTATGCAGCAAACTGAGGCCCAGGCTTCAGGGCCTGCGGCTAAAGCCTCATCTCCTACTCCGCCATGTCTTGTCCGTACCCTCAATGATATTGTCATGGGTGGTGAGTCGCATGCTGATTTATGTGCCAGATTGGCTCATCTTGAAAGATTAATGTCTACCTTTGTGCCTAAGAAGGCCTCGGCTAAAAGAAAGCACTTGACTCATGCTGCTCCGGTAAGGGAGTCAGACAATTGTGAATTGCTTGATTGGTCTGATCCTTCTCAGTTAGAAGAAGGAAAATTATTATGAGGAATCAGATGTTTCTGATGAACAGCAATTTGTTGGTACTGAGATTGAGCAGGGTGAAGCAAGTGTTGTGGATACCCCAAAAGCTCTTGCTCAGTTATTTGAGGTTTTGGTTATTACTCCTCCTGAAGTAGTCCCTCCTCAAAAAGGGGAATTCTTTGGAGTCTCTAAACCTTGTTTAGAATTGATTAAATTATTCTTAAAGAATGGGAGAAGCCTGCGCGGCTTCCTGGCATTCCCTTGGCCTGGGACAAGAAATATCCCTTCCCAGATGATACTGTTAAGCGTTGGTCATCACCACCTGTGCTCACCGCTCTGGGCATGTTTACACTCACTGCACGGATGGGTTAAACGCGGAGGACAAATTCCTATGTGTGCGCAAGCATACAATGGCCATCTATGCATTAATATTTAATTAATTTATAGAGAGACTGGATTTTTAAAAGATACTCTGCTCATGGGTGGATGCCCCTGGGCTTAATTTATCCAATTTTTCTGTGTTGCATTCTCCTGACTCCACTACACTTAAAGATGGAGAGGATAAGCGTATTGATCAAATGGCATGCCACGCTTTTTCCAGTGTGGGCCTTGCTGCCTGTTGGTGCTTCGGCACTCATGACAGTGGCTATTAGGTCTGTTGTGAGAGACCTAATGAATTACTCAGGACTTGATCCGGCCTCTGATGAGTACGCCGCCCTTAAGCGATGTGAGATGTTTGCATCTTTTGTACTTTCTGCCTTAGATGATACTCTGCTCATGTGCAGCAGAACCTCTGCCTTGTTAGTCGCCATCCGGCGGTCAGTATGGTTGCGGCAGTGGGCAGCTGATATTGTAGCTAAGAAATCGCTTACAGCTCTCTCTTTTGTGGGATTGCGCCTCTTTGGAGAAAGAATTGGATTCTGTCACTAAAGGAGGTAAATTAACTCAGCTTAAGAAACAACGTCGTTCCTTTCGTGGAATAGAGGAAATGGACATGGCCGTCCATATCAGAATTGGGGGTCCAAAACCAAATCTGCCACTAAGCCTGCTCAACAATGAGGGGACGCCCTCACCCTTACGGGTGGGGGGATGGCTGCGGTTCTTCTTCCAGGTCTGGGTTCAGGAGGCATCAGACAATTGGGTTCTGGAAGTAGTCTCTTCCGGTTACTAACTGGAATTCGAGTCCCGGCCTCCTCCCAGATTTTTCATGTCCCGGATGCCATCAGATCCGGCAATTGTGCAGGAACTGCGGGCAGCAGTAGCGAATCTGTTAAACATGGCTGTTATCGGCCTAGTGCCTCCAGCTGAAAGGGCTTTGGGGTTTTACTCCAACCTATTCACGGTACCCAAAAAGGACGGCTCTGTCGGCCTATCCTAGACCTAAGGAGACTCAATCAATTTATCCGTTTCGGAAAATTCCGCATGGAGTCTCTGCAATCAACGATCGATGCTCTCCGTCAGGGGGACTTCATGACATCCATAGACATCAAGGATGCTTATTTGCACATTCCTATTTTCCGGGTCACCAGAGATTTCTCAGGTTCTCAATAGAAGACCAGCATTATCAATTTGTGGCCCTGCCATTCGGCCTTACCTCGGCCCCAAGAGTCTTTACCAAGATGCTGGCAGGAGTGATGGCTATATTCAGGGTCCAGGGCATCCGCATTGTGCCTTTTCTGGACGATCTTCTTATCGCGGCCTCCTCCCTCAAACAATCAGAGTTGGACACCAGGATGGTAGTCTCTACGCTAGAGAGGTTCGGATGGGTAATAAGTTACCCCAAATCCTCTCTCTGTCCGTCCAGGGAAATTCCCTTCCTGGGCCTGATTCTGGAATGGTTCTGATTCAGGACTTGATTCGTCTATTCTTGTCCAACCCTCGTCAGTCTATCTGTCTAGGGATGAGACTAGTGGGATTGATGGTAGCTGCATTCGTTTGCCCAGTTTCACATAAGGACGCTTCAGCTCTTCCTCTTGGCAAAGTGGGACAGGTGCCCACTATCATTAAATCAGACGTGTCTGTTGTCTCCCCACGTTTTGCAGTCCCTTCAGTGGTGGGCTGGGGGGGGCTTCTGGAAGAAGCATCAGTTCCAAGGATTGTGGGGGCCTCAGGAGGCTCATTCTCAAATCAATGTATTAGAGCTTCGGGCCATACGTCTTGTTCTACTTCGACTGACCCATTTCTTACAGGGTCTGCCAGTTCAGATTTGGTCAGACAACCGAACAGCTGTTGCATACATCAATCACCAGGGAGGGACTCGCAGTTGGGGTGCCCTCCGGGAAGTGTCTCTAATCCTTCAGTGGGCAGAGATCAATGTTCCCTGCATATCAGCAGTTTACATTCCGGGGATAGAGAATGTGGAGGCAGACTCCCTGAGCAGGGGATGTTCTCGCCAGGGAGAATGGTCTCTCAATCCAAGGGTCTTTCAGTTCCTCTGTCACAAGTGGGGGACTCCACGGTTGGACCTGTTTGCTTCTCGTCACAATCACAAGCTGCCAGCTTTTGTGTCTCTATCCCAGGAACCTCTGGCAGTGGCAGCGGATGCCATGTCTCTAGCCTGGAAGGATCTGGGGTTCCTATATCTGTTTCCCCCATTCTCCATGATCAGCAAGGTGGTGCGCAAGCTAGCACTGGAGGAGGTGCCAGCAATTCTGGTGGCGCCAAGGTGGCCAAGACGTCTGTGGTACGCAGACGTTGTAAGGCTGGCAGTGGATCGTGTCCATCTGCCTCTTCTTCCAGATCTCATCACTCAGGGTCAACTTTGTTACCCCAATTTACAAACGCTGGCTTTGAAGGCATGGCTGCTGAAGTCTCCATCTTGAAAGAGGAAGGTCTTTCTGATGTGGTTATTCAGACTCTTATTAGAGCTAGGAAGACGTCTTCCTCTGTCATTTATTACAGGACTTGGAGGTCCTATATTGATTGTTGTGAATCCAGGGCTTTTGCCCTGTAGAGTATTTTCTATTTCTAGAATTCTGGAATATCTGCAACGAGGTCTGGATATGGGATTACAGATTAGTACTTTGAAAGGGCAAGTCTCTGCCTTGGCAATTTTCTTTCAAAGATCATTTGCTCTTCATCCTTTGGTTAAGACCTTTTTCCAAGGAGTTGCGCATGTGCGGCCTCCCAGAAAGCCTTTACTTCCTGTTTGGGATCTTAATTTGGTGCTTTCGGCTATGCAAGCTGCTCCCTTTGAGCCATTGCAGGATATTCCTCTTCCTATTCTTACTCAGAAGGTTGCCTTTTTGGTTGCTATTACTTCTGTCCGCCGAGTTCCTGAACTGGCGGCTTTGTCTATTCAAGTCCCTTATTTTGAGAGGCATCAAGATAAGGTTGTTTTCCGTTTTAAACTGGATTTCCTTCCTAAGGTGGTGTCTGCTTTCCACCTAAATCAGGATATAGTTCTTCCTTCCTTGTGTCCTAAACCGAGTAACGACAAGGAAAGGGTCTTACATTCTTTGGATGTAGTTCGTTGTGTTAAGTATTATTTAATTACTACCTCGGCCTTCCGCAAGACGGATGCCTTTTTTGTTGTGCCTTCTGGACCCAAGAAGGGTTTTGCTCCTGCCAAATCTTCCCTTAGTAAGTGGATACGTCAGGCTATCATTGGGGCCTATATGGCGAAGGGGAAAGTTCCCCCTTTTCGTGTCTCTGCTCATTCTACTCGTACTATTGGAGCCTCTTGGGCTTTTCAGCACCAAGCTTCTGTTGAACAAGTCTGCAAGGCTGCGACTTGGTCTTCTGTGCATACTTTTTCTAAGTTTTACAAGGTTGATGTGCGGGCCTCAGCGGATGCTGTTTTTGGCCGCAAAGTTCTGCAAGCTGCAGTAATTTAAGTTATGCATTATTCCTTTGGGATCCCCACTCATTATAGACACTGCTATTGGATGTCCCAAGCGTCATGAATATCGGGAAGTGGGGGGTGTGACATACTAGGAATAATACCATTTTGTTTTTTGTTCGAGGGATCCTTTATATGGTGATTATTATTATTATTTCAAATAATTTAACAATTATTGAATATAATTGGCTCTTTTTGTTCTAAGGGATCCTTTATTTGGTATTATTATTCTCATATAATTTTAATTTTATAATTATTGAATATAATTGGCTCTTCCTGGTTCTTCACTGCTGTTTAATAAGACTGAGGAATAGTGGGAGGAACCCAGTACTTATGGACCAGGAAGGGCTCCTTTTTTCCATGTCATCTCTGCAAGATCTCCCTCTACAGGCCGGGTTCCCAAGTGTCATGAATATCGGGAAGTGGGGGGTACAGTAATAACCATTTTACAGGTGAGTATCTCACAAAATGGTATTTTTGTGACCTTTGGCTGATAGTTGGATAGTATTGTGGTTGGTGGTCTGCCAGAATTGTGAAATGTTGCATTGGGCTACATGAGGACTCAAGGAAGGAGTGCCGTGTTTCGAGTTACCGAATCTTAAATGGGCTGCAGGTAAGTTGCTCCGTAGGGTCGTGGAGTCTGCCCGGTAAGGAAAGCTGGGTGTGGCTTTCTGGTTAAGTAGCCCAGTCTGGATGGTCTATAAAGAGACTGATGAGTGACTCATGTTATACCATATGCTAAAGAAATCCTTTTTTTCCTGTTTATTTGGTGAAGAAAATTAACCATTGGAGCTAATTATCCCCGGCTTATGCATGTGTCTATGATGCCCAAAACATCCCGGAGGCTTACAATGAATTGAAATGCTGATTAAGCTATAGCCATTGCTTATACCTGTTGATTTAAGCCTGTCAACAAGACATGATTTCCCCCTAATGGCCTTTAACCAGATACGTGCTGCCTTGCATTTGGGAGTGCAAATGTGCTCAGTGTTTTAGAGTATATTGCATTTGGCAACACGCACACTGAGCAGAGATGGAAGGGATGTAGCTGCTCAGCAACAACATCTGCTGGTGCTGCATTATAACGCCTTGGGAGGAGGAGAATCAGAAGAAGAAGGGTGGATATGTGCCTTGGAGGAGGCAACTGTTCCTCTGCAGCTCAACAGGCAATGGAGACCAGTGTTGAATGACGGTGGCATTTCATCTAATCATCTGGTACCACTTCACACACCAGAACAGCTCCTGGGAAGAAGTGGTATAGGTGTTTTTTGCTTGTGCTGGGACAGGGACTTAAACTTGTTAGCAAGCTTTTCATGATGAATAATGCAAACGCAAAATTTTTATTCAAAACTTGAACCAAACCTGTAGGAAAGCAGCATAGGCTCTCTTTTTTCATTCTAGACAATCTCTTCTGCCCAATTCAAGGCATCCTTTGGCACCATGATGAAAATAATGGTGCATATCTTAGGGTGAGCATCACAAGAAAAACATGGAAATGTACCTTGCAGCATTCAGTACAACATGTTTTGTAAATTAATTGCTACTTTCCCTGGGGTTGCGTGGTTTTCTGCAGGTGTTCCATTTTCTTCTAAAAATCAATAATCTACTGGTAAATTATTCAATATCTGACTTAATTGCTCATTGCGTGTGTCCGTGCTATGCAAATTACATTGTAAGCTCCTTTTTAAAGGGATGGGAACCAATATAAGTTTATGCACTCCGTAAAGAGCTGCAGAAAATGTAAATGCATATGAATGTGGCTCACTGTGCATAAATATTAACCAGGCGACTTTTTGAGAATTTTTTTTTATGACTTCCCTTTTTATCACAGCTGGAATTATATTGTTCAGGCAAAGAAATGCAGAGATCAAAAGGCAGCCGTGACTCTGAATTTAATGTAATAACTATGCAATGTGAAATGTGATTTCTCAATTACCTACAATGTGCCCTTCGTTATTGCATGACACAGACATCATCTTTAGAGGGCAGTGTTGCGTCACTCACAGTATTGTTCAGGATCATTATTTATTCCAAAGGTGTTCCTTTGGAAAGCTGGAAGGATTTTCATTGAATAATTATATGTATACATTATTTTTTTTTTTATTAGCAATGTAAAACATGTTTGTCTACTGTATGTTCATTAGTGCATCAACTCAAATCCAGCTTGATATGTCAAGGCAATGCATAAGATACAAGAATAAAAGCACAATTCCATCGGCACTGTCCACAATCTTCCATTATTGTTAATTCCCAAATATTTTTCAACTATTGCCCTTCTTTCACTAACTGTTGCCCATAGAGGTAAACATGGCTCATAAACTGACCTTGATGCATAATAAAGCAATTTTCTCTGTAGACTCATGTAGATTTTATTAATGGAGAAGGTTTCAGACAGGAGATGGTGGTGTGTGTGTATTGAAGGAGGAAGGAGGGGGTTGAGCGTCCTTGTGCAAAGTGATGGGGGAGCTCTGCTAAAGGATGCAGGTAATAAGTAAGCCGCTCTCACAGTAACCATTTTTCTGTCATGTTAACTGTACTGGATACAATTAGACTACTGAAGACCGAAAATAATAGAGACAAATGCTGTTTCATTTTTGTACATGATACCATGTGAGCATAATTCAGATAGAATAGGTAGAGAGTCAGCAAAGATGGTGCAGTGTCAACCTCTGTACCTCCTGTAGTTATGCTCTGGATTTTACATAGCAGGTTATTGATTTACTGTATTGAAGTAACCGTTCAATATGGATTCTACATGTGTAAATGGTTTTCCCTTGGAGCATTCAAGCATACATTTTGTAACAGGATTTTTGTGTTTGCATTGTATGTATTTATACATATGTTTATGAGGCCCTTGGCCCAGTAGTTTCCCAGGCCCAGTGGAAAGCTTGAGCTGCATCCACTGTCATCCCTGTATAGGGGGAAAGGTGAGTGAAGTGTATGGGGACTACATAGAAAAGATCTCCACACAAATACACAAGTGAGGTAATTAGTGCTCAGAGACAGAGCTATAGAGATCGATTTGTGAAGATCCACAAAACATGACCTGTTGGTGAGCTTTGAGGAGAGGGTTGGGGAATTCTACTTTAGATGATTACCCCTTTTTCTTTTGCAGTGAAAAAAACCCTATTTTTCTTTATTCTCTTCCACCCCAAGGTGAATGAAAATTATAAGAATGAAAGAGGACATTTTCCGATGAGCAAAGGTTGGCCATGTTGCAATTGGCCCACAAATCCTAAATGTCCTGTAGATACCAGGAAACCTCATACAAAATCTTGACCCAATGGTACCTGGTTCCGTCCAGACTTTCGAGAATATTCCCCTCCGTGCCCCCCCTCTGTTGGAGGTGTTCACTTGCCAGAGGCACAATGATACATATTTTCTGAGGATGTGAGGGCCTCACCAGGTTCTGGGACAATGTTAGGAAAATAGTGTTGCTGCTGACGGATATTGACCTGGGTGAGGATCCGGCAGGCTATCTCCTCAACCTCGCCCCCACCTCCATTCGGAGACGGGGCAAGTCCCTACTTGCCCCACTCCTGAATGCGGCCAAGACATGTATCCCGGCCTGCTGGAAATCTTCCGACCCCCCCTACTACCGCAATGTGGCTCGAGAGGGTCAGAGATATAGGCAGGATGGAGGAAATGACGGCCTCCTTGAGGGGGAACCTAGAAAAACACAGGGCGACGTGGCTCGAGTGGGACCGTTTCACCTTCTCGGCGGAATACCTTGACTATTTGTGGGAGTAGCGGATTATATACCGGTGAGGGGCCCTCCTCCCATGTGGTGCTCCTCCCCCCCCTCCCTTTCCATATCCCCCTTACTCCCACCCATTTGGCCCCCCTCTCCCTTCCCTTTCGGCTGTGTGTCTTATCCCCTTCCTTGTGTGTCTTACTGTCCCGTGTTTTCTCCGTTAGTTGTTTATAATTTTGTCTTATGGAAAAGAAGGGGCGTAATATGCAGGTTTCTTGTTTAATTGCTGTATTGTACTTGGTAAGCGAGGGTGGGGTGGAAGGCTTCGCTGGCTCAATGGTCCCTTGGAGCAATGGAAGGTAGAGGGAACGGACCAATGGGAATGGGGTACAGTTTGCCAGCTCCGCGTGGTCAGGACGTAGAGATTGTGCTCCATGTTATTGTCTCAGCTTAATGTCGCCTGCGGATGTTCGTTTATTTGTCGTCTGGTTCACTTTTATTGCTGTAATGAGTATGGGCTGTAATTTATGCTTCTTCAATAAAAATTTACAATTTAAAAAAAAAAAAGAATGAAAGAGAACCTCATAATAATTAGATGGGGAGAAACTCAACCTTTAGACCTTAAATGTTGGAAAAGTCACATGATTCAACAAATAAAGAACAAAACTTTCTTAGCAACAGAAATCAATTATAGAAACACAATAGGCTCGATTCAGAGACAGATACGTGTCTGTGTATGTTTTTGTGTCTGTTTGGCCTTTTTTTTTGTTTTTACATGCGTATGTTCGTTCCCGCTAATGCGTATATGCGCTTTCGATGGACGGATCTAAATCTGATCATTTGCGTTAGTTCGGATCAACATATAAATCTGATATTTTGCATTCGTTCAGATAACTTACGTTAATGGGATGGGCTTGCGTCTGATTCAGAGAGCTGATTGCCGAGGGACCACCGCCCTATAAAACATTTGCGATCCCCTTACCATTTTGCCCTCGGCTAGCTTGCTTTTGACCATGTTTTGCGGCTTTGTGGAGGAATATGAGCGCCTTCAGCTCCAAGGCATTGCATGTGTCAGCAGGGCCGAGGCCAGATTGCACCGGCGACGCATGCATGATGTTCAGTTGTTCGAGCTGACCCGACTTAACCGCGCTTCCCTCCATAAGTTGTATAGTGAGCTGCGGCCATGGTTAGCCCTCACCACAAGGAAGGGGCAAGCAATTTCAGGTATGACCAAGATGCTTGGCTGCCTGCAATTTTTGGCGAACGGCTCGTTCCAGAGGCTGGGTGCCCTCTCTCCGTGGGGATCTCCCAGCCTACGCTGAGCCGCGCGCTATCCAAGTTTTTGGATGGCATGGCTACCATTAGTCCAAAATATATTTCCTTTCCGGATGACATGGTAGCCTGGAAGGTGCTTAAGTTGGGATTTTTTTTTTTAATATCGACGACATGCCCAACGTCATGGGTGCGATCGATTTCACCCACGTTGCATTGGTCCCTCCCGCAGCCGACGAGTACATCTATAGGTAAGTTAAATAGGTCATTTTGTTATATATGTAGTTTAGGCAAACTGTATTGCAACTATCCATTAATCCCTCCTTGTAAAGTGTCCCTGTGAAACACTTTCCAATGTATACCTTAATCCCTCCTTGTAAAGTGTCCCTGTGAAACACTTTCCAATGTATACCTTAATCCCTCCTTGTAAAGTGTCCCTGTGAACCAGTTTACAGTGTATACCTTAATCCCTCTTTGCAAAGTGTCCCCGTGAAACACTTTCCAATGTATACCTTAATCCCTCCTTGTAAAGTGTCCCTGTGAAACACTTTCCAATGTATACCTTAATCCCTCCTTGTAAAGTGTCCCTGTAAAACACTTTCCAATGTATACCTTAATCCTTCCTTGTAAAGTGTCCCTGTGAAACACTTTCCAATGTATATCTTAATCCCTCCTTGTAAAGTGTCCCTGTGAAACACTTTCCAATGTATATCTTAATCCCTCCTTGCAAAGTGTCCCTGTGAAACACTTTCCAATGTATACCTTAATCCCTCCTTGTAAAGTGTCCCTGTGAAACACTTTCCAATGTATACCTTAATCCCTCCTTGTAAAGTGTCCCTGTGAAATACTTCCCAATGTATACCTTCATCATTTTTTTTAATGTAGGCCTTATCAAAACATTTTAATGCTGACCTTAATTAGTCATTAGAATGTTAATCTTTATTTTCTCCCACATACATTTAATCTTTGTTATTAAAACTACTTATGTACTTAGTTACTGTTATTTGGATTGTACAACATGTTTTTTGAGGGTGTTAGGAGTTAGTGTTTGAGTAGTTTACATTGGATTGCTAAATTTTTTAATTTTTTTTTACAGGAACCGCAAAATGAGCAACAGGATAAAGTGCAGGGGGCGGGTTATAGCTGTGCTTTGCTCACGCAGAGCAGAGCTGGGGTCCGGAAAAGGTCAGCAATCCCAGAATGCAGAGCAGCACTGTCAGAAAGCACTTCCTGTTTCCAGATTCCACTGTTTGGACCATACCGGGGGGCACTCCAATATGACCCCAGCAAGGTCATAAACATCATCCTGGCATGCTGCGTGCTGCATAATTTTGTGATCATGCAGCGTGTCCCCCGGTATGTGGATCTGCCCCCCTCTCCACCCAGCCAGGAGGCAGATGAGCATTACACTGGCACACCTAGTGCCTCTGGCCAAGCAGTGCGGGCAAATTTGGTTACCAGCTATTTTGCTTAAAATTTGTTTTGTTTGTTTATGTTATTCTGTTATTTTCACTATAATTTGCCTTTGTGAAGGCCTTTTTCTTTATTTTTAAAAAAAAGTAATGACTTAATTACTAAAAAATTGACACCTGATTTGAGCCTCATGCAGTTTATTTTATGCATGTTTGTTCTTAAAAACCTTCATTAATATCAAAATAACCCAAACATTAATGCATCAACTTAGTCAAGAACAGCTAAAGTCACATTCAATATATTTTATTGAAATATGTACATTTTTAGTTGAAGGACACTCGCAGACTCAAAATGTACATACATAGTATACAAATAGAAATTGGGGCAGACTCAAGGCCCCTAGCAATTGGCCACATCCAGGAGTTGTAAAGTAACGGACTCCAGGCCGAAGTTTCACCGCCCATCAACATCAAGATACATAGGGAGCAACCATTTCCAGGGGAACAGTCGTGCAGGAATACATAGGCCCACATACACACCCTCTCCTGCTCAGCCACATTTGCCACCGGCACAGGTGGAAAGCAGCCATACCTATGCCACATCCACGCCTGTAAGTTTGGGGGCCACCCAGCCAATAACCGCCAGTCCTAATGCCAGTCCAATCTTTGCCATGGGCAAATGTAGTTGTTTCCAAGCCAAGAATGTCCCCCAATATTGCCAACAAACAGGATGAGCCAGCCACCATTTGATTAGACCCAAGCCTGCAGCGTGGCAGCTTGAGCAGCCGCTTCAGTGAGGCTTAAGCTCAGCCATTGGCTAGTGGGGTATGTCAGCACTCTAATGAGCTATATGGGCGAATTCAAAATGAAACCAGCAAAGCCATAAAAAAGGCAATCTTGGTAGCGCTCACCAGACAGGTAAATAGAGTGGGGATGTAGAGGAAAGATGTGGATGCAGGTGTGGCAGATACAGGTCAAATAGGTCTAAATATGGATGTTGCCCATAATAACCTTGTGGTGGGCCTTGGAGGTGTCCCAACACCTGGGCATGTGTGGCATTCATAATCTGCCACTGCTCCAGCATCTGTCTATTGCTTGTTCTAAATTCCTCGAGCATGGCAGCGAAGTTAGTATTTAAGGTGGCCATTTGTCCTGCCATCTGTGTGGTTAAGTTGGTCATTTGTCCAGACATCTGGCTGCTTAAGTTGGCCATTTGTTCACACATCTGGCTGCTTAAGTTGGCCATTTGTCCAGACATCTGGCTGCTTAAGTTGGCCATTTGTTCAGACATCTGCCTGTTGCTCATCCTAAATTCAGTCAGCATGTTGGTGAATGTATTATTGAAAGTCTCGAATTGTGCAGTAATCTGCTCTGTGGTTCGTTGAGTCACCTGCCGAAAGTAACGGCTGTCATGGCGCCATGCTGATTCCAGGATCGGCACGGTCGACGTTGTTGACTACGTCTTCCAATTCCCCGGGTTTGAGCACCTGCAGATGCTGGACCTCTAGGGTGAGCAACAGTCCCAGATGTGCTCGGCAAAACCTCTGCAGCAGAGCTACCACTGGGGACTGTAGGCTCAGTCTCAGCCTGCTGCCCACGATGGGCTGGCAGCATGCGTCCAGCTTCACTCTGCTGCAGAGGATTTGGTGCAGTAGGATGCTGGGACAGTGGCAGATTAGGTTCCAGGGGGGGTCATTTCAGAAGGTCCCATCAGGCTGGCATCCTCCTCCTCCATCTCCTGGATTTCATCCATCAGTGTGTAAGTCTGTTGGGATATGTGAAAAAACTTTTTCAGTTTGGGCCCTAAATATATTTGTTAGGCCAATTAGTCATGTGCATTCACATGCATCAGCAGTTTAATCAAAGTCCACTTACCCTATATATCTGTTCCTGGGTCCTAGGCAACAGGGAAGTAGACAGCATGCTCAAACTGGAGGAGGCTTTAAAAAACACGTGGCCAAGCAGGAATGCCAACTCCCCCAACGGTCCAAGGTGACCTTCACTATGAATGTCAGTATCTCTTATATGTATGCCTCACCCTGTACACACAGATTGGTCACCTTAAATACTACAAACATGCATGTACTGCATGTTAGGAGGCTTTACAGATCCCAAATGGTGCATTAGGGGCCCACAGTCAGCTTGCAAATAGCATTTGGCTTCAGAGTATGCTGTTGTGCATTCTTACTATGTAGACCTTTCCCTGACCCCAGCTCAAGTTTGTCTGACCAAAGCACAGCTACAACCCAAGTGGTAGAAAGACAAAGAAGTAAGTGTTGTCTATTATTGACTATATTTACATCACATGCAATGCTTTGGTAAGATAAAGAGTTTAATAGTGAGCATAAATACTGTCCAAGGTCGTGTATGGCCTGCAAACCTTTTTCAGGACCCTTAACTACTACACCCTGGGAGAGTGGCCATCAGGAATGCCATTCCTCAGACATTAAACACCCGGTTAAAACAGTAACCTCCCCTCAAAGCCACTCCCTAGGGGCATGTGTTCATATGGGCCTGTGAGCCTCATTTCACACGTTTCCAATAGTTCACATTCAAACAAACATTACTAACCTGCAGGAATGGTATGGATGTCCATGTCCTGTCTGCCAGAGAGGCCTTCTAATGCGACGGGGTGTATTAATGCGAGGACCATCTCCTCAGCTAGGGTATATTGTAATTTGGTGGGGAAACCTCCGCCAGTTTGTAAGCTGAAAAATTGAGGTTAACAAATTGTGGTCATTGTGGTGAATACAACAAGCAGCAAAATGCACAACTCAAATATGTACCTGTGATTGCGCCGTTTATTCTGTTTCTTTCGTACTGCATACTTCAGGTCAGATATTTTGCGCTGTATCTGCTCCACATCTTTCCTCTCGTCCCCGCTGCATTGACCTGTCTGGTGAGCTCCTCCAAGATTTAGGTATTTCTCATTTCGCTGGTTTATTTTGAATGTCGCCCATATAGCTCATCATAATGAAGTGTGAGGCCACTTGCCAATGCGAGAGTTTGAGCCTCACCAAACTTGCCACTCAACTGGCCTCATCGCAATGTTCGGCCTAATGCTTGCTCTTCTGGCTCATCTATGTTTGTTGGCAATTCAGGGGACATTCTGGGATGGCTCTGTGGTGATGAAATGGGTGACACGTGGCTTGAAAACGACTGGACTGGACTCGCAATAGGACTGGGGGGTCCTTGCCTGGGTGGCCACAGAACTTCCAGGCGTGGATGTGGCATATGTATTGGTGGTTTCCACCTGTGCCAGTGGCAAATGTGGCCGAGGAGGAGAGGTGGCTTGATGCAGAGCCCCCCCCGTTCAGCTATCCCGTGCGTTTTCCCGTTGGTTTTGGGCTTTGATCGGGTCAGAAAAGGGTGCTACATTGATTTTAGTGTGCGTTTATGTGCTCAGGTGTGCGCGCAGCCGCCTTTCCGATTGTCGGCTCGCACAAGGCTTTTTTCCGGCAAAACGGACGCCTCGTTCATTGGCCCGTTTTTTTCAGTGATGCAGAGCCTTGATTTCCGATTGGAATCAGCCTAATAAAACGGGGCCGCCGAGCCTTCACTTACGGGCAGTCTGACCAGCCGTATTGGAGCTCCGTGCTTTTTGGGAATGCATTCCTCTGTGGGCCAACATCAAAGGCGCCAGCTACGCCGTCTGGTAGTTCTGAGTATGGCAGAAACCAGGCTGCAGCGCACGCCTTTGGACATCGATGGCATGAGTGACGTTGACCTATTCAAGCTCACCCGCCTTAACCGTGTTTCTCTCCATGCCTTGTATAGCGAGCTGCGGCCATGGTTAGCCCCCACCACCAGAAAGGGGCATGCAATTGCAGGTATGACCAAATTGGTTGGCTGCCTGCAATTTTTGGCAAACGGCTCGTTCCAGAGACTGGGTGCCTTCTCCGTGGGGATGTCCCAGTCTACGCCGCTGAGCCGCAGCCTAACCAAGTTTTTGGATGGCATGGCTACCCTGGCACAGAATTACATTTTTTTCCCTCAAACAGGGGAAGCCTGGAATGCGGTTAAGTTGGGCTTTTATAACATAGCCGACATGCCCAACGTCATTGGTGCAATCGATTGCACACATGTCTCGCTCATCCCCCCTGCGGACCAGGAATATCTGTTCAGATATGTGGTTTGGTTCTGCTTTTTTTCTGGTTAACAAACATTTTTTAAGGCTCACACTAATTCCACTGTTGTTTTGCTTGGTGCAGGAACAGGAAGATGGGCCATTCCATCAATGTTCAGGCAGTGGCGGGCCCTGATCTTCAATTTTTCAGTCTGTTTGCTGGCTTTCCTGGTTCCAAGCATGATGCGCACATTTTGAGGAACTCCAGCCTCTATCAACGGTTTCAATCTGGAGATATTTCTGGAGGATGGTTACTGGGTATGTGTATTAAAGTTGTATTTGTTGGCCCCCAGGTTTGAATGTGGATTTGCCACTACCCCACTAATCTGTGAGACCTTTCCTTGAAACTTGAAAATGTTTTTTTTTTGTTTGTTTTAAAATTAATGGGTGAAAGGATCCACCACTATTGGTTTATGTTCTGGCCCTCTTATCTAAGTAGCATTACACAGACATTTTTAATGAGTGTACAGGTTGCATGTGTTTGTAGGCTCATTAAAAATGTCAATTCCTCCCACCATACCTAGCTCACCGATTTGTCCCTGTGTACTAATGTTTCTATGCACACCTAAACCTTTTTTTAGCCATCCACCTTATGTTTGTCTTTTGGATTTTTGCAGGTGACTCAGGCTATCCCTTGTTACCATGGCTGCTCACACCCATCCTGCACCCATCTTCCCAGGCACAGGAGCGCTACAACACAGCCCATAGGAGGTCTCGCTCTGTGGTGGAACGTGCCTTTGGGTTGTGGAAGATGCGTTTCCGATGTCTGGATCAGAGTGGGGGTTCTCTTCAGTATCAGCCTGGCAAGGTTATCCAAATAATTATTGCTTGTGGGGTCCTGCACAACCTTGCCATTAGAAGCAGGATTGCTCGATATACTGACCTGGGTGCAGAACCTTTACCTATTTCTGACGAGCAGACCCCTCCTTACACTGGTACACAAAGTGGGCCAGCACACACAATCCGTGCCGACCTTGTGGCCAATGTATTTTCTTGAAACCACCCCCTGTCTGCAGGCTGGGGAAGATTAAATCACACCTAATAAGTGTTACATGCTGGTCAAAAAGCGACTCTAAATGCATTTGGGCTTTACCTCTGCTGCCGGCGCATGTCCATTTTTGGACAACTATATGATTTCAGGTCCACAACTGTCCGCTTGATTTGTTCAGTATCTCGACGGACAGAACCCCATAATGTACCCAAACAGCATTGGCAACAGCCATGCTTTGTGCTTAGCAAAAACGGGCTGTTAGGGACCCACGGCGTCGTTAGCGCCCACATGGGTGTGTGTTGTCCCCTGCATCACTTGAAATAGATGGTTGGCTATCTGGGGAGTCGTGTGTGGTTTTTGGGCTTAGGGGGGAGGTTGAGGGTGTGTATGTGCTGCTCTGGGTTAATGTCTGGGTTCCTGGTGAGCTATCAGATGTTGAGCTGCATGTGTTATCTGAGGTACTGGAATTGTGAGTACCAGAGTGTTGAGGTGGAGGGGTGGGTGACCTTGGTGGGGTGTTTGTTTTGGCAATACGCTTACCCTTGCTGATGTGTTTGGTTTTGTGGGTATGCTTGGTGTGTTGAGGTTGAGTATGCTGCAGGATCTTACTAGATTTAGCACCCTGGTGTGTTTGTTTATTTTTTTCTGGCAGGGGTGAATGGGTTAATGTCTCCTTGCTCCTGCGTTTTTGGGAATGTGCCTGTGTCTGTGGAGTACCCACCGTTTTAGTTGGTGCATGTTCTGCATGTGTGTTGTGCCTGCTCTTCTGTTTTATTTAGAATGAGGCATGTGTGCGGCTGCTATGTGCCTTTGGCCTTGCTTGGCTATTTTTGCTCACTTTAGGTCTGCCCATATTGATATGGTATCCCACACCGAGCGGAGTGGCTTGTTCTTTAAATATGTTTCCCGTGTGGGCGTGCCCAACAGCGAGTGCGCGCACGCACGCACGTCACCGCGGGGGAACGTCAGAGCTATACCTTGGTAAAGAAGACAAGATGTCGCCCGCCATCTTTACCCCGGAGCAGGACGACATCATCATGGATGTGAGTATGCAAGCGTGCGTTTATGTGCGCGCACACATTCCTTGTAATAAAAAAAAAAAAAAAGCGCAAGAATAGTCTGAAACAACTTAGTTTGTCACGTTACATAACAGCCCACCTTAGTTTAACACATGTACGCAGCAACAAACTAGCCTACATGCAGATAGCAGAACTAGGGCAATGTGAGGCAGCAAGAGGTTAATAAAGTGACTTGAGTTAGGCCAGGAAACTTGTTAATGTATTTGGTGGATTAATGGTGTGTCCTTGTATTTTTTAATAACAGATGATGCTGGGGGCGTGGCCTGGCGCGCGAATGGAGCGGTTGTAAATCTCTGAGCTCCCGACCCCGCCGAGAGAATCACCTCTAAAAGCGACTTACCAGCAGCTGAACCTGGATTGCAGAGTGTTCCATGAGGGGCAGAAGAAGGAGAGAGACAAGAAAGCCCAAGATCGCGAGCTCCCGAGCCGACATAGCGGCGGAGATGGACGGAGGGAGGCACGTGGACACAGACATGGCGCCGGTCCCCACCTCGCCGGAGACAAGAGACACGGAGGAGACCGGGGGAGCAGCTGCACGAGGCGGGCGCGACGGCGGGACACATCGCTCCGCGGAGAGAGAGGCAATTGAAGCGAGCCTCGATAACTGGCCCCGGGTGTCGGGCGCAGACTCGAGAGGGGAGGGGCCCCCGCCGGCGGCGACACATGCGGCTCCGAGCCGCACGCAGCAGTCACAGAAGGCGATGCAGCACAGCAAGCCTCACGGAGGTAAGAGAGGTGGCGGTGGTGGGAATCAACCGGCAGAACCATCATATAGCTCCGCAAGCAGAGACCCGGAGGGGAAGGAGGGGAGATGTAGTGATAGCACCAAAATGGCGTCGCCGAGCGCAAATCAGTCCCCCCTGCCTACACAGGCAGATCAAGATCATGAGCCTGGGGAGTGGAGGGAGGTGCGCAGACGGTCCTACAGGCCAAGATTGTTAAATAACACAGCCAAAAGCACAGCAGCCCAATACTGCCCTAGCGATCCCTGCCTGCAGCAGGAGGAGAACCCAGGGCCGCAAGGAATTCCCCCTGAGGAGGACAGAGAGAAGCCCCAGACCACAGAGGCCCCAGACCGTCGCTGGCCGACCAAACAGGCTCCCAAGACAGTGAGAGAGGCCCCAGCTGTGGGAAAGCTAGAGGCTTATGGCTTCACTTTTTCTGACCGCCTACAAAGATCGGCGACAAGACGTACGGGGTTACCAGACCATTCAACACCCCAGCCGCCCCACCCCCTCACGCAGAGAACGCAACGGGCCAGAAGTGCTCCAGAAGAGCCGGGGCTGGGCAGCGATCCCTGGCCGACATTTGCAGCGTCCCCAACAAGAGGCAGCGGGGGAACGGCGGAGTACACTCTAGACGCCTTGCCTCGGTCGTGGCCAGAGAGGGAAGAGTCGCCTTCACTCAGCCCACCAAGAGAGGTGCACACTGTTCCTCGGGAATTTACATCACCCCCCGCCTCGGTCTCCACACCGGTGATTGAGCTTCCATCCCCGATCTCAAGTCCAATCTCGCCGGCGGCAGCAACGGCAGTCGGAGGGAGTGTGAGAACAATGGGAGACAGCAGCATACACCAGGAGACGCTTTCCTTCCTTAAGTCTATCCCCACCAAAGCAGACTTTGAGGCACTGATCAGGAGATACGAATCGGCCTGTAAAAAAGATATAGCGGAAGTAAGAGGTCAGCTTCAGTCGCTAGACACTAAAGTCTCCTCCAATCACTCAGCCACAGAAGCAGTACTGGCTGATATGGCGGCCAAGATTGAGAGTCAAAATGTGCAAATCTTGCAACTGCAACTTCAGCACGACGACCTTGAAAACAGACACAGACGAAATAATCTCCGAGTGCGAGGTATCCCTGAGGCTACATCAGGAGAAGACGTCAGACAAATAATTACAGCAATCTTTAACCGACTGCTTGAAAGAGAGGCGGCCACTCCGATTGAGATCGACAGAGCGCACAGGGCGCTGGGTCCACCAAGCAACGACCCGTCCCGACCAAGAGACATTGTTTGCCGCATTCACCACTTTACGACTAAAGAAGAGATCGCACGGCGGGCTTGGAGGCACGGTCCGCTTGATTTCGACGGAGCTAATGTCACCATATTTCCAGATCTCTCTAGACGCACCCTCCAAATGCGTAGGCTCCTACGGCCGGTTCTTGACGTGATACGGAACGCTGGAGCATCATACAGATGGGGGTTCCCCCTCCACGTGATAGTCAGCAGAGGTGGAAACTCCTTCACCCTCCGAGCTTACCAGGACTTAGAGGGACTCTTTGCGTTTCTCAACGTTAACCCGGTCCCGGTGCCAAACTGGCTGATGCCTGCTGCCCACTTTCCGCCTCAGAGACGGGAGAGCGCTGCATCTAGGAACCGCAGAGCCAGTAGATCAAGAAGACCGAGAGAGAGACTTCCGAGACCCAGAGATAATGAGCAGTAGGCTTGCTCCGATGCCTGATAGATGCTGCCCTCTCAAATCCTTCTCCCTTCAATCGCACTGTTCTGGTATTAGCATTCGATTGCAGAAGTTGCTTACTGTTGTTTAAAGTTACTAGCCTCTCTCGGTGGGGGAGGTGGCCTCCAGCGCTCGCCGCCGGACACAGTTCCCCACTTAGGCCAGTCTCTGTTCTCTCCTGCTTAGGGAGAGGCCACAGACTTAGCGAGACCGCTAATTAGTTGTCCCTCTTTCAGAGAGGTCTGACCGGTATAACCGGTGCCATCTGTTTCGTTTATAATTTGAATTGTTTGTTGTTCAATTTTTCTTTTTTTTCCCACCCTCCTGCCTTCTCCTCACCCCTTCCCCCTGTCTCTTCTCCATTGCTTTCCCCGTCTGTCACTCTACTCACCGCTCACCCCGACACCTTCCCCCTCTCCCGCCACTGACAGCCATCATGGGAGAACCTAACCTGATTTCTTTCAACGTGAAGGGACTGAACACCCCGGAGAAACGGAGACAGATTCTGAGAAATCTTAAGGCATTGAAAGCTAACGTGGCCTTTCTACAGGAAACGCACTTTAAAGCAGCAAATCCGCCCACCATGAGAGATAGAGCGTTCCCGGTCTCCTACCATAGTTACTCTCCGGACTCCCGAACGCGGGGGGTGAGCTTGCTAATATCGAGGTCAGTACCATGGGAGGAGATGGGTGTGCTGAGTGGTGGAGAGGGGAGGTGGCTCATGGTCAAGGGGAGGTTGTGGTCGGAGACCTTTACCCTGGTAAACATTTACTGCCCAAACACAGGACAGGTGGACTTCCTAGAGGAAGTTCTAGATACTATGGCGTACTTCGCAGAGGGAAGGGTGGTAATCGGGGGGGACCTTAACCTCACTCTGGACCCGATAATCGACACCTCCAAGGGTCACACATATCTCCCTTACTCCAAACTGAGAAAGCTCAAAAGGCTATTACATACACACCAGCTAGTAGATCCATGGCGAATACTCCATCCTAACGGTAGAGACTACTCGTACTACTCACCCCCACACAATATGTACTCCAGAATAGACCTGTTTCTTATCCAACACCACACATTACAGCGAGTCAAAAAGGCGACCATAGGCAATATTGTGCTGTCTGACCACGCCCCAATAGGCCTCACATTGCACGCACACACCCAGTCGCCTCGGTCGTGGGATTGGAAGCTAAATAGCTCACTCATCCAGGACGCTGTGTTCAGAGAGACCTTCCAGCAGCACCTAAGGGAGTACTTTTCTAGAAATAACACACCAGGGTCTAATCCTGCGGTAGTCTGGGAGGCGCACAAATGCGTTGCCAGGGGACTTCTGATTCAGCAAGGGGCCAGGAAGAAAAAAGAAAAGGGCAGGGCCGTAGGCGAATTAATAGGGGAAATTCAGAGGTTGGAAGCACTACATAAGCAGTCGCTAGCATCTGAACACCTAGCGGCTCTGACCTCCCTCAGGGACCGGCTACGTAGATTAAGTAATGACTCCGCAAAACTCCAACTCATCAAGAGTAGGAAAACTTACTACGAGTCAGGTGACAAATGCGGTCGCCTGCTGGCCCTGGCCCTGAGGGGAGAAAGAGCCAAAACATACGTCCCCAAAATACAGGACAAAACGGGAAACATGAAGCATAGAGCAGCAGAGATCGCCAGGGTCTTCGGGCATTACTACAAGGAATTGTATAACATACCTGTTGATGGGGCGGGTGAGAGAGCGCCAGATATAGCGGCATACCTCCGGCGTTCTGGGCTCCCTAAACTATCATCGGAGATACTGAGCGAACTGGAAGACCCGATTTCCCAGGAGGAGTTAGCCAAAGCTCTAAAAGATTCGGCCACGGGGAAAACGCCGGGACCGGACGGGTTCCCCCTCCTATACTACAAGACTTTTGCAGGGATATTATCACCCAGAATGTTGAAGGTATTCAACTCAATGGGCTCGGGCAACATATTCCCCAGAGATAGCCTGTCGGCGCGAATCACAGTAATTCCTAAGGAGGGCAAAGACCCCACACTCAGCTCTAGTTACAGGCCAATATCCCTCCTAAATGCCGATATCAAGCTTTTTGCAAAAATATTGGCATCCCGCCTAGCTACCCATCTCCACCACGTTATACACCTGGACCAGGTTGGATTTATGCCTCATAGGGAAGCCCGGGATAACACCACAAAGACACTAAATCTTATGAATCTGGCGACTCAGCGTAACCTCCCCATGCTTCTCCTATCAACCGATGCTGAAAAGGCATTCGATAGAGTGCAGTGGGACTTCATGTTTGGAGTCCTAAGACACATTGGACTGAAAGATAGCATGCTAGGCTGGATAAACAGCCTATACCATGGCCCTTCCGCAGTAGTGGGGGTGAACGGTGTGAACTCGGAGCCTTTCGACATTGGTAATGGGACGAGGCAGGGATGCCCCCTGTCACCCCTGATCTTCATCTTAACGTTAGAGCCTCTTCTCTGTACTATCAGAAACAATCAAAGCATACAGGGCATACGCCTACCCTCTGGACACTGTAAAATAGCAGCGTATGCAGATGACCTGCTATTCTTCGTGACCAGTCCGGAAATATCCCTCCCAAATTTAATTAAAGAACTTGAGACATACAAAGGCCTCTCCGGCTACAAAATAAATATGCAGAAGTCGGAGATCCTTAACATAAACCTCCCGGCGAATAGGGAAACTAATCTCAGCCAATCATTCCCGTTTAAATGGGCACGAGATCATATCACGTACCTGGGCACAAAGATAGGAAGGTCCCTAAATAGGCTATTTGAACTCAACTTCCCCCCACTCTTGAAAGCCTTTACCAACGATATAAACACATGGGCGCACAAAAGGCTTTCATGGTTTGGGAGATGTAACTCACTAAAGATGAACTTACTGCCTCGCCTCCTGTACCTAATACAGGCTCTCCCAATTGAAATCCCTGGTTTCTTCCTCCGGAGGATTGGCATAGTGTTCTCGAATTTTGTTTGGCTGGGCAGGAACCCGAGAATTGGCAGAGGCTTGCTGACCAGACCCAAAGAGGAGGGAGGGTTGGGGGTGCCGGATCCTGGACTATACTACGCTGCCGCTCATCTCACTAGGGTGGTTGACTGGAACAGGCACACTGAACACAAACAATGGGTTCAGATCGAACAACAGAGCTCAGTGATACCACTAGGAGGCCTTTCGTGGGTGGCAAGGCGGGCTGTGAGGCAGGAGCTGTTGCACCCAACAATAGGGGCTACACTTAAGATATGCCATAAGTTCCTTCAGCGTGACAAAATTTCTCCCCCTCTTTCCCCGCTATTCCCGATACTCGGAAATCCAGAATTTACGCCCGGGATGAGTGGTGGGCTTGCTGACCAATGGATTAAAAGGGGTATCTGCCGGGCCAAACATTTCAGTCACATTAGCGATAACACGCTGATGGAGAGACTTGCTGAGACGCATAGACTTCCGAAGTGGGACGCGTGGCAGTGGAGGCAGCTTAGCCACTTCCTACATTCCCTTAGACACCAGCTGCTCCAGCTAAGGGAATCAACTAGTTTTGAGAAGCTGTGCGAAGAGGAGGGTCCTGCTAAACACACTCTCTCTCTGGCCTACAAAATTTTGTTAAATGCACAAAACCAGGGGGATCCCCCATGCTTCGCCAGATGGGAGGAGGATTTGGGAGTTACATTTTCGCCAAAGCAACGTGAGAAGATTCTCGACCTGGTCCACCGGACCTCGACATGCACTAAGTATAAAGAGTGCAATTATAAGATACTCATGCGTTGGTATAGAGTTCCGACACAGCTCAATAAATGGTTCCCATCTGTCCCCCCGCTGTGCTGGAGATGTAACTCCGACCGTGGCGACCTTCTACACACTTTCTGGTCGTGCCCATCTCTACAATCGTTCTGGAAGGGGGTCAGGGAAGTGGTGCAACGCATGACCGACAGAGAGATCCCATGGGACCCTGCCTTCTTCCTCCTCCACCACTCGGCCATACCCGCCAAGAGCTACCGGAGATCGGTGGTGCCCCAATTGGTTAATGCTGCAAGGGCGTGTGTCCCTTCGCGTTGGAAGAGTCAGTCACCTCCGAGCATCACACAGTGGCTGGATAGGGTAGGTGAAATTGAAAGATTCGAGGGGATGATAGCGGCTCAGCGGGAGTCGGAGGAAGCACACAGACTTAAGTGGGCCTATTGGGTCGAATTCACAATGTCACAGGCATACAAGGACCTACTGGGGGCAGAGGCGTAATAGGTGGAATGGTCCACAGTGTAGTATCGGTCCTGCCCCTCTCCGCCATAGTTCCTCTATTTTTTCTTCCCCCTTCTTGTGTCTCCCCTCTTTCCTCCCTCCTGCTGCTACCCCCTTCCTCTCCCACACCTCTTTCCCTCCCTCCTCGACTGTCTAGCCAAACATCCCACCTTTCACCAACTGTTTTTGTATTAGTTTGTGTTAATGATAGCTTGGAGACACAGTACCTGCCTAAAAACTGCTGAGACTGGGTTGTTTGGTTATAGGCCACGGGCCCGGGGGGCAACCCCTCTATGTTCCTAAGAGCCGCCCGCACGACGGCCTTTGACGCAGGCAGTTATTATTGATCTGACTTTCGCAGAGCCAATAGTGAGTGTCGATTGGTTGTTTAGTTTTACACCACAAGAGCCGGGACATGTCACCGGCCTCCCGTATGACCCTTGTCAGACACAAATACGTTGGTGGCTGCATGCACTTGATTGTTCTCCATCTTGTTACTATGCTACCCATGTGTCATGTAATCTGTCTGATTATTTTTACTGTATATTGAAAATTCTAAATAAAGAATATATAAAAAAAAAAAAAAAAAAAATAACAGATGATGCTGAGGAATCGCTACGACTTCCTGCCGTCAGATTATGACAAACGGACGTTGGCCCTGGAGGTGGTGGACGCTATAGAACGCCGATCCCAAACCACCTATACCTTCACCCAGATCGCCCAACACTGGTCTGATTTAAAAAGAAGGCATAAGCCCCGGGTGAGGCGGCACTTCGCAAAACATTTCCCATGTAAGTGTTTAAAATGTAAATGCACCTATAACCCTGGCATCGCCTGGGCGTGGTTTAATGATTGTGTTTGTATTTCAGCCCATGAATGGAATATACGGTTCCGCCCCACCCGGACCAGGACACGCAGCCCAGTGTTGGGCGAAACAGGGGAAGGTGTAGGTGGCCCACCGCCAGGGTCAACAGCCACCCCCTCCTCTGTAAGTGACTCGGAGGAGCCGCTGGACCTCAGCATGCAGGGGAGGGGTGGATCTGACGGCAGGGAGTCGAGCAGAACAGAGCCTCAACCGGACTCCGGTAAGGGAAATATAGTTAGATATGTTGCAATACATGCATTAAATACAGATACTCATGTGCACTATTGTTGTAGATTCAGACGTCGCTGGAGCATCCCAAGGGATGAGTGAGGAAGGGGGCGAGGAGGAAGAGGTTGCTGGGGAAGGTGAGTAGATTGATACCTAGAAGCCTAACTTAATATTATATTCATGAAAGAACAACAGTCTCCAATATCAGTGTGTTTGTCATCCATACAGATTCACAACAGCAACAGAGAGAGGCTGAAGGGAGACTCCGCCCCCGACGCAATGTGCGGCCAAAACCTTGTAAGTGGTGTTTATTTAAACTAAAGAAAATGAGCAAACAATTCCATTTGAAAACTAAAATTCAGAAACATTTCCAAAATAAATTATAAAAAAAAGCCCTTAAAGCGGACATTAACTCTGAATAAGAGTCTATCTTAGATATTGCCCACAACCTGTACATACAGATTCTCCACCTTACAAATCATCTTACCAACCTTTTCCAGAGCACAGCTCTGCTCTGTGTGAGCAAAGCACAGCTATAACCCACCCCCTGTACCTTATCCCACTCTCCTCTCCTCAGTAAGTGTGATGCTTCTGAGTCAAGATGGCGGCGCACGTATCCTAAATTCCTGAACTGAGTTGCAGCCCAGTGGGGGAAATAATAATAACTGATTGACTAAAAACTTACTATATATTAGTTTAAGATGCTGCGGAATCTTTTTAAAAGAGTTTGGGCTTTTCAATAAATCACGCAGAAGGTCCGGTTTGAAAAGGGCCCCAAAAAAACAACGCACAACCAAACCAAAAAAAAAATGCTAAACGAATGTTGTTTTTCATTCACAGATCAAAGATTAACACACCCTCAAGACCCCGAGGCCTAATTTTTTTTTAATTTGACAAATGTTAAAATTTTAATTTTTCTATTTTATGCAAAAAAAAACGGAAACAACCAAAAAAAAAACGTTTTAATAAAAAAAAAAATAATTATATTTTGAGAGTTGTCTTTCCTGCAAAAGTACACACACAACATCAGCACACATTTACATGACACAAAAGGTTTAGATATGGGACAATAAATCAGAAAAACTCACAAAAAATTAAGGTAAGCATTAATGGCAAGGAAGAAGGAACAACCAAGGAGATTAAGGTATGCATTAAGGACAAGGAAGAAGGAACAAACAAGGAGATTAAGGTATGCATTAAAGCCAAGGAAGAAGGAACAAACAAGGAGATTAAGGTATGCATTAAAGCCAAGGAAGAAGGAACAAACAAGGAGATTAAGGTATGCATTAAAGCCAAGGAAGAAGGAACCACAAAAAATGTATTTAAATATATATATATATGTGTGTGAAATTGGCAGTTGTTGCCATATGTATATTCCAATGGAGGTTGAGGGATGTGCGCTTGCGTGTAGCCAGATTGACAACTGAAGAGCCATGGAGATGTAAGTATACTTGAAAAAAACACCAAAATGGAAGGACAAATACGACGGAAAGTAAGCAGGTACGTTCAAAAAGCAAGGAAAAAGCTGGGAAAAACGGGCCGCCCGTGTGAACGGGAACGGAAGCCCCAATCAAATTGAAGGCACCCGAGAGAGCAAAAAACACTTCCCGAGTGAAGTCAAATTGACGGATCAGTTAGGGAGCCATTCCGACGGAGGCTCTGCATCACATTTGAGCCACGATTCAAACGGGAGCCCCGGACAATCGGAAGGTTTTAAGGTCAGTTCAGGGGAGACTCTGCATCAGGCCCAGGGTGTGCTTTGGGGGGGGGGGGGCATTGGGCCCTGTGCCTCTTTGTTCCCTTTGAAGTTGTGTTCCGTTTCTCATGTGATGTGCTTGCACGTGGAGCAGGAGAGGCTGTGCTGGTTGGGCTGGGGCTTCGGGCCCGCTAGCTCTAAGTGGGCTTGGCACTGGTGCTCCTTTTGGCATGTGATGTGCTTGCACATGAAGCAGGAGAGGCAGTGCTGGTTGGGCTGGGGCTTCGGGCCCGCTGGCTCTTAGTGGGCTTGGCACTGGTGCTCCGTTTATGAAGGGATGTGGTAGGGTGGGGAGGAGGAGAGGGTGTTCTTGGTGGGCTCAGGCTTCTCACCCTCTGCTTCTTTGTGGCCTTGTACGCCGTCGTACCTGCCTGCTTGGATGTGGGTGCCTTCTTCTTTGATGCTCCTTCCTTGCTTTTGGTTGGCGGTTTTGATGTTCCAGGCTTTGTGGCCAATGTCGCCTTGTGTTGGCCACTTTGGCTCCAAATTTTCCGCACCTAGCTAGACGCTTGGTGTGACCGAGTGGTCGGACGGGAGGAAGAAGTCTCCTCATGCCGCTGGGCACTTTTGCTGGTGGCCTCCTTTGCTGGTGTTGCCTTAGCGCTCTGTTTTTTTGGTACCATGCTGACAATCTCAAAGAGAATGAGCTGTGTGTACATGACCCTTTAAATACTAATGATTGGGTATGACACTTATGCGTTCGCGTGTGTACGGCCGTTCGTCGGGCCGTGCAGAACCCGGAAACCGCTGGGGCATTACTTATCTGCTGCGGACAAAAAACAAGATGGCGACCACGATCTTCACCCGCCAACAACAAGAGCTCATTATGCTCATAAGTATATTGTAAGGACATTGGTTTGCCATCTAAATGCAGGCCTAGGCCTTAAGGAAGCGCAGGAAGAAACAGTTGTTTTCTAAATTTAGTTAAACTCCGTGCCAGTTAGTTAGTGCGCACATTTAATTGTGACAGATATTTGTATGCAGTTGGATCTAACAACTATTTATTTTTTTTATGTTTTTTAGACCATGCTTCTGCACAGGTACGACTACCAGCCCAACGCGTTTGAGAAGAAAAACGTCGCCCTGGAGATCGTTGCCCGGATCCAACAGGAGACGGACACCACCTTCCCCCACACGCAGATCATGCAGCACTGGTCGGACCTGAAACGACTCCACATGCCCCAGGTGCGGCGATATTCCTAGTATGTCACACACCCCGCTTCCAACATTCATGACACTTGGGATACCGGCCTGTAGAGGGCGATCTTGCAGAGATGACATGAGAAAAAGGAGCCCCTCCTGGTCCATAAATACCCGGGACTTCCCACTATTCCTCAGTCTTTTCGTCTCTGCAGTCGGCGAAGCATTCAGAAGATGACTCTCCTTCCTGCAGGTAGCCGGGTTATGGCCGGCCTTTTTCTATTTCTGCCTGAAGCCACATTTTTGTATTGTGATATGTATGTTATGCCTCCCAGCCTTGGCTGATGGGCTCGGGCAAAGGTAGATACACCCTTGGGTGTATATGGGAGCTTGCTCCCTCCGTGAGACCTCAAATAAGGGGTAGGCGGAATCCGGGTTGGTGTCCCCCGGCCTTGTGCCTATTGGGTGCTTATTGTTTCCCCCTCTTTTGGCCCTCCTGGACCCTTCTGGGGTGAAGGGGGGGATCTTTATTTAGGGAGTATCTTTTGGCCTATGCATTTGTTTAAAAAAAAAAAAAGGAAAGGATAAGAAAGTGGCATACCTGTTTTGGGTTTTTTAAATTTCCCTCTCTTTTTTTCGCTCGGCCCCGTTCTATGATGTCATGCTATTGTCTTTGGCTGACCCGCCCTCTGCTCTCTGAGCAGTGCTAGGTGGTGGGCGGGGCTTCGAGTCGGCATCGCATTTCTGCTTCCTCTTCCTGTTTGACATGTGGTTTGCTGGTTCCTGTTCTGGTGCTGGCCTCCACTGGTCCTGGCTGCTGCGTTGGTGCCGCTGCTGGGCTTTTCTTATATCGATTGGTCGCAGGGCTGTCGCTGGGCCGTTGTGGTCACTGTGAGTACCCTTTAGTTATACTAAAGGGAAATCTTTTTTATTTACTGTCATTTCTTTCTTGCATATGCATAAGGCTCATTGTGTTTTCTCTATTTTCCAGGGGGAAACTCTCTTAATAGGGGTTTCTCCTGGTACTTGTTTAAAATCCCCCCACCTAGGGACTATTAAGGGGCATCCCGGGTAGCTTCGGCTGTAAAAATCCCATATACTTGGCGACTATAAAAAAATTAAGTATTTTAATAAACACCATATGGAGGCATCTCAGGATACTGGCTTTTCAGTACCTGCGGGACAGACTCGGCAGTGTTTGCGATGTGGGGCATCCCTTGTTGGGGATAACGCATTTTTTTTTGTGTATCTTGTGTTCAATTGGTTATAATGCAGCAGTAAGGGGCCCAAGCCTCAGGGTAGGTGGCTCCTGCCTGTTCCCCCACACCGCCTTGTCTTGTTCATACCCCCAGTGATATTGTCATGGGTAGAGAGTCGCTTTCTGATGTATGTGCCTGATTGGCTAGCATTGAAAAAATAAATGTCTAGCTCTGTGGCCAAGAGGGCCTCAGCTAAAAGAAAACATTTAGCTCTGGCCGTTGAGGCAAATGAGCTTGATTGTAGCGAGCATTTTTGATTGTTCCCTGTTTGAAAAAGGAGAATTCTTTGAAGAATCTGATGCTTCAGATGTTCAACAATTGTGGGTATTGCCGCGAAAAAGGTGAAGGGGAGAATTTTGACACCCCTAAAGCTCTTGCTCAATTATATGAGGTCTTGGCTATCGATTTTCCAGAAGCAGTCCCTCCTCAGAAAGGGGAGTTCTTTGGAGCCTCCAAGCCTCGTTTTGAATTTTCTAATCAGAAACATTTTGAAGATATCATTCTTAAAGAATGGGAAAAGCCTGCGCGGCTTCCTGGCATTCCTCTGGGCTGGGATATAAAAAATAAAATATCCCTTTCCTGCAGACACTGTAAGCGTTGGTCATCCCCCCTGTGGTGGATTCACCTGTGCTCAGTTTGTCCAATTCCTCTGTTTTGCATTCTCCGGAATCTACTTCCCTTAAAGGATTGGGAGGACAAACGTATTGAACAAATGGCTTGCCATGCGTTTGCTAGCGTTGGCTCGGCCTTGCGGCCTGTGGGTGCCTCTGCACTTATGGCAGTCGCTATTTAGGTCTGTTATTAGAGACCTATTGAATACCTCAGGGCTTGATCCAGCCTCTGATGAGTTTTCCGCTCTCAAGCGATGTGATATATTTGTGTCTTTTGTACTTTCTGCTTTAGATGACTCCATGGTCTTGTGTAGCAGAACTTCTGCCTTGCTTGTTGCGATTCGGCTGTCTATTTGGCTACGCCAGTGGGCGGCTGACACGGTGGCAAAGAAGTCGCTTACAGTGCTTCCCTTTGGGGGATTACGCCTCTGGTGAGAAGTAGGATTGTGTCATTAAAGGAGGCAAATTGCCTCAGCGTAAGAAGCAACGTTGTTCCTTGCGGGGATCGGCTTCCTTTTGACCCTTCCTTTCGTGGTTCCAGAATGGGCAGAGGATTGGCCTTTTTCAGCCCCAAGGGGGACTGCTTGGAACAGAGGAAGAGGACGTGGCTGTCCAGGTCAGAGTTGGGGATCTAAGCCCAAGTCCACTTCCAAGCCTGCCCAGCAATGAGGAGGCGCTCTCTCCCGTACAGGTGGGGGGACGGCTGCGATTCTTCTTTCCAGGCTTGGGTCAAGAGGTATCAGACAGATGGATTCTGGAAGTTGTGTCCTCCGGTTACAAGCTGGAATTCGAGGTTCGGCCTCCTCCCAGATTTTTCAGGTCTCGGATGCCCGCAGATCCGGTGATCGCACAGGGGCTCCGGGCAGCTGTGGCGAACTTTTTAAACATGGATGTTATCCGCCAGGTTCCTCCACCGGAAAGAGGTCTGGGGTTTTACTCCAACCTATTTACGGTTCAAAAAAAAGGACGGCTCTGTTTGGCCTACTCTAGATTTGAGACGACTCAATCAGTTTATGCATTTCCAAAGGTTCCGCATGGAGTCGTTGCGTTCAACGATCGACGCTCTCCGCCAGGGGGACTTTATGACGTCCATAGACATCAAGGATGCTTATCTGCACATTCCTATTTTTGCCGCTCACCAAGGGTTTCTCAGATTCACAGTAGAAGACCACCATTTTCAGTTTTCGGCTCTTCCATTCGGTCTCACTCCATCCCCAAGAGTGTTTACCAGGGTCCTGGCAGGAGTAATGGCTATTCTCAGGGTCCAGGGCATTCCCATCGTGCCATTGCTGGACGACTTGCTCATCACAGCGTCATCTTTCAATCAGACGGAACTGGACACCAGAACAGTGGTGACTACACTAGAGAGGTTTGGTTGGGTGATAAACCATGCCAAATCCTCTCTTTGTCCCGTAAGGGAGATTCCCTTTCTGGGCTTGATTCTGGATACCCTTTAGGCCAGAGTATTTCTTCCTCAGCCCAAGATTGTTCTGATTCAGGATTTAATTCATCTGTTCCTGTCCAATCCTCATCAGCCTATCCGCTTGGGGATGAGATTAGTGGGGTTGATGGTGGCCACGCTCAAAGCGGTTCCTTTTGCTCAGTTCCACATGAGGACGCTTCAGCTCTTTCTCCTGGCGAAGTGGGACAAGCGCCCGTTGTCTTTGAATCGGACTTGTCTGTTGTCTCCCCTCGTCCTGCAGTCCCTCCAGTGGTGGCTGATTTCGAGCAATCTCAGGGACGGCAAATCATTTCTGACCCCTTGTTGGGAGTTGGTCACCACAGATGCCAGCCTTACGGGCTGGAGGGGGCATCTGGAGGAGACACCGGTTTCAGGGGTTGTGAGAGCCTCTGGAGGCTCATTCCCCAATCAATTTATTGGAACATCGGGCCATTCATCTTGTGCTGCTCCGACTGACTCATCTCTTGCGAGGTTTGCCGGTTAAGATTCGGTCAGACAACCGAACAGCAGTTGCATACATCAATCACCAGGGAGGGACTCGCAGTTGGGGTGCCCTCCGGAAAGCGTCTCTGATCCTTCAGTGGGCCGAGATCAATGTTCCCTGCATAGTGGCAGTTTACATTCCGGGGATAGAGAAGGTGGAGGAGGTGAGCAGAGCATGCGCTCGCCATGGAGAATGGTCTCTCAACCCCGAGGTCTTTCAGTTCCTTTGTCACAAGTGGGGGACACCGCGGTTGGACCTGTTTGCGTCTCACCACAGCCACAAGCTTCCAGCCTTTGTGTCTCTATCCCAGGATCCTCTGGCAGTGGCAGTGGATGCCATGTCTCTTGCCTGGAAAGGATCTGGGGTTCCTGTATCCTTTTCCCCCATTCTCCATGATAAGCAAGGTGGTGCGCAAGTTGGTTCTGGAAGAGGCACCAGCAATTCTGGTGGCTCCAAAGTGGCCAAGACGCCTGTGGTTCGCAGAGGTCACAAGGCTGGCAGAGGATCTGTTGCCTCTGCCTCTTCTTCCAGATCTCTTAAACTCGGGGTCAACTTTGTTACCCCAATTCACCAACGCTGGCTTTGATGGCGTGGCTGCTGAAATCTCCATCTTAAAGGGGGAAGGCCTTTCTGATGCTGTCATTCTGACTCTTGTTAGAGCTAGAAATAAGTCTTTCTCTGTGGTTTATTACAGGACTTGGAGGTCCTATATTGACTGGTGTGAGTCTAGGTCCCTGCCTTGCAGGGTATTTTCTATCCCTAGGATTTTGGAGTTTCTGCAACAGGGTCTGGATTTGGGCTTCCAGATTAGTACTTTGAAAGGGCAGGTTTCTGCTTTGGCTATTTTCTTTCAAAGGTCATTTGCTTTTCACCCTTTGGTTAAGATTTTTTTCCAGGGGGTCACGCATGTGCGGCCTCCTAGAAATCTCCTACCAGTTTGGGATCTTAGTCTGGTGCTCTCTGCTATGCAGGCGGCTCCTTTTGAACCTTTACAGGAGGTTCCTCTTCATATTCTCACTCAGAAAGTTGCCTTTTTGGTTGCTATTACCTCTGTCCATCGGGTTTCTGAATCGGCGGCCCTGTCAATACAGGCTCCTTACTATGAGAGGCATCAGGATAAGGTGGTTTTCCGTTTTAAACCAGATTTTCTTCCTAAAGTGGTGCCTGCCTTCCGCTTATATCAGGATATAGTTTTTCCTTCATTGTGCCCTAATCCTAGTAATAACAAGGAAAGGGTTTTACATTCTTTGGATGTTGTTCGTTGTGTTGTGCCTTCTGGGCCTAGAAAGGGTTTGGCACCCGCCAAATTTTCCATTAGTAAATGGATTCGTCAGCCCCTGGACCTTTCTACAGAGGAGGGGCGTCACGGCGGGAGCAGGGAGTCGGACCAAGCTACAGAGCCATTAGCCTCTGGTATGTGAATCTTAATGTAATCCCACACACATACATGCTATTAAAAGCAAAGCTAATTCCCTTAATCTCTTTTTCTAGATGAATATGTAGCGGGTGAAGGATCTGTGGAAGAGACTGCAGCAGATCAGGCCCAGGAGGCACATGGAGAAGGTGGGTGATGTCACACACACATTCTAAGTGTCATTTGCTTACTGTTGACTCAGACATTAGAAGTGACCCTATTTTACATGTCTCTACAGCCTCAACTTCCCAGCAGTGCCAGGTTCCAGAGCAGAGGGTGGTCCCCGAAGCAGAGGTCGCCCACCAACGAAGTAAGTTGTAATGTAAATATTTGGAGTATGTGGGAAATGACATCATCACCAATCTACCTAAATCCATTGTCAATGCCATTAGCATAATGACATATGGCCTCTTCCTTTTATTAATTCCTTAGCATAATGACATGGGCTCATGAGTTGGCTTGCAACCTAATAAACATTCCATCCACAACTGTTAAAGATGTATTTGCCGACAAATAATTTATTTTTCTTTTTTTTACAGGCACCGGACGTGCCAGATTGGCACAACTCAGTGCCATGGTGCTTCATTTGGTGGGCGAGATGCAGGAGCTGCGCGATTCGTTGGGGACTACAGATGAAGAATTATTTTCTGGGACCTGCCATTGCTGTGTATATAGTTTTATATGTGTTATTTTTATCAAAAAGTCGTAAATTTTTCAAAAAAAAAAATGCACTAGAAAAATGCCACTTATGAGTAAAAAACAAAAAAAAACTTGTTTCTGTGTCATTTCCTTTTCTACATACATTAATTAAGGGTTGGTTACCACAAAACGAATGCAAAACACAAAATTTAGATTCGCCAGACCACGAAGTGATTTAGGTAAGCATTAGGTGCGGGAAATGGAAGAAGAATGAGACCGCTAAGTGATTTAGGTAAGCATTAGGTGCGGGAAATGGAAGAAGAATGAGACCGCTAAGTGATTTAGGTAAGCATTAGGTGCGGGAAATAGAAGAATGAGACCGCTAAGTGATTAAGGTAAGCATTAGGTGCAGGAAATGGAAGAATATACTGACCGCTAAGTGATTAAGGTAAGCATTAGGTGCGGGAAATGGAAGAAGAATGAGACCGCAAAGTGATTTAGGTAAGCATTAGCTGCGAGAAATGGAATAAGATTGAGACCGCTAAGTGATTAAGGTAAGCATTAGGTGCAGGAAATGGAAGAATATACTGACCGCTAAGTGATTTAGGTAAGCATTAGGTGCGGGAAATGGAAGAAGAATGAGACCGCAAAGTGATTTAGGTAAGCATTAGGTGCAGGAAATGGAAGAAGAATGAGACCGCTAAGTGATTAAGGTAAGCTTTAGGTGCGGAAAATGGAAGAATATACTGACCACGAAGTGATTAAGGTAAGCTTTAGGTGCAGGAAATGGAAAAATATACTGATTACGATGTGATTTAGCTAAGCATTGTAGCAGAAGTGAGTGAACAAAATATGTAGACAAGCACATTAATGAGTTAAGTTTGTAGTGCGCAGGCGTATGGTCATAACGATTTTTGTCTGGATGATTATTTATTGAAAAAGGAAATCTAACGGGAAACGTAAAGGATTCGTTCGAGGAGACGATGGAAAAAGGACAAAAAACGAAAGCCTACATTGTAACATAAACGGAAATCGAAAGCTGGAAAATGACATTCTCGTTGGCATACGAACGGACGAAGACTTTACAGAAGGCTTGCGATGCATGCTTAGAATCACACGTACACTCATACGCGAGCTGGAAAATTTCAAAAATAAAACAGATCAACACAAAAACGAAAGTCTTTTTATGTCTCTCTGAATCAACCCTAATATTAGAAAGACTGAAAATAATTCAGAAAGTGAAAGTTTAATAAAGGTAACCAAATATGATAAAGACTACTCATTCATATCTGAAGAATAAAGGGGGGCAAACTAGGCTAGATTAGATAAGGATGGAAGCAGGGAATAAATAATAAGAGATCTTCATGGAGAACTAGTTAAAATGGGGGGAGGGGGATAGAGAAGAAATGAAAAAGGCTCTGAATAAGTCTTTATATGATAAAGAGGTGCTTATGTGAATGTATGCACTTATGAGTAGACATGTATAAGAGCGAACATATTTCCCTTAGCAGTATATATTACAAACGATGATGCAAACAAAAGCTCTAACATAAAAGAATGTTATGATGAAACATCCAACTGATGCAGAGCAACTGAATTACTGACAGTGTGAAAAAAAAGAATGAAAAAGAACAGGTGGTCCCTTCTCTGGCACTGAAGCAGGACTGGGGGTGACTTTAAAAAACGTCTTACCTCGCCCAGGAGCCAGCGCAGTCCTACTGGAACTTTGCATCCTGGGCTCAGCCATCTTGGACAGTCTGCACAGTGTGGCATCCAGAAATGCATGGCATGTGTATGTGCCTTAACTAGAGGTATTTCGGGGGTTTCAGTGGTTAGACAGATAGATGAGCCGGTCTGCTGCATTCAGGATGGATTGGAGAGTGAGGGGTAGGATGGATTGGAGAGTGAGGGGTAGGCCAGTTAGTAATGAATTACAGTAATCAAGACAAGAATGGATCACTGCAGCAATAAGTGTTTTTGTTCTTCCTACATTAAGAAAGCGGTTTATTCTAAATCCTGCCTCTCACCTCCTCTCACTGCCACATTTATTGCCCAATTACACTGGAATGTCCCACTCTTATAAATTCGCCACTCACCATGCCTTTAAGAGTGTCCTCAAAACCAACAGATCATATGCTTATGTAGATGTCCCTTAAAACATTTTGATAAAACACTTTTTAATCTTATTGCACAACAATGGAAGGCTCTGTACAGATATAGTTAATGACGACCTTTGGCTTGAGTGTAGCGGCCCATATATGCAGTAAGAACTGATAACAAACTCTTCCAGTTCTTTGGTGGCATTGGTTGGTGAGTGTTGAAACAAAGGCAGTGGCTCTACTCTGAGGTTTTGCAGCCTATCATATTGTCCTTCAGTGGTTAGATGTTTTCACTTGACAGTGAAGTGGTTGTTTAAGCATATATGGCCTGATGCAGAGCCTCCTCGTTCAGCTATCCCGTACGTTTTCCCGTTGGTTTTGGGCTGTGATCGGGTCCTGAAAGGGTGCTATGTTGGTTTTTGTGTGCATTTATGCGCTCAGGTGTGTCGGCATGCGCTTTCCGATTGACGGCTCGCAAAAGGCTGAACTCCGTGAAAACGGACGGCCCGTTGATTGGTCCGTTTTTTTAATTGATTCAGAGCCTTGATTTCCCATTGAAACCAGCCCCATTTAATGAGGGCCTTGACGCTTCACTTATGGCCACTATTAGCACCCGTATTTGAGCTCCGTATCATGGTTTCCTCTGTGCGCGAGCATCAAAGGCGTCAGCTACGCGGTCTTGTACTTTTGAGCATGGCAGAAACCAGGCTGCCCCGTACACGTTTGGACATCGATGGCATGCATGACGTTGAGCTATTTGAGCTCACCCGCCTTAACCGTGTTTCTCTCCAGGACTTGTATAGCCAGCTGTGGCCATGGTTAGCCCCCACCACAAGAAAGGGGAATGCAATTGCAGGTATGACCAGATTGGTTGGCTGCCTGCAGTTTTTGGCGAACGGCTCGTTCCAGAGACTGGGTGCCTTCTCCGTGGGGATGTCCCAGTCTACGCTGAGCCGCAGCCTAACCAAGTTTTTGGATGGCATGGCTACCCTGGCCCCCCAATTTATATTTTTCTCAGACACAGGGGAAGCCTGGAATGCGGTTAAGCTGGCCCTTTATAACCTAGCCGACATGCCCAACGTCATGGGTGCCATTGACTGTACCCACGTATCGATCATTCCACCTGCTGACCAGGAATATCTTTTCAGGTATGTGGTTTAGGTCTGCTTTTTTTTTTTTGTTTGTTTTCAAGCAGACCTACACCCTGTGTATCACTAGCATCCATTGTTTAGTAATGTTGTTGATGTTTAAGAATATTGGTGTGCATCTTGACACTTATGGTCACACTAATTACAGTTATGTTTGGTTTGTGCAGGAACAGGAAGATGGGCCATTCCATTAATGTCCAGGCAGTGTCCAGCCCTGATCTGCAATTTTTTAGTCTATTTGCAGCCTTCCCTGGTTCCACGCATGATGCCCACATTTTGAGGAACTCCTGCCTCTTTGAACGTTTTCAATCTGGAGGTCTGTCTGGCGGATGGCTACTGGGTATGTGTCTCAAACTTGTTGTTGCTGTGCAAAATTAATTTTATTGTTTGGGGCCTGTCCCCCACTAATCTGTGAGAGATAGCAATGAAACAGTACAAGTGGGCAATCACTTACTTACCACTATTTGATCATCTTAATTCTTGTATGTATTCTCCACTATTGCGTCCTGTCCTGGCCCTCTTAGCTAGGTAGCATACCACAGTCATTGTATCGGAGTGTACTGCTTGGATGTGCATGTTGGCTCATCAGAACTGCTTTGCTCTGACACTGCACAGCTCACATATTTGTCCCTGTTCAATAATGCTTTAATGCACACCTAAACATTATTGATGTTATTCCCCTTAGGGCTCTGTCTGTTGTTAGGCTTTTCAAGTTACCTAACATGCCATTTTTGTTTAATGCATGTAAGGTACTTGTGGATATAGTTTAGTTATTAGAATTAGAGTTATTTGTTCTTTTTTGGCCTTATAGTTATGTGTTGACTAGTTAGGGTGCCAGACACTACATATGTTTCCAATAGGCACATTTGTCATGTGTGTTGGTGTTATTGTTAGTGCTTATTTTTTGTTTGTTTTTTTGCAGGTGATTCTGGCTATCCTTTGCTACCATGGCTACTCACACCCATCCTGCACCCATCTTCCCAGGCCCAGGAGCGGTATAACACTGCCCATAGGAGGACTCGCTCAGTGGTGGAACGTACCTTTGGCTTGCTCAAGATGCGCTTCCGATGTCTGGATCAGACTGGGGGTGCACTACAATATCAGCCTGCCAAGGTCATCAAAATCATTATGGCTTGTGGTGTCCTGCACAACCTTGCCATTCGAGCCCGGATATCCAGATACACTGACCTGCCTGAGGACACTTTAGAGATTGCAGATCACACCCCTCCATACTCCGGATCACCAAGTGGCACAGCACAGGCAATACGTGCTCAACTAGTGGACAATGTTTTTGCATAAAACACACGCCTTTGAAATGTTTTTCGGTGTAATTTATTTGTGAATTAACAAAAATTTATTTTCCAACTTTTTTTTTATTTTTTAATTTTAAACTGAACCGTGGGGTCATAAACATTAACACAACTATTTAGTGGTAGGTAGAGTATGATGTTGCAGCTGATGGGGTGGGTGAATGTGTGCAGCAATATGTGCCAGGCTTTGGTTAATGTGCTGCCATTGTTGGACCATTTCACCCATATGCCTGTTTAGGCTTCTTGTTTCTGCCAGTAGGCCAGACACATTGGAGTTTAAAACCTCTAATTGGTTAGTCATCGATGTTAATTGGGTGCGCACCGTGTCATTAAATTGTTGGGTGGTTTGTGAGAAAGCTATATTCTCCTGGTGCCACGCTTCCTCCATAATCTGAAGCTGTCTCCTCTGGCTTATATGTCGCCTTGGCTGTGTTCTTGCACTGGCACGGGTGGGTGGTTCTGCACCAGATTGAGTTGGTGCTGGTGGTTGGGTTGCCACCGAGTGTGCGGTGCGGACGGCAGAAGAGCTTGTTGGCACAGAGGTTGTGGTAGTGGACACCAGGTGATGAAGTTGCTGTGCCTGTTGGTTCTGATGTTCACACACTGGTTGTGTAGGCAATTGCGGCATCTGATTGGTGTCCTCCAAATCTCGAATGTCTTCAATAATTGGGGGACTTTATATGTTCTGTAAAGAAATGTAGAATTTATTGAGTTCGCTCTTTTCCCAATAATGGATGCAAGTGCAATTTCCAAAGTCTACACAGTGGACCATTGACTTACCTCATCCAAACACTCAATTTGGTTTGTGTTGGAAGAAACCTTGTGTTGCATGGGCCTCTGGGACAAGCCAGGGGTTGCTTGGCCTTGTGACGTGTTTTGAGTTTAACGGTATTAACGGTTACCCAAGTTTTTGGGTGCACATTGAAAAGTCTCTCTGTAAAAACAAAGTCACCTTTCGACCTGACATTCCTGTCTGTGTCTAGTCCCTCTGGCAGGCCCTGAAGGGTTGCAGGGTGTATATATGTGTAGACATGTTCTTCTGCTGGGGTTAGTGTGATTTTAGTCGGTAGACCACCCCCTGTCTGCTGGCTGGGGTAGATTAAATCACACCTATTAAGTGTTAGATCCTGTTACAAAGCAGGCTAGACATGCATTTACACTCTAAATGGACTTTACCTCTGCTGGCGGCGCATGTCCATTTTTTTTTTCCCATAATATTTGAGATCACCAAATTTGCGCTTAATTTGCTGCAGATCTCTCCTGACAGAGCCAACACTATTAACTTGGCTGCAAATATTAGCCCAGATCTCCTGCTTTGCCTGCTTTGTGGTGCTTTTTGAATAACGGCCAAATAGGGAATCATAGTGCTCAGACACCAGTGGCTACAGCCATGCTTTGGGCATCACAAAAACGGGCTGTAAGTGAGCCACGGCGTAGCTGACGGCCACATGGGTGTGTGGTGTCCCCTGCATCAGATGAAATAGTTGGCTGGCTATCTGGGGAGTCGTGTGGGGTTCTTGGGCTTATGGGTGAGTGTGATGGAGTGTGGGTTCTGCTCTGTGTTAAAGTGGACTGTCACCCAGGGGGTGATCGGCCCGGGAATCTATAAGATTCCCAGGGCGATCACCTCCCTCACCGCGGGACATCCGAGATCGGGATGTCCCGCGGTGAGGGACCCCCCAAAACCCCCGAAAAACGTACCTCAGGGGGTGCCCCCCTGAAGTGGACCAAAACCCAGGATAGTCAAAATCCTGGGTGTTGGTCCACTTTAATGGCTGGGTGCCTGTGGAACTTTCACCTGTTGAGCTCTCTAGTGAATCTGTGGTAGTGGTACTTTGTGACACAGAGTGTTGCGGAAGAAGGGGTGGGGGGCCTGGGTGGGGTGGAGGTTTTGGACCTACGCTTCCTCTTGGTGGTGTATCTTGTTTTTTGGGCATGCTTTGTGTGTGGAGGAGGTGCAGGCTGCAGGCTTTTAACAGATTTGGGTCCCTTGTGAGGCCTGGCTGATTTAGGAGGTGCTGGCGAATGTGGCAAGGGCTCCTTGCTCCTGCGTTTTGGGTGAGCTACCTGTGTGTGTGGCTTATAAATCCTTTTAGTAGGTGCATGTCCCTCCTGGCTCTTGTGGCTGCTCTTGTGATGTTTTTTGTGTGCTGGATCTGAGCGGCTAGTATGTGCCTCTGGGCTTTTGTGGGTCTTACGGCTCCCTTTTGGTCTGGCCATAGTGATATGGTATCCAACACAGAGCTGAGTGCATTGACCTTTAAATATTTTCACCGTGTGGGCGTGTTCAGCAGCATGTGTGCCTGCGTGCGCGCACGCACGCACGCACGTCACCGCGGGGGAACGTCATAGCCATACCCGGAACGCCTAAAAAAATTTCGCCAGCTATATACACAGCGGAGCAGGATGACCTAATCATGGATGTGAGTAGGCGAGCGTGCGTTTATGTGCGTGCACAAGGCGCTTTAAAAAAATAGCTATGGCAGGGCAAGATTAATGAGGATCAACTGACTTGTTAAAGTAAACTAATAGACCACCTTACTTTTAAACATGTGTGCAACATCAAACTAGCCTACATGCAGATTGTAGAACTAGGCCCATGTAAGTAGGAATGAGGGGCAGAAAGTGACTTTAGGTAGGGCATGAGACTTGGACATGTTTTTGTGTGACTAATGCTGTACCATTGTGTTTTTTGCAAAGAGATGATGCTGAGGAATCGCTACGATTTCCTGTCGTGCGATTTCGATAAGAGGACGTTGGCGCTGGCGGTGGTAGACGCGATTGCCCGCATTTCGGGGACCACCTATACCTTCACCCAGATCGGCCAACACTGGTCTGACTTAAAGAGGAGGCATATGCCCCGGGTGAGGCGGTACTTTGCCAAACATTTTCCATGTAAGTGTGGCAACTTGACATGCAAGATTCACACTGGCCTTGGCTGGGCCTGTTTTTATGATTGTGTTTATATTTCAGCTAATGAATGGAATATGCGTTGCCGCCCCACCCGGAAAAGAGCCCGCAGCCCAGTGTTGGACGAAGCTGGGGAAGGTATAGGTGGCCCACCGCCAGTGCCAACGCCCACCCCCTCCTCTGCCAGTGAGTATGAGGGCCCCTTAGACCTCAGTATGCAGGGGGGGGGAATCGCACGACAGGGAGTCTAGACTCACTGAGCAGCAACCTGACTCCGGTAAGACTATCCAAATAACATATGTCCTGATACATGCAAGAAAGACATAGACTAATGTGCACTATTGTTCTATGTAGATTCTGACGTCGCAGGCCCATCCCAAGTTATAGTGGAGGGAGGTGCAGAACCTGAAGAGGTGGCTGGGGAAGGTGAGTGATTTGATGCCTCGAAGCATAACCTAATCTGACATTCAGGAGGCACAAAGAGTAACTAATATACTTGTGTTTTGGATCCAAACAGATTCAGAGCCGGATGTACTGGTGGACCCAGGGAGGAGGCTGCGCCCCAGACGCCCTGTTGCCCAAAAGCAATGTAAGTTTTAGTTATTTTTTTGAAAACTAGTTTAAACTCATGTCCCCCCAAATAACAAAAATCAAATTAAAAAAACACTAAAAATTATGATGTTTTTCTTTCACAGATACAAAGAAAACGGCAACTCTTTTAAAGGAGCCACCCATTTTAATAAAAATTTTAATTTTGTTATTGGACACATTTTGCCAAAAATTTTAACAGTTAAAAAAAAAAAAATTACAGTAAAAAAACAAAACACTAAAAAAAAGTGTGGTGTGTTTTATTTCCTGCCAATGTACGTTATCACAACATCATCATACTGTTACATGTCCCAAAAGGTAAGTATATGGGACAAGGAATAGAAAGAAGAAGGAGAAGAAAACACAGAATAAGAAAAGAGATTAAGGTAAGCATTATAGACAAGGAAGAAGAAGAAACAGAGATTAAGATAAGCATTATAGACAAGGAAGAAGAAGAAACAGAGATTAAGGTAAGCATTATAGACAAGCCAGAAGAAGAAACAGAGATTAAGGTAAGCATTATAGACAAGCCAGAAGATGAAACAGAGATTAAGGTAAGCATTATAGACAAGCCAGAAGAAGAAACAGAGATTAAGGTAAGCATTATAGACAAGCCAGAAGAAGAAACAGAGATTAAGGTAAGCATTATAGACAAGCCAGAAGAAGAAACAGAGATTAAGGTAAGCATTATAGACAAGCCAGAAGAAGAAATATGTAAGTATACTTGTCCTAAACATCAAAATAGGGGTGGAAACGGAAACGGATGGCAAGAAGGTACATTTGGAAACCCATTAAAAAGGAGGGAAAAATGGATAGTCCGTGTGAACGGGAACGGAAGCCACAACGAAATAGCCTGCCCCCGAGAGGGGAAAAAACCCTTCCTGATTGAAGACACAGAAACGGAGCATTAACGGAGTTCCCCCGACGGCGGCTCTGCATCACATTTTAACCCCGGGACAAATGTTAGCAAATAGGGAAAACGGAACAAAATAAGCTCAGATTGGGGGAGGCTCTGCATCAGGCCAATAGACAGTGACATCTTTAGACAGTGCCACACACAAACCAAGCATTTCAGGAAAACTTGGTCATCTGAAGCAAATGCATGCTTTATTTCATTTATTTATTTTTTTGCAATAGGCAGCAGATACAGTAGCTATAAATTAGGGGAGTGAGCACATTGGTTTGGCCACATAATGAGCACAAGCACACAGGGGTCAGATACTTTTAAGAACCCTTTTGGTCTTTGTTTTTGTATGCACTGTTATATACTACTAATAATAATAAATAAATTAAAAGGCAGTCTACCACTCTGGGCATATGTACACTCACTGATTGTGTTTATCTCAATGGGTGGATGGGTTAAAAAAGGAGGAATAATTTCTATCCCCTCGATTCAAAGAGCAAAAGTTAATTGATTTCGTATCGAGAATCGTAAGTTTGGGTGGGTGTTAGTCATTTTTTCCTGTTTTTTTGGCCATTCCCGACTCGCACGAGCCTACGTACGAATGCGTATATGCTCTTACGATCAGCGGAAGTTCGTTCGTAAATTTTAGGATCAAAACGTAAAACTTAGGATCAAATCCTAAAACTTAGGATCAAAACGTAAAACTTAGGATACTCGGATGTGTTTAGGTGTGATTCAGAGAACAATTTTCAAACCTCTCAACGCGTTTTAAAAGAAAGCCACTGCCGACACCTTTTAGCAGCCGGATTGCTGTTCATGAACAGGTTTTTTGGCTATGTGGAGGAGTCTGCGCGTCTTGAGCTCCAATGAACTGCATGTATCAGCATGGCCGAGGCCATAAATTGTATGGCAATGCATACCTGATTCATGTATGCCTTATAAAAGCATTTTAATGTGGACCTTAATTAGTCCTTTGCATGTAAACCTTTATTTTGCAATCTATTTGCGTTAATTAAAGAAACTTATGTCCTTTGGTATTTATTTTTAAATTGATGTACTAGAATAATATTTTTAGATTGCATTTATTGGTGTAGTTGTTTACCTTTGCTTTGTTTAATTATTTAAGCACATCTTTGGTCAGATGCATCACACTTACTGAGGAGAGCGGGATAAAGTGCAGGATGTGGGTTACTGCTGTATTTTGCACAGACACAGCAGAGCTGGGGGCACGGAAAGGTCAGAAATCAAAGAATGCAGAGCAACACAGTCACAAGGCCCTTTCTGTTTGCAGGCTGCCCGATAATACCTGAGCCGCCATCTTGGCTGTTTCTAGGCTCATAACATGCAGAAGTTGCTGGGTGTTTTTTTATATTTGAGAGCAATCTGTATCTAGAGGGTGTGGGTAACCACACACAAAATTTTAATTTGTACCATTTGAAGCCTAAATATTAAAATTAAATCCACAAGTAAAAAATGCAAGTTAACTAAAAATTAAACAAAGTAAGATTTACTTATGCAAATGCATTTATTAATGGTTGGTTACTACAAAATGAATGAAATAAAGAAAAATAAAAGACCAAATATTTAGAATGCACTTTAATGAGGTAAGTTTGTAGTGCGCAGCCGCAAGATCAGAAGGATTTACGTCCAGACAAAAAAGGAAAAAGGGCAAAACCAATGTTGCAACCTGAGAAATGAAACGGAAAATTCAGGATGGAAACTGACATAGGTCTGATTCCCGAACTGCCATACGAACGGACGTACATTTTAGGATAGAAACGTATTTGCTTATAGAATCACTCGCAAGTTCATACGAACGCACGAGCGCACGGGAAAAATAGGATGATCGGCACCAAAATCCAAGCTGTTACATGTTTCTTTGAATCGACCCTTATGTGTCCATATATGCACATAAACACCGTTAGATTTAACAGATTATTCAGGAATCCTTCAGCATGACCACCTATTACTCTTCGTGGTGTCATGCTGATGGATGACTTGGAAAATAAAGACCATCATTTCTGTGTTTGTAGATATTGCTACTTCCAGGCACCAGGAAACTGTCTCCCTTATTGTTTGGATAGAGGGTCGCACCACCACACTGAGATGCCTATCTCGTGTATGGTATAGGCGGTCAGATGGCTTGGAGTGCAAGTTTTAGCAGCTGCTTTAGTAGGGTCAAGCCTGTATCAGGTAAGGCAACTGTAACTATTTTTCCTATTTCTGTCTTTACATGCACTCCAAGTTAAAAAATGTTTGGCTATTAAAAAAAAAGATGTATTATATTTTTTTAAAGGTAACATTTCTGACTTTTGTATTCTAGAACAACTGACATACCAGCTAAAAGTTAGGAGCAGTTATGTTTTTCCTGTACTCTTGATGAGTGATATATTGAGCAATCATAATGCCATTTTACACAGATTTCTATCAGGCTTAGAAAGCACATTTGATTGTTGGATATGTATGAATATGTATTTTTGTTTCAAATGTGCACTTCCAGAGCAATGCAGGAAATAGTTTTGGAATGGCTGAATTGCTTTTTGCATATTTCGAAACATTTTGGTGACAAAGTTTTCCTAGAATAAGTGATGTGCATTCAATGAAAATAATCTGTTTTTCAATAATGGTAGACAGTAGTGCAACGAGAAAGCATGAATGTATTTTTTATTTGAAGCTTCTTTTTATGTTTCTTTTTTGTATAATCTAAATACTGAAGCAGCAATCTTTTTGGAAAATAGAAATAGACATGGCATGACAAATAAGGTGTCCTAAGCTGACCACTATTTGTGTTCCATGATTTTATCTAGGCATGTCACAAAAATATGAACATGTTATCCAGTGGTGTAACTAAGTGCGAGCGGGCCCTGGTGCAAACATTAAATGGGGGGAAAAGTGCCTTGCTCAAAAGCACTTCAGTCATGTCCCTGGGAACTCACGTGTCTGGGAATTGCATCTGCCACTTTCCGGTCACAAGATCTCTTGCCTGCCACAACCCCCCCCCCAATTGGCCCCCAATAAGCAGAGTCTCCCCTGGGGCGGACACTCACCGGGTCCCATAAAGCTGCTTGCACACAGTGGCAAGGAAGATGTGCGGCGGCAAGAGATATGTGTGGATGCGTGCACGGTGGCGGAGAGACACAGTGTGTGCAAATTGTGTTTTAACTGAAGGATGGGCCTCAAAGATAATTTCCGCTCCTGGACCCCAAGAATGCTTTCCTCTGGTGGGCCCAGGGTGCTCCAGTCCGACCCTGCTCACAGAGGATATAAACGACATGTTTATATTTGTAAATCTTTCTATAACCCGTCATAAAAGATAGCAGCATTGTATATGGGAGTTTGTTATAAAGAATAAGATAAATGTGGATGACAAAGCTTAAATGCTGCTATAAATTTGCCAAGTGTCAGGAAATCGAGCATTGATTATAGGCGATTTAACCCATCCTGACATACATTGGACAGTAAAGTTAGTGAATGGGATAGTGACTACATTTGACCAGCTTAATGCTGCGCACTGGCTGTCACAATCTGGGAACAGATTGGTTCTTATCTGAATAAATATGGAAGTACTAGATCAGATATGAAAGAAATTGCTTTTACATCTATGAAAATAGAAATCACATTGAGATACAAACTATAAGGAAATTATAATAAAAAAACAAAGTAGGCATCAATTCTACAAAGCCATGAAAAACACATGAAATGGAACAAAGAAAGTCTAAGAATCTGTCTTTACAGGGCTGTCATTGCCTAATTATATGGTACTGAAAATTTAAAAAGGATTGTAAAACTAAATCGTTGTTTGCTTAAACCGGACCTTCCCCATGATTTATTGAAAAGCCCAAACCCTTAAAAACGATTCTCCTGCATCTAAAGTTAATATATTTTAAGTTTTTAGTCACTTAATATTCTTTCCCCCACTGGGCTGCAACTCTTTTCAGGACTTTAGGATACGGGCACCGCCATCTTGACTCAGAAGCATCACACTTACTGAGGAGAGGAGAGTGGGATAAAGTACAGGGGGGCGGGTTATAGCTGTGCTTTGCTCAGACAGAGCAGAGCTGGGGTCATGAAAAAGGTCAGCAATCCCAGAATGCAGAGCAGCACAGTCAGAAGGCACTTCCTGTTTTCAGGCTGCCTGATGTTACATGAGCCGCCATCTTGGATGTTTAAAGGCTCATAACCTGCAGTAGATGCAGGTAGGATGATTTTTAATGTGGGCAGTCTGTATGTACAGGGTGTGGCAAACATATAAGATATGCTCTTATTCTGGGTGAAGGTCCGCTTTAACTGCAATGCAGAGGGTTAATTCCGATATGCTGTTAAATACAGCTGTTGAAGTTATCAAGCACATCCTCTGTAACCTAGCCCGCATATTTTATTTTTGCATGACCACCTTTTTTTTTTACCCTGAGAGGTGGCTGTAATCTAGTCCATTTTGCATCAGAATATGTGGATCACACCATTTGCTGGAGGATGTCTATCTCTGTTGTGCTTAGTACAAATTTCAGCAATAAAAAAAGAAACCTGTCCTTATGCTGCTGAGAGAGTGGAAAGAGATGTAGCGGGCGCATGCCTGGCCGTGGGCACACGCTCTGGGGAACGAGGGGGAATCTTGGACCTTGGGTAGGTCATCCCATGTCGGTGCGGCATGTGTGGGTGGAGGTGCACTTACTGGTTAGAACGTCGCTTGGATCCAGTGATGACAATCATGGTTCAACTCAACTTGGTCTTTATTATGGCTTCCTTCCATGGCAAACACAGCAAACAGTCAGTACAGCATAATCCACAGGTTACAACGACAGTCAATAGTAATGGTCGCCTCCATGGCTGGCTCCTGGCTCCTCCACACTACATTGTCTTGCATCCCCTCTTAACAAAGTCTGGTACTAGAACTCAGCAGACCCCTCTAGAAGGGTAGGTCTCTCCCTTTTGTAACCTTGGTATTGTTGCCTTTCCAAACACTGTTGCGAGTCCCAACCAATGGCAGGGCAGTGGATGTTGCCAATGCCATCTAGCTTTACCTCGATTTACAAACCTAAAGAAGGCTCCTAGACTATTAAAGTACTGTTTGATCCATTTCTTAGGCAATACTACCATCATGTGGTTTCATGACGCAATAGGCCTAAGAACTGCATCCTACAGGTTTAACTATTAATGGTTCCTATACACTATCAGAGCATACTCCACTGACAGGGCTCTAATGTTTCCTGCTGTTAGTGTTGCCCATGGTTTCCACCTGTCACAGAGACTGTCACATTCCTTGCTTTGGATTGGCCAATGTTGACACAGACTAAGCTAGCAGTACCGCCTGTAGCTTACCCAAATAGTGGTTACAGGAGAAACACAGCAGTGTGTAATGACGAATTGCAGATTCCGGTGAGAGGAACTGGAACTCAGGAGCTGGAAGGCAAGACGGGGTAAATGCTGGCCGAGCTGGGAGGAGGCCTGCAGGGAATGTCTGCAGTACTACTCCACAAGGAAGCTTCAGAATGGGAAGTCTGCCAGCAAGTCTGATTTTTGCAAGAGGAGTTGGACTGTGCTGCAGACAGGCCTGAGTTCGGTATGGAGTGCATGCAGGAACAGAGCTGAGAGGCTCAGAGTCCAGTTACAGTAAGTGCAGAAACATAGCTGGCTGTTCAGAGTTCAGGTGTGTGCAGAAATAGAGCTGGGTGTTCAGGGTTTCAGTGAATTTTGGGTTCAGGTGCATGCTGAGACAAGGCCGTCTTGTGGATGGATGAAGATCTGCAGGCATCTTCCCAGTGCCTCAGGCCTCCTTTTATAGGGCACTAGCACCAGGAAGTGTCTGATGCATATGCTCAGTATTGCGAGTGCGTGCAGGCCCAAATTGGCCACCGTGACAGAAACACATATACACAGACATGTTGATACATAGAACCCCTACTTTTACGTTGTGAGTGAAATATTCCCAGTCAGTTCCTCACACAGACACATGAAACCATGACCAAAGAACAGGAGGCAATAAATAATCTTGTCAATCCTAATGAAATCAGATGGGCTAAGCTGTGAAAGCCGCAATTGACAAGCTGGTAACACAAAAGGTCCAAATATTTTTTGTTAATTTATGCTAAATATTAGCGAAATTAAAAAAAAGGAAAATTCACTCTGGCTTCAAGCTATGGCACAACACTCAGGTCTTTAACATGGTCATGCACTGGAAGCCCGGTTCGAGTTTTACAACAAGAGAGGATATATGAAAAATATATGATGGGCCCATGTCAATAATCAGATTGCCCTAATATTCCCAGTTGTTTACATTTGTAAAAACTGAGCCCCTACAGCTGAGAAAACTAAGGGCCTTATTTATGATGGGCACCATTTAGAGTCTTTCTTTTGGCTATAGCGTCAGTTTTGGTGTTTCGGCATTTGTGTCTTCTGGTGCTGCGCTGTGGACTACAATGGCGCTAGATGTAGCAGCACTGGTAGCTAACTAATTTGCTTTGATTGTTGCACTAGGTATTGGACGGGCTGTGACATCACCCATTGCACCCGACTGCCGATTATCCCAGCACCAGTGAGCGTCACTTTATACCGCCGGCTTTCTGCACTGCACAGTGTATTATTTTTTTCCTGATTGAAAAGATTGGCGCTGTATTTTTCAAGTTCTGGTTGGCATTTCATCATTACAGTTACAAGATATAAATACTGGGCACAATGGAGACAAAATTGCAAAAAAGTGCATTTAGGCTGCGTTTTAGCTGTTGTTCAAATTACACAATGGTAAGCAAATCGAAAAATCAATTTTACTAAACAAAAAAAGGACATTTGGCGACATCTAGGCCCTGTGTTTAACAAGTCAGAATGCAAGTTCTGTACAAATAATTGTGTGTAATATTTATTTCAAGCATAAAACACTTCAGTCCAGTTCTGCCCATTGTGCTCTATGGGATCTTGACCTACAGTGTAACATTTAACTGACGCTGCTTCAACCAGGTCGCCTGGTGCTGCGACCTTATGGGTGCTAGTGTTAAATATGACGCTAACTGGGGGCTGCATCAGCGCTGCAAATTTTTGTTTTTTTAAATTGCACGCTGAGTGCCGCTGAGGCAAAAATAAGTGGGGCTGTGTGACGCTGGCGCTTCGTAAATAAGGCTCTAACTTTTGCTTTGTGCTGTAATGCAGGCACTGGTATTTGCTTTGCCATATACTGAGGACTATGGTGCTTATATTACCATAGGGAAGGATTATAAGTTTGCCCGTATACTAATCGTATGAGTTTTTTTTTATCATACCAGTGTGAAAATTGTTTCCTAACCCCTTCAGCACCAGAGGAACAGCAATAACTTTCTAATAAAGAAATATTTTACTTACTATATGGGTGATATTTGCTAAGCTTTTTTTTATTTGGCGTCCCTAAGCTATTCCAACTGCATGTTGTACAAGGGGCCTAGCTGAGGAAAAGGTGACATTTGGGATGGGAGAATGGGTCACAGGGAGATAACATTTACCCTAACTTGGGGATGGCTAAGAAGGCTGCACAATTCTGACAGTCTGTGACTTGGTTCAGAGGCAGGGAATATGCAAATGATGAGGAGGGGATCAGAGAATGTTGAGCAGGATGTTTTCCTTTGGTGGACAGACTATACTGAGGCAAATGAAAGGGACAGATTTTAGCAGCCAGAAAACAATCAAGTCCTATTTTTTGGTAAGAAACAGGCTAGGTCATAAAAACTGTTTGGGTGCCCCTCCAGTTTAACAGCCAGAGTTTACAACACACGGATAGCAGTTTATGAAAGAATGCTGAGGCCAACATCAATTTCTTCTGTTTATACTCCTCACTGTACTTTAGCACATCATCCAAACTGTAGTCATAAATAATTCATAAATCATATATACGTGGAAGTAATTGCACCTTACTTTCGATTTATTTATTTATTTGTAACATATTTATTTGCCTAACCTGGAGGCTTTCTTTTTGCTTCTTTTCTCTATAATGTCCTGACATTTTTGCTTTCTTTATACCTTTATGTAGAACTTTTGGCAGTAACCATGATGTCATTTGTTCCAGAGGGAAGGATTTTTGTCTCTAAAAGACTTGAATATGCTCTACTTTTCTTTTCTGCCATTAAGTATATAATCCCACTTCTTTTTAATGGCCTTTTATCCAGACCACTCAACCTGTTCTGTTGCCCTATTAATCTCAGATGTCTTTTTTACAAATGACAATAATTCTTTAAAATGCACCTTTTTCTTGATTCAGTTTGAGTGGTTAATAATCTATTTAAAATTGAAGCCTAGTGTGTGCACTTGAAAAATAGTTATTCTTGATTTTTTCATTGCTTTTTAAACCTTTTGCTTGTAATATTTGTAATATTTGGATCAACACTTTATAAACATATGCTCTGAATGGAAGCTTCACTAAGATAATGTGTGATGTTTCTGTAACGTTGCACCTCATAGACAAATCCTTTTTCTTTTTAAATAGAAAATGAATTATTAATAAAGCTTATCTATACATATTCAATCTAGGGGGTTATTAATTTAAATAGACAAAGTTAAACAGTGGTCAAAGTGGTATATTTCAATTAGATTGTAAGCTCTTGCGAGCAGGGCCCTCAGTCCAAACTGTTTCTATTGCCGACTTGTTTGTTGCTGTGTAATTTATGACTGTAAAGTACTGTGGAATATGCTGGCGCTATATAAATAAAGAATATTTATTTAAAGCAAATCAGTAGTGTGTCAATAGCTGTTAGACTGTAAGCAGCAACTTATAAAGCAGAATGGTTGACATACTCCCCACTGCAGAAACTATGATTTGGCTGCTTTATATCCTTTTGGGGTCCATTTTCAAACCATTGGTATGTAGCCTAGTCACAGCAAACTCAAAAGAGTACTTTAGTCTGGCATAGCAGCAATTCTCACTCATCTTCTTGAAGGTGGAGAGAAAACTAAAACATGACCAAGAAACATAAACATAAAAACCAAATTCTGTCGCAATATAAAATTGACAAAGTCGGTGTGGGATCATTTTTTTTATATTGAGGGCCTTGTCATTCGGACAAATTCTTGACATTCCTGGCTTCTGTTGGCAATACTCACCAGCCCCTATGGTCTGGAAGAACATCAGGCCCATTCAGAGAGGCATCTGGCTCTTCTGCAAGCCTCTGGCTGGTGGGGTTGCAAGTAATGGGGTGAGGGTGTAGGAAAGCCACTTGTCAGCTTGTTGGGCAGGTGGTTTGCCTGTCCAACAAGCCGGGACCTAGGCCCCCCTTCCCTCTACCTTTGCATCAAGCCAAGGATATTGCCAGGCTGCTGGAAGTGTGGCTTTTATACCAGTGGAGCCTCTGTGGAACCCCCCATGTCACTAATGATCTAAACTGGAGGGAGGGACATGGAGGAAGATTCCCAGGAAATCCCCTTCAGTGTTTCTTCTCTCCAGGGATGTCATTAGTCACATGATGGAATTGCACAGAGGCTCCACCCTGTGGTATAAAGGCTTCCTGGCTCAGCAGCCCAGCATTAGCCTGTGTCCCCCCTCACTACCTGCCGGCATCAAATCTTGCCAGAATCCGCAAGATCTGGGTCAAATCCAGCTTTGCTCTGGATCTGAAGCCCATCACTACTTGATACCCCAATCTACCACTGTCACGTATATGTTCAAAGTATAATGTGTCCAATGAGTCCAAGCAACTCAATAATAACAACGAGTTCAATATTTGTTAAAGAGGGAGATTTCCCTTAAGATTATTTAAAAGTGCAAGCACTTGGTCATAGTCAGGCATAAGCATGGCAACACGATTGTACTTGCAGCTGCTAAAGATCTTAACGCTATCACATGCAGGGCAGACTGGAAGTAAGTCAACTTTATTGGTCACTGAAGCCAAAAAATAACACCTAGTGTTAAGCATTCTGAATTTGGTGCCATGATGAAGGCTACTTTCAGGGATCCAGCCTTACCAATAATAATATGCAGGCATTATATATTACTACACAAAAACAATGTCAGTGATTGCTGTGCTGGAAACTACCCTTACTAATTCCTGGTCGTTTTTGTCTTGCAATATCCAATATTTTTTAATGTTATCCACCTCAAAAAGACCTCTTTAAAAGGGGCCAGACACAATCTCTCCCCCGTTCTACAACCTCCTCCAGTCTTCAGCCTTGACCACCTTCATTTAAAGCAAGAAATACATTCTGAAAGTCCAAAATCGCCATTGACGTGATTTGCGCAGTTGTCCAGTTCTTAATCGTGAATATGTTTAAAGTGCACTTTAATGGTGACATAGTGTCATACAGTGCACAGCACACAATGCAGTAGAGTTACTGAAGTTATGTCTGATGAAGCAGACAGGAAAAACAGAGACTTACGCTGGTTTCACAACAGGCAGCTTGCGTATCGTTCATGCTTTTGGGCCAGCACCCTGCAACACCCCACTGTGTGCTGAGCTTGTAGGGCTTTCAGTGTTAGAGCTCTCCACTCACATGGAGGATGTTTGCTGGGGCTGCGACAGGGCTTTTGCCGAGTGCTCATAGCTCAAATGCTAGAAGTACTTGTGAAAGTGCCCATAGATTACTAAGGGCAGGCTCTCACAGGTGCCCAGAAGCATGAGTGCTCCGCATCCGTGACCTTGACATAAGGTGGCACACAGAAGAATGGGGGCCACACTGGGAGGGAACAATACAGGGGGATTATAGTGTCCAGGTATAAAATCAAAGCACAGGGGTACAAACAAAGTTCCAGAAGTCCACAAAATACATTTTCGGGGGGGGGGGGGTAGCCCTGCTGTGAGCCACCACAGCAGGTTACAAACACAATGCTCATGCATCTAGACTGAGGGCTAGCAACCTGATAAAGGTACAGCCTCATCAATCCCAGGTGCTTGCTATAACCCAGGCTCCCTGGCTACAGAGGGACACCAGCTGGTGACCAAGTATAGATCACCTCTAATATATAATGCAGAGTCACCAGAGTTGCGGCAGGCATCCTTACAAGTTTAGGCAGCTGTGTATAAAATGCTGCAAATTAGAAATGCTTTAAAAAATGTAAGTGTTATCAATAAACAAAATGCAAAGTGAGTAACATTAGAGAAATCTAAAACAATGTAATATTTGGGGCGACTACTCATTCTCTCTAAAACAACATCAGTTCCGCTAGGTACAGTGGCACACATTTTTTGAAGGCATTCAGCAAGGGGGTTGTCCCAAACATCTTGGAGAACTAATCACAACTCCTCTGTGGATGTAGGCTTGCTCATATCTTTCTGTCTCTTTATGTAATTCCAGATGTTGAGATCATGGCTTTGCGGGCTTCAAGTGAACCATTTTTAACTTATGCGGCAAGCACTTATTATTGTGCCACTCTGCAACCTGATTTCTGTTAAAGCCAAATATTTCAAAATTTAAGTCAGTCCAGAGCAGTTTTTCTCAACATTTTTACACCAAGTACAGGGACCTCCTAGCGACAAGTTATCAGTTATAAATGGTATCAAAATAAGTAGGTTACAGGCCTCAAATAGCTTATAAGGCAAGAAGGAATAATGTTTGACTGATTAATTATATACCAGACCCACTTGTTGGTGTGCCACTGAACATCACAGTGTATCCTCTGGGGTAGACATACTGCAGGTTGGTCCAGAGCACCAGTTGCAATTCTACACCCTATTTCCTTTTTTATAATTCAAAATTGAGATGCTAGGCCTTGTTGCCTACATGAAGACAACTTCTGGCCAGACTTTCCTAAGTAGTAAATACAGAGGTGGGATTCAAATTTTTAACTACCTGTTCCCTATACATAAAGTTGCCAAGTGCAATACATTCATATTTTTATAATAACTGTTTACATACAATCTAAAAACAACCGTGTAATACTGTTAAAATATCTATAAGCAATATTAAGGGATTATATAACTTATTTGTGCCAGGTCTCCTCGGTTCGGAGAACTGCTGCAAATTTAACGAAGTTAAATTAAAGTTCTGCAGAACTAGGTAGAACTTTCTGAATTCCACCCCTGAGTATATAGCTGTATCTGGATGCCACTGGTGTATGCCAGTTCTGGGCACTACTGATGATGGCACTACTGATGAATCTTCTGGTTTCAAAAGAAGGTAGACAGGATTTGTGTTTAATCAGCTCACTTGTTCCTAATTTTTCCTAAGAGGTAGTTAGAGCTTTCCTCATTTAAACATAATAAAGTGAAATAAAAACAAATAATTTCTTCTATTCAAAAACAAAAAACTTAAGTCAAATAATGTATTTCTACAGTAAAAACAATAGGGGAACACTTATGTTTTGTTTGGGCCAATTGGATGATCTGGTTTGCATTTTACCTCTCAGAAAAATTAGGAACGTGTTAGCAAATGGTTAAAACCTCCCCAAACCTCACCGATCTGCTGGCCCCCTCTGGTTCTACCTGGGCAATTTTACTTACCTCACAGGGGGATCGAGGGGATTCTGGACAACCTTCCGATGCTCGGTACCATCTTGCATCCCATCAGGCACTGTGCGCGGCTCCCCATGTTGTGCCTGTGCAGTATCCATGAATGTGATGTAATGCAGCCGCCAGAAATCCCGCAAGACTTTGCTGTGTGGCCCAGGACTTTAAAGAGCACGACTAAAGCTGTACTGTCAGACGGCTACGCTGGCGGGGGGGGGGGGGGCAGAGCTGGCAGCGACATCTAAAAGGTAAGTAGGGGGCAATGGGGAGGGAATTGGACCCTTTTTTATTTGTGGCCCCTATACAGGGCTGGATTATAGATAGGACCCAAGGGGTGTGGACGATTTTTCAAATACCTTCTGGCAACTACTTGCTGGAAGTTTGATCCAAGCATCAGCTACTCTTACAACGAAATAATATTTTCTCATGTTGCTCCTAATTTTACCTCCAGCCAGCTACAGGTTGTTACCTCTTGTTTTATCCTAAAGTTCCATTCTTTCTCATATCTCAACCAGTCTCCTCGTTCCCTCAGACAAATTAAGTCTCTTCTGATTTTAGGTTAAAGTGTATCCTCTCTTTGTGTTTCCCTGCATTTGAACTTTGTCTTTTTGTAGGATAGGTCTTCAGAACTACAAATATTATTTCTGCTGTGACCTCACCAGACCTCTATACAGCTCTGGTGAGGCCATAGGTGTAATACTTTCTGCAGTTCTGGAGATCTTACCTACAAATATGTCATTAAACCAGACCAACACAAGACACAGTGCTCATATGCATTCCTTCCCAGGGCAACTGAGATTTCTCCACATGAAAATTAATTAACCCTTTAACTTCTGCCCTGGTCTCATGGAGCTGTAGGCCATCTGCAAAGAGGAAGTGATGCGGGGTTTCCTGCCGCTGTGCATTGTGGGATTATGGCAATTGATTCCAGGTAGCAGCATGGCTTGGATGCTGGGAAAGGAAGCTTAAAAAATGGCCACAACCAGGAAAAAAATCTGTGAGGTGACATTTCAGTTTTCAGTAGATGCAGGAGCCAATTAAGCTGCTGAAAATGATTCGGTATCATGCATGCAGATAGGGCAAGGCTGTTGATCCCTTTTAAGTAGGTGGCAGAAATGATGGCCTTGAGGAAGCTGTGTTCCTTTTGTGACCAAGGGGGACTACAATGCTAGCCTTGATAATCAAATGGATAGATATCAGAAAACTGTGTGTATGGAAAATTTTAGGATGGCAGTCTGGGGCTCCCTTAATTCTCAACTAGGGTTAGTAGGGTTTTTTATGAAGTGAATGGGCTTGTACCCCTCTCCCTAGCTTGAACTGGGATGACAGATTATAAAGGGCATTATATAAGCCATATCTAAAAAAGGCATTATTAGCTGCAAAGATCCAAGCCCTTCTCCTTTTTCAGGCAGGCAAAGTTAGTAAGTTGTTGGCCCCTATATTTTAGTGCCATCTAGATGTGTTACAGCCATTAAAATCAGAGCATGTGTTTTATGTACAGATCTGAATTTTGGGATTTATGGGATACTATCAAAGCTTATAAATGTATGCAAGAAGAGACAGATGGTGAGATGGCTGATTATTTAGACAGGACGTCATTGAAGCAGGTATTGGAGGGGGAGAAGCTTCTTTTCGATGAGCTTTTGCAGTTAATTGAACTGGAGAAAGCACCTGATGCCACACGTAATAATAATTCAGCAGACATTCATGGTATATTCCATGCATTGAATAACAATACAGAATTGTAACCAGAGGTTTTCAATTATGCAAGTAGTGAAAAATATCAATGCTAATATATATATATATATATATATATATATATATATATATATATATATATATATATATATATATGAAGCATTATACTGAATAAATATAATGATCTGTTTTTGATTCTTTTTGTCATATATATTTTTCAATGCAAATTTAAAATTTAAAATGAAGGTAGATTACTTAAAATCATGTATTTTCCATTCTGCTGGTTTTTACTCCATGCCGTTTCAAGCCATTTAATATATGATTAAATTTCTGCCATTTACAGTATGCTTTAAAATGAGGGTTTACCTAGAAATGATTTGAAAGCTTTTGATGTAGTGGAATGGTTTTCATGAAAGATGTTGAATATATATGGATTGGGAGAGAACTTTAATGCCTAGAAATCCTGTATGCAACGGCAGGGGGTGTGGTGGGAAATTCAACCTGCACCTGTGTGAGCTTTTCATTTTACCACACAGGAACAAGGCTTTCCCGTAATTAGGCAGCAAGGGGAGCGGGTCCCTAATAAGGACGACAGTGGAAATAGGGAGCAAGGAGTGAGGAAGCTGATACTTACGCTTTCATATACCATGTGTCACATGACCTTGAACAGCCAATCAGGCTTACTGGCAGCCAAGTGCACCCGTTGGCCTGGCAAGACTGATTGACTGGTCTATGGCCGCCAAGGGAGGCTCCTGGGGCCGATGCACAGAGGGGCATCCTGATGCGGGGTGGTATTACATTTTTTTTACCTCAGAAGCCTGTGAATAGCCCTGCCCCAACACCACCACCCTTCCATGCACAGTGTCCCACTTTGTTGATGCTCTGAAGGAGCGTGTTTGGGTGAAGAATGGCATTTACATTTATGAGACAATGTCAGATGGTAAAAACAGTTGGTATTATGTACCCCTGTTCAGATGCATTGGAGTGAACTATAAGAGACCAAACTGCCCCTTATTCAAGAGTAAAAGACACGGAGTGCTTTCTTAACATAGAATGGAGTGAAATATTTGTTGAGGCAAAGAGAGATCATTTGTACTGAACCTTGTATCTCCACATGTACAGGAACCTTAAAATACAGAAAAATTTACATTTTGTTAATTTGTTTTGTTATTGCTTTAGTATTACACTACACAAATAACAGGGACATGAGTAGTAATTACTAATATGTGTGAGCAAATTAATACTATAAATTACTGTACATTTAATTACATGTAACTGTAAATGACTTTGCATTTTATGTGATGTTTTGCTTAGTAAAATAATTCATAAATTCTGCTGTGTGGCGCATGTTGTCTCTGCATTTCATTGTCATACCTAATGGCTTTTGTTTTTGCAGTCTAATTGACTAATTGCTTTATAAGTATAGGCTAGGTTCAGAAATTATACCATACAGCTTTTGTCTGGATCGGTAAGCTTCAAAAACTGCTCCCCTCCTGCTTTGCACCTGAGTTTTCTTGGCATTATGAGGCCATAAAAGTCTCGGAGGAGCTGTGAGACAATGACCCACATATATCAAAGCTGACATTTATTACTCTTTTTGTAAAAGGGGACAGATCTCGGCTTAATAATGCATAGGTCACTTATCCATAGCCAAGAGCAAGAGAGTGTTACACATATCATTTTCTATTTTTCAGCTTGTTTAAAATTAAGGGTCAAGGATGGCGGCTTATATTTTAATTTTATCTTTAAAAGAAAGGGAGGTTAAAAAAAAAAAGGTATTGAGTGCAGCACCAACGGACAAATTAAATTGCCACTGCCATTCTATTTTTGAGGAGTCAGTTATTAGTTATATCACAGTACATTCTTATTTCTGGGCTGTGAAGGCAATTTATTATGCAAATTAATGATACATTTAACAATCTATCAGGATTCTATTGAAATGCAGGCCTAACAGCTTTCTGGTCTAGGAGTAGCTGAATTATCTGGAACAGCTTAATTTCCTGTATGACTCCATTATTGATAGCAATGCCTTGAATGTCTTCATCTTCATATCGCCATTACAACCAGTTACTTTGCTGTGCAGTGTTACTTACACAATAATAATTATAATAGTTTTGGCAGAGCTTGAGAACCATTACCATTTTCTGATATGTGGATAAAAGTAAAAGTGTCGGTGCTGCTAATGTATAAATGTATTACCTTTGATTTCAGGGAAAAAAATAGATATGGTCCTTTAAGTCTCCAACACCCCACTCACTGTTAAGGCTTAATTGTCTGCTTCAACCAACCAGATTCAGATTTTCTTTTTTCATCCCTTGAATTGTTATTAAGGACCTGATTTATTAATATTCCAACAGTATGCCATTTTTCTCACAACTACTTGCACCATAGTAAAAACAGTGCACTTGTTTTTGGCAAAGTGGCTCAGCATGAAATAAAGTGGTGTAGTGTACCTAACTAGTAACACAGAGACAGCCTCTATAAACAATGCGCCAGCATGTTTCTTTACAGTCCATCCATATTTATTGGATGTTTTTTTTAACTGGTTCAGAGTGACTCAGACTGGTGCACACAAAACACATACTTCTGATGAAAAAGGTTGTTTATTTGTACCAAAAACAATTCTAGCAGAAAATTATAATTTTATATATGCAAAAGACGTGACAGACATAACAAGTTAAAAAAAAAAGCATCATAAACTACATTTCTGTGCTTCTATTATGTCATGGCGAAATTTGATTTAAAACTAAAAATGAAAACTGGTAAAGTAACATGTAGAATAATTTGCCTATTATATCCTATGGGAGTAGCAACTACCGTATTTCTCCCCCCCCCCCCCCCCCCCGATTTTTTTTAAGTGGAGGGAAAAATGTCACTGAGTCTTGTTGGACTAATGTTAAAAAAAATAGTACATTCCCGCCTCCCACACAGCGTCTCCCGCCGACTTAAAGTGGACCAACACCCAGGGGTGATCGGTCCGGAAATCTATAAGATTCCCGGGCCGATCACCTCCCACCCCGCGGGACATCCGAGATCGGGATGTCCCGCGGGGTGAAACCCCCCAGAAACCCCAAAAAGACCCTGTTCACAGAGGGCCGGCGCGGGCGCCGAGAGTGACGCGCGGGAGGCAGCGGCGGCGGCGGCGGCGGAAGCGGCTTGTACGTTCCTGTCCCCCGCCTGGACGTTGGCGGGGATTGGCTGCGGCGTTCACGTGGGAGCGGGGAGAGGTGAGTTTTTGGGGGTTTCTGGGGGGTTTCACCCGATCGGAGTGCCCCACCGAAGTGGACCAAAACCCAGGATAGTCAAAATCCTGGGTGTTGCTCCACTTTAAACAGAGAGAGAGACAGACAGACAGACTCACACACATACATTAACGGCGTCCCCACCTTTATCATCGCCGGCCGCTGCCTCCTCTGGCCGCTGCCTTGACTGTCACCTTCACTTGTCCACTGCCTGCCGCCTCCTTTGCCACCGCAAGTTCAGAGGGAGTAAGCCGGTTCTGGCCACCAGGTGGGGAATGGCCTGTGACTCATGCCAGTGCCCAATGAGTTATAGGGCATGCCAACCCAGAAGACGGAACCGCCTCGCTCAAAAGGAGGTGGTGGGCAGCGGAGGCAGAGGGGTAATGTGTATGTGTGTGTGTGAGACACTGTCTGTCTTTCTCTGTTTATGTCGTCGGGAGATGCTGTGAGGGAGCCGGGGAATGTATGTTTTTTTTTGTTTGATTTGGGGCATGCTGCACACTGCCTGTATTTGGGATGCCTCACACTGCCTTTAAATAGAATGCCATGCACACAGCCTGCAATTGGGTTGCCTGCACGCTGCTTGTAATTGGGATGCCTGCACACTTCCTTTATTTGGGATGCCTCACACTGCCTGTATTTGGGGTACCTCAAACTGCCTGTATTTGTGATACATCACACTACCTGTATTTGGGATTCCTGCACACTTCCTGTAAATGGGATGCTCGTACACTTAACGTAATTGGGATGCCTGTAATTAGCATGCCACGCACACTGCCTCTTAATGTGGGATAGCACTCAATGCTTGTAACGTGGGGTCTATTATAGGGTGCTGGGGGATTCTGCACACTGTCTGTAATGGGGTAATTTGGAGGGAGGTATTTTAGCATACCAATTGGTTCAGAATATTTTTTTCTTATTTTTCTCCTCCAAATTCTTGGTGCGTGGTATGAAAAATACGGTATGTGCCAAAAAAGCAAGCACAGCAAAATCGCGAGTGTATGTGCACTCATAGTTTAATAATTGCCTGTATCACACTTGCACTGACATGCACTGAAAAACGTAATAAATAATAAATACAGTTTACACGCAAAACTGGCACTACCATGTGCAAAAACTGGTGTAATACCGACGCAGTGCCTTCACGAATCAGGCCCTAAGAGTCTTATTTACCAAAGCATTGTCAGACTGTGCCCAGTAAGGCCTGCGCGCATACAATCATGCACAATAAATAAAGCTAGTATTCATACTATATTTCCTGGAGCCTCCATGGCGGCATACTAAGGGTTAATACCTACCTTTATAGTACCAAGTGTTGAAAATCTGAGCCACACCCCCTCTCAGTATTCCTTTTTTGTCCTCATTCCTTCAATAACCCTGTTTTCCTTGTCCCTAGATTCACCGTGGCTAAATGCATGGTGCAGCGTATGGCGAAATAGTGCTATAATGATAGCCATGCCTGTGTCTTAATAACCCATAACAAGTTTCTCCTCTTGTTTCCCATATGGCATTAAAGCTGCCTTGGAGGCACTTCTCTAAGATCTTACCGGCCTGAGGCCCAGGAAAATGTTGGAGAGCTGGGGCGGGTGGAAATGGCCGGTCCAGGCATCAATGGAAGAAAAACAGTCCTTAAGGAATAGGACCACTAAGCTGTACCCCCTGAAGACGTCAGACACCAGAAGAATCTGCCAGACGTGGACGCAGCCATCCTTAGAGGAAAGTGTGTACTTCAGGGATAGTTTGGATCGAAAGGTCGGCATTTCTGAATGGCAGGCGCGGGCACGCTCCCTGTTAGAGGGAAGCGCGAGATGCAGCCGCCAGCGTGCTTGGAGCCGTTGCGGTAAGGCGTCTCATTGGCACGCATACCACAGCGGCTCCGAGCGCGCTGATTGGACGAGCGGCCACGCATGCGCCGTAAGAGCAGAGTGAGGTGAGTTGTAACTTGCGATCTGGAGGGTTTCACATAGCGGGGCATCCCCGATCGGGGTGCCATGGGGAAGTGGAACAAAACCCACGATAGTCAAAATCCTGGGTGTTGGTCCACTTTAATTTAAGACGTTAAAAGAAAAAAGGATGTGCAAAACTTGTTTTGAGGTTAGCACACCCAGTCCAGCTCATAAAATATTGTGGGCATATGTATATTATGCATTTATTAACACATTAACAAAAGAAAGAAGAGAAACTGGAGGGCATAGCAAGTGAAAATAATGTAATAAGCTGTTTTTGCATGTAGCTGCACATTATCAAATCTAAACAAAAATGTTAATATTTTTTAAATGTTCATAACAGTTTGGTTTCAATTAGTGGCTACACATTGAGCATTTAGATCGGCAGCTTCAGAAAATGTTTAAAAATGTTTAGATTAAGTAATTAGTAAGAGCAAACAAGTATCTATTTGGGGTTCATCATATTTTTAGAGTCTGAAAAGGTTGAATAAGTTAGTTCAGATCACAAAGCCCCTGTGCCAACAACGTTGCTTACACTTGGCAAGTCAGTAATTGTCTGTTTTGCAAAGAAACTCCCTATTCTTACACTGTGCTGCTCTTTGTTTGGAAGAGACAAAGCGATGGCTCCTTAGACACCAGTTAATTAAGTTTGTTTCGCAGCTGTAGCCCCCCTTCCCTATCATTAGAAGAAAGACTGTATAAATAAATATCTAGCACCCAAGCTCTTCATGTGGTTTGTTGCCCAAAGTGATTTCCTAATATGTCAGCAAGCGAAGAACTATAATATACAATTTTGCAACAAATTAAAAGCCACATGATATCTAAGATTAAGATTACATAACGTTATTTTCTACATTGTAGATTTATATTGAAACCTATGACGGGTCACATATAGAACTATATAGTAAACAAACCAGAAAGTGTTTTATAATTTAGTTTCCTCCGAGCATCTCCCTTTTTGTCTTTATGACAGTTTTGCACCTTCTTGGAACCTCGTGGAGGATGATTTAAGACTAGCGCCAAGTATTGCCATTTGTGCATTTATGTAGCTGTGCTCACAGTGTTCGGAAGTGGACGCTGCAAACGGGGCTCTGGCACTGTGACCTAGCTTACGGCTGGACTAGTGGCGCTGTAGTATCCTGTTCAGCATTGATAAACGTGATCTCTGGAGGGCGCTGTAGAAGCACTTTCCCTGACTCACTGCAGTGCCTGAGTGTACCAATGCTGCTATTGTTTCATGTAGCGCTCCGAAGGAAAGCCGCTCAAGGTGACGCTACTTATAACAACAGGACAATGCTGCAGCGAACTATAGGTAGTGCCAGTTAAGTGCGTCCGATGCTTGCCGCTGAAGCTCATATTTAAGAGAGAAACCACAAAGCCACCGCCATCGCTATAAAACTGGGCGCACTAGTGACGTGCGCCGGATGCTATATGAAAAAGCAAACAAGTTGATCCAAATGCTATTTATACACAACAACAAATTAAAGACCACTGAAGTGTATAGGATAACGCTACTGAGCAACAGGTGCTACCTGCCACTGCTGAACATACAGCGCCGGCGCTTTACTCTGAGCCGCCGCTAGTAATACATTCAACGTTACATGATGCTATTAGAGAGGCTCATAAATGTGGTTTACACATACTGTGCCCGGCGTTTGCATTTGACACTACGTGGTACCATGTGGTGTTAGTGCTTCTTAAATAAGGTTCCTAATAAGCTTCATGAGGTAATGAACTGGAATGTTTTTTATTAACCAGGTATACAATTGTTAATTGTTGCTTTGTTGCAATGTGATAGTTAGGGAATTTCAATCACCCAGCAATCGCCCTGCAAATGCTCCATAGAAATCTTCACATAGACGATAGCGTGTGCTGGGCTTCTGCTAAGTGATTGAAAAAAGTCCTGCACGTAGCATATTGGGGGTATTAGCAAAGCGATTGCAATTCTATTCAAGTCAATGAAAGTGCTTTGCAATAGCTTTTGCACTAGTGTTAATGCTTTGCATACAGCTAGTAGCCAATTCGATTTTCTGCTGTTTTTTAAATCTTTACATCTGCAGATCAAATATAAGGCCTTTAATGTATTTTATAATTTATTAAATATGACCAATGCTTTTTCCGGAGTAGAGGCTAAGCTAGTTGCATAAATTGGGCCTTAACTGTTCTGAATCAGTCCCGGAACAGGAAATTGGACATATTTCCTTTGTCATTTGTCTTTCAGTTCCATCATCTGATTCCTATAAAGTCCTAGAAAATTGCTATTACAATTGTCAAGCAATAGCTATGCAATAGCTATACAAACACTGCTTTAATAATTTTATACAGTGTTTAGCTCAATTTGAATCATTGAATGAATGACTGTTCTAATCCACATAATGGGAATAACACTCAACTAAGTAAAGAGCAATGGCAGTTCATTATTACTTCAGCATATGAAGGTTTTCATGCAGCACCAGACACATCTCAACATCAGTGTTACAACCGGATGAAAACCAATGAAGCGTGGACCCACTGGAACTGTGGAACGGTTGGTGAGTACCGCGTCAGGGAAGCGGGGTCTAAGGAGCCACCGGTTTTCACCAGAGCCCGCCGCGAAGCAGGTTGGTCTTGTGCGGCTGATGACTCCCAGGTCGCTATTCCCCAACGGCGGCACAGTTCCACAATTTGCCGAGGTATTGTACAGCAGAGATAAACGATGGTCACGGTGAGTAGCCAGATTCAGGGCAGGCAGCGAGGGTTCAGCAGCGAGTAGACAAGCCGTGGTCGGGACAGGCAGCGGAGGATCACAGACGAAGAGACAAACCGAGGTCGGGACGGGCAGCGGAGGTTCGTGGTCAAAAGGTAAGCCGAGGTCATACACGAGAAAGCCACAGATAAACTACAGACAATCATGGAAAACACACCGATAATCCGGCAAAGGAAGAAGGACTGGCCAGAATAAAAAGGAAGTGTCCTTACCGGATTGGACGGCCGGACACCAATTAGTGATACACTGGCCCTTTAAATTCCACAGTATTGCGGCGCGCGCCCCCTAGTGGCCGGGGACGTGCGCGCAGGAGAGGCAGGGAGGAAGGAGGAAGTGAGGGAGCCGCCCGCAGGCCCCGGCAGCCACGCCGGACGGAAGGCAAGACACCAGGTAAGAGAGGAGCGCTGCCAGGAAGGGAAATAGCGCTCGGGCTAGGGGAAACCCGGCGGGGAAAGCCGCGGGGAGGAAGCGCGGCTCTCGCCCCGGGAGAGGGACGGCAGAGAGCGCCATGAGGCATCTCCGCAGCGCTAGCCCTAACAGTACCCCCCCCCCTTTGGTCTCCCCCTCTTCTTAGAACCAAGGAAGTCCGAAATAAGGGTCCGATCAAGGATGTTTTCCTCCGGTTCCCAGGATCTCTCCTCAGGGCCGTAGCCCTCCCAATCCACCAAGAAATAGCGTCTTCCTCTGGAGATCTTTGAAGCAAGTATTTCTTTGACCGTAAAGGTATCCTCAGTACCTGCGACTGGCTTAGGTTCCAATAATTTGGGGGAAAAACGATTAACAGTCACCGGTTTGAGCAGAGAGACATGGAAGGAATTGGTTATGCGAAGAGAGGGTGGCAGATGCAACTTGTAACAGGCAGGATTGATACGTTGTTGGATCTTAAAAGGTCCCAAGAAGCGAGGACCAAGTTTGTAACTGGGGATTTTAAAACGAATATACTTGGCCGAAAGCCATACCCTATCCCCCGGTGAATATAAAGGAGGAGTCCTTCTCTTCTTATCAGCCTGGATTTTCATACGAGACACGGCTTGTTCCAGAGAATGCTGTGTTTCACGCCAGATGGAAGAAAACTGGTGCGAAAGATCATCGACCGCAGGTACCGAAGAGGGCGTTAATAAAGGCAGAGGAGGAAGGAGATGACGACCATAAACTATAAAGAAAGGGGATTTTCCGGTAGATTCAGAGTCCTTAAAGTTATAAGAAAACTCTGCCCAGGGCAGCAGGTCCACCCAGTCATCCTGGCGAGTGGAAACAAAATGGCGTAGATACAGCCCCAAAGTTTGATTTACCCTCTCCACTTGGCCATTGGATTGGGGATGATACGCGGAAGAAAAGTCCAATTTCACCTTTAATTGAATACAGAGAGCCCTCCAGAATTTCGATACAAATTGAACTCCCCTGTCGGAGACAATGTGGGTTGGGAGCCCATGTAGACGGAAGATGTGTTTAAGGAAATTCTTTGCCAATAGGGGAGCAGAAGGTAATCCAGGCAACGGAATGAAATGCGCCATCTTCGAAAATCGGTCCACCACTACCCAGACGACGGTATTGCCCTGAGAAGGCGGGAGATCAGTGATAAAATCCATGGCAATGTGAGACCAGGGGATGTCCGGAATGGGTAGTGGTTGGAGAAGACCTGCGGGACGTTGACGAGGGGTCTTGTTGCGCGCGCACGAGGTGCAGGCTTGTACGAATTCTGCGGCATCGTTTGCTAACGTGGGCCACCAGTAGTATCTGGAGATGATGGCGCAGGTCTTCTTGATTCCAGGGTGACCAGCAGTATGGGAGGCATGACCCCATTTTAGTATTAATAGGCGACGAGAGACAGGTACGAAAGTCCTCCCCGGAGGACCTAATACTAGAGCAGCGGGATCGGAGTGAATCAGACGATCGGGTGGAATGATAAACTGAGGAGAAGAGACCTTATCCGAAACATCCGAGGAACGGGAGAGAGCGTCTGCCCTGATGTTTTTTGCAGCTGGACGGAAGTGGATCTGGAAATTAAAGCGTGCAAAGAAGAGTGACCAGCGGGCCTGACGAGGGTTTAAGCGTTGTGCGGATTCCAGATAAGAGAGGTTCTTGTGGTCAGTAAAAATGGAAATTGGGAAGATAGACCCCTCGAGGAGATGTCTCCATTCTTCCAGAGCCAATTTGATGGCTAATAGCTCTCTATCTCCAATGGTGTAGTTCCTCTCGGCAGGAGAGAAGGTTTTAGAAAAGAATCCGCAAGTTCGAGCTTTGCCGGACGAGGATCGTTGCGTAAGTACTGCACCAGCTCCGACGGAAGAGGCATCCACCTCAAGAGCGAAAGGACGAGACGGGTCAGGTCTGGAAAGTACTGGTGCCGAGGCGAAGGCCTTTTTAAATGCGAGAAAGGCTGCTTCAGCCTGCGGAGACCATGCCTTGGGATTGGCTCCTTTTTTGGTGAGGGCCACGATGGGGGCTACTGTCGTGGAAAAGTGTAAAATGAACTGGCGGTAGTAGTTCGCGAACCCCAAGAATCGCTGGATTGCACGAAGACCGACTGGTCGAGGCCATTCAAGGACCGCCTTTAACTTGGCAGGATCCATCTGGAGACCTTGAGCAGAAACTATGTACCCCAAAAAAGGTAATGCGGTTTGATGAAAAAGGCATTTCTCGAGCTTAGCATAAAGATGGTGTTGCAGTAAACGAGACAAGACTTGTCTGACGTGCTGATGGTGTTCTTCGATGGACGAGGAGAAGATGAGAATGTCGTCAAGATAAACCACAACACAGGTGTACAACAGGTCCCGAAAAATGTCGTTAACGAACTCCTGAAAAACTGCAGGGGCATTGCAGAGGCCGAAGGGCATAACGAGATACTCAAAATGACCGTCTCGCGTGTTGAAGGCCGTCTTCCATTCATCACCTTCTCGTATGCGGACTAAGTTATAGGCGCCTCTAAGATCCAATTTTGAAAAAATCTTAGCTCCGCGAAGACGATCAAAAAGTTCGGAGATCAAGGGCAATGGGTAACGGTTTTTTACCGTAATTTTATTGAGGCCCCGGTAATCGATGCAGGGCCGAAGGGACCCGTCCTTTTTCTGTACAAAGAAGAACCCCGCTCCTGCTGGGGAAGAGGATTTCCTAATGAACCCCTTTTGTAAATTCTCCCGAATGTATTCCGACATTGCTTGGGTTTCAGGGACAGACAGCGGATAGATGCGTCCGCGAGGAGGAGTGGCGCCAGGTAGAAGATCAATCGGGCAATCGTAAGGGCGATGAGGTGGAAGTGTCTCAGCTTGCCTCTTGCTAAATACGACGGAAAAAGACCGATAAACTTCAGGTAGACCCGGTAATGGAGTCGTGGGAGCGGTAATTTGGAGTGGCAAAGACGTAAGGCAGTTCTTAACACATGTTGCGCCCCAGGACTTGATGTCCCCCGTGGACCAATCCAAGGTAGGGTTATGGTGCTGGAGCCAGGGAAGCCCCAAGAGAAGCGGCGAGGTACAGTGGGGTAATACGAAAAATTCCAGAAGTTCCTGATGGAAGAGACCGATCTTCAGAAGTAGAGGTTTGGTGCGGTAGCGCACCATGCAGTTCAATCTGTCCCCATTAACGGCCGCGACAAATAGTGGCTTGGCCAGACGGTAGACAGCTATATCATGCTTAGTGACCAAGGAGGCCTCGATGAAGTTGCCCGCCGAACCAGAGTCCAAGAAGGCCGGTAAGTTCAGGACGGAAGTGGAGCCAAAGTGAAGTTGTGCCGGCATAGTGAACCTAGGAGAGGAAGCACACACACCCAGAGACGCCTCTCCAATCGATTCTAGGTGCGCCCGTTTCCCTGACGTGGTGGGCGAATTGGGCAATTTTTCAAAAAATGTTCTGGACTGGCGCAGTATAGACAAAGTCTTTCGAGTCTTCGGCGCGACCTTTCCTGGGGAGTCAAGCGAGTATGGTCCACTTGCATGACTTCTTCAGACGGAGACGAAAGCGTAGACTGAGGGTTCTGAAACGTAGGGGCCAAACGGAATGCCCTCTTGGCACGCAGAGAATCCTGGCGGAATTCATCACGCCTCTCTGTAAAACGAATGTCTATACGTGTGGCAAGTTGGATTAGTTCAGAAAGAGAAGTAGGAAGATCCCGGGCAGCAAGAACATCCTTGACCCTACTAGAGAGACCCTTCTTAAAGCAGGCACAGAGAGCCTCATTGTTCCAAGCCAGCTCGGCTGCCAAAGTTCGGAAACGAATGGCATATTCTCCCACCGACAGATCACCTTGGACCAGATTCAATAAGGCGGATTCGGCTGAAGATGCCCGGGCAGGTTCCTCAAAAACCTGGCGAAACTGATCCACAAAAGTTTGAACCGTAAGGGTAACGGGGTCGTTGCGGTCCCATAATGGGGTAGCCCAGGCTAAGGCCTTCCCAGAGAGCAGGCTGATAATAAAGGCCACCCTGGAGCGCTCAGTAGGGAATTGGTCAGCCAATAACTCCAGGTGCAGGGAACATTGGGCAAGAAACCCACGGCAAAGTCTTGCGTCCCCTTCAAATTTAGCTGGCAGGGAGAGACGAATCCTCGCGGAAGAAGCCACCGGAAGCTGTGGTGGGACAGCAGGAGCAGGCGGTGGCGTCTGCGGTTGCTGCATAGACAGGAGTTGCTGCATCATAGCCGTAAGTTGATTGATCTGCCGTGACTGCATGGCGACTAGTGCAGGTAGCTCAGAGACGTCTGGCAATGGCACCTCGGCGGGATCCATGGCCGGATTATACTGTTACAACCGGATGAAAACCAATGAAGCGTGGACCCACTGGAACTGTGGAACGGTTGGTGAGTACCGCGTCAGGGAAGCGGGGTCTAAGGAGCCACCGGTTTTCACCAGAGCCCGCCGCGAAGCAGGTTGGTCTTGTGCGGCTGATGACTCCCAGGTCGCTATTCCCCAACGGCGGCACAGTTCCACAATTTGCCGAGGTATTGTACAGCAGAGATAAACGATGGTCACGGTGAGTAGCCAGATTCAGGGCAGGCAGCGAGGGTTCAGCAGCGAGTAGACAAGCCGTGGTCGGGACAGGCAGCGGAGGATCACAGACGAAGAGACAAACCGAGGTCGGGACGGGCAGCGGAGGTTCGTGGTCAAAAGGTAAGCCGAGGTCATACACGAGAAAGCCACAGATAAACTACAGACAATCATGGAAAACACACCGATAATCCGGCAAAGGAAGAAGGACTGGCCAGAATAAAAAGGAAGTGTCCTTACCGGATTGGACGGCCGGACACCAATTAGTGATACACTGGCCCTTTAAATTCCACAGTATTGCGGCGCGCGCCCCCTAGTGGCCGGGGACGTGCGCGCAGGAGAGGCAGGGAGGAAGGAGGAAGTGAGGGAGCCGCCCGCAGGCCCCGGCAGCCACGCCGGACGGAAGGCAAGACACCAGGTAAGAGAGGAGCCAGGAAGGGAAATAGCGCTCGGGCTAGGGGAAACCCGGCGGGGAAAGCCGCGGGGAGGAAGCGCGGCTCTCGCCCCGGGAGAGGGACGGCAGAGAGCGCCATGAGGCATCTCCGCAGCGCTAGCCCTAACAATCAGTTGTTCAGAGGAGAGTATTTATGTTCAATTTATTGTAAATAAGCCACTACTGCAATCATCATGGGTGACTTCAACATATCTGTTGACACTAGCAACCCTGCTGCCACCAGACTACTGTCACTAACCTCATCTTTCTGCCTCAAGCAATGGTCTACTGCACCCACCCACAAAGACGGCCACACAATTGACCTCCTCTTCTCTAACCTCTGCTCTCTATCAAACCTCTCGTCCTCTTTGCTCCCCCTCTCTGACCATAATCTGCTGACTATGACCCTCTCTCCAATGCCTGCAAACCCCCCCTCCACACAAACCCACAACTCAACGCAGGAACTTAAGAAACCTAGATCTTCAGTCCTTTTCTGCCTCACTTCAAACTCTTCAGACCTTGACCTCATTCACGGACATAGACGCTGCATCATCACACTACCGCAATACTCTCTCCTCAGCTCTGGACTTTGTCGCCCCCCTCACCTATAGCCATCCCCGCACCAAAAACCCCCAACCCTGGCTAACTGCAAGCACAACCAGATTGAAACAGCTGTCTCGAGCTGCTGAATGGCGATGGAGGAAAACCAAAGCCAATCATGACTTTCTATTCTACAAACAAGCCCTTCAGGAACTCAGGACGGCCCTTTCATCTGCTAAGCAAGCTTATTTCTCTTCACTGATTTCTGCACAAACCAGGAATCCCAAACAACTCTTCAACACTTTCAGTTCCTTACTCCGCCCACCACCTCCTCCTCCAACCTCCCAAATAACAGCAGAAGAATTTTCTACATTCTTCAAAAGAAAAATTGACAACATTCGACTTTGCCCCTCAGAATCCCTCACCACTTCAAACAATCCCCCCGCCTTACTCTCTTACTTTCTTCACTCCAATAACTGAGCTTGGACTAACCTCTCTCATATCTAGGGCCCACCGATCCTATTCCATCCCACCTTATTCCTCAACAGTCTCCATCCCTCACTTCAGCCTTAACCTCCATATTCAACCTTTCTCTCTCCACTGGCACCTTTTCTTCTTCCTACAAACATGCAGTTATTACTCCGATAATCAAGAAACCCTCTCTCGACCCCTCTGCCCTCTCCAGCTACCGCCCTATCTCACTACTCCCTTTCTCCTCCAAACTTCTTGAACAACATGTCCACTCAGAACTGTCACAATACTTATCCACTAACAACTTATTTGACCCCTTACAATCAGGATTCCGCCGTAACCACTCCACTGAAACTGCCCTCACCAAAGTCACCAATGATCTTTGATACTGTCGACCACTCTCTGCTTCTTGATATTCTCTCCGCTCTTGGGATTCAAGGTCTTGCCCTCTCTTGGCTCACCTCTCTGATAGATCATTCAGTGTATTCTATTCTAACACGGTCTCATCCTCACGTTCCCTTTCTGTTGGTGTGCCACAAGGTTCTGTCCTAGGCCCCCTACTTTTCTCAGTCTACACCCATGGCCTTGGCAAACTTATAACTTCACTAGGCTTCCAATACCACTTCTATGCGGATGACTCTCTCAGGCCCCAATCTCTCCTCTCTCCTATCTCGCCTCCCCAACTGCCTCTCAGCTATTTCTTCATTCATGTCATCTCGCTACCTCAAGCTAAACATGGACAAGACAGAACTGGTCATTTTCCCACCCTCTAACTCCCCTCCCCTCTCTAACACGTCTATCACTGGTAACAATTACACAATAACAGCAACTCCCCAAGCTCGGTGCCTGGGAGTCATTCTGGACTCTCTTTCAAACCACATATTCACTCCCTGGCCACCTCCTGTCGCCTCCAACTTAAAAACATCTCCCGCATCTGTCCTTTCCTCTCACCTGACACCACTAAAATGCTAGTGCATGCCCTGGTCATATCCCGTCTGGATTACTGCAACATTCTTCTTTGTGGCTTACCAACTAACAGACTGGCACCCCTCCAATCTATCCTGAACTCTGCTGCTCGCCTCATCCATCTCTCCTCTCGCTCCTCCAGTTCTGCGCCTCTCTGCCAATCCCGACACTGGCTGCCAGTCCTACAGCGAATCCTGTTCAAAACTCTAACTCTCGCATACAAAGCTCTCTCCAACCAGGCCCCTCCCTACATCTCATCTCTAATCCAACAGTATCAACCTAAACGCAGCCTCCGCTCTTCTGCCGACCTTCTCCTGTCCTCCACCCTGGTCACCTCCTCTCACGCCCGCCTTCAGGACTTCTCACGTGCAACTTCAATCTTCTGGAATGCCCTCCCGCACCCAATCCGCCACTCCACAACCCTCAAAACCTTCAAAGGCGCCCTTAAAACTCACTTATTCAGACAAGCATATAATCTGGCCTAACCAGTCTTCTAAAGGGCGCATGCCACAAAGCTCAATACTGACTGTTTGTGATCCTTCCCCCTCGTCTTCACCCCTCTTCCTTTAGACTGTAAGCTCGCAAGGGCAGGGCTCTCTCCCCTTTTATATCTTGTACTCAAAATATCCATTGTCAACTCTGTAAAACTGCATTTGAAATAGTATATGTACCGTATGTTTCTACCCTGTCTGTAATTACTACTTTGTAAAGCACTGATGATGGCGCTATATAAATAAACAATAATAATAATACTGAGGAAAAACAAGGAGAAGAAGAGAAATGTTGGGGTTGAGAAACACAAAGAATAGATATTATAACTTTGGTCTGGAGGGTCAAACTTTTGGTTCAAACATCCATGTCTATGCAGAGATGGTTGATGGTTTACAAATATGCAAACTATACAGAAGCATATGTCATGGTGTGTAGGTGCTTCACAGGTGACATTGTTGGAGATTTATTCAAATTAAACACAAATTTACATAGCTACCCCAGCATTTTCAATGGCATTCCATCCCTTTTCTGATTTTTGTGCTTAGTGGAGTTATACATTATGGCCTAATCACCACTCTAGGCTCTGTAAGGACTGTTTGGCCAAGACAGAGAGTGATGGATTGCTGGGTGAGATGAGGTGGCTTTGGTAATTGAGTGACCTAAACTGAATTGAGGTAGTTTGGGAAAAGTTGGACCACAGAATGAAGGAAAAGCATCTGCAGTGTTCAGCACCTCTCAACTTGGAAAACCATCTGAGGTCACTATCTCATGAAGCTGATTGAGAAGATAACACCAAGTGTAGGAGTCTTTTTGTTTCTCTTATCAGTTCACAAGTATTGTAAAGTTAGTACAGTGTAAAAAAACAAGCACCCTTAAGCTTAATTTAACTTTTTGCCTCACATGTTCCTCTGGCGTCTTCTGGGCTTGATGTAGAATTTTCAGACCTACTTGAAGATTTGCTGGTCTCTGGCAGAAGAGCAGAAGTGCACTGGTGCTGCAACTCTTGTTCTTCAGCAGGACAGGCCCTTAAATCCTAGAGGAGGTGGTGCTTCCCTGGGATTTTCTCTACCCTCTCTGGGATGCTTGTGGGGGCAGAGAAACACCTCCTTCAGGTAAAGGAAAGGGGGCACCTGCTTGCAAAAGGAGGATAATTGGTAAGGCAATCATTTTTAGTATGTTTGAATCAGGGTGGGTAGGTCGGCTCCCTAATGTATGCACCATAGCATAAAAACAAAAAAGAGACCACAGTTTTAATGAAGCACTATAAGATATTATTAGTAATATCTGTAAAAAGCTATTTTAGATGCAAAAGCAGCTAAGTAACCTAAATCTATGCGCAGACAGTAATTTGTGTACTGACCCAGTAATTAAGGTTACACTGGGATTCAGTACTAATGCAGCTTCTACACTGTTTTCTCTGCGTATCCACACTGAAAGCATTAAGTCCAACATTAGGTCCCCCAGGAGAAAGCAAATGGCAGAAAACATTTCAAAACGTTCAAGCATGTGAGCAGCCGCGTCCTAAATAATGAAAATAGTATTTTTTTTTCTTTTGAAACCTATGGAAAGTGTGATTTCTCAATAAGTCATTTTCTTTGTGTTCAAGTTTAGAAAAAGAAAAAAAGGACAGAAGATTCACTATGCACGAAGATCATTTTACATAACTCATTACCTTGCATGCAAAATTCCCTGCTCACTACCTCAGCAGGATTGGAAGCTTTGTTGCCAGCAGACAAAAATGAAGCATTTTATCTTCACGCTAGTTCGCCAATAACAATGTGGCTCCAAAATTCTCCCTCTCTTTCAAATTACTGCACCTGAATCCAGGGGGTTATGCTAAAATAAGGTAGCGAAAGATATAAAGTGAAACTATTTACTAGCTTACACATAACAATAAGTTTAATATTTAGAAAAGAGAAATAGAAAGAAAAGATGTTGCGTATAACCCAGCCAGTAATCAAAATGTATCATTGGGTTATGGATTGAAGGAGCTCAAAAGTGAAGTCAGGTAAGTAGTTCAAGTTATGGGGCCAAGCTTGGGGGTCTGCCTGGGGAGCATGTCTGCAGTTCAGACCTGCATGGGAGCAACTTTTATGTAAGTGAGCATATAACTACTAGGGGTATTTACATGGATACATGGAGGGTCATGTAATTATTTGGTGAAGCCAGTATGATCACAGTGTGGATCAGAACCTGCATCTTGATGAGCTTTTTAGGCACAAAAAAGTGCAAAAAAATGTTATTCCTACCATTGTTTCCCCAAAATGACCGGTACCTGTGATGGAGCATTTTTACAGGTTAGTTACATAATTTTTACAATGAGGTAAGCATATTTGATTTTAAGTTTGGAAACAACAGAACCTTATGGGCTATGCAGAAAAAATGGTGAAATCTTGAGCATAGCCCATAGGGTGCTTTTATTCCCAAACTTTAAAAATATATCCTAACATCACTGGAAAAATAATGTACCTGAACTGTAAAAATGTGCCATCACGTGTACATGCAATGTTTGGGGGGGAAAATTTAGGACAAAGACTTTCTTTTTGCATTTTTTTGTGTGATATCACTAAAAATCTCACCGGGATGCAGGTTGCAATCTACACCGCAGTGCACAGCGGAGGTCACACTGGCTTTACCAAATATTTAGCATGACCCCCATTGTAAGGCAGCATTTTTCAGCCACTATGCCCCCAGCTGCCTTGGACTTGCAGCAACCAAATTACCTTGCTGCATTCAGCCATTAATACATACACAAGCCGCTTGGTGGGGAATAAAAAAAGCTGTTGTTTTACAATATCTATGGAATAATATGCTTTTAAGGAAATCAGTGTTAACAAATGACTGTACCTATAACAACATGTCTCCTATTAGAACAACTGAAGAAATTAGTGTAACTGACTGAATTCATCAGGTTTAAGATCTTTATATAAACCAAGGTGCACAGAAAGTTCACTCATTAATGATTAAATGAGAAAGCCCTAGTTATTTAGCAATCTTCAGTAAAATAAAAATGTTACTCGGTATCATGCTTTGGTTTATCCACTTGATAGAAATTTTCTTAAGACAAAATGACATCACAGATTACTTAAATGAATTAGCTAAAATAGCCTAGTCCCTCAGCAGTGGAGGTGAGCCTTGTATCCGTCTCCAAGATAATTGTAGTGACTGCAATCTATACTACAGGGATATCAAGTCAAGAACATGATGATTGCATATGGCTCTCGAAGAAAAAAAAAAAAAAAAAAGTATTTAGACAAGTTGCTTCCAAGCATTGTATTATAAAACTAAATATAGAACCGGCCATACAAACTATAATTTTATCACATGGAAAGCCTTGAATTTCTGCCTATTGTAATTGAGGTTATGAAACAAAAAAATCATTCCCATTTTTTTTCCAGAAAAAAATGTCACGCTACAGTATTTTTACAACAAATATAATTTATTTTATTTTAACGGGACCATCTAGTCGAATAATATTGGAGGGTCCCTGAATACAGAGGGGGGCATCCCAATTTAGGCAGTATTGGCAGCAATGTTCCCTCTAAGCCCCAGCAGTTGCTGTGCAGATAAGCGAGTGAGCTGGACAATGCACCTTCAAATGTTGGCAATAAAACAAAATTTTTTAAAATGCAAAGAACACCAGAAACAAAAATAAATAAGATGAAATAAATAAGAGTTACTCTACATTGTCTGGGCTATATAGAGCAGACAGGCTTGGGGTACAGACACATTATATAGATTGGGTTGGGGTACAGATACATAGAATGCAGATAGGGTTGGGGTACAGATAGATACATAGGATGCAGATAGGGTTGGGGTACTGATACATAGGATGCAGATAGGGTTGGGGTACAGATACATAGGATGCAGATTGGGCTGGGATACAGATACATAGAATGCAGATTGGGTTGGGGTACAGATACATAGGATGCAGATAGGGTTGGGGTACAGATACATAGGATGCAGATAGGGTTGGGGTACAGATACATAGGATGCAGATTGGGCTGGGATACAGATACATAAGGTGCAGATTGGGTTGGGGTACAGATACATAGGATGCAAATAGGGTTGGGGTATAAATACATAAGATGCAGATAGGGTTGGGATACAGACAAAGGATGCAGATAGGGTTGAGGTACAGATACATAGGATGCAGATTGGGTTGGGGCACAGATACATAGGATGCAGATAGGGTTGGGGTATTGATAAATAGGATGCAGACAGGGTTGGTTTACCGATACATAGGATGCAGATTGAGTTAGGGTACAGATACATAGGATGCAGATAGGGTTGGGGTACAGATACATAGGGTGCAGATTGAGTTAGGGTACAGATCCATAGGATGCAGATAGCATTGGGGTACAGATACATAGGATGCAGATAGGGTTGGGATATAGATACATGGGATGCAGATTGGGTTGGGGCACAGATGGGATCCAGACATAGGATTCAGTCTCTACAAGTCCATCCTGAACTGCACTTGCCAAGCACAGGATTCAGGGACAGGGATGTGTAGTAATCAGGAGGCAGCAGTTGTCGCTGCGCGGGTTTGAGCTAGGGGATGAGCGGGGGAACACTTGTTGGCAGCCCAGTACTTGGTGTTTACACACGGCCCCACTGCCCAGTGACTGCAAGTAGCCAATGAGATTAGCAAAGCGGGGTTGCATCCTCCCAACCTACATACAGTACCACACAAGTCAGTGGCGGTTATGTGGACCATAGCCTCGATTCAAAGACACATTCGTCCGGACTTCCGTAGCTGTCTGTGAAAGTTTGGGTGGGTGTTAGTCTTTTTTTTGCTTTTTTTCGTTCATTTTTCATTCGTACGAACGTTGGGGAAAATGTGTATATGCGCTTTCGATGAACGGAAGCAAATCGGATCATTTCCGTTAGTTCAGATCATTTTCCAAACAAAATCTGATATTTTCCGTTTGTCAGATAACTTACGTTGTTGGGATGGGCTTACGTCTGATTCAGAGAGCTGATTTCCGACGGACCACCACCCTATAAATCCGTTTCATTTCCGATCCACTTACGGGACCTTTGAGGGCTCGGATTGCTATTGTTGAACATGTTTTGCGGCTATGTGGAGGAGTCTGGCGCCTTTAGCACCAAGGCATTGCATGTATCAGCATGGCCGAGGCCATAAATTGTATAGCAATGCATACCTGAATCAATACATTTCATTTTAATGCTGATCTTAATTAGTCCTTAGCATGTAAACATTTATTTTCCCACATATCCATATAATTGCTATATTTTTTTAGACTTATGTCCTTTGTGAATTATATTTGGATTGTTGAACTTGAATCTTAATTTGTTGTAGGAGTTATTGTTTTAGTCGGTTACCTTTGCTTTGTGTAATTATTTTATATTTGGTTGCAGGAACCGCAAGATGTGCCACTCACACAACATACAAGCAGTCTTTGGTCCAGCTATGCGATTCCTCAGTGTTCTTGCAGGGCATACAGGGTCGTCTCATGATGCTTATATATTGCAGAGCTCCGGCTTATTTCGTCAGTTTGAGTCAGGAGAATTATCTGGTGGATGGCTCCAGGGTAAGTTTGCTCACATTCCATCAATCCATTTTCACTGTATGGCAATGAATATAGTTGATGACCCATGTCTTAACCTATGGCTGTTTTAGCCCTTGATGACATGTGTATTTTATGTTAGTATTTTTAAATTCTTTCAGGGGATTATGGATATCCACTCCTGCCTTTGCTCCTGATGCCCGTTCTTTGCCTGCAGAATGCGGGCCAGGGGTTCTGTAATCGGGCACTATGCAAAACCCGGCCGTGGTGGCGCGGGCCCTCTGTCTTTTGAAGTCCAGATTTAGGTGTTTGGACCATATGGGGGGGGGGGGCACTGCAGTATGACCCCAACAAGGTTATACCAATATTTTATTTTACATTTTTTAACAGGGACCACACGTGCCAGAGTGGCACAACTGAGTGTCAGGGTCCTTCAGTTGGTGGGCGAGATGCAGGAGCTGCGCAACTCATTGGGGACCACATATGAAGAATAATGTTATGTGGCCTGCCATTGCTATGTATTTTGTTTTTTATAGTTGTAAAAAATTTTAATTTTCAACATTTTTTAAAATTTTATATTTTATGATGGAATAAAAAAAAATATATGTTACAGTGTCATTTCATTTACAAAATACATTAACATAAAACTAATGGGCCCAGAAATATTTAAAGATGAATATTCACATGACCGTGAAGTGATTTGGGTAAGTTTTAGGGGGCTAAAATGGATGAAGAACCTAACCGTGAAGTGGTTTGGGTGAGCTTTAGGGGCCAAAAGGGAAGATGGAGGATAGTGCTAAGTGGTTTGGGTGAGCTTTAAGGGTCCAAAAGGGAAGATGGAGGATAGTGCTAAGTGATTTAGCTAAACATTGTAGTAGAAGTGAGGGTGGCAAATATGTAGGCGAGCACTTTAATGAGTTAAGTTTGTAGTGCGCAGGCGCAAGATCGTAAGGATTTCCATCTGGACGAATATTTATTGAAAAAGGGAAACAGAATCTAACGGGAGACGCAAAGGATTCGTGGGAGGATACGATGGGAAAAGGGCAAAAACGAAAGACTACGTTGTAACATGTGAAAATGAAACGGAAAAGTCACGCTGGAAAATGCATGCATAGAATCGCTCATACACTCATACGAAAGCGGAAACATTTAAAAAAATAAACAGATCGGCACTAAAACAGAAGTTTTTTTTGTCTCTCTGAATCGAGCCTCATATGCATTTGCAGATTTCTCCAAATGCATAGATGTTATTTATGCTGTTCATGAATTAAAACACATTTTCATAAATAATAAGACTTTATGGACTCAAGTCAAGTTAGGCTATTTTCTTGTAGAAACTAGTAGCGCATGCGCCATAACATTTTGCCTGCCATCATCGTAATACAACCTGAGTAGTCCTGACGCTATATTTTTCAGTAATTATGATTCACTATTTTTGTTTCTAATTTAGGGTGACCGTGGTAAAAATGCACAATGTCACATCCGAGAAATAGTCAGAAAAAGCTGTTCTACATAGCATTAAACAGAATCTGTGACCAGCGGGTGCTCATTTGTAACACAGACTGTTCTATGCGTCATTTCAAAGGTGTTACTAGTTTATGCTATCTGTAATAATGACACAGATAGCAGGCAGTTGCTTTCCTCTGGGAAATTAATCGCAAACTATGCCTGGACGAGGGGTATACTCATGGGAAATCCATACCATGGGCCAAGCATGATTAAAAGAATGGCTACAAAGGAGGAGTTGTGTTTTGATGACTAAAGTATATGAAATAAGTAACCCATTTTACATATGCATCCTGCTGCTGGTAAATGAATTAGTTACAGATCCAGACCTGCTGATAAAAGTGCATGTTTGTGCAGAACCATCCATTTCTGGTCGTTAGCAATACTCTAAATTGCATATCATGCTGTTTGCCAGACTAGCCATAGACTGACACTGGTGAAGGGAAGTATTGCTTTTCTATAAATAATATTGTTTTAACACGAGTTTAGGAGCTTTTGCGAGTTCTGGTTGTATTTTCAAGAGAGGTTGTCTTATAAGTGAGGGGACTTTTCATTAAGGGACTTTATATTGGAGAACTTTAAGTGTTTATTGCCTAAGTGTTATAGAGCTGGAATAAAAAGTTAAAAGCCAAAGCTGCTACAACTGTAAGCACTAAAATTGTGATTTCACTGTTGTTCTTGTAACTGAGATAATGGCTAGCAACATTGGAGGTCTACTTCAGTGCACAATTTGTCATATGTATACACTTCAGGAGCAGCAGTTCCAGGGTGAATATCACTTGGAAGCTCGGGTTAGAGATCTAGAGGTGCAAAATTCAACACTGAGGGAGACTGACAATATGGAAAAGTGCATTCTGCTCTGCAGGAAGGTCTAGACAGTTAGTAGTGATAGGGGATTCTATTATCAGGCGGACTGATAGAATAATTTGTCACCAAGACTGCCTCAACCGAATAGTCTGCTGTCTCCCTGGTGGCAGGCTTGTTGTGAAAAGGGTGGATAAATTACTGGAAGGGGCTGGTGATGACCCAGCTGTTGTAGTCCACGTGGGGAACAGTAACAGAATTAATGGTAGATGGAGTATCCTTAAGAATACATTTAAGGGATTAGGCACCAAGTTGAAGGGAAGGACCTCCAATGCTGTATTCCCTGGAATACTGTCTGTGCCATGTGCTACACATGAACGACGGCTGAAGCTTGGAGAGTTAAAAGCATGGCTGGTGCAAGTCCTGGTGCAGAAGGATTTGGGTTCCAATAGAACTGGGATTTTCATTGGGATACAAACTGTATTCTACAGATAATTTAAACCTGAATGGAACGGGAATGCTGTGCTGTGTAGGAGGATACTAGTAGGGGTGCAGGGGGTATTTAAACTAGAGATGAGGGGGGAGGGCAAGAGACAAAACAAAGGGGAAGGCAGGTTACTTAGGGAACAATATATGATGGTGGGTGGAGAATTAGAAGAGGGGAAGACTGCTATGATGGATAGGGAGATCCCTGTGTTGCAAAGAGCAAGGAAAATTTGGGCAGATGCAATACTGCAGAAGCTAATACTAACAAATTAGATAGGAATTTAAAGTGTATGTTCACAAATGCCAGAATCTGGCAAGTAAAGTGGGGGAGCTTGAGGTTCTGGTACTGAAAGAAAATAATGATGTTATTGGTGTGGCTGAGACATGGCTGGATTCCACACATGACTGGTTTTGCTCTCAGAAAGACAGAGCAAAAAGCAAAGTGGGTGGAGTGTGTCTCTATGGAATGCAAGAATTCAAAGCACATATTAATGAGAGGATACTAGCAGAAGTGAGGATGTAGCATTCTTGTGGGTAGAAGTGCAGTAGAAGTGTGATGTAGACAATGTTAAAATACAATTTGGTGTAATTTATAGATCCCCAAACATAACTGAGAAGATAGATGGTGAGCTGCATAAACAGAAAGAGCGGGCGTCACAGGCTGGTACAGTGGTGGTGATAGGGGACTTCAACTACCCAGGTATGGTCTGGAGACATGGTTCTGGTTCTACTACAAGGGGGAGAGCATTTCACAGCTTGCTACAAGATAATTATATGAACCAGTTCATGGAGGCACCTACTAGGGGTGATGCACTTTTGGATCTGGTAATATCAAATGATGATGACCTGATAGGGATGGTAACAGTCCATGAAATTCATGGTAACAGTGACCACAATATAGTTGTGTTCAACATAACCTGTAAAATAGATTTTCTGTCCGGGTGGGCAAAAACCCTGAATTTTAGGAAGGCCAAATTCCCCACCCCAGGAAATAGACTGTGAGCATCTATTGAGGAATAAGGATAAAGAAGCCAAATGGAAGTACCAACATTGCAAAATGTATTCCTAACCCTTGAAAAGTATAAATTAGTAAATAAAGCATGTAAGAAAGAAATATGGTTGGCAAAAGCACAAAATGAAAGACATGTGGCCAAAGAAAGAAACATTGTTTTAAATATATAAATAAAAAAAACAACTAAATAAGAACAGGTAGGTGCCCAAATTAATGATAATGGGGTCACTGGGGATGAAGAGAAGGCGGAGCTGTTAAATGGATTCTTTAGCTCCTGTGAGAGGAGCAAGGAGTCAACACAGGATATGCCAATGATAGCAATAGCCATGTATAATACTCAACAAGCTAAACATGGATATCATTTAAATGTGAATAAGACCAGATGGACTTCATCCAAGAGTTCCTAAAGAACTCAGCTAAGTTATCTCACCACCCCTGTTCTTGATCTTTAAAGACTATGCATAATATTATAAGTGACAACCAGCATGATTTTACTAAGGGCAGAAGCTGCCAGGCTATCCTGATTGGCTTCTATGAGGTGAGTAGAAGCCTGGACAGAGGGGAAGCTGTAGATATAGTTTTTCTGCATTTTGCAAAAGCATATGACACTGTCCCTCATAGACGCTTTTTGGGGAAATTGATGTCTTCAGGATTAGAAAATACAATTTGTAACTGGATTGAAAACTGGCTGAAGGATGGTGTGCAGAGAGTTGTGGTTAATGATACCTACTCTGAATGGTTACCAGTTGTAAGCGGTGTACCCCAGGGTTCAGTGCTGGGCCCACTATTATTCAACTTCTTTATGAACATATAATAACGTATATAATATCGTATATAAACATGGAAGATGGAATTAAATGTACTGTCTCAATTTTTGCAGATGATACAAAGATGTGTAGCACAGTGCAGTCTACTGAAGCTGCTCACATGCTTCAAGTTGACTCTTTGAGTGACTGGCCATCCACTTGGCAAATTAATTTCAATGTGGAGAAATGTACATGTACACCCTTTTGGCACAAATAAATATTCACTTTCAAAAATTGCATTGAAAGTGCACTTACCCCTTAAGCGTTCCAAATTCGTAGTTTATCACTGACATCCTCTTCAGTTAATGACTATTCTGACTATAATCCTCTAGGGAATATTGACAAGCAGACCTGTGAGTGTTGGGGTTTGCTCAGTTGGTCTGTACATTAGAATAATGTTAGGTTCGGGAATAAAACTTGACCCTGGAAGTCTAACCCCATAGAAATCAATGGAGTCCTGAAGTTTGGTGGTGGAAAAAGGCTGTAAAATAGTCATTGCAAGGTCTAGACTAAGATATGCCACCAATGTATTAAAGCTGCAGGTCCCACCTATGGGATCCGCACCTGTATTGAGAACAAAACCCCCATAGTTAAGGGCTAAATTGCTTGTCAGGGATGGCATCTTTCATTCTCCAGCACTTTGCACTCCCTAATAAAACCCTATAGAACATGCTCCCTTCTGCTGACTTCTGGGGGGACCACTACACTGAAACATTTCAAGGGGGCAGAGTGAATACTAGCTGGTGTGGATGTAAGGCACAGAATGATACAAAATGTTTTTCTACTAACTCATACTAATGAGAAGCATTCATATGCTTACATGGTCTTACCTTCCGGCTGGAATATGAAGTTTTGACAAAGCCAAGCAAGGCGAAACATTTTCACATTAAGTAACAAGTAGATGGAATAATTTTATATTCTACTTTATTTACATTACAATACGCTGCTAGAAGTGTCTTTATGCCTAATGCTGTTACCATGGATGTATATTGATTTACACATCTATGTGGAGTCATCTGTTTTATTTACTGAGATGTGATATATGTGCAATGGAGGAAGTTATTCTTTTAAAATTGGTAGAAAATAAACGTCTTTTATTCATTAATTAGAGTAATTAATTTAGTGAGGCCACATTCTTTAGTTGTTGATGCATGTATAGAGTCATCATTTGCTGCAGAGAAGGTCCTACTTAAGGGAGGGTTTCTTTGGGAGTTATTAGGAAATATAAAATGGGCTGAATAAAAGGTGGATGAAAGATGCAGCTTTTGACTGCCAGCATGGGAAGAGCAAAAATCAGGATAATTTAACCCTTTGCCTGAAATTTCCCTTTAAGATTGGCGACCAAGTGTCTATTTACAGAGGGTGAGTTATTCCTTGAAGAAATGAAGACACCGACTCCCTTCACTGGAGTGAACCAAAAATCCCTTTGTTGAGAGTAAAGAATAGAGGGAGTGGGGGTAGCATAGCAGTGGGTCTGCATCAGGTGACTCATCGGGGTGGACAGGGTAGGTAGGTGTTCCTAGACAAAGGGTAAGAAAGGTTAGGAGAAGTACAAAAAACAACGAAAAACAGCAGACAAGCAACAACACTTGTCAAGTGCCTGGGGGAATATAAGGGTCAGGCCCTCAATACCCGTCCTTCGGGGTTAGGCCCCAAATTAGAAGTAGGTGGACCAGCCCACATTTTGCAGGATGCTAGACAAGCGTGCCTGGTTATGGTTGCCCCTGAGTACTTATAGCGCAAACAATAGCCTCTAAGTGCTAGGAATACAAGTGGGCAAGCTCTCACGGGTGGAGGGCCACTCTGGGGATGCTTGTGGGTATGGACCTTGTGGTGCCATTGCCTCTGCTGCTGGAAGATTCAGGCATTATGGGCAGCCCAGGATACATCATGACAAAGACTAAAGAGAAGGACGGAGCTACTCCTAGAGTCAGACAGTGTAGGGGTGAGTCAGGGGTATAAAAGAGTTTGAGGGGGAGGAGCCAGGGTCAAGTGGAAGAGTTACAGTCTGGAGCTGAGCGTTAGGTGGAGTGAGGGGAGAAGGACACCACTTTGAGGAATGCACTCATTTTAGGTCTATGCCCAAACAATCTCTGGAACAGGCCCACCTCAGCTGGGGTCCTCCCTGCCCCCCAGGCTGCATCTGATGCTTTGTTCATTGGTCGGCTTCCGGACACTGGCTAAAAAGCACCGAACACTTTACATTCCAGGTTCTCTCATGCCTAATATTGGCTTTTATAATGCTTGACTGAACTTTCTCTTTTGCAAGGTTGCATTGTAAATAATTATAAATGCATTCAGCAAGATGGCCCATTTCATTCCATTGCCCAAACTTCCCTACGGAAGACTTAGCCTGTTTATATATCAAGCATTATATACTACAAAGGCTCCCCTCACATGGGGATCCAGTTGATATCTAGATTCTGGCATTCCTCTTGGGCCTCTGTGGGTATAGAGATCTTGGTCTCATCCACTTCAAAAGAACAGGCCTAATTGTTGAACGAATTTCTAAAAATTGACCGCAAACTTTGACATTGCCAGTCTGGGTTCATGGTCAGTAATACTTGTTTGAAGTAAAGGTTTTCATGGAATCCACAAACTTCAAAAGATCTTTCCAGTACCTTGTTGATTTGGAGGGTTTTAGAAGAATGCTCCTGGATACCCAGGTCCAATGGGTGTGGGGCAGGAGAGAATCCAGATATCTGGAGCCCTCGCGATTGGCCACCGCGGCTCGCTCAGCCAATCAGCACGCTTGCTGTCACTTGACTCTCTTAGGACGGCTAAGCTGAGCGGTGCTGAAGGGAGCCAAGCGGTGCCGCCAGCTGCATCCCCTGCCCACCTGACAGCCGTGGCGCTATTCAGGAAGGTCGGGTGCAGGTGCGCACACGGCTAGGGGTTTGGGGGGGTTTCACACAGCGGGCATCCCAATTCGGGATGCCCCAAGACTGGAGCTCGGGAGGCCCTGGAGTCCTTAAAAGGACTGTAAACCCAAAAGCAATACTAAGGCAGCAAGCAGCTCAATTTCTGTTTGTCCCGTATGCCTCTGCTTCATTTCCAGCAGCACTGAGAAGAAGCCGTTGCAGGTCTCCAAAACTTGCCCTCCATTCAATTGCATTCCTCCAGGATCACGCAAAGAAGTCGTCCAACAGCTACTCTGACCACGGGAGTGCTCAGCTTGAGAGAGCCACAGTGGTCCCGCAGTTCTGTCTTACCACTGAGGATTGCTCAGCTTGAGCGAGCCACAGTGGTCCCACAGCTCTGTCTAACCACTGCAGAACATACTCATGATTCATATAGGTGCGTAATGACACGACCTTCTCAGCTCAGCCATTAACCAGAAATGAAAGAGAAGAAAGCGGCTTTGCTAGAATACATAAGTGATTTACATATAACCGAAGATTTTGATTGAAATTGCTTGTTTTACACCATTTCCACTGGGTATAGGATGGGAGAAAGCTAGTGTGTGACTGGACAGATAGCAGTTTATGCTGACAATTGGACAGTTGCTATGCATCGTATGCCATTACTAATGAAATAAATGATTAACATTGTAATTCAGTTTTATACTAGTCTTTGTAAGCATACCGATTTGTAAGTATTTTGGCCAGCATTACGCTACCAGTACTATAGAAGTCTAAGCACAGTTTAAATACCCCAATTGTAGTGTGTAAAACAGACATCTAAGATACATGAAGAGGTAGGTTTCTATGGCTCTGGTCATTATACCTATTATGTAATTCATGATATTTACTAATAATGCTTAATTGAATTAATTGAATGTACTTGTCTTCTTGCTTGTTGTTTGGAAATTAGTATAGGTTATTTTAGGTAGAAAATTATATGCAGTATCTGTATGTATAGGTTAGAATGATAAATTACATGTCTTGCATAATTGCGACCTTTAAAGCTAACGATTTTCTGGTAGCCAAATGCCACCTTATTAAGATGAATAAATGCTATAAGGGCTAATGCTTGCTTGGTGACTTATGCCTGCTTTTTTAGCAACCTTTGAGTTCAGGATTTACAGACTCATCCATATTTTCTATTTGGAGAATGCTGCTTAGCTTTAAGTTGCTTTGGGAACAATGACATATTCCTGGCAAAACTGGCTGAGCTATCTCTTTAATCGAACACTGGCTGACCATGGATAAAGATGGACAGCAAATCAATGGATTCTTCTTTTTGACCTTGCAGCCATTCATCCCAAACATTTGCCCTTTTTCTGCTCTTTTTATCATTTAAACTGTAAACTGCCCCTGAGGATTTTATAGATCACAATGTGTTGCTTTTAAACCAGATAAATGAAACACCTACCAGCAGTAAAGAAGGATATAGTATATTTCTTCCATAAATGTTCTGTATATTCATCTTTATACAAGAGGTGTTGTTATTTGTTCCTAATTTGTGGCCTGCAAGATATTCATCTTCATGAAAAAAGTTGAAGTGGACCAAAATCCTGTATTTTCACTATCCGTGGTTTGGATCTGTGCCCAAGGGCATCCTGATTTGGGATGTCCCCTACATGAAACCCCCCAAATCGTCTCTAAAAACCTAACTTTCCCCAGTCACAAAGCTCGGCAATAGTGAACAGAGGCAACCCAAGTTCCCCTTTAGACTGAGAAGGTCTCCCACTCCTGGCCTATCTGAATGACTGTGCGTGGGAGCAAGCCTCAGCCCAGAGATGCTGGGGATTCGGTTGGCATTGTTTACAGCTCTGTGGGAGCCAGGACAAAGGTGAATTTTGTGGTGACCCGATGAGATTTCACACAGCAGGGCAAATCGTGTGATGATGTTTTAGATTTTGCATCATGTGTACTTTATCTACTGTTAAATAGAGGTAGATAAGGAACACTTGGCTGTGACACCCATAACTATGCTCTTGTTTTGACTTTACCAGAGTGAGGTGAAATTGTCTGCCAAAGGAAGTCATAAAAATTGATAGCAGTCTGTTTCCTACAGTAACCAAATCTAGAAAAAGTGTGGCTAGTTGGGATGAGCCAACCCCCAAAAGTTTGGCTCCAACAAGCTGTCTCGGGGGGGGGGGGGGCAGCAGGAAGCGCGCTGCTGTAAAAACCTACCTGAGCCCTGCGATCCGCTTCCTGTCAGCAGTGGTGGCAGCGTTTGAAATGGTCCCCAACTGGTAACACAGAAAAATGGCTGCTGCTACCCATGAGTGAGGACACTCAGTAGGAAGTTGCTGGCACTAGGAGTGTTCTCATTCATGGGGAGAGGCGGACATTTTTCTGTGGCCCCGGCCATTAACCATTTTAAACAATGCCGCCACTGACGTGAAGGGGATCTCAGGGCTCAGGTGAGTTATAGCAGCTAAAATTTGGGTTGTTTTCCTCCTTTCCCGTGGTCCAGAAGGATTCCTCCAGGCCACCTTCACAACCAATCAAGGTATTGGAGTGGAAGAGGAGTCTGTTGGGAACCTCCAGGTCTCGGGAGGAAGAAAGGGGGGGCCCTCTAAGTCACTCCCTGGGAAAGTTAGGTTAAGCGTAGCACACAAACAATTATTGCAAAGGCTCAGTATATGCCAATAGTAAAACCTTAGTTTAATGCTCATTCCATTTGTGTGATACAAAAAAACAGTATTATATTCATACTTGTTTCTGCAGGTTCATTTGTTTAGAAAACAAAGTCCTTAAATGTATTAGGGGCTTGTATTTGCCCTCAGCCTGTAGCAAGGCTTATTGTGGTCTGTTGATGTGGACCTCTTTCACAGACGCGTTTCGCTCTTTTGCTTCTTCAGTGTGAGGGTCCTTGTGTTCTAGTTATGATGCATCAGTACATGGTTAGTTTGTATTAAACAGTCATGTATATTTGTTGTACATAGCAACATGGAGATAAATGCATTGGTCAATATATAAAAAAAAGCACTTACAATTCCTTATCTTTGTTTCTACATGGATGCTGAATTTTTTTTGCAGCTAAAAACGGCTGTTGTCGCGGCTTTAGAGCTTTGGTTGCAGCGGTTCCTCCCAGCTTTTTTGTATATGCGGACTCCCAAGGTGTTGCCTTTGAAATAGGTATAAGATAGGGAGTACAAATGTCATTTGCTGTGCAATGGTATTTTTGGTCTATATTGGAGAAGGGGTGGGGTGTGTATATATGTGTGTGCCACCGAAGGTATGTCTTATTATGCTATGTGTCTCCCGTGCCCCCTTAAGAAGTAATTGCCCTGTTGGTTTGGGCGGGTTCCGTGTGAGGGGTGGAAGGCCCCCTTAAAAATTGTTGCTTACCTTTTTATCAGTTGCCTTTGGTCACTTTCGCCATAAAGCCAGTACCCCCTTCTGTATCACATCAGGGGGCAATTCTGCAGTATGTAATCGCTGTGTCTATGCGCTGGTGTCCCGCTGGGTCTGCTTTCCTGCTCTGTGAGCGGTGTGTCTATTTCTGTTGCTGTAGCCGTATGTGTAGGGCTCTGTGCTGTCTGCAGATATACGGGGCCGTGTGCTGCAGGGTGGGCGGGGTTTCGTTTCCCGCACTTCCTGCTAGTCCCCTGGTTGGTTGTTCCCCCAGGGGCGGAGGTGCGTCACATGCACTCTCCTCTCGCCGGCCCCGCCTGGCTATTGGCTGGTTTCTGTGTCCGTCTTGTTCAATGTTGTTTAGGCTTCTGTCTCCTGGCCTGGCGGCGGCCATTTTGTTAGTGGCTGCTGTTCTTATGTATGCTGTTGTTAGTATCTATATGTTCTGTGTTACTATGGGCTCCTGTCCGCAGGTCTGGCGGCGGCCATTTTGTTGGTGGCTGTCGTTATTGTTGTGATTGTTTTGGCTGGGAGGAAGCGCTGTTTCCCAGTTGTTTAGGCTTCTGTCTCCTAGCCTGGAGGCGGCCATTTTGTTAGTGACTGCTGTTCTTATGTATGCTGTTGTTAGTGTCTATATGTTCTGTGTTACTATGGGCTCCTGTCCGCAGTTCTGGCGGCAGCCATTTTGTTGGTGGCTTTCGTTTTTGTTGTGATTGTTTTGGCTGGGAGGGAGCGCTGTTTCCCAGTTCCAATGCTCTAAGAGGTAATTACATAGGTTTATTCACATATTCCACAGATAATATTGGAGCAATGAGATTAACAATGTAACATAGTCCACGTGTTCCACAATCAAAGATTTGAGCAATGTTTAACCGTGATTAGGTAATGATTTTAAATAATGAATTTTAGTTCACATATTCTACCCTCAATGACTTGGGCTATGTCAAGGCATTGTACACATTGTAAACCATATAATATTTAGAAATTACTCATTATGTCCCTTTGTGTACCGGAAAGTAGCTTTACGGCACCATGCATTACTTTTTAAGGTAAAACCAAATAAGATATAGTGGAGTGAATTGATGTACTCAGTTTGCCTGCTTGCTTGTCCCTTCCCATGTTGCTTGCTCCTATGTTTTTAGTAACTCTCCATTTATGTGCTTACTGGTTTCTTTCATTGGACTCAATTGAGTGGGTCGTCGCATGTTTTTGAGGTATCTCCATCTGGGGTAAAAGGTCAGGACTAAAGGGTTTTCAGTGTCCCTTATTTGGGTACGCCACGGGGATCTTTTATTCGGTCCGGGTCATTTTAACGGTTTATATTTGTTTGGTAGTCTGGGTCATTTTAGAAAAGGGGCGAAGCTGCACGTCTCATTCAGTCCCGGTGGATGTGTTGCCTTGAGTTTGACTATCCACTTAGTCTCTTTTTGTAAGGTCTTTTTTTGGATGTCTCCGCCCCTTTTATGTATATGCAGTCTGTCAAGTGCCTGAAAAGTGGTCCCCTTTGGGTCTGCATTGTGGTTTGTTGAAAAATGTCGGCCTATCGGTGTGGTGTGGTTCCTATTTCTGATGTCTCTCAGATGTTCCAGGATCCTTACCCTGAATTTACGGTTTGTTTTGCCCACATAAAACCTCTTGCATGGGCATGTCATCAGGTATATGATGTGTGGGGAGTTGCAGTTCACGAAATGTTTCATGTTATGTGTCTGTTTGTTGGGTAATTCTAGAGTGGTTCCTTGTTTTAGGAACTGGCACGTGTTGCATCCCCCGCAGCTGTAAAGGCCTACGGTTTTGCAGCATTTTTCGTCTGAGGGTTGTGAGTAATGACTCTTGACCAGTGTGTCTTTGATGGATTTGGTTCTCCTGAAGACCAATTGGGGTTTTTTAGGGACCAAAGGTGCTAGGTCCGGATCATGAGTTAAAACATGCCAGTGTCTCTGTAGTATGTGTCTTATATCTTGGTGCTGTTTTGTGTATGTGAGAATGAAGGGTAGATTTGGTGAAGTTTTGATATCCGTTTTTCTGTTTGGGAAAAGTATTTCCTGTCTGTCCCTCCCTGCTGCTCTGTGATAGGCCCGTTTAAGAGTTTTTCTACTGTATCCTCTTTGGAGTAGTCTGTCCCTGATACCATTCGCTGCCTTCTGGAATGCTTCTTGGGTTGAGCAGTTTCTCCTTGCCCTCAGGTATTCACCATAGGGGATGCTCTGTTTGAGTGGGGTTGGGTGGGAGCTTGTGGCGCGTAGAATGTTGTTTGCTGCCGTGGGTTTTCTGTAGAAGTTCGTGGTAATGTTCCCTCCCTCGTCAATGTTGATTATCAGGTCCAGGAATGCCAGTTGCCTGGTGCTAAAGTCTAGTGTGAGTTTTAGATTAAGTGTATTCTGATTGAGGAGGTGGTGAAAATCTCTAAGTTCTTGTTCTGTGCCTTCCCAGAGGATGAGTATGTCATCTATATATCTATACCAGGTGGTGGCTTTCTCCAGGTAGGGAAGCATGTTTGTGTCTTGCCAGATGGTGTGTTCCCACCGACCCAAGTAGAGATTTGCGTAAGTGGGAGCACATGTAGTGCCCATTGCGGTGCCTTGTATTTGTTGGTATAGTTGGTTTTGGAACAAGAAAGTATTATGGGTAAGAATGAAGCGTAGTAGTTTTATGAGGAAGGCACTGTGGTCGTATTGACTGATGTCCAGTTGATCTAGGTAAGTTTTGGCTGCTTGTAGACCTGCTTGATGTGGTATGCTGGAATATAATGCTTCCACATCAAAGCTTGCCAGGATCGCACCCCCTGGTAATGTGATGTCGTGTAGTGTTTGAAGTAGATGCGGTGTATCCTTAATGAATGATGGTAGAGATTGTACGTATGGTTGGAGGTGTCTGTCGATGTATTTACTTGCAGCGCTCGTCAGTGACCCTATCCCTGAGACTATGGGGCGACCCGGTGGGTCCGTGCTGGATTTATGGATTTTTGGGAGGGCGTAAAAGGTCTGTGTTACCGGTTTCTCTATTCTCAGGAAGTCAGCTGTTTTTTTGTCTATAATGTTATGGGTTTGGGCCTGTTCTATGAGTGTGTGATATTCTTCTTTGTCCCTGTTAAGTTTTGTCAAGGGGACTTTCTGGTACCATTCCTTATTATTCAGTATTTTCAGACACATTTTTTCATACTGTGATCTGGTCATGATTACAATGTTACCCCCTTTATCAGCTGGCTTGATTATGATCTCAGGGTTGGATTCAAGTTCCTTCAGTGCTCTCATGAGTTGGGGGGTGATGTTGTTTGGTCTCTGTCCCTTCAAAGGTAATCTTTCTACATCATATGTTACTAAGTTAACGAAGGTCTTGATGCTGGATTGTAGGTTTAGTGAGGGGAAGTAGTTTGAAGGTTTCCTAAATGGTTTTCTGGAGTCTGAGTTTCCCATTGTGTCAGTCTGTGGGCTTTGTGTTTGGGGTGAGGAGGTGTGTTGTATTGCATCTTGTTCTGCCAAGAGTTCATTTAGTGTGTCCAGGGCTTTCTGGTCAGTTTCAGTGAGGGTGCTGATGGGGACTGGATCTTCCTCAGTGTTTCGGTATAGGTATTTCAGGAGAACCTTTCTTGCAAAAAGGTGGGTGTCTGTTGTTAGTTCAAACTTATCCTGGTTCGTCTGAGGACAAAAATTGAGGCCTAGTTCTAGTACCTTCTGCTGGTCTTTGGTTAGTGATATGGAAGCCAGGTTGACTATGTGTCTTTCTGTGGTCATTTCTGTTGTGGTTTTGTCTGGCTTCTTGTGTTTGCTGCTGCCAAACCAACAGGGCAATTACTTCTTAAGGGGGCACGGGAGACACATAGCATAATAAGACATACCTTCGGTGGCACACACATATATACACACCCCACCCCTTCTCCAATATAGACCAAAAATACCATTGCACAGCAAATGACATTTGTACTCCCTATCTTATACCTATTTCAAAGGCAACACCTTGGGAGTCCGCATATACAAAAAAGCTGGGAGGAACCGCTGCAACCAAAGCTCTAAAGCCGCGACAACAGCCGTTTTTAGCTGCAAAAAAAATTCAGCATCCATGTAGAAACAAAGATAAGGAATTGTAAGTGCTTTTTTTTATATATTGACCAATGCATTTATCTCCATGTTGCTATGTACAACAAATATACATGACTGTTTAATACAAACTAACCATGTACTGATGCATCATAACTAGAACACAAGGACCCTCACACTGAAGAAGCAAAAGAGCGAAACGCGTCTGTGAAAGAGGTCCACATCAACAGACCACAATAAGCCTTGCTACAGGCAACAAGTATGAATATAATACTGTTTTTTTGTATCACACAAATGGAATGAGCATTAAACTAAGGTTTTACTATTGGCATATACTGAGCCTTTGCAATAATTGTTTGTGTGCTACGCTTAACCTAACTTTCCCAGGGAGTGACTTAGAGGGCCCCCCCTTTCTTCCTCCCGAGACCTGGAGGTTCCTAACAGACTCCTCTTCCACTCCAATACCTTGATTGGTTGTGAAGGTGGCCTGGAGGAATCCTTCTGGACCACGGGAAAGGAGGAAAACAACCCAAATTTTGTCTACAGTGCCCAAGAGGCCAACCTCTACACCCCTGGGACACTACAAGAAGAGAGGCACCCAATCCACCAGTTCCCTCCCCTCACCTTTTCCCCCCCCCCCTCAATTACAGTTACATAGAACTCAGTTTCTATAGGCGTAGGCCTCTGTGAAGGGAAGGGAACCGACTACACAATATCAGGACATGACACAGCTAAGCGGTACTAACTGGGATCAAATGGTACAAAATCTCTCAAAGACCACACAGGACACGGATGCTGGGGAGACTACACATACCACAATACCAAACAAGTTTAACCAGCTAGAACGCACCCTCCAAAAGAAGACCAAACTCTTTTGGAACATAGAATTTCTGAAGAAGTACCTAGAGAAAGAGATCATACCACTGGGACTAAGAATCAGAATTTTCCCCCAAATTTCTGACCTTGACCCTACCTTCAAAGCAGAATGGGAAAGTAACCTTCAAAGATGTTCTACTACTATGCTAGAACTCTTGATAGCCCAACAGGAAAAACAACTGAAAATAATTGAGAATACTTACAAGGAAATCTGTACAGATCTCAACCAACACTCCGACTGGCCACAATTTGAGACAAAAAATATACACATAACTAGAGACATCTCCAGACTGAATAAAGAAGTCTGGGAAAACAAAACAAGAAAGTTTGAAAGAGACCTATTAGCATACAAAGAGGGAAGAGCATACAGGTGGGGCACAAACCAGAACAGAAACCAATCCCAAAGAGGAAGGTTCCATCAGAAGGACACAACACCTTACAACCGTAGAGGACAACAAAGAACAGAACAAGGCCCAGGGAGGGAAAGTTCCCGGAACGCAAGGGGACAAAGAGATAGAAATTGGGGGGAAAGGAATACCTACCCACCCCCCGAACAAATACTAACAGAAACATCATCAGAAGAGAGTTTTTTAGATTTAGAAATAACCCATCCGGCACATCTACAATTACCCACACAACCACCAAAAAGAACAGCAGCAAACACAAGAAGCCAGACAAAACCACAACAGAAATGACCACAGAAAGACACATAGTCAGCCTGGCTTCCATATCACTAACCAAAGACCAGCAGAAGGTACTAGAACTAGGCCTCAATTTTTGTCCTCAGACGAACCAGGATAAGTTTGAACTAACAACAGACACCCACCTTTTTGCAAGAAAGGTTCTCCTGAAATACCTATACCGAAACACTGAGGAAGATCCAGTCCCCATCAGCACCCTCACTGAAACTGACCAGAAAGCCCTGGACACACTAAATGAACTCTTGGCAGAACAAGATCCAATACAACACACCTCCTCACCCCAAACACAAAGCCCACAGACTGACACAATGGGAAACTCAGACTCCAGAAAACCATTTAGGAAACCTTCAAACTACTTCCCCTCACTAAACCTACAATCCAGCATCAAGACCTTCGTTAACTTAGTAACATATGATGTAGAAAGATTACCTTTGAAGGGACAGAGACCAAACAACATCACCCCCCAACTCATGAGAGCACTGAAGGAACTTGAATCCAACCCTGAGATCATAATCAAGCCAGCTGATAAAGGGGGTAACATTGTAATCATGACCAGATCACAGTATGAAAAAATGTGTCTGAAAATACTGAATAATAAGGAATGGTACCAGAAAGTCCCCTTGACAAAACTTAACAGGGACAAAGAAGAATATCACACACTCATAGAACAGGCCCAAACCCATAACATTATAGACAAAAAAACAGCTGACTTCCTGAGAATAGAGAAACCGGTAACACAGACCTTTTACGCCCTCCCAAAAATCCATAAATCCAGCACGGACCCACCGGGTCGCCCCATAGTCTCAGGGATAGGGTCACTGACGAGCGCTGCAAGTAAATACATCGACAGACACCTCCAACCATACGTACAATCTCTACCATCATTCATTAAGGATACACCGCATCTACTTCAAACACTACACGACATCACATTACCAGGGGGTGCGATCCTGGCAAGCTTTGATGTGGAAGCATTATATTCCAGCATACCACATCAAGCAGGTCTACAAGCAGCCAAAACTTACCTAGATCAACTGGACATCAGTCAATACGACCACAGTGCCTTCCTCATAAAACTACTACGCTTCATTCTTACCCATAATACTTTCTTGTTCCAAAACCAACTATACCAACAAATACAAGGCACCGCAATGGGCACTACATGTGCTCCCACTTACGCAAATCTCTACTTGGGTCGGTGGGAACACACCATCTGGCAAGACACAAACATGCTTCCCTACCTGGAGAAAGCCACCACCTGGTATAGATATATAGATGACATACTCATCCTCTGGGAAGGCACAGAACAAGAACTTAGAGATTTTCACCACCTCCTCAATCAGAATACACTTAATCTAAAACTCACACTAGACTTTAGCACCAGGCAACTGGCATTCCTGGACCTGATAATCAACATTGACGAGGGAGGGAACATTACCACGAACTTCTACAGAAAACCCACGGCAGCAAACAACATTCTACGCGCCACAAGCTCCCACCCAACCCCACTCAAACAGAGCATCCCCTATGGTGAATACCTGAGGGCAAGGAGAAACTGCTCAACCCAAGAAGCATTCCAGAAGGCAGCGAATGGTATCAGGGACAGACTACTCCAAAGAGGATACAGTAGAAAAACTCTTAAACGGGCCTATCACAGAGCAGCAGGGAGGGACAGACAGGAAATACTTTTCCCAAACAGAAAAACGGATATCAAAACTTCACCAAATCTACCCTTCATTCTCACATACACAAAACAGCACCAAGATATAAGACACATACTACAGAGACACTGGCATGTTTTAACTCATGATCCGGACCTAGCACCTTTGGTCCCTAAAAAACCCCAATTGGTCTTCAGGAGAACCAAATCCATCAAAGACACACTGGTCAAGAGTCATTACTCACAACCCTCAGACGAAAAATGCTGCAAAACCGTAGGCCTTTACAGCTGCGGGGGATGCAACACGTGCCAGTTCCTAAAACAAGGAACCACTCTAGAATTACCCAACAAACAGACACATAACATGAAACATTTCGTGAACTGCAACTCCCCACACATCATATACCTGATGACATGCCCATGCAAGAGGTTTTATGTGGGCAAAACAAACCGTAAATTCAGGGTAAGGATCCTGGAACATCTGAGAGACATCAGAAATAGGAACCACACCACACCGATAGGCCGACATTTTTCAACAAACCACAATGCAGACCCAAAGGGGACCACTTTTCAGGCACTTGACAGACTGCATATACATAAAAGGGGCGGAGACATCCAAAAAAAGACCTTACAAAAAGAGACTAAGTGGATAGTCAAACTCAAGGCAACACATCCACCGGGACTGAATGAGACGTGCAGCTTCGCCCCTTTTCTAAAATGACCCAGACTACCAAACAAATATAAACCGTTAAAATGACCCGGACCGAATAAAAGATCCCCGTGGCGTACCCAAATAAGGGACACTGAAAACCCTTTAGTCCTGACCTTTTACCCCAGATGGAGATACCTCAAAAACATGCGACGACCCACTCAATTGAGTCCAATGAAAGAAACCAGTAAGCACATAAATGGAGAGTTACTAAAAACATAGGAGCAAGCAACATGGGAAGGGACAAGCAAGCAGGCAAACTGAGTACATCAATTCACTCCACTATATCTTATTTGGTTTTACCTTAAAAAGTAATGCATGGTGCCGTAAAGCTACTTTCCGGTACACAAAGGGACATAATGAGTAATTTCTAAATATTATATGGTTTACAATGTGTACAATGCCTTGACATAGCCCAAGTCATTGAGGGTAGAATATGTGAACTAAAATTCATTATTTAAAATCATTACCTAATCACGGTTAAACATTGCTCAAATCTTTGATTGTGGAACACGTGGACTATGTTACATTGTTAATCTCATTGCTCCAATATTATCTGTGGAATATGTGAATAAACCTATGTAATTACCTCTTAGAGCATTGGAACTGGGAAACAGCGCTCCCTCCCAGCCAAAACAATCACAACAAAAACGAAAGCCACCAACAAAATGGCTGCCGCCAGAACTGCGGACAGGAGCCCATAGTAACACAGAACATATAGACACTAACAACAGCATACATAAGAACAGCAGTCACTAACAAAATGGCCGCCTCCAGGCTAGGAGACAGAAGCCTAAACAACTGGGAAACAGCGCTTCCTCCCAGCCAAAACAATCACAACAATAACGACAGCCACCAACAAAATGGCCGCCGCCAGACCTGCGGACAGGAGCCCATAGTAACACAGAACATATAGATACTAACAACAGCATACATAAGAACAGCAGCCACTAACAAAATGGCCGCCGCCAGGCCAGGAGACAGAAGCCTAAACAACATTGAACAAGACGGACACAGAAACCAGCCAATAGCCAGGCGGGGCCGGCGAGAGGAGAGTGCATGTGACGCACCTCCGCCCCTGGGGGAACAACCAACCAGGGGACTAGCAGGAAGTGCGGGAAACGAAACCCCGCCCACCCTGCAGCACACGGCCCCGTATATCTGCAGACAGCACAGAGCCCTACACATACGGCTACAGCAACAGAAATAGACACACCGCTCACAGAGCAGGAAAGCAGACCCAGCGGGACACCAGCGCATAGACACAGCGATTACATACTGCAGAATTGCCCCCTGATGTGATACAGAAGGGGGTACTGGCTTTATGGCGAAAGTGACCAAAGGCAACTGATAAAAAGGTAAGCAACAATTTTTAAGGGGGCCTTCCACCCCTCACACGGAACCCGCCCAAACCAACAGGGCAATTACTTCTTAAGGGGGCACGGGAGACACATAGCATAATAAGACATACCTTCGGTGGCACACACATATATACACACCCCACCCCTTCTCCAATATAGACCAAAAATACCATTGCACAGCAAATGACATTTGTACTCCCTATCTTATACCTATTTCAAAGGCAACACCTTGGGAGTCCGCATATACAAAAAAGCTGGGAGGAACCGCTGCAACCAAAGCTCTAAAGCCGCGACAACAGCCGTTTTTAGCTGCAAAAAAAATTCAGCATCCATGTAGAAACAAAGATAAGGAATTGTAAGTGCTTTTTTTTATATATTGACCAATGCATTTATCTCCATGTTGCTATGTACAACAAATATACATGACTGTTTAATACAAACTAACCATGTACTGATGCATCATAACTAGAACACAAGGACCCTCACACTGAAGAAGCAAAAGAGCGAAACGCGTCTGTGAAAGAGGTCCACATCAACAGACCACAATAAGCCTTGCTACAGGCTGAGGGCAAATACAAGCCCCTAATACATTTAAGGACTTTGTTTTCTAAACAAATGAACCTGCAGAAACAAGTATGAATATAATACTGTTTTTTTGTATCACACAAATGGAATGAGCATTAAACTAAGGTTTTACTATTGGCATATACTGAGCCTTTGCAATAATTGTTTGTGTGCTACGCTTAACCTAACTTTCCCAGGGAGTGACTTAGAGGGCCCCCCCTTTCTTCCTCCCGAGACCTGGAGGTTCCCAACAGACTCCTCTTCCACTCCAATACCTTGATTGGTTGTGAAGGTGGCCTGGAGGAATCCTTCTGGACCACGGGAAAGGAGGAAAACAACCCAAATTTTGTCTACAGTGCCCAAGAGGCCAACCTCTACACCCCTGGGACACTACAAGAAGAGAGGCACCCAATCCACCAGTTCCCTCCCCTCACCTTTTCCCCCCCCCCTCAATTAGAGTTATAGCAGCTTCCTGCCTCCTTGGGGAAGAGGGTTGATGGGCTCAGCAGACAATCAACCAGCTTTTCTGTGTTCAGGTCAGACGCCGAACTTGAACACCAGCTTCTGGCTAAAGTCCGTGTTCGGATTCGCCCATCACTCGTGGCTAAACTAAGACATACAGCATATGAAATTTTGTTCATTTCAGCTCTAAAATATTTTATTGTAGGTAATGAAATTCATTCATGAATTTGGCCTGAGCTGATGTCTAATCTCTTTGAGAATGTCTACTATCCTAGTAACGTCAGAACAGAAAAGCATATAATTAGGATAACTAGGCAGAAACAACTTTTTAGGAAACTTTTAAAATAATAAAATATACTGTACCTTATTTTTTATTATTATGATTTTAATAATAATAATAATAATATATATACATATATCTACTTGCCTGAGATCATAACCTTCCTTATGTAGGTCTTCAATTTATCCCTATTGGTACATTTACATCTGGATTTTTTTTTTAAAGGGGTTGTCGTATAGTCAAGTTTGCTTTAGCATACATATGTGCACTGCAATATGGGCCATGCATTCTGCAGTGTACATCCATCCCACAGTAATTAACATAAGCAATGGGCCGTGTGCTTTTTCCTCTGGTGTGTAGTCATGTGAAGTTCACTAGTGATTGCAGTCTGGTTTAGATTTGGGATTAGGGAACTGTCATCCAAGTTAAGTACAAATATTTTTCCAGTGCACATATGTATGCTAAAGCACATGACAAAGTGAACTGGTGTGCATGAAAGTGTGAATATAAGGGCACATGACGGGCAGGCTGATTCATTACTAACGCCAGGTAGCGACATATGAATGTCTGTAGCGAGGATTTGAGAGCGACCGCTAGTAGTCGTTGTGCTCGGCCATGGTTAGTTGCTTCAGAGCGCCTCAGTCGCTGGACAGCATTGATGAATATGTTGTGTGAGTCACAGTACTACGCTGTATGGGAGCGAACGGTAGCGCTAGCTCAGTGCGACTGACTTACACCACATTCATCAAAAAAACAGCCTCAAACAGAACATGTTATTACATTGTAACATGAACACTTTAATACCAGACATGTAAGGACAATTCTGCATAAAAATATTATTAATCAAAAAAGTTTTCAAACATGTAATTTTCTAGGCCAGGAGACATGTCAGAATGATTTGAGATTTTATTAAAAAAAAAAAATTGGGATCAGGAAAGGGATTTAAGGAACGTCCATAGAAATGTATGGGAGAGCGCCAGGTAGCGACAGGTAAGACGTGGCGCTCTGCAAGGCTGAACGCCGGCGCTGTACATTGAGGCTGGGATAATGATGAATCGAACGCTACATGGCGATGTTCCAGTCGCTCACCAGATTCGGCTTCATAAATGCGGAATTGCGTGCCGTGTCCGGCGGTCACCTGTCGCTATCTGAGGCTACCTACAAGGCACTACCTGTCGCTATCCCTTCATGAATAAGGCCCTATGCTAAAGCGCTCCACAGCGAGAGTCATGTTAAAGATGTGAGTGAAGTTCCACTTTGGGTGCACATTTGGGTGTGAATTGCCATCTGCATCTAGGTGAGCTTTTTATTTTAACACACAAAAGTGCAATAAAAATGATTTGTTCTATTTTTTCACCTGCACATGTGGCGGGGCATTTTTTCAGGTGAGGTACACATCATTTTACAAAGGTAAAAACATAGGTACAGAGGTAAAAATACATTTTGGAAAGTTTGAAAAAAACAGCACCCTATGGGCTATCCTAAAGAATGTATTTGTTTTCGCATACCACATAGGGTGCTGTGGTTCCCAAACTTTTACACCTCATCTGTAAAAATGCTCCATCACATGTGCAGGTGCTTTTTGTAGAAAAAAATAGAACAAATATTTTTATAGCACTTTATTGTGTGTGAAAATGAAATAGCTGACCGAGGTGCAGGTTGCAATTCCCACCTAAATGTGCACCAAGATTTAAACTTGCTTCACTAAATCTTTAGCATGACCACCAACGTGCACTTATATTCACACTAAGGCTATGTTTTGAAGGCAGTAGGGAGTCCAAATACATATACATTGCAGTCCTAACCAGACACTCTTATTACACAGGAAAATATGTGCTCATACAATTGGAGGGCAGGTGGGTCTGGTGTGAAAGTCTAGGTGTTTAGGTGCATTTTGTGTGCACAATGAAAGTCATGCTAAATATCGGAGAAACAAGCTTGCCTTGGGTGTGTTTCTAGGTGTGAAATTAAACTTACATCTGAATGTTTTTTTTATCATGAACACACTAAAGAATTCTGCAAAATCTTTTGTTCTAATTGTTAAAAAACATTTAGCCTAGTGTATAGTCTCCTGGGCATAGCTTGGACTTGTGCACCAGAGACAGCATTACTAAATCTGAAGTCCCCTCACTGATCCCAGTCACAGTATGTCTTGGCTCAGCATATTTTTAAAGCAGCAAAACAAGTTTTGGCACGAACCTGCAAAATCCCTTTCTCTGAAATACATGACTGAGTTAATAACATTATGATTCATGAAAAATGATGGGCTATTACTACTAATTTGATGGAAAAGTTCAAAGTAGTTTGGGATCCATGGATACGCTTTTGTTTGCTCCTGATGAAAGAAATGTGCATGCCCCCAGCAGTTTTCCCTTTAAGGTGCGCGCCTGCGTGGACGCACGTGCCACCTCCTGCACCCCCGCGCACATTATATCTCAACTCGCGCAGCAAAATCAGCCGGGTTAAGACTAACCTTGGCTTTTGGCAGTACTTTGAATATCCCCGCCAGGAACGGAAACATTATTTGTGGCAGGCTGGTGTTAGCTAAAAGCATTGCTAGCCAGATGTAAGCCAGGGACTTTTCTTCTGTTTATCTGGTCTACAGCGTGGCAGCTACAGCGTGGCATAACAAGGAACTGCTGACTAGGGAATGGCTCTTCATTCTGCAGCCAGCTTGTGTGGAGAAGATTTAGTGAGACAGCCCCTGCCAGCCAGACAGCAGCATTTCCTGACTCCATGGGCAAAAGGTCAGGCTGAGCAACGCTCACTCCAAGGATGCCCCTGCTCTAGGGCATAAGGGCAGCATGACTGCCATGCGTCAGGCCTGGGAACGTCAGGGGATTGAAGGAAAAGAGGTTAGTGGGGGGGTGGGACAAAGGGACAGGACGTGATGGCCAGGAAGGGGAGGTAAGTAGCGAGGGGGTATTTAAGGTGGTGTTGCCTCCTGTACCCCCTCTTTTTCAGGTGACCAGAGCAAGAAGTACTAGGCTTCTTGCTCTGCATAGGTATGGAGTCTCTTTAAGAAAGGGTGCGTGAGGAGGCTGCGCTGCGGGGGGAGGACTGGCTGCGCGGGGTGATGGGCTGCTTACCTCCTCTGCCGGCCCTGTCTCCTTCCCCGTCACTGTCATCTGCCCAACGCCCGCGGCACGCCCGGCAGGCGGCCGCTCGCCTCAGCCCGTCCCCTCCTCGGGCGGTGAGGGGCACTCCTCACCCTGCTTCTATGCGTAGTATGAGAAGCCGGGCAGCTTCATCAAAAATCATGAAGAGCCAGGCAGGCGCTGCTGCTACTAGCGCCGCCCTGCTGGTGGGAGGTCGGTATGACCTCTGTTCTTCACAGGCTGGGACTGCTCAGTTCCCTGGCATCCTGCAAACTGTGAACCATGTTCAGCACATTGAACACACAGTAGGTGGGGGTCACATCACGGACCCCCACCCAAACACCACACTTTCCCCTCCCTCCACCATTTTCTGCGGGGCGGTCGGGGGCAGTTTCTGGGGGGATTCCGGGCCAAGCACATTTTCAGTCCCTGGTCCGGTGTCCCACCTGACCCCCCCGGCCGGCCTCAGCATTCATAACAGTGGCCAATGGCGTCTGCCCGGACGCATTGTTGGGCTGGCTTCCCAGCCAGGCCCACCAGTTCCCTCCTGGGTCAGAGGTCCCTGGAGGTGGGGCATCGGGTGGGGACTCGGGGCACCCACAAGTAGTGGGATTCCACCAACCCCCCCTGTCCTCGGCCCAACGGTTAAGCAACCCCGGGCCTCCGGGTGTCTGACTGACAGGTGGGGAATTGTCCCCCCTCCTTTTTTCCTCACAGGTTCTGTGCGGAATGGAGACTTCGGGGTCGACCAGTGCAGCGTGGACCGCACTTTTGCCAGCGCCTTCTTTGGGACAGCCGTCGGCCGGGACCAGTTCGCAGGGGACCGGGCATCACTCCTCGGCAGATCGCAGGCTGGCGGCGGTGGGTTTGGCGCTTTTTTCCTCATTCAACATCTCGGCGACGTCGGTGGGCTCATCGGCTGTTCCGGTTTCGGTGTCGCCAATGGCTACGGTTCCATCGGGGATCACGCCAGAAAGTCAGAATCGTCCGGGTGGCAGGTCGGAAATTCCTGCGCACCCTCTAGGTGAGCCACATTTTTCTTGTTCATGCAATGGGTCAGGAGTTGCCGGGGGGGGGGGGGAGCCAGGGATGGGCAGGATTCGCTGGAGTAAGGTCTTTCAGGGAAGGGCTAAGGGATCTTGTGGGTAGGTTAGAATCCAACGTTTCCCAGGTGGAAAGACCACCAGGACCTCATTGGGTGTGGTCCCCTCCGGAGCAGGGGATAACTGGAACTGAGGTAGGGGGCGCCCCGACGACAAGGGGAAACGAGGGTCTGGTTGCCCCACAAGCCCAGGCACAAATAGGGATACAGAGTGGGTCAGTAGAAAAGGAGGGGGTTACCCATATCTGACTCAGCGATGGGGCACTCATACATTTGCTACGAAGGACTGCTGGGCGCTCACTTGAAAATGGAGGTGAGGGAGAAGATTTGGAGGAGGGAGTATATTGATATTTTCACCCTCCTCCCCTTGGAGCGTTTTAATGTGGACAGATGGAAGGACGGGAGAGAGGGAAGGAAGGAAGATCGGAGGAGGTATAGAATGATTCCGAAGACGTTTGGTAATTGGCTGCAGGCGTTTGCCATCATGGGTAGTGTGATTGGGGAGAAATCCCCAGATCAATGCTCAGCCTTATTTTGTTACTTGGATGCAATTTGGGAAGCACATAGAGTTTATAGGGGGAACGCCTGGTTAAAATATGATGAGCAGTTTTGTCAGAGGATGTCAGTACGTCTGGAACTGGGATGGGATCATAGGGACATCGGGGTGTGGATGAGGGTAATGAACGCCAGGGCAGGCGTCTACCCAGCTATGGGTGGGCTAATGCCCTTTCCAGCAGCCCCTGCCGGGGGGGGGCAGGGGGGAATGTTGCAAGAAAGAAGGGGTGTTGTTGGGCCTTCAACGATTCACAATGTAAGTGGGGTTCGGCCTGTAGAATTAGGCATGACTGTTCAAACTGTGGGGGGCCACATGCAGCTTCCCGGTGCTTCCGCAAAGGTCAGAATGGGAACAGGCGGGCAAAGGATGGTTTTGGAAATGGGGATTTCGCCGGTGAGCGTAGGCAGGATGGCCCAGTGGCTAAGTAGGTACCAGGATAGGGGGACTGCGATGCTGCTAGGGTCGGGGTTTCAAGAGGGTTTTGTCATTCCATGTGTGATTCCTCCTTCCGGGAAATTTAAGAGGAACATGAAATCAGCGAGGTTGCACCTGGGGGTAGTGTGGGAAACACTGGCCAAGGAGGTGAGATTGAAACGAATGTCAGGCCCCTTCACGGAACCTCCCATCCCGGGCTTAGTGGTATCGCTATTGGGGGTGGTTCCCAAGAAAGAGCCAGGAAAATGTTGTTTAATTCATCACCTGTCTTTCCCAAAGGGGGGGTCGGTCAATAACGGATTTGCACTGATATAACCTCGGTTAGATACACCACGTTTGATTTCGCCTCGGGGCTAGTGAGGGGGGCCGGTCCACGGGCCTTGATGGCGAAAATGGATATTGAGTCAGCGTTCCGGTTGCTGCCAGTCCACCCTGATAGTCATTTTGTTGGAGAATTAGTGGTAGATGTTCGGGATTGGGGCATCTAGAGAGGAGATGGTAATATGGTTTGTCGTTTCCTTGTTTGAAAAGGGTGAGTCCCCTTCCTCGATAGACAGAAAACTGGCTGCGCTAGCATTTTTATGTAAGTTCCGGGGATGGCCGGATTTTTCAAAACAGTTTGTGGTTAGACAAGCCTTAAAAGGGTGGTGTAAGGAGCATGTCTGCATGGATGAGCGCCGGCCAGTGTCATGGGCAATCCTGCAGAGGTTGATCTCTTGTCTTCCGACTCTGTGTGTGTCAAAGTACGAGGCAACGCTGTTCACGTTGGCCTTTTCATTAGTCTTTTTCGGGGCATTTAGAATCGGAGAGCTGGTAAGTCGGAGTAAGAAAACGCCCGGCGGTATCGCTTTTCAGGTTGTGGTGGAGACGGGTGAGGCTATTGAGTTGCTGCTGCGATGGTCAAAAACGGATCAGGCAGGACGAGGGTGTTGGGTAGTGTTGCGACAGCTGCCCGGTTCCATGATATGCCCCGTGGCTGCATTTAGAGCATTCCGTGAAGTTAGGCCGCGGACACAAGGTCCCCTGCTAGTGCACGAGGACGGGTCTCACCTATCGCGGTACCAATTTTCAGACATTTTTAAAAGGGCCTTGGAGGGTGCGGGGTTGTTGGCATCGGAATATGGAACCCATTCCTTTAGGATCGGGGCGGCCACAGAGGTGCTCAAGAAAATAGGCAGGTGGGGATTGCACCAATATAAGTCATATATCCGCCCTCAGAGGCTGGAAACAGACGGGTATATGGGAGATATAATTAAAGAAAAAAAATGGGGGGAGCGTTTGACTAATGTTTCGTTATTGTTTTTGCAGAATCGTTCAGCTGTCCCATATTACTATTGGGGCATTAATTCATTTTTTGGGCCGCAAGGAGGGCGGAACTGCGACGGAGCGGTTTGCAGCTGGGGTTACCGCAAGAAGTGGCCAAGTTGAGTTGGTTGGGTGTCTGTGGTCTGTGCTGGAGGGAGGTTTTAGGCCACTTTATGGAGAGATGCGCGTGGGATGGGCCTCCCGGGGTCCTGGTTCTTCATGTGGGCGGTTATGACTTGGGTAAGATCGCTTCCAGAACCCTGGTGGCTGCCATGAAGGGGGATTTGTCAATTATCCACACGGATGTTCCAAACCTGATCATGGTGTGGTCAGAGATGATCCCTTGTTTCAGTTGGAGAGGGGCAATGAACGAGCGACCCATTGACAAAACCAGAATAAAGATAAACAGGACGATTGGAAAATGGGTAGAGAAGAGGGGGGGCCTGGCGGTCCGCCACGTTGAAGTAGAGGGGAAGAGGATGTTTTTTAGAGGCGACGGGGTGCATTTAAATGAAGTGGGACTGGATCTATTTAACCTACGGTTACAGGAGTAGCAGTAGAGCTGTGGCGGGCAAGGTGCCGTCGAGGTTTCAATGACTCCCTTGCTGTTGCGGGAATCCCTTGTCGGTTCTTGGAGGGGGGCAGACGGGCAATGGAAAGAAAGGCGGATGTAAGCACAGTGAAGTGAAAAATGGCAGAAGCGGCGAGCATCACAAGGAAATAAGTTGGTTATAATAGGCTACAGCTGTGTGGTTGTTTAGATACGGTTAATAAAGAAGGCGGTTAGCTCTCATACAAGAAGCCACTGGGCCTGCGGGCGGACGGCCGGGGGCAGGTTCTCGGTTGACCGTCGGGTTAAGAAAGGTTGTTATCACAGCTGTGGCTACGTTTAGTTAGTAGTTAGAAGTTGGTTACATCGCCCCCTCCACAGAGAAGAAAGTGTAAGCCGACAAGGGATTTTTTGGTGTTGTTATTGTATATGCTGTGGCCGATATTTATTTTATTAATACATGTCTTTCCAACAAATATAGATGTCGGTGTTGGTCATTTATAGCATAAGAGAAGATATGAGAAAAGGATGGTTTTAAGGAGAGTGGAAGGTTATGGGCACTATGAGCAGTCAAGTAGGGCTGGGGGTATAAACTAGTTAAAGTTGCATTTGAGCAATTAAAGTTAGGTCAGTTAAAACTAGGCTGCCTGCAAAAGTTTAGATTTCCACCACCCCGTCTCTTCTCTTCCAGTTAGCTTTGTTTTGACATTTATGCCAGAAAGGCTTTTAACAGGTGTTCATGCCTCCCGGTCTTACTGACTTAGGTCTGCATTACAGAGGCATCCAAGTTTTGGATTCCCCTGTCTGTGAAACCCCTGGATCAGCTGTTTACCCACATCGATAGCCACTACCACAGCGCATTTCCAGACTTTGATCCATTCAGAATCGAGTGTGGTGCATATTGGCCGGCAATCTATTCTAAATTAACAGATTGCCTTCCACTGGCCGCTCCCCTCTGCTGTGCACACATCAGCAGTGCATATCCGAGGATTATAATGGGATCAATTCAAGGAGATTATAGGGGTAGTCTGAAGAGTTTCACATAGTGGGAGCATCCCAAATCGAGATGCTCTGGGGACACACTGGTACACAGAGTTTTTTAGACTCTACAGGGTTTCCAGGGTTTTGGCTCGAGTTCTGATCACCTCTGCAGTGCTCAGTCACAACCTAAGCATGTCCATCAGAATAGCACTGGGAATGCTGGGGTGGGTAAGTAACGCTATTTTGTAAATTATAGTAAAAGCACTTAGGGTGGACCACTGTTATGATACATATTTTTTTCTGGCAGGGCTCCATCCAAAGGGGGGCCTAGCACTGGCTGCAGCTACCACATCTCTAATCAATAGGTTGGGTTTGACACTGCGGCTTGAAGCTGTTTTCAGGTCCCCCTGTCAGACAGCTTCACTAAAAAGTTAACATCACTTAATTGAAGAGATTACTAGTGGCAGGATTAGGAATCCTTGCCATGGGGAGCTTAGGTCTGCTTTAACATAACAATCTTCTGTAAGTTATAGAAAAAATTACTTTTTGGGGAATTAAATAGCTATTTAAACACCCATGAAGAATTTAAGTGACCTCTCCCTCCCTTCATATGTTGGAGGGAAATGAATTATCAGTGTCTTGTTATGTGGAGGGTCCATGGATGGGCGCCATAATTACTACTGAATCCCAGGATTAGGCCTTCCTGATTCTTACTGCACTCTAAACATGACCACATCACTTTATGTATACAAATTGTCAACAATTTATTATATGATCAATCTTATAAAAATTAACCCCTTAACAGGAGTATCATTGTCTTATCAGATAAATTCATTTTGTTTACATACATATTATTACACATTAATTTCCTTGGGTACCTATTAGAGGTTAAGCCCCGAGGCATTCACTGTTCCTGCCCGTTCTATTTATTACATTGAAGGCGGCGTGCAAAGCCTTGGCGCCAACCCTTCATTGGGGTGTGTGGAGTGGGTCTTCTGGGGGCACTGTGACTGAAGTATTTTGAACCGGAGTAGGATGTGCTGCAGGGGACATAAGGTAAGTAAGTAAGTAAGGTAAGTATGGCTTTTGCGTTTGTTTTCTTTATCCCTTTAGGAGGCTGTAAAGCCGCAAGGCATGTTCCGGCATCTGAAAGGGTATAGGTTTTGTTCTGCTTTAAAGTTATATTTATTCTCTCCATGCAACCATTCCCTCCGCTGTCAGGTCCAATATATATAGAAAGGTCCGCCCCCTTACCAGGATGCCTGTTACTAGTAATCCTTCTGTCTTTTTTACCTAGGTAGGCCTAGCAAGCACTAGTGGCAGTCAGCACTGTTATTTGTGATTAGGACACCTAAATGATTTCAATGGTACATGCTTTGCCTGCCAAGAGGGTAGAAGAACATCTGCTGAACAGCGGACCCACCCTCTACACATTGGAGACGTCAATGTAAGGTCTGGTCACATGAAAACTGGAAAGTATTGGTCCTTCCTAAAGTGGACTTACAGTGTTCACTACTGTATTTAAAACCTAACCCCCTCCTCTCCCAGATCTCCCCCTGCCCTAACTGTTCTCCGCAGTATATTCCAATGCCACACAGTGTATTTATAGTACCTCTGGGGATCATGGCTGACTCTTTTGTTGCCCTATCACTGTATTAGCCGGCCATGGTTGGAGGGAAGGATTAGAGGGTACTTAGATTTAAGGTTTAGCTATAGGTAAGGTTTAAGTAAACCACATAGAATTGATCCCACAGAAAATTAGAGAATTTTTGCCAGGCTGAATGCTCACTGTTGTTGTATTTGTTGCTAATGAATGATTATGATTTCCTTTTCCTTTGTGTCCTTCATTCGCCCCCGTTCCTCCCACTGGAAATCCTTTGATTTGTTCCATGAAGCAGCATTAGTCAGTGAATGTGTGACTTATAAAGATCTGGAAATTGCATTTTCTTTATATTTATGCAATGGCAGGCTAAGTGGAATGTTTCTAGACGCATCTATTGATTCTTCTGAGAGTGGGACTGATTGCCCCTTTCTTACCATCTCCCACAACTCCAGATTAATTGATGGCAATTGAAAGTCTATGCAAATCCCCTTCATCAATGAACAGCAAATTGCCAATGTATTACCTGTTATTTTTCACTCTGCATGATAAGTCACAATTTCTAAGTAATACAAAAGTGGCACCATAATGCACCTAGGATAGCAGGCTTCAAAGCCAAATGATAGCATTATGCAACGTTGGGTATAAAGGAACACTTTAAAGTCCGTTTTGAAATTTCCATCACTGTTTCTGTTTTAATACCGTTCTTGAACACATATGCTTCAATTCAGTCATCCACATATAAAGCCTAACTCTAGACATTTTTTTATTTTAGATCTTGGATACAGCAAAGAAGATTGAAACCACTTCAGTGATTAGCCCGATACACCGCTAGAGTCAGGTTTTAACACTTGGTCCAGAAAGATATCATGTGCATTTAATGACAATGGTGTCTTTGGATTAAAGTGGACTTACGTCACACCTAACCCACCTAGTTGCTCTGCTTGTCCCAAGAGCCTTAACTTTTCCTTGCAGAGCTCTGTCCAGTAGGGTCATGGAATTGGCTGCAAATTGAAAGAGTTGCAGCTTCCACATGTGTGTAACCTGATGATTGTCACATGTGCCTCTCCTCCATTTCCTGCAGCTGCCACATATGTGTGTAACCACAAAAGCGTGTAACCTGATGATTGTCACATGTGCCTCTTCTCCATTTCCTGCACTTGCCACATATGTGGGTAACCACATATGTGTGTAACCTGATGATTGTCACATGTGCCTCTTCTCCATTTCCTGCAGCTGCCACATATGTGTGTAACCACAAAAGCGTGTAACCTGATGATTGTCACATGTGCCTCTTCTCCATTTCCTGCACTTGCCACATATGTGGGTAACCACATATGTGTGTAACCTGATGATTGTCACATGTGCCTCTTCTCCATTTCCTGCACTTGCCACATATGTGGGTAACCACGTATGTGTGTAACCTGATGATTGTCACATGTGCCTCTTCTCCATTTCCTGCACTTGCCACATATGTGTGTAACCACATATGTGTGTAACCTGATGATTGTCACATGTGCCTCTTCTCCATTTCCTGCAGCTGCCACATATGTGTGTAACCACATATGTGTGTAACCTGATGATTGTCACATGTGCCTCTCCTCCATTTCCTGCAGCTGCCACATATGTGTGTAACCACAAATGCGTGTAACCTGATGATTGTCACATGTGCCTCTTCTCCATTTCCTGCACTTGCCACATATGTGTGTAACCACGTATGTGTGTAACCTGATGATTGTCACATGTTCTTCTCCATTTCCTGCAGCATGCCACATATGTGTGTAACCACAAATGCGTGTAACCTGCCGATTGTCACATGTGCCTCTTCTCCATTTTCTGCACTTGCCACATATGTGTGTAACCACGTATGTGTGTAACCTGATGATTGTCACATGTTCTTCTCCATTTCCTGCAGCTGCCACATATGTGTGTAACCACAAATGCGTGTAACCTGATGATTGACACATGTGCCTCTCCTCCATTTCCTGCAACTGCCACATATGTGTGTAACCACAAATGCGTGTAACCTGATGATTGTCACATGTTCTTCTCCATTTCCTGCAGCTGCCACATGTGTGTAACCACGTATGTGTGTAACCTGATGATTGTCACATGTGCCTCTTCTCCATTTCCTGCAGCTGCAACATATGTGTGTAACCACAAATGCGTGTAACCTGATGATTGTCACATGTGCCTCTCCTCCATTTCCTGCAGCTGCCACATATGTGTGTAACCACAAATGCATGTAACCTGATGATTGTCACATGTGCCTCTCCTCCATTTCCTGCAGCTGCCACATATGTGTGTAACCACATATGTGTGTAATCTGATGATTGTCACATGTGCCTCTCCTCCATTTTCTGCAGCTGCCACATATGTGTGTAACCACATATGTGTGTAACCTGATGATTGTCACATGTGCCTCTCCTCCATTTCCTGCAGCTGCCACATATGTGTGTAACCACAAATGCGTGTAACCTGATGATTGTCACATGTGCCTCTTCTCCATTTCCTGCACCTGCCACATATGTGTGTAACCACATATGCGTGTAACCTGATGATTGTCACATGTGCCGCTTCTCCATTTCCTGCAGCTGCCACAAATGTGTGTAACCTCAAATGCGTGTAATCTGATGATTGTCACATGTGCCTCTCCTCCATTTCCTGCAGCTGCCACATATGTGTGTAACCACATATGTGTGTAACCTGATGATTGTCACATGTGCCTCTCCTCCATTTCCTGCAGCTGCCACATATGTGTGTAACCACATATGTGTGTAACCTGCTGATTGTCACATGTGCCTCTTCTCCATTTCCTGCACTTGCCACATATGTGTGTAACCACATATGTGTGTAACCTGATGATTGTCACATGTGCATCTTCTCCATTTCCTGCAGCTGCCACATATGTGTGTAACCACAAAAGCGTGTAACCTGATGATTGTCACATGTGCCTCTTCTCCATTTCCTGCACCTGCCACATATGTGTGTAACCACATATGTGTGTAACCTGATGATTGTCACATGTGCATCTTCTCCATTTCCTGCAGCTGCCACATATGTGTGTAACCCCATATGTGTGTAACCTGATGATTGTCACATGTGCCTCTTCTCCATTTCCTGCACCTGCCACATATGTGTGTAACCACATATGCATGTAACCTGATGATTGTCACATGTGCATCTTCTCCATTTCCTGCAGCTGCCACATATGTGTGTAACCACGTATGTGTGTAACCTGATGATTGTCACACGTGCCTCTTCTCCATTTCCTGCACTTGCCACATATGTGTGTAACCACGTATGTGTGTAACCTGATGATTGTCACATGTTCTTCTCTATTTCCTGCACTTGCCACATATGTGTGTAACCACGTATGTGTGTAACCTGATGATTGTCACATGTTCTTCTCTATTTCCTGCACTTGCCACATATGTGTGTAACCACGTATGTGTGTAACCTGATGATTGTCACATGTTCTTCTCCATTTCCTGCACTTGCCACATATGTGTGTAAACCACAAATGCGTGTAACCTGATGATTGACACATGTGCCTCTTCTCCATTTCCTGCACTTGCCACATATGTGTGTAACCACACATGCTTGTAACCTGATGATTGTCACATGTTCTTCTCCATTTCCTGCACTTGCCACATATGTGTGTAAACCACAAATGCGTGTAACCTGCTGATTGTCACATGTGCCTCTTCTCCATTTCCTGCACTTGCCACATATGTGTGTAACCACATATGCGTGTAACCTGATGATTGTCACATGTGCCTCTCCTTCATTTCCTGCAGCTGCCACATATGTGTGTAACCATATATGTGTGTAACCTGATGATTGTCACATGTGCCTCTCCTCCATTTCCTACACTTGCCACATATGTGTGTAACCACGTATGTGTGTAACCTGATGATTCTCACATGTTCTTCTCCATTTCCTGCAGCTGCCACATATGTTTGTAACCACAAATGCGTGTAACCTGATGATTGACACATGTGCCTCTCCTCCATTTCCTGCACCTGCCACATATGTGTGTAACCACATATGCGTGTAACCTGATGATTGTCACATGTGCCTCTCCTCCATTTCCTGCAACTGCCACATATGTGTGTAACCACAAATGCGTGTAATCTGATGATTGTCACATGTGCCTCTTCTCCATTTCCTGCAACTGCCACATATGTGTGTAACCACAAATGCGTGTAACCTGATGATTGTCACATGTGCCTCTCCTCCATTTCCTGCACCTGCCACATATGTGTGTAACCACATATGCGTGTAACCTGATGATTGTCACATGTGCCTCTCCTCCATTTCCTGCAACTGCCACATATGTGTGTAACCACAAATGCGTGTAACCTGATGATTCTCACATGTGCCTCTCCTCCATTTCCTGCACCTGCCACATATGTGTGTAACCACATATGCGTGTAACCTGATGATTGTCACATGTGCCTCTCCTCCATTTCCTGCAACTGCCACATATGTGTGTAACCACAAATGCGTGTAACCTGATGATTGTCACATGTGCATCTTCTCCATTTCCTGCACCTGCCACATATGTGTGTAACCACATGTGTTTAACCTGATGATTGTCACATGTGCCTCTCCTCCATTTCCTGCAGCTGCCACATATGTGTGTAACCACATGTGTTTAACCTGATGACTGTCACATGTGCCTCTCCTCCATTTCCTGCAGCTGCCACATATGTGTGTAACCACATATGTGTGTAACCTGATGATTGTCACATGTGCCTCTGCTCCATTTCCTGCAGCTGCCACATATGTGTGTAACCACAAATGCGTGTAACCTGATGATTGTCACATGTGCCCTCCTCCATTTCCTGCAGCTGCCACATATGTGTGTAACCACATATGTGTGTAACCTGATGATTGTCACATGTGCCTCTCCTCCATTTCCTGCAGCTGCCACATATGTGTGTAACCACAAATGCGTGTAACCTGATGATTGTCACATGTGCCTCTCCTCCATTTCCTGCACTTGCCACATATGTGTGTTACCACAAATGCGTGTAACCTGATGATTGTCACATGTGCCTCTCCTCCATTTCCTGCACTTGCCACATATGTGTGTAACCACAAATGCGTGTAACCTGATGATTGTCACATGTGCCTCTCCTCCTTTTCCTGCAGCTGCCACATATGTGTGTAACCACAAATGCGTGTAACCTGATGATTGTCGCATGTGCCCTCCTCCATTTCCTGCAGCTGCCACATATGTGTGTAACCACATATGTGTGTAACCTGATGATTCTCATATGTGCCTCCCCTCCATTTCCTGCAGCTGCCACATATGTGTGTAACCACAAATGCGTGTAACCTGATGATTGTCACATGTGCCTCTCCTCCATTTCCTGCAACTGCCACATATGTGTGTAACCACATATGCGTGTAACCTGATGATTGTCACATGTGCCTCTCCTCCATTTCCTGCAGCTGCCACATATGTGTGTAACCACATATGCGTGTAACCTGATGATTGTCAAATGTGCCTCTCCTCCATTTCCTGCAACTGCCACATATGTGTGAAAGCACAAATGCGTGTAACCTGATGATTGTCACATGTGCCTCTTCTCCATTTCCTGCACCTGCCACATATGTGTGTAACCACAAATGCGTGTAACCTGATGATTGTCACATGTGCCTCTCCTCAGAGAGGCAGAGATGAAAAAACTTGTTAAGACTTTAAAGGGTGAACCCTTTTCTTTTAGATTGCAGGCGTGAGACCCTCCCCTAACCTACATGATGTATTTATCTAAAATGCAGACCTTCACCCTGAATAAGAGCCTATCTTATATGTTTTCCACACCCTGTACATACCGATTGCTCACATTAAAAATTATCCTACATGCACCTACAACATCCAAGATGGTGGCTCATGGAGCATCAGTGACTAAAAACTTGAAATATATTAATTTTAGATGCTGGGGAATAGTTTTTTAAGGGTTTGGGCTTTTCAATAAAACATGCTGAAGGTTTGGTTTAAGCTATAGTGAACAAAAACTGTATAAGCAGGGCTGTGTGTCTGTAGATTCAGCATTTCTGTAGTACAGTATAGGCAGTTACCATGTTGTAGATGATAAATTGTTAATCATTTATGAAATAACACGGGAGTTGTAAAATAACTATTGAGCATTCTGAGGTTTCTAATGGATGTGTTAAATGGAATGACCCCTAGGTGCACCTCATTAACTACCCCACTGAGTTCCTTTGACTTTAGTTAATAACTTAATGGCACAGCAGCCCTTCACTTTAATATACTAATTAGTTTTCTCAGTGCCACAGTAGAAATGCCATAATCAAAAAAGAACATATAATAAGGCATTCCCAAAAAAATAGACAAAGCATCTAAAGCTCAGCTTCAGATAACATCTTTATTTATGCTAGAGCAGGGGCCCTCAACCTTTCCTAAAATTATATTCAGCACAGAGAAATGGTTGGGATCCACATTTCTCAGCCTATACCCCCCCCACACTTTTGCCCCTTCTCCTCTCCTCAGTATGTGATGCTTCTGAGGCAAGATGGCAGCACCCATATCCTGAACAGAGTTGCAGCCCAGAGGGGAAAGAATAAAAAGTAAGTGACTAAAAATGTAAAATATATTTACCCTTTAAGTGCCAAGCCTGTAGGTACTACTGGTACGCTTCTCCTGTCGTTAAGTGCCAAGCCCGTAGTACCTATGGGCCTGGCTTTCCACCCTGCTAGTTTAAAAAAGAATGTAAAAAAACACCCACCTGATTACCCCCCGGGGCGCTTCTGGCTTCAGGCTGCAGCCACCCCCTGCTACGGCAGCCACTGCTGCTAAGTGTAAAAAAGAAGAAAATTTTTTTTTTCCTCTCGGGCCAGGTCCCCTCTTCACGGGGGGGGGGGGGGGGGGCTCAAGGGTAGATCATTGAAGGCAGGTTGGAGGGTAGGGGGCTGTGATCCCCTGCCTCTCCAGACCCCCTCCGATGATCAGCCCCGGCAGCTGTCAGCGGGATCGTCACAGGACACAGGATAGGAGGTGAGTGTTAAAAAAATAAATAAAATAAAAAAAAAGGTTCTCTGTGTCCATGTCTTTTTTTACACTTAACCCTTTGTGAACTGGTAAGGGGTCCATGAGACCCCTATACCAGTTCACAAGGCTGGGGGCTGGCAAGTCACCTGTGGCTAGCGGGTGTCAGACTACCGCATGTGAACCCTGATTGCGGAGAACCAGCTCACCTCTCGACTGGGAAGCCTGGAATCTAAGGACCATCCTGGTTTTCACTAGAGCCTCTAAAGGTGAGAATAGGCTGGGCTGCAGGAAGGCCCCAGGTCAGGAAACCTAGGAATTGGGTTTTGCCATGTTCTGGGTAGGAGACAGACCAGAACTGGACTGGAATTGTTGGACAAGCAGAAGTCGCAGCTGGCAGAACAGGATCGAAGTCGTAAATAAGCCAAAGTCATGGGCAGGCAGAACAGGATTGAAGTCGTAAGCAAGCCGAGGTCGTGGGTAGGCAGAACAGGATGGAAGTCGTAAGCAAGCCGAGGTCGTCAGGAGAGCAGGAGCCTAGTCAGGAACAAGCCGGGTTGGTACACAGAAATGAAAGACTGGAACTCAGGAACAGGCAGGAGAAATGACAAACTGGCAATGGAGCTCAGGGCTCGCCAGTATTTAAAGGCCCTGTGCATGCGCAAAAGTGAGCGCATTTTCACGCGTTTGCAATGTGCATGCGCACACATAATCGCACATGCGCATAAATCCATTGAATCATACAGCTCACAAATGTGCGTATAATCACACACTTACTGGCCCCACAATCCCCTCGATTCAAAGAGCAAAAGTTAATTGATTTCGGATCGAGAATCGTAAGTTTGGGTGGGTGTTAGTCATTTTTTCCTGTTTTTTTGGCCATTTACGACTCGCACGAGCCTACGTTCGAATGCGTATATGCTCTTACGATCATCGCAAGTTCGTTCCTAAATTTTAGGATCAAAACGTAAAACTTAGGATCAAATCCTAAAACTTAGGATCAAAACGTAAAACTTAGGCTAATCGAGTGTGTGTGATTCAGAGAACAGTTTTCAAACCTCTAAATACGTTTTAAAAGAAAGCCACTGCCGACACCTTTTAGCAGTCGGATTGCTGTTCTTGAACAGGTTTTTTGGCTATGTGGAGGAGTCTGCGCGTCTTGAGCTCCAATGAACTGCATGTATCAGCATGGCCGAGGCCATAAATTGTATGGCAATGCATACCTGATTCATGTATGCCTTATAAAAGCATTTTAATGTGGACCTTAATTAGTCCTTTGCATGTAAACCTTTATTTTGCAATCTATTTGCGTTAATGAAAGAAACTTATGTCCTTTGGTATTTATTTTTAAATTGATGTACTAGAATAATATTTTTAGATTGCATTTATTGGTGTAGTTGTTTACCTTTGCTTTGTTTAATTATTTAAGCACATCTTTGGTCAGATGCATCACACTTACTGAGGAGAGGAGAGCGGGATAAAGTGCAGGATGTGGGTTACTGCTGTATTTTGCACAGACACAGCAGAGCTGGGGGCACGGAAAGGTCAGAAATCAAAGAATGCAGAGCAACACAGTCACAAGGCCCTTTCTGTTTACAGGCTGCCCGATAATACCTGAGCCGCCATCTTGGCTGTTTCTAGGCTCATAACATGCAGAAGTTGCTGGGTGTTTTTTTATATTTGAGAGCAATCTGTATGTAGAGGGTGTGGGTAACCACACACAAAATTTTAAGTTGTACCATTTGAAGCCAAAATATTAAAATTAAATCCACAAGTAAAAAATGCAAGTTAACTAAAAATTAAACAAAGTAAGATTTACTTATGCAAATGCATTCATTAATGGTTGGTTACTACAAAATGAATGAAATAAAGAAAAATAAAAGACCAAATATTTAGAATGCACTTTAATGAGGTAAGTTTGTAGTGCGCAGCCGCAAGATCAGAAGGATTTACGTCCAGACAAAAAAGGAAAAAGGGCAAAACCAATGTTGCAACCTGAGAAATGAAACGGAAAATTCAGGATGGAAACTGACATAGGTCTGATTCCCGAACTGCCATACGAACGGACGTACATTTTAGGATAGAAACGTATTTGCTTATAGAATCACTCGCAAGTTCATACGAACGCACGAGCGGACGGCAAAAATAGGATGATCGGCACCCAAATCAAAGCTGTTACATGTTTCTTTGAATCGACCCTTATGTCTAGTGCGAAAATGCGAGCCCAGGGGAAACCTTGACAGCGGGTGACTTGCCATTAACCCTCGCCCCCCCCCCCCCCCCCATTACCTGCCTTCCCAAAGCCTTTGGATACAACTTTTTGGGGGATTTTTACTCCGGGAGGGGAGACCCTATGTCATTTTTTTGAATTAATCCTTTGTTACCTGTCACTCAGCAGCTATAAAAGGCTTCCAGCAGCAGCAGCAGCAGGAGCGCAGATCAGCGAGGGACACAGTTTTTTTTACATTTAACCCTTTGTTACCTGGTAAGGGGTCCATGATACCAGTTCACAAGGCTTAGGGGCTGGAAAGTCACCTGCAGCTAGCGGGTGACTTGCCATTACCTGCCTCCCCAAAGATATTAGGGATATTAGGCTTTGGGGCTTGTGGCTGGCAGGGCGGGGGGCTACCAGAGCTGACCCCTGCACCCTGTTCTACAAGGGTGGCTACCAAAGCTGGCCCCTGTGCCCTGTTCCTGCAAGCCCTGCATAGTTGGTTCCAGGCTGGTTATGCTGGTTATGCTGTGGATTTTTAAGCCTTAAAATTCCCCAAAAAATGGGGTAAACCCCCCCAGGAAGGGAAACCCTATGCCATTTTTTGTTTAACCCTTTAGTGGAGATAGTAGTGGTATTTTATTTGTAAATGTTATTAAGTGCTCTCTTGTTGGGGTCTCCTGGGCAAGAAAGGGGGGGCTACTGATACATATGTGGTACCGCTGTAATCGGGAGAAATGGGGTTTTCACATGCAATATGGTTTTCTTTAATAAAATAAATGTTTTATTTAAAATAAAGGAAACAATTTTCTAAAAAATATTTTTTATTTATTTTTGTTTTTTTTATTTAAAAATATTTAAAAAAACAGTAGAAAAATTACAAACAAGACATTTCATGTTAAAGCCTAAACTCTGCTGCAAATTATAATATATATTTTAAAAGGTTAAAAGTAGCTATGCATGTTGGGTATTGTTCTGCTCGGGGGACCTTGTGCTTTCAGATTTAGCTTGTTTTTTCTTGTTTGCATATTGATTTTTAAGAAAATGTGTTTTCTAACATGTGTTCTTTCAGGGAATATAGGGTTTGTGGGGGTATTCCAAATGTAAAGGGTTGTTTAGGTAGAAAAAGCACAAGGTGCGCACTTTGTCTGCAGAGCTGAAATTTTCAAGTAAAATCACCTTTACGCACATGCTTTACTTTGGGGTGTTTGCCAACTCTTCCACTTTTTTTTTTTTAGAAAAATGTGAGTTTGATTCTGCTTTTTAAATTTTTTTTAGTGAAACTCTGTGCAATCAAAGAATTCATTGAGGGATTACTTTCAGAAAACTGCACCAACAAGCCTGGTACACCTAGAAAGCTTGAGGTGTGTACTTCCAGAGAATATATAGTGTGTGGAAGTATTTCAAATGTAAAAAGTTGTTTTCCTTGAAAAACTGCAAGGTGTGCATAGCGCATAGCACAGTTGCATTTTATCTGAAGATCTTCTAAAGCGCTGTTTCAGTTTGGGGGAGTCTCCAGGGCAGGAAATGGTGTTTACCTATACATATGTGGTACTGCTGTAACCGGGAGAAATTGGGATTTGACACGCAATAAGATTTCATTGACAAACGTACTTTATTTTATTACATTTTTTTACATTTTTTTGCACATATTTCACACCAAAATGAGAGATAAATGTGCCTTAGAAACTCAGGGCAGCATCTCTCTCTCACAGACACACACACTGAATCAACACCTGCTAGAGGGCATGATGTAAAATCATTGCCTTGACTGCCACAGAGCACTTAAACAGATGTGAACAATTTTAATACAATGATACAAAAGCTTTTTGAGCAGTGCGGAGTCATTACAGCTGATGGCTTTTTACTTCTGGCTAAAGCTAAAGCATAATTTTGACTGTGAGACTAGGTTAAACAGAAGCAGGACTGTCTTATGTGCTTTTGGACTTGTAGAGAAATCTGTACACAGTGAGCTATCCCAAAGTTCACTGTTTTGACTGGAGGTCCACTTTAAATGATAAAATGATTAGATATATCATGTAGCATATCAGGCCGTAAACATTTTTTTGGTAAACTACACCTAATCCACAGGGTCACTAAACCGACCTAATTTATCACACCATCGGTGAGCCCTGCATGAAATATGCATTTTATTAAAGCAGATAATCACCTAATGGCGATCAGGGTACAGTTGCACTCGCATATGACAGATGCACCTCCTCTAAGTATTAGCAAGGCTTTCTGGGTGTAATAATAATAATAACTATTGTAATAATAAATTATTGCAAGCTGTCCTGTACAGCTAATATTCCATTGCGTATGTGCACACAATATTTAATATTGCTCTCATTAAATGTTACACTATGCCGAGGAGAAATGAAAAGCATGCAGCCTTGAATCTTTATTTTCACATCTTCAACTCAGGCATGGAGAACTGAGCACATCAAATGCTCCCATCCCGCTTCCATATGCAATCAAAGAATCTTTTAAAATAAATGATGTTTTTGAAGATTATTTAAATCCCTACTGGACACAAGAGTATCACACTTTGTTTTATCAAAATGCCGTTTTTATAGGGAAACTGTCACTGAATCAGTTAGCAGCTACAGTCCATCAGTTGCGTCCTCTAGCAAAGCGTGACTTCTGAGCCGGCAAGTGCACTGTGATATTAATTATCTCCACACTCCAGAATGAACAGCACACAGCGTACAGGCTAAGTATATAGCAATGGTCACCTTTCTTCTGACCTAGAAGAACAAATATAGAACACAGAATAGGTTTTCATCAGCCTATTGTTAGTAAGGACTCATCTGAGAACTGAAAACATACCGCTCATTATCACGTCGCGTCATGAACGGTAAAGCACAGTTCATAAATAAATTGAGCTACAGAACCCACACAACTGATATCCACTGTAAGAAACTGACAACACCAAATCTGACCCTGTGAAATAACAGCACATATATAAACCTTCTAATACATAGTGTATATGCATAAATGTTTTTCTGGTAAAGATAAACCAGCTGGTTGGTTCCAATGGGGGTGGGCTACACACTGGTCATGAGTCACATTTAGAATCAAGCTATTGGCTGGATCTGAGCTAGTTAAATGAGCATTATTGAGAAAAAATTAGGCAATAATAAAAATTCATATAAATATGCTAGATGGTGGGAGGAGAGATCATGTATACACCCCCACATCAAGAAATATCCAGCCAGGCATGTTTTGAATTTTTATTAATGAAAGGAAGAGGAAATCGGGTGACAGGTTCTGTCAGCCCTAATACACTAAACCTGTCACCCCTGGATTTTATTCCTTCCCAGAGAAGAAAACCAAAAGCTTGGCAGAAGTTTTATTCAGTTTGGGTTTATAACTGATCCTCTCATTAGCCAACGTGTTTAAATGGGTTTTTAATAATACACAATTTCCTGATAGTGCTCCATTAATTCCCGGGCTGAACTTTGGCCCTAGTTGTAATGTAAAAACCAAAAAATCAAATACAGGATGTAAAAACTGACAGAGCATGACTTACTTTCCGGACACTTCCATATATTTCCTCTACATTGGAATAGCCACAGGTGGGGCCACAAAGAAGTGAAGCTTAGGGAGGATTGTGTTGTCAGCCTCACCTCACCCTTCCTCACCCTTCTATCTCTTCTGTTGGATTTCTATCTCCATAGCTTTCCTTCTTTCATCTAGATTACCGTCTCCTCTTCCTTTTCACCCCTGTCTCCTATCTGGCTCTTTAACAATCTGCTTCAACCCTCGGTTATCACGTTGTTTCTTTTTTGCCTAAATCAGACAATAGAATCAGTTTCATGGGGACCCACAACTGCTCCATCTTTAAGCAGCTGCCAGGTCTCCACCAAAAATGGGCACTGGCAAACACACTGGGGGACTTTGCAGACTGCCTGTACACGAACACAAACACTGGACGCTCCTACCCATGCCCTAGAACAGGCTCATCTAGGCCTGTACATGGACAGAAACCCACTCTCTCAAGTGAACCACCATCTCTAATCATGTCTCTGATTTGGAGGGACTGCATATTCAAAGTGTTTCTATTGTTGTAACTGTTACAACCTATCTCCTATCCATCCCTCTATGAGGCCTAATTTAACAACTGTCCCGCTTTCCCATTCTGAAAAGTTGGAAGATATGCTCTACTACTTTTATAACCTCACAGCAAGCCACCTTTCATTATTGTCACACTACACATTAACAGTGGCCAAAAAGTCTAAATAAACTTTTGGTTCAAGGAATAAGGTTGTACGGAGGCAATCTTCTTTCTTTAGGATTTCCTTGGCAGTTCCTTGTGGCACACAGAGGAGCAGAGCCATTTTTGCTTTCCCTGCTCTGTGTGCCCAGCGGTGACAGTGTACGGTGGAGGAAGCAGGGAGGACCATGTGCTGTATGCAACACAAGACTACTGCTGGATATACTGCAATAGCAGTGCAGAAGTATAGTGTGTAAATAGCCTTAACATTTGTGGTAAATCATTATTTGCATACCTGCCAATCAGAACATTTATAATGGTGAACTGATGAATTAAAGGTATTGTTGCTGAGACCCAGCACCCTTTTGAAGCAAGGTAAGACAAGCAAAGTATGGTGCAGCATCCCCTGCATCCCTAGTGCATGCCGCATGGGATGCGGAAGATGCACCAGCACGTGCTCCCCATTCTAGTCAATGAGAGCCATTTTCCGAAAGACAGCTGGATGAGAGGCCGTGCATGAGCCATTGGAGCCAGGAAGAGGTGAGTGAAAAGTGTCATTCTGGGGGGGTTTCACACAGCCTGTGACAGAAGGGTTAATATTCACACTAGCCTTCTAGCCTTCAATCTTTTCACCCACCTCCTGCCAGGCAAATGCCTAAGGCCCCGGGGCCCCAGAACACATTTACAGCTCCACCCCTTTTTACTTATTGTTGTGGCAATGAGGCCCACAAGCCATTGGGGCCCCAAGGCTCACAGAAGCCCCCCCACCACTGTCACTGTTGGCTTGTTTCACAGCCCACACGTTTGCGACTCCACCGTCACTCTCTGTTCAAGCACTGCAGGGGACAGGCACGGACCACTGGTTCCGACCTGATTTGTAGCCGCTGAAGGGAGCTCTAGATGCAGGATGCCAGTAAAAGAGCCCTACAAAACTCATCTTTTTCCACGTTTCCCCCAATGAAATTACACCTGTCCCTCGCTGTACTTGAACAGACATGTAGAAGTGGTGGAAGGGGTGCACAGGTGAGGGGCACTCGTGGAGTCACAGGTTTGCAGCATGTGAAGCCAACAGTGACAGTGGCAGGGGGCTTCTTTGAGCCTTGGACCCCCGATTGATCGTGGGGCCCTGTTGCCACAACAACAAGAAAAATGGTGGGGAGGAAGTTGTAGATGTGTTCTGGGGCCCCATGGCCCTAGGCATTTGCCTGTGCTGTCTGGGCCAAACACGCAGGTGCACCTTGGGAGGACCCACCTCATATATTCCTTCTTTTTTGTCATCCTCGTTGTCAGGCATGAAAGCTATTCCAGGGTAAGGGAACCTAACCCTTGACCTTCTTAGAAGTTTTTGAATTCTAACAGAAAAATGTACCTTAAAAGGAAATCCCATAAAAAGGGTGGTTGCTGACACTGAACCTGAAGCCCAGCAAGGTGGTGTGCGACGATGGGCAAAACCTAGTAGGATCCTTGGGTCGAGCTGGGCACATCCATTGACTGGTGGGGCTTCGATCCCCCACCGAGGCCCCCCCGGCTGCAGGGGAGTGCCTGGAATAGGTGCCCCCCCCCCCCCCGCTTCCGAGCTGCCAGTAATACATGTAAAAAAAAAAATGACATTTACTAACCTTGGTTCCCGATCGCTCCCGCCGGCGCTCCTCTTCTTCGGGGGGGGGGGGGGGGGGGGCTCCGATCACCCCCCCCCTGGCTCTTCAGTCTTGAGGAGGGCGGCCAACAGGCCCCATTCCCCTGCCCTCCCTTTGGGGGCGGGGCTTGTGATGTCATCCTGCTGGTGTCGTCCCGGTTCTCGGCATCTCAGCTGTCAGATGCCCGGAGACCGGTGGGCAGAGGAGAGGGGCAGGAGATCCTCTGATCTCCTGCCTCCCCCTCCTCTGGCTGCTGATCTCCGGCATCTGTCATCTCGGCGAGGGACACAGGAGCTGACAATCGGAGGTGAGTAAAGTAAAAAACATTTTTTTTTTTTATAAATATGTTTTTACTGTGTTGTGTGTGTTTTTTTTTTTTTTTACTGTTAACCCTTTGTGAACTGGTAAGAGGTCCATGGGACCGTTTGACATGCCATTAACCCCGAGACACCAACATTACCTGCCTCCCCAAAGTCCAGGAGGGGCAAAAGAGCCCGGGCCCACACAGGGTATGTGGGCTTGTAGGCTGCAGGGTGGGGGGCCACAAAAGCTGGCCCCTCCACTCTGTTCCTACAAGCCCCCATAGCTGGTCCCGGGCTGGTTATGATGGGTAGGGGGGGCAGCCTAACCCTAACCCTTAAAATTCCCCCCATTTTCCCCCCCTGAGAGGGGGGACCCTACGTAATTTTTTTTTTAATTTTAAGGGTTACGGTTAGCCTAACCCTAACCCTTAAAATTCCCCCCAAAAATGGGGTCCCCCCCCCTGGAAGGGGGGACCATACGTCATTTTTTTTTTAAATTAACCCCTTATGCTCTGTCGCCCAGCAGCTATCAAAGGCTTCCAGCTGCAGCAGGAGAGCAGGAAGCCAGATTGATCAGCGTGGGACACAGTGCCCAGGGATGGATGGGAGCTAAGTATAAAAAAAAAAAAATATTATGTGGGCTTGTAGGCTGCAGGGTGGGGGGACACCAGAGCTGGCCCCTGTACCCTGTTCTACAAGCCCCCATAGCTGGTCCCGGGCTGGTTATTTTGGGTAGGGGGGGACCCCATGTCATTTTTATTTTAAACTAACCCCTTATGTATATAGTGTGGATAGTAGTATTTTATTTGTAAATGTTATAAAGTACTCTTTTCAGTTTGGGGGGTCTCCTGGGCAAGAATGGGGGGGGGGCTATCGATACATATGTGGTATCGTTGTAATCGGGAGAAATGGGGCTTTCACATGCAATATGGTTTTCATTAATAAAACAAAGTTTTTATTTAATATAAAGGAGACAATTGTCTAAAAAATATTATTTTATTTATTTTTTTGTTTTTTTTTATGCAAAAACAGTAGAAAAATTACAAGAAATTTCATGTTAAAGCCTAAACTCTGCTGCAAAAATATATATATATATATTTTCCTGGAAATTCCGGCAAAAATCACGGTTAAACATGGTGCAAAATGGGGAAAAATAACCTGTCAACAGAGGGTGACAAAACTTCCAGTAGGCTGGCAATTTAAAGGGTTAATAGTACCTATGCATGTTGGTTATTGTTCTGCTCGGGGGGACCTTGCGCTTTCAGATTTAGCTTGTTTTTTCTTATTTGCATATTGATATTTTAGGAAAAGGCGTTTTTTATTCTGCTTTTTTATACATTTTTTTGTGAAACCCTGTGCAACCTAAGAATTCTTCAAGGGATTACTTCCAGAAAGATGAGCCCACTACAACAAGCTGGGTACGCTTAGAAAGCTTAAAATGTGCATTTTCAGGGAATATATGATTTATGGGGGATATTCCAAATGGAAAGGCTTGTTTTGGTAGAAAAAGCACAAGGTGCGCACTTTGTCTGCAAAGCTGAAATTTTGAAGTAAAATTACCGTTATGCACATGCTTTACTTTGGTGTGTTTGGCAACTCTTCCCTAGACAGTAGCTATGCATGCTGGGTATTGTTCTATTCGGGGCATGTTGCTTTTTCAGATTTCCAGTTTTTTTCTTGTTTGCATAAAGTTTTATTTAGGAAAATGTGGTTTTGATTCTGCTTTTTTATTCTTTTTTTAGGGAAACCCTGTGCAACCAAAGAATACATTGAGGGATTACTTCCAGAAAACTGCACCCATGTCAACAAGCCTGGTACGCCTAGAAAGCTTGAGGTGTGTACTTCCAGAGAATATATAGTTTGTTGGGGGTATTTCAAAGGTAAAGGGTTGTTTTTCTGGAAAAACTGCAAGGTGCGCATAGCGCATTGCATAGTTGTATTTTATCTGAAAATCTCCTAAAGCTTTGTTTCCGTTTGGGGGAGTCGCCTGGGCAGGAAAGGGTGTCTACCAATACATATGTGGTACCGCTGTTACCGGGAAAAATTAGGATTTCACACGCAATAAGATTTTATTGACAAACTTACATTTTTTATTACAAAAAAAACACTACAAATTGTAAAAAGTAATTTTTTTTCACATATTTCATCCAAAAATATTGAGAATACACCTAAAAAATTACAAACAAGACATAAAGCCCAGACTCTGCTGAAAAAAACAATATATAATTTTCCTGGGAAATCCCTCGAAATCCCTTTAAAAATCACAGTTGAACATGGGGAGCGCAAAATAGTGCAAAATGGTCTGGCAACAAAGGGTGACAAAATCTCAAGGTAGGCTGGCAGCGAAAGGGTTAATACCAGACCTGTAATGACAATTCTGCATAAAAAAATAAAAAAAGTTTTCAAAAATGTCTTTTAATAGGCCAGGAGAGGTCACACAATGATTTGATACAAAACAAAAAAAATATTAAAAGAAAACCCAAAAGAAGAAAAAAAAAGAAAATGAAATGTTCATTGAAATGTATGGGAGAGCGTCAGGTAGCGACAGGTAATACCATGTGCTCTGAAAGCCAGAGGGGATCCGTTGAGCCGTCTGTGATGATGAATTGGTCGCTACGTGTTGCTGTAAGAGGCGCTCACCTGATTCGCTTTCAGAAATGTGGTATTGCATGCCGTGGCCGGTGTTCACCTGACGCTGCCTGCCGCTACCTGTCGCTTACAAGGCACTACCTAGTGCTATCCCTTGATGAATAAAGCCCAAAGAGTTGAAAAATAAATTCATGAGAAAAAAGCCTGAGAATGTCACTTTTAGTTAATCAAAGTCAATGGCACTTTTTTAATCCTGAGAAAAGTAGTGAACTTTTTACCCCTTTTTACCTGTAGTAAAACGTGCCATTGCCTTTCATTGTCTTCCTCTCTGGTGATTCATTAACACTGAAATTCTTAGGTTTTTTTCTCATGAAATGAATGTTTTACTACCATGAGAATTTTTTCAACTCTTCATGAATCAAGGTCGGCCCAAAAGCAGCTGAAAAGAGTCGGTTATAAAATCCTCATAGTAGGAATTGTGGTGTCTTGTTGCCAGACATTGCCAAGTAACTGCACAAAACTCAGAGATGTCAACTTGGAGACCAGTTCACAGGGTAATGGGCATGTGGTGGGGGTGTGGTTTAGGAATGTGACTAAATTGAAGGCTTTTGAGAAACAAATGGCGATTTGCAGGTATAAGAATTTAAAATACATAACGCCTACAAACTGATTAAAGCCATACTCTTCACTATTACAGTAACAGGCAAGAAAAAAAAATGGTCAAATTATAAAAATCCATATAAATATGCTGGATATCAGGAGGAGGGGTCACCTATACACCCGGCATCAAGACATTTTCAGTCAGGCTTGTTTTTATGATTTTAATGGAAGGAAGAAGAAATCAGGGATAAGAGACTGAACCTCTCACCCCTGGGTTTTATTTCTAGCATGGAAGAATAAAGCACAAGCTTGGCGGGAGTTTAATTCAGTTTGGGTGTATAAGTGACTCCTCCTCTCAGTAGCCAACGTGTTTATATGGATTTTTAATATTACACAATTTTGCAATAGTACACTGGGTAGTACCTACGAGTTTGCTTCTCCTACCATTAAAGAGGAACATCCTCTCCCAAGCCTGATCGATTTGCTGCCTTACCCTCCGGTTTTGCCCTAAGGCATTCTTTACTCACCTCGCCAAGGGATCCATCATCTAGGTTCCTCAGTTTCCAACGGGGGCCACCATCCTGCATCCTATCAGGCACTGCGCACGGACCCAAACTCACACATGCAATGGGCAGCCCAAAATCCTGTGAGACTTAACAGATAGCTAATCGGGGTGAGTATCCGGTCCTGAAGCAGTCAGATGTTTGGATGACATTGAAAAGGTAAGTAGGACTGATGGGGAGGGGATTGGCCCCTTTTTATTTTAAGTTCGATGTTCCTCTTTAAGTGCCAATAGTGAAAATGACCTGTCAACAGAGGGTGACAACATCTCAAGTAGGCTGGCAGTTAAAGTGCTGGGTATTGTTCTGTTCGGGATGTCTTGTGCTTTCAGATTTAGCTTGTTTTTTCTTGTTTGCATATTGATATTTTAGGAAAAGGTGTTTTCTATTCTGCTTTTTTACACCTTTTTTAAGGAAACCCAATCCCTCGATAAGGAAACACTATCCTCGAATTCTTCGAGGAATTACGTCCAGAAAATTAGGCCCACTACAAAAATCTGTATATGCCTAGAAAGCTTAAGTTGTGTACTTTCAGGTAATATATAGTTTGTGGGAGGGTTCCTAATGTAAAGGGTCGTTTTGGTTGAAAAAGTGCAAGGTGTGCACTTTGTCTGCAGAGCTGAAACTTTCAAGTAAAATTATTCTTATGCACATGCTTTACTTTGTGGTGTTTGGCAACCCTACCCTGGACAGGACAGCATATTTATATAGGTTTTCCTCATCGGGCCATTTTTTAAACATAGTGCTCTTTTAATGTTGTACTTTTGCTTATTATTGGGACTTATTTTATCTTTTTATGCTCCCAGTGAGTGGACCTCCAGTCATTTCTGAGTGGAGGGCCACTTTAAATAGACCCTTCATACAAAAAAGACTGGAGATATGGGCGTGCATACCTTAAAGACAGGGGGGGCAGCTGCTACCAGGCCCATGGAAGAAGGGGACTCAGTGCAAGCTGCCTTCCCCCACCTTGCAGCACCTGTAGGCCATCCGGTGTGGTTTGTTTTATGTTTGGGGTTCCATGACAGTATGCTAGTGTAACCTACATCCCTTGCTGCTGGCACTCTATACAGACAGCACACTGAAACTATATGCAGATGTGGTGTTCTTCAGAGTGGTCAACTTTCTGCAATGTGCATCTCTCCATTGCAGTGCTGCTGTTAGGGTGAGCACTGCGGGCCCATCTCGCAGCACTCCCCTCACCTCCTTTGCTGCTCCCGCTGCCCTGGTGAGCGCTGTGCACCCATCTCGCAGCGATCCCCAGTCCCTCTCCTTACCCTCTCCTGCCAGCGGGCCTGCGGCTTCCGGCGTGGTGGCTGGCCGTGCGCCGGCTTCTCCCAGCCGTCTTCCTCCTCCTCGTGCTGCTTCCTTGCATAGTTCGGTGCGCGCACGCCCCCGTCCACTAGAGGGCGCGCGCTAGATTCCTGAAATTTAAAGGGCCTGTACACCACTGATTGGTGCCTGGTCATCCAATCCTGCATCCACTTCCCCTATTTAAGGGACACTTCCTTTTCCATCAGTGCGGATCGGAATCGGATCTTGGTCTTCCTTTGTATGCAGAAAGTCTGTTGTTTTCAGTATCGCTCACCTGTGTACCAACCTTTGCCTGTCCCCGACTCTGAACCTGTGCTGCCAGCCCTGACCTCTGCTTGAACTTTTACATCGCCTTTTTCCTGCCTCCTTTGTACCACGCATTACCTCGGCTGACTGTGTGGCTGAGCCACCATTGCGGGGTAGCGACCTGGGAGTCACTCGCCGCTGCAAGACCAACCTGCTTTGCGGCGGGCTCTGGTGAATACCGGTGGCCTCTTAGACTCCCCTGACGCGGCACTTGCTATCAGTAACACGGTAACAGCGGATCCACACCTGTGCCGCCTCACCCGGTCCGTGACAGTAAGATGCAGTCATGGATCCTGCTGAGGTGCCACTACCTGATGCCTCTGAATTACCTGAAATAGTGGCTATGCAGTCTCGCCACATTTACCAGCTCTCCGCCATGGTTCAGCAGCTCTTATCGATTCAGCAACAGCAATTGCCACCAGCCGCCCCAGTATTGCCGCCACAGCCTCCAGTAGCATCAACTTCTAGAATCCGTCTCTCCTTGCCGGCTAAGTTTGACGGGGATGCCAAGTTATGCCGAGGCTTCATTACCCAGTGTTCTATGCATTTGGAAATGTTGGCAGACCAATTTCCCACTGAATGTGCTAAGGTGGCCATTGTTATTAGTCTGCTCTCAGGAAAAGCTCTGGCCTGGGCTACCCCATTATGGGATCGCGAGGACCCAGTCACTTCCAATATACTTGCTTTTGTCTCCGAGTTTCGCCAGGTCTTCGAGAAACAAGCCCAGGCCTCGTCTGCAGAGACGGCCCTGTTGGACTTGGTTATGGGCAACCTGTCTGTTGGTGAATATGCCGTTCAGTTTCGTACCCTGGCATCTGAACTGTCTTGGAATAATGAGGCCTTATGTGCCTCCTTCAAGAAGGGACTGTCTAGCAATATAAAAGATGCTCTAGCCGCACGTGATTTGCCTTCATCTTTGACTGATCTCATCCATTTGGCCACACGCATCGATGTGCGTTTTTCCGACAGATGTGAGGAACTCTGCCTGGAAAGAGACTCTCAGCGCCCTAGGAGAACATCCCGTTTGGCTCCTGTGTTTCAACATCCTATGACCGCACATGCGTCCTCCAGTGAGGAGGCCATGCAGGTGGACCGATCCTGTTTAACCCAGCTGGAGAGAACTCGCAGGAGCAATGAGAATCTATGTTTGTATTGTGCTGGCCCAGAGCACTTCCTGAAAGACTGTCCTATTCGCCCGCTGCGACAGGGAAACGGAATCAGAATCTATGCTCTCTCGGCTCCTGAGACTCAGGCTATGTCAGAGTATATACAGGAGAATCTCCAAAGAGGCTTCATACGGAGATCTTTCTCTCCTGCAGGCGCAGGCTTCTTCTTTGTGGCCAAGAAAGATGGCTCTCTTCGCCCCTGCATTGACTACCGTGGCCTCAACAAGATTACCGTCAAAGATCGTTACCCTTTACCTTTGATTTCTGAATTATTTGATCGACTTCGTGGTGCCAGGATCTTCAATGAACTCGACCTGAGAGGGGCCTATAATCTGATACGTATACGTGAGGGCGATGAGTAGAAGACCGCCTTTAACACCCGCGATGGCCACTTTGAATACCTAGTGATGCCCTTTGGACTTTGCAATGCACCCACCGTATTCCAGGAATAGGTGAACGACATATTCCGGGAATTGCTTTACTAATGCGTGGTAGTGTATCTGGATGATACACTATACTCATCTTTTCTTCTAATCCTCACCGCCACGTCCGGCAAGTCCTGTCTCGCCTCCGCCTACATCGTTTATACGCCAAGTTGGAGAAGTTGGAGAAGTGCATATTTGATCAGACCTCTCTACCATTTCTTGGGTACATAGTTTTTGGTCGTGGTCTCCAGATGGACCCCAGCAAGTTAAAGGCAGTGTTGGACTGGCCTCGTCCTTCTGGCCTACGGGCTATCCAAAGCTTTTTGGGCTTCGCTAATTATTATCGCCAGTTTAATCCCCACTTTTTGACTATAGTTGCGCCTACTGTGGCTCTCACGAAGAAGAACGCTAATGCTAAGTCATGGCCTCCTCAGGCTGAAGAGGCCTTTAATACTCTTAAAAATGCCTTCTCTTCTGCTTCGGTGCTTTCAAGACCAGATCCAGCTAGACCCTTTGCCCTTGAGGTAGACGCCTCCTCTATTGGAGCTGGAGCCGTGCTTACTCAAAAATCTGCTACTGGCAGGACTTTCACCTGCGGTTTCTTTTTGAAAATGTTTTCTCCGGCAGAGAGGAATTACTCCATTGGAGATCGGGAATTACTCACCATCAAGTTGGCATTGGAGGAGTGGAGACATCTCTTGGAAGGTTCTGCCTACCTTGTTACCATCTTTACTGACCACACAAATCTGTCTAACTTCCCAGCTAACTTCCGAAACTGCCCAGCGGTTAAACCCTCGACAAACCCGATGGTCGTTATTTTTCGCCAATTTCTACTTTCAAATCCACTTCCATCCAGCCGTCAAGAACATCAGGGCGGATGCCCTTTCTCGTTTCTCGGACGTCTCCGGGTGGGAATCCACTCCACAGCATATTATCCCTCCTGAATGTCTAGTCCACTCTGCTCCCGCAACCCTGGTACAGGCACCACCTGGAAAGACCTTCGTGCCTCCTCGCCAGCGTTGCAGAATATTAAAATGGGGACCTTCTCATGTAGCTGACCATGCAGGTATCAGAAAATTTTGTTCTCTCATTTCCAGATATTATTGGTGGCCCTCTCTAGGGAAGGACGTGATGGAATTCCTTCAGGCTTGTACCATCTGTGCATGTGACAAGACTTCTCGCCAAAGACCTGCTGGCTTACTTCTTCCCCTATCTATTCCAGACACTCCATGGTCACACATTGCTATGGACTTCATTTCTGACCTCCCTCCTTCACATGGCAACACCGTTATTTGGGTGGTAGTAGATAGGTTCTCTAAGATGGCGCATTTTACACCTTTGCCTGGTCTCCCTTCGGCTCCTCAGCTGGCGAAACACTTCCTTATGCATATCTTTCGACTTCATGGGCTGCCTGCACACATCGTGTCTGACAGAGCAGTGCAATTTGTTTCTAAGTTCTGGAGGGCTCTTTGTAAGCAAATGAAGATTAAATTGGACTTTTCCTCTGCTTATCATCCCCAGTCAAATGGCCAAGTGGAAAGAGTAAACCAAGTCCTCAGCCATTATCTTCGCCATTTTGTTTCCGCGCGTCAAGATGATTGGGTCGACCTTCTGCCCTGGGCGGAGTTCTCATATAACTTTAAGGATTCTGAATCTACGAGAAAATCCCCATTCTTTGTGGTGTACGGTCGTCATCCTCTTCCGCCACTGCCTTTGTCCACGTCTTCTGAAGTACCCGCCGTGGAAGAACTCACACGGGATTTTCCACCATCTGGCAAGAGACTCAACGTGCTCTTTTTCAAGCTTCCGCTCGTATGAAAATTAGTGCTGATAAAAAGAGAAGAACTCCTCCTGTTTACTCTCCTGGAGATAAGGTGTGACTTTCGGCGAAATATATCTGCTTCCGAATTCCCAGCTACAAATTGGGTCCCCGCTACCTGGGTCCTTATAAGATCAAGCAACGGATCAATCCGGTTTGCTATAAGCTTCACCTTCCAGCATCTCTTTGTATCCCTAATTCCTTCCACGTCTCTCTTTTGAAGCCAGCTATTTGCTATCGTTTTTCTCCGAAAATCCTGGAGCCCGCTCCAATTTCTGGTACCGCGGACGTTTTCATGGTGAAAGAGATCCTGGCCTCTAAAATCTCCAGAGGCAAAAGATATTTTTTGGTTTATTGGGAAGGCTGTGGTCCAGAGGAAAGATCTTGGGATCCCGAGGAGAACATTCTGGACCATAGTCTCATCTCAGATTTTCTTGGTCCCAAGAAGAGGGGGAGACCCAGGGGGGAGGACTGTTAAGGTGAGCACTGCGGTCCCATCTCGCAGCACTCCCCTCACCTCCGTTGCTGCTCCCGCTGCCCTGGTGAGCGCTGTGCACCCATCTTGTAGTGCTCCCCATTCCCTCTCCTTACCCGCTCCTGTCGGCGCGCCCGCGGCTTCCAGCATGGTGGCTGGCCGTGTGCCGGCTGCTCCCAGCCGTCTTCCTCCTCCTCGTACTGCTTCCTTGCATGGTTCGGTGTGCGCACGCCCCCGACCACTAGAGGACGCGTGCGCCGGATTCCTGAAATTTAAAGGGCCTGTACACCACTGATTGGTGCCTGGTCATCCAATCCTGCATCCACTTCCCCTATTTAAAGGGCACTTCCACTTCCATCAGTGCCGGGTCTTGGTCTTCCTTTGTATGCAGAAAGTCTGTTGTTTTCAGTATTGCTCACCCGTGTATCAACCTTTGCCTGTCCCCGACTCTGAACCTGTGCTGCCAGCCCTGACCTCTGCTTGAACTTTTACATCGCCTTTTGCCTGCCTTCTTTGTACCACGCATTAGCGACCTGGGGGTCACTCGCCGCTGCAAGACCGACCTGCTTCGCGGCGGGCTTTGGTGAATACCGGTGGCCTCTTAGACTCTTCCTGACGCGGCACTCGCTATCAGTAACACGGTAACAGCGGATCCACACCTGTGCCGCCGCACCCGGTCTGTGACAGCTGCGATGAAAAGATGACTCACATATCACAGAAAGCTGTAAGCCTGCTATAATATACCTCAGCAGGGTGAAGCTCTTGTTACAAATGTAACATCAGCAGGGATCGTGACCGTTTTCTACAATGTATAAGGAAGGACTCAACGCAAATTTTAAAATTGCTAGCATTAGTTTCATTACTCTCAGTGCCTCTATACTGTGGCAGCAACCATAAAATAAATGGTCCACGCTGGACCCCCCCTGCCACTGACCCCCCCTCCCCAGCAGTCTGCAGTATAAGTATGTACAGTATATCTGTTCTTTTTGGGGGGCCATTATGAATTTTGGTAATGGGCCCTGTAAAACCTTTTTACGCCCTTGACTGGAGGGCTGATCAGCCAGGCAGTGGAGGATGCGATCCCACACATACTGCAGCTGGTAGCCCAATACATCTGCCTCTACTTACAGCCATTGAGGTTTGCAGGATAGCCTACCACACTGCTGTACTTTCTTTGAACCTTGCAAACCATGCTGATCAGTAGTAGCTCTACACATTGAGGACTTCAGAACACATGTTCAAGCACATTTAAAAAGTATAATTAATTATATTATATTACAAATAAATATGCGTTAACATAACTCCCGCGTGACAGTCAACAGTCTCAGCAGTGGCTGGACTTTTCTTGAAAACCCCTCCATCCATCCTTGCAATTACACCAAGGAATTGTCAATAGAGGTCTCACAAGTTACTAGACTCCTCAAGAGACTAAACACCAGGTAAGCCTCTGGGCCGGGCAGCATTTCCACCTCATGCCTGAAATCTTGTGTAGAGCCACTTACTCCATTCATTGCCGACACCTTCAGGAAGTCCCTGAGGGGGTAGTTGCATCTTGTTTTAAAAAGTCCACCACTATCCCCATAGCAAAAACCTCAGATGTTTCATGCCTAAATGACTACAGGCCGGTTGCTTTGACCTCAGTTATCATGAAGACATGATGGCATTCTTAAAGGAATGTATGGCTAGCAAGATGGACCCAAGGCAATTTGCTTACAAGGAGAACAGGTCAGCAGAGAACACTGTAAGCTTGGCGTATACTGAGTACCCCAATTCATTTGCTAGGATCTTGTTTGTGGACTTTAGTTCAGCTTTCAACACGATAAAGCTGGACATCCTAGTCAACAAGCTAGAACAACTCAAGTTTCCAAATGCCACCTGTGGTTGGATTATGAGCTAACAGACAGGTCACAGCAAGTAAAATTAGATCCCATTGTGTCAGGGTGGAGGTCGACCACTGGAGCACCAAAAGGATGCGTCCTCTCTCCTCTGCCTTTTTTTTACTGAGCACTAATGACTGCACCTTGTCTGTTGGTTCAGTTGAAGTCCTAATATTTACAGAGAGTGGTGCACATTGAACACTCTAGTTCTGAATGCACAGGAGACAGTGGAAATGGTGGTAGACTTAAAAAAAAAACACAACAATCTGCGTATTAATATCTATAGAGAATAAGTGCAAATGGTCAAAGAGACAAAATTTCTGGGTTGCATAATCTCCTGACATTTGAAATGGGAGGCCAGTATCAAGGTGGTGCTAAGAAGGGCCTAGCAAAGACCCAGCAAAAAGAGGCAACCTTGTTCTCTTTCTTCAACATCTGGTTTGGGGGGCATCAATGAGTGATCAAAAGAAACCGCAAAGGACTATAAAAATGGCAGAAAAAGTCGAAGGATTCTGAAAAGCTTATTTTCCATGGCCATAGATTCAATCAACGCACATATATCAGTTTCGTCCAACTGTGTTCCCTAGGGATGAGCGAATCGATCCGGACGAACCCGAATTCGTTCCGAATTTCACGAAAAATTCGATTCTGAACGAATCCGAATTTCCCTGCGATTCGATCGATCGAAGTTTTCCTTTAAACGCCATTTATTTCAATTACAGCCATTGTAAAATGGTGGATGGACATGTCCGGACATGTCCCCTGGGGCAAGTTATCATGGGAAGGTGACATGCAGCCTATCAGCAGCCAAGAAGCCCGGTGACATCACAGTGCTATATAAACGGCGGCCATCTTGCTTGTGCGCATTTCAGCCTTGCATTGCAGACAGAACGGAGGTTGCTGCAGACAGGGAGAGACTAACAGACAGGCAGGGAGAGTCAGAGAGACCCACACAGTGCCAGGGAGAGCCAGGGAAAGATAGGGAAAGATACACACATTTCACCCTATCTGTTATACTAAATCAGCTTCTAAAGGCTCTGTTTTATTAATATATTGCATTTTGAATTGGTTTTGTGCGTCCTGTAAAAACACCCGGCCGCATGGGCATCCCAAACCAGCACATTTCACCCTGTTATACCAAATCAGATTCTAAAGGCTCTGTTTTATTAATATATTGCCTTTTGAATTGGTTTTGTGCGTCCTTTAAAAACACCAGGCCGCAGGGTATTCCAAACCAGCACATTTCACCCTATCTGTTATACTAAAGCAGCTTCTACAGGCTCTGTTTTATTAATATATTGCATTTGGAATTGGTTTTGTGCATCCTGTAAAAACACCAGGCCGCATGGGCATCCCAAACCAGCACATTTCACCCTATCTGTTATACTAAATCAGCTTCTAAAGGCTCTGTTTTATTAATATATTGCATTTTGAATTGGTTTTGTGCGTCCTGTAAAAACACCACGCCACATGGGCATCCCAAACCAGCACATTTCACACATTTCACGCGGTTTCTGAAGTCTTCTCCCCATCTGCAAGACATCCTAACAACTTCAAGGAAACTTTGCATGCACTTCAGCCACTCATACACCGCCAAGCACACCCTTCTTGAGCTACAGGGTCAGAACGGTAGCCCCCAACATAGTCTGATTTGCGATGTTTCCACCCGTTGGAATTCCACCCTGCATATGTTGGACAGACTATACGAACAGAGAAAAGTCATCACGGATTTCTTGATGATCCAAGCGGATAGGGGGACCCCCCTGTTTAACTTCAATGTCAACCAGTGGCAGCTCATACGTGACACCTGCCGTTTGCTCAGGCCCTTTGAGGAAGCCACTTTATTTGTGAGTCGTCAGGATTACGGGATGAGCGACGTGATTCCACTGCTTCATGTACTACAGCACATGTTGGAAACCATGGCTGGTCAGGGCACTGGAGACATGGCGTCTACATCTTACGGCCACATGAACCCTGTTGGAGCTGAACTGGAGGAGGAGGAGTGGCACAGTGCACCGTTTAGGCTTGGCGAAATGGCTGGTTTATCTAGTCAGCGGACAGGAGAGGAGGAGCAGGAGCAGCCAGAGGAGCTAGAGGGTTGTGAGGAAGGCGAGACAGAGGACCCAGACACACCGTGGCGGTATGCAGTGGAGATGGAGACAGGTAGTCCCTCCGAGTCACTTGCGCAAATGGCAGGAAGCATGCTCACGTGCTTGTGTAGTGACCCCAGAATTGTTTCCATTTGTCAGCGGGATGACTTTTGGCTCTCCACCTTATTGGACCCTCGCTTCCGGCACAAAATGGGGCATTTTCTAAACCCGCCAAGAGGGACGACAAACTGACCTACTACAAAGACATTCTACGTAGTCAGTTGGCCGATGCCTATCTGCGCCATGGTCCTTACTCTCGCTGGTCTGACTCGGGGGGGACCTCTGCGCTCACCTTCCACTGCCATGGCTGCTGGGGGGGTTGGCAGGAGCAGCAGCAGCTCCATCAGCAGCAGCCTCAGTCTTCAGTCGCTAATGAGTAGCTTTCTACACCCGCATAGTGAGTCTACTCATGAGCAGCAGGAAGACCTGGAGCAGGACCTGAACCAGCAGGTCATGTCATACCTTGACATGACCATGCCAACACACCTTGAGGATCCGCTGGACTTCTGGGCAGCCAAACTTGACTGCCTTGACTGCGCAGCTAGCTGAGTTTGCCCCGGAAAAGCTGTCCTGCCCGGCAAGTAGCGTGCTATCTGAGCGTGTATTTAGTGCGGCGGGGGCCATAGTTACGGCGAGGAGAACTCATCTTTCAACTAAAAATGTGGAGAGACTCACCTTTGTGAAAATGAATTAGGAATGGATCAGCCAGGATTTCCACCCACCAATGGCTGATGCATGCGACTAGATTCAGCATGGTGCCACGTTTTACACTTTCCAAATGGTGCAAAACATATTTATGTCTTTAGGACAATTTTTGGGCTCCTGCTGATGCCAACTTCAGGGTATGCCTTTCAGCCAAATTTTGGCCTCCTGCTGCTGCTGCTGCCAACTGCAGTGTGTCTTTAGGCCAATTTTTGTGTTCCTGCTGCCAACTCCAGTGTCTCTTTCAAGCTATGTTTGGGCTCCTGCTGCTGCTGCTGCTGCTTGCAACTCCAGGGTGTCATTCAGCCAATTTTTGGGCTCCTGCTGCCAACTCCAGTGTGTCTTTCAAGCAATGTGTGGTCTGCTGCTGCTGCTGCTTGCAACTCCAGGGTTTCATTCAGCCAATTTTTGGGCTCCTGCTGCCAACTCCAGTGTCTCTTTCAAGCTATGTTTGGGCTCCTGCTGATTGCAACTCCAGGGTGTCATTCAGCCAATTTTTGGGCTCCTGCTGCCAACTCCAGTGTCTCTTTCAACCTATGTTTGGGCTCCTGCTGCTTGCAACTCCAGGGTGTCATTCAGCCAATTTTTGGGCTCCTGCTGCCAACTTCAGTGTGTCTTTCAAGCTATGTTTGGGCTGCTGCTGCTGCTGCTTGCAACTCCAGGGTGTCATTCAGCCAATTTTTGGGCTCCTGCTGCCAACTCCAGGATGTCTTTCAGACAATATTTGGGCTCCTGCTGCTGCCAGCTCCAGGGTGTGTTTTTCAGGCAATATAGGGGCCCCTCATAGTGATGCCACCTCAACATCTGCATGTCATAATTATTTACAGTATTATTTCACTAACCCAGCACGCATCCTATGCGTGTTACAGCAAGGCAGAATGGTTTACAACCCTATTGAGGCTCTAGGAAGCTCAGAAATAGCAGTTTTTAATAGCGATTCGTCGCAAATAAATTCGGACCGAAGCGAATTTTGTCGGAAAATTCGGCAAATCAGCCGAATCGAATTTTTCAAAAGTTCGCTTATCCCTAGTGTTTCCCATTCTTGTTCCTCTTAGCCTACTGTATGTTTATTTTGAGATCTTGTTAACATTGTAGTCTACAGCCAAAGTGAATTCCATGTTTATTGCACTAATGTACTTGGTGAATAAAGAACCCACTATATTCTAATATAAAATGTAATGCTTATTAACCAAACAACAAATGTAACTTACTTAATAAATAACCAATGCACAGACCACTTCAGCCAAGCAAAAAACACTGCATTGTGTTGGCATGAGGTCCCCTAAAAGATCCTCAGGTAGGCTAATTTGACATGGAGTTTGTGAAAAGCAAATTTTTTTTAAACTTTTAAGGAAATTAGGTAAATACATTTGTGGGCAAAAAAATTGATTGCAGCAAGGAGTAATTGGGAACATGACACCTAGAGATAAGCAAACTTGAAAATTCAATTTGAGTGGTTTGCTGAATTTCCCCAAGAAAAACTTTAAGTTTTAAGTCTAAAGAAAGGGCAGCATACCACTGGGATATTAAGGCTCCATCCCAAGGTATGAACACATAACCACCAGAATACACAAAAGCTTTAGCTCCTCCAGACACCACTAGTTTCAGTGATCTGAAAAACAAATACAGACAAAGCACCAACTAGTAAATCAGTAAGATAACATATAAAATAATGTAGCCTGAGGGAGAGAAGCCTGTATGCTTTCCTTTCGGTTGTTTAGTAAAAGAGGTTACCATGTATCTAATGAAGTTTTCTCAAAACATCCTCAGGGCAGCATACCACTGAGAGAATAAGCAAGATACTACCTCTACTGAGTGGGAAAGGCTGCCTGCAACACACTCCTGCCAAAGGATTGATCTTGCAAGATGAGCAGAACCAGGCGGCAGGGGCGGACTGGCCATAGGGCATACCGGGACAAATCCCGGTAGGCCGATGCTTCCCATCTGGCCGTCGGGCCGCCACACCGAAGTCCCCGCGGCCCCTCGCCCACCTGCTTGACTCCACGGCCCTCGCCCACCTGCTTGACTCCGCGCAGCCCCCCACTCGCCTCCTTTTCTTCCCGGCCTGACGCGGCCAGCGAGGTGTGTGGCCTGTGTGCAACTTCTTTTCCCCGCCGGGCGGGGACAGAGCTGCATCATCTTAGTTCCCACACACGCTGTCCCCGACCAGGCGGGGAGAGAAGAAGCTGCTACTGCTCTGCGCATGTTCAGCAGACTAGCAGTGAGTCTCCGGCCCGGCGGGGTCATGGGACACAGTAGAGTTCAGGAGGAGGCAAGGGGCCACTGCTGAAAAACTGATCATCGCTGTCTGGTAAGTACCATTTTCTTTAGTTTTTTTTTTTTTTTTTTTAGCTGTGGCACTGGCATCTCTGGGCTCTGGCATGCTGGGGGTATGCGCTGTCATGGACCAATCGCCTCCATGACTGGCCAAATAGATGATTTGGGATGCCCTACTGTGTGGCCCCTTCCAGATCATCCAGGAAACCCCTTACCTTTCCCTATTTCCCTTGCTTAAAGCGGACCAACACCCAGGAGGATCAACTGATCCAATCCCACCCTGCGGGGCATCCGAGATCAGGATGCCCCGCTGTGTGAAACCCCCAAGGACGTGAGCAAACCTTACTTGACTCCTGGTCCAACGGTGCATGCACAGGCCGCGGCCGCATCTCGCGCTTCTCTCTAGCAGGGCGCGTGCCCGTTTGTGAATGGCCGGCAAGGGCACTCTCCCTGTTAGAGGGAAGCGCGAGATGCCGCCCCCAGCATGCTCAGAGCCGCAGAGGTAAGACGTCGCATTGACGCGCATACCTCTGCGACTCCGAGCGCGCTGAATGGACGTGCGGGCGCGCATGCGCCGTAGCAGAGGGGTCAGGTGAGTTGAATAGGGCGTTTTGGAGGGTTTCACGCAGCTGGGTCCCCCGAGGAAGTGGACCAAAACCCAGGATAATCAAAATCCTGGGTGTTGGTCCACTTTAATCCCTGCAGCTAAGCACGCTCCTGCTCCAAGCCATTCACAAGGAAACCGGGGATGCAGCTGCCCCCGCTTCCTATACCAACACACAAGCCAAAACAACGGCCTAAGTGATAGTAACATTGCTGTTACAGGGCAGGCTAGAAGTGGCGCTGCCTGCATGTAATGTAACATACTTTATGGGGCCGGCAACAGTACAGAAGGGCCGGTGTGACCCAAAAAGTCCAGGGCCGTTTTTGAATCCCAGTCCGCCCCTGCCAGGCGGTAATGATTAATAAAGGTCTTAGAAGAAGACCGGGTTGCCACTTTACAAATCTGTTCAATAGAGGCACCAGCTTGCTCCGCCCAAGATGTAGAAATACTTTTTGTTGAATGAGCTGTAATATGCTCTGGATAAGGCAATCTATTGTAAGCAAAACTGATAGTGCTTTTCATCCATCGGACAAATGGTACATTGGAAACACGCTGACCCTTCCTGTGACCTGAGAAGGAAACGAATAATATATCGGCCTTCCTCCAATCCTTTGTTTGTTGAAGGTATTTCAGAAAACAGGCCCTGACAACCAAAGACTTATCTACAGAGCCTCTGGAGGGATCACGATCCCCGACAGATGGAAGGATAATCTCTTTGGTCCAAGGAAGGTTACTACCTTCCTTGGACCAAAGAGATTATCCTTCCAGGATGGAATCCTCCCAAGGATCCACCCGTAATATTATACGGTCCTGGATGACGGCAGGGGTGATGGCAGGATAGAGCCTGGATATCACTGATTTTGCAGGCTGAAGTAATTGTCACCAAAGAGAGAACCTTCCATTTATGAAATTTAATATGAGCGCTCGACAGATGTTCAAAGCATTGTGCGGTCAGAGCTCTAAGGACCGTGTGAGATCCCATTGAGAATCTAACCTCAAATGGACTGGTATGGACTGCCTGACAGCTAGCAAAAAAATGCATGATCAACGTGAAAGATGAAAGTCTCTTATCCAAAAACCTTCAGGGTAATGATGCTGAGGCCCAGGTTGAATCCTTCCTGAAGGAAATCCAATATGACTGGAAGGCTAGAAGGGGATTTTTGATAACGCACCTTCCAGGTGTTAAAAGTTTTCCAAATTTTCATATAAATCTTCCTTGTCACCTCCTTTCTGCTGGAAAACCCCTTTTTCAGAAGCATCACAATCTCAGGGTCCAAAGTGTCTTCTGCGGATCATGGCAAAGCACTGGTCCCTGGGATAGAAGATCTGGTCTCACCGGGAGTACCCAAGGCTCCTAAACCAAGAGCATTTTCAGAGTTGAAAACCATGATATCTTTGGCCACAATGGGGCCAGCAATAGAATCATGGCTGACTGGCAGGATATATTGTTTAGAACCTGAGGAAGGATCCGAACTGGAGGAAAAGGGGCTGAAACGCCACTGGTGAGCCAGGTTGTCTATTCCTATTGCTTGATAGGAGGGATCGAGGGAGAAGAACTTCCTCAGCTTGTTTTTTCGTCTGGAGGCAAAAAGATCCACCTCCAGAGTTCCCCTCGGGAAACAAATCTGATTGAATTCAGTGAATGCTCGGATTTCAATAGCGGAAAGCGAATCAAAATTCTGCAAAAATGTAGCAACCTTTCAGGTGGATGGCTGATAGGGATAAAAGGTTCAGTTCTGCCCAGATCAGAATTAACTTTGCTGCTTGTTGCAGGACAGATGACCTCATCCCTCCCTGACAATGCAGATATGCCATAGTAGTCACATTGTCATTTCCTTCACAGCTATCAATTCTCTCAGATTCTATGAGGATAGGCTCAGTCTTCTGGATCATTTCCATTGAATGGTCAGGGATCTGCAATGGGCCCCCCAACCACATGAAAAGGTGTATGTCATCATTACCATATCCTTGGGGTCCAACCAGGATAGGCCACTGGCAAACCTGTGTTTGCCTTGCTACCAACTCAGAGATTTCTGAACTAAATCTGGGACTTCGATTATCCTGTCCTGTCCTGTCAACTCCTGAGACCTGCCCCAAGAGTTTAGAATATGCATCTCTAGATTCCCTGAGTGTAACTGACCCCATCTTACAGCGGGGAAAGATTAGGTGATTAGCCCCAAGAGCCGCATAGCTTGACGAACAGAAATCGACCGGCTGGAACACAGGGACTGAGCGACTTCTTGAAGGATTGTTATCTTCGACTGAGGCAGAAAGATTTTATGAAGAATTGTATTGATCTCAAACCCCAGAGAGGGCAGAGAGAAGGAAGTTATCTATGCTACGATCCCAACTCCTTTCTGCCTTAGTGCAGCTAGAACTTTTGCCAGAACTTTGGTACAAATTTTAGAGATTCGATGAGGATAGACTCAGTCTTCTGGATAATTCCCCTTAAATGGTCAGGGATCTGCAGTGGGCTCCCCCATCCACATGAAAAGGCGTATGTCATCACTACCATATCCTTGGGATCCAATCGGGATAGTCCACTGCCAAACCCGTGTTTGCCTTGCCACCAATTCAGAGATTTCTTCACTAAATCTGGGACTTCGATTATCCTGTCCTGTCGACTCCTGAGACCTGTCCCAAGAGTTTAGAATATGCAGCTGTAATGTTCCTGAGTGTAGCTGACCCCATCTTACAGTGGGGAAAGATGAGGTCATTAGCCCCAAGAACCGCATAGCTTGACGAACGGAAATCGACCGACTGGAACACAGGGACTGAGTGGCTTCCTGAAGGATTGTTATCTTCAACTTAGGCAGATTTTCTGAAGGATTTTATTGATCTCAAACCCCAGAGAGGGCAAAGTGGAGGAGGTTGTCTATGTTATGATCCCGGCTCCGTTCTGCCTTAGTGCAGCTAGAACTTCTGCCAGAACTTTGGTAAAAATTCTCCGAGCTGATGCCAGCCAGCCATGTAGAAGCATCTGTAGCATGCAGACAGATTCAGCTTCTTCAAACTGAGAATAAAGCTGAATCCTCCGCTTTACCAAAAAAAATGGAGTAGAACCCTTACCCCCATTGACAGCAGGGAACTGGGACAATCACTCCCATATCCAACATATACTCTAGACTGCTGCAAGTCTTTCCTCCCTGCCCCTTGGAAGAGGAGTAACAAAAAAGTTCCTAGGAGAGACGTGCATGAATTCTATTGAGAAACCCTTCCTTATTCCCCTGGAAATAAAGGGGCAATCCAGTAGAGTCTCCCACCCAATGTGGAATTTTTTTAATCGGGCACCTATTAAGGTCCTGGCATCATTGCTTCTTAGGGACTGACTATCATGTACCAAAAAAGAGTGAGTCCTCTAAACTTGCCTGTCCTAGAAATAGGAGGGGCCCCTCTAAATGAGTCCTTAATAAGAAAGGGCTGTCTTAAGAGGACTGACTTGAAAAAGTTTTTCTAGTCGTGAAATTCCTGCGCTGAGAAAATATGGGAAAATTTCTGTCTCTCTAGTTCTGGGCAAAGAGGAATTCACTGTTAAAGGGCATGTCACACAGGCACACCTTTGAACCTGTATCCCCTGACCAAGTATGCAGCCACAAAGTCCTAAGCACCAAATTGGTGAGGGCCTTCTATCCTAAATGCCCATAGAAAGATGAACCATATGCAGGAGATATGGTTCATAGAGATATGGAGGAAAAAGGAATTTCACTGGTGAAACTGAATCAGAACCTAAATGAGGCCTCTCCTTATTTAGGAAGAAAAACCCTTATCCCCCTCAGAAAGGGGGGGGGGTCTTGTGAATGCCCAACAAACTCCATATGTCCAGCTGAGTCCGGTGGGGTCCTTAGATTATCAAAAAAAGAGAAAATATCCTTCAGAAAACTATCATATCTGTCATACTGGGCTGACATTCCTTACTAATGACCTTATCGGTACAAAGCTTGCAAAGGGGCTTCCTATAGGAATCTAGTAGCTTGATTTCACATATCAGACATCTTCTACTTTTATTCTTAGACTTGGAGCCAGTTTTAGTCTTGAACACTTACACTTACCGGAGCAGAGCTGGATCCCTTCTTCCCAGACTGAGGGGCTGATAAGAGTTTCCAATGCAATTGGATCAATCGGGTTGATGTTGATCTGCAGCAAAGTCTCCTAGATGATAGAGGAGCAGGGACTTGCAAGGATTCCCCTGCCTGATCCGCCATTCTGAAGTCTGGTGTGGGGTAGAGGTGCCCTTCCCCAAGCTCGATAATTAAGCAAGCAGGGAGGTTCCTAATTGCTGAGTCTTTTAACCCTCTAAGGTAAAATGAGGGGGAGGCCATGGAAAGAGACTTAACATTAGCAGAGTGCTCCCCCTTTAACCTGGGTGCACAAGCATTAGCTGGGTCTCGCAGTGTCACCTAGAGCTGATGTCATCGAGTGGGGGGTTCAGAAGAGCCTGGTGCCCATGTGGGTTATGTAGGCTGGAAGCCTTTAGATTAAACTAGCCCAGCCCGCAGGCCAAAGGGCCACACCCCTACCCTAAAGGCTACCAGCCCACATAGCCCATACAGACACCGGGCAGGTGGGGTGTTTCGGCAAGTCACTCACTTGCCAGGCCCTCATGCTCTTTGCACTGGTAGAGGGATCTCAAGGACCCCTTATCAGTTCACAGAGAGTTAAAGTAAAAATAAAAACACACTACACCAGAAAAAGTCATTTATTAAACTTTAATTTTATACAATACTTACTTAATTCCTTGCTATACATCGCCGGGCAGTGTCTGTTCCACACCTTCCGCTGCTGTCCCATGATGGTCTCTGCTGAAGACCTGCCACCTCACTCCCTACTGCAGGGAAGGGCTGTTTATAGGCGAGGATGCTAGAAAAACCCTTTATGTCCCCCTGTTACTCACAATGACGTCAGCCACCTCTCTCATACCCACAGCAGGTGATGGGAGCCCAAAGAAGGGCATAGAATCTATGTGCCCTGCTGTCTTCAGCAGAGAGCTGCGCGGGACAGCGAGAGAAAGTGAGGGAGAAGGTGAGTTTTTGCTTTTTTTCAAAGATTTCAACAAAAATTCGATCAGCATGAATCACAATAAAATTCAGGTTCATGCCAAATCCATTATTCCCTGAAATTCAGAAGGAATTCTGACTTGGATTAAATGGTTCGCTCATCTCTAATGGCAACTATTTCTTGCTGCAGTTAAAGTCATTGTGTTTTTCTTTGCCGAGAAACTATTCACCAAACACACAATAATACATGTTGCTACCCAAATAAGCAAAGAACCTTGTGCATTCAGCTGGTTAGTATTTGCATTTCCAGCAGCCTGTGCGATTTAAAAAGATATTACATTTTTAGCTTAGTGTTTTTCTATATTGCTACAGTTGAATCTTATCCCATGGATTTCTTGTGTTAGTATTTATGCTTATACTGTGGAAATAATAATCAGAAAGAAGCGCTTTCTATATGCAGTAACTGTTGGGAAATAATCTAAAATGTCATGTTTTCATGGATCCAGATTTAACAAGTCTGGCAGTTAATCACCTGACCAACATAAATTCTACAGGTTGGATGTGCAAGCCCACTGGGAAATTCAGGTCAGCAGCAGTCACATGATTATGTGCCATTTTCTGCCGTACACCATGAATGAGGTGTGGTGTGGTGACTTGCCTGTAGTTCCTCTGACTAAAATTAATACAAAACTAAATATCAACTTCTTAAGGAATATGCAGCTCACATGTACAAATGCCATATTGTAAATGCAGGGTATTTTGATTTTAAAATAGAAGAAAAACATTTTTTAATTTACTTAATTATGTACCGAGTGAGAAAAGCTCTCCTTGACTCTCCAAACTCTGTCTCTAAAGAGAAGAATAATTTAGATACCTCATTAGCATCACACCAATTCTGATTGGTGTTGTTTTCCACAAAAGAAGCCTACATAAATGAGTTGTTTTTTGGTTGAATTGGGTTTTGAACTTGGATATTTAGTTTGCCATAACTACTTCACTGGATAGGGTAAGTAGGGATAGTAAGTAAAGAACCCTTTTGTAAGGTAATGATTGTAAAGATAGTAAAGAAAAGGACTGCATTTCACAGTAATAAGACTCTGGGAAACAGGGCACCCACTTATATAATTATCTGTAGAGTTTGTAAAAAAAGTAATCAGCAAAAAATGTCTTCTATGACATCTCACAAAAAGTGAGCACACCACTCCCATTTTGGAAATATTTTATTATATTTTTTAATGGGAAGACACTGAATATATTGCACTTTGGTAAAATGTAAAATAATAATCCGTGTACAGCGTGTATAACAAATTTGGCGTGCCCTCAAAATAACTCAACACATTAATGTCTAAATCCCCGTCATCAAAAGTGAGAACACCTCTAAAAGAAATGTTGCTCTACACAAAGATGACCTAGGCTATAAGAAGATTGCCAAGACCATAAAGCAGTTTTGCAAGACAAGTTCAATTCAGGACAGACCTCACCTGGTTAACCAAAGAAGTTGAGTGCACATGCTCAGTGTCTAATTCAGAAGTTGTCCTTTCAAAATAGGCATACAAGTGCTACCAGCATTGCTGTGGAGATTAAAGGTTGGTGGGAGGTAGATCAGCCTGTCAGTGCTTGAACCATATGCCACACACTGCATCAAATTAACCTGCATGGCTGTCATCCCAGAGAAAAGCATCTTCTACAGATGATGCACAAGATAACATGCAGTTTGCTGAAGACAAGCAGACTAAGGGCATTGATTACTGGAGCCATGTCCTTTGGTCTGATGAGACTAATATATACTTATTTGATTCAGAAGGTGTCAAGCATGTGTGGCGTCATACAGGTGAGGAGTAGAAACACAAATGTGTCTTGCCTGCAGTCAAGGATGGTAGTGGTACTATCATGTTTTGGCTTTGCGTCAGTGCTGCTGGCTGTGGCGAGTTATAGTTCATTAAGGGAACCATGAATGTCAATCCCAAACATAGTAACATAGCATAACAAGAGGACGACTAACTTTCTATAGAAACTGAGAGTAAAGGTGCTGGACTGGTCAACCAGGTCTCCAGACCTAAACCCTATTCAGCATCCTCAAATGGAAGGTGGAGTAGTGCCAGGTCTCTAATATTCACCAGCTCTGTGATGCTTTAAGAGGCGTGGAAGAGGATTCTAGTGGCAACCTGTAAAGCTCTAGTGAATTCCATGGTCCATTTTCAATTAAGATTGTGATCCCTTTTGTTGAGTTATTTTGAGGGCACAATGAATTTACACTATATAAGCTGTACACTGACTATTTTACATTGTATCACAGTGCCATATTTTCAGTATTGTCCCATGAAAAGATATAATAAAATATTTACATGTGAGGGGTGTACTCAATTTGTAATATACTGTACCAAGTCAATTTACTATGTAACACATAGTGCAGCTTGCAGGGTATGATACAATATTTGCAAGATCCATTCATTTAACGGTTTTGGACAGTTGGAATACAATATACCGTAGGCCCTTAAAGAAAAAGTAAATCTTTATTTTATAAGACCTGTTGACGCTAGTAGGAAAAGTGTCAACAGCAAAAAAAAGTGGGCTGAGAATGAGACCTGGTTGTGGCTGCTCATTATTTTCCATGTGTCCACTAGAAAAAAGTTTCCCCCTCAACCTGCACTTCCACTAAACATCAAGAGGGTGGCCTTAGGTGAGCAGTAAGGTACACTGGGGTTTGAGTAAAAGTAGGAGGTAAAGGTTTTTATCTTGTGGAGTAAACCATGACTAGCTCAAGCAATAAAAAAGGCAAACTTTTTTTTACTTATTGATACATATCTGCATTACTTCATACACTCAGTAAACACTTTAAGTGATTTTTATTTTGCAATTATTCCACACTATAACTCTGTATAATTGTTTCCACTGTTATATTTCGTCAGTTATCCAACACAGATCACATCAAACACAAATGAGGTCTAAAGTTTGAGTCACAGCGGACCACAGCTCCACATAAAGACAAATCTTCAATGTTGTGTTGACCTGCCAGGAAAAGAGACAAAGATAAACAGCACAGCAAACATGTACCTGCAATGCACTGCTTGCCTATTAAATATTAACGGCTTCATGTACATTTACATAAACTGAGCAGCTATGGAAAGACCTTCCACTGCCGCATTTTGGCAATGCAGTCATGGAGCGAAGCCGAAAAAATCATGCGTCTAGAATGGAAAATGAAGCAATCTCCGCTCTACGGTGACCCGAAGATGATCGCTCATCAGTCAGGAGACATGATTGTAACACGACTCTCTGTACCTCGTACTCCTCTTTTTTCATGTCTTCCAATGTAAACACTTTTTTCTGAACACCATAAATAAATTAAGTCTTCCTGTCAATCACATTCCTTAACTGAAGCTGAAGTAGAAAGGGACAAATGAATGAATGATGATGTACAGCACTGAGAAGATGGCATAGTGATTTTTTTTTCTTAAATATATTCAGATATTCATTCTCCCAGTGAGGTGGTTTCCTTCTCCTTCCTAAAATGTCTGCTCAGGCTGGATGTTGTGTTGTCAGCCATCAGACACTGGTGGGGTTACCCAGCCGTACTTCTCATGGGTCTTCACCAAACTTTTGAATGTTGCTTCTGCCTCCTTTCTGCTAAAGGCTTTTTTCGATTTTCCAGCTTTCCTGCAGATACGACCCTAGGAAAAAAAAGAAACATTAAATCCAGTGCTCTTTGTAAAATGCCCCAATCTTTGCTCTGAGAGAGAGGGGTTACCCTTTTCTTTATAATCTGTTGTTCAAGCGGACCTACCCACATCATAAATTACACATTTAGCCATGTGCAACAGAATAGTTAATCAGGATCAGATGTTATATATACACATGTTGCCCAACAAGTCTATGAAAATACTGTATATGAAAACAAAAAATGTACATATGGAGGGTGAACAAGTTCAACAAACTGGATGTGTAGCGTGTGTGTTTCAATCCACCTTGAACTAAAGCTGCCAACTAGCCATGTATTTTGTCATTTATTATTGTTATTATACCAGTGGAGAGCCAAGTCTAAGAAGGCTTTCATCTAGACGAGATGTTCACAAATTCAAGCCTCCCCAGGATCTTACCTTAACAGGGTTATAGTGACTCTTCCGAAGAGCCAAGGACAATGCATCCCAGATTGCCAAGTGGATGCACAGGACTCTGAATATACAGGTACTGGACTCAACTTTGCTAGACAACCTTAACTCAAAATCTGGCTCAAATGTCAGAGGGCAAGTAGGATCATTGGGTTCATGACATTTATTATGTGTAGTCAACTTTGGATGTGAACTGAAAGAAAACATCTATTTCTTTTTTTGAAGCTGTCAGTTGTTGATACTGTAACAAGCTTCTGTGGGACACTATTTCACAGATTTGTAGTTCTTATGGTAATAGTGTGACTGAGTGCCCCCTTGTCTTTAGAGAGGATTTTAGCGAAAATAGTTTTTGTATTGGCTATTTATATATTTACACAAGTTACTCATGTCCCCCTTCAGACGTCTCCTCCCCCAATTTAATTCCTGTATTTTTTTCTTAATAACTAAGATCCTTTATTCCCCTTATCAGTTTGGTAGCTCTCCTTTGCGCCCTTTCCAAAATCAGGGCATTCCTTTTAAGAACTGGTTCCCCGAACTGAATGATTTATTTCTGGTGTGAGCGCACCAGTGCCTGGCAAAGATGCAATATTACATCTTGTGATTGCATACATGATTAGATCTTGGTGGCCTTGGAAGCAGCTGCTTGGCATTGTACACTGCAATTTAGTCTGTGGTCTACCAGTAGCCCCAGATTCTTCTCAACTAGTGACACTCCCCTGAAGACATATGTGGTCTTCAGGTTATTAGACCCCACTTCTCCACATTGAACTTAATTTGCCAAGTGGATGCCCAGACACTCAAAGTGTCCAAGTCAGCTTGAAGTTCGTGAACATCTTCAATAGACTGCACTGTGCTACATATCTTGGTGTCATCTGCAGAAATACAGACAGTGCTCTTAATGCCATCTTCTATAACATTTATAAACAAATTCAATAATAGAGGGACCAGCTCTGAAGCCTGGGGTACAACGATTAAAACCGGGGACCATTAAGAGTAGGTATCATTAACCACAAGTCAGCCAGTTTTCAATCCAGTCACAAATTGTATTTTCTAACCCCAAAGATCTCAATTTTCCCAACAATGGAAATCTTTGAGGGACAGTGTCAAATGCTTTTGCAAAATCCAGAAAACTATCTACAGCCGCCCCTCTGTCCAGGCTTCTACTCACATCCTCATAGAAGCCAAACGGGTTAGTTTGGCAGCTTCTGTCCTTATTGAAACCGTGCTGGTTGAATATTATTAGTTACGTATTCCTGTATGAAGCCCCTTAATAGCCCCTCAAGCAATTTTCCCACACTAGATGTTAAGATTACAGGTATGTAATTACCCGGAGAAGACTTTGAACTTTGTTTAAAAATGGGCAACATTTTGCCTTGCACCTCCCTTAGTACTATACAAGTTCAGGAGCAGAGGTGATGACATGACTGAGCTGAGTTCTTAAACTTTTGGGTGAAGTGCATCTGGTCCTGGAGTCCTATTCACATTATTTAGTCTTTCTTGGATTATATCCATGTTTAGCCAAAATTATGCTTAGGGTAGTGTCTGCAGTGGTATTGTTAAACTGGTACCTTGCACCTCATTTGTGTACACAGAGCTAAAGAACTCATTTAGCAGCCCTGGCTTTTCTTGGCCCCCAGTGAAAAATACCCCATTATCATTAATTAGGGCATCTACCTGTACTGATTTTGTCTTCTTTGAGTTTATCTAAAGAAACATTTAAGGTTGGCTTTTCTTTCTTTGTCCACATCTCTTTTATTTTGTGTTTTTGCAAGCTTTATTATTTGTTTACATGATTTATTTACTGCTTTATACTTTTCATAGGTTACTGCTGAGAGATTTGTAATTTTTAAATGCCCTTTTCTTGTTTTTTTTTATTGCACATTTAACTGCAGGTGTCAGCTATGAGGGATTTAATTTGAGTAGCATATACATGTTACCTATAGACATAAATTGTGGAATGTTGGTACTCACAATTGATTTAAAGCCTCTCCCATTTGGCATCTGTATCCTTATTTCTTAACAAATGCTCCCAGTCTATGTCCTAGAGTGCAGCTCTGAGCCTGGGGAAGTTGGCCTTTCTAAAATGTAGTGTTTTTGCTCTCCCAGCCAGAGAACGTTTTTTACAGTTTATGTTGAATACAACTATATTGTGGTCATTGTTACCAAGATTTTCTCGAACTGTTACAGTCCCTACCAGGTCATCAACATTTGATATTATCAGATCCAATAGAGCATCACCCCCAGTGGGTGCCTCCACCAACTGGCTCATAAAGTTATCTTGCATCAAGCTGAGGATTGCTCTCCCCCTTGCAGTTGAAGCAGATCCATGGCTCCAGTCCATACCTGGGTAGTTGAAATCCCCCATTATCACCCCTGTACCTGCCTGTGCATCCCATTCTGTTTATGCAGCTGACCCTCTATTTCCTCAGTTATGTTTGAGGGTTTATATATAACACCAAAATGTATTTTAACATTGTTTTCATTGCCACATACTTCTACCCACAAGGATTCTACATCTTCACAATCCTCAGCTAGTATCCCCTCATTAATATATGCTTTGAAATCTTGTTTTACCTAAAGACACACTCCACCCCCTTTCTAATTTGCTCTGTCTTTCCTAAAGAGGGTTTACCCTTGAAGATTAACAGCACAATCATGTGTGGTGTCCAGACACACCAATAACAATGTTTTCTCCTAGTACCAGGGCCTCAAGCTCCCTCACTTTCAACATGCAGTTTGCCATCCAGTTTAATACTATCGGCTTTAGTGGCCTGTACCAGGACTTAAGCCAAGCATTTAACTCTCAGTTCCCACTGTCTTTCGTGCATGGCCAATGGCACAGGCAGTATTCCAGAAAATACAACCTTGGAGGTTCTTCTCTTCAACTTGCTGCCTAGTTCCTTAAATGTATTATCAAGGATCCTCCATCTCCTATAAATGTGATTATTGGTTCCCACATGGACCATGACAGCCGTTTGTACCCAATTTACTGCTCGCTCAGTGAGCAGAATGCTCCTTTCAAGATTGTCCATCTTCCTTGGTGTTGCATCTTGCTCCAGCTGATCTCTAACCCGAGCTTCCAAGGTTGCAAAATGCTACAATTATCACAGCAGTATTCACCCGGGAACTGCTGCTCCAGTAGTGTATACATCTGACAAATTGTGCACTGAAGTAGACCTCCAATGTTGCTATCCATTTGTATTTTATTTGAAAATCTCAAGAAGCACTGTTTTTGGGGTGTCTACCAATACATATGTGGTACTGTTTTAATTGTGAGCAGTGGGGCTTTAATAAGAATATGATGTTCCTGAAAATATTTTTCTTACAAAAAAACACTCTAAAAAATAACACTGACTATACTAAACCCTACAGAGAACCTACAAGTAATAATAGATTCAAAGACTTTTCTCAAAGACATTTCTGTAAATGGTCCTTTTCAACTAAATGAGTAAAAAATGTTTTTAATAATCCAAAGATCAATATTCACATTGCATATTAGGGAAAACCATTGAATGAACACCCACCACAAGTTTGATCTAGGTATACAGAATTGCGGCTGTAAAAGCAAAATTAAAAGCAATACTATAATTTTGTAACTCTACACTATGTTTAATGCTATATTCTCATGTCTATTCAACAATAAGTTTAACTCAGTTTAAAGAGGTGGGTGGATTTAAAACAGAATGTGCTTGCAAAGATGCTGTCATTCCGTAATTGACGTTACATCTGCATATGTGATTTCTTGACTGACTTGTAAATGGATTTGGCAACACCCATGACAGTCACAATAAAGAGAAAATCCATTTTAAAATGTCAATGTAACTTCCCCCTTTTAGTATATCATGTACAATAACCTCTGTTATGGTCCTAAACAGCAATTGCAATACAAAATAGAATCCAAAACCAGGATTTTTTTTTCTATCTATTTTTCTTCCTAGCTTTATTTCCTTTGCCACTTGGTCCGATCAGCTCTGATCCACATGCAGGGGTGTATACCTGAAGTCCTCCCAACGACACCTCCAGTGAGTCGTTAACCCCCCTAGGTCCGGAGATCTGGATTCTCGCTTGGAAGTGTACAATCCTGGGTGAGGTACACTGATTCCCAGGATGATGAACCACCCGCCAATTTACCCACCTACTCGCTCTCCTACCTGCCTGCTGACCAACCCACCTACCTATACCTGCCCACTCGCCTCCCTACCCAGGACCTGGAGTGACAGCTGTCAGCCCTGGTGCAAAGGCAGAATCATCAGACCCTGGAATGGAGGTGGCAGTTGCCCACCCACCTACCTGCCTGCCCACCTCCCTACCTGCTTTTCCACCAATATCGCTACCTGCCCTTCCACCTACCTACTCACTCACCTATCTGCCTAAACACCCACCTTCCTATCTACTTACTGACTTACACAACGATATACCTGTGTACTTACCCACCCACCTACCTATCCTAAATTCCTATCTATTTCTGTCTATATTCCCACATACTCTTCAACCTGACTACCCCCTAACTTTCCATATGAGTACCTACCCACCTACCTGCCTTCTCACCCACCCACCTACTCATCTTTCTACTTGATTACCCACCTAAATGCCCACTTACCTACCTACCCACTAACCTATATGTCTGCCTGCTCCCCCACCTACCTTCCTAACACAACTAGGTAGAGTGGTTTTTAACAGAAGCATGGCTTATCCCCTCATAGTAGCATTTAGTTGTGTTTTATTTTTTAGTGGTGTTGGTTACTAACATGTGCATGCATTGGTCTAATAACACAAAGTGTTGTGATCATTATAGTGATTGGAGCAAGGAGCAATGCTTGATTTTGCGGTTTTACAAGCGAGAAGCATAGTTTATCCTCTCAGTGCATGAAGTGAGGAGGAGGGTAACCTGTTTCTCCGTACATGCAAAGCCCCAGCATGCCCAGCATGAATGTAGTGGACATGACAGCATCACTGTGACAGATAGGGTGGCTGTTCATCACAAACGCTGGACTGCATATGACATTCCATTTAGTGCGCATGCAAACGCAAGCATTCTTTCTGTTACGTTATTTGGCTGGACTATTACTTTAAATCGGATGTCCAGTGTCCAAAAAAAAAAAAAAAACCTTACTCCTCCTGTACTTCAGCACTGTCACCCAGACACAGGCTGCGGTCGCACAGAGAGTGGCATTCTCCCACTGTGCACCCACATGCCTTCTAATACTTTTTCCCCATTGTTTAGTTAAAATATGTGTGGAGTTTGTTACTGGACAATGTATCCGACTGAAGTCCATAAAGCATACTGTCTTACCAGCCACAAGGAGTTTAACCACCCTCATTATGTCTGCTTACTTTTTATGCAGCTACAAAAACTATTAGCAAGGGGGATTCCTTACAAGCAGTGAACTGAGCAGAAAGGAGATTCAAGGAGGTTCTCTGCACATGCAATATAAGACATTTGCTACCAGATATTTTAATAGATTTGTCAACTACTAGATCAGTGTTGGATTGAGGTGTCTGGGGCTCACCAGTAGAAATGACTCCCACCTCACAGTTAGATGCAAGTGTCACTGGCTCATTTTCAAGACCTATGTGCTGAATCAGTGCTGAAGCTTATATTGACTGTGTGTGCAGGATGTCACAAATTAGCTATACATAGTTCAGGTTTGCATTGTGAATTGCATTGAATGGTTACAGGGTATAAGTGGTTGTTAGAAGGGGTAACGTAGGCAGTATAGACAATGATGGTAAAGTTGTGCTTTGAAAAAAGACCCACAAAGAAAAAAAAAGGCTTTAAGCCCCCCCCCCCCCCCCCAGGAATTCTGATTGGAGATGCAAGCTGTGGCCTGCTGGTTCCCTTCCCTGTCAGTGACCAACTGGGCTCACCACGCATGTGTGCCAGCACATGACGCTGTGCACATCCACCAAGCAAACTCCATAGGCTGCACAAGACTTGGGGCACAAGAGCTGCACGGGATCACATACCAGGAGTAATGTAGGCCTTTTGCAAGGCTCCTACTTCTCTTTAGGATGAAGGAACATTTCAAAATGGGATTCACCAGTGGAGGGGTTTAAACAGGCTTAAAGTGGGCCTCTAGTCAAAAAAATTAAGCTTAATGGCTCCCCTAATCTCTTCCTCTGGCAGTCAGTGACATAAGCTATTTGAGGGCTTCGTCCCTGAACTGCATAGGAGCTGCCATCTTTACACCTGAGAGCCCTGCTTCTGAAAGACCCAGTTCCACACTAAGAACTACCTAAAATCTATGTGTAATCGCCCTACTCTCTAGCCAGAAGGAGAGATCTAAGGATTTTATGCCTTTAAACAAGGCACTGACTGAATGACACAGGCACTTTGCTACCCAGCTGGGACCTTCTTTTGATTGATGCAACCAGAAACCTTTCTAACTTTCTGTGTGGAAACATATACAATCTCACTCTAACTGGATATGGGGAGAGGTTCAGCTGCAGTTTGTACTGGCAGATTGTCAGAGGCTCCCCCTCCCTTCATGCTCATTTGTAAGGAACATCATGGGGTTAAGCGCTCTCAAACAGTATATGCCACTGATTATCAGTGAGAGCTAAGGTTAACAACGTAGTAACCTTTATTTTCTGGACTGGAGGTCTGCTTTAATACCTCAGGGGCACCACGGGTAGGGCAAGTCCCTGGTGATCCATAAATTGGTGGTTAACTTGCTGTTACCTCAATTACACCCTCTTGACTTGAAATTAATGCATAATTCTAGTGGAATTCCAGTAAAACTGACCCCCGTCCAAGGTAAAATGGGGAGTTAGCACAATATAATGGAAAACCATTTAGGTGGCAATTAATGTGCATTTCATGTCTGTAATATTTTAAACATAGTTTTAGGTGGCTGACAACCCTAACGTACCACCCACCAAAATGCTGGGGGGAGGCCTTTGCATCTTATAAAGTAAATGTAAAAACAACCCCCCCCCCCCCCAAAAAAAACACATTACTGGCACTCCCGCAACTTCTGCAGCAGCTTGGGCTTCTTCCCTTTGCTTTAGTGGGCATGGTCTACTTGTGGGGCCTGTGAACATCCGGAGTCCAATCACAAGCGTGGCCTGTAAATAGGCCACGTCCACCCACAAAGCAAGGAAATCGGCTGCGTGGGAGTCAATAGGTATGCCGTGATCGGGGAGGGGATGCCACACACTGACTGTAATGAGGGATGCCACTCACTGGCTGTAATGGGGAGTGCCGCTTACTTCTGTAATGGGGGGGTGGCGCACACTGCCTGTAATGAGGGAATGGCGCACACATGGGGAATGGGGAATGCCACTCACTGCCTGTAATGGGGAATGCCGCTCACTGCCTGTAATGGGGAATGCCGCTCACTGCCTGTAATGGGGAATGTCGCTCACTGCCTGTAATGGGGAATGTCGCTCACTGCCTGTAATGGGGGAATGGCGCACACTGCCTGTAATAGGGAATGCCGCTCAATGCCTGTAATAGGGGACTACCGCTCACTGCCTGTAATAGGGGAATACCGCTCACTGCCTGTAATAGGCGAATACCGCTCACTGCCTGTAATAGGCGAATACCGCTCACTGCCTGTAATAGGCGAATACCGCTCACTGCCTGTAATAGGCGAATACCGCTCACTGCCTGTAATAGGCGAATACCGCTCACTGCCTGTAATAGGCGAATACCGCTCACTGCCTGTAATAGGCGAATACCGCTCACTGCCTGTAATATGGGAATACCGCTCACTGCCTGTAATAGGGGAATACCGCTCACTGCCTGTAATAGGGGAATACCGCTCACTGCCTGTAATAGGGGAATACCGCTCACTGCCTGTAATAGGGGAATACCGCTCACTGCCTGTAATAGGGGAATACCGCTCACTGCCTGTAATAGGGGAATACCGCTCACTGCCTGTAATGGGGGATACCTCTCACTGCCTGTAATGGGGAATACCTCTCACTGCCTGTAATAGGGGAATACCGCTCACTGCCTGTAAAAGGGGATGCCATTCACTGCCTGTAATAGGGGATGCCATTCACTGCTTTTAAAAGAGGATGCCACTCCCTGCCTTTCATAGGGGATGCCACCCCCGGTTTATCAATTCCTTAAGATTTATATAGCTTCTACAACATATTAACCTTGAATAGGTCTCCCAACCATCTCTCAATTCGGAATGTGGCTCTTGAGTTACTAGAGGCTAGAGACTTGGTCTGACCACAGTAATGGTACCACTATCTAGAGTGGTGCCTAAGGTTACTCCTATTCAATAAAAACATGAAATCCCACTAGGAGAGGGGTCATTTTATTGGGACCTATATCTGTGAACTTTTAAAGTCCCTGCCCAGGCACACACTAACTTCCTCCCATCCTAGAACAATTGGGAACAGCATATAATTAGCCATTTCAAGGTATCTTAAAATCTCAGATTATGTGTAAATACCTTATGTATTCTAAGCGAAGCTGCTTTCTTCACTTAGGAGTTTTGTGAATGCTCTGTTGTGGGCAGAGGCAGCTGTGGGACCACTGTGGCTTGCTGTGCTCACTCATGCTGAGCGCACCATGGTACAGAGTGGCTCTTGTATGCTGGAGGAATAAAATTGAAAAGAGGGCCCTGCTATGGCTTTTACCCTGTGCAAGTATCAGGTGAGCACCTTGTGGCTGAGATTACAGTCCCTTTATAGCTATCTGTAGCCAAAATGTGAGCTACTTATTACATGTGCACTTTCTGCAGAGTAACCACAGAAATTAAATCCTGTGCACTTTAACTTGCAATAAACCTAAGTGGCTGACATTTTACATTTCTGGGAATACAAGTAATATACATTTACATTTTTAGCGCTAGTAATTTACGTATATATTTATAGTACACACCTGCGCTAATAACCCTGAGCACACATTCAGAATAGTTTTAAGATAGCTAGATTGTGTTGTCTATAAACGATATACACTTGCAAAGACTGAGGTTGGTGTAATATTTCTGTCTTTCTCTATACAATTATTCTTTGTCACACAAATGATCTGAGAGAGAAGCCAAGCTCTGCTTTAGATTAAACATGGGTGATAAAACAGATCAAGGTTACTCATTCTGAAGGTGAAGCTGGGAGCCATTTACCACTACCTCTGTGCTAACAGGCGTCATTCTGGTATTGTTAGTGTCTGTGCTCAGCAGAGAAGGAACCCCGCCTGGCTGAAGACAATTAGTTCCATCAATGAAAAGCATTGAAAATGCAATGAGAAGCTGGAACCTTTTGAGACTCCATATATAGTACTGTATGGTATTTGTATATCCTGAAGGATATATTACTCACATCCGAGCCCCCCTCAGCAGTAACCATTATGCAAAAACTAGCTGGCAACAGAGAATTGCATTGACCCATTTAACTTGTGAGCTAGGGAATATACCAATAAAACACTTTGTTTCTAGGACATCTACTTGTTCGGAGCAAGATCTAAATCCCATTTACACCTTTCCTCAACCTCCTTTCTATTATCCCAGTATGTAATTTCCCATGGGTACAGAATACAAGTTGCTACCCACTAGGGCCATATTTCACTTTAATGTACGAACGGTCAATAAGATATACATTGTTTATTTTAATGGCTCATTCGAAAAATGGAAACATCCTAAGACACCAGAGGTCCTTTTGGGTACTCCATCCAACCCTTGTACAGGTGTCAATAAGGCACCTGTAAAGCAGGCAGTCTAAGGCCCTTATTTAACAAGGGATAGCACCAGGTAGCGAATGGTGAGCGAACGGTAATGACGGTCACCGCCACGAGAACGCCGGCTCCCCTCCGCAATCACACATTTATCAAGCCGATCCTGCTTAGCGACTGACAGAGCGCCAGATAGCGAATCATTCATCATTATTCCAGCCTCACCCCACAGCGCCAGCGAGCGACCTTGAACAGCGACAGGTATGACCTCTCGCTACCTGGCGCTCTCCAATGCATTTCAATGGAACAATCTTTAAATATTCTTAATTAATTGCTATTAATTTTTTTTTTTTTTTAAATGTCAAAAATTCTGTGACCACTTCTGCAATGTTAGATATTTTTTTTAAGGTAAAAAAAAAAAAAAATTGTGCAGAATTGATATTACAGGTCTGATATTAATGTATTCATATTTTCAAAAATATGATTGTTGGGGGGTTAAAAAACTACTTTTAACCCATCGCCGCCAGCGCTCTGGGGTTTAAACAAGCATTTCACAGCGCGAGAATTTTTTGAGCGTGATTTGTTAATGAATATGCTGGGAGCCGTTCGCTATGGCCATTCGCTGTCATGCGCTCCCATACAGCGCGGAACCTATCAAACAGCGACTCGTAACCCCGTATTCAACATTACCGCACACCGACTGAGTCGCTGTCAACAACCGAACAACGGCCAAGCACAGCGAATACTAGCGGGCGCTGTGAAAATACCGCTACTGTCGCTCATCTGTCGCTACCTGACGCTATTAATGAATCGGCCTCTAAATGTTGTTATTCATCAATCTGTGGAGACCGACGGAAGAGATAATCTGGGATGGTTCTGTCATTCGAGTGCAGTAAAGGCACTACATGGATATTAACACGCATATAAACAGAGATGTAACTTTTAAGAAGGTCAAAATTGAAAAAAAAAACTGAAATCCTCTTCCCGATGCTCTAATGCAGACTGCCAACCAGCGTGTCTTTTTTTCACATTTCATGTAGTGCTAAAGACCCAGCCGCCTTAGTTAACTTTTTATTGCAGCAGCAATGGCAGTCTTTGACATCGGAGATTGACCAAATTGGGCTTAGCTGATGGGGAAGTTTAGGAAGGGGTGGGGTGGGGCCAGTCAACAATGGCCAGAGGGGTGGTGGATTAACAATGGCATTAAAGTATTCCTTCACGTGGGGTCAGAACTAAGCCTCAGCCTGCACTGCATGTTCTGTGTCAAGGGCTCACCTCTTGCTTCTTGGTGAAAATTGCTTCCATAAAATACACATTTTCTAACATAAGAAAAAATAAAAAAAAATCAGCTCAGCACCTTGAGGACATTTTGGCACATCAAGCTTGTGGTTTTCTTCTTCTGGATGAAATAAAATCTAGGGGTGACACATTCCATTGCACTTTTACAGGGGAGATTTGCCCCGTTCCAATGAGTCTGTGTGGAGCAGTAGCATTAACCAGCCTAAATATTTGCCCAAATTATTGCATGATGGGTAAAAGCATCTACATCAACAGAACAATTGCAATAGCAATATGCTAATATGCCAGCAGAAGCTGGCTCAGGAGAAAGGCCATTAGAGTTGTGCAAATGTCCATTGGAAAAGCAGAACGCTACATTCAAAACCTGTCACCTCAGATTTTTCTCCCTTCTATAAAACAAAGGAAACCTGCTTTTCATAGCATATCTATTTGGATTTTTATGATAGGACCATTTTCCAATGAAATAGCGACTGTAAATAACTTGCACACAGCGCTAGGGTTGATTCAGCACCGTAGTTGTTTTACTTTTTTTGTGAGTAAACACATTTTACCAAGATGCACTGCTAATTATGATGCTGAATTGCACTGAGGAAAAAACTCATGAGAAAGAGTGTATACTCACATAAAAGAATACAGAGCTTATAGTGTTGACTTACAGCAGGACAATACATATTTTTGAGTACTGTTCTACTTTAACCATTAGAGTGAGGCATCATATTGCTGGATACCATATAGCGGCCCAGGGAAGCCCATTCCCTTGCCCCAATCTCCTTCGATCTTGAACCTTATCTGCATTGTGGAGCTGCATGACTGCCAGTGAGGTTCACAGGGCGATCTTGCACAGCGCTAAATGTGCACATGTCAGTAATTCTCACTGGAGGTTGGTAACCACATGGAGACCTCATCCTCTGAACCAATCCTGGAATAGGTGACTATTGGGGCGAAGGGCTTTGTGGCTACCAATTAAAACAGAAAAAATAAATGCTTATTGTTAAGGGCCTTATTTATCAAGGGATAGCGCCAGGTAGTGTCTCACTAGCGCCAGCTATCGGTGGCTACCGACTCCAGAACGCCAGGCTGCGAACACAATCACGCATTTATCATGCTAAATGAGGCTAGCGCCGGCGAGAGCGTCAGCTAGGGATTCATCGTGTTGCAGACTTCAGCGAACAGCGCCGCTGCTAATCCCATCACAGCGCCAGGTATGACCTCTCGCTACCTGGCGCTCTCCAATGCATTTCAATGGAGAAATCTTTAAATATTCATAATTAATTGATATTAATTTTTTTTTTTTTTAAATGTCAAAAATTCTGTGACCACTTCTGCAATGTTAGATATTTTTTTTAAGGTAATAAAAAAAAAAATTTGTGCAGAATTGATATTACAGGTCTGATATTAATGTATTCATATTACAAAATGTTTATAAAAACATGTTTTTTTTTTTAACAAAAATATGGTTGTTTGGGGGGTTAAAAAACTACTTTTAACCCATCGCCGCCAGCGCTCTGGGGTTTAAACATGCATTTCACAGCGCGATAATTTTTTGAGCGTGATTTGTTAGTGAATATGCTGGGAGCCATTCGCTCTGGCCATTCGCTGTCATGCGCTCTCATACAGCGCGGAACCAGTCAAACAGCGACTCCTAACCCCGTATTCAACATTACTGCACACCGACTGAGTCGCTGTCAACAACCGAACAACGGCCAAGCACAGCGAATACTAGCGGGCGCTGTGAAAATCACGTGACTGTCGCTCATCTGTCGCTACCTGGCGCTATTAATAAATCGGCCTCCCCGTGTTACAGGCACACAACAAACCATAAACATGCATTTCTCCATAGGCCATTCATCTGACCTAGCGTGAGTTTTTAATGCAAATATTGTAGCAAAAATCCATTACTACATTTTGCATGAACAACTTTCTGTAGGCTTTTGGCATTTTAAAGATGGTTTTAAAGAGGGAAGTCCTGCTAGATGGTAAGGTCATCAATTAAATAATTCTCATTTAAATAGCCTGCCCTTTAATCACTACCCTGAGCGCATGTATTGAAGGATTGACATCTGTTTCCCACAGCTATGACTCACCCCCTGTGGGTTAGGTACAGGGATGGCTTCCAAATACTTTTTTTTAAATCTGTCAGTTCCAGTAAATTGCAAAGAGCCATACAGAGAAAGGTATGATGATTCATGCATATTCCGGTTGTAAGTCTATAAATATGATTTATTTAGTCTACATTAAAGGAATGACAATGCATGTAAAGTAAACTCAATTTTGTTATTCAACATTGGAAATTGGCATATAAGATGTGAAGGAAATTGTATCAATCATTTCTGTGATTCATTAAGCGCCATCTGTCGTTCCTTACACTATACAACATAGGGACCATGCTTGCAAAACAAACATGGACATGGAAACAGCTAAGGGTAAAAGAGATGGGATGGAGTGGGTCACTGCTCAAGAAAGCATAGCTAATAGGAAAAGAAGGTCATAAGCAAAGTGAATAAAAAAGAAAAGTAGGTCTCCAAGAAGATTAGAAAGGTAGTTTAAAGTGGGCCAAAACCAGGGCTGGCTGATTCCCTCTCACTCCCTCTTGTGGCCATGACCACTGCAACTGAATGGCTGTGCATGGCCGCACACAGCCAAGGGATGAGAGTGATGCCACACCGCCGATACGTAAAGCTGGGATTTCATTAAGCTTCTCCAGCCGCCAGTAATATGTGCAGCCAGAGAAGCTGGCCGCACATGTGCCTTAGGACTGAGAAGAGGTGAGTTTACTAGGCAAACGGTGGAGGTTTCACACAGCAAGTTACCCCAAACCGGGGTGCACCCGGGGTTGGCAAAAATCCAGAGGTTTGTCCCGTTTTAAGAAGTCAGCCAAGAAAGAATAAAAAAAAAAATTCACCAAGCACACAAACGTTACTGTAGAGGCAAATATAACACTGGCCCTGTCTTTGTACGTGCAAATAAAAAGTGTTAATCATTGTGCAGGTAAATATTACAAAAAGCATAGTTAAAGTAGGGACTTCCTGGAAAAGGGAGTAAATTGTCAGTTACCCAGCGATTGTCAACAAAAGGTTTAGCCACTTACTGCCGCTCCAGCAGCCTCAATTCCAGCGTAGTCCACATTTCCCTCCCATTTTGGCTGACAACAGGGTCCTGGGCCACAAAAAGTGACCTGGAAACAACGCCACCACTGAGCAAGGATCTTATGTTGTGCGCCCCCTTGCAGCAGCCATGAAGCAAGCCATTTGTACCAAAGCAGATGAACTGAAACAGGCAAGCTGCAGATGGCAGACAGCATTACAATATTTTGTATATATCTGTGCCAGTCTTTAACAAGTTAGCTAGTTTGACTTATTACACAAATAATGTGCAGTGGTTTATTTAGCATGTGGCCACCTTCCAAAGACTGTACATTTACGTTTTTCATTTTTTCAACATTGCCACATCTGATTGTTTGCATGCAGTTCATGTGCAAAAATCAGTCTGAAGGAATAGGAGATGGCATATTGTAACTATTACCACTATATTTTTCATTATTTAGAACTATGATGCAAGGCTACAAAATCTAACACAATAGTACGCATGGATGGTTTGAATACCTGCTAAAAATTGTGAAATGTTGACCCTTGTTCATAAACTCCTTGGAGAACCAAATTCATCTGCATGAAGGCCCATATGAACTAGCACAACAAGAACCCAAGGGTAAAAATCAGGTAGCCGGCCTACAGATTTTTCTTTTACAGCTTATCAAGCAATGTGGAGGATGCCTTATATTAACTGAGAAAACAGGATGTTATGGTTTGTTTTTGGCCTACATTAGACAACACTGTCATATGAATTATAAACTTCAATAGGAAAGTTATATGTGCGTCCATTTAGCCTCTCTCAAATTTAGTGCAGGCCTGATATTACATATTAAAACAATTAAATATAATAGCCATATAAATACATTTTTTCAGCATAAATACTCATGAATCTTGCCTTTCATCTGATCCTCATATGCTTGAACTATGCTTGAGCATCCTCAAAGCCTACTAACAGGTCATGTTTCGTGGCTCTCCACGCAGATGCAGTTATAAGTGCATCGACAGAACTATAGGATGGAGATCCACAAAACAGGACCTGTTAATCCTAGGGAAGGAGGGTTGGAGACCCCTGCTTTAGATCATATACTACCTAAATCTATACAACACACTTATGATGCAATGGGTCCCAGAAGCCTAAAGCTACATTTCATGAGCTCCCCCAACCAGTCGGTGTTGTCACGGGTGAGACGGACCACTTAAAGCCCCAACTGGTTCAGGGGATTCTTCACGATCTTCTCTCAGACACTTCTGGGACTTCACCTTCATCTGGTTGGCCCACTTTCATATAAGACAGAACACTGCTTGGAGAATGTGTTTGGTATCACAGAAATAATGTTTTGTATTTTTCATTGCTGTAAGAAACCTGTGCTCCCACATGCTGTAACCCTTTCTGTGCTGTAAACCTTGCCCCCTCCCTTCCTCTCCCCCTTTTGTACCCCCATGCTACCCTTTACCTTCCCCTTTATTTTCCCCCTCCCCTTTCCTTTTTTTTTGTAAAATGTCTAAAACCAATAAAAACTGATTATACTAAATCTATACAACAAAAAGTTAGAGTGAGGGACTGTAATGTTCATTCTCCCACAATAAATAACTTGCTGCCACCATTTGAAGCAGAGCTTCTGAGGTTAGGATGGATTTGCAAATGTGTCTCCACTGGACTTTGCTGCCATTGCCCCCAACCCGGTGCGGACATAAAAAACAACAAATGAAGCAAACTGTACCTGTGGTGGCTGCCTGCTCCCCTGCCATGAGCAGTGGTTCCGCATTCTGAGGTCCTGTCTGTGAATGGCGAGGGCCCTTCCACACAGATTTAAGGTTTAATAGGTCTGATCGAGTAGGTGGTAGTACCAATGTTAGTTGGCTGTGCCATGCTTGTATGCGATACCATAGTCTAGGTTGGGGCAGCATGACAATAGCCATTGGTTATTAGCAGAGTTTTTCTGTTGGTAAAGATGGCAGTAGGATGTATGATGTAGTGCATTCCTGTGGGGCAGCATTCCTTTGTATGGATCCTGTGGCCATCAAGTAGCGGTCAGATGAAATCAGATCTGTGACAGACTTATTCCTCACAAAATACATCTAACCAGTCACCAGTTTAGCCAACAATTTTACAATGAAAAAAAATAGTTTTCACAAAAATGCATATTACTCATTATATTAACATTGTTTTTTTTAATTTAAGTAAGAAAACTAAATTTGATAAAAAGTATGACTTTGCCTACACGAATTGTGAAGAAATACATCATTAGCATAATAACAGATCAGGAAATGAGTCATTATGGTTTCGCTATGGCTGCCTAAAAACACTTTCCAGTTGTATCAAGTCAAGGCCACTGTGAAGGACTTTGAATAATCATAAATGCTGCTGGATCAGATCTAGAAAGCACTTTCCCATACAGCCTGCCAGGAGGCCACATCTGCAGAATGGGAACCATTTATTATATACAATACAAATACAAGAGAGAGGAATGAAACGAGCCACTGTGATAATGTGAAAACACAACACATTCTAAAACGTGTAAGGAATAATGTAGAATGCCTTCACTCTCTGAAATAGAGAACATAGAATATTGTAGCAGTATGAATAACAATTTTAAACTAGAACAGGCGAGTTCATCTTAAAATGTGCATCTCCTCATTACTCCACTGGCCACGATTTACAAACACTGCGCCAAGACCACCATATGCCATGGCATACCAGGTTGCTACCAAGTGCAGCACAAAGTATCATAAAAGGTAGAGTCTAGGCAACACATGCTCAAACCTTCTCCTCAGAAGCCACCAACAGGCCAGGTGTTGAAGATTTCCCCACAGATGTACAGGTAAAGCAATTAGTACTAAAAAAAGAGATATAGACTGAGCACCAATTACTTTACCTGTGATTCAATGTGGAAATCTGGCATCTTGGTGGCTTTTGAGGGGGAAGGGTGGGCAATAATAAAGCATTAAGCATGAAGCCTGTCCCATTAGCCTCTCAACCATCCCTGCAGTGCTCAGTAGATCACAAAGTGGGTCTCCAAAGTTTGCCCCTCCGTTCAATTCCTTTTTTCAATAACCACCCACAAATGTGGCACCATGGCCACTCCCTTCTCTTGAAACCCCCAGAGTGAGCTAGCCCAGCATGTGATTTTACACTTTTACATTTGGAACTACTACAGAATTACTCTGTGTCAAATCTAACAGAGAGCATGCTTTGTGAACAGAGAAATAAAAAGGCAATGCTTAGGAATAGAGTTCTCCTTTAACCATGTCAGCCTCCTCTCCCTTTTACAAATACCCCCCAACAAAGGTAACCTGTTCCCAGTTGACTATCTCCAGCCACATATTTTTCAGCAGGCACCAAAAAACAAAACCAAAGAAAACCAAAAGAGTACCAACCTTTTTCCTGCGCAGCTCATTGGTCCCCATAACTTATCTGATCACTGTATCTGAGCCCACACCTGACTATGTAAACGGGTTTAATGATGGGTTGGGATCATGACCAATAGGATCAATCAATCACAGGCGCGCTGCCACGCCCTCTCCATTCATTGTAATGAGAGAGTCCAAAAAAGATCCAGCAAATCAATAGTTTAAAAGCATGTAGATATCTTCCAATGTAGATATATTTTGGGCCGAGGCCCAACACACCCCATGCCACATCCCCCCCCCCCCCCCCGAAGTGCCAAAGACTAAAGTTTGAGGCACGGGATTGTAGGCACGGGCTCAGATCTAGCGATTAGGTGAGTTGAAGATTGCTGAATCGGCACCAAAGGGCTGCGTGGGACAAAAGGTAAGAATCTCAGCAATAGATTACAGTGCTGACTTTTAATATACCAGATCCAATAATATTGTGTTGACAGTCTTAAGAGTTAATATTTTTTTTACCTGGAAACTCACACTCCCTGAACCAAAACACTTGCCTTTAGATTTTTGATTAACTCAATTTTTAAAGACCATGGCATAAAACACTAGGTTTTCTTTAGCAAAGGGCCTAGGATGATTGCTATTATGAACAGGATCCCTTCTGGAAATCAGATGCTAGATGTGATCTTTAAGTGAACGTGAGATTAGAGTGTCCCAGTGGTTGTAACAGAACACCGGGAACGGAGCTAAAATGTAACAGATAATTACTGGAAGACAATGGTTACTGGCAACATTCAAATGCAGTCAATTGAAATAAACACCAGAGATTTAGATGTGCATCTGAATGATCATTTATGGGGCCTTCCTATGTGAGGCAATATACAGAATATAGAGGCTACATTAAATTAAAGAGGAAGTATAGTAAAAAAAAAAAAAAAACCTACAGCAGAGGGGGGAGCAACCTGACTCTAGACCCAGCTTGAGAGTATTGCTCATTGCAGGGCTGGGTGGCTGTTGAAAGTGGGGTGCAGTGCCAAGTGAAAGTTTGTCCCACAGCAACAGGCCATACTTTACAGTGTTAACCCATTTTATACCTTGAAACCACAAATTTAGATGGTTTTGAAACCTTATGTTAAATGGTTCAGCTGTGAGCTATATAGGACAATTTGGCGCAGTTCAATTTTGATAGAATTTTCTTCTGAAAGCATGTCCTCAATGTACTGAGCTGATTTAGTAGATTTTTCCTAGTTTACAAAATATGTCTTTTGGCAGCAGTATTCGCTATCTGCAACCTGTTGCCATTGGCAATGTACACCACGTCTATACACCAGAGAGAAGTGTATACATAGAACACTGCTGCTATAGCCGCTGCTGAGTGTTCAGGACTCCCATCTCTTTTCTTGGTGTATAGACTTGGTGTAAGTGTAACAGCGCAGTCTCAAAAATTAGAAATAGGGAAAATAAATATATTGATGGAGATAAGGCTGTGGCTGACCATCTGAATAGCTACTTTTGTTCGGTATTTTCAGATAGTAGCAGGCATGGCCATAGCACAACATCCCGCTGGGAGGGCACAGCTCCGGAGTTTCTGGAGGCTGATGTCTTAGCCGAGCTGGCACATCTAAAGGTAAGTAAGGCGATGGGTCCAGATGGAATCCACCCCAGAGTTCTAAGGGAACTTAGGTTTGTGATTGCAGCCCCTCTGACTGATTTACTTAACCATTCCCTTTCAACTGGTGAGGTTCCAGATGATTGGAGAATGGCCAATGTCGTACCAATCCATAAAAAGGGGAGTAGAGAAGAAGCCAGTAATTACAGGCCAGTTAGTTTAACATCTATAGTGGTCAAATTAATGGAAACACTCTTAAAAAAACAAATAATTTCCCATCTAAAAATTAATGACCTATTGGACCCAAAACAGCACGGCTTTACTGAGGGCAGATCATGTCAGACCAATCTTATTGATTTCTTTGACAATGTCACTAAAGTGTTAGATGAAGGTGGTGCTGTGGATATCGCCTATCTGGATTTTAGCAAAGCCTTTGACACTGTACCACATAAGGAGCTCATAGATAAGTTATTGAAGGTAGGACTCAATCCCTGGATAGTTCAGTGGATTTCCAGTTGGCTGAGGGATCGGTATCAGAGCGTTGTTGTAAATGGCGTGCAATCTGAACAAAGGCGAGTTACAAGTGGTGTGCCGCAAGGCTCTGTCCTGGGCCCCATTCTTTTTAATATATATGTAAGTGACATAGGAGAAGGCTTGGTAGGAAAAGTTTGTCTGTTTGCTGATGATACAAAGGTTAGTAATAGGGTGGATATTCCTGGAGGTATCTGCAACATGGAAAATGATTTAGCTTTACTGGATAGATGGTCAAAACTGTGGAAACTAGAGTTTAATGTCTCTAAATGTAAAATCATGCACTTGGGTAGAAGGAATCCCTGCTCTGAGTACCGTATGGGCAGTACTGTGTTAGCCAGGACCTCGGAGGAGAGAGATTTAGGGGTACTGATTACTGATAGCTGCAAGATGAGTGGACCGTGTAGCCAGGCAGTGGGAAAAGCAAGCAGGATGCTCGGCTGCATAGCTCGAGGCATCACCAGTAGGAAGAGGGAAGTTGTGATGCCGCTGTATAGAGCCCTGGTAAGGCCACAGCTAGAATACTGTGTGCAGTTCTGGAAACCTTACCTGCAAAAAGACATTATTCAAATAGAACGGGTCCAAAGGCGGGCAACGAAAATGGTGGAAGGACTTAAACTTATCAGGAGAGACTTAAAGAACTTAATTTGTACAGTCTGGAGGAAAGAAGGGAGAGGGGGGACATGATTGAGACCTTTAAATATGTGAAAGGATTGAATAAGGTTCAGGAGGGAAGTGTTTTTAAGAAGAAACTTAATGATAGAACAAGGGGGCACAACCTGAAGCTAGTCGGGGGGAAGATCAGGAGCAATGTTAGAAAATATTATTTTACAGAAAGAGTAGTAGATACTTGGAACAAACTTCCAGCAGAGGTAGTTGAAAAATCAACAGTCACTGAATTTAAACATGCCTGGGATAAGCACACATCTATCCTAAGATAAAGAGAACATACAGTATACACATAAGGGCAGACTAGATGGACCGTATGGTCTCCTTCTGCCGTCAACCTTCTATGTTTCTATAAGTTGCCAATGGCAACAGATTTATGGTAGTTTTCACTACTCTGCAAACAAACATTTTGTAACATAAGAAAGAAAACTAGATCAGCTCATCACCTTTAGGACATTATTTCGGCACACAAAAATATACACTTTCAAAAATGTTAAATTGTACTTTCCCTTTAATAAATAACATTAATTAATTAATTATTAATGAATGAGATCTGGAGGGTTAAGCAAGAACTTATGTTAAGACACTTATTGACTGCATTAATAGATCCAAACTGGCTCTTACTAATCTAGAGAGACACAAAAATTTGGATGCATACTGGTGGGGCAAAAATCTTAAAGGGGGGTGGGGTAGTTAAAGCGGACCTTCACCCTGAATAACAGCATATGTTATATGTTTCCCCCACCCTGTACATACAGATTGCTCACATTAAAAATCACCCTACCTGCATCTAACTGCATGTTATGAGCCTTTAAACATCCAAGATGGCGGCCTGCAAACAGTAAGTGTCTTCTGACTGTACCGCTCTGCATTCTGGGATTGCTGTCCTTTTCCTAACCCCAGCTCTGCTCTGTCTGTGCAATGCACAGCTATAACCCCACCCCCTGCACTTTATCCGGCTCTCCTTTCCTCAGTATGTGATGCCACTGAGTCAAGATGGCGGCGCCCGTATGCTAGAGTCCTGAACAGAGTTATAGCCCAGTGGGGGAAAGAATAATAGGTAAGCAACTAAAAGTATGCAATATATTAATTTTAGATGTGAAGAATAGTTTTTTAAAGGTTTGCTGTAAACAATCCCCAGCATCTCTGGTTTGAGGCACACTACCGCACCCAGTAGATAGGTTGGGGGTGGGAGATCTCACCAGTCTAAAGGGAAACAACAGATGCAGTTCTGCTAGGCTGATGCACCATCCGGCAGCTTTGAGATTTGCCAAACCTGCTGGCGGGGGTATGGCAGCAGATTGCCGTAGTTGATCGGCAATAGGTACTTGGAAAGGTGCATTTGGGGGGCTGAAGGTTGAAGCTGAACAGAGGGTTTTGGGCTGCTTTAAGACAGATTTGTTATTTTTGAGCCTTTCTTAGTCACTTTAGAATGATACACTAGGTAGTGAAATGAAAATCAAAGCATTTGCTAGCAATCATGTCCTTGGGAGCCCAAGCTAATGTTTATACTCCTTATAATGTAATGATAGGAATCGTTTTCCCACAGTTCCTGCATCAATCACTTAAAAAAAAACATTCCCATGGCTACTTGATGATTGGTCCTTTGCCAACTTTCAATAGGAGGATGGGAGGCTCCCCAAGAAGTGAAGTAAATGATCCACAAGTTATTTTCTTTTTTCTTTGCTGCCTTTAGCAAAGTAAATGCCTAATCTCAATTTCTGACATATAGATTACAGACACAAGGCTTTTGTGTAGTAACACTCGTTTGGTCCAGGTAATAATTCTCTTTGAAACTCTAGCTCCCGCTTCACATCAGAATCAGCAATGTGGGTTTATCTTAAAGTGGACCAACACCGAGAGGTGATCGGCCCGGAAATCTATAAGATTCCCGGGCCGATCACCTCCCACCCCGCGGGACATCCGAGATCGGGATGTCCCGCGGGGTGAAACCCCCCCAGACACCCCAAATCGCTTACCTGATCTTCGGCGGCGGCTAGCCGCCGCCGCCTCCCTCGCGCCCCTGTAGGCGTGCGCGCGCCCGCGCCGGCCGTCTGCGAATGGCCGGCGGGGGCGCGCGCGCGCGCGCCGAAAGTAACGCGAGGGAGGCGGCGGCGGCGGCAGCCGCTTGGACGTTCCTGATCCCCGCCTGGACGTTGGCGGGGATTGGACCGTCCAGTCACGTGGGAGCGGGGACAGGTAAGATTTTGGGGCTTTCTGGGGGGTTTCACACAGCGGGGCACCCCCGATCGGGGTGCCCCGCCGAAGTGGACCAAAACCCAGGATAGTCAAAATCCTGGGTGTTGGTCCACTTTAAAGAGGATTAAAGATTTATACAATCTTGCATTTTGTACCTCCTGCCTCCCAATTTGGGCCGCCAGCCCACTAACCTTTACCTTTGCAGTTTGCCCACACCAGCTATTCATAAATGCCTGCTGCAGGTACTCGCCTAGGGTAAGGGTATAGTGGGGATGTGGTCATGGCCCAGGGATGCACTGAGCCAGACAGCAAGCAAGTGTGGGATGCCCCATGAATAGAAGAGGGAGACTACAGACCCTGTAGTCTTATAGACTCTATGGAGGTAGTTGCTCCTCTTTAAATCAGCACCTCCATATTAAAAAATTCCTCTCTGATGCAGGAGCATTCTGCTATCTCAGGGCGCAAATAGCAACAGAAATAATTCAGAATGGTTAGTGGACAGTTATTCCTTCTGTTAATAACTTAGGGAACCTGCATGCTCATGACTGAGGAAAGAAGAGCAAGCTAGGCTGGCAAGGGTGCATGTACTAGAGAAGGATACAGATAAAGAAGCCGATTTTCGTTATAGTAGACTAAAACACTAAATAGACTCCAATTGGGGTGTTACCTAGGGGACATCCCAATTAAGGAGTGTTACATAATCTTGTGGTATTTTATGTGCCATCTTTCTCCTCTTTGTAAGCCACCTGGTGTTCTGCCAGGCATGCTGATGCCTTTTGTGGGCTTCTTTATAAACCTCAGATCAGGGCAAGGCCAGAGGGCATGAGACAGACCACTCACCTTACCGCCACTCCCGCACCAGTGATCAGTTTCCCGCCCCCAGGTTTGTGAACCTGGGATCAGACCTTCCGGTTTTAGGCTGATGAATGCGAGTGGCCTGTTTACAGCCAACTTCTATTTAATCTGAACAAAACCCAGCTTTTGTTCCCTGCTTTGGGAGTTTCCTGCCCCGATGTGTAAATTCCCCCCCAGAACAACTCACCTCTTCCTGGTTCTATAGTGCATATGTGGGCTCTCATCCAAACAGAGCCATTTGCTGTGCATATGTAAAGCTTTGGCAATCGGGAGCTCAGCGGCCGCATCCCGAGCAGCATGCAAGTTCCCACCTCTAGCCGGGGGTGGGAACACATTCACTGCCCGATTATGTGGGGATGCGGCTGCCAGATGCTTACATTATTATTATTTATTTAAAAAAATGCTATCAAAAATGCTATCAACTTCCACTAGCACTGTACAAAGTGGTAATTACAGACAGGGAACAACATACAGTACATAGACTATTATAACTGCGGTTTACATCAGTTAGGGGGTGCACATGATTCAGAATGCCCCAGGGAAAAGCTAGTGGCTGACCCTAGAATCTTTTAGATTCCAGGGCCATGCCACAAGGGTTTTTTCCACTTTAAGAACGATAGGTGTCTCCGTACACAAGGTAATATTTTCTATTTTCCCTCTAGGGCACATCCTAAGCGGGGCAAGAGCTTATTTAGACATTTTAAATGTCTATGGTCCATACTGCAAAGTGCTGCATAAAGTGAAAATATATGTGCAAAATAAATCAAAAAATATATAGTTAACCAGATTAGGTTACGATCATAACGTCAATTGTGGAGGTGCATTACGTTCCTGTCCATAAAAATGGCAGACTATGGCTTAACCAAACAAATTTGAAGAACAAAGTTTATTTTCAAGTACCCAATTACAAAAGAATTTGCATCACATCCGTAGAACAACCCTGGGGGGGGGGTGATTTTTAAATAGAGGAAAACAAATTATTTCACTGTATTGTATACGGAGTGTGAAAAGCTCTCACTGTCTCTTCAAGTAAAAATCAAATAATCATTTTGGGAACCCCCATAGTCTCTGCTGACCCTGCATTTTGCTGCTGTATACAGACCCCAAGCATAGCTATTACTAGCCATTCACATTGTCTGTGGCGTGACCCTACTCCTTTGTTCAAAAGATGTATCACTAAAATGTCTACACAAAAATGACATTTCTGCTACAAATCGTATGTTTCATAAGATACAGCATAAATGTTTAAATTATGTTTTTATTGTTTTTAATATTTTAAAAAATGCAATTTTCCAAGCCCGCATCATTACATGATTGATCTGTTTACAGAGGATGTTTACCAGAAATGATGTGCTATAGGTAGAAGAAGCTGGTAACCATTTAGCTGTAATGTTCTCTATCTGAAACAGATTGCAAACAATGGAGGTTTCTGCTACAAAATGCTGACATGCAAAATACAAAGGTCATTGAAGACATTTCTAAACGGGTCACTGGAGTATCGGCTTGACTGCAGAATAGCATTCTTTAGGTTTAATAGAGGACAATGTAACTGAACATCGAATGGCTACTGCATATATGCTTTTGTTATAGCGCAAGAAGATCACAAGGCTTTCACCTTTTATGATACTTAGAAGTATATACTATTTATACATATATTTGTGTAAACATGGTGTCATATACCAGCAAACCATCATCACATATAAATGCTTGGCACTGTGCCAAATTCATTATCTGGAATGTGCTGGGTAATTCTTTATAAAAATATAAGCCAGTGAGTTAAGCTATATTTATGCAATCTGTGTGCAATAACCTCAATGCCTGTCTAGGCTAGAACATCTAACACTTTTAATGCATACACACATACTGAACATATTGTGCCGCACAATTACCTTGGGGCGATCAAGCTTGCGCTATATGTTATCCCGTGGGGCTCAATGGCCTTTTTAAGCAGATGTTCTGAAATATTGCCTATACATGAACAGGGTGTAAATTAAATTCTGGGGTCAACACATGGTCACTGGCCAATTATGATCCTTAATATCTCTTGGCAATCTTGGTGGAGAGCAAAGTGGCAGCTGCACCTAAGAGGGCTACATCATCTTACACGTAACTGGATCAGTACAATTTTACAGTTACTGTCAACTGAAGAAGACTTCCCTTGTGGCATAATAACCTCCTCAATCAGTTGTTATCAGAAAATATTGCTTATAAAAAGACCAAGACTATGATTCAATTCTGGGGTCAACACATGGTCATTGGCCAATTACGATACTTACCATCTCCTGGCACGCGTGATCATTGTAGGAGAACAATGGAAGCACCAATGCGTCATCTGCACCAAAGACGACTGCATTGTCTTCTGATTAATAGGACTAGCACCTTCTTATGATGGCTCAGTTGATTATCTAATGCATTTATGCCTTCTATCACAGGTTACCTTCAAGGATGACGATCAGGATGAACAAGTGCTTTTAAATGGAACATTTCCATCTAAAAGGTCTCTTTTAGCCAATTAAATGAGAACTATTGCAAAGAAAAAATGGTCAAATAATAAAAAGCCATATACATATGGTAGATAGCAAGAGGAGGGGTCACCTATACACCATGCACAGAAAAATCCCACCAAGCCTGTTTCTTTATTTTAATAAAAATAGAAACACTCATGGGTGATGTTTGAATGTACCATTCACCTTTTACAGGGGGATCACTGTTCACCCATGTTAGCTAGCCTAGGCTGGAATAGCAGCTTATTACGATTACAATTCTTCTGATGTGTGTAGATGAATTTACCCATCATGCAATGCTCTTGGCAAATATTTTGAATGGTTAATGCTGCTGCTGCTGCTCCTCACAGGCTGGCTCAGGAGACATTGGAATTGAGTAGATCACCCCTGTAAAAATGGGACATGTATGCTCAAAACCTGTCACCCCTGAATTTTGTCCTTACCAGAAGAAAAAACACAAGTTTGGCTAGAGCTTTCTTTCAGTTGAGCTGCATAAGTCGCTCCTCCTAGCACTATCCAGAATGTTTGTATGTTTTTTTTAGTATCAGGTGATTTTATGATAAAGCTCCTAATGTTTTTGATGGTTTTTAGGTTTAGTTGAGCAAATTGCTTTCCCTTAGTGCTCCCTGACCCTGTGTGCCAGGATCCCACACTTTGCACTATGTGTCTGGAGTTACTCATGCTAATAAACACATTTTGGTATGTTTTGGTACTTGTTTTGGAAGTTCTCTAGAACAGGGGGTTAAGTAATCAATGGAATCTTGAAATCTTTAATGCTTTTTAATGGCTTCTTTGCTGAGTTAGCAGATTAACTCAGGTCTTTAAAGCGAAATTGGGATGCCCCACTGTGTGAAACCCCCTCAGAACACTCTAAAAACTCAGAACACTCAGAAAACTCACCTCTTTCCGATCCCACGGTGCATGTGTGGGCTCCTGTCCAATCAGAGCAGTCTGCCGTGCATATTAAATGTTCGGCAAATGGCTCTTGTTTGTCTTGTTTGTTGGAATGAGAGCGTTTGCATCCCCAGCAATGGGGGGGGGGGGGGGGGGGTTCACATATATGGGTGTCCCAGTTTGAGATTGATGGATTGCTGTATCTGTATATGTGTTGCTCTCATTTTCAACCCTAACGCAATGCTAGCACAGATCAGTAGAAGTCTGTCACACCACAACAGTAAAGCAGTGTAATGCACTGTACCTGTATAGTACTTGTGTTAGCCTAACCCTTTTACTTTTTACGTTTTACTTCCAAAAATTCAATGAAACACATAAAAAGCACAGCATATTTTTGATAAACTACTTCTCGAACACAGCTAAATCCATGAAAAATGACCTCTGCTCAGTGCAGCAGAAGCACAACAGAGCTGCACACAAACTGTCACCGATGAAAAATTGTTAGCACCCTGACTGTAATTCCACCTAGCCCTTTGGCTACTTTCACACTGGGGCAATTGCAAATCACTCACATTCTCCCCGCAAACACCAGTGACACGCTGCCTATAGAAATCTATGGGCATTTTCACATACCGCATTGTGATCGTGGGCAATTCCATTTGCTCCCAAAAAGTCCTGTATATGGCATTTTAGCCTCAATTGGGGCAAATTGCTATTTAAATCACTAGTACAAGGTGATCACATTAGCGATCACCTCATCCCAGAGTTAATGTGGACGATAAGTGGCCCTGTAGTCTATAAGACTCCAGGGCCGCCTAATCCTCCCCCCCGGGCATCCAGATTCGGGATGTCCAGCTGTCTGAACCCCTTTACCTTTAGCCGAGCGCACACCTGTGTCGGGCATTTCTGAATGGCCCAGGCGGGCACCGACTCTGTTAGAGGGCAGCGGGGATGTGCCTGGTTCCAATCAGCTGCTTTGGATGAGTACAGCTGAGAGCCTATTGGACGAGAGCATGCACATGAGCTGTAGGGCCTGGGAAAGGTGAGTTTCACTGGGAGACCTGGAGGGGAGTTTCACACAGCAGAGCATCCCAAATCAGGGTGCCCTGGGGGCAAGGCCCATAACCCAGCATAGTCAAAGTTCTGAGTTTTGGTCCATCCTATTTTGGGATGCCCATCAGCTGGGGGCCTCTATGACCATTGAGATTGGTTTGTATACAACATGTGGGGCCACATATGGAAAGTGCACGCCCACCTACTGGGCCCTAGAGGAGCATTGAATGAACCCTCAAAAGCTGCTGTGGAAACAAAAGAAATGTGAGTACAGTAACTTGCACAGGCTACCTAGGATTCCAAAAATGGACTGGCATTTCAAATTGCCATGGTCGGGGGTGGGCATTAAGGCGGACCAATACATGGACAAAAATCTAAAATACTCTGGGTCTGGATGAAATCTCTCTCTCTGTGAAACCCGCAGGCCTTGGTCTATACTCCCCTAGTGCTCCCACCTGCAAGGATGCCACTGCAGAACTGCAGCCTCACAGAAAGAGATGAGCACACAGCAAGGCTGGGGGAGGAGTTTGACACTGCTGGGAACCACAAATAGAGATGCCCTCTAGGGCAGGATTTAAGCAGCATCACCCCGATTTTGGCCCCATACATTTCATGAATGAAAGTGCACTTAAAGGCTTACACCCTCATAAAACAACTATCTACATTTTCCCAGCATAAAGAAAGCTGCTGGCCTTGTATTGTTGCTACTTAGTGGCATTTAATCTCATGTATGAACTTTATCTGCAATGCAAAACTGACAGGAGCAGAAAAGATGCACTAGGTCGAACTTACCTCAGAGTAAATTGTAAGGGGTTACTGTAACTTGTTGGAAAACTAAACATACTCACCTTAACATCAGAAAGACCACTGTTCTGTTTCTACCCTGTTCACTCAAGCTTCATGTGCACTTCTTTCTCTCTATCACTCCTGACTCTAACATACCCTGACTGGCAGCACTGAGCTAAGAGCACTCAGCCTTGTCAGGAGGTATACTCCACCCTAAAATGAGTCAGTCAAAGCAGAAATGCGTCCAAAAGCTGGTGAGAGGGTCTAAATGAGAGGAATGGCATGTACTGACAAGCAGGGGCTACGCTGCTACAATGCCCATGACCTACTTAATATGGCTACATTAGTTACTGATCTCCTTTTTGGAGGTACTTGGCTGTAACTGCTTGTCATCAGGTACTTGGCGTAAAAAGGTTGAGAACCACTGAGTTAGAGCGCCAGGGACTTATCATTTTCTAAAAAGCTACATTATGCCTTGACTCTAAATAGAAATCTCCCCTAACGCCACCTTAACATAAATGTTTAGAGGTTATTTAAATAAGGAGAGGTCTTTGCCTATTGTAGGTTGTGTAATGTATGAGCTTATGAAGCAAGTGAATAGTGATGCCCCCACCATGCATATACCGCTCCCACAAGGCTGTTATGGCTGGGTGCATACCTACTGCTTCTGCAACATCTTTAACCCAGAGGCCAAAAGCCCATGTGATCGCCTGCAGCTAATCATATTCGACAGGGGGATGGACACACGATTATGTAAAAACCCATATGGATAAACCAAATTGCCAGGGGCAGATTATGCATTGCAGGAGCAGTACAAACCCAAACATACAGTTCTTGTGGGGGGCATTACACCCAGTTCAGTGAAAGGGGCCCAACTATCATTTTTGACTGTTGGGTCGCTATTAATGCTCCCCTGCCAGTAGAAGCAATTACTTATTGAACAGCTGAATGGTGACCCAAAAGTAGAATTAGACAAGCTGTATGACCTGGCAGAGTAAAAAGCCTGAGCAACTTGATTTTGGATTTCAGCTTGAAGAGTTGGAGAACAGCCTAAGCCTTCCCCTGACTTGAGAAACCTATATGGTCATGGCATTAGAACTCATGTTGGTAAAACATCATGGTAGAAAATACGATGGTATGAAGATAATCCTTGAAAATGCGATGGCGATAAAAAAGATGGCACCATGGTGAAACAAAGTGGCCCAGGCAGGCTTACCTGTCCTTTGACCAGGCTGGCTGCAAACTGCCTCATGACAGCCTCCACAGTGTAGGCGCTGGACCAGCCGCGGGGGGTTAGGAGCTCCATGCAGATGGCACCCCCATCCAGCACATAGCCATTCTCCAGCCGGGGGCTCAGCACCCTCATGAAGGGGGGCGAGAAGGGGAAGTTGTCCGGGAAGGTGAGGTTAAGCAGGATGTACTCGGTATTGGTCTCCTTCATGTCCTGCCACAGGGTGGAGTCCTTGTCCACCTGGTGCAGCTTGACATTCCAGTCGAAGAGGCTGTCGTCCACCAGTTCCACTGAGATGAAGTGGTCGCTGAGCTTGCGGATGTCCTGCAGCTCCTTCATCAGGCGCCGGCTCCTCACCTGGGTGCAATGCTGCCGGTTTGGGGGCACCAGGGGTTGCAAGGAGGAGCCGCCGACAGGCTGCTTGGCCTCTTTGGTGATGGTGGGGGTGCTGGTTTCTTTGGCACTGGGCTTGTCCTTGTGGCACGGCTCCGTCTTCTTGCCCTTGCCGTCCGCCTGGGCCGGGGTGGCCTCGGGTTGACTGCAGCACCCGCTGGCCCCGACCCCCGCGGAGCCCCCCTGCGGCTGCTGCGGCTTGTTGCTGCTGTTCTTGCCCTTTTTCAGCGATCCCTGCTGGCTGCGGTGATGGTGGTGTTTGGGGTCCTCAGTGTCCCGGTCGTTGAGGCGGATCAGCCCGATTTTCCGCAGCAGAGTGGCCATTTTCCCAGGCTCTCCCGGCTCCCGATGACTTACACGATGTCACAGTGACAGAGAGCTGTGTGTACGATGTCACCCGAGATGTCAGAGGCTCCCCATAATCCGCTTACGGTGCAGCCACTACCACGGGGCCATCAGTCACCACAAACAAGCGCAGCCGATGGCCGATGCATGAAGGACGGGCCCGGATGATAGGGCTCGCCAATACCCGGTCACTGTGCGGCTCCCTCACTCCGTGTCCCCAGCATCAGCAGCATCCCCGTCTATGTGGCCGCTCTCTCTCTCTCCTCCTTACTGGGTATCCTTTGCTTCCTTCCCCCGCCTCGGCTCACCGTGCTGCAGTGAGAGCAACCGGCAGCCCTATCCCTGCTGTCTCTTATCTGCAGCCCGCACAAAAGAGGGGGGAGGCGGACGGGAGGGGGGGAGGGACGGCTGCCGGGGAGCGGAGGGGAGGGAGGGAGGCAGGGAGGGGGAACAGCGCTGTAGCTCACATGCAAGCGGCGCAGGAGGCGGGCTGCATTACAATAGAAGGACACGCCCCCAAGTCAGGCAAGCCCCGCCCCTCCTCATCTGTTACCTGCGCTGCATCCCAAATTGCCGGGTCTGCAGCTATTCTGCATCAGCTCCGGGGATGAGCCGCCACCGCCGCTGCTGCCCCCAACAAGAGCCTTTGTTCTCCAGCTCTACAGCCTGGGCCAGTTACCCCCGCTGCTCCACTGCTCTTGTCAGTTACCCCTCTGCTCCAGCCAGTTACCCCTACTGCTCCTCTGCTCCAGCCAGTTACCCCTACTGCTCCTCTGATCCAGCCAGTTACCCCTACTGCTCCTCTGCTCCTGCCAAATACCCCTTCTGCTCCTGCCAGTTAACCCTACTGCTCCTCTGCTCCTGACAGTCATCCCTGCTGCTCCTCTGCTCCTGACAGTCACCCCTACTGCTCCTGACAGTCACCCCTACTGCTCCTCTGCTCCTGCCACTTACCCCTACTGCTCCTCTGCTCCTGCCACTTACCCCTACTGCTCCTCTGCTCCTGGCAGTCACCCCTGCTGCTCCTCTGCTCCAGCCAGTTACTCCTACTGCTCCTCTGCTCCTGACAGCCACCCCTACTGCTCCTCTGCTCGTGACAGTCACCCCTACTGCTCCTCTGCTCCTGACAGTCACCCCTACTGCTCCTCTGCTCGTGACAGTCACCCCTGCTGCTCCTCTGCTCCTGACAGTCACCCCTACTGCTCCTCTGCTCCTGCCAGTCACCCCTGCTGCTCCTCTGCTTCTGCCAGTTACCCCTGCTGCTCCTCTGCTCCTCTCAGTTAATCCAGCTGCTCCTCTGCTCCTGCCAGTTACCCCTACTGCTCCTCTGCTCCTGAGAGTCACCCCCACTGCTCCTCTGCTCCTGCCAGTTACCCCTACTGCTCCTCTGCTCCTGACAGTCACCCCTACTGCTCATCTGCTCCTGTCAGTCACCCCTACTGCTCCTCTGCTCCTGACAGTCACCCCTACTGCTCCTCTGCTCCTGCCAGTCACCCCTGCTGCTCCTCTGCTTCTGCCAGTTACCCCTGCTGCTCCTCTGCTCCTGACAGTCACCCCTACTGCTCCTCTGCTCCAGCCAGTCACCCCTACTGCTCCTCTGCTCCTGACAGTCACCCCTACTGCTCCTCTGCTCCTGACAGTCACCCCTACTGCTCCTCTGCTCCTGCCAGTCACCCCTGCTGCTCCTCTGCTTCTGCCAGTTACCCCTGCTGCTCCTCTGCTCCTGACAGTCACCCCTACTGCTCCTCTGCTCCTGTCAGTCACCCCCACTCCTCCTCTGCTCCTGCCAGTCACCCCCACTGCTCCTCTGTTACTGACAGTCACCCCCACTGCTCCTCTGCTCCTGCCAATTACCCCCACTGCTCCTCTGCTCCTGAGTCACCCCTACTGCTCCTCTGCTCCTGTCAGTCACCCCTGCTGCTCCTCTGCTCCTGACAGTCACCCCTGCTGCTCCTCTGCTCCTCTCAGTTAATCCAGCTGCTCCTCTGCTCCTGCCAGTTACCCCTACTGCTCCTCTGCTCCTGAGAGTCACCCCCACTGCTCCTCTGCTCCTGCCAGTTACCCCTACTGCTCCTCTGCTCCTGACAGTCACCCCTACTGCTCATCTGCTCCTGTCAGTCACCCCTACTGCTCCTCTGCTCCTGCCAGTCACCCCTGCTGCTCCTCTGCTCCTCTCAGTTAACCCAGCTGCTCCTCTGCTCCTGCCAGTTACCCCTGCTGCTCCTGCCAGTTACCCCCGCTGCTCCTCTGCTCCTGACAGTCACCCCCTCTGCTCCTGCTAGTTACCCCCGCTGCTCCTTTGCTCCTGACAGTCACCCCTGCGGCTCCTCTGCTCCTGCCAATTTCCCCTGCTGCTCCTCTGCTCCTGCCAGTTACCCCAGCTGCTCCTCTGCTCCTGTCAGATACCCCAGCTGCTCCTCTGCTCCTGACAGTCACCCCCGCTGCTCCTCTGCTCCTGACAGTCACCCCCGCTGCTCCTGTCAGTTACCCCCGCTGCTCCTCTGCTCCTGCCAGTTACCCCCGCTGCTCCTCTGCTCCTGCCAGTTACCCCCGCTGCTCCTCTGCTCCTGACAGTCACCCCTGCGGCTCCTCTGCTCCTGCCAATTACCCCTGCTGCTCCTCTGCTCCTGCCAGTTACCCCAGCTGCTCCTCTGCTCCTGTCAGTTACCCCAGCTGTTCCTCTGCTCCTGACAGTCACCCCCGCTGCTCCTCTGCTCCTGACAGTCACCCCTGCTGCTCCTCTGCTCCTGCCAATTACCCCTACTGCTCCTCTGCTCCTGACAGTCACCCCCACTGCTCCTCTGCTCCTGCCAATTACCCCCACTGCTCCTCTGCTCCTGACAGTCACCCCTACTTCTCCTCTGCTCCTGTCAGTCACCCCCACTGCTCCTCTGCTCCTGACAGTTACCCCCGCTGCTCCTCTGCTCCTGACAGTCACCCCCTCTGCTCCTCTGCTCCTGCTAGTTACCCCCGCTGCTCCTTTGCTCCTGACAGTCACCCCTGCGGCTCCTCTGCTCCTGCCAATTTCCCCTGCTGCTCCTCTGCTCCTGCCAGTTACCCCAGCTGCTCCTCTGCTCCTGTCAGATACCCCAGCTGCTCCTCTGCTCCTGACAGTCACCCCCGCTGCTCCACTGCTCCTGACAGTCACCCCCGCTGCTCCTCTGCTCCTGTCAGTTACCCCCGCTGCTCCTCTGCTCCTGCCAGTTACCCCCGCTGCTCCTCTGCTCCTGCCAGTTACCCCCGCTGCTCCTCTGCTCCTGACAGTCACCCCTGCGGCTCCTCTGCTCCTGCCAATTACCCCTGCTGCTCCTCTGCTCCTGCCAGTTACCCCAGCTGCTCCTCTGCTCCTGTCAGTTACCCCAGCTGTTCCTCTGCTCCTGACAGTCACCCCCGCTGCTCCTCTGCTCCTGACAGTCACCCCCGCTGCTCCTCTGCTCCTGACAGTCACCCCTGCTGCTCCTCTGCTCCTGCCAATTACCCCTACTGCTCCTCTGCTCCTGACAGTCACCCCCACTGCTCCTCTGCTCCTGCCAATTACCCCCACTGCTCCTCTGCTCCTGACAGTCACCCCTACTTCTCCTCTGCTCCTGTCAGTCACCCCCACTGCTCCTCTGCTCCTGACAGTCACCCCTGCTGCTCCTCTGCTCCTCTCAGTTAACCCAGCTGCTCCTGCCAGTTACCCCTGCTGCTCCTTTGCTCCTGACAATCGCCCCCGCTGCTCCTCTGCTCCTGACAGTCACTCCTGCTGCTCCTCTGCTCCTGCCAATTACCCCTGCTGCTCCTCTGCTCCTGACAGCTACCCCTGCTGCTCCTCTGCTCCTGACAGTCACGCCCGCTGCTCCTCTGCTCCTGCCAATTACCCCTTCTGCTACTCTGCTCCTGTCAGTCACCCCTGCTGCTCCTCTGCTCCTGTCAGTTACCCCTACTGCTCCTCTGCTCCTGACAGCCACCCCTGCTCCTCCTCTGCTCCTGTCAGTTACCCCTGCTGCTCTTCTGCTCCTCTCAGTTAACCCAGCTGCTCCTCTGCTCCTGACAGTTAACCCAGCTGCTCCTCTGCTCCTGTCAGTTACCCCTTCTGCTCCTCTGCTCCTGCCAGTCACCCCTACTGCTCCTGTCAGTTACCCCTTCTGTTCCTCTGCTCCTGCCAGTCACCCCTGCCGCTCCTCTGCTCCTGTCAGTTACCCCCGCGGCTCCTCTGCTCATGTCAGTTACCTCCGCTGCTCCAGCCAGTAACCCCTGTTGCTCCTCTGCTCCTGTCAGTTACCTGTGCTGCTCCTCTGCTCCTGCCAGTTACCCCTACTGCTCCTGACAGTCACCCCTGCTGCTCCTCTGCTCCTGCCAGCTACCCCTACTGCTCCAGCCAGTTACCCCTGCTGCTCCTCTGCTCCTGTCAGTTACCCCTGCTTCTCCTCTGCTCCTGCCAGCTACCCCTACTGCTCCAGCCAGTTACCCCTGCTGCTCCTTTGCTCCTGCCAGTTACCCCTACTGCTCCTCTGCTCCTGCCAGTCACCACTGCTGCTCCTCTGCTCCTGACAGTTACCCCTACTGCTCCTCTGCTCCTGTCAGTCACCCCTGTTGCTCCTCTGCTTCTGCCAGTTACCCGCCCCCCCCCCCCTGCTCCTCTGCTCCTGACAGCCACCCCTGCTGCTCCTCTGCTTCGGGCAGTTACCCCCACTGCTCCTGCCAGTCATGCCTGCTGCTCCTCTGCTCCTGCCAGTTACCACTGCTGCTCCTCTGCTCCTGCCAGTCACCCCTGCTGCTCCTCTGCTCCTGCCAGCTACCCCTGCTGCTCCAGCCAGTTACCCCTACTGCTCCTCTGCTCCTGCCAGTCACACTTGCTGCTCCTCTGCTCCTCTGCTCCTGCCAGTCACCCCTTCTGCTCCGGCAAGTTACCCCTACTGCTCCTTTGCTCCTGCCAGTCACCCCTGCTGCTCCTGACAGTCACCCCTGCTGCTCTAGCCAGTTACCCCTACTGGTCCTCTGCTCCTGCCAGTCACCCCTGCTGCTCCTCTGCTCCTGGCAGTCACCCCATGCTGCTCCAGCCAGTTACCCCTACTGCTCATCTGCTCCTGCCAGTCACCCCTGCTGATCCTTTGCTCCTGACAGTAACCCCTGCTGCTCCAGCCAGTTACCCCTCCTGCTCTTCTGCTCCTGCCAGTCACCCCTACTGCTCATCTGCTCCTGACAGTAACCCCTGCTGCTCCTCTGTTCTTGACAGTCTCTCCTGCTGCTCCTCTGCTCCTGACAGTCACCCCTGCTGCTCCTCTGCTCCTGCCAGTCACCCCTTCTGCTCCAGCCAGTTACCCCTACTGCTCCTCTGCTCCTGCCAGTCACCCCTGCTGCTCCTGACAGTCACCCCTGCTGCTCTAGCCAGTTACCCCTACTGCTCCTCTGCTCCTGCCAGTCACCCCTGCTGCTCCTCTGCTCCTGGCAGTCACCCCATGCTGCTCCAGCCAGTTACCCCTACTGCTCATCTGCTCCTGCCAGTCACCCCTGCTGATCCTTTGCTCCTGACAATAACCCCTGCTGCTCCAGCCAGTTACCCCTACTGCTCCTCTGCTCCTGCCAGTCACACTTGCTGCTCCTCTGCTCCTGCCAGTCACCCCTTCTGCTCCGGCAAGTTACCCCTACTGCTCCTTTGCTCCTGCCAGTCACCCCTGCTGCTCCTGACAGTCACCCCTGCTGCTCTAGCCAGTTACCCCTACTGCTCCTCTGCTCCTGCCAGTCACCCCTGCTGCTCCTCTGCTCCTGGCAGTCACCCCATGCTGCTCCAGCCAGTTACCCCTACTGCTCATCTGCTCCTGCCAGTCACCCCTGCTGCTCCTTTGCTCCTGACAGTAACCCCTGCTGCTCCTGCAGTTACCCCTCCTGCTCTTCTGCTCCTGCCAGTCACCCCTACTGCTCCTCTGCTCCTGACAGTCACCCCTGCTGCTCCTCTGTTCTTGACAGTCTCTCCTGCTGCTCCTCTGCTCCTGACAGTCACCCCTGCTGCTCCTCTGCTCCTGCCAGTCACCCCTTCTGCTCCAGCCAGTTACCCCTACTGCTCCTCTGCTCCTGCCAGTCACCCCTGCTGCTCCTGACAGTCACCCCTGCTGCTCTAGCCAGTCACCCCTACTGCTCCTCTGCTCCTGCCAGTCACCCCTGCTGCTCCTCTGCTCCTGGCAGTCACCCCTGCTGCTCCAGCCAGTTACCCCTCCTGCTCTTCTGCTCCTGACAGTCACCCCTACTGCTCCTCTGCTCCTGACAGTCACCCCTGCTGCTCCTTTGTTCTTGACAGTCTCTCCTGCTGCTCCTCTGCTCCTGACAGTCACCCCTGCTGCTCCTTTGCTCCTGACAGTCACCCCTGCTGCTCCAGCCAGTTACTCCTACTGCTCCTCTGCTCCTGACAGTCACCCCTACTGCTCCTCTACTCCTGCCAGTTACCCCTGCTGCTCCTCTGCTCCTGACAGTCACCCCTACTGCTCCTCTGCTCCTGCCAGTCACCCCTGCTGCTCCTCTGCTCCTGTCAGTTACCCCTACTGCTCCTCTGCTCCTGACAGCCACCCCTGCTGCTCCTCTGTTCCTGTCAGTTACCCCTTCTGCTCCTCTGCTCCTGCCAATTACCCCTGCTGCTCCTCTGGTCCTGTCAGTCACCCCTGCTGCTCCTCTGCTCCTGTCAGTTACCCCTACTGCTCCTCTGCTCCTGACAGCCACCCCTGCTGCTCCTCTGCTCCTGTCAGTTACCCCTTCTGCTCCTCTGCTCCTGCCAATTACCCCTACTGCTCCTCTGGTCCTGTCAGTCACCCCTACTGCTCCTCTGCTCCTGCCAGTCACCCCTGCTGCTCCTCTGCTCCTGACTAGAGATGAGCGAACTTTTGAAAAATTCGATTCGACTGATTCGCCGAATTTTCCGACAAAAATCGTTTCGACCCGAATAAATTCGCGACGAATCGCTATTAAAAACGGCTATTTCTGAGCCTCCTAGAGCCTCAATAGGGTTGTAAACCATTCTGCCTTGCTGTAACACGCACAGGATGCGTGCTGGGTTAGTTAAATAATACTTTGAAGAAATATCACATGCAGATCAGAGGCATCGCTAATAGAATCGCAGAGCGGCACAATTGCAGAGAGTTGAAGTGGCATCACTATGAGGGGCAGAAGGAGCCCAAATATACACTGGAGTTGGCCTCAGGAGCCCAAAAATTGGATGAATCACACCCTGGAGTTGGCAGGAGTTGACAGTAGCAGCAGCAGGAGCCCAAATATACACTGGAGTTGGCTTCAGGAGCCCAAAAATTGGATGAATCACACCCTGGAGTTGGCAGAAGTTGGCAGCAGCAGCAGCAGGAGCCCAAATATACACTGGAGTTGGCTTCAGGAGCCCAAAAATTGGATGAATCACACCCTGGAGTTGGCAGAAGTTGGCAGCAGCAGCAGCAGGAGCCCAAATATACACTGGAGTTGGCCTCAGGAGCCCAAAAATTGGATGAATCACACCCTGGAGTTGGCAGGAGTTGACAGTAGCAGCAGCAGGAGCCCAAATATACACTGGAGTTGGCTTCAGGAGCCCAAAAATTGGATGAATCACACCCTGGAGTTGGCAGGAGTTGACAGTAGCAGCAGCAGGAGCCCAAATATACACTGGAGTTGGCCTCAGGAGCCCAAAAATTGGATGAATCACACCCTGGAGTTGGCAGGAGTTGACAGCAGCAGCAGCAGGAGCCCAAATATACACTGGAGTTGGCCTCAGGAGCCCAAAAATTGGATGAATCACACCCTGGAGTTGGCAGGAGTTGACAGCAGCAGCAGCAGGAGCCCAAATATACACTGGAGTTGGCTTCAGGAGCCCAAAAATTGGATGAATCACACCCTGGAGTTGGCAGGAGTTGACAGTAGCAGCAGCAGGAGCCCAAATATACACTGGAGTTGGCCTCAGGAGCCCAAAAATTGGATGAATCACACCCTGGAGTTGGCAGGAGTTGACAGCAGCAGCAGCAGGAGCCCAAATATACACTGGAGTTGGCCTCAGGAGCCCAAAAATTGGATGAATCACACCCTGGAGTTGGCAGAAGTTGGCAGCAGCAGCAGCAGGAGCCCAAATATACACTGGAGTTGGCTTCAGGAGCCCAAAAATTGGATGAATCACACCCTGGAGTTGGCAGGAGTTGACAGTAGCAGCAGCAGGAGCCCAAATATACACTGGAGTTGGCCTCAGGAGCCCAAAAATTGGATGAATCACACCCTGGAGTTGGCAGGAGTTGACAGCAGCAGCAGCAGGAGCCCAAATATACACTGGAGTTGGCTTCAGGAGCCCAAAAATTGGATGAATCACACCCTGGAGTTGGCAGGAGTTGACAGTAGCAGCAGCAGGAGCCCAAATATACACTGGAGTTGGCTTCAGGAGCCCAAAAATTGGATGAATCACACCCTGGAGTTGGCAGAAGTTGGCAGCAGCAGCAGCAGGAGCCCAAATATACACTGGAGTTGGCTTCAGTAGCCCAAAAATTGGATGAATCACACCCTGGAGTTGGCAGAAGTTGGCAGCAGCAGCAGCAGGAGCCCAAATATACACTGGAGTTGGCTTCAGGAGCCCAAAAATTGGATGAATCACACCCTGGAGTTGGCAGGAGTTGACAGTAGCAGCAGCAGGAGCCCAAATATACACTGGAGTTGGCCTCAGGAGCCCAAAAATTGGATGAATCACACCCTGGAGTTGGCAGAAGTTGGCAGCAGCAGCAGCAGGAGCCCAAATATACACTGGAGTTGGCTTCAGTAGCCCAAAAATTGGATGAATCACACCCTGGAGTTGGCAGGAGTTGGCAGCAGCAGCAGCAGGAGCCCAAATATACACTGGAGTTGGCCTCAGGAGCCCAAAAATTGGATGAATCACACCCTGGAGTTGGCAGAAGTTGGCAGCAGCAGCAGCAGGAGCCCAAATATACACTGGAGTTGGCTTCAGTAGCCCAAAAATTGGATGAATCACACCCTGGAGTTGGCAGAAGTTGGCAGCAGCAGCAGCAGGAGCCCAAATATACACTGGAGTTGGCCTCAGGAGCCCAAAAATTGGATGAATCACACCCTGGAGTTGGCAGGAGTTGACAGTAGCAGCAGCAGGAGCCCAAATATACACTGGAGTTGGCTTCAGTAGCCCAAAAATTGGATGAATCACACCCTGGAGTTGGCAGAAGTTGGCAGCAGCAGCAGCAGGAGCCCAAATATACACTGGAGTTGGCCTCAGGAGCCCAAAAATTGGATGAATCACACCCTGGAGTTGGCAGGAGTTGACAGCAGCAGCAGCAGGAGCCCAAATATACACTGGAGTTGGCTTCAGGAGCCCAAAAATTGGATGAATCACACCCTGGAGTTGGCAGGAGTTGACAGTAGCAGCAGCAGGAGCCCAAATATACACTGGAGTTGGCCTCAGGAGCCCAAAAATTGGATGAATCACACCCTGGAGTTGGCAGGAGTTGACAGCAGCAGCAGCAGGAGCCCAAATATACACTGGAGTTGGCTTCAGGAGCCCAAAAATTGGATGAATCACACCCTGGAGTTGGCAGGAGTTGACAGTAGCAGCAGCAGGAGCCCAAATATACACTGGAGTTGGCCTCAGGAGCCCAAAAATTGGATGAATCACACCCTGGAGTTGGCAGGAGTTGACAGCAGCAGCAGCAGGAGCCCAAATATACACTGGAGTTGGCTTCAGTAGCCCAAAAATTGGATGAATCACACCCTGGAGTTGGCAGAAGTTGGCAGCAGCAGCAGCAGGAGCCCAAATATACACTGGAGTTGGCTTCAGGAGCCCAAAAATTGGATGAATCACACCCTGGAGTTGGCAGGAGTTGACAGTAGCAGCAGCAGGAGCCCAAATATACACTGGAGTTGGCCTCAGGAGCCCAAAAATTGGATGAATCACACCCTGGAGTTGGCAGGAGTTGACAGCAGCAGCAGCAGGAGCCCAAATATACACTGGAGTTGGCTTCAGTAGCCCAAAAATTGGATGAATCACACCCTGGAGTTGGCAGAAGTTGGCAGCAGCAGCAGCAGCAGGAGCCCAAATATACACTGGAGTTGGCCTCAGGAGCCCAAAAATTGGATGAATCACACCCTGGAGTTGGCAGAAGTTGGCAGCAGCAGCAGCAGCAGGAGCCCAAATATACACTGGAGTTGGCTTCAGGAGCCCAAAAATTGGATAAATCACACCCTGGAGTTGGCAGGAGTTGACAGTAGCAGCAGCAGGAGCCCAAATATACACTGGAGTTGGCCTCAGGAGCCCAAAAATTGGATGAATCACACCCTGGAGTTGGCAGAAGTTGGCAGCAGCAGCAGCAGCAGGAGCCCAAATATACACTGGAGTTGGCTTCAGTAGCCCAAAAATTGGATGAATCACACCCTGGAGTTGGCAGAAGTTGGCAGCAGCAGCAGCAGGAGCCCAAATATACACTGGAGTTGGCTTCAGGAGCCCAAAAATTGGATGAATCACACCCTGGAGTTGGCAGAAGTTGGCAGCAGCAGCAGCAGGAGCCCAAATATACACTGGAGTTGGCTTCAGGAGCCCAAAAATTGGATGAATCACACCCTGGAGTTGGCAGAAGTTGGCAGCAGCAGCAGCAGGAGCCCAAATATACACTGGAGTTGGCCTCAGGAGCCCAAAAATTGGATGAATCACACCCTGGAGTTGGCAGAAGTTGGCAGCAGCAGCAGCAGGAGCCCAAATATACACTGGAGTTGGCTTCAGTAGCCCAAAAATTGGATGAATCACACCCTGGAGTTGGCAGAAGTTGGCAGCAGCAGCAGCAGGAGCCCAAATATACACTGGAGTTGGCCTCAGGAGCCCAAAAATTGGATGAATCACACCCTGGAGTTGGCAGGAGTTGACAGTAGCAGCAGCAGGAGCCCAAATATACACTGGAGTTGGCTTCAGTAGCCCAAAAATTGGATGAATCACACCCTGGAGTTGGCAGAAGTTGGCAGCAGCAGCAGCAGGAGCCCAAATATACACTGGAGTTGGCTTCAGGAGCCCAAAAATTGGATGAATCACACCCTGGAGTTGGCAGAAGTTGGCAGCAGCAGCAGCAGCAGGAGCCCAAATATACACTGGAGTTGGCTTCAGGAGCCCAAAAATTGGATGAATCACACCCTGGAGTTGGCAGAAGTTGGCAGCAGCAGGAGCCCAAATATACACTGGAGTTGGCCTCAGGAGCCCAAAAATTGGATGAATCACACCCTGGAGTTGGCAGAAGTTGGCAGCAGCAGCAGCAGCAGGAGCCCAAATATACACTGGAGTTGGCTTCAGGAGCCCAAAAATTGGATGAATCACACCCTGGAGTTGGCAGGAGTTGACAGTAGCAGCAGCAGGAGCCCAAATATACACTGGAGTTGGCCTCAGGAGCCCAAAAATTGGATGAATCACACCCTGGAGTTGGCAGAAGTTGGCAGCAGCAGCAGCAGCAGGAGCCCAAATATACACTGGAGTTGGCTTCAGTAGCCCAAAAATTGGATGAATCACACCCTGGAGTTGGCAGAAGTTGGCAGCAGCAGCAGCAGGAGCCCAAATATACACTGGAGTTGGCTTCAGGAGCCCAAAAATTGGATGAATCACACCCTGGAGTTGGCAGAAGTTGGCAGCAGCAGCAGCAGGAGCCCAAATATACACTGGAGTTGGCTTCAGTAGCCCAAAAATTGGATGAATCACACCCTGGAGTTGGCAGAAGTTGGCAGCAGCAGCAGCAGGAGCCCAAATATACACTGGAGTTGGCCTCAGGAGCCCAAAAATTGGATGAATCACACCCTGGAGTTGGCAGAAGTTGGCAGCAGCAGCAGCAGGAGCCCAAATATACACTGGAGTTGGCTTCAGTAGCCCAAAAATTGGATGAATCACACCCTGGAGTTGGCAGAAGTTGGCAGCAGCAGCAGCAGGAGCCCAAATATACACTGGAGTTGGCTTCAGTAGCCCAAAAATTGGATGAATCACACCCTGGAGTTGGCAGAAGTTGGCAGCAGCAGCAGCAGGAGCCCAAATATACACTGGAGTTGGCCTCAGGAGCCCAAAAATTGGATGAATCACACCCTGGAGTTGGCAGAAGTTGGCAGCAGCAGCAGCAGGAGCCCAATTATACACTGGAGTTGGCTTCAGTAGCCCAAAAATTGGATGAATCACACCCTGGAGTTGGCAGAAGTTGGCAGCAGCAGCAGCAGGAGCCCAAATATACACTGGAGTTGGCCTCAGGAGCCCAAAAATTGGATGAATCACACCCTGGAGTTGGCAGGAGTTGACAGTAGCAGCAGCAGGAGCCCAAATATACACTGGAGTTGGCTTCAGTAGCCCAAAAATTGGATGAATCACACCCTGGAGTTGGCAGAAGTTGGCAGCAGCAGCAGCAGGAGCCCAAATATACACTGGAGTTGGCCTCAGGAGCCCAAAAATTGGATGAATCACACCCTGGAGTTGGCAGGAGTTGACAGCAGCAGCAGCAGGAGCCCAAATATACACTGGAGTTGGCTTCAGGAGCCCAAAAATTGGATGAATCACACCCTGGAGTTGGCAGGAGTTGACAGTAGCAGCAGCAGGAGCCCAAATATACACTGGAGTTGGCCTCAGGAGCCCAAAAATTGGATGAATCACACCCTGGAGTTGGCAGGAGTTGACAGCAGCAGCAGCAGGAGCCCAAATATACACTGGAGTTGGCTTCAGGAGCCCAAAAATTGGATGAATCACACCCTGGAGTTGGCAGAAGTTGGCAGCAGCAGCAGCAGCAGGAGCCCAAATATACACTGGAGTTGGCCTCAGGAGCCCAAAAATTGGATGAATCACACCCTGGAGTTGGCAGGAGTTGACAGTAGCAGCAGCAGGAGCCCAAAAAATGGCCTAAAGACATAAATATGTTTTGCACCATTTGGAAAGTGTAAAACGTGGCACCATGCTGAATCTAGTCGCATGCATCAGGCATTGGTGGGTGGAAATCCTGGCTGATCCATCCCTGATTCATTTTGACAAAGGTGAGTCTCTCCACATTTTTAGTTGACAGACGAGTTCTCCTCGCCGTAACTATGGCCCCCGCCGCACTAAACACCCGCTCAGATGGCACGCTACTTGCCGGGCAGGACAGCTTTTCCAGGGCAAACTCTGCTAGTTGCGGCCACAAATCAAGTTTGGCTGCCCAGAAGTCCAGCGGATCCTCAAGGTGTGTTGGCATGGTCATGTCAAAGTATGACATGACCTGCTGGTTCAGGTCCTGCTCCAGGTCTTCCTGCTGCTCATGAGTAGCCTCACTATGCGGGTGTAGAAAGCTACTCATTAGCGACTGAAGACTGAGGCTGCTGCTGCTGATGGAGCTTCTGCTGCTGCTGCTGCCAACCCCCCCAGCGGCCATGGCAGTGGAAGGTGAGCGCAGAGGTCCCCTCGAGTCAGACCTGCGAGAGTATGGACCATGGCGCAGATAGGCATCGGCCAACTGCCTACGTAGAATGTCTTTGTAGTAGTTGAGTTTGTCCTTCCTCTCGGTGGGTTTAAAAAATTCCCCCATTTTGTGCCGGAAGCGAGGGTCCAATAAGGTGGACAGCCAGAAGTCATCCCGCCGACAGATGGAAACAATTCTGGGGTCACTACGCAAGCACGTGAGCATGCTTCGTGCCATTTGCGCAAGTGACTCGGATGGACTACCTGTCTCCATCTCCACTGCATACTGCCACGGTGTGCCCGGGTCCTCTGTCTCGCCTTCCTCAAAAACCTCTAGCTCCTCTGGCTGCTCCTGCTCCTCCTCTCCTGTCCGCTGACTAGATAAACCAGCCATTTCGCCAAGCCTAAACTGTGTTTCGCTGGGCAACTCCTCCTCCTCCTCTTCCTCCTCCTCCAGTTCAGCTCCAGCGGGGTTCATGTGGCCGTAAGATGTAAACGCCATGTCTCCAGTGCCCTGACCAGCCATGGTTTCCAACATGTGCTGCAGTACATGAAGCAGTGGAATCACGTTGTTCATCCCGTAATCCTGCCGACTGACAAATAAAGTGGCATCCTCAAAGGGCCTGAGCAAACGGCAGGTGTCACGTATGAGCTGCCACTGGTTGACATTGAAGTTACACAGGGGAGTCCCCCTATCTGCTTGGATCATCAGGAAATCCGTGATGGCTTTTCTCTGTTCATATAATCGGTCCAACATGTGAAGGGTGGAATTCCAACGGGTGGAAACATCGCAAATCAGACTATGTTGGGGGATACCATTCTGACGCTGTAGCTCAAGAAGGGTGTGTTTGGCGGTGTAGGAGTGGCTGAAGTGCATGCAAAGTTTCCTTGAAGTTGTTAGGATGTCTTGCAGATGGGGGGAACACTTCAGAAACCGCTTGACAACCAGATTGAAGACGTGAGCCATGCAGGGGGCATGGGTCAGGCTTCCTTGGCGCAGCGCAGACAAAATGTTCTTCCCATTGTCGGTAACCATGATTCCCATTTTAAGTTTTCTCGGAGTAAGCCATGTTTGGATTTCCTGATGAATACATTTAAGCAGTTCCTCCCCTGTGTGACTCCGTTCGCCAAGACAAACCATGTGAAGCACTGCGTGACACCTCCGTGCCCTGCACACATGGTAGACTGGAGGGGCACTGAGACTTGAGCCTACAGTGGAGGGTGAGGAGATGGCGGAGGATGAGGAGGCCGAGTCGCACGGTGTCACAGGCCCAATGGGCAGAGAGCGCGGAGGCCGAAGCGGCGTGACCTGTCCAAGTTGCTGCTGCAAAGGGACCACATTCACCCAGTGGGCCGTAAACGACATGTACTGCCCCTGACCGTAGTTACAGCTCCAGATGTCGGCGCTGCCATGTATTTTGCTACACACCGACAGGCTCAAGGACTGGCCCACCTTCTGTTCAACAAAAGTGTGCAGCGCTGGTACTGCCTTCTTGGCAAAGAAATGACGGCTTGGGACTCTCCACCTCGGCTCGGCACAAGCCATCAGTTCTCTGAAAGGTGCAGATTCCACCACCTGAAAAGGGAGCGACTGCAGCACCAGCAACTTGGACAGGAGCACATTCAGCTTCTGCGCCGTAGGATGAGTGGGCGCATACTGCTGTCTCTTGGACATGGCTTCGCTGATGGATTGCTGGCGGGATGCATGACTTGGAGGAGGAGGAGGAGGAGCAGGAGCGACAGAGGATGGGTATGACGCACAGCTGCCTTCGGCTGAGGTGCTGGAGCCTTGGCTGGCAGAAATTGGGAGCTCACTTGGTGAGGAAGCAGACTGGACCACCCCTTGGGAGCCTCGGTTCTCCCAGGTCGTTTTATGGTGACGCATCATATGTTGACGCAGGGCCGTGGTGCCAACATTTGGACCCTGGCCACGCTTCACCTTTTGCCTACATATCTTGCATGTGGCCATGTTACCCTCCTGCGGATGCCTCAGGAAAAACTGCCACACTGCCGAGTAGCTACTTTTCCCACCCCCTGGCCTCACTGATTCACTGCTGCTGTTGCCAACTCCAGGAACCCCTGCTCCACTACCTCCCGATAAGGTAGACTGCCGCACAGCAGGTGCTCTACCCCGGCCCCGGCCCCGGCCGGCTCCAGCCTTTGGAATTGTGCCCCCATGCTGACTGCTACCACCTTGCTGCCTCAGCTGCTGACTCCGGGGCAACCTGCGCCCCTCTTCTCCTGATGATGACGATGAAGCCCCTTCATCACCCGGCTCCCAAGTGCGATCGGCTTCATCGTCATCATCATCATCATCACCGAGTTGTGGCTGTACGTCACTGATGTTCGTGGATTCGTCAACAGTGTCTGGCGCAGGAGCTGGAACGCTCGCAGCACCCACGACACTGTCCACATCACTATTTGTCTGCCTAGCTAAAGAAGCCACCTCCATTTCTTGGCTGGGCAGTAGCTGCTGACTGTCCTCCTGTATCTGATCGTCCTCCTCACTAAAGAGTGGAGCTGAACCCAAAGCATAGGATACGTCGCTGGGGGAGGGAACGGCGTAGGACAGAGGCAATGGGAGGACAGGGACTGCTCTCGGGGCATGCCAACTCAGGGTTGTGTCAGAGGAACCTACCGACCCTAGACTGGGGGTCTCAGATGTAAGTTGTGATGATGTTGTTGATGAGCGCGTCAGCCAATCTACCACGGCAGATGCGTTACTGGTGGAGACCCGACCGCTAGCAGATACTGGCAGATTAGGTCTCTCAGCGTGACTCCTGCTGCTACTGGCCCCCAGTCTGATGCGAGCTCTGCCTGCGGAATCTTGGCCTCTGCCACTCCTCTTTTCACTTCCAGGCACTTGTCTGCCCGACATAGTCTAACTGGCGTGGTAGTAGGTGATATTTAAAAAAACCCCGGGCAGCGGTGGGTCTATATGAAACAGAATATAATGCACACCAAAAGTGAGCAGTAACACTCAGCCTCCAACAGGCCTGCTTAGTGTAAATAAGAGAGCTGCTTAGTGTAAATAAAGAGGGGTATGCTATGTTACAGAATGGGATGCCTCAACAGAAGTGCACCTGGCAGGCAGCAGTAAGCCTATGCCCAGCAAAAGTGTCTTATAATATAAATATAATAAGAGCAAATGCTTATATGGTCTTAAACAGAGGCTGCTGTAGTCACAGAATGGGATGCCCTGGGCAGGAATGGACCTGGCAGGGTACAGTAGTGCTTTGCCCAGCAAAAGTGTCTTTATCAGGCTAATTTCAAATATGATAAGAGCAAATGCTTATATGGTCTTAAACAGAGGCTGCTTTAGTCACAGAATGGGATGCCCTGGGCAGGAATGGACCTGGCAGGGTCCAGTAGTGCTTTGCCCAGCAAAAAAGTCTTTATCAGGCTAATTTCAAATATGAAAAGAGCAAATGCTTATATGGTCTTAAACAGAGGCTGCTTTAGTCACAGAAAGGGATGCCCTGGGCAGGAATGGACCTGGCAGGGTACAGTAGTGCTTTGCCCAGCAAAAGTGTCTTTATCAGGCCTAATTTCAAATATGATAAGAGCAAATGCTTATATGGTCTTAAACAGAGGCTGCTTTAGTCACAGAATGGGATGCCCCAAATAGGAGTGCACCTGGCAGGGTCCAGTAGTGCTTTGCCCAGCAAAAGTGTCTTTATCAGGCCTAATTTCAAATATGATAAGAGCAAATGCTTATATGGTCTTAAACAGAGGCTGCTTTAGTCACAGAATGGGATGCCCTGGGCAGGAATGGACCTGGCAGGGTCCAGTAGTGCTTTGCCCAGCAAAAGTGTCTTTATCAGGCCTAATTTCAAATATGATAAGAGCAAATGCTTATATGGTCTTAAACAGAGGCTGCTTTAGTCACAGAATGGGATGCCCTGGGCAGGAATGGACCTGGCAGGGTACAGTAGTGCTTTGCCCAGCAAAAGTGTCTTTATCAGGTTAATTTCAAATATGATAAGAGCAAATGCTTATATGGTCTTAAACAGAGGCTGCTTTAGTCACAGAATGGGATGCCCTGGGCAGGAATGGACCTGGCAGGGTACAGTAGTGCTTTGCCCAGCAAAAGTGTCTTTATCAGGCCTAATTTCAAATATGAAAAGAGCAAATGCTTATATGGTCTTAAACAGAGGCTGCTTTAGTCACAGAATGGGATGCCCTGGGCAGGAATGGACCTGGCAGGGTCCAGTAGTGCTTTGCCCAGCAAAAGTGTCTTTATCAGGCTAATTTCAAATATGATAAGAGCAAATGCTTATATGGTCTTAAACAGAGGCTGCTTTAGTCACAGAATGGGATGCCCTGGGCAGGAATGGACCTGGCAGGGTACAGTAGTGCTTTGCCCAGCAAAAGTGTCTTTATCAGGCCTAATTTCAAATATGAAAAGAGCAAATGCTTATATGGTCTTAAACAGAGGCTGCTTTAGTCACAGAATGGGATGCCCTGGGCAGGAATGGACCTGGCAGGGTCCAGTAGTGCTTTGCCCAGCAAAAGTGTCTTTATCAGGCTAATTTCAAATATGATAAGAGCAAATGCTTATATGGTCTTAAACAGAGGCTGCTTTAGTCACAGAATGGGATGCCCTGGGCAGGAATGGACCTGGCAGGGTCCAGTAGTGCTTTGCCCAGCAAAAGTGTCTTTATCAGGCTAATTTCAAATATGATAAGAGCAAATGCTTATATGGTCTTAAACAGAGGCTGCTTTAGTCACAGAATGGGATGCCCTGGGCAGGAATGGACCTGGCAGGGTACAGTAGTGCTTTGCCCAGCAAAAGTGTCTTTATCAGGCTAATTTCAAATATGATAAGAGCAAATGCTTATATGGTCTTAAACAGAGGCTGCTTTAGTCACAGAATGGGATGCCCTGGGCAGGAATGGACCTGGCAGGGTCCAGTAGTGCTTTGCCCAGCAAAAGTGTCTTTATCAGGCTAATTTCAAATATGATAAGAGCAAATGCTTATATGGTCTTAAACAGAGGCTGCTTTAGTCACAGAATGGGATGCCCTGGGCAGGAATGGACCTGGCAGGGTACAGTAGTGCTTTGCCCAGCAAAAGTGTCTTTATCAGGCCTAATTTCAAATATGAAAAGAGCAAATGCTTATATGGTCTTAAACAGAGGCTGCTTTAGTCACAGAATGGGATGCCCTGGGCAGGAATGGACCTGGCAGGGTACAGTAGTGCTTTGCCCAGCAAAAGTGTCTTTATCAGGCTAATTTCAAATATGATAAGAGCAAATGCTTATATGGTCTTAAACAGAGGCTGCTTTAGTCACAGAATGGGATGCCCTGGGCAGGAATGGACCTGGCAGGGTACAGTAGTGCTTTGCCCAGCAAAAGTGTCTTTATCAGGCCTAATTTCAAATATGAAAAGAGCAAATGCTTATATGGTCTTAAACAGAGGCTGCTTTAGTCACAGAATGGGATGCCCTGGGCAGGAATGGACCTGGCAGGGTCCAGTAGTGCTTTGCCCAGCAAAAGTGTCTTTATCAGGCTAATTTCAAATATGATAAGAGCAAATGCTTATATGGTCTTAAACAGAGGCTGCTTTAGTCACAGAATGGGATGCCCTGGGCAGGAATGGACCTGGCAGGGTACAGTAGTGCTTTGCCCAGCAAAAGTGTCTTTATCAGGCCTAATTTCAAATATGAAAAGAGCAAATGCTTATATGGTCTTAAACAGAGGCTGCTTTAGTCACAGAATGGGATGCCCTGGGCAGGAATGGACCTGGCAGGGTACAGTAGTGCTTTGCCCAGCAAAAGTGTCTTTATCAGGCTAATTTCAAATATGATAAGAGCAAATGCTTATATGGTCTTAAACAGAGGCTGCTTTAGTCACAGAATGGGATGCCCTGGGCAGGAATGGACCTGGCAGGGTACAGTAGTGCTTTGCCCAGCAAAAGTGTCTTTATCAGGCCTAATTTCAAATATGAAAAGAGCAAATGCTTATATGGTCTTAAACAGAGGCTGCTTTAGTCACAGAATGGGATGCCCTGGGCAGGAATGGACCTGGCAGGGTCCAGTAGTGCTTTGCCCAGCAAAAGTGTCTTTATCAGGCTAATTTCAAATATGATAAGAGCAAATGCTTATATGGTCTTAAACTGAGGCTGCTTTAGTCACAGAATGGGATGCCCTGGGCAGGAATGGACCTGGCAGGGTACAGTAGTGCTTTGCCCAGCAAAAGTGTCTTTATCAGGCCTAATTTCAAATATGATAAGAGCAAATGCTTATATGGTCTTAAACAGAGGCTGCTTTAGTCACAGAATGGGATGCCCCAAATAGGAGTGCACCTGGCAGGGTCCAGTAGTGCTTTGCCCAGCAAAAGTGTCTTTATCAGGCCTAATTTCAAATATGATAAGAGCAAATGCTTATATGGTCTTAAACAGAGGCTGCTGTAGTCACAGAATGGGATGCCCTGGGCAGGAATGGACCTGGCAGGGTACAGTAGTGCTTTGCCCAGCAAAAGTGTCTTTATCAGGCTAATTTCAAATATGATAAGAGCAAATGCTTATATGGTCTTAAACAGAGGCTGCTTTAGTCACAGAATGGGATGCCCTGGGCAGGAATGGACCTGGCAGGGTCCAGTAGTGCTTTGCCCAGCAAAAGTGTCTTTATCAGGCCTAATTTCAAATATGATAAGAGCAAATGCTTATATGGTCTTAAACAGAGGCTGCTTTAGTCACAGAATGGGATGCCCTGGGCAGGAATGGGCCTGGCAGGGTACAGTAGTGCTTTGCCCAGCAAAAGTGTCTTTATCAGGCTAATTTCAAATATGATAAGAGCAAATGCTTATATGGTCTTAAACAGAGGCTGCTTTAGTCACAGAATGGGATGCCCTGGGCAGGAATGGACCTGGCAGGGTACAGTAGTGCTTTGCCCAGCAAAAGTGTCTTTATCAGGCCTAATTTCAAATATGAAAAGAGCAAATGCTTATATGGTCTTAAACAGAGGCTGCTTTAGTCACAGAATGGGATGCCCTGGGCAGGAATGGACCTGGCAGGGTCCAGTAGTGCTTTGCCCAGCAAAAGTGTCTTTATCAGGCTAATTTCAAATATGATAAGAGCAAATGCTTATATGGTCTTAAACAGAGGCTGCTTTAGTCACAGAATGGGATGCCCTGGGCAGGAATGGACCTGGCAGGGTACAGTAGTGCTTTGCCCAGCAAAAGTGTCTTTATCAGGCCTAATTTCAAATATGAAAAGAGCAAATGCTTATATGGTCTTAAACAGAGGCTGCTTTAGTCACAGAATGGGATGCCCTGGGCAGAAATGGACCTGGCAGGGTACAGTAGTGCTTTGCCCAGCAAAAGTGTCTTTATCAGGCTAATTTCAAATATGATAAGAGCAAATGCTTATATGGTCTTAAACAGAGGCTGCTTTAGTCACAGAATGGGATGCCCTGGGCAGGAATGGACCTGGCAGGGTACAGTAGTGCTTTGCCCAGCAAAAGTGTCTTTATCAGGCCTAATTTCAAATATGAAAAGAGCAAATGCTTATATGGTCTTAAACAGAGGCTGCTGTAGTCACAGAATGGGATGCCCTGGGCAGGAATGGACCTGGCAGGGTACAGTAGTGCTTTGCCCAGCAAAAGTGTCTTTATCAGGCTAATTTCAAATATGATAAGAGCAAATGCTTATATGGTCTTAAACAGAGGCTGCTTTAGTCACAGAATGGGATGCCCTGGGCAGGAATGGACCTGGCAGGGTCCAGTAGTGCTTTGCCCAGCAAAAGTGTCTTTATCAGGCTAATTTCAAATATGATAAGAGCAAATGCTTATATGGTCTTAAACAGAGGCTGCTTTAGTCACAGAATGGGATGCCCTGGGCAGGAATGGACCTGGCAGGGTACAGTAGTGCTTTGCCCAGCAAAAGTGTCTTTATCAGGCCTAATTTCAAATATGAAAAGAGCAAATGCTTATATGGTCTTAAACAGAGGCTGCTGTAGTCACAGAATGGGATGCCCTGGGCAGGAATGGACCTGGCAGGGTACAGTAGTGCTTTGCCCAGCAAAAGTGTCTTTATCAGGCTAATTTCAAATATGATAAGAGCAAATGCTTATATGGTCTTAAACAGAGGCTGCTGTAGTCACAGAATGGGATGCCCTGGGCAGGAATGGACCTGGCAGGGTACAGTAGTGCTTTGCCCAGCAAAAGTGTCTTTATCAGGCTAATTTCAAATATGATAAGAGCAAATGCTTATATGGTCTTAAACAGAGGCTGCTTTAGTCACAGAATGGGATGCCCTGGGCAGGAATGGACCTGGCAGGGTACAGTAGTGCTTTGCCCAGCAAAAGTGTCTTTATCAGGCCTAATTTCAAATATGAAAAGAGCAAATGCTTATATGGTCTTAAACAGAGGCTGCTTTAGTCACAGAATGGGATGCCCTGGGCAGGAATGGACCTGGCAGGGTCCAGTAGTGCTTTGCCCAGCAAAAGTGTCTTTATCAGGCTAATTTCAAATATGATAAGAGCAAATGCTTATATGGTCTTAAACAGAGGCTGCTTTAGTCACAGAATGGGATGCCCTGGGCAGGAATGGACCTGGCAGGGTACAGTAGTGCTTTGCCCAGCAAAAGTGTCTTTATCAGGCTAATTTCAAATATGATAAGAGCAAATGCTTATATGGTCTTAAACAGAGGCTGCTTTAGTCACAGAATGGGATGCCCCAAATAGGAGTGCACCTGGCAGGGTCCAGTAGTGCTTTGCCCAGCAAAAGTGTCTTTATCAGGCCTAATTTCAAATATGATAAGAGCAAATGCTTATATGGTCTTAAACAGAGGCTGCTGTAGTCACAGAATGGGATGCCCTGGGCAGGAATGGACCTGGCAGGGTACAGTAGTGCTTTGCCCAGCAAAAGTGTCTTTATCAGGCTAATTTCAAATATGATAAGAGCAAATGCTTATATGGTCTTAAACAGAGGCTGCTTTAGTCACAGAATGGGATGCCCTGGGCAGGAATGGACCTGGCAGGGTACAGTAGTGCTTTGCCCAGCAAAAGTGTCTTTATCAGGCCTAATTTCAAATATGAAAAGAGCAAATGCTTATATGGTCTTAAACAGAGGCTGCTTTAGTCACAGAATGGGATGCCCTGGGCAGGAATGGACCTGGCAGGGTCCAGTAGTGCTTTGCCCAGCAAAAGTGTCTTTATCAGGCTAATTTCAAATATGATAAGAGCAAATGCTTATATGGTCTTAAACAGAGGCTGCTTTACTCACAGAATGGGATGCCTCACAGCAGACTTAAGATCAGTTAAGTATATATGCACAGTTAGTTACTATAAGCAGCCTGAAAACGCTAACAAAGGCTGGATGAAAAAAAAAAATCTCCCTGTCAGCCAGCTCCGTTTTTCCTGGCTTTCTGTCTGTCTCCTGTCTGTCTCCTGTCTGTCTCCTGTCTGTCTCCTGCCTGTCTCCAGCCTGTCCCTGTCTGTCCCTGCCTGTCTAACTGCCTCAGCTACACAGCGTTCTGTCTGTCACGAATGCAATAGAGAAATGAGGAAAAGCAAGATGGCCGCCGTTAAATACCGCTGTGTGACGTCACCGGGCTTGCTGGCTGCTGATAGGCTGCATGTGACTGCCCCAGCTTGCACTGGCGCGGGATAGATGTCCAGACATATCCCGTCCGCCATCTTAGAATGCCTGTAAATGTAAATGAATGGATGTTAAAGGAAAACTTCAAGTGATCGAATCGCGGGGAAATTCGGATTCGATCCGAATCGAATTTTTCCTGAAATTCGGATCGAATCCGGGTTCGTCCGGATCGATTCGCTCATCCCTACTCCTGACAGCCACCCCTGCTGCTCCTCTGCTCCTGCCAGATACCATGCTTCTCCCTTGCTCCTGACAGTTACCCCCACTGCTCCTCTGCTCCTGTCAATCACCCCTGTTGCTCCTCTGCTTCTGCCAGTCCCCCCCTTACTGCTCCTCTGCTCCTGCCAGTCACCCCTGCTGCTCCAGTTAGTTATCCCTACTGCTCCTCTGCTCCTGCCAGTCACCCTTGCTGCTCCCCTGCTCCTAACAGTCACCCCTGCTGCTCCAGCCAGTTACCCTACTGCTCCTCTGCTCCTGACAGTCACCCCTGCTGCTCCACTGCTCCTGACAGTCATGCCTGCTGCTCCTCTGCTCCTGACAGTCACCCCTGCTGCTCCAGCCAGTTACCCCTACTGCTCCTCTGCTCCTGACAGTCACCCCTGCTGCTCCTCTGCTCCTGCCAGTCACCCCTGCTGCTCCTCTGCTCCTGCCAGCCACCCCAACAGCTCCTCTGTTCCTGCCACATACCCTGCTTCTTCCCCTGCTTCTGCCAGTTACCCCTACTGCTCCTGACAGCCACCCCTGCTGCTCCTCTGCTCCTGCCAGATACCCTGCTTCTCCCATGCTTCTGCCAGTTACCCCCACTGCTCCTCTGCTCCTGCCAGTCAACCCTACTGCTCCTCTGCTCCTGCCAGTCACCCTTGCTTCTCCTCTCCTCCTGGCAGCCACCCCTGCTGCTCCTCTGCTCCTGCCAGATACCCTGCTTCTCCCCTGCTCCTGCCAGTTACCCCCACTGCTCCTCTCAGTCACCCCTGCTTCTCCTCTGCTCCTGCCAGTTACCCCACTGCTCCTTTGCTCCTGTCGGTCACCCCTGGTGCGCCTCTGCTCCTGACAGTCACCCCTGCTGCTCCAGCCAGTTACCCCTACTGCTCCTCTGCTTCTGCCAGTTACCCCCACTGCTCATCTGCTCTTGTCATTCACCCCTGCTGCTCCTCTGCTCCTGACAGTCACCACTGCTGCTCCAGCCAGTCACCCCTACTGCTCCTCTGCTTCTGCCAGTTACCCCTACTGCTCCTCTGCTCCTGCCAGTCACCCTTGCTTCTCCTCTCCTCCCGGCAGCCACCCCTACTGCTCCTCTGCTCCTGCCAGTCACCCCTGCTGCTCATCTGCTCTTGTCATTCACCCCTGCTGCTCCTCTGCTCCTGACAGTCACCACTGCTGATCCAGCCAGTTACCCCTACTGCTCCTCTGCTTCTGCCAGTTACCCCCACTGCTCATCTGCTCCTGTCATTCACCCCTGCTGCTCCTCTACTCCTGTCAGTTACCCATGCTGCTTCGGCCAGTTACCCCCACTGCTCCTCTGCTCCTGACAACCACCCCTGCTGCTCCTGCAAGATACCCTGCTTCTCCCCTGCTCCTGCCAGTTACCCCCACTGCTCTTCTGCTCCTGCCAGTCACCCCTGCTGCTCCTCTGCTTCTGCCAATTACCCCTGCTGCTCCTCTGCTTCTGCCAGTTACCCCCACTTCTCCTCTGCTTCTGACATTCACCCCTGCTGTTCCTGCCAGTTACCAATGCTGCTCCTCTGCTCCTGCCAGTCACCCCTGCTGCTCCTCTGCTCCTGTTAGTTACCCCTGCTGCTCCTGCCAGTTACCCTCGCTGCTCATCTGCTCCTGCCATTCATCCCTGCTGTTGCTCTGCTTCTGACAGTCACCCCTACTGCTCTTCTGCTCCTGCCAGATACACTCTTGCTTCTCTACCCCTGCCAGTTAGCCCTGTTGCTCCTCTGCTCCTGACAGTTACCCCTGCTACTTCTATGCACCTGCTAGTCACCCCTGCTGGTTCTCTGCTCCTGCCAGATACCCCTGTTGCTCCTGCCAGTTACCCCTGCTGCTCTTCTGCTCCTGCCAGTCACCCCCACTGCTCCTCTGCTCCTGCCAGATACCCTGTTGCTTCTCTGCCCCTGCCAGTTAGCCCTGTTGCTCTTTTGCTCCTGTCAGTTAGCCCTGATTCCTCTCTGTTCCTAAGCTGCCAGTTACCCCCGCTGCTAATCTGCTCCTGCCAGTCACACCTGCTGGTTTTCTGCTCCTGCCAGATACCCCTGCTGCTCCTCTGCTCCTGCCAGTTACTCGTGGTGCTCCTCTGCGCCTGACAGCCCTGCTTCTTCTCTGCTCCTGCCATTTACCCCTGCAGCTCATCTGCTCCTGCCATTTAACCCTGCTGCTCCTCTGCTCCTGCCTGTTAGCCCTGCTGCTCATCTGCTCCTAAAAGTCACCCCTGCTGCTCCTCTGCTCCTGACAGACACCCCTGCTGCTCCCCTGCTCCTGACAGCTACCCCTACTGCTCCTCTGCTCCTGACAGTCACCCCTGCTTCTCCTCTGCTCCTGACAGTCACCCTTGCTGCTCCTCTGCTCCTGCCAATTATCCCTGCTGCTCATTTGCTCCTGCCAGTTACCCCTGTTGCTCTTGCCAGTTACCCATGCTGCTTCCCTGCTCTTGCCAGTCATCCTTGCTGTTCCTCTGCCCTGATACTCACCCCTGATGCTCTTCTCCTGCCAGTCACCCCTGCTGCTCCTCTCAGTCAGCCCTGCTGCTCCTCTGCTCCTGACAGTCACCCCTACTGCTCCTCTGCTCCTGCTTGTTAGCCCTGCTGCTCATCTGACCTACAAGTCACCCCTGCTGCTCCTCTGCTCCCGCAAGTCACCCCTGCTGCTCCTCTGCTCCTGCCTGTTAGCCCTGCTGCTCATCTGCTCCAGCCAGTTACCCCTGCTGCTCCTCTGCTCCTGCCAGCCACCCCTGCTGCTTATCTGACCTGCAAGTCAGTTACCCTTGCTGCTCCTCTGCTCCTGCCTGTTAGCCCTGCTGCTTATCTGACCTGCAAGTCACCCCTGCTGCTCCTCTGCTCCCGCAAGTCACCCCTGCTGCTCCTCTGCTCCTGCCTGTTAGCCCTGCTGCTCATCTGACCTGCAAGTCACCCCTGCTGCTCCTCTGCTCCTGCCTGTTAGCCCTGCTGCTTATCTGGCCTGCAAGTCACCCCTGCTGCTCCTCTGCTCCTGCCTGTTAGCCCTGCTGCTTATTTGCTTCTGAAAATCACCCCTGCTGCTCCCCTGCTCCTGCCAGTCACCCATGCTGCTCCTCTGCTTCTGCCAGTCACCCCTGCTGCTCCTCTGCTCCTGCCTGTTAGCCCTGCTGCTTATCTGGCCTGCAAGTACCCCTGCTGCTCCTCTGCTCCTGCCTGTTAGCCCTGCTGCTTATTTGCTTCTGAAAATCACCCCTGCTGCTCCTCTGCTCCTGCCAGTCACCCCTGCTGCTCCTCTGCTTCTGCCAGTCACCCCTGCTGCTCCTCTGCTCCTGACAGTCACCCATGCTGCTCCTCTGCTTCTGCCAGTCACCCCTGCTGCACCCCTACCCAGTCCAACGGCGCATTTGCGAGCCGTGGCCGCATCCCGGCTAACCCCCTAGCAGAGCGCTTGCCCACGCCAGGCATTTGTGAATGGCCGGCACGGGCACGCTCCCTGTTAGAGGGAAGCTGGGGATGCGTCCGCCAGCACGCTCTGGCTTTATACGCTGGCTTAGACGGCGTGACAGCAGTGGCTCTGAGCGTGCTGAATGGACGGGCGCTCGCGCATGCGCCATAGGACTGGGAAGAGGTGAGTTGCACTTGCCTATCTGAGGGGTTTCACACAGCGGGACACCCCTGATCGGGGTGTCCCAGGGGAAAGGACCAAAACCCAGGGTAGTCAAAATCCTGGGTTTTGGTCCATTTTAAATCTTGCAACATCAATAAAGCACAGTCTAATGTGTACTCTGCAGCAAACAATCCAAACACATAAAGTGCAAGGTGGCAATAAATTAAATAGCACATATAATTATTAAGGGGAAAAAATCGGTGATGTGTTAAAAATCAGTACATGACATGAGCGAACAGAAAACTGCTTAGTGCCCATAAAAACAGAATAATTAAAAACAAAAGGAAAACAGTGGGAACCCTATAAATGAAATTTTAAAAAGACACAGAGCATGCGTGAGTCACTGTACAACCAGCACTTGAGCGCCATTCATAGCTTACTTAGCCAAACTGGTGCATGCAGCTCACCCGGGGCAGCTATTCACAAATGCATGGTGTGGGGGCACACACCTCACCAGATGGAGATATTGCGGGGATGAGGCTTTCACAGTGGGATCACCAGTTATGGAAGGATATATGACAATCGAGTTCCAGGGCCAGCTAAAAATAACTTTTTAAAGGACTAAGCTTAGAGAGGAACAATGACCTCCCTGAAGTTTAAAGAACTTTATCCAAATTAGCATGTCAGCACCTTAAAGTGGATATACAGTATCCAAAATACCCTCCAACCTGCCTCCCACCCCTGGGATTCAGCACTGTTCCTCACCTCCAATTCACTTGAAAGGGCAAGCAGTAACATGAACAAGGCTGGGGATCCCTCTCTTTGCACTGTCTGTGCAACTGCATTTTCAGTAACAGCTCTTAATGGCAGGCAAGGTAGGGAGTTTTTTTTAACCCCTGCCCTGCCTCAGCACCAGGGAGGAAGGCAGGGCGGGGGCTTTGGAGACTGCTTTAACAACCATTAACGTTCACTATACCTTCTCCCACTCAGAAGAGATGGATGATCCAACGAGAGCCTGGACTTCAGAAAGGAGACGTTTATGGCCCTACTGTGGATAGGCAGAAAATTGCCCCCGTCACCTTCCTTTGCTGTCTGAAATAAAAGAGGGGGCCATGAAGCAGCACAGGATTACCCTTGAGTGATCCCTGGCACTCATTCCAGCTAGCTGAACCATCATGCCCTCTAATGGTGGTGGCTGCTGGGGCTATTCCTGGTGTCAGGGTAATAACAGCCCTCAGTCAAGGATGTTATGCATCATGCACATGGACATGTCCTGACATGTTTGACATTGGCATATCTACCTATAATGCATTGGGCTCATGAGCTGCAGCCAATCCTTATTACTGGGCTGCATTTTTATGCCATAATGTACTGAGAGGCTAATTTAAGTAAGGTAAGATCACATAATTTCACACATTGGGATGCCCCATGGGAAGAGAATTGGCCTATAAGACTCTAGAACAGTGGTTCTTAACCTTTTTAAGTCAAGTACCCCCTAGCGACAGAAAGTTACAACCAAGTACTCCCAAGGGTGGGATGCATTATATATTTTAACAAAATAAGTAGGCCACATGCATCAAAGCACTTTTAATGCTGTGATGTTAAAATAATATACCAGTCCCATCAGGCATCCCATGTAGGTGCACCCCTGAACATCTCCAAGTGCCCTCTGGGGTACGTGTACCACAGGTTGAGGAACAGCGCTCTAGAAGACCTGTCTTTGGTCCTACATACAGTATTTCTGTTTTGGAGGCTTGGGAAAACCATGCTTAGTTTTAATTAGAATAAAGTCATGCTGTTTATATATGTGTGATACCTTTAAACAGCCATTACAGTCACAAGTTACTTCTCTTTGAATGTGGCTCTTAAAATAGGAAAGGTAGGGGACCCTATCTTATAAACCAAACAGGCTGCAGGCAGCTAAATGAAGTGTACAGTTCTGCTCACTGTAACAGAAGAGACCATGCCAGTGCTTATGGATGCCAGATTCCAGGTCTTTAAGATTGGTGTGTACAAATGATCTGGACCAAGTGTTGCAGCGGAGGAAATCTGACGCCCCCGCCATCACTAACAGTGAGCTACCACTCCCATCCATTCACTGGACTAGGAGCGACAGTCTGCATGGGAGATAAGGTGAGTATAGCATTTTTTATGTTTTGACTGAAAATGTACTTTAACTGGTTGTTAACTGAGTCTGATTTGGATATTAACTAAGGGCATTTGAACTGTGCTGAGATCTGTTCCTTAGAAGTAAAACCATGATTTTGTGAATGTAAAGTGGAGCTACAGTAATTGCTGAGTGGTGTGGAAGTTATTGGCCAACCAGGACACATGCCTTTTTGATTGCAAGTACTGTGCCCGTGACATATGCCTATTGGATTACAAGAACTGTGTGCTTGACCGTAATCATTTTCTGTGGATTGAGTATAAACAATATATATATACAGCCCTAAAGCTGTATATCAGGCTCAGCGACAGCAACTTTATCACCACAGGTGCTCTTCGTGTCAATTCTGTGACATCACCACCACCTTCTTATATATAACGTACCAGATTAATCCTGTTTTTTTAGCGCATCTGATTCCACTTAATGGCTCCGCTTTTTCTCCTTTGGCTGTATTTAATGCTTATCTATTCGGGTATTCGGATGGTCACCCTCTTAAAATATGCTCTTATTAACCAATAAAATCCAATTACCAGAAAGGTAATATAGCAACTTTCTCCGGGTTTATTAAAACACATGTAAAAGACAAAAGCGCTCCAATAGCGTAAGTATGTTCCACACAGGGGAATTCAAATAAATGGCCGCTGGCCCCTTAATAAGCCGCTCAACAGATATTTAAGACAAGCATGCATTAAGCATAAAGCTGTAAAAGGACGGGCGTCATCTAAGACTTTCCTGCATAGTACGCGCACACCAGCATACAAAAAACGAGTCCCAGCTCACCGCCTCCTCCGGCCGTAGTCAGCGGCGCTGCTCGTCCGAAAACACGTGACTATCCTTAGCGCCGGTAAGGTAATGAAAACCACTCCCACTGTAGCAAAACAGAGTCCCAGGAATATTAGAAACATGGAAATAATGTGCAGATCTGGGGGGCACAATCCTAGCACAAATGTTGATTTTACATTCCAGAAGAAGAACACAATAAAAGGAAGTTTTACTTTAAAAATAAACACATTGCCAGTTACAAAAAGTCCATTCATTACCCAAGTCAAATAGGAACAGGAGAGAACCCTTAGGTAAACCGTCCAACAAAGGCTGTACTAAACAGTAGATCATTTATAATATAATTTTATTGCCAACAAAGAACACACTACACTGGATTCTTTAACTGTCACTTAGGTTTGCACGCTGTTATTAGCTTTGGGTTGTGCCCAGTCGATCCTTGCTAGAAAATCCATTACCTTGGACATTATAGTCAATCTAGCTCAAACAGCCAATCATATTTAATATATCTACTATAAGCTTCATTCATGGAGTATTATCCAATCTACTGTTAATGCACTTGATCCCGTCATAAGGGTTTTAGAATCTCACACACTAGGATATATTGGCGGGTAATGATCTCTAAAATGTCGGCATATGTATTGCTTATCAGGCCATCTGATATGTAGTACCAACACCCCATTTTTTATAATGTCTTTCAATATTAGTAGAAAATTCCATTGGCTAGTTGAAAGTGCCCATGATTACAGTGATAACATGGAAAGGTGAAGGGAAAGAGTAAAGAGGCATAAGATCACTAAATAGTTAACAATGATTATGAAAGAGGGTGGAAAGGACAAATGAGAGTAGGAGGAAGGGGGAACCCTGCAACCTAATATCCCAACCTGCCTTTCCTTCAACTCCATTGGCCAGGTTGTCCTAGGCTATAATTAAGCCTCCTCAAGAACATTCCATTATCTCTTTGTAGCATATTGTACCCAGAGTTGCCACTTTTCACAGAATTTCACCATTTCATCTAAAATGTAATATCTTTTCTACATTTTGAAGTCCAACCATTTTTTTTATCGTGGGAGTAAACAGTGGCTTCCACTGCCAAGGAATATTGGATTTGTCTGCATTAATCAAGTGTATATTGAGTGAGATTTGTATGACCTCAGTGATAAGTTATTATAATGTAGAAGGTATGTGTTTGGGTTATATTGCATAGGGAGGCCTGTGATATCTGAAATATATTTATGTATTGATTTGCAGAAATGGTTTTGTGCATTGCCACCAGATGTGAAGTATCATACCCCTTTAATGCCACTCACTCATGCCAACACAGGTCAGAGCATTTAGAATATATCCTTTGGATAAACACCAGGTGTTTTATACCACCTCAAGAGTATTTTGTAGCTAGCTTCTTGAATGAAGTTATTTGTGTACTAAGGTGCAATGGGTGCGACCTCACCATTTCCCAGGAAGTCAGTGGGGCCCCGTCATTGTTGCTCCTCAAAATTATTTATCATTTGAGCCATGAAAGGGCCCCATTAAATGTTCGCACCATGGCCCCATCACATTTAGTGTATGCACAAGATAAGTTTTAGGCCCCTTACCTAAGCAAGCTATATCGAATAGGCATAACTGTCTTCAGTATTGTTGCACAGTATTCTGTTAGTGAGAAAATTACGTGTTTGGAGAAAGTTCCAGAATGGAATGTTAGCCTGTGAGTCTCTCTCTATTTCTTCTTTGGTTTTAAAGACTAGTCCCTTAAAGAATCGGAATACCATTGGTGTTAGCAATGCTTTCTATTTTCCAGGGGCCCAATGAAAACATTTTTGAAATATTCCATTAGCAGTTGAGAGAGTTGCTTTTATTGGAGGACAAGCACTCAGGCGAGTGATGTTTTTTGGTGTCCAACAAGCGAGGGGTAGGTTCATATCTTTCTTGATTTTACCCCAATCTTTGGATTTTGCACATATATTCCATTCAATTATCCTACCTAAATGTCTTGTTTTCTGCTACCCCTCCATATCTGGAACTCCCAGTCCCTGCTTTTCTTTGTGGGCTGTCAGAGTAGCAAAACTAATTATTGGGGGTTCACATCCCCATGTGACGTCTGTGATTTATTTCTGATCTCGGTAATGCTTAAATATGGATATGAGGAATGCACTGAAAGATATACAGAAGTTTGGGAAGCATGTTCATTTTAAAGTGGAACAAAACCCACCCGGAAACAAAATGCATCCTTTAGGTTCCAGGCCTGGCTGCTGGCCTCTGCTGTCAGTAATCACATTTCCCTGCTCCTACAGCGCCATGGGCATTCATCCAATTTGATTCTTTTCAATAGCGGGTAAACCCCCTGCATCTTTGGGTGGTGCACCCGCTCCTGTCCCAGCCAATCAGATACGCTGGGAAGGGAGCATGTGCACCACTGGGAATGTGTGCGTCTTGCTTCACATTGAAATCAATCAGTTGCTGAAGGATGTAAACAAGGCAAAAAGCCCTATTTGGACGAGAGCCTGCAAACCGGGGGGTTTCACTAAGTGAGGCATCCCAAAATCGGAACACCTCGGGGACCTGGAATAATACCTAGGAAAGTAAAAATCCCAGATTTCGTTCCACTTTAAGCACTGCAATCCGCCTGAACCATGACAGGTTGAAGTTGACCATTTTTTAAGATTACTTTCGATAGTATCCCATATCGGAATATAATTTAGTCTTTTTTCATCTGCTGGAAGTTTAATGCCTAGGTAGTTGAAGCTTTCTGATTCCCATTAAAAAGGAAATAACTTTTTAACTCCGATTGATGGTATAAGGAAAACTCCCTTTTTCCATGTTTTTGGTGTTCTGCCCTATTGTTTTACTCTGCTGGAATGTAAGATACACATTTGTGTTAGGATTATGTGCCCATACCTGTGATTTATTTATTAGCATGCTGTTTCCATGTTTCTTATATTCCTCTGACTCTGCCTTGGTAAAGCAGGAGTGGCTTTCTTGCCCTATAGTAAAACTCGCAGCATCCTTTCTGACTACAACTCCCACAATCCTTCCACTGTAGAAAATTAACTCATTAGAAGCTTTTTTTTTTTAAATCACGCAGCAGCAATCATCTCTTCAGCTGAGAGTGCTGCCATTAGCTACTGAAATACAACATTGTTTTCCTCCCAGCTGAAGAGGTTGAATTAGAGCAGAAGAGGTTAATACTCTTGTCTCTGCCTCAGCCAATCAGATGATTAGCAGGCTAGAGTCAGGAAGTGTCTGATCTGTACTTTTAACACGCTACTTTGATTTACATTGCTAAGGTAAACACGTTGTTGCTAGGGAGAACTGTTTTCTTTTATAACATGGAGTTGTAAACAAACAGGGAACACAAAAAATAACAGATAAGCAAGACACATTGATTATAGCTAGAGATGAGCGAACTTTTGAAAAGTTCGATTCGGCCGATTCGCCGAATTTCACAAAGAAATTCGGGTTCGGCCGAATCGAACTTTTACGAAGTTCCCCATCAAAAATGCCGGCATGGTGGGAGCGGGCCGGCCGGTTCCGCTGACAGCGGAGCCGGCCGGCGGGCCGGTAAAGCCGGCCGGCCCGCTCCCACCATGCCAGCATTAAAAAAAAAAAAAAAAGCATTTTTGCCGGCATGGTGGGAGTGGGCCGGCCGGCTCCGCTGTCAGCGGAACCGGCCGGCCCGCTCCCACCATGCCGGCATTTAAAAAAAAAGCAAACACTTACCTGCAGGTCCGGAGCGTGGAGGCCGGCGCCGCTCTCAGCTGTCATCTGAGGGCGCGTCATCAGAGGGCGCCTCTGATGACGCACCCTCAGATGACAGCTGAGAGAGGCCGGCCCGCTCCCACCATGCCGGCAAAAATGCTTTTCTTTTTTTATTTTTTATTTTTAAATGCCGGCATGGTGGGAGCGGGCCGGCCGGCTTTACCGGCCGGCCCGCTGACAGCGGCCCGCTCCCACCATGCCGCCATTTTTTTTTTTTAATTTCAGGAAAAATTCGATCTGCACGAACCACAAAATATTCGGGTTCGTGCCGAATCGAATATTTCCTGAAATTCGGAGCGAATTCCGGTTCGTCCGAACCGGTTCGCTCATCTCTAATTATAGCATATAGCCACACAATAATGGAAACTGAAAAATGCCATTGAAAGTGGAATTACCCTTTAAGGCAGGTGATTTGGAGTAATTTATCTTAAGGTTGGCTATCTTATTAAAGATATCAAACTTCGTCAAAGTGACAATGAAAAGACTATTATCTACGTACACAGCTTTTTTGCATTCCATACTTGTTTTTGCAATATATCTGTTGAACATAAATTCATGTACATGTTTGTCCAATAAACATTTTCAGAATAATGACAGTGTATCATGTACAGAAGATGTTCAGATTTTTACGATTACTTAGTCAGATTCTACTAAATTAGAAAAACTTGTCAGACTATAAGAGCCAGTTCACACTAGCCTACAACTTATCAAGCAATGATATCAATCTGATCCAAGGGAAGGTGGATCAGTCAGACATTAAGGTCGATTCACAGCCTCTTTAAAATGCATTTACACATAAAAAAGTGTATTTTTTGGTTCATCTTCGAGCTTTTGGCGTGTCTTTTTAAATGTATTAGTGTTTGTGTACATGTGTTTACGCCTTTTCATTCCAGCATCTATTGTGTATTTGCTTTGTGTTGTTTTTGCATTGATGCATATAATACATGATTAGTATGGGCTTGCGCATGATTTAGAGCCTTGATTAGGCATGATTTGGCCTTCGAGAGGAGCCAATAAAACAGGTTCTTTCATGCTCCATATCTGGGCTCTATTTCCTGGTGGGAGTGTGTTGTCATGGTGTACGGGAAAGCATAATGGATTCGTCCGAGGAATACCTTGTGGAGCATGCATGACGTTGAGCTATTTGAGCTAACCCGACTTAACCGTGTTTCCCTTTAGAGACTTTATTGTGAGTTGCGACCCCCACCACATTGTGGGTTGGCCCATTGTGGGTTAGCCCCCACCACAAGCAAGGGGCATGCAAATTGAGCATGACCAAATTGGTTGGCTGCCTTAAATTTCTGGTGAACAGCTCATACCAGAGGCTAGGGGCTCTATCCATGGGTATGTCCCAGCCTATGCTCAGCCGCACACTCAGTAAGTTTCTCACTCAACAATTTATGAGCTGGCCGATATGCCCGACATCATGGGTACGATCGATTGCATGCACCGTTGCCTCCAGTCGCTGATGCATATCTCTACAGGTATGTCTTTGTCGGCACTTTGCCACCTTCATTTCATGCAATTTAGTTACTTCTTGTTGGAGTCTAGCTTCCTCACATTTAGTGTGTTTTGTCACCTTGCACTGTATAGCCTTCTGTAAAGTGGACCTCAATCTCTGCTTTCAACTAGTAGCCCCTTGTTTCCTGTAGGTGCTTCACTCTAAAATAATGCAATAATGTGTATGAGCACTTCCTTGTCCTCTTTCCCACACAAGTTATGCCCCCCACCTTACACAATCAGCCTTTTTATTACTCAGCCAAAGAAGGCAGTCTTACCAGTGGCTGTCCCTTTCTGCATAGCATCTGTTCTGTCACTGTGGGTGTGCTTGAATGTTGCTTTGCTCTTGACCAGTGTGCTTTGTGCTTGGTAGTCCTTTATTGTATTCATTCTGGCTCATGTATAAATATTGTATTTGTGGATGCATTCCCTGTCTCCCCACTTTCCCTTTTTTTCAGGTGATAATTTTGGTATGATGTATGTGTCTCATATTTCTTTTTTTATTTTGTAGGTGATTCCAGCTTCCCCCTGCTTCCTTGCCTCATGCCGCCTAGAACCATGCACATAGAAAGACCATGGCTATTGTGGAGCGAGCGTTTGGCTTACTGAAGACCTGGTTCCGTTGTTTGGATCATACAGAGGGTGCCCTCCAGTACTAGTCACATAAAGTTATAAAAATTATTGTGGCATGCATGGTACTACATTACTTTGCCCTCCTGCAGAAGGTACTCCAATATGTGGATGTCTCCCCCCTCTCCAGCATTTTTGGATATTCCAGAAAATGTTTATCAGGGCACACAGAGTGCCTCTGATCAGTCTGTCCGGAATCACCTTGTCTCGTCTTATTTTAGTTAATTTGTGTCTATTTTTTTTTGTACCAGTGTCATTTTTGGAGCGTCTCTATGTTTATATGTCTATATGTGAATTTGGTTTTGAAGCAAGGTTGTATGCTTTAAACACTCTTTTCTGTAGGGCCAGACAAATCATTTAGCTCGTTGCTGTTAGATATACACACAGTAAAAATAAAAAAAAATAGCTGGATGGTGTTCCATAGGTCACTGTTACACTTACCAGATCCAATTCTCCTTGAATACACAGGGCTTGATGAAGCCAGTACTTGCTTGTTGGTGTGCTTGGGTGGGCATGTTTATTTGCTGTTTATTTCCTGCAATGTTAATAGGACTTAAGGTTATTCAAGCCACATACCTTGTGAGACTAAGCAATGGCTAACCCATCTGCTTCCATGTTTTACAAGTCACGAAGGTGTGGCATAGACACATGTATAAAAAGATTGTTATTAGCTGTGAGGTGGCATGTGTAATAGTTCATATCTTGGCCTTTCATGGTCCAGCAACAACATTTAATGAGTCATACATTTTTTAAAACTATTCAACCCAAAATATTGAACTACTTTCCTACTACAGTCGCCACAGCACGTATGTCTGAGTCGATGGACCCTGGCAAATCCTGGAGTGTAGCTGGGTTCAACAGGCCATACACAATTTCTTTGGCTGCATTGAATTGCAGTTTATGTGGTATTCCACCTCCGGTTTGCAACCTTAAACAAATACACCGAGGAGGTTGTCATGCAAAGGTCATGCCCAACAGCACATATCATCGTTACCCTTGTTGTTTTCACTTGTTAATCTTTTGCCTTACAGCATATTTCACACATTGGGCACCAATAAACCTGCCATTCAGGGTGCCCCACCGCAGGTGTCAGCCAACATAGGATTGGCCATTATCTCCCTGTGTATTTGGTGGAATAGGAGACATTTGCGCTATGGGTTTTGAGGAAGATTGGTCACTGGCCGGTGACTAGACAGGGCTGGCTGGAGGACTAGGTGTCTGCCCCGGAGTCGGCCATGATGAGGCTGGAGTGGATGCTGATGAGGAGAGGGGGATATCCAGATTGGAGCTGTCCTGCTGCTGCCCTACACCCCTGCTGCATCTGACACGGTAAAAAGTAGGGGTGCTCCATTGGGAGAGGGGGTTGTTGGGGGCTGCTATGTATTGCCCTAGTACTTTGCCTCCCACTGCTCTGATTAGCCTTAGCACTTTTACTGGAAGTGCTCTTGCTTGTCCTAGCACTATGGGTGGGACTGCTTTGAATGAGTCTACTACTTTGCCTGCCACTGCTCTGCTTAGTCTTAGCACTTTTGCTGGTAGTGCTCTTGCTTGCCCTAGCATTATGGGTGGAGCTGCTTTGGCTGGGTCTAGAACTTTGCCTGCCACTGCTCTGACTTTGCCTGAGGTGGTGCTGGCATTTCCTGAGTATGTACTGACATAGGCTTGAAGGTGGGATGTGGTGCAATAGTCCTTGGTGATCATTCAGCAGGGCATGGCTTGGTTAACCTGTCCGGCTTTTGTGTGTGTGTTTTTATCCTGCCATCCTGACCTATCGCACAATGGAAACTACAGTAGTGGAGTGTTGCCTTTTCCACATGTCAGTGTGTGTCTTTAACAATTTATACTTAGGTAATATGTAATTGCATATGCCTACACATCGAAGTTCCGCTGCATGCCAACTTCCAGGATCCGCTGGGGTGCGTCAGATGTAGTAGAGACTTTGAGTAAAAATGTCACCCTTGCTGTTCACCCACAGCCAGCAGGAGACAATCATGCATGTAAGTACACCAAATGCCTGCATTTGCATGCAATTAGGCATAGGTTTAGTTAATCAGAGCTGCAAGTGTATAGGCAGTCAGGCTGCCCAAGTGTCTAGAAAGGCAGGGTTATTTGCAGAATAACACAGACGAAAGCTTATGTGCACATGGGCACCATGCAGGGACTTTTTGGGACAAGGTTGATCTCTTGGTGCATAGCTGGGTGTGGCAGCCAGATGCCGGGAGGGCACTCCAGGTGGTAAAACCATCGCCCAATCAGATCTATAAAACAAGGATTCAAAAATACATTAATGCAGACATAAAGTGTTTGAGGGGTGGGGGCTGGTAATAACCTGCTAGGCTTTTTTTAAAGCTGTATTTGCTCTACATTTTAGATGATGATGATGTACCGCTATGACTTCCTGAATTACATATATGCCAAGAGGACGTTGACACTTGACATAATAGCAACGCTGGAGGAGGAGACCAACACCACCTACACTTACACACAGATCATCCAGCATTGGTTGGACCTGAAAAGTAGGAAGAAGCCCCGGTTGAGGACGTTTTCGAAAAACTATTCCCAAGTAAGTGACAATTCTTGCCTAAACATTCACTACTACAATTACATTAGTAGTGAATGTAGTGTTTAAAACAATGCTATTCTCTTCTAGTGTCAGAGTTCTGCCAAAGAGTGCAGCACACCCAGAGGCGACGAGTCCGGCCAATGCTGAGAAGATCTAGTGGATATGGTGGTGTGGGTCAAGTGCCAACCTACTCAACCTCCTCTGCAGGTGAGCCCTAAGCTCACCTGGACCAACCTGTGAAGCGGGAGGTCAATATGTTGGGCAGGGAGGTCCAAGATAATGGCCATGATGACTGAGGCATGAGCATTACACACAAACACACACAGAAGACACAGACTGTATTTTTTGGATATTTTATTCTAGATCACCAAGAGGGCCACGCGGGTGAACATCGAGGGGACGGTTGGGATGCCCCAGCAAGAATAAGATGTTGGGAGATGTCTCACATTTTACTCAAGCCAATTTACACCTCTAACACATTCACTAACAATTGTTTTTGTTTTCTTCTACAGACTCGGACCAAGAGGTGTGTCAGGTCCCAGTAAAAAGAGTGGCTCCCTAACCCTGAAGTTTAAAGACATGTGACGATTTACTAACATGCCTTCTTCAATATTTTTGCAGGAAGCAGAGAGGGCTATGTGCCCATGCTAGTGTCCCTATCTTTTGAGCAGTTGCCAAAACTTGCAATAAATGTGATAATATGGGGTTATAAATACCTTTGTATTTTTGGATGGCAACCATAGCAAGTTAGCTATATAGAGGGTTGCAAGAGGCTTCTTCAATGCTGAGCCAAACTGGTCTATCTACTTTGCCATGGCATGCAGAACTGAGAGTTGTGCCCCTTGGCATGCCCTATAATATTGTATCCGGTTTGGGACATCTAGCCCTCCATTTGATTTAAGTCTATACATAATTGTTCAAGCTACCCAAGATTTACCCCAAATAAACGTAATTAACTCGATTGAAGGTTTCTTAAAGTGATTGGCAAGTCAAGAGTTAAAAAATAAATATAAGTAGCCTTCCTTTCATTTAGTGGCTTCATCGCTCTGCTTCCTCCTCTGTCTGTCTCCTTAGTGACGAAAATAACTTTCTAATTCAGCTTTCAGTCCCCACCCCGCTGACCTGGTCCATCTATCAACCTTTAGTGGACCAAGAATGGAAACACCCCCCACTCCCTGCCCAGACGTCCTTGGCTGCCTCTCTCTGTAGCTCTCAAACCATGCCCTCCTCTCTCCTCTCACACTCATCACAGAGTGCTTACATCACATCATATAGGACAGTGAAACGTGTAGCCCAAAACAATGGGCCACATTCAGATTTGTGATAATAAATCTAGAGAGGGGTTCAAAAGCTGAAGCGATAATTATTGAGGATAGAGGACAACCTTGTCTTTGTGCCCCTGCCCACTTGAAAGTGCTCAGAGTGATGTCCACAATATCTAATAAAGGCTCCTGGGTAGGAGTACAAAGAGGAAACCCACTTGATGAAATATGTTGCAAAATGAAGTTAAGGTAATCCCAGGCTAGTGTGTCAAATGTCTTACACACACCTAATGGCAATAGCATGGCTTGTTTACTTCCCAACTTTGCGTGGTGGACAAAGTTTACTATTTTGTGAATAAAATTGCTTGTTCCTTATATATAAAGTATTGATATAAAGATTGAGGGGAGATGCAATAATCTTGGCCAGGACAACAATATTCAACAGGGAGAATGGGCCTCAGGTTCATCCAGATGCTTTATAAGTCTCCCAAACAGTTGTATTATCATGCGTTTGGGTGCGTTTGAAGAAATCCTGCATTTCAAACTGGATATTACTCAGTAAACAGTTGTTCAGCTTCTAGTTTGAATGGGAGAGTCTCTGTACTTATGATGATGTTCTTATGGCAACCAGGTTGTGGTCTGTCTGACCACACATTTGGGATGATATTTGTCGGATTAAAACCCATTTATGGTGCACCCCAGCTCCCCACCTGCCCTTCCTGCCCAAGTACCTCGGACGATGGCTTCGCAGTGGCCTTTTTTTCGAATAAAACTGGGTGACGATCCTCAGCTGGCTGACTGCAACCCCAGGCTTCCTGTCTGGACATGCGCGCTTCTGCGCCAACCATTTTGAGAAGGAACGTGCTCAGCTACAGTGAAGCCAGGGATATGGGGATGCAAAGAAGAAGGAAATAATGGAAGAGAAGAATGCAAAGAATGGAAAAGACATTTGCAAAGTGTATTTTTTATTTCCTGATAAGTCTATTAAGGCACCCTTGCCTAGTCCCATTGTAAATTTTGAATGAATCTAAGAGCGCATTATTTTCTCTGGAAAAGGCACATTTGTAAAGAAAAGCTCTTTACTGTTCCTTCAATTAAACAGGAGCAAATATTAAAACATTTGAAATCCAATCAAATGAGGATTTACCTCCTAAGTCTTCTACCAGAGCACCAAGCATGTCCTTAGTGGTGGTGTAACTCACACAATGCTGATACCACACGTCTGTTTAGTATTAGTACTGTATGATGCCATGGGCAATTGGGGTGAGCATAATCCACACCCCTGCCCCCCTTTCTGGCAACTTAAAAGAACAGGGAATGTGCACTTTTGTTTTACCATGCCGGAGTTAGATGTTGAAGAATGGCAGATTGTTTTTTGTTTGTTTGGAAACAACAGCACCCTATGAGCATTGCAGAAAATATTTTTTTCTGCATAACCCATATGATGTTGTTGTTTCCAAACCTTTTAAAAATGTTACCTTGTTGGAAAGGTTATGAGCCTCATTTGCAGGTGAAGGAGATTTTGGGGAAAAAAATTGAACAAACACGTTGGACATGTTCTGGATGCAGAAAAAAAGTTTCTGGCTGCAATATTTTGATCACACATTGGCGGTCATGCTATTGTCGCATCAGTGAATAAAATACACAAAAAGTGGATGGTTTTCACAAAAAACTCCCATGAAACCAAGGTCAGGTGATTCACAGTGTGTTTTTGAGTGCTTTTATTCATTGAAAAAAGGCCATGCCACAAATTCTACCATGTTTTTTTTTAAATGACATGCAATACTAAAAAACAAAAACCTTGCCCCCTCCCCTTAGCCAACCAGCCTGGGCACCAGGCATAGGGGCTGAATGACCGGACCCTGGCCCTACCACTTTACCAACCACTTTGCCCTTTAATACAAGTAGAAGACCACTGGGCCACACCAATGGGCACTAGGCTCCTCCGCACCCCTGGTGCCCAAGAGAATATAATTTGGCAGTTTCTCGGCATGTCACCCACTGGTTCCAGCAGATGGCATGCTGGTCTCCTAACCCTGTGAACTGGTATAGGGGTGGATGGCTTACATACTACACAGAGTATGGAGGGGGAAGTCCTGGGGTATCCTGCACCATGTTCCTTCCCCTTCAGTGATTATTCACATAGGGGAGATTCCACAGCAATATGTCTACTGACTACACAGCCTTCAGTGTCTCATTCTATAATGAGCACTGCATTAAAGCAACAAATGTGTCTATTAAAGTTCCAGGCCAGTAGACAAACTCCATTAAGGGTTAGAGCGGCGGACTCCATAACTACCTTAAAAATAGCAATACTAAACAATCCACTGCCCTTGTTTTATGATGTAACACACCTACTCTCGGTAGGCAGGTCCAGGTGGTGGAGCAATGCTAGACAAAAGGTAAGTTTAGCTGTTTTTTTGCCTGGACATTCCCTTGTGAGGCTTGCTGGTGAACTATCATCCTGACTACTCCTAACTACTATAATCATCGCTATCATCCCATCGCCTGAGGTTGCCACCTTCTGCGGAAATGAAATACTGTACATATAGATTAAAACACAATATTAAAATTCCACACTTGGTACTTTGGACCCACTGTACTTGCAAGGGAAGCTTGAGAAAGTAGCATGGATTCAGCTTTTTCAGCGTGGTCAAAGAAGCTGATTGAAGCAGAGCTGCATCTACATTGTGGGAACGCTGGGGCAAATATAAAGATCAATATTTAGATTTATGTTTTCACAAATGGATGACCACCCCTTTAAGAGGACTAGCTCAACTTTGGCCTTTATCCAGTTCTATGCTGTTATCCATTGCAACTTTGGAACACTCTCACCAATTTATAGAATAAAGCCACTAGTCAACACCCAGGCCCAGAGAGCTTAAGCAATATGCTGTGGTCACTCACACCTGCCCCTCTTTGGTGCCGGTCTCCCGTTGATGATATCACCAGTGCAAAATGTCTACGCCAGTCCCTGCGTGGGTAACAGAGCCGCCAGCCCCACAGGACACCTCTTTAGCCGTAAGCCAGATATGAAATTGAGGCACACAACAGGGATAACAAGTGGGGCTACATGGCTGACTGTTACGAAAAAGAAATTAATAATAATTAACACTAGGTTAATTAACCATACCACTCTGGTATAGCTGTTCAGTGTATCCATATTCACAAGATTTGAATCTTATGGATCAAATGAAACATTAATACTATTGTACTAACTTGTATTATATATATATTGTAGACATGCAGCCGGACAAGTTCTGTAGGCAGTACATATCTCTCCCAGAATGTTTGTTGGGTCAGAATCCAGGAAGTTATATGGCTACAGTGCTTTAGAGTGCAGAATCTATGTTGATTATGTTTTTACTGGTCTGGATTTTTAAGGAATGGATGGCATGGTTAGTAGTGGGCTCACAGAAGATTAGCATTGAAAAACAGTCTGTGGGAAAATGTGTGATCCGACAGAGCCTGTCTCAGGAGTCAAGACTGTGAATGGGAGACTTGGGCCTGCATGTCCCCTGAAAATGGACTTGCTCTTGCTATACTTTGGACTTGCTTTACAGTGGACTTACTATAACTGGTGAAAAAAAATCTTTTATGTTGAGATTAGAGATGAGCGAACTTTTGAAAAATTCGATTCGACTGATTCGCCGAATTTTCCGACAAAAATCGTTTCGACCCGAATAAATTCGCGACGAATCGCTATTAAAAACGGCTATTTCTGAGCCTCCTAGAGCCTCAATAGGGTTGTAAACCATTCTGCCTTGCTGTAACACGCACAGGATGCGTGCTGGGTTAGTTAAATAATACTTTGAAGAAATATCACATGCAGATCAGAGGCATCGCTAATAGAATCGCAGAGCGGCACAATTGCAGAGAGTTGAAGTGGCATCACTATGAGGGGCAGAAGGAGCCCAAATATACACTGGAGTTGGCCTCAGGAGCCCAAAAATTGGATGAATCACACCCTGGAGTTGGCAGGAGTTGACAGTAGCAGCAGCAGGAGCCCAAATATACACTGGAGTTGGCTTCAGGAGCCCAAAAATTGGATGAATCACACCCTGGAGTTGGCAGAAGTTGGCAGCAGCAGCAGCAGGAGCCCAAATATACACTGGAGTTGGCTTCAGGAGCCCAAAAATTGGATGAATCACACCCTGGAGTTGGCAGAAGTTGGCAGCAGCAGCAGCAGGAGCCCAAATATACACTGGAGTTGGCCTCAGGAGCCCAAAAATTGGATGAATCACACCCTGGAGTTGGCAGGAGTTGACAGTAGCAGCAGCAGGAGCCCAAATATACACTGGAGTTGGCTTCAGGAGCCCAAAAATTGGATGAATCACACCCTGGAGTTGGCAGGAGTTGACAGTAGCAGCAGCAGGAGCCCAAATATACACTGGAGTTGGCCTCAGGAGCCCAAAAATTGGATGAATCACACCCTGGAGTTGGCAGGAGTTGACAGCAGCAGCAGCAGGAGCCCAAATATACACTGGAGTTGGCTTCAGGAGCCCAAAAATTGGATGAATCACACCCTGGAGTTGGCAGAAGTTGGCAGCAGCAGCAGCAGGAGCCCAAATATACACTGGAGTTGGCCTCAGGAGCCCAAAAATTGGATGAATCACACCCTGGAGTTGGCAGGAGTTGACAGTAGCAGCAGCAGGAGCCCAAATATACACTGGAGTTGGCTTCAGGAGCCCAAAAATTGGATGAATCAAACCCTGGAGTTGGCAGAAGTTGGCAGCAGCAGCAGCAGCAGGAGCCCAAATATACACTGGAGTTGGCCTCAGGAGCCCAAAAATTGGATGAATCACACCCTGGAGTTGGCAGGAGTTGACAGTAGCAGCAGCAGGAGCCCGAATATACACTGGAGTTGGCTTCAGGAGCCCAAAAATTGGATGAATCACACCCTGGAGTTGGCAGAAGTTGGCAGCAGCAGCAGCAGCAGGAGCCCAAATATACACTGGAGTTGGCCTCAGGAGCCCAAATATTGGATGAATCACACCCTGGAGTTGGCAGGAGTTGACAGTAGCAGCAGCAGGAGCCCAAATATACACTGGAGTTGGCTTCAGGAGCCCAAAAATTGGATGAATCACACCCTGGAGTTGGCAGAAGTTGGCAGCAGCAGCAGCAGGAGCCCAAATATACACTGGAGTTGGCCTCAGGAGCCCAAAAATTGGATGAATCACACCCTGGAGTTGGCAGAAGTTGGCAGCAGCAGCAGCAGGAGCCCAAATATACACTGGAGTTGGCTTCAGGAGCCCAAAAATTGGATGAATCACACCCTGGAGTTGGCAGGAGTTGACAGTAGCAGCAGCAGGAGCCCAAAAAATGGCCTAAAGACATAAATATGTTTTGCACCATTTGGAAAGTGTAAAACGTGGCACCATGCTGAATCTAGTCGCATGCATCAGGCATTGGTGGGTGGAAATCCTGGCTGATCCATCCCTGATTCATTTTGACAAAGGTGAGTCTCTCCACATTTTTAGTTGACAGACGAGTTCTCCTCGCCGTAACTATGGCCCCCGCCGCACTAAACACCCGCTCAGATGGCACGCTACTTGCCGGGCAGGACAGCTTTTCCAGGGCAAACTCTGCTAGTTGCGGCCACAAATCAAGTTTGGCTGCCCAGAAGTCCAGCGGATCCTCAAGGTGTGTTGGCATGGTCATGTCAAAGTATGACATGACCTGCTGGTTCAGGTCCTGCTCCAGGTCTTCCTGCTGCTCATGAGTAGCCTCACTATGCGGGTGTAGAAAGCTACTCATTAGCGACTGAAGACTGAGGCTGCTGCTGCTGATGGAGCTTCTGCTGCTGCTGCTGCCAACCCCCCCAGCGGCCATGGCAGTGGAAGGTGAGCGCAGAGGTCCCCTCGAGTCAGACCTGCGAGAGTATGGACCATGGCGCAGATAGGCATCGGCCAACTGCCTACGTAGAATGTCTTTGTAGTAGTTGAGTTTGTCCTCCCTCTCGGTGGGTTTAAAAAATGCCCCCATTTTGTGCCGGAAGCGAGGGTCCAATAAGGTGGACAGCCAGAAGTCATCCCGCCGACAGATGGAAACAATTCTGGGGTCACTACGCAAGCACGTGAGCATGCTTCGTGCCATTTGCGCAAGTGACTCGGATGGACTACCTGTCTCCATCTCCACTGCATACTGCCACGGTGTGCCCGGGTCCTCTGTCTCGCCTTCCTCAAAAACCTCTAGCTCCTCTGGCTGCTCCTGCTCCTCCTCTCCTGTCCGCTGACTAGATAAACCAGCCATTTCGCCAAGCCTAAACTGTGTTTCGCTGGGCAACTCCTCCTCCTCCTCCTCTTCCTCCTCCTCCTCCAGTTCAGCTCCAACGGGGTTCATGTGGCCGTAAGATGTAAACGCCATGTCTCCAGTGCCCTGACCAGCCATGGTTTCCAACATGTGCTGTAGTACATGAAGCAGTGGAATCACGTCGTTCATCCCGTAATCCTGCCGACTGACAAATAAAGTGGCTTCCTCAAAGGGCCTGAGCAAACGGCAGGTGTCACGTATGAGCTGCCACTGGTTGACATTGAAGTTACACAGGGGAGTCCCCCTATCTGCTTGGATCATCAGGAAATCCGTGATGGCTTTTCTCTGTTCATATAATCGGTCCAACATGTGAAGGGTGGAATTCCAACGGGTGGAAACATCGCAAATCAGACTATGTTGGGGGATACCATTCTGACGCTGTAGCTCAAGAAGGGTGTGTTTGGCGGTGTAGGAGTGGCTGAAGTGCATGCAAAGTTTCCTTGAAGTTGTTAGGATGTCCTGCAGATGGGGGGAACACTTCAGAAACCGCTTGACAACCAGATTGAAGACGTGAGCCATGCAGGGGGCATGGGTCAGGCTTCCTTGGCGCAGCGCAGACAAAATGTTCTTCCCATTGTCGGTAACCATGATTCCCATTTTAAGTTTTCTCGGAGTAAGCCATGTTTGGATTTCCTGATGAATACATTTAAGCAGTTCCTCCCCTGTGTGACTCCGTTCGCCAAGACAAACCATGTGAAGCACTGCGTGACACCTCCGTGCCCTGCACACATGGTAGACTGGAGGGGCACTGAGACTTGAGCCTACAGTGGAGGGTGAGGAGATGGCGGAGGATGAGGAGGCCGAGTCGCACGGTGTCACAGGCCCAATGGGCAGAGAGCGCGGAGGCCGAAGCGGCGTGACCTGTCCAAGTTGCTGCTGCAAAGGGACCACATTCACCCAGTGGGCCGTAAACGACATGTACTGCCCCTGACCGTAGTTACAGCTCCAGATGTCGGCGCTGCCATGTATTTTGCTACACACCGACAGGCTCAAGGACTGGCCCACCTTCTGTTCAACAAAAGTGTGCAGCGCTGGTACTGCCTTCTTGGCAAAGAAATGACGGCTTGGGACTCTCCACCTCGGCTCGGCACAAGCCATCAGTTCTCTGAAAGGTGCAGATTCCACCACCTGAAAAGGGAGCGACTGCAGCACCAGCAACTTGGACAGGAGCACATTCAGCTTCTGCGCCGTAGGATGAGTGGGCGCATACTGCTGTCTCTTGGACATGGCTTCGCTGATGGATTGCTGGCGGGATGCATGACTTGGAGGAGGAGGAGGAGGAGCAGGAGCGACAGAGGATGGGTATGACGCACAGCTGCCTTCGGCTGAGGTGCTGGAGCCTTGGCTGGCAGAAATTGGGAGCTCACTTGGTGAGGAAGCAGACTGGACCACCCCTTGGGAGCCTCGGTTCTCCCAGGTCGTTTTATGGTGACGCATCATATGTTGACGCAGGGCCGTGGTGCCAACATTTGGACCCTGGCCACGCTTCACCTTTTGCCTACATATCTTGCATGTGGCCATGTTACCCTCCTGCGGATGCCTCAGGAAAAACTGCCACACTGCCGAGTAGCTACTTTTCCCACCCCCTGGCCTCACTGATTCACTGCTGCTGTTGCCAACTCCAGGAACCCCTGCTCCACTACCTCCCGATAAGGTAGACTGCCGCACAGCAGGTGCTCTACCCCGGCCCCGGCCCCGGCCGGCTCCAGCCTTTGGAATTGTGCCCCCATGCTGACTGCTACCACCTTGCTGCCTCAGCTGCTGACTCCGGGGCAACCTGCGCCCCTCTTCTCCTGATGATGACGATGAAGCCCCTTCATCACCCGGCTCCCAAGTGCGATCGGCTTCATCGTCATCATCATCATCATCACCGAGTAGTGGCTGTACGTCACTGATGTTCGTGGATTCGTCAACAGTGTCTGGCGCAGGAGCTGGAACGCTCGCAGCACCCACGACACTGTCCACATCACTATTTGTCTGCCTAGCTAAAGAAGCCACCTCCATTTCTTGGCTGGGCAGTAGCTGCTGACTGTCCTCCTGTATCTGATCGTCCTCCTCACTAAAGAGTGGAGCTGAACCCAAAGCATAGGATACGTCGCAGGGGGAGGGAACGGCGTAGGACAGAGGCAATGGGAGGACAGGGACTGCTCTCGGGGCATGCCAACTCAGGGTTGTGTCAGAGGAACCTACCGACCCTAGACTGGGGGTCTCAGACGTAAGTTGTGATGATGTTATTGATGAGCGCGTCAACCAATCTACCACGGCAGATGCGTTACTGGTGGAGACCCGACCGCTAGCAGATACTGGCAGATTAGGTCTCTCAGCGTGACTCCTGCTGCTACTGGCCCCCAGTCTGATGCGAGCTCTGCCTGCGGAATCTTGGCCTCTGCCACTCCTCTTTTCACTTCCAGGCACTTGTCTGCCCGACATAGTCTAACTGGCGTGGGAGTAGGTGATATTTTAAGATCCCCCGGGCAGCGGTGGGTCTATATGAAACAGAATATAATGCACACCAAAAGTGAGCAGTAACACTCAGCCTCCAACAGGCCTGCTTAGTGTAAATAAGAGAGCTGCTTAGTGTAAATAAAGAGGGGTATGCTATGTTACAGAATGGGATGCCTCAACAGAAGTGCACCTGGCAGGCAGCAGTAAGCCTATGCCCAGCAAAAGTGTCTTATAATATAAATATAATAAGAGCAAATGCTTATATGGTCTTAAACAGAGGCTGCTGTAGTCACAGAATGGGATGCCCTGGGCAGGAATGGACCTGGCAGGGTCCAGTAGTGCTTTGCCCAGCAAAAGTGTCTTTATCAGGCCTAATTTCAAATATGATAAGAGCAAATGCTTATATGGTCTTAAACAGAGGCTGCTTTAGTCACAGAATGGGATGCCCTGGGCAGGAATGGACCTGGCAGGGTCCAGTAGTGCTTTGCCCAGCAAAAGTGTCTTTATCAGGCTAATTTCAAATATGATAAGAGCAAATGCTTATATGGTTTTAAACAGAGGCTGCTGAAGTCACAGAATGGGATGCCCTGGGCAGGAATGGACCTGGCAGGGTCCAGTAGTGCTTTGCCCAGCAAAAGTGTCTTTATCAGGCTAATTTCAAATATGATAAGAGCAAATGCTTATATGGTCTTAAACAGAGGCTGCTTTAGTCACAGAATGGGATGCCCTGGGCAGGAATGGACCTGGCAGGGTACAGTAGTGCTTTGCCCAGCAAAAGTGTCTTTATCAGGCCTAATTTCAAATATGATAAGAGCAAATGCTTATATGGTCTTAAACAGAGGCTGCTTTAGTCACAGAATGGGATGCCCTGGGCAGGAATGGACCTGGCAGGGTACAGTAGTGCTTTGCCCAGCAAAAGTGTCTTTATCAGGCCTAATTTCAAATATGATAAGAGCAAATGCTTATATGGTCTTAAACAGAGGCTGCTGTAGTCACAGAATGGGATGCCCCAACAGGAATCGACCTGGCAGGGTCCAGTAGTGCTTTGCCCAGCAAAAGTGTCTTTATCAGGCTAATTTCAAATATGATAAGAGCAAATGCTTATATGGTCTTAAACAGAGGCTGCTGTAGTCACAGAATGGGATGCCTCAACAGGAATCGACCTGGCAGGGTCCAGTAGTGCTTTGCCCAGCAAAAGTGTCTTTATCAAGCCTAATTTCAAATATGATAAGAGCAAATGCTTATATGGTCTTAAACAGAGGCTGCTTTAGTCACAGAATGGGATGCCCTGGGCAGGAATGGACCTGGCAGGGTCCAGTAGTGCTTTGCCCAGCAAAAGTGTCTTTATCAGGCTAATTTCAAATATGATAAGAGCAAATGCTTATATGGTCTTAAACAGAGGCTGCTTTAGTCACAGAATGGGATGCCCTGGGCAGGAATGGACCTGGCAGGGTCCAGTAGTGCTTTGCCCAGCAAAAGTGTCTTTATCAGGCTAATTTCAAATATGATAAGAGCAAATGCTTATATGGTCTTAAACAGAGGCTGCTTTAGTCACAGAATGGGATGCCCTGGGCAGGAATGGACCTGGCAGGGTCCAGTAGTGCTTTGCCCAGCAAAAGTGTCTTTATCAGGCTAATTTCAAATATGATAAGAGCAAATGCTTATATGGTCTTAAACAGAGGCTGCTTTAGTCACAGAATGGGATGCCCTGGGCAGGAATGGACCTGGCAGGGTCCAGTAGTGCTTTGCCCAGCAAAAGTGTCTTTATCAGGCTAATTTCAAATATGATAAGAGCAAATGCTTATATGGTCTTAAACAGAGGCTGCTTTAGTCACAGAATGGGATGCCCTGGGCAGGAATGGACCTGGCAGGGTCCAGTAGTGCTTTGCCCAGCAAAAGTGTCTTTATCAGGCCTAATTTCAAATATGATAAGAGCAAATGCTTATATGGTCTTAAACAGAGGCTGCTGTAGTCACAGAATGGGATGCCCCAACAGGAATCGACCTGGCAGGGTACAGTAGTGCTTTGCCCAGCAAAAGTGTCTTTATCAGGCTAATTTCAAATATGATAAGAGCAAATGCTTATATGGTCTTAAACAGAGGCTGCTGTAGTCACAGAATGGGATGCCCCAACAGGAATCGACCTGGCAGGGTCCAGTAGTGCTTTGCCCAGCAAAAGTGTCTTTATCAGGCCTAATTTCAAATATGATAAGAGCAAATGCTTATATGGTCTTAAACAGAGGCTGCTTTAGTCACAGAATGGGATGCCCTGGGCAGGAATGGACCTGGCAGGGTCCAGTAGTGCTTTGCCCAGCAAAAGTGTCTTTATCAGGCTAATTTCAAATATGATAAGAGCAAATGCTTATATGGTCTTAAACAGAGGCTGCTGTAGTCACAGAATGGGATGCCCTGGGCAGGAATGGACCTGGCAGGGTCCAGTAGTGCTTTGCCCAGCAAAAGTGTCTTTATCAGGCTAATTTCAAATATGATAAGAGCAAATGCTTATATGGTCTTAAACAGAGGCTGCTTTAGTCACAGAATGGGATGCCCTGGGCAGGAATGGACCTGGCAGGGTCCAGTAGTGCTTTGCCCAGCAAAAGTGTCTTTATCAGGCTAATTTCAAATATGATAAGAGCAAATGCTTATATGGTCTTAAACAGAGGCTGCTTTAGTCACAGAATGGGATGCCCTGGGCAGGAATGGACCTGGCAGGGTCCAGTAGTGCTTTGCCCAGCAAAAGTGTCTTTATCAGGCTAATTTCAAATATGATAAGAGCAAATGCTTATATGGTCTTAAACAGAGGCTGCTGAAGTCACAGAATGGGATGCCCTGGGCAGGAATGGATCTGGCAGGGTCCAGTAGTGCTTTGCCCAGCAAAAGTGTCTTTATCAGGCCTAATTTCAAATATGATAAGAGCAAATGCTTATATTGTCTTAAACAGAGGCTGCTTTAGTCACAGAATGGGATGCCCTGGGCAGGAATGGACCTGGCAGGGTACAGTAGTGCTTTGCCCAGCAAAAGTGTCTTTATCAGGCCTAATTTCAAATATGATAAGAGCAAATGCTTATATGGTCTTAAACAGAGGCTGCTGTAGTCACAGAATGGGATGCCCCAACAGGAATCGACCTGGCAGGGTCCAGTAGTGCTTTGCCCAGCAAAAGTGTCTTTATCAGGCTAATTTCAAATATGATAAGAGCAAATGCTTATATGGTCTTAAACAGAGGCTGCTGTAGTCACAGAATGGGATGCCCCAACAGGAATCGACCTGGCAGGGTCCAGTAGTGCTTTGCCCAGCAAAAGTGTCTTTATCAGGCCTAATTTCAAATATGATAAGAGCAAATGCTTATATGGTCTTAAACAGAGGCTGCTTTAGTCACAGAATGGGATGCCCCAACAGGAATCGACCTGGCAGGGTCCAGTAGTGCTTTGCCCAGCAAAAGTGTCTTTATCAGGCTAATTTCAAATATGATAAGAGCAAATGCTTATATGGTCTTAAACAGAGGCTGCTGTAGTCACAGAATGGGATGCCCTGGGCAGGAATGGACCTGGCAGGGTCCAGTAGTGCTTTGCCCAGCAAAAGTGTCTTTATCAGGCTAATTTCAAATATGATAAGAGCAAATGCTTATATGGTCTTAAACAGAGGCTGCTGTAGTCACAGAATGGGATGCCCTGGGCAGGAATGGACCTGGCAGGGTACAGTAGTGCTTTGCCCAGCAAAAGTGTCTTTATCAGGCCTAATTTCAAATATGATAAGAGCAAATGCTTATATGGTCTTAAACAGAGGCTGCTGTAGTCACAGAATGGGATGCCCCAACAGGAATCGACCTGGCAGGGTCCAGTAGTGCTTTGCCCAGCAAAAGTGTCTTTATCAGGCCTAATTTCAAATATGATAAGAGCAAATGCTTATATGGTCTTAAACAGAGGCTGCTGTAGTCACAGAATGGGATGCCCTGGGCAGGAATGGACCTGGCAGGGTCCAGTAGTGCTTTGCCCAGCAAAAGTGTCTTTATCAGGCTAATTTCAAATATGATAAGAGCAAATGCTAATATGGTCTTAAACAGAGGCTGCTGTAGTCACAGAATGGGATGCCCCAACAGGAATCGACCTGGCAGGGTCCAGTAGTGCTTTGCCCAGCAAAAGTGTCTTTATCAGGCCTAATTTCAAATATGATAAGAGCAAATGCTTATATGGTCTTAAACAGAGGCTGCTTTAGTCACAGAATGGGATGCCCCAACAGGAATCGACCTGGCAGGGTCCAGTAGTGCTTTGCCCAGCAAAAGTGTCTTTATCAGGCTAATTTCAAATATGATAAGAGCAAATGCTTATATGGTCTTAAACAGAGGCTGCTGTAGTCACAGAATGGGATGCCCTGGGCAGGAATGGACCTGGCAGGGTCCAGTAGTGCTTTGCCCAGCAAAAGTGTCTTTATCAGGCTAATTTCAAATATGATAAGAGCAAATGCTTATATGGTCTTAAACAGAGGCTGCTTTAGTCACAGAATGGGATGCCCTGGGCAGGAATGGACCTGGCAGGGTACAGTAGTGCTTTGCCCAGCAAAAGTGTCTTTATCAGGCCTAATTTCAAATATGATAAGAGCAAATGCTTATATGGTCTTAAACAGAGGCTGCTTTAGTCACAGAATGGGATGCCCCAACAGGAATCGACCTGGCAGGGTCCAGTAGTGCTTTGCCCAGCAAAAGTGTCTTTATCAGGCCTAATTTCAAATATGATAAGAGCAAATGCTTATATGGTCTTAAACAGAGGCTGCTTTAGTCACAGAATGGGATGCCCCAACAGGAATCAACCTGGCAGGGTCCAGTAGTGCTTTGCCCAGCAAAAGTGTCTTTATCAGGCTAATTTCAAATATGATAAGAGCAAATGCTTATATGGTCTTAAACAGAGGCTGCTGTAGTCACAGAATGGGATGCCCTGGGCAGGAATGGACCTGGCAGGGTCCAGTAGTGCTTTGCCCAGCAAAAGTGTCTTTATCAGGCTAATTTCAAATATGATAAGAGCAAATGCTTATATGGTCTTAAACAGAGGCTGCTTTAGTCACAGAATGGGATGCCCTGGGCAGGAATGGACCTGGCAGGGTCCAGTAGTGCTTTGCCCAGCAAAAGTGTCTTTATCAGGCTAATTTCAAATATGATAAGAGCAAATGCTTATATGGTCTTAAACAGAGGCTGCTTTAGTCACAGAATGGGATGCCCTGGGCAGGAATGGACCTGGCAGGGTACAGTAGTGCTTTGCCCAGCAAAAGTGTCTTTATCAGGCCTAATTTCAAATATGATAAGAGCAAATGCTTATATGGTCTTAAACAGAGGCTGCTTTAGTCACAGAATGGGATGCCCCAACAGGAATCGACCTGGCAGGGTCCAGTAGTGCTTTGCCCAGCAAAAGTGTCTTTATCAGGCCTAATTTCAAATATGATAAGAGCAAATGCTTATATGGTCTTAAACAGAGGCTGCTTTAGTCACAGAATGGGATGCCCCAACAGGAATCGACCTGGCAGGGTCCAGTAGTGCTTTGCCCAGCAAAAGTGTCTTTATCAGGCTAATTTCAAATATGATAAGAGCAAATGCTTATATGGTCTTAAACAGAGGCTGCTGTAGTCACAGAATGGGATGCCCTGGGCAGGAATGGACCTGGCAGGGTCCAGTAGTGCTTTGCCCAGCAAAAGTGTCTTTATCAGGCTAATTTCAAATATGATAAGAGCAAATGCTTATATGGTCTTAAACAGAGGCTGCTTTAGTCACAGAATGGGATGCCCTGGGCAGGAATGGACCTGGCAGGGTCCAGTAGTGCTTTGCCCAGCAAAAGTGTCTTTATCAGGCTAATTTCAAATATGATAAGAGCAAATGCTTATATGGTCTTAAACAGAGGCTGCTTTAGTCACAGAATGGGATGCCCTGGGCAGGAATGGACCTGGCAGGGTCCAGTAGTGCTTTGCCCAGCAAAAGTGTCTTTATCAGGCTAATTTCAAATATGATAAGAGCAAATGCTTATATGGTCTTAAACAGAGGCTGCTTTAGTCACAGAATGGGATGCCCTGGGCAGGAATGGACCTGGCAGGGTCCAGTAGTGCTTTGCCCAGCAAAAGTGTCTTTATCAGGCTAATTTCAAATATGATAAGAGCAAATGCTTATATGGTCTTAAACAGAGGCTGCTTTAGTCACAGAATGGGATGCCCTGGGCAGGAATGGACCTGGCAGGGTCCAGTAGTGCTTTGCCCAGCAAAAGTGTCTTTATCAGGCTAATTTCAAATATGATAAGAGCAAATGCTTATATGGTCTTAAACAGAGGCTGCTTTAGTCACAGAATGGGATGCCCTGGGCAGGAATGGACCTGGCAGGGTCCAGTAGTGCTTTGCCCAGCAAAAGTGTCTTTATCAGGCTAATTTCAAATATGATAAGAGCAAATGCTTATATGGTCTTAAACAGAGGCTGCTTTAGTCACAGAATGGGATGCCCTGGGCAGGAATGGACCTGGCAGGGTCCAGTAGTGCTTTGCCCAGCAAAAGTGTCTTTATCAGGCTAATTTCAAATATGATAAGAGCAAATGCTTATATGGTCTTAAACAGAGGCTGCTTTAGTCACAGAATGGGATGCCCTGGGCAGGAATGGACCTGGCAGGGTACAGTAGTGCTTTGCCCAGCAAAAGTGTCTTTATCAGGCCTAATTTCAAATATGATAAGAGCAAATGCTTATATGGTCTTAAACAGAGGCTGCTTTAGTCACAGAATGGGATGCCCCAACAGGAATCGACCTGGCAGGGTCCAGTAGTGCTTTGCCCAGCAAAAGTGTCTTTATCAGGCCTAATTTCAAATATGATAAGAGCAAATGCTTATATGGTCTTAAACAGAGGCTGCTTTAGTCACAGAATGGGATGCCCTGGGCAGGAATGGACCTGGCAGGGTACAGTAGTGCTTTGCCCAGCAAAAGTGTCTTTATCAGGCTAATTTCAAATATGATAAGAGCAAATGCTTATATGGTCTTAAACAGAGGCTGCTTTAGTCACAGAATGGGATGCCCTGGGCAGGAATGGACCTGGCAGGGTCCAGTAGTGCTTTGCCCAGCAAAAGTGTCTTTATCAGGCTAATTTCAAATATGATAAGAGCAAATGCTTATATGGTCTTAAACAGAGGCTGCTTTAGTCACAGAATGGGATGCCTCACAGCAGACTTAAGATCAGTTCAGTATATATGCACAGTTAGTTACTATAAGCAGCCTGAAAACGCTAACAAAGGCTGGATGAAAAAAAAAAAATCTCCCTGTCACAGCCTCCGTTTTTCCTACCTTTCCCTGGCTTTCTGTCTGTCTCCTGTCTGTCTCCTGCCTGTCTCCTGCCTGTCTCCAGCCTGTCCCTGTCTGTCCCTGCCTGTCTAACTGCCTCAGCTACACAGCGTTCTGTCTGTCACGAATGCAATAGAGAAATGAGGAAAAGCAAGATGGCCGCCGTTAAATACCGCTGTGTGACGTCACCGGGCTTGCTGGCTGCTGATAGGCTGCATGTGACTGCCCCAGCTTGCACTGGCGCGGGATAGATGTCCAGACATGTCCCGTCCGCCATCTTAGAATGCCTGTAAATGTAAATGAATGGATGTTAAAGGAAAACTTCGAGTGATCGAATCGCGGGGAAATTCGGATTCGATCCGAATCGAATTTTTCCTGAAATTCGGATCGAATCCGGGTTCGTCCGGATCGATTCGCTCATCCCTAGTTGAGATTAATCCCAAATGGGAAGAATTTATGTTGCAGTGTATGCTGCCATGCTGCCATTTATTATATGCTGAATGAAAGCAATTTTATGTTGGAATTTCCTTTCAATAAGCCGTGTATTACTTTGTTCTGTGGTTTCCAGAGTTTGTGACTGATGTTAGCAACACTGATCCTGACAATCCTGACAATTTATAAATATATATAATAAACAGTAATTATAGTTAGAGATGAGCGAACTTTTGAAAAATTCGATTCGACTGATTCGCCGAATTTTCCGTCAAAAATCGATTCGACCCGAATTTATTTGCGACGAATCGCTATTAAAAACGGCTATTTCTGAGCTTCCTAGTGCCTCAATAGGGATGTAAACCATTCTGCCTTGCTGTAACACGCACAGGATGCGTGCTGGGTTAGTGAAATAATATTGTAAATAATTAGAACATGCAGATCAGAGGCATCGCTAATAGAATTGCAGAGCAGCACAATTGCAGAGAGTTGAAGTGCCATCACTATGAGGGGCCCCTATAGTGCCTGAAAAACACACCCTGGAGCTGGCAGCAGCAGGAGCCCAAAAATTAGCTGAATCACACCCTGGAGTTGCAAGCAGCAGCAGCAGGAGCCCAAACATTGCTTTAAAGAGACACTGGATTTGGCTGCAGGAGCCCAAAAATTGGATGAATCACACCCTGGAGTTGCAAGCAGCAGCAGCAGCAGGAGCAGCAGCAGCAGGAGCAGGAGCCCAAACATTACTTTAAAGAGACACTGGATTTGGCCGCAGGAGCCCAAAAATTGGATGAATCACACCCTGGAGTTGCAAGCAGCAGCAGCAGGAGCCCAAACATTGCTTTAAAGAGACACTGGAGTTGTCTGCAGGAGCCCAAAAATTGGATGAATCACACCCTGGAGTTGCAAGCAGCAGCAGCAGCAGGTGCAGGAGCCCAAACATTGCTTTAAAGAGACACTGGAGTTGGCTGCAGGAGCCCAAAAATTGGATGAATCACACCCTGGAGTTGCAAGCAGCAGCAGCAGCAGGAGCAGCAGCGGCAGGAGCAGGAGCTCAAACATTGCTTTAAAGAGACACTGGATTTGGCTGCAGGAGCCCAAAAATTGGATGAATCACACCCTGGAGTTGCAAACAGCAGCAGCAGCAGGAGCAGGAGCCCAGACATTACTTTAAAGAGACACTGGATTTGGCCGCAGGAGCCCAAAAATTGGATGAATCACACCCTGGAGTTGCAAGCAGCAGCAGCAGCAGCAGCAGCAGGAGCCCAAACATTGCTTTAACCCTTTGGTTGCCAAGCCCGTAACACCTACGTGCTGGCTTGGCTGGGCGTTAAGTGCCAAGCACGTAGGTGCTACGGGCTTGACATTCACTCACCTCCTGATGATCGCTGCTTGAGATCTGCCCGGATACCGCCTTCACGTTGTAGCAGGGTCATGGGGGGGTCACCTGGAGGTGACCCTGAGCTCACCCCGGCAACAGGATCGTCGCTGGAGCCAATCAGAGGAGGGCGCACGGCTGCTGTCATCAGCCGGCGCCTCCTCTATATAAACTTCTGGCGGTCTTCTCTTCTCCTGTTTCTTGTTGGCTTGGAGGTAAGTGGCTGTGTGTGCGTGTGTCTGGGGGTGTGAGGGAGTGTGTGGGATCGGGGTTTTTTTTTGGGGGGGGGGACCAAATGGATCGCCACCCGCCGCCCGCCGATCGCCACCCGCCGATCGCCACCCGCCGCCGATCGCCGCCGATCGCCACCCGCCGATCGGCGGGTGGCGGGCGGCGATCGGGCGGCGGGTGGCGATCGGCGGGTGGCGATCGGTGCTGCCCACCTGACGCCCACCTACCTGCTAGCCGCCACCCGCCGATCGCCACCCGCCGATCGCCACCCGCCGCCGATCGCCACCCGCCGCCGATCGCCGCCGATCGCCACCCGCCGATCGGCGGGTGGCGGGCGGCGATCGGGCGGCGGGTGGCGATCGGCTGGTGGCGATCGGCGGGCGGCGGCTAGCAGGTAGGTGGGCGTCAGGTGGGCAGCAGCTGTAGCTGGAGCATGGATCCAGGAGTGGCTGTGTGTGCGTGTGTCTGGGGGTGTGAGGGAGTGTGTGAGGGAGTGTGTGGGGGAGTGTGTGGGGGAGTGTGTGGGATCGGGGTTTTTTTGGGGGGGGGGGACCTAATGGATCGCCGCCCGCCGATCGCCACCCGCCGATCGCCACCCGCCGCCGATCGCCGCCGATCCCCACCCGCCGATCGGCGGGTGGCGGGCGGCGATCGGGCGGCGGGTGGCGATCGGCGGCGGGTGGCGATCGGCGGGTGGCGATCGGCGGGCGGCGGCTAGCAGGTAGGTGGGCGTCAGGTGGGCAGCAGCTGTAGCTGGAGCGGCAGAAGAGCATGGATCCAGGAGTGGCTGTGTGTGCGTGTGTCTGGGGGTGTGAGGGAGTGTGTGAGGGAGTGTGTGAGGGAGTGTGTGAGGGAGTGTGTGAGGGAGTGTGTGGGGGAGTGTGTGGGATCGGGGTTTTTTTTGGGGGGGGGGACCTAATGGATCGCCACCTGCCGCCCGCCGATCGCCACCCGCCGATCGCCACCCGCCGCCGATCGCCACCCGCCGATCGGCGGGTGGCGGGCGGCGATCGGGCGGCGGGTGGCGATCGGCGGCGGGTGGGGATCGGCGGGTGGCGATCGGCGGGCGGCGGCTAGCAGGTAGGTGGGCGTCAGGTGGGCAGCAGCTGTAGCTGGAGCGGCAGAAGAGCATGGATCCAGAAGTGGCTGTGTGTGCGTGTGTGAGGGAGTGTGTGAGGGAGTGTGTGAGGGAGTGTGTGAGGGAGTGTGTGAGGGAGTGTGTGAGGGAGTGTGTGAGGGAGTGTGTGAGGGAGTGTGTGAGGGAGTGTGTGGGGGAGTGTGTGGGATCGGGGTTTTTTTTGGGGGGGGGGACCTAATGGATCGCCACCTGCCGCCCGCCGATCGCCACCCGCCGATCGCCACCCGCCGCCGATCGCCACCCGCCGATCGGCGGGTGGCGGGCGGCGATCGGGCGGCGGGTGGCGATCGGCGGCGGGTGGCGATCGGCGGGCGGCGGCTAGCAGGTAGGTGGGCGTCAGGTGGGCAGCAGCTGTAGCTGGAGCGGCAGAAGAGCATGGATCCAGGAGTGGCTGTGTGTGCGTGTGTGAGGGAGTGTGTGAGGGAGTGTGTGAGGGAGTGTGTGAGGGAGTGTGTGAGGGAGTGTGTGGGGGAGTGTGTGGGGGAGTGTGTGGGGGAGTGTGTGGGGGAGTGTGTGGGATCGGGGTTTTTTTTGGGGGGGGGGACCTAATGGATCGCCACCTGCCGCCCGCCGATCGCCACCCGCCGATCGCCACCCGCCGCCGATCGCCGCCGATCGCCACCCGCCGATCGGCGGGTGGCGGGCGGCGATCGGGCGGCGGGTGGCGATCGGCGGCGGGTGGCGATCGGTGGGCGGCGGCTAGCAGGTAGGTGGGCGTCAGGTGGGCAGCAGCTGTAGCTGGAGCGGCAGAAGAGCATGGACCCGTCAGGAACATGCCGCCCGCCGATCGCCACCCGCCGCCGATCGCCACCCACCGATCGGCGGGTGGCGGGCGGCGATCGGGCGGCGGGTGGCGATCGGCGGGCGGCGATTGGCGGGTGGTACTGTGTGGGACCGGCTGATGGTGGAGAAGAACTGGGGGTCCCGGGGCTTCCTGATGCCGGTCACAGCCGCCAACGAGACGGTAAGAGAAAGGGGTGGGGTGCACCCCACACCCCAATATCCTAATGGAGGCAGGGTCAGGGGGAGGTCACTGTGTGCTGTGTGGGGGATCAGGTAGTTATTATCAGGCATTTAGTTCACCCACACTCCCTAATCTTAACTTTTTCCTTTTTTCCTTAGGTGTTTTGGATTTTGGTGAATTGTTGGCCCCTTCCTTCTTTGGAGACGTTGGCCCCTTCTCTGCTTAGCTGGGATCCCGTGACCTGCTGCTCCTGACTCCACCACTTCTCATCGGGTTGTAACTTTTATTTCTATTTTTGTCTGTTTTTTTGCTTTGTTTTATTGTATTGTATTTTTTGTCTGTTTTTTTGCTTTGTTTTATTGTATTGTATTTTTTTGTAATTTGTCTTTAGTTGTAGCCTTTAGTTGTAGCCTTTAGTTGTAGCCTTTAGTTGTAGCCTTTAGTTGTAGCCTTTAGTTGTAGCCTTTAGTTGTAGCCTTTAGTTGTAGCCTTTAGTAGTAGCCTTTAGTTGTAGCCTTTAGTTTAATTTTTTTTAGATTTTTTCTTGCATTGGGGTATGGCTGGTAAGCGGTACACTGCACAGGAAGCTGCGGCTTACCTGATGGCGTCTGACTCGGAAGATTTTAGTGAGTCAGGGTCCGAGTTCTTCCCATCAGATAGCGAGTCAGACAGTGTATACTCTACTGAGGACACACAGCCGCGCAGTGCTGCCAGTAGTAGCCACCTTAGAAGGGATAGTACCGCACAAAGTGAGGCCACGCTTCAGGCGAGTGTAGTGCAGGGTGAGGCATCGAGTGCTGCAGCTGGTGAAGGAGCGTCTGCGTGGAGGCCTCCTAATAATTTTTCCCCCGAAATTCCCCCTTTTGATTCGGTCCCCGGGGTCAATGTAGACACCACAAATTTTGGTGTCATTGACTTTTTCAAATTGTTCCTCACAGAAGCCATCCTAATGGATATGGTCTTCTTTACCAATCTGTATGCCGAGCAGGTCTTAGCGCAAAACCCCCAGCAGAGGCACGCCCGAGCTCAGGCATGGCATCCCACAAATTTGAGTGAGATAAAGAAATTTTGGGGGCTCACTCTAGCAATGGGTATCCTAAAAAAATTTAGTATTTCGTCCTACTGGGATACCCAAACCATATTGGCAACTCCATTATTTCCGGCCGTAATGTCCAGAAACCGCTACCAAATTTTACTGCGGTTTCTGCATTTTAACGACAATTCCACTGCTATTCCCCGTGGTGAGCCCGGTCACGACAGGCTGCATAAATTACGGCCCCTGCTCAACAGCCTGTCAGATCGCTTCGCAGTAGTGTACACCCCCGGCCAAAAATTATCAATTGACGAGTCACTACTGCTTTTCAAAGGGCGCATTGTTTTTCGGCAATATATCCCTAGCAAGCGTGCCCGCTACGGGATTAAATTTTACCAATTATGCGATAGTGTGACCGGCTACATCAAATATTTTCGAATCTATGAGGGAAAGGACACCTATCTGGACCCCCCTGGTTGTCCCCCTGATTTGTCAATAAGTGGAAAGATCGTTTGGGACCTCATGACTCCATTGTTGGGTAAAGGTTACCACTTATATGTGGACAACTTCTATACCAGCATCCCCTTATTTCGCGCCCTTTATTGGTTGGATACCCCGGCCTGCGGCACCATCAACCGTAAACGCAAAGGGTTGCCCAGGCCACTACTTGAAAAAAAATTAAAAAGGGGGGAGTCTTATGCTCTAAGAAGCGATGAGGTCCTGGCCATGAAATACATGGGCAAAAAACATGTATTCCTTCTGACAACACTCCACGATGAGTCAGTTGTGAATGTAAGGTAACGTGGTCCCCGAGCCCCTTCCCAAAAGCCACGTTGCATAACCGATTATAATAAATTCATGGGTGGCGTTGATAAAACGGACCAAATATTAACTTATTACAACGCCACCCGAAAAACTCGAGCCTGGTACACTAAAGTTGCCATTCATTTGGTCCAAATGGCAACTTACAACAGCTTTGTTGCCTTCAAGGCAGCAGTGCCAGGCTCCAATTTATCGTACATAAAATACCAGCAGCAGTTACTCCCTGCTTTGTTGTTTGGGGATACTGCGGAAGCACCAGATCTGGCTAGCAATGACAACCAGGCCAGATTAGTAGGGAAGCACTTTATAAAGTTGCTTCCCGAAGTTGGTAGAAAGCGGTATCCCCAGAGAGCTTGTAGGGTTTGTAGGAAGCGTGGCATTAGAAGAGATGTGCGGTATTATTGCCCGACCTGTCCCAGCCAACCCGGGTTATGCCTCGAAGATTGTTTTGAGGTATACCATACTCAACTAAATTATTGAGCAATGCATTTTTTTTTTGGTAGGTAGGCCCCTTTTAGGAATTAGGTATCTTGTGTTCCCATTATATTATTTTCTTTTTGTTTGTTTTTGCTGTTCCGATGGGAAATGGTGGAGCAGGAGCAGCTGGTTACTTATGGCATGTGATGATAAAATGTGACCAATTTCAGGTTCTTGATTCCTGATATTGGTCATTGATCACTGCACTGATCTTATAATGGGATTCCTCAGCTATATCCTATAATATGATGTTACGGCTGCAGTAAAGAGTATACAATCAATATAGTCTGAAGAAATGACCCGCTGCAAACAAGCCCAGTAGGCTTCGAAAGCTTGAGGTATGTACTTTCCAAAAATATATAGTTTGTGGGGGGTATTGCTAATGTAAAGGGTTGTAAATTTTGAGAACTGCAAGGTGCGCACTTTGTGTGCGCCGCTGATTTTTGCAAGTAAAATTACCCTCAAACGCATGCTGGACTTTGGGGTGTTTGGCAACTCTACCCTTCAAAGTACCTATGCATGTGGGGTATTGTTTTTTTCAGCAGACCTTGTGCTTTCAGATTTACAGCGTTGGTTCTTGCTTGCTTATTGTTTTTATAGGAAAAAATGTTTTGCAATCTGCTTTTTGCTTATTTTTTTAGGGTAAACCTTTGAAAGATGAGATTCTGCCAATCAAGAGAGTCCCAAGAAATGATGCCCTGCAAACAAGCCCAGTAGGCTTCGAAAGCTTGAGGTATGTACTTTCCAAAAATATATAGTTTGTGGGGGGTATTGCTAATGTAAAGGGTTGTAAATTTGGAGAAACTGCAAGGTGCGCACTTTGTGTGCGGCGCTGATTTTTTCAAGTACAATTACCCTCAAACGCATGCTGGACTTTGTGGTGTTTGGCAACTCTACACTTCAAAGTACCTATGCATGTGGGGTATTGTTTTGTTCAGCAGCCGTTGTGCTTTCAGATTTACTGCGTTACTTCTTGCTTGCTTATTGTTTTTATAGGAAAAAATGTTTTTCAATCTGCTTTTTGCTTATTTTTTTAGCGAAATCCTTTGGAACCAGAGATTCTGCCAATCAATATATTCTGAAGGAAGTCCCAGACGTCAACAAGCCCAGTAGCCTTAGAAACCTTGAGGTATGTACTTTCCAAAAATATATAGTTTGTGGGGGGTATTTCAAATGTAAAGGGTTGTAAATTTGAAGAAACTGCAAGGTGCGCACTTTGTGTGCGGCGCTGATTTTTTCAAGTACAATTACCCTCAAACGCATGCTGGGCTTTGTGGTGCTTGGCAACTCTACACTTCAAAGTACCTATGCATGTGGGGTATTATTTTGTTCAGCAGATGTTGTGCTTTCAGATTTACTGCGTTACTTCTTGCTTGCTTATTGTTTTTATAGGAAAATATGGTTTTGAATCTGCTTTTTGCTTTTTTTTTTAGGGAAATCCTTTGGAACCAGAGATTCTGCCAATCAATATATTCTGAAGGAAGTCCCAGACGTCAACAAGCCCAGTAGCCTTAGAAACCTTGAGGTATGTACTTTCCAAAAATATATAGTTTGGGGGGGGTATTTCAAATGTAAAGGGTTGTAAATTTGGAGAAACTGCAAGGTGCGCACTTTGTGTGCGGCGCTGATTTTTTCAAGTACAATTACCCTCAAACGCATGCTGGACTTTGTGGTGTTTGGCAACTCTACACTTCAAAGTACCTATGCATGTGGGGTATTGTTTTGTTCAGCAGCCGTTGTGCTTTCAGATTTACTGCGTTACTTCTTGCTTGCTTATTGTTTTTATAGGAAAAAATGTTTTTCAATCTGCTTTTTGCTTATTTTTTTAGCGAAATCCTTTGGAACCAGAGATTCTGCCAATCAATATATTCTGAAGGAAGTCCCAGACGTCAACAAGCCCAGTAGGCTTAGAAAACTTGAGGTATGTACTTTCCAAAAATATATAGTTTGTGGGGGGTATTTCAAATGTAAAGGGTTGTAAATTTGGAGAAACTGCAAGGTGCGCACTTTGTGTGCGCCGCTGATTTTTTCAAGTAAAATTACCCTCAAACGCATGCTGGACTTTGGGGTGTTTGGCAACTCTACACTTCAAAGTACCTATGCATGTGGGGTATTATTTTGTTCAGCAGATGTTGTGCTTTCAGATTTACTGCGTTACTTCTTGCTTGCTTATTGTTTTTATAGGAAAATATGGTTTTGAATCTGCTTTTTGCTTTTTTTTTTAGGGAAATCCTTTGGAACCAGAGATTCTGCCAATCAATAGAGTTCAAACCAATGGACCCACGCCAACAAGCCTAGTATGCTTAGAAACCTTGAGGTGTGCACTTTCCAAAAATATATAGTTTGTGGGGGGTATTTCAAATGTAAAGGGTTGTATTTTTTGAAAAACTGCGAGGAGCGCAAAGTATTTGTATTTTATCTGAAAATCTCCTCTAGCGCTCTTTGCAGTTTCTGGGGTCTCCTGGGCAGGAAAGGGTGTCTACTAATACATGTGTGGTACCGTTGTAACCGGGAGAAATGGGGCTTTTACTCTCAATATGTTTTTATTGAAAAACCTTTATTTTCGATTAAAAAAAACCACTGCAAAATGTAAAAACGTGTGTATTTTTTATTTTCTTTCACATATTTTGCCCAAAATAATTATGATAAAACTACAAAATTGATAAACAAGAGATAGAATGTTAAAGCCCAGATTCTGCTGAAAAAAACAATATGTAATTTTTATGGGAAGTCCCAGAAAATCCCTTCAAAAATTACAGTTGAACATGGGGAGCGCAAAATAGTGAAAAATGCTCTGGCAACAGGGAGTGGGAAATGCTGCAGGTAGGCTGGCACTTAAAGGGTTAAAGAGACACTGGAGTTGGCTGCAAGAGCCCAAAAATTGGATGAATCACACCCTGGAGTTGGCAATATGCTGTGGTCACTCACACCTGCCCCTCTTTGGTGCCGGTCTCCCGTTGATGATATCACCAGTGCAAAATGTCTACGCCAGTCCCTGCGTGGGTAACAGAGCCGCCAGCCCCACAGGACACCTCTTTAGCCGTAAGCCAGATATGAAATTGAGGCACACAACAGGGATAACAAGTGGGGCTACATGGCTGACTGTTACGAAAAAGAAATTAATAATAATTAACACTAGGTTAATTAACCATACCACTCTGGTATAGCTGTTCAGTGTATCCATATTCACAAGATTTGAATCTTATGGATCAAATGAAACATTAATACTATTGTACTAACTTGTATTATATATATATTGTAGACATGCAGCCGGACAAGTTCTGTAGGCAGTACATATCTCTCCCAGAATGTTTGTTGGGTCAGAATCCAGGAAGTTATATGGCTACAGTGCTTTAGAGTGCAGAATCTATGTTGATTATGTTTTTACTGGTCTGGATTTTTAAGGAATGGATGGTATGGTTAGTAGTGGGCTCACAGAAGATTAGCATTGAAAAACAGTCTGTGGGAAAATGTGTGATCTGACAGAGCCTGTCTCAGGAGTCAAGACTGTGAATGGGAGACTTGGGCCTGTATGTCCCCTGAAAATGGACTTGCTCTTGCTATACTTTGGACTTGCTTTACAGTGGACTTACTATAACTGGTGAAAAAAATCTTTTATGTTGAGATTAATCCCAAATGGGAAGAATTTATGTTGCAGTGTATGCTGCCATTTATTATATGCTGAATGAAAGCAATTTTATGTTGGAATTTCCTTTCAATAAACCGTGTATTACTTTGTTCTGTGGTTCCAGAGTTTGTGACTGATGTTAGCAACACTGATCCTGACAATCCTGACAATTTATAAATATATATAATAAACAGTAATTATAGTTAGAGATGAGCGAACATTTGAAAAATTCGATTCGACTGATTCGCCGAATTTTCCGTCAAAAATCGTTTCGACCCGAATTTATTTGCGACGAATCGCTATTAAAAATGGCTATTTCTGAGCCTCCTAGAGCCTCAATAGGGTTGTAAACCATTCTGCCTTGCTGTAACACGCACAGGATGCGTGCTGGGTTAGTGAAATAATATTGTAAATAATTAGAACATGCAGATCAGAGGCATCGCTAATAGAATCGCAGAGCAGCACAATTGCAGAGAGTTGAAGTGCCATCACTATGAGGGGCCCCTATAGTGCCTGAAAAACACACCCTGGAGCTGGCAGCAGCAGGAGCCCAAAAATTAGCTGAATCACACCCTGGAGTTGCAAGCAGCAGCAGCAGGAGCCCAAACATTGCTTTAAAGAGACACTGGATTTGGCTGCAGGAGCCCAAAAATTGGATGAATCACACCCTGGAGTTGCAAGCAGCAGCAGCAGCAGGTGCAGGAGCCCAAACATTGCTTTAAAGAGACACTGGAGTTGGCTGCAGGAGCCCAAAAATTGGATGAATCCCACCCTGGAGTTGCAAGCAGCAGCAGCGGCAGGAGCAGGAGCCCAAATATTGCTTTAAAGAGACACTGGATTTGGCTGCAGGAGCCCAAAAATTGGATGAATCACACCCTGGAGTTGCAAACAGCAGCAGCAGCAGGAGCAGCAGCAGCAGGAGCAGGAGCCCAGACATTACTTTAAAGAGACACTGGATTTGGCCGCAGGAGCCCAAAAATTGGATGAATCACACCCTGGAGTTGCAAGCAGCAGCAGCAGCAGCAGCAGCAGCAGGAGCCCAAACATTGCTTTAAAGAGACACTGGAGTTGGCTGCAAGAGCCCAAAAATTGGATGAATCACACCCTGGAGTTGCAAACAGCAGCAGGAGCAGCAGGAGCCCAAACATTGCTTTAAAGAGACACTGGAGTTGGCTGCAGGAGCCCAAAAATTGGATGAATCACACCCTGGAGTTGCAAGCAGCAGCAGCAGCAGGTGCAGGAGCCCAAACATTGCTTTAAAGAGACACTGGAGTTGGCTGCAGGAGCCCAAAAATTGGATGAATCACACCCTGGAGTTGCAAGCAGCAGCAGCAGGAGCAGCAGCGGCAGGAGCAGGAGCCCAAATATTGCTTTAAAGAGACACTGGAGTTGGCTGCAGGAGCCCAAAAATTGGATGAATCACACCCTGGAGTTGCAAGCAGCAGCAGCAGGAGCAGCAGCAGCAGGAGCAGGAGCCCAAACATTACTTTAAAGAGACACTGGAGTTGGCTGCAGGAGCCCCAAAATTGGATGAATCACACCCTGGAGTTGCAAGCAGCAGCAGGAGCAGCAGCAGCAGGAGCCCAAACATTACTTTAAAGAGACACTGGAGTTGGCTGCAGGAGCCCCAAAATTGGATGAATCACACCCTGGAGTTGCAAGCAGCAGCAGCAGGAGCAGCAGGAGCCCAAACATTGCTTTAAAGAGACACTGGAGTTGGCTGCAGGAGCCCAAAAATTGGATGAATCACACCCTGGAGTTGCAAGCAGAAGGAGCAGCAGCAGCAGGAGCCCAAACATTGCTTTAAAGAGACACTGGAGTTGGCTGCAGAAGCCCAAAAATTGGATGAATTACACCCTGGAGTTGCAAGCAGCAGCAGGAGCAGGAGCCCAAACATTGCTTTAAAGAGACACTGGAGTTGGCTGCAGGAGCCCAAAAATTGGATGAATCACACCCTGGAGTTGCAAGCAGCAGCAGGAGCAGCAGCAGCAGGAGCCCAAACATTACTTTAAAGAGACACTGGAGTTGGCTGCATGATCCCCAAAATTGGATGAATCACACCCTGGAGTTGCAAGCAGCAGCAGCAGCAGGAGCAGCAGCAGCAGGAGCAGGAGCCCAAACATTGCTTTAAAGAGACACTGGAGTTGGCTGCAGGAGCCCCAAAATTGGATGAATCACACCCTGGAGTTGCAAGCAGGAGCAGCAGCAGCAGGAGCAGCAGTAGCGGGAGCAGGAGCCCAAACATTACTTTGATGTTTGATTGACACAGCCTGGAGTTGGCAGCAGCAGCAGGAACCCAGACATTGGCTGGAAGGCACCCTGAAGTTGGCAGCAGCAGGAGCACAAACATGAGCTGGAAGGCACACCTTGGAGTTGGCAGCAGCATAAGCAGGAGCCCAAACATTGCTTGAAAGACACCCTGGAGATGGCAGCAGCAGCAGGAGGCCAAAAATTGGCTGAAAGGCACACCCTGAAGTTGGCATCAGCAGAAGGCCAAAAATTGGTCTAAAGACATAAATATGTTTTGCACCATTTGGAAAGTGTAAAACGTGGCACCATGCTGAATCTAGTCGCATGCATCAGCCATTGGTGGGTGGAAATCCTGGCTGATCCATCCCTGATTCATTTTCACAAAGGTGAGTCTCTTCACATTTTTAGTTGACAGACGAGTTCTCCTCGCCGTAACTATGGTCCCCGCCGCACTAAACACCCGCTCAGATGGCACGCTACTTGCTGGGCAGGACAGCTTTTCCAGAGCAAACTCTGCTAGTTGCGGCCACAAGCCAAGTTTGGCTGCCCAGAAGTCCAGCGGATCCTCAAGGTGTGTTGGCATGGTCATGTCAGGGTATGACATGACCTGCTGGTTCAGGTCCTGCTCCAGGTCTTCCTGATGCTCATGAGTAGACTCACTATGCGGGTGTAGAAAGCTACTCATTAGCGACTGAAGAATGAGGCTGCTGCTGATGGAGCTACTACTGCTGCTCCTGCCAACCCCCCCAGCAGCCATGACAGTGGAAGGTGAGCGCAGAGGTCCCCCCGAGTCAGACCTGCGAGAGTATGGACCATGGCGCAGATAGGCATCGACCAACTGACTACGCAGAATGTCTTTGTAGTAGTTCAGTTTGTCCTCCCTCTCGGCGGGTTTAAAAAATGCCCCCATTTTGTGCCGGAAGCAAGGGTCCAATAAGGTGGACAGCCAGAAGTCATCCCGCCGACAAATGGAAACAATTCTGGGGTCACTACACAAGCACGTGAGCATGCTTCCTGCCATTTGCGCAAGTCACTCGGAGGGACTACCTGTCTCCATCTCCACTGCATACTGCCACGGTGTGTCCGGGTCCTCTGTCTCGCCTTCCTCAAAACCCTCTAGCTCCTCTGGCTGCTCCTGCTCCTCCTCTCCTGTCCGCTGACTAGATAAACCAGCCATTTCACCAAGCCTAAACTGTTCTTCACTGTGCCCCTCCTCCTCCTCTTCCTCCTCCTCCTCCTCCAGTTCAGCTCCAACGGGGTTCATATGGCCGTAAGATGTAGAGGCCATGTCTCCAGTGCCCTGACCAGCCATGGTTTCCAACATGTGCTGTAGTACATGAAGCAGTGGAATCACGTAGTTCATCCCGTAATCCTGCCGACAAATAAAGTGGCTTCCTCAAAGGGCCTGAGCAAACGGCAGGTGTCACATATGAGCTGCCACTGGTTGACATTGAAGTTACACAGGGGAGTCCCTCTATCCGCTTGGATCATCAGGAAATCCGTGATGGCTTTTCTCTGTTCATATAATCTGTCCAACATGTGAAGGGTGGAATTCCAATGGATGGAAACATTGCAAATCATACTATGTTGGGGGCTACCGTTCTGACGCTGTAGCTCAAGAAGGGTGTGTTTGGCGGTGTATGAGTGGCTGAAGTGCATGCAAAGTTTCCTTGAAGTTGTTAGGATGTCTTGCAGATGGGGGGAACACTTCAGAAACCGCTTAACAACCAGATTGAAGACCTGAGCCATGCAGGGGGCATGGGTCAGGCTTCCTTGGCGCAGCGCAGACAAATGGCTTGATGCAGAGCCTCCCCGTTCAGCTATCCCGTGCGTTTTCTCGTTGGTTTTGGCCTGTGATCGGGTCAGGAAAGGGTGCTACATTGGTTTTAGTGTGCGTTTATGCGCTCAGGTGTGCGCTCAGCCGCCTTTCCGATTGTCGGCTTGCACGAGGCTGTTTCCCGGGAAAACGGACGCCTCGTTCATTGGTCCGTTTTTTTCAGTGATGCAGAGCCTTGATTTCCGATTGAAATCACCCTAATAAAACGGGGCCGCCGAGCCTTCACTTACGGGCAGTCTGACCAGCCGTATTTGAGCTCCGTGTCATCATCATGCATTCATCTGTGGGAGCGCATCAAAGGCGCCAGCTCCGCGGTCTGGTACTTATGAGCATGGCAGAACCAAGGCTGCACTGAACGCCTTTGGACATCGATTGCATGAGTGATGTTGACCTATTCGAGCTCACCCGCCTTAACCATGTATCTCTCCATGCCTTGTATAGCGAGCTGCGGCCATGGTTAGCCCCCACCACAAGCAAGGGGCATGCAATTGCAGGTATGACCAAATTGGTTGGCTGCCTGCAATTTTTGGCGAATGGCTCGTTCCAGAGACTGGGTGCCTTCTCCGTGGGGATGTCCCAGTCTACGCTGAGCCGCAGCCTAACCAAGTTTTTGGATGGCATGGCTACCCTGGCACAAAATTATATTTTTTTCCCTCAAACAGGTGAAGCCTGGAATGCGGTTAAGCTGGGCTTTTATAACATAGCCGACATGCCCAACGTCATTGGTGCAATTGATTGTACCCATGTCTTATTGGTCCCCCCTGCTGACCAGGAATATCTGTTCCGGTATGTGGTTTGGGTCTGCATTATTTTTCATTATTTTTTGATATTGTTTGGTGACCTTTTTTAAGGGTCACACTAATTGTTTTTTTTGTGGTGCTGTGTGCAGGAACAGGAAGATGGGACATTCCATCAATGTCCAGGCAGTGGCGGGACCAGATCTGTTTTTTTATAGTATCTTTGCTGGATTCCCCGGGTCTACGCATGATGCCCATATATTGAGGAACTCCAGCCTATATGATCAATTTCAATCTGGCGATCTGTCTGGTGGATGGCTACTGGGTATGTGTATTAAACTTGTAGTTGTTGTCCAGCATGTCTGATTTAGGTTTTGCCATTACAACCCTTTTTTTTTTGGTTATTTTTTTTTTTTTTGGAAGATTAAAATTAAATGGGTGAAGTTATTGACCCCTATTGCGTCCTGTTTTTGCCCTCTTATGTAAGTACCATCCCACAGACATTTTTAAGGAGTGTCCAGGTTGGATGTGCAGGTAGGCTCATTCCAAATGTCTTTTCCTACAACACTACCCCGCTCACCTATTTGTCCCTCTTTAATAATGTTGCTAAGCACCCCTAAACCTTTGGAGTTGTTATAAACTTTTATTTTTTATTTTTTATTTTTGCAGGTGACTCTGGCTATCCTTTGCTCCCCTGGCTGCTGACCCCCATCCTGCACCCATCTTCCCAGGCAGAGGAGCGCTATAATACTGCCCATAGGAGGACTCGCTCGGTGGTTGAACGAGCATTTGGTTTGCTCAAGATGCGTTTTCGCTGTCAAGATCAGACTGGGGGGTATGTGTGGGAGGATGGTGCAGATGAATGATGGTGTGGCACAATATTTGCAGCAATGTGTGCCAGGCTTTGATTAATGTGCTGCCACTGTTGGACTAGGTTACCCATATGGCTGGTAAGGGCAGACACATTTCGGTTTAATACCTCTAATTGTGTACTTATGGTTGTTAATTGTGTGCACACAGTGGCATTGAATTGCTGTGTGCTAGCTGCAAAGGCTATGTTTTCCTGCCGCCACGCTTCCTGCATAATTTGCAGTTGCCTTCTTTGGCTAATATGGCGCCTGGTATGGGTTCTAGCAGTTGGATGGGTGGTTGGTTCGGGTTCTGAATGAGGTTGTGGATGTGGTGGTTGTGGCTGTGTTGACTGCGTTGTGGCCACTGGCTCAGTAGTGGTTTGTGACATCTGTGGGGTGTCCTCCTCCAAATCTCGGATATCTTCTATTATGGGTGGGCTTACTCTGTTCTGTAAATAAATATAGGTTCATTTTAGTTTTTTAATGGCACACCAATCGATCCTAGTTCAAAGTTAAAAGTACACACAAAGGACCATTGACTTACCTCATCCAAATCCTCATTTTGGGTTCGTTGTGTGATTCCTGGTTTGCCCTTGGCCTCGGGGATAAGCCAGGGGTTGCTTGGCCTTGTGTGTCCTGTTGCCTTTGTCCTTTGAATTGAGAATGTAAGATTATATTAAACCCAAAGTACAGTGTGTTGTCTAGCCTAACACTGGCTTTTGTCCCTCATTTTAAAAGCTCATGGCAAATTCAAACTCACCTTGGGACCTTACATTCCAGTCTGTGTCGTGTGCCTCTTGCAGGCCCTGGACGCTGGCCGGGTGTATGTATGTATAGACATGTTCCTCGGCGGGTGTTAGGATTATTTTTGTGGGTAAGCCACCCCCTGTCTGCTGGCTGGGGAAGATTAAATCACACCTAATAAGTGTTACATCCTGTTATCAATGCAACTATAAAGGCATTTAAAATGGGCTTTACCTCTGCTGCCGGCGCATGTCCATTTTTTTTTTGCTATAATATTTAAGGTCCCCACATTTCCTTTTGATTTGTTGAATATCTCGCCGGACAGATCCCACACTATTTACTTGCCGGCAAATATTCGTCCAGATCTCCAGCTTAGCCTGCTTAGTGGTTGATTTGGAGGTCTGGCCAAATAGGGCATCATAATGCTCACAAACTGCATTTGCAACAGCCATGCTTTGAGCATCGCAAAATCGTGCAGTTAGGGAGCCACGGCGTAGTTGTCGGCCACATGGGTGTGTTGTGTCCCCTGCATCTGTGGAAATTGATGGTTGACTATCTGGGGAGTCGTGTGTGTGTCTTGGGCTTATGGGGGATGGTGATGTTGTGTGTGTGCTGCTGTGGGTTAATGTATGGGTTCCTGTTGAGCTCTCACCTGTTGAGCTGGATGATGTTTCTGAGGTACTTGAATTGGGAGAACCAGAGGGTTGAGGTGGAGGGGTGGGTGACCTTGGTGGGGTGGAGGGTTTTGCACTACGCTTACCCTTGCTGATGTGTTTGCTTTTGTGTGTATGCTTGCTGTGTTGCGGTTGAGGATGCTGCAGTGTTTTAATCGATTTGGCACCCTTTTGTGGTCTGGTTTTTTATGGCAGGTGCTGGAGAATGTGTTGTGGTATCTTTGCTCCTACGTTTTTTAGAATGTTCCTGTGGCTGTGGAGTACCCACCGTTTTAGTTGGGGCATGTGTCTTGTGCCTGCTCTTTTGTGTTTTTTTAGATGAGCCATGTGTGCGGCTGCTATGTGCCTCGGAGCTTTGGTGGCTTTTTTTGCTCCCTTTAGGTCTGCCCATACTGACCCGGAAAAGAAAGGCAAGATGTCGCCCGCAATATATACAGAGGAGCAGGACGAAATCATCATGGATGTGAGTAGGCGAGCGTGCGTTTATGTATGCGCACACATTACTTGTAATAAAAAGCGCTAGACTAGTCTGTAACAATTAGTAACAACTTAGTTTGTAACATTAAATACAAGCCCACCTTAGTTTAAGACATGTACGCAGCTAGAAACTAGGCTAGATGCAGATAGAAGAACTAGGGCAATGTGAGTCAGCAAGAGGTTAATAAAGTGACTTTAGTTAGGACAGGAAACTTGTTAAGGTATTTTGTGGATTAATGGTGGGTCATTGTATATTTTTATAACAGATGATGCTGAGGAATCGCTAGGAATCGCAGTCAGATTATGAGAAGCGGACGTTGGCCCTGGCGGGGTTGGACGCGATAGCACGATGATCCCAAACCACCTATACCTTCTCCCAGATCGCCCAACACTGGTCTGATTTGAAGAGAAGGCATAAGCCCCGGGTGAGGCAGTACTTCGCCAAACATTTCCCATGTAAGTGTTGAAAATTTAAATGCAACTATAAACCTGGCCTCGCCTGGGCGTGGTTTTATGATTGTGTTTGTATTTCAGCACATGAATGGAATATGCGTTTCCGCCCCACCCGGACCAGGACACGCAGCCCAGTGTTGGGCGAAACAGGTGAAGGTCTAGGTGGTCCACCGCCAGTGTCAACGGCCACCCCCTCCTCTGCAAGTGAGTATGAGGAGCCTCTTGACCTCAGCATGCAGGGGAGGGGGGAATCTGACGGCAGGGAGTCGAGCATAAATGACCCACAACCTGACTCCGGTAAGGGAAATATAGTTAGATATGTGCTAATACATGCATTAAATACATATACTCATGTGCACTATTGTTAGTTGTAGATTCAGACGTCGCAGGGACATCCCAAGGGATGAGCGAGGAAGGGGGCGACGAGGAAGAGGTGGCTGGGGAAGGTGAGTAAATTGATACCTAGAAGCCTAACTTAATATGATATTCATGATACAACAACAGTCTCTAATATCAGTGTGTTTGTCATCCAAACAGATTCACAGCAGCAACAGAGGGAGGAAGAACGGAGACTCCGCCCCAACGCAATGTGGCCCAAAAACATTGTAAGTGGTGTTTTTGTTTAGCAAAGTAATTGAACAAACAATTCCCTTAAAAAAAAAAAGGCCAAAGAAACATTTAACTAAAGACTTTTTAAAAAAGCAAAAAAAGGGCCTAAAAAAAACCACTACAAAACCAAACATAAAAACAATGCTAAACTAATGTTGTTTTTCATTCACAGATCAAAGAAAACGACTGAGGCCTAATTTATTGAATTTCAGAAGAAAAGTTTTAAAGTTTATTTGTTTACAAAACCAAAGTTTTTAAGAAGAAAAAAAATTTAGTAACAAAGTTAAAACAACGTTTTAAATAAAAAAACTAAAAAAAATTTGGTGTGTTGTCTTTCCTGCAAATGTCCAATCACACAACATCATCACACATTTACATGACACAAAAGGTTTAGATATGGGACAATAAATCTTAAAAACTATAAAAAAATTACGGTAAGCATTAAAGGCAAGGAAGAAGGAACCCCAAAGAGACTAAGGTATGCATTAATGGCAAGGAAGAAGGAACCCCATAGAGATTAAGGTATGCATTAAAGGCAAGGAAGAAGGAACACAAAAGAGATTAAGGTATGCATTAATGGCAAGGAAGAAGGAACCCCAAAGAGATTAAGGTATGCATTAAAGGCAAGGAAGAAGGAACACAAAAGAGATTAAGGTATGCATTAATGGCAAGGAAGAAGGAACACAAAAGAGATTAAGGTATGCATTAAAGGCAAGGAAGAAGGAACACAAAAAAGATTAAGGTATGCATTAATGGCAAGGAAGAAGGAACCCCAAAGAGATTAAGGTATGCATTAAAGGCAAGGAAGAAGGAACACAAAAGAGATTAAGGTATGCATTAATGGCAAGGAAGAAGGAACACAAAAGAGATTAAGGTATGCATTAAAGGCAAGGAAGAAGGAACACAAAAGAGATTAAGGTATGCATTAAAGGCAAGGAAGAAGAAACACCAAAAATTAAATTTTCTAAAATATATATGTGTCAAATTGGCAGTTGGTGCCATATGTATATTCCAATGGAGGTTTAGGGATGTGCGCTTGCGTGTAGCCGGATTGGCAACTGAAGAGCCATGGAGATGTAAGTATACTTGTAAAACCCCCAAAAATGGAAGGAAAAATACGACGGAAGGCAAGCAAGTACGTTCAAAAACCAAGGAAAAAGGAGGAAAAAATGGAACGCCAGTGTGAACGTGAACGGAAGCCACGATCAAATTGAAGGCACCCGAGAGAGAAAAAAAAACTTCCCGAGTGAAGAGAAATTAACGGATCAGTTAGGGAGCCATTCCGACGGAGGCTCTGCATCACATTTGAGCCACGATTCAAACGGGAAACCCGGACAATCGGAAGGTTTTAAGGTCAGTTCAGGGGAGGCTCTGCATCAGGCCAAAAATGTTATTCACATTGTCGGTAACCATGATTCCCATTTTAAGTTTTCTTGGAGTAAGCCATGTTTGGATTTCCTGATGAATAAATTTAAGCAGTTCCTTCCCTGTGTGACTCCGTTCACCAAGACAAACCATGTGAAGCACAGCGTGACACCTCCGTGCCTTGCACACATGGTAGACTGGAGGGGCACTGAGACTTGAGCCTACAGTGGAGGGTGAGGAGATGGAGGAGGATGAGGAGGCCGAGTCGCACGGTGTCACAGGCCCAACAGGCAGGGAGCGCGGAGGTCGAAGCAGCGTGACCTGTCCAAGTTGCTGCTGCTGCTGCAAAGGGACCACATTCACCCAGTGGGCCGTAAGCGACATGTACTGTCCCTGACCGTAGTTACAGCTCCAGACGTCGGCGCTGCCATGCACTTTGCTACACACCGACAGGCTCAAGGACTGTCCCACCTTCTGTTCAACAAAAGTGTGCAGCGCTGGTACTGCCTTCTTGGCAAAGAAATGACGGCTTGGGACTCTCCACCTCGGCTCGGCACAAGCCATCAGTTCTCTGAAAGGTGCAGAGTCCACCACCTGAAAAGGGAGCGACTGCAGCACCAGCAACTTGGACAGGAGCACATTCAGCTTCTGCGCCGTAGGATGAGTGGGCGCATACTTCTGTCTCTTGGACATGGCTTCGCTGATGGATTGCTGGCGGGATGCATGACTTGGAGGAAGAGGAGCAGGAGCGACAGAGGATGGGTATGACACACAGCTGCCTTCGGCTGAGGTGCTGGAGCCTTGGCTGGCAGAAATTGGGAGCGGCGTGTCACTTGGTGAGGAAGCAGGCTGGACCACCTCTTCAGAGCCTCGGTTCTGCCAGGCCGCTTTATGGTGACGCATCATATGTTGACGCAGGGCCGTGGTGCCAACATTTGGGCCCTGGCCATGCTTCACCTTCTGCCTACATATCTTGCATGTGGCCATGTTACCCTCCTGCGGATGCTTGAGGAAAAACTGCCACACTGCCGAGTAGCTACTTTTCCCACCAACAGGCCTCACTGATTCACTGCTACTGTCACCAACTCCAGGAACCCCTGCTCCACTACCTCCCAATAAGGTAGCCTGCCACGCAGGCCCCGGCCCCATTTGGCTCCAGGCTTTACAATTGTGCCCCCATGCTGACTGCCAACCATGCTGCTAACACCTTGCTGCCTCAGCTGCTGACTCCGGGGCAACCTGCACCCCTCTTCTCCTGATGATGACGATGAAGCCCCTTCATCACCCGGCTCCCAAGTGCGATCGGCTTCATCATCATCAGTTGTGGCTGCATGTCACTGATGTTCTCGGTTTCCTCAACAGTGTCTGGCGCAGGAGCTGGAACGCTCGCAACACCCACGACACTGTCCACATCACTATTTGTCTGCCTAGCTAAAGAAGCCACCTCCATTTCTTGGCTGGGCAGTAGCTGCTGACTGTCCTCTATCTGATTATCCTCCTCACTAAAGAGTGGAGCTGAACCCAAAGCATAGGATACGTCGCTGTGGGAGGGAACGGTGTAGAACAGGGGCAATGGGAGGACAGGGACTGCTCTCGGGGCATGTCAACTCAGGGTTGTGTCAGAGTACCCTACCGACCCTAGACTGGGGGTGTCAGATGTAACATGTGATGATGTTGATGAGCGCGTTAACCAATCTACCACGGCAGATGCGTTACTGGTGGAGACACGACCACTAGCAGATACTGGCAGATCAGGTCTCTCACCGTGACTCCTGCTGCCACTCGCTCCTAGTCTGCTGCGACCTCTGCCTGCTGAATTTTGGCCTCTGCCACTCCTCTTTGAACATCCTTGCACGTGTCTGCCTAACATTTTTATGTATTTGAAATGCGCAAAAAGTACGATAAAAAATGTGTTTACTTTAAAAAGAAGAAGCTAAATAAAGTGAGGAACTGCTTCTCTGCACCAGATACTATGAAAATTGGCAATATGAGATACCCTGTGGCCTAGTGTTTTGGCAGCAGACCAAAAACCAATTCAAAATGCAATAGTTTGATTAAGCTGAGGAAGGATGAACAAGCGTATTTAGTATAACAGATAGGGTGCCATGTGGTGGTTTGGGATACCCTGTGGCCTGGTATATTGACAGCAGGACAAAAACCAATTCAAAATGCAATAACTTAATAAAGCTGAGGCTGTAGACGCTTATTTAGTATAACAGATAGGATGCAACGTGGTGGTTTGGGATACCCTGCGGCCTGGTGTATTGACAGCAGGACAAAAACGTATGCAAAATGCAATAGCTTAATAAAGCTGATGCTGAACAACGCTTATTTAGTATAACAGATAGGGTGCCACGTGGTGGTTTGGGATACCCTGCGACCTGGTGTATTGACAGCAGGACAAAAACCAATGCAAAATGCAATAGCTTAATAAAGCTGATGCTGAACAACGCTTATTTAGTATAACAGATAGGGTGCAACGTGGTGGTTTGGGATACCCTGCGGCCTGGTGTATTGACAGCAGGACAAAAACCAATTCAAAATGCAATAACTTAATAAAGCTGAAGCTGTAGACGCTTATTTAGTATAACAGATAGGGTGCCACGTGGTGGTTTGGGAGACCCTGCGGCCTGATGTATTGACAGCAGGACAAAAACCAATGCAAAATGCAATAGCTTAATAAAGCTGATGCTGAACAACACTTATTTAGTATAACAGATAGGGTGCAACGTGGTAGTTTGGGATACCCTGCGGCCTGGTGTATTGACAGCAGGACAAAAACCAATTCAAAATGCAATAACTTAATAAAGCTGAGGCTGTAGACGCTTATTTAGTATAACAGATAGGGTGCCACGTGGTGGTTTGGGATACCCTGCGGCCTGGTGTATTGACAGCAGGACAAAAACCAATGCAAAATGCAATAGCTTAATAAAGCTGATGCTGAACAACGCTTATTTAGTATAACAGATAGGGTGCAACGTGGTGGTTTGGGATACCCTGCGGCCTGGTGTATTGACAGCAGGACAAAAACCAATTCAAAATGCAATAACTTAATAAAGCTGAAGCTGTAGACGCTTATTTAGTATAACAGATAGGGTGCCACGTGGTGGTTTGGGAGACCCTGCGGCCTGATGTATTGACAGCAGGACAAAAACCAATGCAAAATGCAATAGCTTAATAAAGCTGATGCTGAACAACACTTATTTAGTATAACAGATAGGGTGCAACGTGGTAGTTTGGGATACCCTGCGGCCTGGTGTATTGACAGCAGGACAAAAACCAATTCAAAATGCAATAACTTAATAAAGCTGAGGCTGTAGACGCTTATTTAGTATAACAGATAGGGTGCCACGTGGTGGTTTGGGATACCCTGCGGCCTGGTGTATTGACAGCAGGACAAAAACCAATGCAAAATGCAATAGCTTAATAAAGCTGATGCTGAACAACGCTTATTTAGTATAACAGATAGGGTCCAACGTGGTGGTTTGGGATACCCTGCGGCCTGGTGTATTTAAAGCAGACCAAAACCAATTCAAAATGCAATAACTTAATAAAGCTGAGGCTGTAGACGCTTATTTAGTATAACAGATAGGGTGCCACGTGGTGGTTTGGGATACCCTGCGGCCTGGTGTATTGACAGCAGGACAAAAACCTATGCAAAATGCAATAGCTTAATAAAGCTGAGGCTGTAGATGCTTATTTAGTATAACAGATAGGGTGCCACGTGGAGGTTTGGGATACCCTGCGACCTGGTGTATTGACAGCAGGACAAAAACCAATGCAAAATGCAATAGCTTAAAAAAGCTGATGCTGAACAACGCTTATTTAGTAAAACAGATAGGGTGCCACGTGGTGGTTTGGGATACCCTGCGACCTGGTGTATTGACAGCAGGACAAAAACCAATGCAAAATGCAATAGCTTAATAAAGCTGAGGCTGTAGACGCTTATTTAGTATAACAGAAAGGGTGCCACATGGTGGTTTGGGATACCCTGCGGCCTGGTGTATTGACAGCAGGACAAAAACCAATTCAAAATGCAATAACTTAATAAATCTGAGGCTGTAGACGCTTATTTAGTATAACAGATAGGGTGCAACGTGGTGGTTTGGGATACCCTGCGGCCTGGTGTATTGACAGCAGGACAAAAAACAATTCAAAATGCAATAACTTAATTAAGCTGAGGATGTAGACACTTATTTAGTATAACAGATAGGGTGCCACGTGGTGGTTTGGGATACCTTATGGCCTGGTGTATTGACAGCAGGACAAAAAACAATGCAAAATGCAATAGCTTAATAAAGCTGATGCTGAACAACGCTTATTTAGTATAACAGATAGGGTGCAACGTGGTGGTCTGGGATACCCTGCGGCCTGGTGTATTTAAAGCAGACCAATACCAATTCAAAATGCAATAACTTAATAAAGCTGAGGCTGTAGACGCTTATTTAGTATAACAGATAGGGTGCCACGTGGAGGTTTGGGATACCCTGCGACCTGGTGTATTGACAGCAGGACAAAAACCAATGCAAAATGCAATAGCTTAAAAAAGCTGATGCTGAACAACGCTTATTTAGTAAAACAGATAGGGTGCCACGTGGTGGTTTGGGATACCCTGCCACCTGGTGTATTGACAGCAGGACAAAAACCAATGCAAAATAGCGTAGCTTAATAAAGCTAATGCTGAACAACGCTTATTTAGTATAACAGATAGGGTGCCACGTGGAGGTTTGGGATACCCTGCGGCCTGGTGTATTGACAGCAGGACAAAAACCAATTCAAAATGCAATAACTTAATAAATCTGAGGCTGTAGACGCTTATTTAGTATAACAGATAGGGTGCAACGTGGTGGTTTGGGATACCCTGCGTCCTGGTGTATTGACAGCAGGACAAAAAACAATTCAAAATGCAATATTTTAATTAAGCTGAGGATGTAGACACTTATTTAGTATAACAGATAGGGTGCCACGTGGTGGTTTGGGATACCCTATGGCCTGGTGTATTGACAGCAGGACAATAACCAATGCAAAATGCAATAGCTTAATAAAGCTGATGCTGAACAACGCTTATTTAGTATAACAGATAGGGTGCAACGTGGTGGTCTGGGATACCCTGCGGCCTGGTGTATTTAAAGCAGACCAATACCAATTCAAAATGCAATAACTTAATAAAGATGAGGCTGTAGATGCTTATTTAGTATAACAGATAGGGTGCCACGCGGTGGTTTGGGATACGCTGCGGCCTGGTATATTGACAGCAGGACAAAAACCAATTCAAAATACAATAGCTTAATAAAGCTGATGCTGAACAACGCTTATTTAGTATAACAGATACGGTGCAACATGGTAGTTTGGGATACCCTGCGGCCTGGTGTATTGAAAGCAGGACAAAAACCAATTCAAAATGCAATAACTTAATAAAGCTGAGGCTGTAGACGCTTATTTAGTATAACAGATAGGGTGCCACGTGGTGGTTTGGGATACCCTGCGGCCTGGTGTATTGACAGCAGGACAAAAACCAATGCAAAATGCAATAGCTTAATAAAGCTGATGCTGAACAACGCTTATTTAGTATAACAGATAGGGTCCAACGTGGTGGTTTGGGATACCCTGCGGCCTGGTGTATTTAAAGCAGACCAAAACCAATTCAAAATGCAATAACTTAATAAAGCTGAGGCTGTAGACGCTTATTTAGTATAACAGATAGGGTGCCACGCGGAGGTTTGGGATACCCTGCGGCCTGGTGTATTGACAACAGGACAAAAACCTATGCAAAATGCAATAGCTTAATAAAGCTGAGGCTGTAGACGCTTATTTAGTATAACAGATAGGGTGCCATGTGGTGGTTTGGGATACCCTGCGACCTGGTGTATTGACAGCAGGACAAAAACCAATGCAAAATGCAATAGCTTAAAAAAGCTGATGCTGAACAACGCTTATTTAGTAAAACAGATAGGGTGCCACGTGGTGGTTTGGGATACCCTGCGACCTGGTGTATTGACAGCAGGACAAAAGCCAATGCAAAAGGCAATAGCTTAATAAAGCTGATGCTGAACAACGCTTATTTAGTATAACAGATAGGGTGCAACATGGTGGTTTGGGATACCCTGCGGCCTGGTGTATTGACAGCAGGACAAAACCAATTCAAAATGCAATAACTTAATAAAGCTGAGGCTGTAGACGCTTATTTAGTATAACAGAAAGGGTGCCACATGGTGGTTTGGGATACCCTGCGGCCTGGTGTATGGACAGCAGGACAAAAACCAATGCAAAATAGAGTAGCTTAATAAAGCTGATGCTGAACAACGCTTATTTAGTATAACAGATAGGGTGCCACGTGGTGGTTTGGGATACCCTGCGGCCTGGTGTATTGACAGCAGGACAAAAACCAATTCAAAATGCAATAACTTAATAAAGCTGAGGCTGTAGATGCTTATTTAGTATAACAGATAGGGTGCAACGTGGTGGTTTGGGAAACGCTGCGGCCTGGTGTATTGACAGCAGGACAAAAAACAATTCAAAATGCAATAACTTAATAAAGCTGAGGATGTAGACACTTATTTAGTATAACAGATAGGGTGCCACGTGGTGGTTGGGGATACCCTATGGCCTGGTGTATTGACAGCAGGACAAAAACCAATGCAAAATGCAATAGCTTAATAAAGCTGATGCTGAACAACGCTTATTTAGTATAACAGATAGGGTGCAACGTGGTGGTCTGGGATACCCTGCGGCCTGGTGTATTTAAAGCAGACCAATACCAATTCAAAATGCAATAACTTAATAAAGCTGAGGCTGTAGACGCTTATTTAGTATAACAGATAGGGTGCCACGTGGTGGTTTGGGATACGCTGCGGCCTGGTATATTGACAGCAGGACAAAAACCTATGCATAGCTTAATAAAGCTGAGTCTGTAGACGCTTATTTAGTATAACAGATAGGGTGCCACGTGGTGGTTTGGGATACTCTGCGGCCTGGTGTATTAACAGCAGGACAAAAACCTATGCAAAATGAAATATCTTAATAAAGCTGATGCTGAACAACGCTTATTTAGTATAAAAGATAGGGTGCCAGGTGGGGGTTTGGGATACCCTGCGGCCTGGTGTATTGACAGCAGGACAAAAACCAATTCAAAATGCAATAACTTAATAATGCTGAGGCTGTAGACGCTTAATTAGTATAACAGATAGGGTGCCACGTGGTGGTTTGGGATACCCTGCGGCCTGGTGTATTGACAGCAGGACAAAAACCAATGCAAAATGCAATAGCTTAAGAAAGCTGATGCTGAACAACGCTTATTTAGTATAACAGATAGGGTCCAACGTGGTGGTTTGGGATACCATGCGGCCTGGTGTATTTAAAGCAGACCAAAACCAATTCAAAATGCAATAACTTAATAAAGCTGAGGCTGTAGACGCTTATTTAGTATAACAGATAGGGTGCCACACGGTGGTTTGGGATACCCTGCGACCTGGTGTATTGACAGCAGGACAAAAGCCAATGCAAAATGCAATAGCTTAATAAAGCTGATGCTGAACAACGCTTATTTAGTATAACAGATAGGGTGCAACGTGGTGGTTTGGGATACCCTGCGGCCTGGTGTATTTAAAGCAGACCAAAGCCAATTCAAAATGCAATAACTTAATAAAGCTGAGGCTGTAGACGCTTATTTAGTAAAACAGAAAGGGTGCCACATGGTGGTTTGGGATACCCTGCGGCCTGGTGTATTGACAGCAGGACAAAAACCAATGCAAAATAGAGTAGCTTAATAAAGCTGATGCCGAACAACGCTTATTTAGTATAACAGATAGGGTGCCACGTGGTGCTTTGGGATACCCTGCGGCCTGGTGTATTGACAGCAGGACAAAAAACAATTAAAAATGCAATAACTTAATAAAGCTGAGGATGTAGACACTTTTTTAGTATAACAGATAGGGTGCCACGTGGTGGTTTGGGATACCCTGCAGCCTGGTGTATTGACAGCAGGACAAAAACCAATGCAAAATGGCAATAGCTTAATAAAGCTGATGCTGAGCAACGCTTATTTAGTATAACAGGGTGCAACATGGTGGTTTGGGATACCCTGCAGCCTGGTGTATTTAAAGCAGGACAAAAACCAATTCAAAATGCAATAACTTAATAAAGCTGAGGCTGTAGACGCTTATTTAGTATAACAGATAGGGTGCCACGTGGTGGTTTGGGATACCCTGCAGTCTGGTGTATTGACAGGAGGTTAAAAACCAATGCAAAATGCATTAGCTTAATAAAGCTGATGCTGAACAATGCTTATTTAGCATAACAGATAGGGTGCAACGTGGTGGTCTGGGATACCCTGCGGCCTGGTGTATTTAAAGCAGACAAAAACCAATTCAAAATGCAATAACTTAATAAAGCTGAGGCTGTAGACGCTTATTTAGTATAACAGATAGGGTGCCACGTGGAGGTTTGGGATACCCTGCGACCTGGTGTATTGACAGCAGGACAAAAACCAATGCAAAATGCAATAGCTTAAAAAAGCTGATGCTGAACAACGCTTATTTAGCAAAACAGATAGGGTGCCACGTGGTGGTTTGGGATACCCTGCGACCTGGTGTATTGACAGCAGGACAAAAACCAATGCAAAATAGAGTAGCTTAATAAAGCTGATGCTGAACAACGCTTATTTAGTAAAACAGATAGGGTGCCACGTGGTGGTTTGGGATACCCTGCGGCCTGGTGTATTGACAGCAGGACAAAAACCAATTCAAAATGCAATAACTTAATAAAGCTGAGGCTGTAGACGCTTATTTAGTATAACAGATAGGGTGCAACGTGGTGGTTTGGGATACCCTGTGGCCTGGTGTATTGACAGCAGGACAAAAACAATTCAAAATGCAATAACTTAATAAAGCTGAGGATGTAGACACTTATTTAGTATAACAGATAGAGTTCCACGTGGTGGTTTGGGATACCCTACGGCCTGGTGTATTGACAGCAGGACAAAAACCAATGCAAAATGCAATAACTTAATAAAGCTGATGCTGAGCAACGCTTATTTAGTATAACAGATAGGGTGCAACGTGGTGGTCTGGGATACCCTGCGGCCTGGTGTATTTAAAGCAGACCAAAACCAATTCAAAATGCAATAACTTAATAAAGCTGAGGCTGTAGACGCTTAATTAGTATAACAGATAGGGTGCCACATGGTGGTTTGGGATACGCTGCGGCCTGGTATATTGACAGCAGGACAAAAACCGATGAAAAATGCAATAGCTTAATAAAGCTGAGTTTGTAGACGCTTATTTAGTATAACAGATAGGGTGCCATGTGGTGGTTTGGGATACCCTGCGGCCTGGTGTATTGACAGCAGGACAAAAACCAAAATCAAAATGCAATAACTTAATAAAGCTGAGGCTGTAGACGCTTATTTAGTATAACAGATAGGGTGCCACGTGGTGATTTGGGATACCCTGCGGCCTGGTGTATTGACAGCAGGACAAAAACCAATGCAAAATGCAATAGCTTAATAAAGCTGATGCTGAACAATGCTTATTTAGTATAACAGATAGGGTGCAACGTGGTAGTTTGGGATACCCTGCGGCCTGGTGTATTTAAAGCAGACCAAAACCAATTAAAAATGCAATAAATAAAGCTGAGGCTGTAGACGCTTATTTAGTATAACAGATAGGGTGCCACGTGGTGGTTTGGGATACCCTGCAGTCTGGTGTATTGACAGGAGGTTAAAAACCAATGCAAAATGCATTAGCTTAATAAAGCTGATGCTGAACAATGCTTATTTAGCATAACAGATAGGGTGCAACGTGGTGGTCTGGGATACCCTGCGGCCTGGTGTATTTAAAGCAGACAAAAACCAATTCAAAATGCAATAACTTAATAAAGCTGAGGCTGTAGACGCTTATTTAGTATAACAGATAGGGTGCCACGTGGAGGTTTGGGATACCCTGCGACCTGGTGTATTGACAGCAGGACAAAAACCAATGCAAAATGCAATAGCTTAAAAAAGCTGATGCTGAACAACGCTTATTTAGCAAAACAGATAGGGTGCCACGTGGTGGTTTGGGATACCCTGCGACCTGGTGTATTGACAGCAGGACAAAAACCAATGCAAAATAGAGTAGCTTAATAAAGCTGATGCTGAACAACGCTTATTTAGTAAAACAGATAGGGTGCCACGTGGTGGTTTGGGATACCCTGCGGCCTGGTGTATTGACAGCAGGACAAAAACCAATTCAAAATGCAATAACTTAATAAAGCTGAGGCTGTAGACGCTTATTTAGTATAACAGATAGGGTGCAACGTGGTGGTTTGGGATACCCTGTGGCCTGGTGTATTGACAGCAGGACAAAAACAATTCAAAATGCAATAACTTAATAAAGCTGAGGATGTAGACACTTATTTAGTATAACAGATAGAGTTCCACGTGGTGGTTTGGGATACCCTACGGCCTGGTGTATTGACAGCAGGACAAAAACCAATGCAAAATGCAATAACTTAATAAAGCTGATGCTGAGCAACGCTTATTTAGTATAACAGATAGGGTGCAACGTGGTGGTCTGGGATACCCTGCGGCCTGGTGTATTTAAAGCAGACCAAAACCAATTCAAAATGCAATAACTTAATAAAGCTGAGGCTGTAGACGCTTAATTAGTATAACAGATAGGGTGCCACATGGTGGTTTGGGATACGCTGCGGCCTGGTATATTGACAGCAGGACAAAAACCGATGAAAAATGCAATAGCTTAATAAAGCTGAGTTTGTAGACGCTTATTTAGTATAACAGATAGGGTGCCATGTGGTGGTTTGGGATACCCTGCGGCCTGGTGTATTGACAGCAGGACAAAAACCAAAATCAAAATGCAATAACTTAATAAAGCTGAGGCTGTAGACGCTTATTTAGTATAACAGATAGGGTGCCACGTGGTGATTTGGGATACCCTGCGGCCTGGTGTATTGACAGCAGGACAAAAACCAATGCAAAATGCAATAGCTTAATAAAGCTGATGCTGAACAATGCTTATTTAGTATAACAGATAGGGTGCAACGTGGTAGTTTGGGATACCCTGCGGCCTGGTGTATTTAAAGCAGACCAAAACCAATTAAAAATGCAATAAATAAAGCTGAGGCTGTAGACGCTTATTTAGTATAACAGATAGGGTGCCACGTGGTGGTTTGGGATATCCTGTGACCTGGTGTATTGACAGCAGGGCAAAAACCAATGCAAAATGCAATAGCCTAATAAAGCTGATGCTGAACAACGCTTATTTAGTATAACAGATAGGGTGCAACGTGGTGGTTTGGGATACCCTGCAGCCTAGTGTATTGACAGCAGGAGAAAAAACAATTCAAAATGCAATAACTTAATAAAGCTGAGGCTGTAGACGCTTATTTAGTATAACAGATAGGGTTCCACGTGGTGGTTTGGGATACCCTGTGGCCTGGTGTATTGACAGCAGGACAAAAACCAATGCAATAGCTTAATAAAGCTGATGCTGAACAACGCTTATCTAGTATAACAGATAGGGTGCAACGTGGTGGTTTGGGATACCCTGCGACCTGTTGTATTTAAAGCAGACCAAAGCCAATTCAAAATGCAATAACTTAATAAAGCTGATGCTGAACAACGCTTATTTAGTATAACAGATAGGGTGCCACGTGGTGGTTTGGGATACCCTGCGGCCTGGTGTATTAACAGCAGGACAAAAACCAATTCAAAATGCAATAACTTAATAAAGCTGAGGCTGTAGACGCTTATTTAGTATAACAGATAGGGTGCAACGTGGTGGTTTGGGATACCCTGTGGCCTGGTGTATTGACAGCAGGACAAAAAACAATTCAAAATGCAATAACTTAATAAAGCTGAGGATGTAGACACTTATTTAGTATAACAGATAGGGTGCCACGTGGTGGTTTGGGATACCCTACGGCCTGGTGTATTGACAGCAGGACCAAAACCAATGCAAAATGCAATAGCTTAATAAAGCTGATGCTGAGCAACGCTTATTTAGTATAACAGATAGGGTGCAACGTGGTGGTCTGGGATACCCGGCGGCCTGGTGTATTTAAAGCAGACCAAAACCAATTCAAAATGCAATAACTTAATAAAGCTGAGGCTGTAGACGCTTATTTAGTATAACAGATAGGGTGCCACGTGGTGGTTTGGGATACGCTGCGGCCTGGTATATTGACAGCAGGACAAAAACCGATGCAAAATGCAATAGCTTAATAAAGCTGAGTCTGTAGACGCTTATTTAGTATAACAAATAGGGTGCCATGTGGTGGTTTGGGATACTCTGCGGCCTGGTGTATTAACAGCAGGACAAAAACCTATGCAAAATGAAATATCTTAATAAAGCTGATGCTGAACAACGCTTATTTAGTATAACAGATAGGGTGCCATGTGGTGGTTTGGGATACCCTGCGGCCTGGTGTATTGACAGCAGGACAAAAAACAATTCAAAATGCAATAACTTAATAAAGCTGAGGCTGTAGACGCTTATTTAGTATAACAGATAGGGTGCCACGTGGTGATTTGGGATACCCTGCGGCCTGGTGTATTGACAGCAGGACAAAATCCAATGCAAAATGCAATAGCTTAATAAAGCTGATGCTGAACAACGCTTATTTAGTATAACAGATAGGGTGCAACGTGGTAGTTTGGGATACCCTGCGGCCTGGTGTATTTAAAGCAGACCAAAACCAATTAAAAATGCAATAAATAAAGCTGAGGCTGTAGACGCTTATTTAATATAACAGATAGGGTGCCACGTGGTGGTTTGGGATACCCTGTGACCTGGTGTATTGACAGCAGGACAAAAACCAATGCAAAATGCAATAGCTTAATATAGCTGATGCTGAACAATGCTTATTTAGTATAACAGATAGGGTGCAACGTGGTGGTTTGGGATACCCTGCGGCCTGGTTTATTGACAGCAGGACAAAAACCAATTCAAAATGCAATAACTTAATAAAGCTGAGGCTGTAGACGCTTATTTAGTATAACAGGGTGTCACGTGGTGGTTTGGGATACCCTGCGGCCTGGTGTATTGACAGCAGGACAAAAAACAATGCAAAATGCAATAGCTTAATAAAGCTGATGCTGAACAACGCTTATTTAGTATAACAGATAGGGTGCCACGTGGGGGTTTGGGATACCCTACGGCCTGGTGTATTGACAGCAGGACAAAAACCAATTCAAAATGCAATAACTTAATATAGCTGAGGCTGTAGACGCTTATTTAGTATAACAGATAGGGTGCAGCGTGGTGGTTTGCGGTACCCTGCGGCCTGGTGTATTGACAGCAGGGCAAAAACCAATGCAAAATGCAATAGCCTAATAAAGCTGATGCTGAACAACGCTTATTTAGTATAACAGATAGGGTGCAACGTGGTGGTTTGGGATACCCTGCAGCCTAGTGTATTGACAGCAGGAGAATAACCAATTCAAAATGCAATAACTTAATAAAGCTGAGGCTATAGACGCTTATTTAGTATAACAGATAGGGTTCCACGTTGTGGTTTGGGATACCCTGCGGCCTGGTGTATTGACAGCAGGACAAAAACCAATGCAATAGCTTAATAAAGCTGATGCTGAACAACGCTTATTTAGTATAACAGATAGGGTGCAACGTGGTGGTTTGGGATACCCTGCGGCCTGGTGTATTTAAAGCAGACCAAAGCCAATTCAAAATGCAATAATTTAATAAAGCTGAGGCTGTAGACGCTTATTTAGTATAACAGATAGGGTGCCACGCGGTGGTTTGGGATACCCTGCCGCCTGGTGTATTGACAGCAGGACAAAAACCTATGCAAAATGCAATAGCTTAATAAAGCTGATGCTGAATAACGCTTATTTAGTATAACAGATAGGGTGCCACATGGTGGTTTGGGATACTCTGCTGCCTGGTGTATTGACAACAGGACAAAAACCAATTCAAAATGCAATAACTTAATAAAGCTGAGGCTGTAGACGCTTATTTAGTATAACAGATAGGGTGCCACGTGGTGATTTGGGATACCCTGCAGCCTGGTGTATTGACAGCAGGACAAAAACCAATGCAAAATGCATTAGCTTAATAAAGCTGATGCTGAACAATGCTTATTTAGCATAACAGATAGGGTGCAACGTGGTGGTTTGGGATACCCTGCGGCCTGGTGCATTTAAAGCAGACTAAAACCAATTCAAAATGCAATAACTTAATAAAGCTGAGGCTGTAGACGCTTATTTAGTATAACAGATAGGGTGCCATGCGGTGGTTTGGGATACGCTGCGGCCTGGTGTATTGACAGCAGGACAAAAACCTATGCAAAATGCAATAGCTTAATAAAGCTGAGGCTGTAGACGCTTATTTAGTGTAACAGATAGGGTGCCACGTGGTGGTTTGGGATACTCTGCGGCCTGGTGTATTAACAGCAGGACAAAAACCTATGCGAAATGAAATATCTTAATAATGCTGACACTGAACAACGCTTATTTAGTATAACAGATAGGGTGCCATGCAGTGGTTTGGGATACGCTGCGGCCTGGTGTATTGACAGCAGGACAAAAACCTATGCAAAATGCAATAGCTTAATAAAGCTGAGGCTGTAGACGCTTATTTAGTATAACAGATAGGGTGCCATGCGGTGGTTTGGGATACGCTGCGACCTGGTGTATTGACAGCAGGACAAAAACCTATGCAAAATGCAATAGCTTAATAAAGCTGAGGCTGTAGACGCTTATTTAGTGTAACAGATAGGGTGCCACGTGGTGGTTTGGGATACTCTGCGGCCTGGTGTATTAACAGCAGGACAAAAACCTATGCGAAATGAAATATCTTAATAATGCTGACACTGAACAACGCTTATTTAGTATAACAGATAGGGTGCCATGCAGTGGTTTGGGATACGCTGCGGCCTGGTGTATTGGCAGCAGGACAAAAACCTATGCAAAATGCAATAGCTTAATAAAGCTGAGGCTGTAGACGCTTATTTAGTGTAACAGATAGGGTGCCACGTGGTGATTTGGGATACCCTTTGGCCTGTTGTATTGACAGCAGGACAAAAACCAATGCAAAATGCAATAGCTTAATAAAGCTGATGCTGAACAACGCTTATTTAGTATAACAGATAGGGTGCAACGTGGTGGTTTGGGATACCCTGCGGCCTGGTGCATTTAAAGCAGACCAAAACCAATTCAAAATGCAATAACTTAATAAAGCTGAGGCTGTAGACGCTTATTTAGTATAACAGATAGGGTGCCATGCGGTGGTTTGGGATACCCTGCCGCCTGGTGTATTGACAGCAGGACAAAAACCAATGCAAAATGCAATAGCTTAATAAAGCTGAGGCTGAACAACGCTTATTTAGTATAACAGATAGGGTGCCACATGGTGGTTTGGGATACTCTGCGGCCTGGTGTATTAATAGCAGGACAAAAACCTATGCAAAATGCAATAGCTTAATAAAGCTGAGGCTGTAGACGCTTATTTAGTATAACAGATAGGGTGCAACGTGGTGGTTTGGGATACCCTGCGGCCTGGTGTATTAAAAACAGGACAAAACCAATTAAAAATGCAATAGCTTAATAAAGCTGATGCTGAACAACGCTTATTTAGTATAACAGATAGGGTGCAACGTGGTGGTTTGGGATACCCTGCGGCCTGGTGTATTGACAGCAGGACAAAAACCTATGCAAAATGCAATAGCTTAATAAAGCTGATGCTGAACAACGCTTATTTAGTATAACAGATAGGGTTACATAAGGCACTGCATAGATGGCATGCACAGTGGCAAGGCAGATTACGGTTTACAGCACAAAGAAATCAAATTGAATTGAAAACTGATCAGGCAAATCACCCTGTCACTGTCACTTTTATGCTGTCCCTGGATTGTTCCGGTTTTCCACTATCTTTCCCTGGCTCTGTCTGCCTCTCTAAATCTCCCTACCTATCTGTAAATCTCCCTACCTATCTGTAACTCTCCCTACCTATCGCTAACTGTCTGTCCCTGTCTGCAGCAACCACCGCTGTCTCACGAATGCAAGTCTGAAATGCGCACAAGCAAGATGGCCACCGCTTTATATAGCACGGTGACGTCACCCTAATCCTGGCTGCTGATAGGCTGCATGTGACCTTCCCATGATAACTTTCCTCAGGGGATATGTCCAGACATGTCCATCCACCATTTTACAATGCCTGTAATTGAAGTAAATGGAGTTTAAAGGAAAACTTCGATCGATCGAATCGTGGAGAAATTCGGATTCGTTCAGAATCTAATATTTCCTGAAATTCGGAACGAATTCAGGTTCGTCCGGATCGATTCGCTCATCCCTAATTATAGTATTGTGCAGGAGGTGGCCATTAATCTAATCATTCAGAATAGATTGCTGGGCATTACCATGCATATCTATTCTAATGAGAGCACACACACATGCTAGAAAAAGGTGCAGAAGCAACCGGGACAACCAAGGAAAAAAGGACTGTTTCTCAGTAGTCCAAAGACTTGTTTTCAGATGAGCCACCACACACAAACATATCCAGGACATGTACAATAATAACAATCAGAAAAACCAGCGCTGGAATCTTAACATTCAATAATAATCAATACCCAATACAATTAATGCTGCTCCACGTGTTATAACCTCTTATCCCAGTAGAAGAGTATATATGTAGTAAATTGATATCAAAACACAGAGCATAATATAACTAGAAAAACGCTTCTTATTTAACACTGGCCCTTTAAGTGGCCCTTATTGCTGTAATGGAACATTCTTTCAAATTAGATAGTACAGTTCAGATTGTGCCACCCTCTTGTTTAGATGCCACGACTCCTTAGTGTTGTAAATTCGTCGGTGTTCACAAAATTATAGCATCACCACTGTGCCCGTCACCAGTATTAGGTGCTCTTACCGGCTGATAGATGGTATAAAGCTAAAAGCTAAATTTTAATTCCACTGGGATCTTTCCTTTGCATTTACTTCCAATGGAGTTACTTGAGCTGATTATGAGTATCTCAGCCCACAATGGTATAGGTAATATGTAAAATAAAACAAAGGGACAAATCTAGTGCAATCCCATTTTTTTATTTAAAAGTATATAAATCCTTAAAAATGCGCGCTCACATTAAAAATGCTTGCTTGACTGCATGTTATAACTTAGGCGAGGTTCTCACCCATTTTCCTGTCACCACGGCCGTTGGTGTCCAAATGGAAAGTGGAGGGGGCAGTCGCTGTCACTCCTCTGGTGGTCCTAGTAGTTTGGAATATGATTATTGCCGATCGCCGTTGACGGGCTGAGATACTCATAATCAGCTCAAGTAACTCCATTCGAAGTAAATGCAAAGGAAAGATCCCAGTGGAATTAAAATTACAAGCTTTATACCATCTATCAGCCGGTAAGAGTACCTAATAGTGGTGACCGGCACAGTGGTGATGCTATAAGTTTGTGAACACCAACGAATTTACAACACTAAGGAGTCGTGGCATCTAAACAAGAGGGTGGCACAATCTGAACTGTACTATCTAATTTGGAAGAATGTTCCATTACAGCAATAAGGGCCACTTAAAGGGCCAGTGTTAAATAAGAAGCGTTTTTCTAGTTATATTATGCTCTGTGTTTTGATATCAATTTACTACATATCCAGGACATGAGCTGCAACTGTCTCATTCCTTGTCGTAAGCCACTCTTGACCCATAGAGGTCAGAAGAGCCTTACTGTGCTAAGGAAAAAAAAGTCTGGAACATTGCTCAGTGGCCCAAAGTCCTGTTTTCAGGTTAAAGAACTTTTTTATTTTATTTGAAAATAAAGGTCCCAGAGTCTACAGCAAGAGTGGCAAGAAACACAAACCAAGCTGCCTAAGGTACATCTTAAAGTTTCCACAGATAGTCATGGTTTGGGGATGTCATGTGCTGCTGTTGGTCCACTTTGTTACAGCAAAGTCAAAAGTCAGCACAGCCATCTGCCAGAAACTGTGAGGCCATTTCTGCTGATAATGTGAGACCATTATCTGCTGATAAACTTTATGGAGATGCTGATTTTATTTTCCAGCATGACTTGGCTCCTGCTCACAATGCAAAACGTACAGCGACCCAGTTTAATAACCACAATATTATTTACAGAGGATGTAACATTCTATATTGAAAATCAAGTCTTTAATTGGTCTTACAGAAACAAAATCAACAACATTCAAATAAATAAAATCATTTTTCTTTTCGAAGATATTCAAATTTGTCGAGATGCACCATATTCATAATGATTTGCTGAACTGGTAGGCTGGCTCCAAACTGGAGGATGGAAGAGGAATGTATAGGGGAGGGAATTTCAAAATATATTGGTAGGCTGTCTTATCAGGATTAAGTCATAGGGAACATAGCCCGTATTATGACATCAGGGAGGCTCCAGTGCAATAAGTAGTACCATCCCTTTATACCCCTAGATAAAGAGCCTCAGCGTGGGATTTAAGAAGGAAAAAAAAGGCAATTCCGATATGGCTGTCTGCTAGAGTTTTATATAACACTAGCACCAAAAATGATGCAGCGCCAGAAAAAACATGGCACTGTAGCTCAAGAGTCCATAGAGCCGGCACTTCAGAACTGGTGCTATAGCCACAAAAGTGATTTTAAAAGGCACACATTATAAATAAGGCCCAAAATGAAGAATTTTTTTCTGAGCTATATAATCATTACAGATATCTCATATAATCGGTGAGGAAGCCCAGATAAACCCTAAGGTCGACCTGCACTCTCTCTTAAAGGGGTAGCCGCGATTGTGATTTTGTGAATTTCAGGTGTTTTTTTCTGTACTGCTAAACAATATATATAGAAAGTTGAGCAATGTTATGCAAAACTGTGTTTAATATTTAAATGAATCTGTTTAGACAGAGGGCAGTAAGAAAGCCAAATAGGCGAAACATGTTTACCCAGTCAAGTGTCACCCAACAAGACATGGGAGTATGCAAGAAAAACTAAGGGATATTCCATCGTACATTTTCATTGTGTGTAAAGATGTTCTAAAAAAAGTATTCTTGAAGCTAAGTCTATGTATAACAAAGATATCTTTTAATTATGCTCAATAAACCAGAGATGTTTTTAATACAATAATTATACTTGAGATGTGGTCAAGTAAATCGGATGTACAAATTGGGGTGTCCTACCAAAGAACCCCAAATCTGCTTTCTGTTTTCAACCCTATACTTGAACCAATCGCTCAGTCCTTTATAGGGGATGTGGTCATGGAAAAGGCAGCCTGCATTTGACTGCCAGCAAATATGGTATATTACTAATTTCAGGATATGATAAATGCTATTTAAAGTGATACACAGGCAAAGATAATTGTTACACCATTGAGTCATGCTATTTTAGGCACTGTCCTAAACTGTTTTCCGTTTTTAAATTGAGGCAGAAATGTCAGAGATATTGGAATTTACAGGTTCAGACGATGATATTCTCTTTTTTATCCCGTCCCCCAATCATCTCAGCAGAGCGGGACAGGATTTCTGGTCCCCCCCTTCTCCCGCATCTCCTCCTCCCCCAGATTCATCACATTGCTGTCAGTGCAAAGAGCTGATTATTATGCAGCATCACAGATCCAAGGGCCACACCCACTTTTTCAGAAGAAAAATAATGAGGGGAACCTTGAAACCTCAATATTTCGCCTATTTCTTTTTCAATTTAAAAAAGGAAAACACTTTAGGACAGTGCCAAGTGTAGCCCAACGCAATGGAGTAACAATTAACAGTGCAGTAGCACTTTAATGAGCTTGCCATTTACTAATAGAGCAGTGTATAAGGTCAAATGATAATAATGCATGCATCGCTTTGTTATTTTATTCTTGAGTGATTTTACTCCATTACACATTGTTAAAAGCTCTGTTTTATGAAAAAAAGGGAAATGTATAACTATATCTCATTAGTAAGGAAATGGCTGCATCACTTACTGTGATAAGCTGAAATTACTGATGAAATCGTGACTTTTTCAAGGTCACACCAAACAGGTCATCAACCTACAGAAGGATCTGTTAAGTGGCTGGCTATTGCTGTGGCAACCGGGCTGATAACTCACGCAGACTTGGCGTACACGAACATGTCAGCTGTATGATAGTCAGATTTGTTGGCCTCTCTGAAATTGTTAAAAGGATGGTGATAAAATCCCAATAATATGATATGAAAAGGAGAATATATATATATATATATATATATCATTGAATATGTCTCCCTCTTGTTTTGAAATTATATTTTACTTAGTATTTAAATAATTTTTTGTTCATTGATCAACTGGAGTGTGCTGTATTGAGGCCACACTGGCTTCTCATACCGGTGCTGTGGGTGAGAGATGTACGCGGTGGGTGAAGGGCACCCCTGATTTGAGGGGGGGCTGGGGGTGTGGCTGGGGGCGGTGCGGCTGCATTGATTGTTAATATTGTTAATATAATAGGTTGGTAAACTCTGGTGTTGGTGCAGGATCGGTGGTGAGGTTTATGGGTTTCTTTGTGCCCACTCTCGCTAGCTTTTCTGAGGTCTGTGGAACAAAAGTGGACCGTCCATGTTATTACTCCCCCCCTTGGCAAAACCGAGTGTTGCGATTAGCTGACACAGTCACTGGCTTCTTCTGGCTATCTGGCCACCGGCAACCATATGACTATGATGGCCAATCGCATTGCTCGATTTCACCAGGGACTGAGAAAGGAAAGATTATGAGGGTTTACCGGGGTTAATGCGCAGGGGGCACTGGCAATGCTCTAAGAACAACATCCATTTTGTGAAAAATGGGTGTTTTAGTTTAAGTACCTCTCAGGTATCGCTATTTGGAATACCCCACAATACCCCACCTCCCCGGGATTACACTGCAAATACTTATCTTTCTGTTGCACCCACAGCATGTTTTGCACCAGAGGTGTGCTCCCCTGCCCAGACATTCAGATAAGCTGGGACGGCAGCGTGCCACAGGCCGCAGGACCTCCAAATTCACTATGCCAACACTTTGTCCAAACAGAGCTGTATATCAAGCCTTAATATACATGGCATACAGTGCTGGTTGGAAGTGACTGCACATGCACCATGGGACTAGGTGAAAGGTACATTTTAGGGCACCCGGGGGTTCACACAGTGAAGCATGCCATAATGCAGCTTACAGTCCTGCTGTTATATTTATCTAGTAAAGATATGGTCTCTAAGATGGGGGACTGGATATCAGAGCACACACACCTACTAACTGCTAAAATGTGTGCTGCAGTTTCCTGTCCACCTTCTCAGGAACCAAGCATTGACTAGAGAGGGGCATATACAAGTGTAGTTTGACTGATGTAATCAACCATATGCTGAAACCTTCTTCAGGCAGGGCTCATCACCCCTCTCCTCCATGTTGCTGCATGTGGCTGAGCAGCCAGTGACCCTGCTGAATGCTACAGCCCCATACATGGAGGGGGGGTGCCACAAGGAATGGCCCTTATCTGTCTTGGCAGTGCCAGAGTGGCCACAGCAATTGTTCTCCTCCCTTCTTTAAAAACCCAGCACTGGATTAGATCAGACCAACATGAAGACCCAGCCAACTGCTCACCTGTCGGAGCAGATCCAGAGAAGCTCCTGGCATCATGTGGTGCTGTGAGAGAGCAGCACTGATTCAGAGGAGCGCTGAGGCAGGTTGTTATTCAAACGCAAGACTCCCTGCACTTCCTATGCTGGCCACAGAGGAAAGCAGTATGCAAGATAACAGCGACCCCTGCTGGCCGGAGGAGCGAACTGTAGTGCTTTTACAGTGGCTTCCAACCAGTACTTGCTGCGCGGGTAGGGATTAGAGATGCGCAGCCTCGGAACAGCGGGTGCGTGGCCGCCCCGGCGCGCACCTTAGAGGGAACACTGGTGCAGGTGGGTGCAGGGATGATGTAAGGGGCGGGGGTTTGGAGCGCAGGGCGCGATAGCCTCAGTGCCCGGTACCATTTGAGCCACGGACCGGTAGCGGTCCACGGCCCGGGGGTTGGGGACCACTGTTCTAGAAGACATTAGATTTTATTACTCAGTGATATGCTAGATTACTCAATAATAGTCTTAATAAAACTTTAGATTACTCAGTGATACTCTGGAAGAAGATTTCCTAACCAGTGGTATGAGTACCACTGATAGCACTCAAGACCTTATCAAGTGATACTCTGCCAGTTTGCATCTGACAACCTGATCTATCCAGATCACCCTGATTTGCCTTTAAAGTAGCAAACTGCTACAAAATGTAATGAGAACTATGAGTATATCATACAACTTATATGTTTTTTTGTGTTTGTTATAACACAGTTTAAGGCGCTGATAACCCTTATATACCACCCAGGTAAAACTTGAGATGTTTAGTAGAGATGAGCGAGTAGTGAAATATTCGAAATTTCGAATTTCGATTCGAATAGACCGCGTTACTCGACTACTCGACCGATTATCGAATCCCATTATAGTCTATGGGAAAAAAATGCTCGCCACTTGGAAATCTCAATTCGACCACTTGGAGGTCACCAAGTCCACCCTGAAACATCAGAAAATGATGCCAACACTGCTGGAATGCAACTGGGACAGCAGGGGAAGCATGTCTGGGTGCATATAACGCGCCCAAGTCGCACTATTACGCCACTATCACAGCCACTCAACAATACACTCCAAACACAATATAACTTCTACGTAAAGTGAGACAAGACAAGGAAACCTTCTTTCCTCTACATTGCCATGGACCCCAAGCCAAACTGTACAAAAAAGAAGAACAAAATTCTGCACCCCTTAAAATCACGTTGCCTAATGACAACCACAGATGGCATAGGCAAGGGGGAAAATAAATAGACCCCACCCCTAATTGTCATTGTGTGTGTGTGTGTGTGTGTGTGAGATGTGGTCAGACATGTCCTCTTGTGTCATTGTGTCACCCCAGCAGTAAGGGAAGCTTAAAGGAGGAGGTATGTTACAGTGTGTTACCCCAGCAGTAAGGGAAGCTTACAGGAGGAGGTTTGTTACAGTGTGTCACCCCAGCAGTAAGGGAAGCTTACAGGAGGAGGTTTGTTACAGTGTGTCACCCCAGCAGTCGGGGAAGCTTACAGGAGGAGGTTTGTTACAGTGTGTCACCCCAGCAGTCAGGGAAGCTTACAGGAGGAGGTTTGTTACAGTGTGTTACGCCAGCAGTAAGGGAAGCTTAAAGGAGGAGGTTTGTTACATTGTGTCACCCCAGCAGTCAGGGAAGCTTACAGTAGGAGGTTTGTTACATTGTGTCACCCCAGCAGTAAGGGAAGCTTACAGGAGGAGGTTTGTTACATTGTGTCACCCCAGCAGTCAGGGAAGCTTACAGGAGGAGGCTTGTTACATTGTGTCACCCCAGCAGTAAGGGAAGCTTACAGGAGGAGGTTTGTTACAGTGTGTCACCCCAGCAGTCAGGGAAGCTTACAGGAGGAGGTTTGTTACAGTGTGTTACCCCAGCAGTAAGGGAAGCTTAAAGGAGGAGGTTTGTTACATTGTGTCACCCCAGCAGTCAGGGAAGCTTACAGGAGGAGGTTTGTTACAGTGTGTCACCCCAGCAGTAAGGGAAGCTTAGAGCTGAGACCTCTTAAAAATTGTGTGGAGTCCCAAGAGCTGAGACCTCTTAAAAATTGTGTGGAGGCCCAAGAGCTGAGACCTCTTAAAAATTGTGTGGAGTCCCAAGAGCTGAGACCTCTTAAAAATTGTGTGGAGGCCCAAGAGCTGAGACCTCCTAAAAATTGTGTGGAGTCCCAAGAGCTGAGACCTCTTAAAAATTGTGTGGAGGCCCAAGAGCTGAGACCTTTTAAAAATTGTGTGGAGTCCCAAGAGCTGAGACCTCTCAAACATTGTGTGGAGGCCCAAGAGCTGAGACCTCTTGAAAATTGTGTGGAGTCCCAAGAGCTGAGACCTCGTAAAAATTATGTGGAGTCCCAAGAGCTGAGACCTCTTAAAAATTGTGTGGAGGCCCAAGAGCTGAGACCTCTTAAAAATTGTGTGGAGTCCCAAGAGCTGAGACCTCTTAAAAATTGTGTGGAGGCCCAAGAGCTGAGACCTTTTAAAAATTGTGTGGAGTCCCAAGAGCTGAGACCTCTTAAAAATTGTGTGGAGGCCCAAGAGCTGAGACCTTTTAAAAATTGTGTGGAGTCCCAAGAGCTGAGACCTCTCAAACATTGTGTGGAGGACCAAGAGCTGAGACCTCTTAAAAATTGTGTGGAGTCCCAAGAGCTGAGACCTCTTAAAAATTGTGTGGAGGCCCAAGAGCTGAGACCTCTTAAAAATTGTGTGGAGGCCCAAGAGCTGAGACCTCTTAAAAATTGTGTGGAGTCCCAAGAGCTGAGACCTCTCAAACATTGTGTGGAGGCCCAAGAGCTGAGACCTCTTAAAAATTGATTGTATTAAGCCCAAGAGGTGAGCCATAATTTTTTTTATTAATACAGCAATTCTGCGGCGGTTAAGGAGGAGGAGGAGGAGGAGGAGGAAATGGCACTTCATACAGATGGCACTTCACTCTTGGCTGCTTTCCACTGTTGTACAAGCAAAGTCCGGGTCAATCCACTTGCTGTTCATTTTGATTAGCGTCAGCCTGTCGGCACTGTCGGTTGACAGGCGGCTGCGCTTATCGGTTATAATGCCCCCGGCTGCGCTGAACACCCTTTCTGATAGCACGCTGGCGGCAGGGCAGGCAAGCACCTCCAAGGCGTACAGGGACAGTTCCAGCCACGTGTCCAACTTGGAGACCCAGTAAGTGTAGGGCGCCGAGGGATCGGGGAGGACAGGGGTGTGGTCTGCCAGGTAGTCCCGCAACATCCGCCGATACTTGTCCCTCCTGCTGATAGCGGGCCCCGCAGTGATGGAAGTTGCACGAGGGGGTGACATGAACGTGTCCCACACCTTGGAGAGTGTTCCCCTGGTGGCTGTGGGCCTGATCGATGTTGTCAGACTCTGGGAGACACTCTCCTCTCTGCCGCCAGCGATGCTGGGTGGGAAAATCTGCATCATGTTCTGCAAGAGTTCCCTCTGGTATTCCAGTAATCGATTCGTCCTCTCCTCTACCGGAATAAAAGAGGAGAAGTTATCTTTATACCGGGGGTCCAGGAGTGCGAAGACCCAGTATAGTTTGTTCTCCAATATCCAGACAACACGTATGTCCCGGGAAAAGCAGCCCAGCATGAAGTCAGCCATGTGTGCCAGACTCTGAGTAGGCATGACGTCACTGCCCCCACCAGAAGGATCATTTTCCATTTCCTCCTCTTCCTCCTCCTCTCCGCCCCATCCGCGCTGAACCAATGGGACGCACACAGCCTGACTGCTACCCTCGCCGCCAGCATCCTCTTCCACAGCCACCTCCACGTTGTCCTCCTCCTCCTCATCCTCCTCCTCCTGCAACTGCCACCGAGCAGCAGACAAAAGTGTGGTCTGACTGTCTACCTGCGTTGCGTCTCCTCCTACCCCCGTCTCCTCTGTGTGCAATGCGTTCTCCCTTATTGCGATGACGCTCACTATAGCGTCCTCGCTGCTGACCTTCTTAGTGGACTCCTCAAAGATACGCAATACATCGCATATGTCTGCCATCCATGGCCACTCGAGGTTGGCAAACTGAGGGAGCTGAGTTGGATGCACGCGTGGATGCATCATCTGGTACTCCATCAATGCTCTCTGCTGCTCACACACCCTGGCCAACATGCAATAGGTGGAATTCCAGCGAGTGGGCAGGTCACACAACAGCCGATGTTGAGGCAAATGGAGGCGTTGCTGGATTTTTTTTAAGCTAGCAGCAGCTACAGTTGACTTCCGAAAGTGAGCGCACAAGCGCCGCACTTTGACCAATAGCTCTGCCAGGTTGGGGTAAGTCTTTAGAAACTTTTGTACTACCAAATTAAAAACGTGGGCCAGGCATGGTACGTGATTGAGTTCTGCAAGCTCCAGAGCCGCCACCAGGTTACGGCCGTTATCGCACACGACCATGCCTGGTCCTAGCTGCAGCGGCGACAGCCACATCTCTGTCTGCTGCAATATGGCGTGCCTCACCTCTGCGGCGCTGTGCTTCCTGTCGCCCAAGCTGATGAGCTTAAGCACCGCCTGCTGACGTCTCCCCGCGCCAGTGCTGCAACGCTTCCAGCTAGGGGCTGAGGGCGATGTTAAGGCAGAGGAGGAGGAGGAGGAGGAGGAAGAAGAGGAGGGGGGTCTATCAGAACCCGTGCTGGCAATCTTGGGCGGGGGTGGTATGTAGGCCGTCCCTGTTTGCGACCCCGTCCCCGCTTCCACAACATTCACCCAGTGTGCCGTCAAAGAGATGTAGCGTCCTTGGCCGCAAGCGCTTGTCCACGAGTCGGTGGTCAAGTGGACCTTTGCGCTGACTGCGTACCTCAGGGCCCGCCTGATGTTACGCGACATGTGCTGGTGCAGGGCGGGGACGCCACACCGGGAAAAATAGTGGCGGCTAGGGACGGAATAGCGAGGTGCGGCAGCCGCCATCAGGTCGCGGAAGGCCTGCGTCTCCACAAGCCTAAACGGCAACATCTCCAGGGCCAGCAGTTTGGAGATGAGGCAGGTTAAGGCTTGGGCTTGGGGGTGACTGGAGGCGTACTTCTGCCTGCGGTTGAACGCCTGTGAGATGGACAGTTGATGGGACGAGGAGATGGAAGGTGCAGACGAAGATGCGGGAGAAGGGGGGCTGAAGGAGAAGGCCCCAAAGTAGCCGAGGCAGAGGCAGATGTGGAGGTGTCCTGTCTGGAGGTCTGGACCGCAGTGGCAGCACACAACAAAGGGGAAGAGGCAGTGGCAGCAAGACCGGGCGCAGGTTGTATTGCGTTTGCTCTCTCCCACTCAGCCCAGTGCTTGACTTCCAAGTGACGGCGCATGCCTGAGGTGGTCAGATTGCTCTTCTCAGAGCCCCTACTCAGTTTTGAGTGGCAGATTGCGCAAACCGCGCTCAGTTTGTCGTCCGCGCAAACATTAAAAAATCTCCACACCACAGAAGTACGAGGCCTCGATGGGGGAGCTTTGCGCGACTGCCTGCTGCCGGGAAGAGCTTCGGCCCTGCTGGCTGTAGCCTGCCTTCTCTGTCTGGACTGTCCTCTGCCTCTGGACTGTCCTCTGCCTCTTGCTGCCTTATTCGGTGATGCGCAGACCGCATCTCCACTGCTTTCCCCGCTGGACATCACCCCTGTCCAAGTGGGGTCGGTCATTTCGTCGTCCACCACCTCCTCTTCCACTTCCTCTCTCTGCTCCTCCTCCTGCCCACTGGACATTCCAACAGCCTCCCTTGATGGCAACTGCGTCTCATCATCATCGCTCATGATAGCAGATGCTGGTTCCGGGTCCACATCACTAGGAGATGGCGGATACTCAAGTGTTTGGGCATCACTACAAACAAATTCCTCTGCTAGCTCCTGGGATTCTTGCAGCACATCTGGAAAAGGACCCGAAAAGAGGTCCTGGGAGGGGTCAAGGGTGGGCTGACTCTGTTGGCCAGGTTGGGAGGAAGGAGGGTCAGAGTGAGACTGTGTGGATGACTGGGTGGTGGACAAGTGACTGGAAGCGTTATTGGCCATCCATTGCACCACCTGTTCACGCTGCTCAGGCCTCAACAGAGGTGTACCCCGCCCCCCGCATAACTGTCCCATAAAGGCAGGGAAGCTGGATGAGCGTAATGCTGGCTGCCCCTCACCAGCACGCATTGTATCCCCACTGGCTTCAATGCGGTTTGTGCCCCCACCAGCATTTCCGCGCCCCCGTCCTCGTCCACGTCCCTTTGCGCTAGCCCTCCGCATTTCAGACGTTTTACTTTTTTGGCCACGCGTTATGCCAAATATAAATATATTTTTTAGGAGAACACCTGGCTATACAGCCGTATACTGCCAGAAGGTGAAATGGTGCCTATACGCACCGGGTATATAACAGTCTTTTGTTGGCACAGAGGACACAAAACAGTAGAGCCAAATATAAATATATTTTTAAGGAGAACACCTGGCTATACAGCCGTATACTGCCAGAAGGTGAAATGGTGCCTAATACGCACTGGGTATATAACAGGGTTTTGTTGGCACAGAGGACACAAAACAGTAAAGCCAAATATAAATATATTGTTTAGGAGAACACCTGGCTATACAGCCGTATACTGCCAGAAGGTGAAATGGTGCCTAATACGCACTGGGTATATAACAGTGTTTTGTTGGCACAGAGGACACAAAACAGTAGAGCCAAATATAAATATATTTTTAAGGAGAACACCTGGCTATACAGCCGTATACTGCCAGAAGGTGAAATGGTGCCTATACGCACCGGGTATATAACAGTCTTTTGTTGGCACAGAGGACACAAAACAGTAGAGCCAAATATAAATATATTTTTAAGGAGAACACCTGGCTATACAGCCGTATACTGCCAGAAGGTGAAATGGTGCCTAATACGCACTGGGTATATAACAGGGTTTTGTTGGTAAAGAGGACACAAAACAGTAGTGCCAAATATAAATATATTTTTTAGGAGAACACCTGGCTATACAGCCGTATACTGCCAGAAGGTGAAATGGTGCCTATACGCAACGGGGTATATAACAGGGTTTTGTTGGTAAAGAGGACACAAAACAGTAGTGCCAAATATAAATATATTTTTTAGGAGAACACCTGGCTATACAGCCGTATACTGCCAGAAGGTGAAATGGTGCCTATACGCAACGGGGTATATAACAGGGTTTTGTTGGTAAAGAGGACACAAAACAGTAGTGCCAAATATAAATATATTGTTTAGGAGAACACCTGGCTTTACAGCCGTATACTGTCAGAAGGTGAAATGGTGCCTATACGCAACGGGTATATAACAGGGTTTTGTTGGTAAAGAGGACACAAAACAGTAGTGCCAAATATAAATATATTTTTTAGGAGAACACCTGGCTATACAGCTGTATACTGCCAGAAGGTGAAATGGTGCCTATACGCACCGGGTATATAACAGGGTTTTGTTGGTAAAGAGGACACAAAACAGTAGTGCCAAATATAAATATATTTTTTAGGAGAACACCTGGCTATACAGCCGTATACTGCCAGAAGGTGAAATGGTGCCTATACGCAATGGGTATAAAACAGTGTTTTGTTGGCACAGAGGACACAAAACAGTAGTGCCAAATATAAATATATTTTTTAGGAGAACACCTGGCTATACAGCTGTATACTGCCAGAAGGTGAAATGGTGCCTATACGCACCGGGTATATAACAGGGTTTTGTTGGTAAAGAGGACACAAAACAGTAGTGCCAAATATAAATATATTTTTTAGGAGAACACCTGGCTATACAGCCGTATACTGCCAGAAGGTGAAATGGTGCCTATACGCAATGGGTATAAAACAGTGTTTTGTTGGCACAGAGGACACAAAACAGTAGTGCAAAATATAGTTTTGTATATAGGTGCTAATACACCACTGAAGTCTTTCTGTCCCTATTCCAGCAGCAGCAGCTACCCCTCACTAAAGCAGCCGTTTTGTGCAGAGTGTATATAGTTTTGTATATAGGTGCTAATACACCACTGAAGTCTTTCTGTCCCTATTCCAGCAGCAGCTACCCCTCACTAAAGCAGCCGTTGTGTGCAGTGTGTATATAGCTAGAATGAGCTATATACCGTTCAGCATAGTAGCCCTAATAAGGACTCTCAATGACTCTCTTGTCTTCTGGTAGCTGGTATATATGGTGGTAAATGCGATATTCTGAGCTTCTGGGGCCCTGCCTGCCTACATATGAGCTATATACTGTTCAGCATAGTAGCCCTAATAAGGGCTCTCAATGACTCTCTTGTCTTCTGGTAGCTGGTATATATGGTGGTAAAAGCGATATTCTGAGCTTCTGGGGCCCTGCCTGCCTACATATGAGCTATATACTGTTCAGCATAGTAGCCCTAATAAGGGCTCTCAATGACTCTCTTGTCTTCTGGTAGCTGGTATATATGGTGGTAAAAGCGATATTCTGAGCATCTGGGGCCCTGCCTGCCTACATATGAGCTATATACCGTTCAGCATAGTAGCCCTAATAAGGGCTCTCAATGACTCTCTTGTCTTCTGGTAGCTGGTATATATGGTGGTAAATGCGATATTCTGAGCTTCTGGGGCCCTGCCTGCCTACATATGGGCTATATACTGTTCAGCATAGTAGCCCTAATAATAAGGACTCTCAATGACTCTCTTGTCTTCTGGTAGCTGGTATATATGGTGGTAAAAGCGATATTCTGAGCTACTGGGGCCCTGCCTGCCTACATATGAGCTATATACTGTTCAGCATAGTAGCCCTAATAATAAGGACTCTCAATGACTCTCTTGTCTTCTGGTAGCTGGTATATATGGTGGTAAAAGCGATATTCTGAGCTTCTGGGGCCCTGCCTGCCTACGTATGAGCTATATACTGTTCAGCATAGTAGCCCTAATAAGGGCTCTCAATGACTCTCTTGTCTTCTGGTAGCTGGTATATATGGTGGTAAAAACGATATTCTGAGCTTCTGGGGCCCTGCCTGCCTACATAAGAGCTATATACTGTTCAACATAGTAGCCCTAATAGGGCTCTCAATGACTCTCTTGTCTTCTGGTAGCTGGTATATATGGTGGTAAAAGCGATATTCTGAGCTTCTGGGGCCCTGCCTGCCTACATATGAGCTATATACTGTTCAGCATAGTAGCCCTAATAAGGGCTCTCAATGACTCTCTTGTCTTCTGGTAGCTGGTATATATGGTGGTAAAAGCGATATTCTGAGCTTCTGGGGCCCTGAGTGCCTACATATGAGCTATATACTGTTCAGCATAGTAGCCCTAATAAGGGCTCTCAATGACTCTCTTGTCTTCTGGTAGCTGGTATATATGGTGGTAAAAGCGATATTCTGAGCTTCTGGGGCCCTGCCTGCCTGCATATGAGCTATATACTGTTCAGCATAGTAGCCCTAATAAGGGCTCTCAATGACTCTCTTGTCTTCTGGTAGCTGGTATATATGGTGGTAAATGCGATATTCTGAGCTTCTGGGGCCCTGCCTGCCTACATAGGAGCTATATACCGTTCAGCATAGTAGCCCTAATAAGGGCTCTTAATGACTCTCTTGTCTTCTGGTAGCTGGTATATATGGTGGTAAATGCGATATTCTGAGCTTCTGGGGCCCTGCCTGCCTACATAAGAGCTATATACTGTTCAACATAGTAGCCCTAATAAGGGCTCTCAATGACTCTCTTGTCTTCTGGTAGCTGGTATATATGGTGGTAAAAGCGATATTCTGAGATTCTGGGGCCCTGCCTGCCTACATATGAGCTATATACTGTTCAGCATAGTAGCCCTAATAATAAGGACTCTCAATGACTCTCTTGTCTTCTGGTAGCTGGTATATATGGTGGTAAAAGCGATATTCTGAGCTTCTGGGGCCCTGCCTGCCTACATATGGGCTATATACTGTTCAGCATAGTAGCCCTAATAATAAGGACTCTCAATGACTCTCTTGTCTTCTGGTAGCTGGTATATATGGTGGTAAAAGCGATATTCTGAGCTTCTGGGGCCCTGCCTGCCTACATATGAGCTATATACTGTTCAGCATAGTAGCCCTAATAATAAGGACTCTCAATGACTCTCTTGTCTTCTGGTAGCTGGTATATATGGTGGTAAAAGCGATATTCTGAGCTTCTGGGGCCCTGCCTGCCTACATATGAGCTATATACTGTTCAGCATAGTAGCCCTAATAAGGGCTCTCAATGACTCTCTTGTCTTCTGGTAGCTGGTATATATGGTGGTAAAAGCGATATTCTGAGCTTCTGGGGCCCTACCTGCCTACATAAGAGCTATATACTGTTCAACATAGTAGCCCTAATAAGGGCTCTCAATGACTCTCTTGTCTTCTGGTAGCTGGTATATATGGTGGTAAAAGCGATATTCTGAGCTTCTGGGGCCCTGCCTGCCTACATATGAGCTATATACTGTTCAGCATAGTAGCCCTAATAAGGGCTCTCAATGACTCTCTTGTCTTCTGGTAGCTGGTATATATGGTGGTAAATGCGACATTCTGAGCTTCTGGGGCCCTGCCTGCCTACATATCAGCTATATACTGTTCAGCATAGTAGCCCTAATAAGGGCTCTCAATGACTCTCTTGTCTTCTGGTAGCTGGTATATATGGTGGTAAATGCGATATTCTGAGCTTCTGGGGCCCTGCCTGCCTACATATGAGCTATATACTGTTCAGCATAGTAGCCCTAATAAGGGCTCTTAATGACTCTCTTGTCTTCTGGTAGCTGGTATATATGGTGGTAAATGCGATATTCTGAGCTTCTGGGGCCCTGCCTGCCTACATAAGAGCTATATACTGTTCAACATAGTAGCCCTAATAAGGGCTCTCAATGACTCTCTTGTCTTCTGGTAGCTGGTATATATGGTGGTAAAAGCGATATTCTGAGCTTCTGGGGCCCTGCCTGCCTACATAGGAGCTATATACCGTTCAGCATAGTAGCCCTAATAAGGGCTCTTAATGACTCTCTTGTCTTCTGGTAGCTGGTATATATGGTGGTAAAAGCGATATTCTGAGCTTCTGGGGCCCTGCCTGCCTACATAGGAGCTATATACCGTTCAGCATAGTAGCCCTAATAAGGGCTCTTAATGACTCTCTTGTCTTCTGGTAGCTGGAATATATGGTGGTAAATGCGATATTCTGAGCTTCTGGGGCCCTGCCTGCCTACATAAGAGCTATATACTGTTCAACATAGTAGCCCTAATAAGGGCTCTCAATGACTCTCTTGTCTTCTGGTAGCTGGTATATATGGTGGTAAAAGCGATATTCTGAGCTTCTGGGGCCCTGCCTGCCTACATATGAGCTATATACTGTTCAGCATAGTAGCTCTAATAATAAGGACTCTCAATGACTCTCTTGTCTTCTGGTAGCTGGTATATATGGTGTTAAAAGCGATATTCTTAGCTTCTGGGGCCCTGCCTGCCTACATATGAGCTATATACTGTTCAGCATAGTAGCCCTAATAAGGGCTCTCAATGACTCTCTTGTCTTCTGGTAGCTGGTATATATGGTGGTAAATGCGACATTCTGAGCTTCTGGGGCCCTGCCTGCCTACATATCAGCTATATACTGTTCAGCATAGTAGCCCTAATAAGGGCTCTCAATGACTCTCTTGTCTTCTGGTAGCTGGTATATATGGTGGTAAATGCGATATTCTGAGCTTCTGGGGCCCTGCCTGCCTACATATGAGCTATATACTGTTCAGCATAGTAGCCCTAATAAGGGCTCTTAATGACTCTCTTGTCTTCTGGTAGCTGGTATATATGGTGGTAAATGCGATATTCTGAGCTTCTGGGGCCCTGCCTGCCTACATAAGAGCTATATACTGTTCAACATAGTAGCCCTAATAAGGGCTCTCAATGACTCTCTTGTCTTCTGGTAGCTGGTATATATGGTGGTAAAAGCGATATTCTGAGCATCTGGGGCCCTGCCTGCCTACATAGGAGCTATATACCGTTCAGCATAGTAGCCCTAATAAGGGCTCTTAATGACTCTCTTGTCTTCTGGTAGCTGGTATATATGGTGGTAAAAGCGATATTCTGAGCTTCTGGGGCCCTGCCTGCCTACATAGGAGCTATATACCGTTCAGCATAGTAGCCCTAATAAGGGCTCTTAATGACTCTCTTGTCTTCTGGTAGCTGGTATATATGGTGGTAAATGCGATATTCTGAGCTTCTGGGGCCCTGCCTGCCTACATAAGAGCTATATACTGTTCAACATAGTAGCCCTAATAAGGGCTCTCAATGACTCTCTTGTCTTCTGGTAGCTGGTATATATGGTGGTAAAAGCAATATTCTGAGCTTCTGGGGCCCTGCCTGCCTACATATGAGCTATATACTGTTCAGCATAGTAGCCCTAATAATAAGGACTCTCAATGACTCTCTTGTCTTCTGGTAGCTGGTATATATGGTGGTAAAAGCGATATTCTGAGCTTCTGGGGCCCTGCCTGCCTACATATGGGCTATATACTGTTCAGCATAGTAGCCCTAATAATGACTCTCAATGACTCTCTTGTCTTCTGGTAGCTGGTATATATGGTGGTAAAAGCGATATTCTGAGCTTCTGGGGCCCTGCCTGCCTACATATGAGCTATATACTGTTCAGCATAGTAGCCCTAATAAGGGCTCTCAATGACTCTCTTGTCTTCTGGTAGCTGGTATATATGGTGGTAAAAGCGATATTCTGAGCTTCTGGGGCCCTGCCTGCCTACATATGAGCTATATACTGTTCAGCATAGTAGCCCTAATAAGGGCTCTCAATGACTCTCTTGTCTTCTGGTAGCTGGTATATATGGTGGTAAATGCGATATTCTGAGCTTCTGGGGCCCTGCCTGCCTACATAGGAGCTATATACCGTTCAGCATAGTAGCCCTAATAAGGGCTCTTAATGACTCTCTTGTCTTCTGGTAGCTGGTATATATGGTGGTAAATGCGATATTCTGAGCTTCTGGGGCCCTGCCTGCCTACATAAGAGCTATATACTGTTCAACATAGTAGCCCTAATAAGGGCTCTCAATGACTCTCTTGTCTTCTGGTAGCTGGTATATATGGTGGTAAAAGCGATATTCTGAGCTTCTGGGGCCCTGCCTGCCTACATATGAGCTATATACTGTTCAGCATAGTAGCCCTAATAAGGGCTCTCAATGACTCTCTTGTCTTCTGGTAGCTGGTATATATGGTGGTAAAAGCGATATTCTGAGCTTCTGGGGCCCTGCCTGCCTACATATGAGCTATATACTGTTCAGCATAGTAGCCCTAATAATAAGGACTCTCAATGACTCTCTTGTCTTCTGGTAGCTGGTATATATGGTGGTAAAAGCGATATTCTGAGCTTCTGGTGCCCTGCCTGCCTACATATGGGCTATATACTGTTCAGCATAGTAGCCCTAATAATAAGGACTCTCAATGACTCTCTTGTCTTCTGGTAGCTGGTATATATGGTGGTAAAAGCGATATTCTGAGCTTCTGGGGCCCTGCCTGCCTACATATGAGCTATATACTGTTCAGCATAGTAGCCCTAATAATAAGGACTCTCAATGACTCTCTTGTCTTCTGGTAGCTGGTATATATGGTGGTAAAAGCGATATTCTGAGCTTCTGGGTCCCTGCCTGCCTACATATGAGCTATATACTGTTCAGCATAGTAGCCCTAATAAGGGCTCTCAATGACTCTCTTGTCTTCTGGTAGCTGGTATATATGGTGGTAAAAGCGATATTCTGAGCTTCTGGGGCCCTACCTGCCTACATAAGAGCTATATACTGTTCAACATAGTAGCCCTAATAAGGGCTCTCAATGACTCTCTTGTCTTCTGGTAGCTGGTATATATGGTGGTAAAAGCGATATTCTGAGCTTCTGGGGCCCTGCCTGCCTACATATGAGCTATATACTGTTCAGCATAGTAGCCCTAATAAGGGCTCTCAATGACTCTCTTGTCTTCTGGTAGCTGGTATATATGGTGGTAAATGCGACATTCTGAGCTTCTGGGGCCCTGCCTGCCTACATATCAGCTATATACTGTTCAGCATAGTAGCCCTAATAAGGGCTCTCAATGACTCTCTTGTCTTCTGGTAGCTGGTATATATGGTGGTAAATGCGATATTCTGAGCTTCTGGGGCCCTGCCTGCCTACATATGAGCTATATACTGTTCAGCATAGTAGCCCTAATAAGGGCTCTTAATGACTCTCTTGTCTTCTGGTAGCTGGTATATATGGTGGTAAATGCGATATTCTGAGCTTCTGGGGCCCTGCCTGCCTACATAAGAGCTATATACTGTTCAACATAGTAGCCCTAATAAGGGCTCTCAATGACTCTCTTGTCTTCTGGTAGCTGGTATATATGGTGGTAAAAGCGATATTCTGAGCTTCTGGGGCCCTGCCTGCCTACATAGGAGCTATATACCGTTCAGCATAGTAGCCCTAATAAGGGCTCTTAATTAGAGATGAGCGAGTAGTGAAATATTCGAAATTTCGAAATTCGATTCGAATAGACCGCGTTACTCGACTACTCGACCGAATATCGAATCCCATTATAGTCTATGGGAAAAAAATGCTCGACACTTGGAAATCTCAATTCGACCACTTGGAGGTCACCAAGTCCACCCTGAAACATCAGAAAATGATGCCAACACTGCTGGAATGCAACTGGGACAGCAGGGGAAGCATGTCTGGGTGCATATAACGCGCCCAAGTCGCACTATTACGCCACTATCACAGCCACTCAACAATACACTCCAAACACAATATTACTTCTACGTAAAGTGAGACAAGACAAGGAAACCTTCTTTCCTCTACATTGCCATGGACCCCAAGCCAAACTGTACAAAAAAGAAGAACAAAATTCTGCACCCCTTAAAATCACGTTGCCTAATGACAACCACAGATGGCATAGGCAAGGGGGAAAATAAATATACCCCACCCCTAATTGTCATTGTGTGTGTGTGTGTGTGTGTGTGTGTGTGTGTGAGATGTGGTCAGACATGTCCTCTTGTGTCATTGTGTCACCCCAGCAGTAAGGGAAGCTTAAAGGAGGAGGTTTGTTACAGTGTGTCACCCCAGCAGTAAGGGAAGCTTACAGGAGGAGGTTTGTTACAGTGTGTCACCCCAGCAGTAAGGGAAGCTTACAGGAGGAGGTTTGTTACAGTGTGTCACCCCAGCAGTCAGGGAAGCTTACAGGAGGAGGTTTGTTACAGTGTGTCACCCCAGCAGTAAGGGAAGCTTAGAGCTGAGACCTCTTAAAAATTGTGTGGAGGCCCAAGATCTGAGACCTCTTAAAAATTGTGTGGAGGCCCAAGAGCTGAGACCTCTCAAACATTGTGTGGAGTCCAACGAGCTGAGACCTCTTAAACATTGTGTGGAGGCCCAAGAGCTGAGACCTTTTAAAAATTGTGTGGAGGCCCAAGAGCTGAGACCTTTTAAAAATTGTGTGGAGGCCCAAGAGCTGAGACCTTTTAAAAATGGTGTGGAGGCCCAAGAGCTGAGACCTCTCAAACATTGTGTGGAGGCCCAAGAGCTGAGACCTTTTAAAAATTGTGTGGAGGCCCTAGAGCTGAGACCTCTCAAACATTGTGTGGAGGCCCTAGAGCTGAGACCTCTCAAACATTGTGTGGAGGCCCAAGAGCTGAGACCTTTTAAAAATTGTGTGGAGGCCCAAGAGCTGAGACCTTTTAAAAATTGTGTGGAGGCCCAAGAGCTGAGACCTTTTAAAAATTGTGTGGAGTCCCAAGAGCTGAGACCTTTTAAAAATTGTGTGGAGGCCCAAGAGCTGAGACCTCTCAAACATTGTGTGGAGGCCCAAGAGCTGAGACCTTTTAAAAATTGTGTGGAGGCCCAAGAGCTGAGACCTTTTAAAAATTGTGTGGAGGCCCAAGAGCTGAGACCTTTTAAAAATTGTGTGGAGGCCCAAGAGCTGAGACCTTTTAAAAATTGTGTGGAGGCCCAAGAGCTGAGACCTCTCAAACATTGTGTGGAGTCCCACGAGCTGAGACCTCTTAAACATTGTGCGGAGGCCCAAGAGCTGAGACCTTTTAAAAATTGTGTGGAGGCCCAAGAGCTGAGACCTTTTAAAAATTGTGTGGAGGCCCAAGAGCTGAGACCTTTTAAAAATTGTGTGGAGGCCCAAGAGCTGAGACCTCTCAAACATTGTGTGGAGGCCCAAGAGCTGAGACCTTTTAAAAATTGTGTGGAGGCCCTAGAGCTGAGACCTCTCAAACATTGTGTGGAGGCCCAAGAGCTGAGACCTTTTAAAAATTGTGTGGAGGCCCAAGAGCTGAGACCTTTTAAAAATTGTGTGGAGGCCCAAGAGCTGAGACCTTTTAAAAATTGTGTGGAGGCCCAAGAGCTGAGACCTTTTAAAAATTGTGTGGAGGCCCAAGAGCTGAGACCTCTCAAACATTGTGTGGAGGCCCAAGAGCTGAGACCTTTTAAAAATTGTGTGGAGGCCCTAGAGCTGAGACCTCTCAAACATTGTGTGGAGGCCCAAGAGCTGAGACCTCTCAAACATTGTGTGGAGGCCCAAGTGCTGAGCACTTATTAGTGCTGCAGCTACGGCTGCTTTAGTGAGGGGTAGCTGCTGCTGCTGGAATAGGGACAGAAAGACTTCAGTGGTGTATTACCACCTATATACAAAACTATATACACTCTGCTCAAAACGGCTGCTTTAGTGAGGGGTAGCTGCTGATGCTGGAATAGGGACAGAAAGACTTCAGCGGTGTATTAGCACCTATATACAAAACTATATTTTGCACTACTGTTTTGTGTCCTCTGTGCCAACAAAACACTGTTTTATACACGGTGCGTATAGGCACCATTTCACCTTCTGGCAGTTTACGGCTGTATAGCCAGGTGTTTTTCTTAAAAATATTTTTTATATTTGGCACTACTGTTTTGTGTCCTCTTTACCAACAAAACCTTGTTATATACCCGGTGCGTATATAGGCACCATTTCACCTTCTGGCAGTATACGGCTGTATAGCCAGGTGTTCTTAAAAATATATTTATATTTGGCACTACTGTTTTGTGTCCTCTGTGCCAACAAAACACTGTTTTATACACGGTGCGTATAGGCACCATTTCACCTTCTGGCAGTATACGGCTGTATAGCCAGGTGTTCTTCTTAAAAATATTTTTATATTTGGCATAACGCGTGGCCAAAAAAGTAAAACGTCTGAAATGCGGAGGGCTAGCGCAAAGGGACGTGGACGAGGACGGGGGCGCGGAAATGCTGGTGGGGGCACAAACCGCGTTGAAGCCAGTGGGGATACAATGCGTGCTGGTGAGGGGCAGCCAGCATTACGCTCATCCAGCTTCCCTGCCTTTATGGGACAGTTATGCGGGGGGCGGGGTACACCTCTGTTAAGGCCTGAGCAGCGTGAACAGGTGGTGCAATGGATGGCCGATAACGCTTCCAGTCACTTGTCCACCACCCAGTCATCCACACAGTCTCACTCTGACCCTCCTTCCTCCCAACCTGGCCAACAGAGTCAGCCCAACCTTGACCCCTCCCAGGACCTCTTTTCGGGTCCTTTTCCAGATGTGCTGCAAGAATCCCAGGAGCTAGCAGAGGAATTTGTTTGTAGTGATGCCCAAACACTTGAGTATCCGCCATCTGCTAGTGATGTGGACCCGGAACCAGCATCTGCTATCATGAGCGATGATTAGAGATGAGCGAACTTTTGAAAAATTCGATTCGACTGATTCGCCGAATTTTCCGACAAAAATCGTTTCGACCCGAATAAATTCGCGACGAATCGCTATTAAAAACGGCTATTTCTGAGCCTCCTACAGCCTCAATAGGGTTGTAAACCATTCAGCCTTGCTGTAACACGCACAGGATGCGTGCTGGGTTAGTTAAATAATACTTTGAAGAAATATCACATGCAGATCAGAGGCATCGCTAATAGAATCGCAGAGCGGCACAATTGCAGAGAGTTGAAGTGGCATCACTATGAGGGGCAGAAGGAGCCCAAATATACACTGGAGTTGGCCTCAGGAGCCCAAAAATTGGATGAATCACACCCTGGAGTTGGCAGGAGTTGGCAGCAGCAGCAGCAGGAGCCCAAATATACACTGGAGTTGGCTTCAGGAGCCCAAAAATTGGATGAATCACACCCTGGAGTTGGCAGGAGTTGGCAGCAGCAGCAGCAGGAGCCCAAATATACACTGGAGTTGGCTTCAGGAGCCCAAAAATTGGATGAATCACACCCTGGAGTTGGCAGGAGTTGACAGCAGCAGCAGCAGGAGCCCAAATATACACTGGAGTTGGCTTCAGGAGCCCAAAAATTGGATGAATCACACCCTGGAGTTGGCAGGAGTTGACAGTAGCAGCAGCAGGAGCCCAAATATACACTGGAGTTGGCCTCAGGAGCCCAAAAATTGGATGAATCACACCCTGGAGTTGGCAGAAGTTGGCAGCAGCAGCAGCAGGAGCCCAAATATACACTGGAGTTGGCTTCAGGAGCCCAAAAATTGGATGAATCACACCCTGGAGTTGGCAGGAGTTGACAGTAGCAGCAGCAGGAGCCCAAATATACACTGGAGTTGGCTTCAGGAGCCCAAAAATTGGATGAATCACACCCTGGAGTTGGCAGGAGTTGACAGTAGCAGCAGCAGGAGCCCAAATATACACTGGAGTTGGCCTCAGGAGCCCAAAAATTGGATGAATCACACCCTGGAGTTGGCAGGAGTTGACAGTAGCAGCAGCAGGAGCCCAAATATACACTGGAGTTGGCCTCAGGAGCCCAAAAATTGGATGAATCACACCCTGGAGTTGGCAGGAGTTGACAGTAGCAGCAGCAGGAGCCCAAATATACACTGGAGTTGGCCTCAGGAGCCCAAAAATTGGATGAATCACACCCTGGAGTTGGCAGAAGTTGGCAGCAGCAGCAGCAGGAGCCCAAATATACACTGGAGTTGGCTTCAGGAGCCCAAAAATTGGATGAATCACACCCTGGAGTTGGCAGGAGTTGACAGTAGCAGCAGCAGGAGCCCAAATATACACTGGAGTTGGCCTCAGGAGCCCAAAAATTGGATGAATCACACCCTGGAGTTGGCAGGAGTTGACAGTAGCAGCAGCAGGAGCCCAAATATACACTGGAGTTGGCCTCAGGAGCCCAAAAATTGGATGAATCACACCCTGGAGTTGGCAGGAGTTGGCAGCAGCAGCAGCAGGAGCCCAAATATACACTGGAGTTGGCTTCAGGAGCCCAAAAATTGGATGAATCACACCCTGGAGTTGGCAGAAGTTGGCAGCAGCAGCAGCAGGAGCCCAAATATACACTGGAGTTGGCTTCAGGAGCCCAAAAATTGGATGAATCACACCCTGGAGTTGGCAGGAGTTGGCAGCAGCAGGAGCCCAAATATACACTGGAGTTGGCTTCAGGAGCCCAAAAATTGGATGAATCACACCCTGGAGTTGGCAGGAGTTGACAGCAGCAGCAGCAGGAGCCCAAATATACACTGGAGTTGGCTTCAGGAGCCCAAAAATTGGATGAATCACACCCTGGAGTTGGCAGGAGTTGACAGTAGCAGCAGCAGGAGCCCAAATATACACTGGAGTTGGCTTCAGGAGCCCAAAAATTGGATGAATCACACCCTGGAGTTGGCAGAAGTTGGCAGCAGCAGCAGCAGGAGCCCAAATATACACTGGAGTTGGCTTCAGGAGCCCAAAAATTGGATGAATCACACCCTGGAGTTGGCAGGAGTTGACAGTAGCAGCAGCAGGAGCCCAAATATACACTGGAGTTGGCCTCAGGAGCCCAAAAATTGGATGAATCACACCCTGGAGTTGGCAGGAGTTGACAGTAGCAGCAGCAGGAGCCCAAATATACACTGGAGTTGGCCTCAGGAGCCCAAAAATTGGATGAATCACACCCTGGAGTTGGCAGGAGTTGGCAGCAGCAGCAGCAGGAGCCCAAATATACACTGGAGTTGGCTTCAGGAGCCCAAAAATTGGATGAATCACACCCTGGAGTTGGCAGAAGTTGGCAGCAGCAGCAGCAGGAGCCCAAATATACACTGGAGTTGGCTTCAGGAGCCCAAAAATTGGATGAATCACACCCTGGAGTTGGCAGGAGTTGGCAGCAGCAGCAGCAGGAGCCCAAATATACACTGGAGTTGGCTTCAGGAGCCCAAAAATTGGATGAATCACACCCTGGAGTTGGCAGGAGTTGACAGCAGCAGCAGCAGGAGCCCAAATATACACTGGAGTTGGCTTCAGGAGCCCAAAAATTGGATGAATCACACCCTGGAGTTGGCAGGAGTTGACAGTAGCAGCAGCAGGAGCCCAAATATACACTGGAGTTGGCTTCAGGAGCCCAAAAATTGGATGAATCACACCCTGGAGTTGGCAGAAGTTGGCAGCAGCAGCAGCAGGAGCCCAAATATACACTGGAGTTGGCTTCAGGAGCCCAAAAATTGGATGAATCACACCCTGGAGTTGGCAGGAGTTGACAGTAGCAGCAGCAGGAGCCCAAATATACACTGGAGTTGGCCTCAGGAGCCCAAAAATTGGATGAATCACACCCTGGAGTTGGCAGGAGTTGACAGTAGCAGCAGCAGGAGCCCAAATATACACTGGAGTTGGCCTCAGGAGCCCAAAAATTGGATGAATCACACCCTGGAGTTGGCAGGAGTTGACAGTAGCAGCAGCAGGAGCCCAAATATACACTGGAGTTGGCTTCAGGAGCCCAAAAATTGGATGAATCACACCCTGGAGTTGGCAGAAGTTGACAGTAGCAGCAGCAGGAGCCCAAATATACACTGGAGTTGGCCTCAGGAGCCCAAAAATTGGATGAATCACACCCTGGAGTTGGCAGAAGTTGGCAGCAGCAGCAGCAGGAGCCCAAATATACACTGGAGTTGGCCTCAGGAGCCCAAAAATTGGATGAATCACACCCTGGAGTTGGCAGGAGTTGACAGTAGCAGCAGCAGGAGCCCAAATATACACTGGAGTTGGCTTCAGGAGCCCAAAAATTGGATGAATCACACCCTGGAGTTGGCAGAAGTTGGCAGCAGCAGCAGCAGGAGCCCAAATATACACTGGAGTTGGCTTCAGGAGCCCAAAAATTGGATGAATCACACCCTGGAGTTGGCAGGAGTTGACAGTAGCAGCAAGCAGGAGCCCAAAAAATGGCCTAAAGACATAAATATGTTTTGCACCATTTGGAAAGTGTAAAACGTGGCACCATGCTGAATCTAGTCGCATGCATCAGGCATTGGTGGGTGGAAATCCTGGCTGATCCATCCCTGATTCATTTTGACAAAGGTGAGTCTCTCCACATTTTTAGTTGACAGACGAGTTCTCCTCGCCGTAACTATGGCCCCCGCCGCACTAAACACCCGCTCAGATGGCACGCTACTTGCCGGGCAGGACAGCTTTTCCAGGGCAAACTCTGCTAGTTGCGGCCACAAATCAAGTTTGGCTGCCCAGAAGTCCAGCGGATCCTCAAGGTGTGTTGGCATGGTCATGTCAAAGTATGACATGACCTGCTGGTTCAGGTCCTGCTCCAGGTCTTCCTGCTGCTCATGAGTAGCCTCACTATGCGGGTGTAGAAAGCTACTCATTAGCGACTGAAGACTGAGGCTGCTGCTGCTGATGGAGCTTCTGCTGCTGCTGCTGCCAACCCCCCCAGCGGCCATGGCAGTGGAAGGTGAGCGCAGAGGTCCCCTCGAGTCAGACCTGCGAGAGTATGGACCATGGCGCAGATAGGCATCGGCCAACTGCCTACGTAGAATGTCTTTGTAGTAGTTGAGTTTGTCCTCCCTCTCGGTGGGTTTAAAAAATGCCCCCATTTTGTGCCGGAAGCGAGGGTCCAATAAGGTGGACAGCCAGAAGTCATCCCGCCGACAGATGGAAACAATTCTGGGGTCACTACGCAAGCACGTGAGCATGCTTCGTGCCATTTGCGCAAGTGACTCGGATGGACTACCTGTCTCCATCTCCACTGCATACTGCCACGGTGTGCCCGGGTCCTCTGTCTCTCCTTCCTCAAAAACCTCTAGCTCCTCTGGCTGCTCCTGCTCCTCCTCTCCTGTCCGCTGACTAGATAAACCAGCCATTTCGCCAAGCCTAAACTGTGTTTCGCTGGGCAACTCCTCCTCCTCCTCTTCCTCCTCCTCCTCCTCCAGTTCAGCTCCAAGGGGGTTCATGTGGCCGTAAGATGTAAACGCCATGTCTCCAGTGCCCTGACCAGCCATGGTTTCCAACATGTGCTGTAGTACATGAAGCAGTGGAATCACGTCGTTCATCCCGTAATCCTGCCGACTGACAAATAAAGTGGCTTCCTCAAAGGGCCTGAGCAAACGGCAGGTGTCACGTATGAGCTGCCACTGGTTGACATTGAAGTTACACAGGGGAGTCCCCCTATCTGCTTGGATCATCAGGAAATCCGTGATGGCTTTTCTCTGTTCATATAATCGGTCCAACATGTGAAGGGTGGAATTCCAACGGGTGGAAACATCGCAAATCAGACTATGTTGGGGGATACCATTCTGACGCTGTAGCTCAAGAAGGGTGTGTTTGGCGGTGTAGGAGTGGCTGAAGTGCATGCAAAGTTTCCGTGAAGTTGTTAGGATGTCCTGCAGATGGGGGGAACACTTCAGAAACCGCTTGACAACCAGATTGAAGACGTGAGCCATGCAGGGGGCATGGGTCAGGCTTCCTTGGCGCAGCGCAGACAAAATGTTCTTCCCATTGTCGGTAACCATGATTCCCATTTTAAGTTTTCTCGGAGTAAGCCATGTTTGGATTTCCTGATGAATACATTTAAGCAGTTCCTCCCCTGTGTGACTCCGTTCGCCAAGACAAACCATGTGAAGCACTGCGTGACACCTCCGTGCCCTGCACACATGGTAGACTGGAGGGGCACTGAGACTTGAGCCTACAGTGGAGGGTGAGGAGATGGCGGAGGATGAGGAGGCCGAGTCGCACGGTGTCACAGGCCCAATGGGCAGAGAGCGCGGAGGCCGAAGCGGCGTGACCTGTCCAAGTTGCTGCTGCAAAGGGACCACATTCACCCAGTGGGCCGTAAACGACATGTACTGCCCCTGACCGTAGTTACAGCTCCAGATGTCGGCGCTGCCATGTATTTTGCTACACACCGACAGGCTCAAGGACTGGCCCACCTTCTGTTCAACAAAAGTGTGCAGCGCTGGTACTGCCTTCTTGGCAAAGAAATGACGGCTTGGGACTCTCCACCTCGGCTCGGCACAAGCCATCAGTTCTCTGAAAGGTGCAGATTCCACCACCTGAAAAGGGAGCGACTGCAGCACCAGCAACTTGGACAGGAGCACATTCAGCTTCTGCGCCGTAGGATGAGTGGGCGCATACTGCTGTCTCTTGGACATGGCTTCGCTGATGGATTGCTGGCGGGATGCATGACTTGGAGGAGGAGGAGGAGGAGCAGGAGCGACAGAGGATGGGTGTGACGCACAGCTGCCTTCGGCTGAGGTGCTGGAGCCTTGGCTGGCAGAAATTGGGAGCTCACTTGGTGAGGAAGCAGACTGGACCACCCCTTGGGAGCCTCGGTTCTCCCAGGTCGTTTTATGGTGACGCATCATATGTTGACGCAGGGCCGTGGTGCCAACATTTGGACCCTGGCCACGCTTCACCTTTTGCCTACATATCTTGCATGTGGCCATGTTACCCTCCTGCGGATGCCTCAGGAAAAACTGCCACACTGCCGAGTAGCTACTTTTCCCACCCCCTGGCCTCACTGATTCACTGCTGCTGTTGCCAACTCCAGGAACCCCTGCTCCACTACCTCCCGATAAGGTAGACTGCCGCACAGCAGGTGCTCTACCCCGGCCCCGGCCCCGGCCGGCTCCAGCCTTTGGAATTGTGCCCCCATGCTGACTGCTACCACCTTGCTGCCTCAGCTGCTGACTCCGGGGCAACCTGCGCCCCTCTTCTCCTGATGATGACGATGAAGCCCCTTCATCACCCGGCTCCCAAGTGCGATCGGCTTCATCGTCATCATCATCATCATCACCGGGTTGTGGCTGTACGTCACTGATGTTCGTGGATTCGTCAACAGTGTCTGGCGCAGGAGCTGGAACGCTCGCAGCACCCACGACACTGTCCACATCACTATTTGTCTGCCTAGCTAAAGAAGCCACCTCCATTTCTTGGCTGGGCAGTAGCTGCTGACTGTCCTCCTGTATCTGATCGTCCTCCTCACTAAAGAGTGGAGCTGAACCCAAAGCATAGGATACGTCGCTGGGGGAGGGAACGGCGTAGGACAGAGGCAATGGGAGGACAGGGACTGCTCTCGGGGCATGCCAACTCAGGGTTGTGTCAGAGGAACCTACCGACCCTAGACTGGGGGTCTCAGATGTAAGTTGTGATGATGTTGTTGATGAGCGCGTCAGCCAATCTACCACGGCAGATGCGTTACTGGTGGAGACCCGACCGCTAGCAGATACTGGCAGATTAGGTCTCTCAGCGTGACTCCTGCTGCTACTGGCCCCCAGTCTGATGCGAGCTCTGCCTGCGGAATCTTGGCCTCTGCCACTCCTCTTTTCACTTCCAGGCACTTGTCTGCCCGACATAGTCTAACTGGCGTGGTAGTAGGTGATATTTTAAGAACCCCCAGGCAGCAGTGGGTCTATATAAAACAGAATATAATGCACACCAAAAGTGAGCAGTAACACTCAGCCTCCAACAGGCCTGCTTAGTGTAAATAAGAGAGCTGCTTAGTGTAAATAAAGAGGGGTATGCTATGTTACAGAATGGGATGCCTCAACAGAAGTGCACCTGGCAGGCAGCAGTAAGCCTATGCCCAGCAAAAGTGTCTTATAATATAAATATAATAAGAGCAAATGCTTATATGGTCTTAAACAGAGGCTGCTTTAGTCACAGAATGGGATGCCCTGGGCAGGAATCGACCTGGCAGGGTCCAGTAGTGCTTTGGCCAGCAAAAGTGTCTTTATCAGGCCTAATTTCAAATATAATAAGAGCAAATGCTTATATGGTCTTAAACAGAGGCTGCTTTAGTCACAGAATGGGATGCCCTGGGCAGGAATGGACCTGGCAGGGTCCAGTAGTGCTTTGGCCAGCAAAAGTGTCTTTATCAGGCTAATTTCAAATATGATAAGAGCAAATGCTTATATGGTCTTAAACAGAGGCTGCTGTAGTCACAGAATGGGATGCCCCGGGCAGGAATCGAGCTGGCAGGGTCCAGTAGGGCTTTGGCCAGCAAAAGTGTCTTTATCAGGCCTAATTTCAAATATGATAAGAGCAAATGCTTATATGGTCTTAAACAGAGGCTGCTTTAGTCACAGAATGGGATGCCCTGGGCAGGAATCGACCTGGCAGGGTCCAGTAGGGCTTTGGCCAGCAAAAGTGTCTTTATCAGGCTAATTTCAAATATGATAAGAGCAAATGCTTATATGGTCTTAAACAGAGGCTGCTTTAGTCACAGAATGGGATGCCCCGGGCAGGAATCGAGCTGGCAGGGTCCAGTAGTGCTTTGGCCAGCAAAAGTGTCTTTATCAGGCTAATTTCAAATATGATAAGAGCAAATGCTTATATGGTCTTAAACAGAGGCTGCTGTAGTCACAGAATGGGATGCCCCGGGCAGGAATCGAGCTGGCAGGGTCCAGTAGGGCTTTGGCCAGCAAAAGTGTCTTTATCAGGCCTAATTTCAAATATGATAAGAGCAAATGCTTATATGGTCTTAAACAGAGGCTGCTTTAGTCACAGAATGGGATGCCCTGGGCAGGAATCGACCTGGCAGGGTCCAGTAGGGCTTTGGCCAGCAAAAGTGTCTTTATCAGGCTAATTTCAAATATGATAAGAGCAAATGCTTATATGGTCTTAAACAGAGGCTGCTTTAGTCACAGAATGGGATGCCCCGGGCAGGAATCGAGCTGGCAGGGTCCAGTAGTGCTTTGGCCAGCAAAAGTGTCTTTATCAGGCTAATTTCAAATATGATAAGAGCAAATGCTTATATGGTCTTAAACAGAGGCTGCTGTAGTCACAGAATGGGATGCCCCGGGCAGGAATCGAGCTGGCAGGGTCCAGTAGTGCTTTGGCCAGCAAAAGTGTCTTTATCAGGCCTAATTTCAAATATGATAAGAGCAAATGCTTATATGGTCTTAAACAGAGGCTGCTTTAGTCACAGAATGGGATGCCCCGGGCAGGAATCGAGCTGGCAGGGTCCAGTAGTGCTTTGGCCAGCAAAAGTGTCTTTATCAGGCTAATTTCAAATATGATAAGAGCAAATGCTTATATGGTCTTAAACAGAGGCTGCTGTAGTCACAGAATGGGATGCCCCGGGCAGGAATCGAGCTGGCAGGGTCCAGTAGGGCTTTGGCCAGCAAAAGTGTCTTTATCAGGCCTAATTTCAAATATGATAAGAGCAAATGCTTATATGGTCTTAAACAGAGGCTGCTTTAGTCACAGAATGGGATGCCCTGGGCAGGAATCGACCTGGCAGGGTCCAGTAGGGCTTTGGCCAGCAAAAGTGTCTTTATCAGGCTAATTTCAAATATGATAAGAGCAAATGCTTATATGGTCTTAAACAGAGGCTGCTTTAGTCACAGAATGGGATGCCCCGGGCAGGAATCGAGCTGGCAGGGTCCAGTAGTGCTTTGGCCAGCAAAAGTGTCTTTATCAGGCTAATTTCAAATATGATAAGAGCAAATGCTTATATGGTCTTAAACAGAGGCTGCTGTAGTCACAGAATGGGATGCCCCGGGCAGGAATCGAGCTGGCAGGGTCCAGTAGGGCTTTGGCCAGCAAAAGTGTCTTTATCAGGCCTAATTTCAAATATGATAAGAGCAAATGCTTATATGGTCTTAAACAGAGGCTGCTTTAGTCACAGAATGGGATGCCCTGGGCAGGAATCGACCTGGCAGGGTCCAGTAGGGCTTTGGCCAGCAAAAGTGTCTTTATCAGGCTAATTTCAAATATGATAAGAGCAAATGCTTATATGGTCTTAAACAGAGGCTGCTTTAGTCACAGAATGGGATGCCCCGGGCAGGAATCGAGCTGGCAGGGTCCAGTAGTGCTTTGGCCAGCAAAAGTGTCTTTATCAGGCTAATTTCAAATATGATAAGAGCAAATGCTTATATGGTCTTAAACAGAGGCTGCTGTAGTCACAGAATGGGATGCCCCGGGCAGGAATCGAGCTGGCAGGGTCCAGTAGTGCTTTGGCCAGCAAAAGTGTCTTTATCAGGCCTAATTTCAAATATGATAAGAGCAAATGCTTATATGGTCTTAAACAGAGGCTGCTTTAGTCACAGAATGGGATGCCCCGGGCAGGAATCGAGCTGGCAGGGTCCAGTAGTGCTTTGGCCAGCAAAAGTGTCTTTATCAGGCTAATTTCAAATATGATAAGAGCAAATGCTTATATGGTCTTAAACAGAGGCTGCTGTAGTCACAGAATGGGATGCCCCGGGCAGGAATCGAGCTGGCAGGGTCCAGTAGGGCTTTGGCCAGCAAAAGTGTCTTTATCAGGCCTAATTTCAAATATGATAAGAGCAAATGCTTATATGGTCTTAAACAGAGGCTGCTTTAGTCACAGAATGGGATGCCCTGGGCAGGAATCGACCTGGCAGGGTCCAGTAGGGCTTTGGCCAGCAAAAGTGTCTTTATCAGGCTAATTTCAAATATGATAAGAGCAAATGCTTATATGGTCTTAAACAGAGGCTGCTTTAGTCACAGAATGGGATGCCCCGGGCAGGAATCGAGCTGGCAGGGTCCAGTAGTGCTTTGGCCAGCAAAAGTGTCTTTATCAGGCTAATTTCAAATATGATAAGAGCAAATGCTTATATGGTCTTAAACAGAGGCTGCTGTAGTCACAGAATGGGATGCCCCGGGCAGGAATCGAGCTGGCAGGGTCCAGTAGTGCTTTGGCCAGCAAAAGTGTCTTTATCAGGCCTAATTTCAAATATGATAAGAGCAAATGCTTATATGGTCTTAAACAGAGGCTGCTTTAGTCACAGAATGGGATGCCTCACAGCAGACTTAAGATCAGTTCAGTATATATGCACAGTTAGTTACTATAAGCAGCCTGAAAATGCTAACAAAGGCTGGATGAAAAAAAAAAAATCTCCCTGTCAGCCAGCTCCGTTTTTCCTACCTTTCCCTGGCTTTCTGTCTGTCTCCTGTCTGTCTCCTGCCTGTCTCCTGCCTGTCTCCAGCCTGTCCCTGTCTGTCCCTGTCTCCAGCCTGTCTAACTGCCTCAGCTACACAGCGTTCTGTCTGTCTGTCACGAATGCAATAGAGAAATGAGGAAAAGCAAGATGGCCGCCGTTAAATACCGCTGTGTGACGTCACCGGGCTTGCTGGCTGCTGATAGGCTGCATGTGACTGCCCCAGCTTGCACTGGCGCGGGATACATGTCCAGACATGTCCCGTCCGCCATCTTAGAATGCCTGTAATGTAAATGAATGGATGTTAAAGGAAAACTTCGAGTGATCGAATCGCGGGGAAATTCGGATTCGATCCGAATCGAATTTTTCCTGAAATTCGGATCGAATCCGGGTTCGTCCGGATCGATTCGCTCATCCCTAGCGATGATGATGAGACGCAGTTGCCATCAAGGGAGGCTGTTGGAATGTCCAGTGGGCAGGAGGAGGAGCAGAGAGAGGAAGTGGAAGAGGAGGTGGTGGACGACGAAATGACCGACCCCACTTGGACAGGGGTGATGTCCAGCGGGGAAAGCAGTGGAGATGCGGTCTGCGCATCACCGAATAAGGCAGCAAGAGGCAGAGGACAGTCCAGAGGCAGAGGACAGTCCAGACAGAGAAGGCAGGCCACAGCCAGCAGGGCCGAAGCTCTTCCCGGCAGCAGGCAGTCGCGCGAAGCTCCCCCATCGAGGCCTCGTACTTCTGTGGTGTGGAGATTTTTTAACGTTTGCGCGGATGACAAACTGAGCACGGTTTGCGCAATCTGCCACTCAAAACTGAGTAGGGGCTCTGAGAAGAGCAATCTGACCACCTCAGGCATGCGCCGTCACTTGGAATTCAAGCACTGGGCTGAGTGGGAGAGAGCAAACGCAATACAACCTGCGCCCCGTCTTGCTGCCACTGCCTCTTCCCCTTTGTTGTGTGCTGCCACTGCGGTCCAGACCTCCAGCCAGGACACCTCCACATCTGCCTCTGCCTCGGCTACTTTGGGGCCTTCTCCTTCAGCCCCACCTTCCCCCGCATCTTCGTCTGCACCTTCCATCTCCTCGTCCCATCAACTGTCCATCTCGCAGGCGTTCAACCGCAGGCGGAAGTACGCCTCCAGTCACCCCCAAGCCCAAGCCTTAACCTGCCTCATCTCCAAACTGCTGGCCCTGGAGATGTTGCCGTTTAGGCTTGTGGAGACGCAGGCCTTCCGCGACCTGATGGCGGCTGCCGCACCTCGCTATTCCGTCCCTAGCCACCACTATTTTTCCCGGTGTGGCGTCCCCGCCCTGCACCAGCACGTGTCGCGTAACATCAGGCGGACCCTGAGGTACGCAGTCAGCGCAAAGGTCCACTTGACCACCGACTCGTGGACAAGCGCTTGCGGCCAAGGACGCTACATCTCTTTGACGGCACACTGGGTGAATGTTGTGGAAGCGGGGACGGGGTCGCAAACAGGGACGGCCTACATACCACCCCCGCCCAAGATTGCCAGCACAGGTTCTGATAGACCCCCCTCCTCTTCCTCCTCCTCCTCCTCCTCCTCCGCATCCTCCTCCTCCTCATCCTCCTCCTCCTCATCCTCCTCCTCATCCTCCTCCTCCTCCTCCTCCTCCTCATCCTCCTCCTCATCCTCCTCATCCTCCTCCTCATCCTCCTCATCCTCCTCCTCATCCTCCTCCTCCTCCTCCTCATCCTCCTCCTCCTCCTCCTCCTCCTCCTCCTCTGCCTTAACATCGCCCTCAGCCCCTAGCTGGAAGCGTTGCAGCACTGGCACGGGGAGACGTCAGCAGGCGGTGCTTAAGCTCATCAGCTTGGGCGACAGGAAGCACAGCGCCGCAGAGGTGAGGCACGCCATATTGCAGCAGACAGAGATGTGGCTGTCGCCGCTGCAGCTAGGACCAGGCATGGTCGTGTGCGATAACGGCCGTAACCTGGTGGCGGCTCTGGAGCTTGCAGAACTCAATCACGTACCATGCCTGGCCCACGTTTTTAATTTGGTAGTACAAAAGTTTCTAAAGACTTACCCCAACCTGGCAGAGCTACTGGTCAAAGTGCGGCGCTTGTGCGCTCACTTTCGGAAGTCAACTGTAGCTGCTGCTAGCTTAAAAAAAAATCCAGCAACGCCTCCATTTGCCTCAACATCGGCTGTTGTGCGACCTGCCCACTCGCTGGAATTCCACCTATTGCATGTTGGCCAGGGTGTGTGAGCAGCAGAAAGCATTGATGGAGTACCAGATGATGCATCCACGCGTGCCTCCAACTCAGCTCCCTCAGTTTGCCAACCACGAGTGGCCATGGATGGCAGACATATGCGATGTATTGCGTATCTTTGAGGAGTCCACTAAGAAGGTCAGCAGCGAGGACGCTATAGTGAGCGTAACCATCCCGCTCCTAGGCGTCCTTAAAGAATCGCTCATCGCAATAAGGGAGAACGCATTGCACACAGAGGAGATGGGGGTAGGAGGAGACGCAACGCAGGTAGACAGTCAGACCACACTTTTGTCTGCTGCTCGGTGGCAGTTGCAGGAGGAGGATGAGGAGGAGGAGGACAACGTGGAGGTGGCTGTGGAAGAGGATGCTGGCGGCGAGGGTAGCAGTCAGGCTGTGTGCGTCCCATTGGTTCAGCGCGGATGGGGCGGAGAGGAGGAGGAAGAGGAGGAAATGGAAAATGATCCTTCTGGTGGGGGCAGTGACGTCATGCCTACTCAGAGTCTGGCACACATGGCTGACTTCATGCTGGGCTGCTTTTCCCGGGACATACGTGTTGTCCGGATATTGGAGAACAAACTATACTGGGTCTTCGCACTCCTGGACCCCCGGTATAAAGATAACTTCTCCTCTTTTATTCCGGTAGAGGAGAGGACGAATCGATTACTGGAATACCAGAGGGAACTCTTGCAGAACATGATGCAGATTTTCCCACCCAGCATCGCTGGCGGCAGAGAGGAGAGTGTCTCCCAGAGTCTGACAACATCGATCAGGCCCACAGCCACCAGGGGAACACTCTCCAAGGTGTGGGACATGTTCATGTCACCCCCTCGTGCAACTTCCATCACTGCGGGGCCCGCTATCAGCAGGAGGGACAAGTATCGGCGGATGTTGCGGGACTACCTGGCAGACCACACCCCTGTCCTCCCCGATCCCTCGGCGACCTACACTTACTGGGTCTCCAAGTTGGACACGTGGCTGGAACTGTCCCTGTACGCCTTGGAGGTGCTTGCCTGCCCTGCCGCCAGCGTGCTATCAGAAAGGGTGTGTTCAGCGCAGCCGGGGGCATTATAACCGATAAGCGCAGCCGCCTGTCAACCGACAGTGCCGACAGGCTGACGCTAATCAAAATGAACAGCAAGTGGATTGACCCGGACTTTGCTTGTACAACAGTGGAAAGCAGCCAAGAGTGAAGTGCCATCTGTATGAAGTGCCATTTCCTCCTCCTCCTCCTCCTCCTCCTCCTTAACCGCCGTAGAATTGCTGTATTAATGAAAAAAATTATGGCTCACCTCTTAGGCTTAATACAATCAATTTTTAAGAGGTCTAAACTCTTGGGCCTCCACACAATTTTTAAAAGGTCTCAGCTCTTGGGCCTCCACACAATGTTTGAGAGGTCTCAGCTCTAGGGCCTCCACACAATTTTTAAAAGGTCTCAGCTCTTGGGCCTCCACACAATGTTTGAGAGGTCTCAGCTCTTGGGCCTCCACACAATTTTTAAAAGGTCTCAGCTCTTGGGCCTCCACACAATTTTTAAAAGGTCTCAGCTCTTGGGCCTCCACACAATGTTTGAGAGGTCTCAGCTCTTGGGCCTCCACACAATTTTTAAAAGGTCTCAGCTCTTGGGCCTCCACACAATTTTTAAAAGGTCTCAGCTCTTGGGCCTCCACACAATTTTTAAAACATAGCAGCCCTAATAAGGGCTCTCAATGACTCTCTTGTCTTCTGGTAGCTGGTATATATGGTGGTAAATGCGATATTCTGAGCTTCTGGGGCCCTGCCTGACTACATAGGATATGAGATATATACTGTTCAACATAGCAGCACTAATAAGGGATTAAGGACTGTCTTGTCTTCTGGTAGCTGGTATATATGGTGGTAAAAGGTATATTCTGAGCTTCTGGGGCCCTGCCTGCCTACATATGAGCTATATACTGTTCAGCATAGTAGCCCTAATAAGGGCTCTCAATGACTCTCTTGTCTTCTGGTAGCTGGTATATATGGTGGTAAAAGGTATATTCTGAGCTTCTGGGGCCCTGCCTGACTAAATAGAAAATGAGCTATATACTGTTCAGCGTAGCAGCCCTAATAAGGGCTCTTAAGGACTGTCTTGTCTTCTGGTAGCTGGTATATATGGTGGTAAAAGGTATATTCTGAGCTTCTGGGGCCCTGCCTGACTAAATAGAAAATGAGCTATATACTGTTCAGCGTAGCAGCCCTAATAAGGGCTCTTAAGGACTGTCTTGTCTTCTGGTAGCTGGTATATATGGTGGTAAAAGGTATATTCTGAGCTTCTGGGGCCCTGCCTGACTAAATAGAAAATGAGCTATATACTGTTCAGCGTAGCAGCCCTAATAAGGGCTCTTAAGGACTGTCTTGTCTTCTGGTAGCTGGTATATATGGTGGTAAAAGGTATATTCTGAGCTTCTGGGGCCCTGCCTGACTAAATAGAAAATGAGCTATATACTGTTCAACATAGCAGCACTAATAAGGGATTAAGGACTGTCTTGTCTTCTGGTAGCTGGTATATATGGTGGTAAAAGGTATATTCTGAGCTTCTGGGGCCCTGCCTGACTAAATAGAAAATGAGCTATATACTGTTCAGCGTAGCAGCCCTAATAAGGGCTATTAAGGACTGTCTTGTCTTCTGGTAGCTGGTATATATGGTGGTAAAAGGTATATTCTGAGCTTCTGGGGCCCTGCCTGACTAAATAGAAAATGAGCTATATACTGTTCAGCGTAGCAGCCCTAATAAGGGCTCTTAAGGACTGTCTTGTCTTCTGGTAGCTGGTATATATGGTGGTAAAAGGTATATTCTGAGCTTCTGGGGCCCTGCCTGACTAAATAGAAAATGAGCTATATACTGTTCAACATAGCAGCACTAATAAGGGATTAAGGACTGTCTTGTCTTCTGGTAGCTGGTATATATGGTGGTAAAAGGTATATTCTGAGCTTCTGGGGCCCTGCCTGACTAAATAAAAAATGAGCTATATACTGTTCAGCGTAGCAGCCCTAATAAGGGCTCTTAAGGACTGTCTTGTCTTCTGGTAGCTGGTATATATGGTGGTAAAAGGTATATTCTGAGCTTCTGGGGCCCTGCCTGACTAAATAGAAAATGAGCTATATACTGTTCAACATAGCAGCACTAATAAGGGATTAAGGACTGTCTTGTCTTCTGGTAGCTGGTATATATGGTGGTAAAAGGTATATTCTGAGCTTCTGGGGCCCTGCCTGACTAAATAGAAAATGAGCTATATACTGTTCAACATAGCAGCACTAATAAGGGCTCTTAAGGACTGTCTTGTCTTCTGGTAGCTGGTATATATGGTGGTAAAAGGTATATTCTGAGCTTCTGGGGCCCTGCCTGACTAAATAGAAAATGAGCTATATACTGTTCAGCGTAGCAGCCCTAATAAGGGATTAAGGACTGTCTTGTCTTCTGGTAGCTGGTATATATGGTGGTAAAAGGTATATTCTGAGCTTCTGGGGCCCTGCCTGACTAAATAGAAAATGAGCTATATACTGTTCAACATAGCAGCACTAATAAGGGATTAAGGACTGTCTTGTCTTCTGGTAGCTGGTATATATGGTGGTAAAAGGTATATTCTGAGCTTCTGGGGCCCTGCCTGACTAAATAGAAAATGAGCTATATACTGTTCAGCGTAGCAGCCCTAATAAGGGCTATTAAGGACTGTCTTGTCTTCTGGTAGCTGGTATATATGGTGGTAAAAGGTATATTATGAGCTTCTGGGGCCCTGCCTGACTAAATAGAAAATGAGCTATATACTGTTCAGCGTAGCAGCCCTAATAAGGGCTCTTAAGGACTGTCTTGTCTTCTGGTAGCTGGTATATATGGTGGTAAAAGGTATATTCTGAGCTTCTGGGGCCCTGCCTGACTAAATAGAAAATGAGCTATATACTGTTCAACATAGCAGCACTAATAAGGGATTAAGGACTGTCTTGTCTTCTGGTAGCTGGTATATATGGTGGTAAAAGGTATATTCTGAGCTTCTGGGGCCCTGCCTGACTAAATAGAAAATGAGCTATATACTGTTCAGCGTAGCAGCCCTAATAAGGGCTATTAAGGACTGTCTTGTCTTCTGGTAGCTGGTATATATGGTGGTAAAAGGTATATTCTGAGCTTCTGGGGCCCTGCCTGACTAAATAGAAAATGAGCTATATACTGTTCAGCGTAGCAGCCCTAATAAGGGCTCTTAAGGACTGTCTTGTCTTCTGGTAGCTGGTATATATGGTGGTAAAAGGTATATTCTGAGCTTCTGGGGCCCTGCCTGACTAAATAGAAAATGAGCTATATACTGTTCAGCGTAGCAGCCCTAATAAGGGCTCTTAAGGACTGTCTTGTCTTCTGGTAGCTGGTATATATGGTGGTAAAAGGTATATTCTGAGCTTCTGGGGCCCTGCCTGACTAAATAGAAAATGAGCTATATACTGTTCAGCGTAGCAGCCCTAATAAGGGCTCTTAAGGACTGTCTTGTCTTCTGGTAGCTGGTATATATGGTGGTAAAAGGTATATTCTGAGCTTCTGGGGCCCTGCCTGACTAAATAGAAAATGAGCTATATACTGTTCAGCGTAGCAGCCCTAATAAGGGCTCTTAAGGACTGTCTTGTCTTCTGGTAGCTGGTATATATGGTGGTAAAAGGTATATTCTGAGCTTCTGGGGCCCTGCCTGACTAAATAGAAAATGAGCTATATACTGTTCAGCGTAGCAGCCCTAATAAGGGCTATTAAGGACTGTCTTGTCTTCTGGTAGCTGGTATATATGGTGGTAAATGGTATATTCTGAGCTTCTGGGGCCCTGCCTGACTAAATAGAAAATGAGCTATATACTGTTCAGCGTAGCAGCCCTAATAAGGGCTCTTAAGGACTGTCTTGTCTTCTGGTAGCTGGTATAGATGGTGGTAAAAGCGATATTCCGAGCTTCTGGGGCCCTGCCAGCGACAGCCTGTCTTTCCCTGCTGTGAGCGTCTGTCCCTCACTAAGTTCAAGCTGCTAATGCTGACGAAGAGGAAGTGCTGAGTTTTGTATATTCGAGGTCACATGGTTTTTCCAGCCAATGCGTGTAGACGCCGTTTTCGCGATGCCAGCGTCCTCCCAGGACCTGTCCCACCCCCCCTGCATGGTGATTGGTGTAAAAAACGCGCCAGGGAAGGTGGGAGGGGAAACGAATTGTGAGTGCGCCATCGCCGCTGTACTCGATCGAAATCGAGTATGACGAACAGCGTAGTATTCGATCGAATACCGGCTCGGTCGAATACTACTCGCTCATCACTACTCTTAATGACTCTCTTGTCTTCTGGTAGCTGGTATATATGGTGGTAAAAGCGATATTCTGAGCTTCTGGGGCCCTGCCTGCCTACATAGGAGCTATATACCGTTCAGCATAGTAGCCCTAATAAGGGCTCTTAATGACTCTCTTGTCTTCTGGTATATATGGTGGTAAATGCGATATTCTGAGCTTCTGGGGCCCTGCCTGCCTACATAAGAGCTATATACTGTTCAACATAGTAGCCCTAATAAGGGCTCTCAATGACTCTCTTGTCTTCTGGTAGCTGGTATATATGGTGTTAAAAGCGATATTCTTAGCTTCTGGGGCCCTGCCTGCCTACATATGAGCTATATACTGTTCAGCATAGTAGCCCTAATAAGGGCTCTCAATGACTCTCTTGTCTTCTGGTAGCTGGTATATATGGTGGTAAATGCGACATTCTGAGCTTCTGGGGCCCTGCCTGCCTACATATCAGCTATATACTGTTCAGCATAGTAGCCCTAATAAGGGCTCTCAATGACTCTCTTGTCTTCTGGTAGCTGGTATATATGGTGGTAAATGCGATATTCTGAGCTTCTGGGGCCCTGCCTGCCTACATATGAGCTATATACTGTTCAGCATAGTAGCCCTAATAAGGGCTCTTAATGACTCTCTTGTCTTCTGGTAGCTGGTATATATGGTGGTAAATGCGATATTCTGAGCTTCTGGGGCCCTGCCTGCCTACATAAGAGCTATATACTGTTCAACATAGTAGCCCTAATAAGGGCTCTCAATGACTCTCTTGTCTTCTGGTAGCTGGTATATATGGTGGTAAAAGCGATATTCTGAGCTTCTGGGGCCCTGCCTGCCTACATAGGAGCTATATACCGTTCAGCATAGTAGCCCTAATAAGGGCTCTTAATGACTCTCTTGTCTTCTGGTAGCTGGTATATATGGTGGTAAAAGCGATATTCTGAGCTTCTGGGGCCCTGCCTGCCTACATAGGAGCTATATACCGTTCAGCATAGTAGCCCTAATAAGGGCTCTTAATGACTCTCTTGTCTTCTGGTAGCTGGTATATATGGTGGTAAATGCGATATTCTGAGCTTCTGGGGCCCTGCCTGCCTACATAAGAGCTATATACTGTTCAACATAGTAGCCCTAATAAGGGCTCTCAATGACTCTCTTGTCTTCTGGTAGCTGGTATATATGGTGGTAAAAGCGATATTCTGAGCTTCTGGGGCCCTGCCTGCCTACATATGAGCTATATACTGTTCAGCATAGTAGCCCTAATAATAAGGACTCTCAATGACTCTCTTGTCTTCTGGTAGCTGGTATATATGGTGGTAAAAGCGATATTCTGAGCTTCTGGGGCCCTGCCTGCCTACATATGGGCTATATACTGTTCAGCATAGTAGCCCTAATAATAAGGACTCTCAATGACTCTCTTGTCTTCTGGTAGCTGGTATATATGGTGGTAAAAGCGATATTCTGAGCTTCTGGGGCCCTGCCTGCCTACATATGAGCTATATACTGTTCAGCATAGTAGCCCTAATAATAAGGACTCTCAATGACTCTCTTGTCTTCTGGTAGCTGGTATATATGGTGGTAAAAGCGATATTCTGAGCTTCTGGGGCCCTGCCTGCCTACATATGAGCTATATACTGTTCAGCATAGTAGCCCTAATAAGGGCTCTCAATGACTCTCTTGTCTTCTGGTAGCTGGTATATATGGTGGTAAAAGCGATATTCTGAGCTTCTGGGGCCCTGCCTGCCTACATAAGAGCTATATACTGTTCAACATAGTAGCCCTAATAAGGGCTCTCAATGACTCTCTTGTCTTCTGGTAGCTGGTATATATGGTGGTAAAAGCGATATTCTGAGCTTCTGGGGCCCTGCCTGCCTACATATGAGCTATATACTGTTCAGCATAGTAGCCCTAATAAGGGCTCTCAATGACTCTCTTGTCTTCTGGTAGCTGGTATATATGGTGGTAAATGCGATATTCTGAGCTTCTGGGGCCCTGCCTGCCTACATAGGAGCTATATACCGTTCAGCATAGTAGCCCTAATAAGGGCTCTTAATGACTCTCTTGTCTTCTGGTAGCTGGTATATATGGTGGTAAATGCGATATTCTGAGCTTCTGGGGCCCTGCCTGCCTACATAAGAGCTATATACTGTTCAACATAGTAGCCCTAATAAGGGCTCTCAATGACTCTCTTGTCTTCTGGTAGCTGGTATATATGGTGGTAAAAGCGATATTCTGAGCTTCTGGGGCCCTGCCTGCCTACATAGGAGCTATATACCGTTCAGCATAGTAGCCCTAATAAGGGCTCTTAATGACTCTCTTGTCTTCTGGTAGCTGGTATATATGGTGGTAAAAGCGATATTCTGAGCTTCTGGGGCCCTGCCTGCCTACATAGGAGCTATATACCGTTCAGCATAGTAGCCCTAATAAGGGCTCTTAATGACTCTCTTGTCTTCTGGTAGCTGGTATATATGGTGGTAAATGCGATATTCCGAGCTTCTGGGGCCCTGCCTGCCTACATAGGAGCTATATACTGTTCAGCATAGTAGCCCTAATAAGGGCTCCTAATGACTCTCTTGTCTTCTGGTAGCTGGTATATATGGTGGTAAATGCGATATCCCGAGCTTCTGGGGCCCTGCCAGCTACAGCCTGTCTTTCCCTGCTGTGAGCGTCTATCCCTCACTAAGTTCAAGCTGCTAATGCTGACGAAGAGGAAGGGCTGAGTTTTGTGGATTCGAGGTCACATGGTTTTTCCAGCCAATGCGTGTAGACGCCGTTCTCGCGATGCCAGCGTCCTCCCAGGACCTGTCCCACCCCCCCTGCATGGTGATTGGTGTAAAAAACGCGCCAGGGAAGGTGGGAGGGGAAACAAATTGTGAGTGCGCCATCGCCGCTGTACTCGATCGAAATCGAGTATGACGAATAGCGTAGTATTCGATCGAATACCGACTCGGTCGAATACTACTCGCTCATCTCTAATGTTTAGCAAATGGAAAGTGGTACTTACTACTCAAACAGGCATCTGTCTTTCCCACGCCCCTGCTCGGCATTAAAACTTTTCTTTGCTAGTGGACTAGGCCAAGCACCCATCAGCAAAATAGTTCATGAACATGCTGAAATCTAGTGGAATTTCACTAGATTGGATTAGATAAGTGTTAAAACCCTTAAAGTGGACCAACACCCAGGATTTTGACTATCCTGGGTCTTGGTCCACTTCGGTGGGGCACCCCCGATCGGGGTGCCCCGCTGTGTGAAACCCCCCCGAACCCCCCGAAAAACTCACCTCTCCCCGCTCCCAGCGCCGATGGACAAGCCGCGGACAAGCGGCTCCTCCGCCGCCGCCTCCCGCGCCGGCCATTCACAGACGGCCGGCACGGGCGCGCGCACGTCTAGAGGGGCGCGAGGGAGGCGGACAAGGTAAGGGGATTTGGGGTGTTTGGGGGGGTTTCACCCCGCGGGACATCCCGATCTCGGATGTCCCGCGGGGAGGGAGGTGATCGGCCCGGGAATCTTATAGATTCCCGGGCCGATCACCCCTGGGTGACGGTCCACTTTAAAAATCCCCCCAAAAAATGAAATGGGGCTTTTGTGGCCCCCCACCCTGCAGCCTACAAGCCCACATAGGCTACCGTAGGTGACTTGCCAGCCCCCAGCCTTGTGAAGAGAGACATAAGAAAAAAAATGTCATTTATTTATTTTTTTTTTACTTTACTCACCTCCGATCCTATGTCCCCTGGCGATCTGCGATTACAGTCTGCTCGGGTGTTTGGAAGAGAGAGCCTGGGGAGGGGGGGCGATCTCAGCCCTCTCCTCCTCCCCACCTCTCTCCTCCAACCACCTGAGCAATCTTATAGATTCCCGGGCCGATCACCCCTGGGTGACGGTCCACTTTAAAAATCCCCCCAAAAAAATGAAATGGGGCTTTTGTGGCCCCCCACCCTGCAGCCTACAAGCCCACATAGGCTACCGCAGGTGACTTGCCAGCCCCCAGCCTTGTGAAGAGAGACATAAGAAAAAAAATGTCATTTATTTTTTTTTTTTTTTACTTTACTCACCTCCGATCCTATGTCCCCTGGCGATCTGCGATTACAGTCTGCTCGGGTGTTTGGAAGAGAGAGCCTGGGGAGGGGGGCGATCTCAGCCCTCTCCTCCTCCCCACCTCTCTCCTCCAACCACCTGAGCAGACTGATTCTCTGTCTCGGGTACTGGACTTAAGAAGCCGGCTGCTGGTGACATCACAGGGGGCGGGGCTAGCAGTCGCGATCCAGGAAGTGGGGAGAGAGGGCGATTTCTGCCCTCTCCTCGCCACAGAAGAGGCTGGGGGGGGCGATCGGAAGCCCCCAGTGAAAAGGAGACCTGTCGGGAGGCAGCGCGACCGCAGGTAAGTAAATTTTTTTTTTTCTTTACAGTTAGCAGCTGCTGCTGCCGAAGCGGGGGGGGGGGCCTATTCCGGAGGCTCTCCCTCACGGCGGATCAGATGGCACCAAATTTAAGAGGAGACGAGGGGTTGGGTGAGTATTTTTTTACATTATTTTTTTAAATAACAGCGGGGAAATTCAAGCACGTAACACCTACGGGCTTGGCACTTAAGGCCCGGACAAGCCAGCCTGTAGGTGTCACGTGCTTGGCACTTAAAGGGTTAAAGGACAGCTGAACTATTGTGTTCAACAGCCATGTTGTATGCTAAAAATGGTTCAGCCATTGTTTATGTCTAATTATTCTTAATATGTTCCAGGTTAGCCATTAACCATTAACTATTTTACATCCCTGGACTTTTTAGTCTCTATTTGTACCACATGTGGCACGACTAGTAGGGTGGGAATTCTCCTGTTTAAGTAGGCAATCTAACAACGGAATGGGAGGGGGGGGGCCCGTATACAAGCTTGAAATCTGTCCATGTTAACTTGCATTGAGTTCCATAGGGTTCCATTTTAGAGGCTGTCATCTAGTGATGGTTTACCAGATTGCAGACTTATTCAGGTCACTTGCAGTCTGTTTACTTAAATCAATGTATCGGTTATCAGATTGTTCAGTCTTTTCAGCTTTAGCTAGAATCAACACCTCTGGCCTGACTACCCAGTCTCCCTTGTGCTGTAAGTCAAACCCTTCTCCTCACCAGCAGCCATTTTAGCTGCAGAAGCACACCATACTTGCTGGAATTTCACACTTAGCCCTTCACACAGCCCAGCTGGTAAGTACAGGTAACAGTACACCTAAAATCTGTCTCCCTTGAGACAAACTCGTATGGGGCATGCATTATCAAAGGAAAGACAAGCCCTTTAGGTTTTTGTTAGGTTACAGTCACAAAACACTGTCCATATGACATTACTAGCAGAATGCTGTTTTTGTAATATATTTTTATTTTATTTTTATTATGTGTTACTATTAATTTGCAAATGAATTGCTGAAGCTAAAGAGAGCTTTTCTCCACACTACATAGTGTGTATATAGTGAGTAAACCTAATGCGCTCCTCACGCCTAAAGCGTGAGGCGTGCGCTAGGTTTACCCTGTGCACAATAAAGGAAACTTTTATTTTTATTGGAGTATGAAGTGCAGTTACTCCACACTTTATTAAAAATTTCACAGGACAGCGGGACCCGATGCAGACAAATACACAAGAGAAGTGGAGGGATGCATTGACAGCCTCTAGAATCGTAGCTCTGTTTCCTTAGAGCTGACCTGGATTATCTGTCCTAGGGCCCCTGATAATTCATCTGTGGGCCTAGGACACCGGTGAGTGGAGTGTATAAAATAAGTGTATAAATTCAGATTGAATGTATTCCATAATACACAAGGAGATTAGGAACTTTTAATCTACGGTTTTAATAATAACATACAGCATGTGCTTGTATACCTTTTATAATTTAGTAATATAATAGTGCCCACATTCCTTAACTATAGCTTAGCTATAATACATTCAGCCAGCCCCTCATGAGTTAACATTTGTGGCTCATAAAGGATAAAGATCCACCCGCCCACTGAATTGAATGGGTTATCAGGAGCGCGCATAGCGATGAGGATCCTGTTCTGTGCGAGTGATAGCAGGAGTGCTGGATCTGGGGCGAAGAAAATGCTATTTTACTGTAAAGCAGATGGTGAAGGCGACGGCAGCACAGCCTTACCTGTCCCTCATCAACAACGGTCACCAACGTGGGGGGGGGGGGGAGCAGCAGCAGCCCAGCAGCTCCCATCCCTCCAGAGCAGCCGGTACACAGCCCCTCTGTGACTAGGGCTTATTTTTGGGGGTATGGCTTATATTTAAATGTATTCATGAAAATGCTGAAAAATCACACTATGGCTTATTTTCGGGGAAACACAGTATTATCTAAGGAGGGGTTACTGCCAATTTGTAGCAAAATGATTTGGCTTGAACGGATATAAAACGGCAAATTCTGGATTAGACCTGAATCTCAACAGCAACACAATTAAAGACCACAGATTTTAAACAAACCCCCGTTTTTGTGACTATCAGCGGTTTGGGATGCCCACTGTGTGAAGCCCCCCAGAAAGGCCAATAAAACTCACCTCTTCCTCATACCTATTGCTACTTGAACCCATCAGCTGGGCAGGCCTTCAAATACAGAGCCCAACTACCCTAAATTTTACATAGCTGTCAACCTTGACACCATTCATACCTAATGGCTTCCTCTAATTGCAAAGTTCTGTCTTTTCTGCTCACGCTCCTAAATGTTGCAAGTTTCTGAACTGATGGACTAAGTTGTGCAGTTAAAGATTACACAGCTTAGTCCACCTTTTCCCAGACCACTTATTAGCACACCATTCACTATATGTGTGTGTGTGTGAGCTTGTCTTATAAATAGCCAGCAAAAAAATTACCCTGGGTGTTTTGTTGCCTGCTTGCTGAGCAAGAGGCTGAAATAAATATTCAGTAAAAAAGGCAGCCCTCACCCTCCCTCTGTTTACAGACAGAAATACATTCTGTCTTTGAAGCCCTTATTTATAAAGTGCGCCATTTTGTTTCTTTCTGGTGGCTAGAGATGAGCGAACTTTTGAAAAATTCGATTCGACTGATTCGCCGAATTTTCCGACAAAAATCGTTTCGACCCGAATAAATTCGCGACGAATCGCTATTAAAAACGGCTATTTCTGAGCCTCCTAGAGCCTCAATAGGGTTGTAAACCATTCTGCCTTGCTGTAACACGCACAGGATGCGTGCTGGGTTAGTTAAATAATACTTTGAAGAAATATCACATGCAGATCAGAGGCATCGCTAATAGAATCGCAGAGTGGCACAATTGAATTCAAGAGAGTTGAAGTGGCATCACTATGAGGGGCAGGAGCCCAAACATTGCTTTAAAGAGACACTGGAGTTGGCAGCAGCAGGAGCCCAAAAATTGGATGAATGACACCCTGGAGTTGGCAGCGGCAGCAGGAGCCCAAACATTACTTTAAAGAGACACTGGGGTTGGCTTCAGGAGCCCAAAAATTGGATGAATCACACCCTGGAGTTGGCAGCAGCAGCAGCAGGAGCCCAAATATACACTGGAGTTGGCTTCAGGAGCCCAAAAATTGGATGAATCACACCCTGGAGTTGGCAGCAGGAGCAGCAGGAGCCCAAACATTACTTTAAAGAGACCCTGGGGTTGGCTTCAGGAGCCCAACAATTGGATGAATCACACCCTGGAGTTGGCAGCAGGAGCCCAAATATACACTGGAGTTGGCTTCAGGAGCCCAAAAATTGGATGAATCACACCCTGGAGTTGGCAGCAGCAGCAGCAGGTGCCCAAATATACACTGGAGTTGGCTTCAGGAGCCCAAAAATTGGATGAATCACACCCTGGAGTTGGCAGCAGCAGCAGGAGCCCAAACATTACTTTAAAGAGACCCTGGGGTTGGCTTCAGGAGCCCAACAATTGGATGAATCACACCCTAGAGTTGGCGGCAGCAGCAGCAGCAGGAGCCCAAATATACACTGGAGTTGGCTTCAGGAGCCCAAAAATTGGATGAATCACACCCTGGAGTTGGCAGAAGTTGGCAGCAGCAGGAGCCCAAACATTACTTTAAAGAGACCCTGGGGTTGGCTTCAGGAGCCCAAACATTGGATGAATCACACCCTGGAGTTGGCAGCAGCAGCAGGAGCCCAAATATACACTGGAGTTGGCTTCAGGAGCCCAAAAATTGGATGAATCACACCCTGGAGTTGGCAGAAGTTGGCAGCAGCAGCAGCAGGAGCCCAAACATTACTTCAAAGAGACCCTGGGGTTGGCTTCAGGAGCCCAACAATTGGATGAATCACACCCTGGAGTTGGCAGGAGTTGACAGCAGCAGCAGCAGGAGCCCAAACATTACTTCAAAGAGACCCTGGGGTTGGCTTCAGGAGCCCAACAATTGGATGAATCACACCCTGGAGTTGGCAGCAGCAGGAGCCCAAATATACACTGGAGTTGGCTTCAGGAGCCCAAAAATTGGATGAATCACACCCTGGAGTTGGCAGCAGCAGGAGCCCAAATATTACTTTAAAGAGACCCTGGGGTTGGCTTCAGGAGCCCAAAAATTGGATGATTCACACCCTGGAGTTGGCAGCAGCAGGAGCCCAAATATACACTGGAGTTGGCTTCAGGAGCCCAAAAATTGGATGAATCACACCCTGGAGTTGGCAGAAGTTGGCAGCAGCAGGAGCCCAAACATTACTTTAAAGAGACCCTGGGGTTGGCTTCAGGAGCCCAACAATTGGATGAATCACACCCTGGAGTTGGCGGCAGCAGCAGCAGCAGGAGCCCAAATATACACTGGAGTTGGCTTCAGGAGCCCAAAAATTGGATGATTCACACCCTGGAGTTGGCAGCAGCAGGAGCCCAAATATACACTGGAGTTGGCTTCAGGAGCCCAAAAATTGGATGAATCACCCCCTGGAGTTGGCAGCAGCAGGAGCCCAAACATTACTTTAAAGAGGCACTGGGGTTGGCTTCAGGAGCCCAAAAATTGGATGAATCACACCCTGGAGTTGGCGGCAGCAGGAGCCCAAATATACACTGGAGTTGGCTTCAGGAGCCCAAAAATTGGATGAATCACACCCTGGAGTTGGCAGCAGCAGGAGCCCAAACATTACTTTAAAGAGGCACTGGGGTTGGCTTCAGGAGCCCAAAAATTGGATGAATCACACCCTGGAGTTGGCGGCAGCAGCAGCAGCAGGAGCCCAAATATACACTGGAGTTGGCTTCAGGAGCCCAAAAATTGGATGAATCACACCCTGGAGTTGGCAGAAGTTGGCGGCAGCAGCAGGAGCCCAAACATTACTTCAAAGAGACCCTGGGGTTGGCTTCAGGAGCCCAACAATTGGATGAATCACACCCTGGAGTTGGCAGCAGCAGGAGCCCAAATATACACTGGAGTTGGCTTCAGGAGCCCAAAAATTGGATGAATCACACCCTGGAGTTGGCAGCAGCAGGAGCCCAAATATTACTTTAAAGAGACCCTGGGGTTGGCTTCAGGAGCCCAACAATTGGATGAATCACACCCTGGAGTTGGCAGCAGCAGCAGGAGCCCAAATATACACTGGAGTTGGCTTCAGGAGCCCAAAAATTGGATAAATCACACCCTGGAGTTGGCAGAAGTTGGCAGCAGCAGGAGCCCAAACATTACTTTAAAGAGACCCTGGGGTTGGCTTCAGGAGCCCAACAATTGGATGAATCACACCCTGGAGTTGGCAGCAGCAGGAGCCCAAATAAACACTGGAGTTGGCTTCAGGAGCCCAAAAATTGGATGATTCACACCCTGGAGTTGGCAGCAGCAGGAGCCCAAATATACACTGGAGTTGGCTTCAGGAGCCCAAAAATTGGATGAATCACACCCTGGAGTTGGCAGCAGCAGCAGGAGCCCAAACATTACTTTAAAGAGGCACTGGGGTTTGCTTCAGGAGCCTAAAAATTGGATGAATCACACCTTGGAGTTGGCAGCAGCAGCAGCAGGAGCCCAAATATACACTGGAGTTGGCTTCAGGAGCCCAAAAATTGGATGAATCACACCCTGGAGTTGGCAGCAGCAGGAGCCCAAATATACACTGGAGTTGGCTTCAGGAGCCCAAAAATTGGATGAATCACACCCTGGAGTTGGCAGCAGGAGCCCAAATATACACTGGAGTTGGCTTCAGGAGCCCAAAAATTGGATGAATCACACCCTGGAGTTGGCAGAAGTTGGCAGCAGCAGAAATATACACTGGAGTTGGCTTCAGGAGCCCAAAAATTGGATGAATCACACCCTGGAGTTGGCAGCAGCAGCAGCAGGAGCCCAAATATACACTGGAGTTGGCTTCAGGAGCCCAAAAATTGGATGAATCACACCCTGGAGTTGGCAGAAGTTGGCCGCAGCAGCAGGAGCCCAAAAAATGGCCTAAAGACATAAATATGTTTTGCACCATTTGGAAAGTGTAAAACGTGGCACCATGCTGAATCTAGCAGCAGGAGCCCAAATATACACTGGAGTTGGCTTCAGGAGCCCAAAAATTGGATGAATCACACCCTGGAGTTGGCAGAAGTTGGCAGCAGCAGAAATATACACTGGAGTTGGCTTCAGGAGCCCAAAAATTGGATGAATCACACCCTGGAGTTGGCGGCAGCAGCAGCAGCAGGAGCCCAAATATACACTGGAGTTGGCTTCAGGAGCCCAAAAATTGGATGAATCACACCCTGGAGTTGGCAGAAGTTGGCAGCAGCAGGAGCCCAAAAAATGGCCTAAAGACATAAATATGTTTTGCACCATTTGGAAAGTGTAAAACGTGGCACCATGCTGAATCTAGTCGCATGCATCAGGCATTGGTGGGTGGAAATCCTGGCTGATCCATCCCTGATTCATTTTGACAAAGGTGAGTCTCTCCACATTTTTAGTTGACAGACGAGTTCTCCTCGCCGTAACTATGGCCCCCGCCGCACTAAACACCCGCTCAGATGGCACGCTACTTGCCGGGCAGGACAGCTTTTCCAGGGCAAACTCTGCTAGTTGCGGCCACAAATCAAGTTTGGCTGCCCAGAAGTCCAGCGGATCCTCAAGGTGTGTTGGCATGGTCATGTCAAAGTATGACATGACCTGCTGGTTGAGGTCCTGCTCCAGGTCTTCCTGCTGCTCATGAGTAGCCTCACTATGCGGGTGTAGAAAGCTACTCATTAGCGACTGAAGACTGAGGCTGCTGCTGCTGATGGAGCTGCTGCTGCTGCTCCTGCCAACCCCCCCAGCGGCCATGGCAGTGGAAGGTGAGCGCAGAGGTCCCCTCGAGTCAGACCTGCGAGAGTATGGACCATGGCGCAGATAGGCATCGGCCAACTGCCTACGTAGAATGTCTTTGTAGTAGTTGAGTTTGTCCTCCCTCTCGGTGGGTTTAAAAAATGCCCCCATTTTGTGCCGGAAGCGAGGGTCCAATAAGGTGGACAGCCAGAAGTCATCCCGCCGACAGATGGAAACAATTCTGGGGTCACTACGCAAGCACGTGAGCATGCTTCGTGCCATTTGCGCAAGTGACTCGGATGGACTACCTGTCTCCATCTCCACTGCATACTGCCACGGTGTGCCCGGGTCCTCTGTCTCGCCTTCCTCAAAAACCTCTAGCTCCTCTGGCTGCTCCTGCTCCTCCTCTCCTGTCCGCTGACTAGATAAACCAGCCATTTCGCCAAGCCTAAACTGTGTTTCTCTGGGCAACTCCTCCTCCTCCTCTTCCTCCTCCTCCTCCAGTTCAGCTCCAACGGGGTTCATGTGGCCGTAAGATGTAAACGCCATGTCTCCAGTGCCCTGACCAGCCATGGTTTCCAACATGTGCTGTAGTACATGAAGCAGTGGAATCACGTCGTTCATCCCGTCCAATCCTGCCGACTGACAAATAAAGTGGCATCCTCAAAGGGCCTGAGCAAACGGCAGGTGTCACGTATGAGCTGCCACTGGTTGACATTGAAGTTACACAGGGGAGTCCCCCTATCTGCTTGGATCATCAGGAAATCCGTGATGGCTTTTCTCTGTTCATATAATCGGTCCAACATGTGAAGGGTGGAATTCCAACGGGTGGAAACATCGCAAATCAGACTATGTTGGGGGATACCATTCTGACGCTGTAGCTCAAGAAGGGTGTGTTTGGCGGTGTAGGAGTGGCTGAAGTGCATGCAAAGTTTCCTTGAAGTTGTTAGGATGTCTTGCAGATGGGGGGAACACTTCAGAAACCGCTTGACAACCAGATTGAAGACGTGAGCCATGCAGGGGGCATGGGTCAGGCTTCCTTGGCGCAGCGCAGACAAAATGTTCTTCCCATTGTCGGTAACCATGATTCCCATTTTCTTGGAGTAAGCCATGTTTGGATTTCCTGATGAATACATTTAAGCAGTTCCTCCCCTGTGTGACTCCGTTCGCCAAGACAAACCATGTGAAGCACTGCGTGACACCTCCGTGCCCTGCACACATGGTAGACTGGAGGGGCACTGAGACTTGAGCCTACAGTGGAGGGTGAGGAGATGGCGGAGGATGAGGAGGCCGAGTCGCACGGTGTCACAGGCCCAACGGGCAGGGAGCGCGGAGGCCGAAGCGGCGTGACCTGTCCAAGTTGCTGCTGCTGCTGCTGCAAAGGGACCACATTCACCCAGTGGGTGGTAAACGACATGTACTGTCCCTGACCGTAGTTACAGCTCCAGATGTCGGCGCTGCCATGCACTTTGCTACACACCGACAGGCTCAAGGACTGGCCCACCTTCTGTTCAACAAAAGTGTGCAGCGCTGGTACTGCCTTCTTGGCAAAGAAATGACGGCTTGGGACTCTCCACCTCAGCTCGGCACAAGCCATCAGTTCTCTGAAAGGTGCAGATTCCACCACCTGAAAAGGGAGCGACTGCAGCACCAGCAACTTGGACAGGAGCACATTCAGCTTCTGCGCCGTAGGATGAGTGGGCGCATACTGCTGTCTCTTGGACATGGCTTCGCTGATGGATTGCTGGCGGGATGCATGACTTGGAGGAGGAGGAGCAGGAGCGACAGAGGATGGGTATGACGCACAGCTGCCTTCGGCTGAGGTGCTGGAGCCTTGGCTGGCAGAAATTGGGAGCTCACTTGGTGAGGAAGCAGACTGGACCACTCCTTGGGAGCCTCGGTTCTCCCAGGTCGCTTTATGGTGACGCATCATATGTTGACGCAGGGCCGTGGTGCCAACATTTGGACCCTGGCCACGCTTCACCTTCTGCCTACATATCTTGCATGTGGCCATGTTACCCTCCTGCGGATGCTTCAGGAAAAACTGCCACACTGACGAGTAGCTACTTTTCCCACCCCCTGGCCTCACTGATCCACTGCTGCTGTTGCCAACTCCAGGAACCCCTGCTCCACTACCTCCCGATAAGGTAGACTGCCACACAGCAGGTGCTCTACCCCGGCCCCGGCCGGCTCCAGCCTTTGGAATTGTGCCCCCATGCTGACTGCTACCACCTTGCTGCCTCAGCTGCTGACTCCGGGGCAACCTGCGCCCCTCTTCTCCTGATGATGACGATGAAGCCCCTTCATCACCCGGCTCCCAAGTGCGATCGGCTTCATCGTCATCATCATCATCACAGAGTTGTGGCTGTACGTCACTGATGTTCGTGGATTCGTCAACAGTGTCTGGCGCAGGAGCTGGAACGCTCGCAGCACCCACGACACTGTCCACATCACTATTTGTCTGCCTAGCTAGAGAAGCCACCTCCATTTCTTGGCTGGGCAGTAGCTGCTGACTGTCCTCTATCTGATGGTCCTCCTCACTAAAGAGTGGAGCTGAACCCAAAGCATAGGATACGTCGCTGGGGGAGGGAACGGCGTAGGACAGAGGCAATGGGAGGACAGGGACTGCTCTCGGGGCATGCCAACTCAGGGTTGTGTCAGAGGAACCTACCGACCCTAGACTGGGGGTCTCAGACGTAAGTTGTGATGATGTTGTTGATGAGCGCGTCAACCAATCTACCACGGCAGATGCGTTACTGGTGGAGACCCGACCGCTAGCAGATACTGGCAGATTAGGTCTCTCAGCGTGACTCCTGCTGCTACTGGCCCCCAGTCTGATGCGAGCTCTGCCTGCGGAATCTTGGCCTCTGCCACTCCTCTTTTCACTTCCAGGCACTTGTCTGCCCGACATAGTCTAACTGGCGTGGTAGTAGGTGATATTTAAAGAACCCCCGGGCAGCGGTGGGTCTATATGAAACAGAATATAATGCACACCAAAAGTGAGCAGTAACACTCAGCCTCCAACAGGCCTGCTTAGTGTAAATAAGAGAGCTGCTTAGTGTAAATAAAGAGGGGTATGCTATGTTACAGAATGGGATGCCCCAACAGAAGTGCACCTGGCAGGCAGCAGTAAGTCTATGCACAGCAAAAGTGTCTTTATCAGGCCTAATTTCAATTATAATAAGTGCAAATGGTTATATGGTCTTAAACAGAGGCTGCTGTAGTCACAGAATGGGATGCCCCAAAAAAGAAGTGGACCTGGCAGGGTCCAGAATTGCTATGCCCAGCAAAAGTGTCTTTATCAGGCTAATTTCAATTATAATAAGTGCAAATGGTTATATGGTGTTAAACAGAGGCTGCTGTAGTCACAGAATGGGATGCCCCAAAAAAGAAGTGGACCTGGCAGGGACAAGTAGTGCTATGCCCAGCAAAAGTGTCTTTATCAGGCCTAATTTCAATAATAATAAGTGCAAATGGTTATATGGTCTTAAACAGAGGCTGCTGTAGTCACAGAATGGGATGCCCCAAAAAAGAAGTGGACCTGGCAGGGTCGAGAAGTGCTATGCCCAGCAAAAGTGTCTTTATCAGGCTAATTTCAATTATAATAAGTGCAAATGGTTATATGGTCTTAAACAGAGGCTGGTGTAGTCACAGAATGGGATGCCCTAAAAACCAGCAGTAAGTACACCTGGCAGGGACAAGTAGTGCTATGCCCAGCAAAAGTGTCTTTATCAGGCCTAATTTCAATTATAATAAGTGCAAATGGTTATATGGTGTTAAACAGAGGCTGCTGTAGTCACAGAATGGGATGCCCCAAAAAAGAAGTGGACCTGGCAGGGACAAGTAGTGCTATGCCCAGCAAAAGTGTCTTTATCAGGCCTAATTTCAATAATAATAAGTGCAAATGGTTATATGGTCTTAAACAGAGGCTGCTGTAGTCACAGAATGGGATGCCCCAAAAAAGAAGTGGACCTGGCAGGGTCGAGAAGTGCTATGCCCAGCAAAAGTGTCTTTATCAGGCTAATTTCAATTATAATAAGTGCAAATGGTTATATGGTGTTAAACAGAGGCTGCTGTAGTCACAGAATGGGATGCCCCAAAAAAGAAGTGGACCTGGCAGGGTCCAGAATTGCTATGCCCAGCAAAAGTGTCTTTATCAGGCTAATTTCAATTATAATAAGTGCAAATGGTTATATGGTGTTAAACAGAGGCTGCTGTAGTCACAGAATGGGATGCCCCAAAAAAGAAGTGGACCTGGCAGGGTCGAGAAGTGCTATGCCCAGCAAAAGTGTCTTTATCAGGCTAATTTCAATTATAATAAGTGCAAATGGTTATATGGTGTTAAACAGAGGCTGCTGTAGTCACAGAATGGGATGCCTCACAGCAGACTTAAGATCAGTTCAGTATATATGCACAGTTAGTTAGTATAAGCAGCCTGAAAATGCTAACAAAGCCTGTCAGCCAGCTAGTAACACTCAGGCTGGATGAAAAAAAAAAAAAAAACTCCCTGTGACAGCCTCCGATTTTTCTACCTTTCCCTGTTTTTCGCTGACTTTCTGTCTGTCTCCTGTCTGTCTCCTGCCTGTCTCCAGCCTGTCCCTGTCTGTCCCTGCCTGTCTAACTGCCTCTCTCCCTCAGCTACACAGCGTTCTGTCTCTCACGAATGCAATAGAGAAATGAGGAAGGAAAAGCAAGATGGCCGGCCTTAAATAGCGCTGTGACGTCACCGGGCTTGCTGGCTGCTGATAGGCTGCATGTGACTGTCCCAGCATACACTGCCCCAGCTTACATGTCTGGACATGTCCCGTCCGCCATCTTAGAATGCCTGTAAATGTAAATGAATGGATGTTAAAGGAAAACTTCGAGCGATCGAATCGCGGGGAAATTCGGATTCGATCCGAATCGAATTTTTCCCTGAAATTCGGATCGAATCCGGGTTCGTCCGGATCGATTCGCTCATCCCTACTGGTGGCTATTGCGCCAGTTTTGGAGCGTCGGCATCTTTCTTTTATGGTGCTGCTATTTTGACTAGAATGGCACTGGAAGTCACAGTACCCAATGTTAACATACTTAGCTTTGATTGTTGCACTAGGTATTGGGCGGCCTGTGCCAGCACCTGTTGGACCCGACTGCCGATTATAACAGTGCCAGTGTGTGTCACTTTGTATTGCTGTCTTTACGGCGCTGCACAGTGTACTTATTAACTTTTGGAACCCTGAAAAGATTAGAGCTGTATTTTACCGGCACTGGTTGGCATTTTTATCATTACAGTTACAAGATATCACTGCTTGGGACAAAGGGGGCAAACTTTACAGTGCCCTTTTGCTGGGTTCTAGTTGTTGTCCAAATTACACATTGGTAAGCAAAAGGAGCCTTGAAACCTGATTTAACAGAAAAAAAAAATGACATTTAGCCACATCTAGGTCCTGCGTTTGCATTATTGGCAAGTCAGTAGGCAAGTTCTGTACATGTCTGTAAGAATATTTCGAATAAAAACAGTTCAATACAGACAAAACTACAAAATAAATCTCCTCTGAAAAAAACAGTTTTACAGAACCAGCTATCTGTGGTTAAAGGAGCACTATTGAGAAAAATGGCCCAATGATAAAAATCCAACTTTAATAGTTGGATTGTGCAACTTTTGTCAAAGGGCCTTATTCATGAAGCTCTATCACCAGGGAGTGCGTTTTAAGCGTCAGGTAGCATCAGGTGAACGCCGGACACGGCACGCAATTACACATTTATGAAGAGGAATCTGGTGAGCGACTGGAACAACGCCATGTAGCGTCCGATTCATCATTATCCCAGGCTCAGTGTACAGCATCGGCATTCTGCCTTGCAGAGCGCCACGTATTTCCTCTCGTTACCTGGCGCTCTACCATACATTTCTAGGGACGATCCTTAAATCCCTTTCCTGATCCCAATTTTTTAAATTTTTTTTAATAAAATCTCAAAACTTTCTGACATGAATCCTGGCCAAGAAAATTACATTTTTGAAAACTTTTTTGATTTTTTATATTTTTATGCAGAATTGTCCTTACATGTCTGGTATAAAGTGTTCATGTTACAATTGTGGTAAGGTGGTGCAAGGGGCCGTCATTGACGGCAGGTATGTAGCACCAATGTACCTGGCATTGGTGCAGTAAAGTCGTGTAGTCTGATTTCCAGCATTAGCTGCTGGTGGCAGTTTGCTGCTGTTGCTTTAGAATAGCCGAAAGGCTAACCTGGGACGGCTTTACTGGGATGGAGTAGAGCAGGGTGGGACTCCATCCCACTACCCAGGTCCGGGTTTTGCGGGCTGTTTAAATAGCCTGGGGAATCAGCTGTGAGCTGGCCTTTGTCTAGAGCTCACATGGGAGTGAGACTCTGTGAGCCTGGCTGAAATCTCCTGTGGAGGCTGTTTATGCGGACCTGAGGCCTATTTGACTGTAAACAGGACCTTTGCTCAAGGACTAAAAGCTGTTTGCCTGACTGTATCATTTATGCTGCGGTTTCCTGAAAAGGTGATGTAACCTGTATGGACATATGCTTTTGTGGATTTTTGTGTGAAATAAACACAGACTTTACTTTGAACTGTTTGCCTCCGCCTCTATACTGCTGACACCCGGTCGCCTACCAGAGCTAATCTCCACATTTGGTGTCGGATGCGGGCACAGCAGTGAGGCCGTTGCTAGGAGCAACCGACGAAAAAATTTTTGTTTTGTGCATGTCCTATATTAAACCTGCCAGGCTGCTACCTGGGACTGCAGACAAAATGGAGGCGGTCGTGAAAGCGCTCTTGGAGGCGAATCTGCAGCAGCAGGAGGCCAACAAGCAGCAGCAGGAGACCAACCAGCTGTTTTTGCAACATATGATGGCGCAGCAAGCTGCAGGTGCGCCCAAAAGTATTCCTGATGCCCGGAAAGCTGTCCGCTCGGCGCTCACAAAATGACCCCTTCAGATGACGTTGAGACTTACCTGGCGGTGTTTGAAAAGGTGGCTGCAAGGGAGAAGTTGCCGCATGACCAGTGGGCTGATGTCATCGCTCCATTTCTGGCGTCTGGACCCCAGCAGGTGTTGTTTGATCTCCCAGAGGACCAAGCCGCTGACTACCCGACTCTGAAGGGTGAGATACTGGCCAGACTGGGGGTGAATGTGTGGGTTCGGGCTCAGCGGGTGCATCAGTGGAGCTACCAGTCGGCAGAGCCCGCCCGACCCCAGTATTATAAACTGCTGCACCTGCTGCAAAAAATGGCTGCAGCCGGAGTTGTTAAGCCCCACTGCCATGTTGGACCGCTTGCTGGCGGACATTTTCTGGAGGGCTTTACCGCACCCTCTTCAGCACTGGGTTGGCCAGGTATCCCCTGACAACGCACTAGGGATGGTGGACCTAGTGGAGCGATATGAGGCCACCAGGAACGTGCAAGGCGGCTCCATAAGGAGGGATTCGGGGAAACCCCGGAGGTCCCCGCCCCAGCTCAGGCGAGTGGCGTCCCCTAAACCCCCTCAGGACCTACCCCCCAAAGTCCCTGCCCAAGTGTTGTGTTGGGGATGTAAGGAGCCGGGACATATCAGAGCCAATTGTCCCCACCAGGGGGAGCCCATGGACGTGAACTTTGGTTACCGCCCTTCCATGTATGCCAGGAGGCTGTGTGCTGCCGGTGTCCCTGAGCTTGTGGGGCAAAGTCACCTCTGTCAGGTGAAAGTGGGAGACACCCTGGCTGTGGCCCTTTTGGACTCGGGGAGTATGGTTACCCTGGCAAGACCCGCCTTAGTACTGCCCGATGAGTACACTGGGCGGAAAACCGGGGTTTTGTGCATTCATGGGGACTTGAGAGACTATGCCACAGCACAAGTGTCTCTCACCACCATCTCCGGCAGCTGAAAACATGAAGTCGCTGTCGCCGCTAAACTCCCGTATGAACTGATTATTGGGAGAGATTTTCCAGGGTTCAGGTCCCTGTGGGCCAAGTTGGCAGTTCCGGAAACCCGCGAGGCGGGTGTGTCCCCAATAGACTGGCCCTACTCAGGGGAGACCCCGGTACCCTGGGAACCGGAATCAGGAGGCAATGTGGAAGAGGTGCCCGCCCCTAAAATGGAAGAGGGGGAGTCAACCCCACTAAATGTTATGGTTGGAGATGTGGAAGAGTTGGCAACAGGTCCCAGAGTTGGCAGATCTCCATGTCCCCACAATTAACTTTGGTACCGCTCAACACCAGGACCCGACACTGTCTCGGGCCTGGGAGAATGTTCTTGAGGTGGAAGGTGAACCACAACAGCCAGGGGCGGAGTTACAGTTTCCTCGCTTTGTGGTTCACCAGGAAATGTTGTACCGAGTAAACAAGGTACGTGAAGAGGTGGTAGAACAATTGGTGGTACCCAATCCATATCGCAAGTTGGTGTTGGATTTGGCCCACCAACATGTTCTGGGTGGACACCTAGGCCAGCAGAAAACTCTGGACCGCGTTTTACAACGATTCTACTGGCCCAGTGTGTACAAGGAGGTGGAGAGATATTGTGAGTCCTGCCCAACATGTCAGATGACCAGCCCTCAGCCTCATTACCGTGGTCCCTTAGTTCCTCTCCCAGTTATTGAGGTACCCTTTGAGCGGATTGCCATGGATCTAGTGGGTCCAGTGCCAAAATCCGCTAGAGGGCACCAACATATTCTGGTGATCTTGGACTATGCCACGCGGTACCCTGAGGCAGTGCCCCTGCGTCACACCTCTGCCAAGCTCATTGCTAAGGAGCTTATGGAAATGTTTTCCAGAGTAGGTCTGCCTAAAGAGGTCCTGACCGATCAAGGTACCCCGTTTATGTCGAAAGTAATGAAAGAGCTCTGTAAACTGCTGCAGGTGAAACAGTTGCGGACATCCGTTTACCACCCGCAAACAGATGGCCTAGTAGAACGGTTTAATCAAACTTTAAAGACCATGTTAAAAAGGGTGGTCGCCAAGGATGGGAAGAATTGGGACTTGCTGCTGCCCTATCTGATGTTCGCAGTGCGAGAGGTGCCCCAGGCCTCTACGGGGTTCTCGCCCTTCGAACTCTTATACGGTCGACATCCACGGGGCCTGTTGGATATAGCCAAGGAGGCCTGGGAACAGCAACCCACACCCCACAAAAGTGTGGTAGAGTACGTTACTCACCTACAGGAACGGATAGAGACCATCTTGCCGCTTGTCAGAGAACACATGGAGGCAGCGCAGCGGGCCCAAAGCAGGATTTATAATCGGCAAGCCAGGGTACGGAACTTTAACCCAGGTGACAGAGTTGTGGTTCTGGTACCCACGGTGGACAGTAAATTTCTAGCTAGGTGGCAGGGTCCCTATGAGGTCATTGAAAAAGTTGGGGAAGTGACTTACAAGGTACATCAGCCTGGGCGGAGGAAGCCAGAGCAGGTGTACCATGTAAACCTATTGAAACTGTGGAAAGACAGGGAGACCCCTGGGGGTGACAGTCCCCGACCAGGTATGGTGGGGGTGGAGCTTCCCATTCCTCGGTCTGTTATTAGAGAAGCAGTAGTCGAGGTGAAAACTGGCGACAACCTCTCCTCTAAACAGACTCAGGAAGCCAGGGAGTTTATTAGCAGAAACACGGACGTGTTTTCAGAACTCCCTGGGCGCACTTCGGTCATCCAACATGATGTTGTCACGGAACCTCAGGTCAAGGTCCGGTTGAGGCCTTACCGGGTACCTGAGTCCCGGCGACAAGCTATCGCGGAGGAAGTGCAGCAAATGCTCCGGTTAGACGTAATTGAAGAATCAAAGAGTGAGTGGGCCAGCCCCATAGTCTTGATTCCCAAGCCCGATGGTACATTGCGGTTCTGTAACGATTTCCGCAAACTTAATGAAGTTTCCAAGTTTGATGCCTACCCTATGCCCCGGGTAGATGAACTCATTGAGAAGCTAGGCCAAGCCAGGTACTTTTCGGTTTTGGACCTCACAAAAGGGTACTGGCAGGTGCCCTTGACTGAGGCTGCCAAGGAGAAAACAGCCTTTATTACACCAGAGGGACTGTTCCAATACAAGGTATTACCCTTTGGGTTACACGGCGCTCCCGCTACGTTCCAAAGGTTAATGGATATTGTCCTCAGGCCCCATCGTCGGTATGCTTCGGCATATCTGGACGATATAATTATCCATAGCACGGATTGGGAAAGTCACCTACCCAAAGTCCAGGCCGTAGTGGATTCCCTCAGGAAGGCTTGGTTGACGGCAAACCTGGAGTCTCTTCGCTACTACTTGCTGGGGAGAAGGCTCCGTCTGATTACGGACCATTCTCCCCTCAAGTGGATGTGCCAGGCTAAGGACAGGAATGCCAGGGTCACCTGATGGTTCTTGTCACTACAAAACTTCAAGTTCACAGTTGAGCACAGAGCGGGACGATTATTGGGTAATGCGGATGCCCTGTCCCGAGCACATTGTTTGGCATGTGTCCACCCCCTCAGGGTTGAACAAAGGGGGGGGGTATGTGGTAAGATGGTGCAAGGGGCCGTCATTGACGGCAGGTATGTAGCACCAATGTACCTGGCATTGGTGCAGTAAAGTCGTGTAGTCTGATTTCCAGCATCAGCTGCTGGTGGCAGTTTGCTGCTGTTGCTTTAGAATAGCCGAAAGGCTAACCTGGGACGGCTTTACTGGGATGGAGTAGAGCAGGGTGGGACTCCATCCCACTACCCAGGTCCGGGTTTTGCGGGCTGTTTAAATAGCCTGGGGAATCAGCTGTGAGCTGGCCTTTGTCTAGAGCTCACATGGGAGTGAGACTCTGTGAGCCTGGCTGAAATCTCCTGTGGAGGCTGTTCATGCGGACCTGAGGCCTATTTGACTGTAAACAGGACCTTTGCTCAAGGACTAAAAGCTGTTTGCCTGACTGTATCATTTATGCTGCGGTTTCCTGAAAAGGTGATGTAACCTGTATGGACATATGCTTTTGTGGATTTTTGTGTGAAATAAACACAGACTTTACTTTGAACTGTTTGCCTCCGCCTCTATACTGCTGACACCCGGTCGCCTACCAGAGCTAATCTCCACACAATGTAATAATAATGTAATTCCATATGTTTTCGCTTTGTTACTAGTGGATACATGTTCAAAAACAGACTTTAAACACACAGCTTCCGACCCGATTTTGAGCGCCGGCGATGTTTGAGGCTGTTTGGGACAATGGGAATAGTATATTCCACAAACTGGGAAGCTGAAGGAATGTGAAAGTCATCATATTTGCAGATATGGTTGCCTAAATATTGCACTTAAACCGGACCTTCAGCGTGATTTAATGAAAAGCCCAAACTCTTAAAAAACGGTTCCCCAGCATCTAAAATTAATATATTGGAATGCCTTGGAGCCCTGGGCACTTCAGTACCTCCCTGGCAATTGGAAATTTGGGTAATAAGTCATGGAGTTCAGCAAGCCACCCACTGGCATGTTGGCTTTCTAACCCTTCAAACAGGTATAGGGGTTCACAAAAAAAAATATTTTGTTACATGTTACAATACTTATCTCATTGTACCCTCTTTCCAACGCTGATGGCAGTGGCAGAGTCTATTGCAGATGCCCTGGCACCATCTGAAATCAAAGGTGACACACTCCTTCTGCCCTGGCATTCCATCAAGGGTAATGCTTGGGGAGTGAATTTTTTATAGTACAGAGGCAGAACCTCCCCCATGTAACTCTTATGTCACTGGAGGGGGATACCTCAGGAAATCCCCCTTCGTGCCCCTCCCCTTCAGTGACAAAGATGGTCCAATTAGCGGGATTCCACTTAGGCTCCACCTCTGTACTATAAATGTTTCCCCCTTTGGAGGCGGGTTTCTCCGTGGAGATAGCAGACCCCAGCTGACAAGCCAGAAGGAAGCCCCGAGTGTGGGACAGAAAGAAGAAGATGAGGAACGGTGAGTACTATTTCATTTAGATTAATAAAGGTTTATTTGGTGTTACATCTTTTTTCTTTACTACTGTTTTTGAACTGGTAAGGGCTTCAGGGGACCCCTATAACAGTTCACAGGGTTGGTGGGCCAGCATGCCACCTTCCAGGACCGGTGAGTGGCATGTCCCTATCATCTGCATCCTCATGTCTCTATCATCTGCATGCCTACTTGCCATACAGCAACTTCATAAATCTGTATAAAATGAAACTACACTTAAGTTAAACACTATGTTAAGCAAATATAGTGTTGTCAATTCTTGCTAATAAGAGCAACATTTTTAAACAAGGAATTCTGTTTAGGGATTAATAATACCTCAATCCAGACTGAATTTTTTTCTTACTATGCTAGATTATGTGGAGTTTGTGTGAATAGACCAAAATTAGGCAATAAATATGTATGGGCGCAAAATGACAAATGTAATGCTAAAATGAAAGGAATGGCTGGAAAGTTATAAAAATAGTTCCAATATTTCATGCCAAGCAGGACATAATGTATCTATTATTATATGGATTTACATAGCACCATTATATTCCATGGTCCTTTAGTTAGTAATTCTAGGGTAATACAAACAATGTAACATGTTCAAAACAACCGTCTTTAAATCAAAATCATAACAAGTGATTGAAAATGCATTAGGTAGACAGAGCATTGTTGTTCCTTATCAATGAAGAAGCCCGCTCCTTTGTGACTGGAAGCAGGAGCGTCTTTGTCAGTACTGGAGATGAAAACTCTGAAATAGGGCCACTTCAGCATGCAGGAATCCATGAAATTGGGCTGATGTGCACTCAGGTAAATTACATTTTTTCATTGGAAATGGCCCTTTTATTGGTGAATCTTAGGTGTCTTCATGTGGTCACCGGCATGACTACTTGGTGACCTACATTTGTAGTCGATAGAACAGGAAAAGGGAAAGTTGTCCAGGAGAGTAGACCAGGTATGGCTGTTGTTGGAGAATGATATGCAATTCCCCAGAATTTGGGTTTCCTTTTAATTATTAACTAGAGGGGCATCCTAAAGCAGGATGCCCTGAAGTTGGAGGTGGGATGAGACCTTTAGTGATTTTTAAATTCTTAGACTGTGAATTTGCTGTGGGTATTGTTGTCATTTTCAAACCTTTTGGCCACACTTTCATTTCTAAATCTTCTTCACATACAATTACTTGTTTTTGGATTTACCCCAAGTTTACCTTTCCTTCTTTGCCTTTAAGGTGCAAGTCTAGCTGTTCATGTTCTATAAACTTCACCACCTTTTCCCAGATAGTGGTAGCTAAATGGTCAGACTCTGTACATTCTTTGACTTTTTTTTATATCAATTAAAAATAGGTCTGTTACAAATGTTTATTTAGCTTTTACATCTAGAACTTTTCTATATTAAACTTGTTTGCTCTTTTTGGTTCTTTTGCTGAATCCAGGCTTAGATTACAAAGCTACATAGCTTTGTCAACATCTGAGATTTAAGCGCATATGATTTCTATCAGCATTTGAAAGTTTGGACACACCTTTTTTATTCCATGTTTTATTATATTCCCTACATTATGAATATGTCACACACTAGGTATCTTTTACCCTTTAAGTTTCAGCCTACCTAGAGATTTTGTTACCGTCTTTTGTCGGGCCATTTTTCTCTATTTTGCACTATACTTGTTTAACTTAGATTTTTTAAGGAATTTCCTGGGATTTCCCAGAAAAATGATATATTGTTTTTTTCAGCAGAGTCTGGGCCTTAACATGTAATGTCTAGTTTGTTATTTGTTTAGTGTATTCCCAATATTTTAGGAGAAATATGTGCAAAAATATAAATCATTTTTTTTTTACGTTTTGTATTGTCTCTTTGTAGTTAAAAATGTAAGTTTTTTTAATAAAACCATATTGCGTGTAAAAGCACCATTCCTCCTGGTTACAACGGAACCACATATGTATGGCTACAGACTTTCCTGCCCAGGAATCACCACAAACTGAAAAGAGAGCTTGTGGAGATTTTCTGATAAAAAACAACTACTATACACACCTTGCAGTTTTTCAAGAAAAACAACCCTTTAAATTTACAATACCCCCCACAAAGCATATATAAGTACACACCTCAAGATTTCTCAGCATACTGGACTTATTGGCATGGTTCGAACCTTGCTGTGTCTCAAGCAAAACAACTCTTTGAGATACTCCCCACAAACCATTTTTTCAAAGTACACATCTCTAGCTTTCTAGGCTGTGACAGAGGCTCTGTCTTTTGGGTGTCATCACTATTCCATTGCCCACCGGGTCATTCACTGGCCTTTTCTTAATTAGGTTCCAGACAATGTCATTGTATTTTGATACTGTTACAGGCAATGTCATTGTAGTTTGGATTGTATTACAAGACTGCCATTGTGTTGATTGATTACGTCACAGACAATGGCATTGTCCTGATTGATTGTATTACAGCCTGCTATTGTTCTACTGATTGCGTCACCGGCAGAGTTGAGGGATTGTGTGCCCTGCTGCTATTGGTCAGTGTGGTTGTCATTGCATGGAGACTTGTGTATATAAGGCCTAGAGTGGCACTAATAAAAACACTTCACCTTCACCCTCAATACTGAAGTTCTGTCTCTTATTGGGGGAAACGCTATATTACAATTCACTAGCCCTTGTAAGGGCTGTTCCTGTTTCCTCACGGAGGACTCTGGAATTCCAGCAGCACCTCTTACGATTGGGAAAAGGACGTCTCGGGCGGTGAAGCCCTCCGGCGATAAGGGTTATCGCTACAATTGGTGGCAAGCGGTCGGATGGTCCTTCCTACCCAGAGAGAGTGCTACCCTGATGGAGAGTCAGTAGGACAAGTTGAAAAGGCTGACCCTGAAGGATCTACTCGAGAGCCGGGGAAGGTCAGCTAGCAACCGCCCACATCAGGAACTGATAGCCGAGCTGATCGAAATGGATCGTGCAGCAGTGAGGACCGAAACCAATATAGAGATCGATGAAGACGCTGCTCTCGTTCAAGCAGTTCGGAACAGATTGTCGGTCTATGGCCTGAATCCATCACAGGAACTGATCGACCGAGTCTTCGCCGCAGCGGAGGCAGAGGCCAGTAAGCGAAGGGAAGATCGGCGACTTTCAACCCAGCAGCCTCTCGGCCTCAGTTACACTGGGGGGAGAAAGATTCCATTTGCAGCATTTAAGTCCTTCCAGGAAAGTGACGACGAGATTGACGGATTTTTGGCCGATTTTGAACGGCAGTGCGCTTTACACCGGGTACCCACGGAGGAATGGGTCACCATATTATCAGGGAAACTATCTGGGAAAGCTTCCGATGCTTTCCGGGCCATCCCTGATGTGGACTTACCACACTACCATCTGGTAAAGGAGGCTTTGTTAGCCCGGTACGCTGTCACCCCGGAAGCCTACAGGCGACGATTTTGGGAATCCCAAAAGAAGGGAGGGGATTCTTACACGGAGTGGGCATGTCGCCTCCATCGTACAGCATCACACTGGGTCACTGGATGCAAAGCCACGACCGCTGAGGATGTACTACAGTTGTTTTTACTAGAACATTTTCTCAATACCCTGCAACCAGAGCTAAGAGAGTGGGTACGTGACCGGAGGCCTCTAATGCTACCTGAGGCTGCTCGTCTAGCCGACGAGTACACTGATGCTCGCCGGACAGAACAGTCCGCTCCAAAACCACAACCTCCCATCAAATTTCAAGCACCTGTGGCTTCAGCGCCAACTCGTGACTCTGGGCCACATAGGCCAGCGCAGCAACCGAACCTCTCCACAGTTCAGTGCCATCGCTGCAAACAATGGGGACATTATCGCAGTGATTGCGCCCTAGAGCCTCCCCGAAACACGTGGGGGCAAAAGCAACCTTCCACCTCCCGTACTCCTGTGGCACACTGTTTGGAAGCTGAGAGCAGTTCGGAAGAGTATCTGGGGGTACTGTATGAAGCTGATCCCGTACAAGCGGCCATCCAAGACAACCGACAGCACCATTGCCAGGAGGTACGAGTCAATGGGCGCACCGCGCAAGGATTACGCGACACCGGAGCCACACTTACCTTGCTCCAACCTCATTTGGTCAAGAACAAAGACCGCACTGGACACACCGTTGCAGTAAGGGTGGCGGGAGGAGCTGTGTTTCGACTCCCCACCGCCCGAGTACATCTTGACTGGGGCGCTGGATCCGGCAGGGTACAGGTGGGACTTATGGACAACTTACCAGCAGAAGTACTATTGGGAAATGATCTAGGACCAATGACTTCTGCCTACGCTACCTCTGGGCCAGCCAGCGTCAACCCTGTTACAACCCGGTCTCCAGCCCGAGCTGCCGACTCCAGCCCACTGGTCGGGGAGACCCAGGGGTTTCGCCTGCATCACGTCATGTCTGTTACACAAAGTCAAGAAGAGGATCAGCCATCAGGTTACGTCCTTCCAGAAGGGAAACTTATGCCAAACACTATTTTTGTTGGGGGCATTGGCCGTCGGATTAATCAGCCTGAAATTAAGGATGTTTTTTCAAAGTATGGCGCTGTAAAGAATGTCAAAATTATTAGGGATGCCTCTGGCGTTTCTAAGGGTTATGGTTTTGTCTACTTTTACGATGATGTAGATGTGCAGAAGATTGTGGATTCTCCGATCAGCTTCCATGGAAAGAGATTGAAACTTGGACCAGCTATAAGAAAGCGAAGCACCTGTGCACACATCCAACCAAGGACTTTGGTGCTGAACTCACCAACGCCACAATATCCCAATGTTTGGACCCCACCCATGACCGATTCCTATGTACAGCCCACGTCAATGTTTAGTCCTGTTACTCACTATTTGCAGACTTGTCCTTACACAGAACTCTGCCCATAACAAGAGTCCGGACAGCCCCACGTTAACCCGAACAGGGTCAATCCGGGTCTGCCGGGTGTTCCACAAAAAGGGGGCATTGTGACAGAGGCTCTGTCTTTTGGGTGTCATCACTATTCCATTGCCCACCGGGTCATTCACTGGCCTTTTCTTAATTAGGTTCCAGACAATGTCATTGTATTTTGATACTGTTACAGGCAATGTCATTGTAGTTTGGATTGTATTACAAGACTGCCATTGTGTTGATTGATTACGTCACAGACAATGGCATTGTCCTGATTGATTGTATTACAGCCTGCTATTGTTCTACTGATTGCGTCACCGGCAGAGTTGAGGGATTGTGTGCCCTGCTGCTATTGGTCAGTGTGGTTGTCATTGCATGGAGACTTGTGTATATAAGGCCTAGAGTGGCACTAATAAAAATACTTCACCTTCACCCTCAATACTGAAGTTCTGTCTCTTATTGGGGGAAACGCTATATTACAATTCACTAGCCCTTGTAAGGGCTGTTCCTGTTTCCTCACGGAGGACTCTGGAATTCCAGCAGCACCTCTTACGATTGGGAAAAGGACGTCTCGGGCGGTGAAGCCCTCCGGCGATAAGGGTTATCGCTACATAGGCATCCTGGTTTGTTGTTGCAGCAGCAGTTTTCTGGACGAAAAGCCCTGACTGCACAGGGTCTCCCCCAAAAATGTATAAAAAAAGCAGAATATAAGCAAACTTTTCTAAAATATTGATGTGTAAAGCACTGAGGAACTACTGATATGACAGCAAATATCCTTACTAATCCCCTGAATGCTAAAAGACACTCAAGGCTTACAAAATAGATTGGTTTAAAAGACTAAGCCTCAGCAGTTGAGAAGGGGTGTTGGAAGTAGACTACTTTGCAACAGCTTCTGCTTGTCTCTGAATGTGAATTTGACTGATCAGATTGACTGCAGTTTACAGTTATGACAAGTTATGACAGTAGATGGCACTATTACCAATGCTTAACTGTAGTCTCTATATGCATTTTTTGATGTATTGTAGTTCCCCTATATTCGGCTGTGCTCTATGACTTCTTTTTTCAGTCTGTGTTATCCACCATGGTAAGGTGACATTCTCATACTGTATGCATGTTCCAGTAAAGCCAGTTCCTGTAAAACCACAAATGTTTATCTGGATTTGATTCCACTGCACCCAGCACCAGCACTCTCCAATTTGCCATACTGTGCGGAACGTTGTATTTTACAGCTGAGCTGAAATGAGGCGGGAGGTGAGTGTATTAACTTTCTCTTTTTTAAACATCACAGGTTGCTGGCCTAAAGTTTATTCTTACAGTTTAGGTCCAGTCTAATTTAGTCTCCCGAGCTTATTGTAATCCCATATCTCTGTTTAGCTTCACTGTACTTCTTTCTGTTCAAAATTCTGAACACATCCTTGAAGCAAACCTGGGGCATTAACAGAAGAAACTTTCTAAGCATTTACATTTATTTATAAATCTCTGGGAATCCACATACCTGAAAGACGAGTGCCACTGGAGGTACATTAGATCCTATCAGGTGGTACATGGTGAAGCCAACCAGATCTGCTGCCATATATTCTTAATCCATCCATTCTTAATCTGGTATCATTGTACAGTTTGACAAAATGCTGTTGCTGAATGAAGTGGTTCTATAGCTGTACTCAAGGCTTTTTATAAGGTAGGTTGAGCTGAGTGATCACCCTGGGTTCCCAAGGTGCCTTTATCCTAGCCATCCTATTTCCTGCAAATGAGTCAGGGCTACTGTTAGTGGTGCAGGCCATAAGACAGGTCCCTCAACCCCCCATATTGGGCTCAGTCATCGTAGGGGGTACTGTCTGATGGTAAGTAAGAGGCACAACATGGAATGGGTCAGCAGCAGCACCAAAGGATGGGTGAGAAGGGGGCAGATATTTTCTCTTCTGCACTGAGCGCTATTTTGTCTAGAAACTGCCTGGCTGTACTACTCTTTCACTGGCTAGAATATATTATTTGGATTGAGTGGCTTAATTATTAATTAAAAGTGGCTGTGAGATATCCCAATAACATAAATCTATGTTTATTTATATTTCCCCAGTAGCAATATTTGTTCCATTCTCTATGTCCATTGAAGTAGGTGCCCATAGGTGCTTAGTTTTTTACAGATCTTACAAAATGTGGTCATAGATGGTCATTGCAATTTATGCTACATAAATGCTTACAGCATTCTAAAAAAAGGCTGACATGAGCAGCTTAGAGGTTTTAGAAGGAAATGTAAAGGTAAAAAGCACATTTCATTTGCACCCATCTGAAAAATAAGCAGGTTTTCTTTAGAGACAATTGGCCTGATGCAGAGCCTCCCCTGAACTGACCTTAAAAACTTCCGATTGTCCGGGGCTCCCGTTTGAATCGTGGCTCAAATGTGATGCAGAGCCTCCGTCGGAATGGCTCCCTAACTGATCCGTCAATTTGTCTTCACTCAGGAAGTGTTTTTTGCTCTCTCGGGTGCCTTCAATTTGATCGGGGCTTCCGTTCCCGTTCACACGGGCGGCCCGTTTTTCCCTGCTTTTTCCTAGGTTTTTGAACGTACCTGCTTGGTTTCTGTCGTATTTGACCTTCCATTTTGGTGGTTTTTTCAAGTATACTTACATCTCCATGGCTCTTCAGTTGCCAATCTGGCTACACGCAAGCGCACATCCTTCAAACTCCATTGGAATATGCATATGGCAACAACTGCCAATTTGACACATATATATATTGGCATATATTTTTTTTTTGGGTGTTCCTTGTCCTTAATGCATACCTTAATCATCTTGTAGTTCCTTCTTCCTTGTCCATAATGCATACCTTAATCATCTTGTAGTTCCTTCTTCCTTGGCTTTAATGCATACCTTAATCATCTTGTAGTTCCTTCTTCCTTGGCTTTAATGCATACCTTAATCATCTTGTAGTTCCTTCTTCCTTGGCTTTAATGCATACCTCAATTGTTTGGGTTTTTTTCTGTTTTATTGTCCCATATCTAAACCTTTTGTGTGTCATGTAAATGTGTGCTGATGTTGTGTGATGGTACTTTTGCAGGAAAGACAACTCTCAAAATATTAATAATTATTTATTCTTAAAATTTTTTGTTTTTCCTTTAGTTTGGTATTTGTTTTAAATTCTTTGTAAAAACATAAAAATAACTCTATTTACATTTTTATACGAAAAAAACAAAAATTAGGCCTCGGGGTCTGTAGCCTGTTGTTTTCTTTGATCTGTGAATGAAAAACAACATTACTTTAGCATTGTTTTTTTTTTTTTTTGTTTTCTTTTGGTGCACTTTTTAAACCGGACCTCTGCGTGATTTAATGAAAAGCCCAAACTCTTAAAAACATTTTCAACAGCATCTTAAACTAATATATATAAATTTTTTAGTCAATCAATTATTATTCTTTCACCCACTGGGCTGCAACTCAGTTCAGGAATTTAGGATACGTGCAACGCCATGTTGACTCTGAAGCATCACACTTACTGAGGAGAGGAGAGTGGGATAAGGTACAGGGGGTGGGTTATAGCTGTACTTTGCTCACACAGAGCAGAGCTACGCTCTGGCAAAAGTTGGTAAGATGATTTGTAAGGTGCACAATCTGTATGTACAGGGTGTGGGAAATATGTAAGATAGCCTCTTAGTCATAGTTAAGGTCCGCTTTAAGGGCTTTTTTTGTTAAATTTTTATGGAAATGTTAAAGATTTTTAGTTTTCTAATGGTATTGTTTGCTCATTTTCTTTAGTTTGAATAAACACCACTTACAAGGTTTAGGACGCACATTGCGTCGGGGGCGGAGTCTCCCTTCATCCTCCCTCTGTGGCAGTTGGGAATCTGTATGGATGACAAACACACTGATATTAGAGACTGTTGTTCTTTCATGAATATAATATTAAGTTAGGCTTCTAGGTATCAATCTACTCACATTCCCCAGCAACCTCTTCCTCCTCGCCCCCTTCCTCACTCATCCCTTGGGATGTTCCAGCGACGTCTGAATCTACAACAATAGTGCACATGAGTATCTGTATTTAATGCATGTATTTCCTCATATCTAACTATATTTCCCTTACCGGAGTCAGGTTGAGGCTCTGTTCTGCTCGACTCCCTGCCGTCAGATTGCCCCCTCCCCTGCATGCTGAGGTCCAAGAGGCTCCTCATACTCACTTACAGAGGAGGGGGTGGCCGTTGACACTATCGGTGGACCACCTACACCTTCACCTGTTTCGCCCAACACTGGGCTGCATGTCCTGGTCCGGGTGGGGCGGAACCGCATATTCCATTCATGTGCTGAAATACAAACACAATCATTAAACCACGCCCAGGCGAGGCCAGGGTTATAGGTGCATTTACATTTTCCACACTTACATGGGAAATGTTTGTCGAAGTACCGCCTCACCCGAGGCTTATACCTTCGCTTCAAATCAGACCAGTGTTGGGCAATCTGGGTGAAGGTATAGGTGGTTTTGGATCGTCGTTCTATCGCGTCCACCACCGCCAGGGCCAACGTGCGCTTCTCATAATCTGACGGGCAGGAAGTCGTAGCGATTCCTCAGCATCATCTGTCAAAAATAGATACAAGGACCCACCATTAATACACACATTAACAAGTTTCTTGGCCTAACTAAAGTCACTTTATTAACCTCTTGCTGCCTCACATTGCCCTAGTTCTGCTATCTGCATGTAGGCTAGTTTGTAGCTGCGGACATGTGTTAAACTAAGGTGGGCTTGTATTTCACGTCACAAACTAAGTTGTTTCAGACTATTCTTGCGTTTTTTTTTATTATAAGGAATGTGTGCGCGCACATAAACGCACGCTTGCATACTCACATCCATGATGATGTCGTCCTGCTCCCGGGTAAAGATGGCGGGCGACATCTTTTCTTGGTTTGCAAGGTATAGCTCTGACGTTCCCCCGCGGTGACGTGCGTGCGCGCAGGCGCGCACCCGCTGTTGACCACGCCCACACAGGAAACATATTTAAAGCACAAGGCACTCAGCTCTGTGTTGGATACCATATCATTATGGGCAGACCTAAAGGGAGAAAAAAGAGCCAACCAAGGGCAGAGGCACATAGCAGCCGCACACATGCCTCATCCTCCCAAAGACAGAAGAGAAGGCACCAGACACAGGCAGAACATGCCCCAACTAAAACGCAGGATACCCCACACACACAGGCACATTCAAAAAAACGCAGGAGACATTCACCCATTCACCACCACCTGCCAAAAAAGCACGAACACACAAGGGTGCAAAGTCGAGTAAGACCCTGCAGCATCCTCAGCCTCAACACACAAAACATACCCACAAAACAAAACACATCAGCAAGGGAAAGTGTATTGCCAAATCCACCACCCCACCAAGGTCACCCACCCCTCCACCTCAACCCTCTGGTTCTCCCAATTCCAGTACCTCACATTCTACATGCAGCTCTGATAGCTCAACAGGAACCCAGACATTAAGCCATAGCAGCACACACACCACATCGCCCTCCCCCATAAGCCCCAGAACCACACACGACTCACCAGATAGCCAACCATCAATTTCCACAGATGCAGGGGACACCACACACCCATGTGGCCGACAACTATGCCGTGGCTCCCTAACTGCACGTTTTTGCGATGCTCAAAGCATGGCTGTGGCAAATGCAGTTTGTGAGCATTATGATGCCCTATTTGGCAGGACCTCCAAATCCACCACTAAGCAGGCTAAGCTGGAGATCTGGACGAATATTTGTCGCCAAGTAAATAGTGTGGGATCTGTCAGGCGAGATATTCAACAAATCAAAAGGAAATTTGGGGACCTGAAATACTACAGTAAAAAAAAAATGGACATGCTCCGTCAGCAGAGGTAAAGGGCAAATTAAATGCATTTTTAGTTGCATGGTTAAAAGGATGTAACACTTATTAGGTGTAATTTAATCTTCCCCAGCCAACAGACAGGGGGTGTAGCAGAGGTAAAGGGCAAATTAAATGCATTTGTAGTCGCATGGTTAAAAGGATGTAACACTTATTAGGTGTGATTTAATCTTCCCCAGCCAACAGACAGGGGGTGGCTTACCCACTAAAATAATCCTTACTCCCGCCGAGGAACATGTATATACATACATACACCCAGCCAGCATCCAGGGCCTGGCAGAGGCACAAGACACAGACCGGAATGTAAGGTCCCAAGGTGAGTCTGATTTTGCCATGACCTATTACAAAAAGTTCAAGAAGGCAGTGTTATGCTACACAACACACTGTACTTGGCCATTTAGCTAATCTTCCAATCTACATTCTAAGGACCAAGTCCAACAGGACACACCAGGCCCCCAAACCCCTGCGTTAGCACCGAGGCCAAGGGCACACCAGGCTTCTACACCACAAACCCAAATTGTGGATTGCGATGAGGCAAGTCAATGGTCCTTGGTGTGTACTTTTAACATTGATATTTGAGAGCTTTTGTGGACAGAAATAAACTAAAAGGATGCTATATTTCTTTACAGACCACAGGAAGCCCACCCATCATCGACCATATACGAGATTTGGAGGAGGACACCCCACATATGTCACTAACCACTACTGAACCAGTGGCAGCAACGCAGTCAACCCCGGCACAGCCACCACATCCACAACCACCTTCGGAACCAGAACCAACCACCCATCCCACTGCTCCAACCCAGTCTAGACGCCATATTTCCCAAAGAAGGCAACTTCAAATTTTGGAGGAAACATGGAGGCAGGAAAATATAGCCTTTGCTGCGACAACACAGCAATTCAATGAGACTGTGTGCACCCAACTCACAAACCTCAACGCCCAATTAGAGGTATTAAACAGAAATATCTCTGCCCTAACCAGCCATATGGGTGAGATTAATCAAAGCCTGGCCCACATTGCAGCCAATTTGCAGGCACAACATCATTCCTCGTCACCATGCAACCCAACATACCACTAATTTGTGGGGAATACATTTTCTGACCCCACGTGTAATTTTTCTTTTGTTCCCAAAAAAACAAATGACAAAACAAAATTTGTTTGTAAAATAAAAAAAAAAAATAATAATTTGTGGTCTCTGAAAAAACACTAAACACTAGTTGTGCACGTATGGTTTGCGCGGTGCCACTTTGGGTGCAAGAAAAAGGAGGGGTGGGGAGGGCTGAAACTAAAGGTGGTGGAGTAGCCCACAAGCCATGATTAGGTTTAGGACCATTGCAGGCATCTATTGTAGTGCCCCCCCAGTCTCATCAAGACAACGGAACCTCATCTTCAAGAGAACAAAGCCTCGCTCCAACACAGAGCGAGTCCTCCTGGGGGCAGTATTGTAGCGCTCCTCTGCCTGTGAAGATCGGTGCAGGATGGGGGTCTTCATCCAGGGAACCAAAGGATAGGCAGAGTCTCCTGCCCTAAAAAAAAAGCGGGGTAGGGTGGGTGGGAGGAAAGGACATTTGTAATGAGACTACATGCACATCCAACCTGTACTCTCATTAAAAAAGTCTGGGGAATACTACTTACATAAGAGGGCAAGAACATGACGCAATAGGGTACAATCACTTAACCCATTTAATTTGTAGCTTAATAATTAGGCTCCAAATATACTACGAAAATATTTACCAAATAGTGGGTTAAGGGAAAAAACACAGTCAGACAGGGTGCGTAACCAATACAAGTTTCAAACACATACCCAGTAGCCAGCCACCAAAAAGATCACCAGATTTGAATCGCTCATGTAGGCAGGAATTCCTAGGCAGGGAAAGCCAGCAAAACTACTCCCAAAAACCAAATCAGGGCCAGCCAGTGCCTGCACATTTATGCTATGTCCCATCTTCCAATTCCTGCACACAGGCAATAAAAAAAAATTAGGGAGACCCTGTAAAAAGGACCCCCCCAAAAAAACCCTAAAATATATCAAATACTCATGCCATCGATGTCCAAAGGCGTGCGGTGCAGCCTGGTTTCTGCCATACTCAGCAGGACAAGACTGCGGAGCTGGCGCCGCTGATGTGCTCCAACAGAGGACTGCATATTATTGCCCGAGTGCAAATACGGCTGCTCTGACTTGCCGTAAGTGAAGGCTCGGCGGCCCCGTTTTATTAGGGTGATTTCAATCGGAAATCAAGGCTCTGCATCACTGAAAAAAACGGACCAATGAACGAGGCCGTTTTCCCGGGAAACAGCCTCGTGCGAGCCGACAATCGGAAAGGCGGCTGAGCGCACACCTGAGCGCATAAGCGCACACTAAAATCAACGTAGCACCCTTTCCTGACCCGATCAAAGCCCAAAACCAACGGGAAAACGCACGGGAGAGCTGAACGGGGAGGCTCTGCATCAAGCCAAATAGGGTTGATTCAGAGAGACAAAAAAACACTTTCGTTTTTGTCGATCTGTTTTTTTTTTTTTAATTTTCCCGCTCTCGCATGAGTGTACGAGTGATTCTAAGCATGCATTGCAAGCCTTCTGTAAAGTCTTCGTCCGTTCATATGTCAACGAGAATGTCATTTACCAGCTTTCGTTTTCAGTTTGTTACTCATGTTACAACGTCCGCTTTCGTTTTTGCCCTTTTTCCATCTTCTCCTCCCACAAATCCTTTACGTTTCCGGTTAGATTCTGATTTCCTTTTAAAATAAATAATCGTCCAGACGAAAATCCTTACGACCTTATGCCTGCGCACTACAAACTTAACTCATTAATGTGCTCGCCTACATATTTGGTTCACTAAATTTGGCTACAATGCTTAGCTAAATCACTTCGTGGTCAGTATATTCTTGCATTTCCCACCCCTAAAACTTACCCAAATCACTTTGCGGTCTCATTCTTCTTCCATGTCACACCCCTAAATCTTACCTAAATCACTTCGCAGTCTCATTCTTCTTCCATTTCCCACCCTTAAAACTTACCTAAATCGCTTCACGGTCTCATTCTTCTTCCATTTCACACCCCTAAAACTTACCTAAATCACTTCGCAGTCTCATTCTTCTTCCATTTCACACCCCTAAAACTTACCCAAATCACTTCGCGGTCTCATTCTTCTTCCATTTCACACCCCTAAAACTTACCTAAATCACTTCGCAGTCTCATTCTTCTTCCATTTCACACACCCCTAAAACTTATCCAAATCACTTCGCGGTCTCATTCTTCCATTTCACACCCCTAAAACTTACCCAAATCATTTTGCGGTCCTGCGAATCCTCATCTCGAAATATTTCTTGCCCCTTTCGCTTTGTGGTAACCAACCCTTAATTAATGTATTTAGAAAAGGAAATGACACAGAAACAGGTTTTTTTTTTTTTTTTTTTTAATCACAAATGCCACTTTGTGTAGGGCTTTTTTTTTTAAATATTTAGATTAAAAATGTAACAATTTTTTTTTAAATAAAAAAATAACATAAGTGTTAACATTTTTTTTTTAAATGTTAAAAGTTTAAAAACTATGTACATAGCAATGGCAGGACCCAGAACATTATTCATCTTCATCTGTGGTCCCCAACGAGTCGCAGCTCCTGCATCTCGGCCACCAACGCAAGGACCCTTACACTCATTTGTGCCACTCTGGCACGTGTGATCCCTGTATAAAAATGAAAAAACATTATTTGTTGGCAAATACATTTTTATCAGCTGTGGATGGAATGTTTATTAGGTTGCAAGCTAACTCATGAGGCCATATGTCATTATGCTAAGGAATTAATCAAAGGAAGAGGGCATATGTCATTATGCTATGGAATTAATAAAAGGAAGAGGGCATATGTCATTATGCTATGGAATTAATAAAAGGAAGAGGGCATATGTCATTATGCTATGGAATTAATAAAAGGAAGAGGGCATATGTCATTATGCTATGGAATTAATAAAAGGAAGAGGGCATATGTCATTATGCTATGGAATTAATAAAAGGAAGAGGGCATATGTCATTATGCTATGGAATTAATCCAAGGAAGAGGGCATATGTCATTATGTTAAGGAATTAATCCAAGGAAGAGGGCATATGTAATTATGCTAAGGAATTAATCCAAGGAAGAGGGTATATGTCATTATGCTAATGCCATTGACTATAGCTTTATGTATCTTGGTGATCATGTCAATTCCCACATACTCAAAATAATGACATTACAACTTACTTTGTTGGTGGCCGAGGTCTGCTTCGCGGACCACCCTTGGTTCTGGGACCTGCCACTGCTGGGAACTTGAGGCTGTAGAGACATGTCAAATAGGGTCACTTCTAATGTCTGAGTCAACAGTAAGCAAATGACAATTTGAATGTGTGTGTGACATCACCCACCTTCTACATGTGCCTCCTGGGCCTGATCTGCTGTACTCCCTGCTCCAGATCCTTCACCCGCTACCGAATCATCTAGAAAAAGAGATTAAGGGAATCAGCTTTGGTTTAAATAGCATGTATGTGTGTGCGTTTACATTAAGAGTCACAGACCAGAGGCTAATGGCTCAGTCGCTTTGTACGACTCCCTGCCCACGCCGTGACGCCCCTCCTCTGTAAAAAAAAAAAGTCCAGGGGCTGGTCGGAGGCCGCTACAGAGGAGGGGTAGGAACGTCGCCCTGGAGATCCACCACCTTCACTTTCTGCTGCAGATTCATGCAGCACTGGTCGGCCTGTGCGCCTCCGGGTACGTCGGATTCGGTACTCCATTTCCAACACTAGAAAAGCAAAACATTTATTAATAAAGGCCTACCTTTTGTGTTATTTACATCTAGCATGCAATCGCTATGTACTTACTTGGGAAATGGAGCTCGAAAAATCGCTGCACCCGGGGCATGTGTAGTCGCTACAGGTCCGACCAATGCTGCATGATCTGTGTATGGGTGAAGGTGGTGTCCGTCTCCTGCTGGATCCGATCTCCAGGGCGACGTTCCTCTTCTCAAACGAGTTGGGCAGGTAGTCGTACCTGCGCTGAAGCATCGTCTAAAAAACACAAAATAGAAATAGTTGTTAGCTAAAACTGCATACAAATATCTGTCACAAATCGATCAGTTGACTAAATGACATTCCAAGACACATTTCTAGCCTCAAACTATCCTTCTAGGTGCAAGTGACTTGGTTCGCACATGTGGGCACTTACAGCTGTTTTGCACAGAGTTTTACAAACTTTTAAACAAAACTTTTTCTTCCTGCGCTTCCTTAAGGCCTAGGCATGCATTTAGATGGCAAATCAAAGTCCCTACAATACACTTACGGCATAATCGGCTCCTGTTGTTGGCGGGTAAAGATCGTGGGCGCCATCTTTCTTCTTGTTCGCAGCAGATAAGTAATGCCCCAGCGGTTTCCGGGTTCCGCACGGCCAGACGAACGGCCAAACGCATGCTTACTCGAACGCGTAAGCGTCATACCCAGTCATTAGGATTTAAAGGGTCCTGGACACACAGCTCTCTCTTTGAGATTTTCAACATGCCACCAAAAAAAGCCATCGCTAAGGCCACACCAATCAAGGAGGCCACCAGCAAAAGGCCCCAGTGGCGTGAGGAGCCTTCTTCTTCACGTCCGACCACTCGGTCACAACTACCTACTCCCAAGGTACGGGAAACGCGCAGCCACAGTGGCCAACCCAAGGCGACATTGGCCACCAAGGCCACAAAACCCAAACCAACCACCAAAGCCAAGGAGGGAGCGGCTAAGAAGCCAACAACAACAACAAAGCAGGCAGGTACGCCGGCAAGAAAGGCCACTAAGAAGCAGATGGTGAGAAGCCCCAGCCCCAAAAGAAAACCCTCCCCTCCTCCCCGGCCTAGCACATCCCTTCATAAAGGACGCTTCACTGGCAAGGCCAGTAAGAGCCAGCGTGGCAGAAGCCCCAGCCCAGCCAGCTCTGCCTGTCCAGCTCCACATGGTAAAAGCTCCCATGGGCATGGAACCACTAGTGGCAAGGGCACAAAGAGGCGCAGGGCCAGAAGCCCCAGCCCAGCCAGCTCTGCCTCTCCAGCTCCATGTGGTAACAGCTCCCATGGGCATGGAACCACTAGTAGCAAGGGCACCAAGAGCCACAGGCCCAGAAGCCCCAGCCAGCTCTGCCTCTCCTGAGCCACGTGCCAGTACCTCCCATGGGCATCGAACCACAAGTGGCAAGGGCACAAAGAGGCACAGGGCCAGAAGCCCCACACCCTCAAGCACACCCTCTCCTCCTCGGTCACATTTGCCACCGGCACAGGGAGCAACCAATGATCCATATGCCACATCCACGCCTGGAAGTTTGGTGGCCACCCAGGCAAGGACCCCTCGTCCTATTGCAAGTCCAGTCCATTCGTTCTCAAGCCACGTGTCGCACATTTCAACACAACAGAGCCAGCCCAGAATGTCCCCCAAATTGCCTACATACAGAGATGAGCCAGAACAGCAAGCAATAGGCCGGACATTGCGGCGAGGACAGTTGAGTGGCAGGTTTGGTGAGGCCCAAACTCTGGAATTGGCAAGTGGGCTGACCCTACATTATGACGAGCTACATGGGCGAAAATCAAAATCTACAAGCAAAATGAGAAAGACAGAAATCTTGGAGGAGCTCACCAGACAGGTCAATGCAGCAGGGGAGGAGCTTAAAGATGTGGAGCAGATACAGCGCAAAATATCTGACCTGAAGTATGCAGCATGGAAAAAACAGAATAAACGGCGCAATTACAGGAACATTTGAGTTGTGCATTTGTTTGTTGTATTGACCACAATGCCCCAAATTTGCGAACTTCTATTTTTCAGCTTACAAACTGGTGGAGGCTTCTCAACAAAATTACAGTTTACACGAGCTGGGGAGATGGTGCTGGCGTTGATACACGCCGTGGCATTAGAGGGCCTAAACGTGTGAAATGAGGCTCACAGTTATATATGAACACATGCCCCTAGGGAGTGGCTTGGAGGGGAGGTTACAGTTTTAGCTGGGTGTTTAATGTCTGCGGAATGTTAATTTCACAATTTGGCAGGCCATACACGATCTTGGACATTATTTATGGTCACTATTAAAGTCTTTATATTAGCAAAGCACTGCCTTTTATGTGAATCTAGTCAATCATATACAACACCTTCTTCTTTGTCTTTATACCACTTGGGTTTTAGCTGTGCTTTGGTGTCAAATACTTGATCTGGGGTCAGGGAAACGTCTACATAGGAAGAATGCCCACCGGCATACTCTGAAGACAAATGCTATTTACAAGCTGTCCCTTTAGGGATGTGTTAAGCCTCATAACATGCAGTACATGCATGTTTGGACTATTTAAGGTGACCAATGTGTATGTACAGGGTGAGGCATACATATAACAGATACTGACATTCATAGTGAAGGACACCTTGTCCTGCTGTTGGAGTTTGCATTCCTGCTTGGCCACATGTTTTTTAAAGCATATATAGTAATCCAGATCAGCAATGGATTTTTTGGTGTTTACGTGCCTTTTTATTTTAAACACAGCCCAGCATCAAGCCTCAGCAAGTGTGGAAGCCTCATCTAGTTTGACCCCGCCGTCAACTTCTGTGCTGCCTAGGAGCCAGGAACAGATATATACGGCTTTGATGAAACTGCTGATGCATGTGAATGCATAACAAATATATTTAGGGCCCAAACTGAACCTTTTTTTGCACATGTCCCAACAGACCCACACACTGATGGAGGAAATCCAGGAGATGGAGGAGGATGCCAGCTTGATGGGACCTTCAGAACTGACCCCCCTGGAACCTAATCTGACACTGTCTCAACATGCTACTGCACCAAATCCTCTGCAGCAGAGTAAAGCTGGACGCATGCTGCCAGCCCATCATGGGCAGCAGGCTGAGACTGAGCCTACAGTCCCCAGTTGTAGCTCTGCTGCAGAGGATTTGCCGAGAACATCTGAGACTCTTGCTCGCCCTAGAGGTCCAGCATCTGCAGGCGCTCAAACCCGGGGAATTGGTAGACGTAGTCATCAACGTCGACCAGTTTCCCAGGGGAGGCGTGTGCCGATCCTGGAGTCAGTGTGGCGCCATGACAGCCGTTTATTTTGGCAGGTGACTCAAAGAACCACAGAGCAGCTTACTGCACAATTAGATACATTAAATAATACATTCACCACCATGCTGACAGAATTTAGAATGCGCAACAGCCACATGGCCACCTTAAATAATTATTTCACAGCCATGCTCGAGGAAGTTCAAACAAGCAATAGACTCATGTTGGAACAGTGGCAGATTATGAATGCCACACATGCCCAGGTGATGGGCCACCTCCAAGGCCCACCACCAGGGTTTTATGGGCAACACCCATTTTAACAGCTATTTGACCTGTATCTCCACATCTTTCCTCTACATCCCCACTGTATTGACCTGTCTGGTGAGCGCTACCAAGATTGCATTTTTTATGGCTTTGCTTGTCTGATTTTGATTTTTGCCCATATAGCTCATTATAGTGCTGAGATACCCCACTAGCCAATGCCTGAGATAATGCCTCACTGAAGCTGCCGCTCAAGCTGCCACACTGCAGGATTGGGCCTAATGAAAATGTGTCTGGCTCATCCTGTTTGTTGGCAAGATTGGGGGACATTCTGGGCTGGGAAACTACTACCTTGAACCATGGCAAAGATTGGACTGGATTTGCATTTGGACTGGGGGTTATTGTTTGGGTGGGCCACTGACTTACAGGCGTGGATGTGGCATAGGTATGGCTGCTTTCCACCTGTACCTGTGGCAAATGTGGCCAAGCAGGAGAGGGTGTGTATGTGGCCCTATGTATTACTGGCCAAATATTCTCATGCAAATGGTTGCTCCCTATATATGTTTATTTTATTTGTTATTGAAACTTCGGCCTGGAGTGCGTTACTTTAAAACTCCTGGATGGGGCCAATTGCTAGGTGCCATGAGTCTGTACCAATGTATATTTCTGTTGTACTATGTATGTACATGAAGTCTGCGAGTGCCCCTCAACTCCAAATTTTCATATTTCACTAAAATATATTGAATGTGACTTTAGTTGCTGTTGACTAAGTTGATGCATTCATGTTTGGGTTCTTTTGAGATTACTGAAGGTTTTTCTAAACAAACATGGCAAAAACAATGCATGAGGCTCAGATACTATTTTTTTAAAATAAAATACAAAAGCCTTCACAAAGGCAAATGAAAGTAAAAATAAACAATTTCATGCAACAAACAAACACAGGAAATCCAAATTAGCCAAAATGGGTGCTTATCAATTTGGCATGAACAGCTTGGCCAGAGGCACTAGGTGTGCCACGGTACTTCTCTTCTGGGTCCTGGCTGGGTGGAGAGGGGGGCAGATCCACATACCGGGGGACACGCTGCATTATGTCAAAGTTGTGGAGGACACAGCAGGCCAGTATGATATCGATGACCTTGTTGGGGTCATACTGGAGTGCCCTCCCGGTATGTCCAAACACCTAAAGCGAGTTTTTAAGAGGCCAAAGGCCCTCTCCACAACGGCCCGGGTTTTGCAGTGCGCCCGTTTGTAGGTGCATTCTGTAGCCGAAGGACGGGCGTCATCAGCCAGGGAAGAAGCGGATAGCCCGAATCCCCTGAAATAATAATAAAATACTTACATAAATTACACATTCAAATCAAAAAATGTATGCACAAGCGGTCGTTCACCCTGACTAAGAGCCTATTTTAGCCACACCCTTTACATACAGATTGCTCACCTAAAAAAACAGCCTAACACCATCTACTGCATGTTCTGAGCCTTTAAAAATCAAAGATGGAGGCTGAGGGCAAATCAGGCAGCCTGCAAACACGAATTGGCTTAGGAATGTGCTGCTCTGCATTCTGGGGTGTCTTACCTTTTCAGGACCCCATATCTGCTTTGTCTGAGCAAAGCACAGCTCTAACCCGCCCCCTGCACTTTATCCTGCTCTCCTCTCCTCAGTAAGTGTCATGCATCTGAGCAAAGATGGCGCCGACCCTATCATAAAGTCAAGAACAGAATTGCAGCCGAGTGTGGGAAAGAATAATAAGTAAGTTAGTAGAAACTAGAAATATATTAGTTTTAAATGCTGGGAAATCAGTTTTTAAGGGTTTGTGCTTTGCTAAAGATCATGGTTAAGGTCCGGCTTAACTTTTCATCAAGGAGTAAAAACAGCCATAGGTTCAGACATGGGTCATAAACTATATTCATAGGCATACATTGAAAAGTGAATGACATAATTTGCGTCAACTTACCAAGGAGCCATCCACCTGAGAATTCTCCAGACTCAAACCGACGGTATAATCCAGATCTTCGCAAGATGTACGCGTCATGGGATGAGCCTGCAAACCCGGCGAGGACACTAAGGAACCGCATGTCCGGGGCCACCACTGCTTGGACATTCAGTGAGTGGCCCATTTTGCGGTTCCTGGGAAAAAATAAAAATAAAAAAAATAAGCAAGGCAAGGTAAACTACTCAAACACTAACTCCTAACAACCTCCAAAAAACATGTTGGCCAATACAAATAACAATAAGTACATAAGTAGTTTTTAGCAAGAAAAGGATATGTATGTTGGATCAAATAAAGATTAACATTCGAATGACTAATTAAGGTCCACATGAAAATGTTTGGCTTTGGCCGACAATAAAAACATTGATGAAGCTATAGACGGTCAAATGGATCACAGGGACAAGTTACAAGGAATGATTAAGCTATACACGGTCAAATGGGGCACAGGGACACTTGAGAAGGAGGGATTAAGCTATACACGGCCAAATGGGGCACAGGGACACTTGAGAAGGAGGGATTAAGCTATACACGGTCAAATGGGGCACAGGGACACTTGAGAAGGAGGGATTAAGCTATACACGGTCAAATGGGGCACAGGGACACTTGAAAAGGAGGGATTAAGCTATACACGGTCAAATGGGGCACAGGGACACTTGAGAAGGAGGGATTAAGCTATACACGATCAAATGGGGCACAGGGACATTTGAGGTCGAGGGATTAAGCTATACACGGTCAAATGGGGCACAGGGACACTTGAGAAGGAGGGATTAAGCTATACAAGGTCAAATGGGGCACAGGGACAATTTACAAGGAGTGATTAAGCTATACACGGTCAAATGGGGCACAGGGACACTTGAAAAGGAGGGATTAAGCTATACACGGTCAAATGGGGCACAGGGACACTTGAGAAGGAGGGATTAAGCTATACAAGGTCAAATGGGGCACAGGGACAATTTACAAGGAGTGATCAAGCTATACACAGTCAAATGGGGCACAGGGACACTTGAGAAGGAGGGATTAAGCTATACACGGTCAAATGGGGCACAGGGACACTTGAGAAGAAGGGGTTAAGATATACACGGTCAAATGGGGCACAGGGACACTTGAGAAGGAGGGATTAAGCTATACACGGTCAAATGGGGCATGTGGGCAATTTACAAGGAGTGATTAAGCTATACACAGTCAAATGGGGCACAGGGACACTTGAGATGGAGGGTTTAATTTATACACGGTCAAAGGGGCACAAGGACAAGTTACAAGGAGGGATTAAGCTATACACTGTAAGCTGTTTCACAGGGACAAGTTACAAGGAGGGATTAAGCTATACACTGTAAGCTGTTTCACAGGGACAATTTACAAGGAGGGATTAAGATATACACTGTAAGCTGTTTCACAGGGACAATTTACAAGGAGGGATTAATAGATTTAAGAGTTAAAATACAGTTTGTCTAAACTATATAACAAAATGACGGATTGAACTAACCTATAGATGTACTCGTCGGCTGCAGGAGGGACCAATGCAACGTGGGTGCAATCAATCTCACCCATGGCGTTGGGCATGCCAGTGATATCATAAAAAGCCAACTTAAGCGCGTTCCAGGCTACCATGTCGTCCGGAAATAAAATAATACAATTCTGTGATTACTCAGCTGTAGAATTGGTATTATATGTATACAGCACGTCCTGTTCCAGAAGATAACACGCCTAACAGAAGTGATAGCCACCAAAAAGACCACCTTAGGCGTGAGAATGGACAAAGGAGCCCCTTGCAAGGGCTCAAAGGGAGACCCCTGCAGGGCAGATAAGACCAAGTTCAAGTCCCAGACTGGACGCACGTGAGTAACCCTCTGGGAAAAGGTCTTGACCAGGGGATGCTGAGCAAAGGATTTTTGGAAAAAAATAGCCAAAGCAGAAACATGTCCTTTCAGAGTACTGAGCTGAAGACCCAGATCCAAACCATGTTGCAGAAACTCCAGAATCCTAGGAATAGAAAATACACGACAGGAAAGTGAGTGGGACTCACACCAGTCAATGTAAGTACGCCAAACCCTGTAGTAGATGGAAGAAGAGGACCTTTTCCTAGCCCTGATCATGGTATTTACAACCGAGGCAGGCAGCCCCTTTTCCATCAAGATGGAGGTTTCAACAGCCAGGCCGTCAAAGCCAGCGTTTGTAAATTGGGGTGGCGTAGGTGTCCCTAAGTGAGCAGATCTGGAACCCTGGGCAGAGCGTACTGATCCACTTCCAACTGCACGATGTCTGCGAACCACACTCTTCTTGGCCAATAGGGGGCCACCCAGGATGGCTGGCAGGCTGGCACCCCTTCCTGAACTATCTTGCGCAGCACCCTGCCCAGCAGGGGAAACAGGGGAAACACATACAGTAGCTAGAACCTCCTCCAAGACATTGCCAGGGCATCCGTGGCCAAGGCCAGCGGATCCTGGGACAGAGAGACAAAGACTGGAAGCTTGTGATTGTGACAAGACGCAAACAGATCCACATCCAGCTGACCCCAGCGGTGGCACAGGGAGCGAAACACCCTGCTGCTGAGGGACCATTCTCCCAGACGAGAGGTCCCCCTGCTGAGGGAGTCTGCCTCCAGATTCTCCACCCCCCGTTATGTACACAGCTGAGATGCAGGGAACATTCTCCTCTGCCCAGGACAGTATCAGGGACACTTCCTTGAGGGCCCTATTGCTCCAGGTCCCTCCCTGATTATTGATGTCCGAGTGGACCTGAACCCGGCCCTTCAGGTGTGGGTTCAAGTGGGTGAGAACCAACCTGATCGCCCTCAATTCCAGAATGTTGATAGGGGCATGGGCCTCCTGAGGGCCCCACTGACCCTGGAATTTCAGGGACTTCCAGAATCCACCCCAACCTGTCGGACTGGCATCCGTGGTGAGTTCCCAGCTGGGGGCCAGAAAGGACCTGCCTCCCAGCAGGTTCCTGGAGTCCAGCCACCACGCTAGAGACCGCCTGACCAGAGGGGACAAGACAAACACCTGATCTAAGGACACGGGGTCCCGATCCCATACTGACAAGAGGTGAAGCGGAAGAGGCCTCATGTGGAACTGAGCATATGGAACGTCTCGAAGCAGGACACCATCAGGCCCACCAGTTGCATACCCTGCCTGATGAACGGATGAGGACAAGATAGCAGGAGCTGAGCTTTCTCTTGAAGGACCTCCCCCTTCTGCTGAGGAAGAAGGTTCTTGACCTGAGCTGAATCCAGAATCATGCCCGGAAAAGACTTTACCATGGAAGGAGACATGGAAGACTTAGGGTGGTTGATCACCCAGCCGAATGACTCCAGTGTGGACACCACCCGCTGAGTGTCCAGCTCTGCCTGATGGAAGGACTGAGAGGCGATAAGCATATCGTCCAAGTAGGGAAGAATGCAAATGCCCTGAGATCTCAGCAGAGCCACCACTCCTGCCAGCACCTTGGTGAATACCCTGGGAGCCGAGGTGAGACCGAAGGGCAAGGCCACAAATTGGTAGTGCTGATCCTCCAGAGCGAACCTGAGGAATCTCTGATGACCTGGAAAGATAGGTATGTGAAGGTAGGCATCCTTGATGTCTATGGAGGTCATGAAGTCACTTGGGCGTAGGAAAGTCACAGCTGAGCGCAGAGTTTCCATGCAAAAGTGTCTGAATCCTGACAAATTTGTTGAGAAGCTTTAAATTCAGGATAGGTTTGATGGACCCATCCTTTTTGGGAACAATGAAAAGATTGGAGTAATAGCCTTTGCCCCTTTCCCTCAAGGGCACCCGGCAGATGACACCCAGTTCCAGAAGGCCTTGGACAGCCAGGGACAGACTCTGAGCTGACAAGGGGTTTTGAGCTAACCGAGATTTGATGAATCTTGGGGGGGGGGGGGGGGGGGCAGGCTGCAAACTATCTTGTAACCGGAGAATACTACCTCCTGAATCCACCGGTCTGAGACATGACGCCTCCAGACATGAGCCAAGAGCCAAAGCCGTCCCCCCACCCGGATGGGTGAGTGTGCCCCTTCATGCCTGAGGGGGATTGGGAGAGGACTTAAGCTTGGGACCCTAGGAGGAGCCAGGGCGGCCACGTCCTCGGCCCCTGCCCCAAAAATCTCCACGGGCTCCAGCAAAGGAAGCTCCCTGTCCAATTCTGGAGCCCCTGAAGGAAGGAGAAAAGGCACCTGAACCCCAAAAGGACCGGGGCTGCCTTCTATGCTGAGGCAGCTTGCCTCCCTTAGCAAACAAGTCCAAACGTTCCCCAAAGAGGCGCAGCTCCTTGAAGGGAAATCCAGTGAGAGCCTTTTTGGCAGCGTTGTCAGCTGCCCACTGGCGCAGCCAGACCGAGTGGCGTATCGCCACCAGCAAGGCAGAAGCCCTGCCACACATTCTAATGGTATCATCCAAGGAAGAGAGAACATATGCAACAAATTCCTCACAACGCAGAAGAGCTCTATACTGTTCACTACCAGCATCATCGGGGCCCCATCTAAAAGACCCCTGAGCAGACTTTTAATGGCAACAGCCGTAATAGCAGAGGCACAGACCAGATGGAGGGCAGTCCCCACACAGGCAAAGGCATGGCAAGCCAGCTGATCAATGCGCCTGTCCTCCCCATCCCTTAGTGTAGTAGAGTCAGGGGAATGCATGACAGATGTGTTAACCCCAGAACTGGAGCATCCACCTCGGGAGGACATTACCACTGTTTCACCATTTCAGCAGGAAAGGGATACCGCTTATCCCAACTCTTTGGCACCCCGGAGAGCCGACTAGGCCGTTCCCACTCCTTGAGCACCAGATTATTAAAATGAGCTTGTTCAGGGAACTCCAAGCATGGTTAACAGTATGAAACAGCTCCCCCTGCTGCCATGGAGCCACGGCAGGAGGAGAAATACAGAGTACCTCAAAAATATGAGCCAAAAGTCTGTCAGTATCATCTGAAGCCCATGGGTCATGCCCAGAATCGGCACCATACGCTCTAGAATGTCCCTCAGATGATTCTGAATCAGAAAACAATTCCCCCTCCTCTAGGGGGGTATAGCCGGTAACATCAAAAAATTCCTCTGCCTCCATGGGAAATGGGAAACACCAGGTGATAAATGCCGCTTCTTAGCAGAAGCCTTACGCGGGCCAGAGCCAGCAATAAGTTTCTCAATGCTGGCCACCCGAGCAGCCAAATCAGGTTGAGACTCCCCACTGGTATGCACCTCATTGGGAGTCAAATGTAAACGTGGGGGGGTTAGGTGAAGCCCGAGGGGGCGCAGGCCCAACCACCGATAACCCAGACTGCAATGCAAGCGTCTTCTGGGCACAGGGAACACACACCCTGACATCATCACTTATAGGGGATACCCCACACGCTATACACAGCCTGGTTTGTCCCAAAGGAACCCCAAGCACCTTATCTTGAGAAGCCTCCATATGGTGATTATTGTGGCACAATAGGCCAATTGGGATTGATGCCCCAATAGCCCACTAGGGAAGTGGAAGATAAAAATACAATAGCCCTCCAATAGGAAGTTAACACTAAATAGAGGGGATAGGACTGGGAGAAACCACTAAAGTTTGACCCGCCTGCAAGACATAAGCAAAAAAGATCCCATAAGCAATATGCAATAGAGAGAATACAAAATAAACCAGCCCGCAGGGGCACTTATGGACCGCGATAGGGAGACGCCAGACACACGCAGCAGAGAGCTAAAATGGCGCCTGCATATACCTCGAGGGGCGGGCCGCCGCCCGAAGAGCGCGAAAACGCGGCCACATGACAAAATCAGCCACTGATGGTGCAGCAGCGCCTGAGGTGATGTCGCTGCCGACCGCGGAGCATAGTACAAGCATGCGGCAGCGGCGGTGGCGGCAAAGGCAACCAGTGCAACCAATTCAAAAAGGGATCATCACATAAAGCTAATGTTAAATACATATAAAGACATGCACCCCCCCCCCCCGAGATCTACCAGGGAGAACAAGGGGAAACGAAGGCCAGCCTATGGGAGCCCGCTGTGGGAACAGGGGGCGAGGGGCATAAGATGCGGGAGGGGCATCCCATAAGGCTCACCATGTGTCTGTACCACCTACCCTTTGGTGGGGGACTGCGGTTGGAGCAGCGCTACTTAGCACCTAGCAGCGGTGCTGCCTACCTTCACCCAAACCAGTACAGCCTAAGGTGGAAGGCAATAAAAGGAAACGGGTGGGAATAGTCCTACAGGGCCGCAGGCTAATAGCCCCGCTCACCTGCGAGTAGAGAGAGACATCTTGTCATCGCAGCGCCGACTGTAGAGAAGAACTGGGGATTTTGTGGTAGGTCCTGGGTATATATGGGGCCAGGAGGAGCCACTTTTCTGTCGCTGCAGTCCAGCGCCATCTACTGGATGTATAACCCAAGTGTAAGGAATATCTTCTGGAACAAGACGTGCTGTATACTTAGAATATATTTCTGACTAATGGTAGCCATGCCTTCCAAAAACTTGGATAGCGCACGGCTCAGCGTAGGCTGGGAGATCCCCATGGAGTGGGCACCCAGCCTCTGGAGCGAGCCGTTCGCCAAGAATTGCAGGCAGCCAAGCATTTTGGTCATACCTGAAATTGCTTGCCCCTTCCTTGTGGTGCGGGCTAATCATGGCCGCAGCTCACTATACAACTTATGGAGGGAAGCGCAGTTAAGTCGGGTCAGCTCGAACAACTCCACGTCATGCAAGCGATCGATATGCATGCGTCGCCGTCGCAATCTGGCCTCGGCCCTGCTGATACATGCAATGCCTATTCGCTGACTCATACTCCTCCACAAAGCCGCAAAACATGGTCAAAGCAAGGTATCCGAAGTCAAAATGGTCCCGTAAGTGGATCCCAAAGGAAATGGTTTATAGGGTGGTGGTCCCTCGGCAATCGGCTCTCTGAATGAGATGCAAGCCCATACCAATAACGGAAGTTATCTGAACGAACGCAAAATATCAGATTTTGATGGGAAAATTATCCGAACTAACGCAAATTATCGATTTAGTTTCGTTCATCGAAAGCACATATACGCACGAGCGTAAACGAACGTACGAATGGAAAATGGAACAGAAAAACCCAAAAAATGACAAACACAGAAAAACATACACAGACAGCTACGAAAGTCCAGACGAATGTGTCTCTGAATCGAGGCTAATGTACAGTGTATATTCTGTTGTTGGCTGAATTGTAATAAATAATGTGGTGAAGATATCAAACAACCTCCACAGGGAGCCAAAATTACTAGCAGCCACCTAATGTAAAGGCATCAACTGAATTTTAATGCAGCACTTTAAATTCACTGAGTGTCTATTATGAATGTAAAAAGGAATAATTTCAGTAATGTATTTAGCTTAAAAGCTGCTATATGCGTTGCAACAAATAAGAAACTCCTTCAGAAAATACTGAGCTAAGTGACAGCAACTAACATACATTTATATGTATTTACTACAATCCAAACTTGACTGGTGGCATATAAACTATGTAAATTATAGTACAAATAACCAGAATACTCCCTTATAACATACAACAGCAAAATTGTTTTGTATGTATTTACTACAATCTAAACTTGGCGGATGGCATAAAAAGTATATGAATTGCAATATGAATTACCAAAATATCACTTTATAGAGAAACAGCGTATCAAACAATATCATAATACATAGAGCTTAAAAAAAGTTTTTTAACCACAGAAACTCCATTAATAAATACTTTTTGAACATCATTCCTCTTTGTCTTCTATAGTTTCTTCATTACTTATTATAACACCACTCACCACAGCAGACTGTAATAACATCTGGCCCAATAGCAATAGCAAAAAGCTCAAACTTTTCAGTCTCTGGACCAAGTCCCGCTTGCTAGATCTGGAGCCTCCCGATGATGTACTTCAGCTGCAGATATTGGCTAATATTCTTGTACACACTGCCCTTCTTTATGTCCCACTGCAGGGTGTTGGTGACAAATGCCTCATATCAGAGGAGAAGCCCAGCCCCAAAGGGTGACATTGTCTGTGGGTTGACTTGAAGAGGGGAGATGCCCTTGCAATCTGACAAATTTGGAACGCAACGTTAAGGGAGGAGAAAGTTATGTGATGATCCTTCATTATCTGCCTTTTTACATGACAAAAACCTGGCATTTTAACAGGGGTGTGTAATATAAGCTGTGGGAACCTCAACTAGAAAAGGCGTTCTGCCTTTTGCTTTACCCATGTCTCGTAGCAGACAAAAGCAATTAGAAAATTTGACTATAACATAACCTTGACCTCCAGCTATGGAGGTGGCAGGCTTTAAACTTCTAACATGCTATGCTGCAGGAATATGTTTAATGCAACTAACATCAAACATTCCTGTCTATGAATATTTGTTTATTCTACTGTTAATAAATTTAGAACAAAAAGATGTGTCTTGCTGATATGTTAAGCTCTATATTTTGTTCACTGTTGCACACTTTAAGAGTATCCTTTACAATCCGCTGCCAAAAGGCTATGGGCCAAGAGAATAACCCAGAGCAACAGCAGCCCAGAACAAGAGCAACCAAAATCAATAATGAATCAGAAAGAAGTGAGGAACAGAGATGATGTCCTCTAGCAGCAATCCTGTCGAATTCATGGGACCATGATTAACCAGAACTACAAATCCTGGCAATTCAAGGTGAAGATGCTGCTCATAAGAGAAAGTAATATTCATGGTACATGGTAATATACCCCATCCATTGGTGACACATGGGAGCCAGGTATGCCAGTACAGTAGTGAAAGTCCATGTAGCAAAAAATCCAGCTTGCAACGCCGTCCCATAAAATTCTAAATTTATTACACAATTTTTTAAATCCTTTAATTCAAGCAGATCCCAGTAAAATCATATGAAACACGTATACACATATTTTGGTGTCACAGTGCATTCCACTTTCAAAAACATTTTTAAAAGTTACCATTATTGTGTGACTATATGATGTAATTAATGTGCTAAACATTTAGTACATTGATTACACCAATTTATTTTTTTTTGTTTCCTATTTGGTTGCAAATCTGTGTTATAAAAGAATACAATTCTCCCTAGCAACGATGCGTTTACCTTAGCAATGTACATCAAAGTGGTGTGTTTAAAGTACAGATCTGACACTTTATTTTTTATTTATTTTTTACTCTAGTCTTAAAATGTTAAAAGAAAGCATGCTCCTCACAATAACCAACTTGCCTGAGCACCAGGCATAATTGCTGGGGCCCCGGGGCTTAGAGGCTGCCCCGGCCGCCCCCTGGCCCTGATGGTTAACCAGCCCTTATACCATTCGATATGGGTCCGCAGTGGATACCGGTAGGCACCAAGCTCTTCTGCACCCCCAACATCCCAAACATACCCACAACATTGGGGTTTGGGAAGTTGGGCGCGGTACCTCCATGTCCCCCTACCAGTGCCGGCAGGTGACATGCCACCCCCCTACCCAGTGAATTGGTATAGTGCTCCCTCCGTCTTTGATCCTGGCTGGCTCAGACAGAAACTGTGTGTGTAGTGGGGGAAGTGGCATTTATACGGGCAGGTGGAGTTACACCCCTGGAAGGGCCCCGAACCCATACCAAAGAGCAAGCCTCTGAGGTTACCAGCTCTTTTGCCTGGTGCTAGGGCTTGTTGGCTATTTCGGGAGGTGGGTACATGCTTTTAAAAAAAAATAACACTATAGTAACAAAAAAAAATCAAGAAATACTGACTGTCATTTTCAATGATAAAAAACCATGCCAGTTTTTTATCAATGAAAAACATGTCAGAGAAGTAGTCAATCTACTGCTGTTAGCAGGAATAAATTTACTTATTATCAAAACTTGTTTGCGCTTGATTTCCCCCATGTAAAACACTCCCTGAACGCACATGCAATTACACTTTTGGAGTAAATGTGCATGTGAGGAAACACTGCACATTATTCTAGATGGGATAGTTCACACTTCTTCTCTACATTGCACAACACATTAACAAAGCATTGCAGACACCCTTTGTCAGGGTTTTAACGTGCTGGTTCAGATCAATACTTCAGAGGAGAAATAAAAAGTTAACTGCACCATGCCTTCTAGTGTCTCAGTCAAAGGACGGTGCAGTGTAACAAGCTTTCCCCTGCAACAGTGATTCCTTCTGCCTATTAGAACCACTGATACGTGGAGGCTGATTCACTACTAACGCCAGGTATCGGCAGATGAGCGTATGTATATCGGCGCTTAGAGCAACTGCTAGTAGACGCTATAAGTCGGTTTTGGGGGCGGTGTAACATAGCGCCTCAGTTGCTGTAGTAACCTGGCCCACATTGATGAATGTGATGTATTTTGGGTGCTCTCACACCAGTACAGCGCTGCAGCGAGCGAAATGTAGCGCCAGCTCAGTGCGACCGACTCTTGGCGCTCCACACCATGTTTATCAAAAAAGGACACACACAGCATTGCCGCGCTAAATCTGGTCACTATAGCATAGAGTGCCACACGCTGTGTGATTAAAGTCTGTTTTTGAACACATATCCACCAGTAAAAAAGCGAAAAAAACACATGGAATGACATTGTTTTAACACTGATACATTAACACTTTAGTGCCAGATCTGTAATGACAATTCTGCATACAAATGTAAAAAGTCAAAAAAGTTTCTAAAAGTGTTTGTTTGCAGCCAGGAGAGGTCACACAATGATTTGAACAAAAAAAATGTCAAACACGCTGTTTAGCTCTTTAAACGCCAGCCATGTAAAATTTATGTGGCTGCCTCCCCTGCAGTTAACCACCAGCCATGTAAATTTTACGTGCCCCCTGCTAGCAGAAAAAGTAAAAAAAAAAGGCACTCACCTGACCCCTCGTTCGATCCGGCCGGGTCTCCTCTTCAACCAGAGGGGCTCCGATCACCCATTGGGGCTCCTCCGGAGGAGGGAGGTAGGCAATTCTCTGATAGCTTGCCTCCCCCCTCCTCTGTTCAGCCATCACTGGCATCGGAACGCCGAGGGACACAGGAGCTGACGACGAAATTTTTTTTTTTTTCTGTCATTGTAAAGTCATTTGTAAAGTGTGTCAGTGTGTTTTTTTTTACTGTTAACCCTTTGTGAACTGGTAAGGGGTCCATGAGACCCCTATACCAGTTCACAAGGCTCGGGGGCTGGCAAGTCACCTGCAGCTAGCGGGTGACTTGCCATTAACCCCTGAGCCCCCCTATTACCTGCCTCCCCGAAGCCCAGGGGGGGCAGAAGAGGCGTGGCCCTAGGCTATGCCGGCTTGTAGCCTGCAGAGCCAGGGGCCACTAAAGCTGGCCCGTGCGCCCTGTTCTACAAGCCCCCATAGCTGGTCACAGGCTGGTTATGCTGGGTAGGGGGGACCTCACGCCATTTTTTCTTTGGATTTTTAAGGGTTTTAACCCTTAAAATTCCAAAAACAAAATGGGGTCCCCCTTCCCGGGATGGGCGACCCTATGTTGTTTTTTTTTGTTACCTGTAACCCAGTAGGTATAAAGGCTTCCAGCAGGAGAACAGAAGCCAAAGTGATCAGCGTGGGACACAGTGCTTGGGGATGGATGGGAGGTAAGTATTAAAAAAAAAACATAAAATATTTTTTTCTCTGTGTCAGTGTGTTTCTTTACATTTAACCCTTTGTGAACTGGTAAGGGATCTATGAGACCCCTATACCAGTTCACAAGGCTTTGGGTCTGGCAAGTCACCTGCGGCTAGTGGGTGACTTGCCATTAACCCCGAGACCCCCCATTACCTGCCTCCCCAAAGCCCAGGGGGGGGGGGGCAGAAGAGCCCATGGCTATTAGGCTTTGGGTCTTGTAGCTGACAGGGCAGGGGGGCATCAAAGCTGGCCCTGCACCCTGTTCTACAAGCACCATAGCGTCATAAAAGCCAGCTTTGTGCATACCATTTATAGTGACTTCTGCTGGTTCGGCAAGCCCTTGGGGGCGGGGCTATGACGTCATCCCGGTCCGTTGCAGCGTCAAGCCCCGCCCCTTTTGGGGGCGGGGCTATGACGTCATCCCAGCCCCGATCACCGATCACCGGCTTCAGCGTTCTCAGCTGTCAGATGCCGGTGATCGGCAACAGGGAAGGAGGTGGCAGGAGATCCTCTGATCTCCTGCCTCCCCCTTCTCTGATGCCGATCACCGGCATCTGTCAGCAGAGCGGCGCGGGACAAAGGAGCTTACAATCGGAGGTAAGTACAGTAAAAAAAAATTTTTTTTTTTTTTTAATAAAAAACTTTTGTGTGGCGTTTTTTTTCATTTAACCCTTTGTGAACTGGTAAGGGGTCCATGAGACCCCTTATACCAGTTCACAAGGCTCTGGGTATGGCAAGTCACCTGCAGCTAGTGGGTGGCTTGCCATTAACCCCCAGCCCCCCATTACCTGCCTCCCCAACGGCCAGGGGGGGGCAGAAGGGCCCGGGCCACTTAGTGGCTATGTGGGCTAGTAGCCTGCAGGGCCAGGGGCCACCAACGCTGGCCCCTGCGCCCTGTTCTACAAGCCCCCATAGCTGGCCCGGGTCGGTAATGCTGGGTAGGGGGGACCCTACGTCATTTTTTTTTGGGATTTTTAAGGGTTTTTAACCCTTAAAATTCCAAAAAAAAATGGGGTCTCCCCCCCTAGGAGGGGGAACCCTATGTCATTTTTTTTTTTTAATTAACCCTTTTGTTTTCTGTCATCCAGCAGCTATAAAGGCTGAAAGAGTGCTCCACTATGGATGGGAGGTAAGTATTAAAAAAAAAAAAATAATAAAATATTTTTTCTCTTTGTGTGTCTGTGTTTTATTTTTACATTTAACCCCTTGTGAACTGGTAAGGGGTCCATGACCCCTATACCAGTTCACAAGGCTGGGGGAGGTGGCAAGTCACCTGCGCTAGCCGGTGACTTGCCATTAACCCCCGGCACCCCCATTACCTGCCTCCCCAAAGCCCAGGGGGGGGCAGAAGAGCCCGGGCCCACTGGCTATGCGGACTTGTAGCCTGCAGGGCCAGGGGCCACAAAAGCTGGCCCCTGCGCCCCGTTCCTCCAAGCCCTGCATAGCTGGTCCCGGGCTGGTTACTTTGGGTAAGGGGGGGCCCATGTCATTTTTTTTTATTTTTAAGGATTTTTAACCCTTAAAAATCCCCCCAAAAAATGGGCCCCCCCTCCCGGGAGGGGGGACCCTATGTCATTTTTTTTTCTCGATTTAACCCTTTGTAGTGTGGATGGTAGTTGTATTTTATTTGTAAATGTTAAAAATTACTTGTTTCAGTTATGGGGGTCTCCTGGGCAGGAACAGGGGGCTACCGATAAATATGTGGTACCGTTCTAATCGGTAGAAATGGGGCTTTCACATGCAATATGGTTTTCTTTAATAAAATTAATTTTTTATGTAAAATAAAGGAGTCAATTTTCTAAAAAAAAATGTTATTTATTTATTTTTTTTTTACTTAATAATAAATAAAATTAATAATAAATAAAATTTACAAACAAGACATTTCATGTTAAAGCCTAAACTCTGCTGCAAAAAATATATATATAATTTTCCTGAAAATTCCAGCAAAAATGACACAAAACATGGCGCAAAACATGGCGCAAAATGGGGAAAAATGACCTGTCAACAGAGGGTGACAAAATCTCAAGTAAGCTGGCAATTAAAAGGGTTAATAGTACCTCTGCATGTTGGGTATTGTTCTGTTCGGGGGACCTTGCGCTTTCAGACTTAGCTTGTTTTTTCTTGTTTGCATATTTATATTTTAGTAAAAGGTGTTTTTTATTCTGCTTTTTTATACATTTTTTAGGGAAACTCTGCGCAACCAAAGAGTTCTTTGAGGGATTAATTCCAGAAAGATGAGCCCACTACAACAAGCTGGGTACGCTTAGAAAGCTTAACATGTGTACTTTCAGGGAATATATGGTTTATGGGGGATATTCCAAATGTAAAGGGTTGTTTTGGTTGAAAAATCGCAAGGTGCGCACTTTGTCTGCAGAGCTGAAATTTTCAAGAAAAATTACCGTTACGCACATGCTTTACTTTGGGGTGTTTGGCAACTCTTTCCTTGACAGAACCCATGCATGTTGGGTATCGTTCTGTTCGGAGGATGTTGCTTTTTCAGATCCTACTTGTTTTTTCTTGTTTGTATATAGTTTTTTTTAGGAAAATGTGGCTTTGATTCTGCTTTTTTATCCTTTTTTTAGGGAAACTCTTTGCAACCAAAGAATACATTGAGGGATTACTTCTAGAAAACTGTGGCCACATCAACAAGCCTGGTACGCCTAGAAAGCCTGAGGTGTGTACTTCCAGAGAATATATAGTTTGTTGGGGGTATTTCAAATGTAAAGGGTTGTTTTTCTGGAAAAACTGCAAGGTACGCATAGCGCATATCACAGTTGTATTTTTTCAGAAAATCCCCTAAAGCTCTGTTTCAGTTTGGGGGAGTCTCCTGGGCAGGAAAAGGTGTCTACCTATACATATGTGGTACCGCTGTAACCGGGAGAAATTGGGGTTTCACACGCAATAAGATTTTATTGACAAACTTACATTTTTTATTACAAAAAAACACTACAAATTGTAAAAAATTTATTTTTTTAAATTTTTTTGCACATATTTCGCCAAAAAATATTGAGAATACAGCTAAAAAATGACAAACAAGACATTTCATGTTAAAGCTCAGACTCTGCTGAAAAAAACAATATATCATTTTCCTGGGAAATCCCTGGAAATCCCTTCAAAAATCATATTTGAACATGGGGAGCGCAAAATAGTGCAAAATGGTCTGGCACCAAGGGTGACAAAAACTCCAGGTAGGCTGGCAGCGAAAGGGTTAAGGGAAGGGGAACCCCACAACACTTTTTTTTATTTTAAACTTTATAGTGTGGATAGGAGTTGTATTTTATTTGTAAATGTTATAAATTGCACTTTTCAGTTTGGGGGGTCTCCGGGGCATGAATGGGGGTCTACCGATACACATACCATTGTAACCAGGAAAATTGCACTTTCATATGCAATATGGCTTACTTTAACCCTTTAAATGCCAAGCACGTAGTTTCTACGTGGTTGCTTCTCCTACCCTTAAGTGGCAAGCACGTAGAAACTACGTGCCTGGCATTTCCCCCTAATAGTTAAAAAAATGGAAAAAAACCCCACTTACCTCTGGTATCCATGTGAAGCTTGGGGTCCCCTCTTCCTGGGGGGGGGGGCATCCGATCCCTCCCCTGTTGTCCTCCGTCTTCAGGAGGGGGTCCGAAACCGCCCGCCCCCCCCCCCCCCCCCCCGTTTCCAGCGCTGACAGTTCGCCTGTAAAAAAAACAAACAAAAACTGTCATTTACTCACCTCCGCGCCCGATCCTTCTTTCCAGGTCTCCTCTTCACCAGGGGGGGGGGGGGGGGGTCCGATCCCCCCCTGGGCTGCGCAGGCTTCAGGTGAGGACCCTCTTCTTTTCCTATTATTTTCCTGGGAAATCCCTGGAAATCCCTTCAAAAATCACATTTGAACATGGGGAGCTCATAATAGTGCAAAATAGTCTAGCAACAAATGGTGACAAAAACTCCAGGTAGGCTTTTTTTAGTATAAAATATTTAAAAAAACTGTGGAAGAACATGTCTTGACAAACAAGACATTTAATGTTAAAGCTTAAACTCTGTTCCTTTTCAGATTCTACTTGTTTGCATATCGTTTTTTTAGAAGAATGTGGCTTTGATTCTGCTTTCTATTCTTTTTTTTTAGGGAAACCCTGTGCAACCAAAGACTTCATTGAGGTATGCACTGCCAGAGAATAATTTGTTTGTGTGTGTGTGTGTGTGTGTGTGTGTGTGTGTGTGTGTGTGTGTGTATTTCAAATGTAAAGGGTTTTTTTTTTTTTTTTTTTTTTTTAACTGTAAGGTGCGCATAGCAGTTTAATTTTATCTGAAAATCTCCTAAAGTTCTCTTTTCAGTTTGGGGGAGTCTTCTGGACAGGAAAGGGTGTCTACCAATACATATGTGGTACCATTGTAACCGGGAGAAATGGGACTTTTACACACAATATGATTTTGTTTGTGATTTTGTTATTACAAAGAAACACTACAAATTGTAAAAAAAATGATTTATTTTGCACATATTTCACAAATAAATATTGAGAATACAATTAAAAATGACAAACAAGACATTTCATGTTAAAGCTCAGGCTCAACTACATATAATTTTCCCAGCAAATATCTTCAAAAATCACAGTTGAACATGTGTAGCGCAAAATAGTGAAAAATGGCCTGGCAACAGAGGGTCACAAAAACTCTAGGTATGCTGGCAGTTAAAGGGCTAAAGTGTTTTGAAGACAATTGGAGAGCTGCAGGAGAATGGAGCTATAACCACTGGACTGCTAAGTTAAAAATAACCTGTGTCACTGCCTGATGGTAGCCACCTACCCACACTCTGTACAATCAGAACCTTAACTAGACAATCTATTCAAACTTTCTACTGCTTAAATTGTATGGCAATTGTCCAATCAAAGTAGTGTGCTCAGCATTAAAGCAGTCCTGAAGTCTGAAAGACCACTTAATTTCCCCCCTCCTTGAGGATATTCTAGTACCTTATTGCAAAACTGAGATAATATACTTACCCTCCAACCTCATTAGACTTTAGGTCCATTTTAAAGGGAATCTTTAGCCAAAAATGACTGAAGGGCCAATCCACAGTGGGGGTGCTCCTGACTGAAAGATGTTCTTCACACATACTGCAGCTGATAGATAGCCCAGCAAAAGGCAGCGGCACTCACATACTTTTCCTCTTGCTTTGGCTGCTGTTCTGCCATCCCATGTGACAACCATTGGGGTCTGCACTGTGCAAACCCGACCTATGAAACTCACTGGCAACTGGTGGCAACATGAGGCAACATGCTAGAGGGTTTCACACATTGGGGTATTCCAAAACAGGATACCCCAAAAAAGAGGGAGACCTGTTTTATACACTTTAGGCTGTAGCAGGGAGTGCGGCATTCTGGCATAACATGCAAGCCACCCTTTTTTATCATAAATAACTTATAAGCACTGGGGTTGGCATCCTAAATTCTTGAACAATGGCGCTTCTCAACCTAAAGCCGGCCCTGATGACACTCTATAAAGCTACCACAGGGAATACTGGAGAAACAACCTGGCTTTGAAGACCAGTGGATATAATTCTTTAACCCCTGCCCTGCCTCAGCAAAGGAGGGGGGCATCAGTCTGAGACTTTTGAATCTCTATATGAGTTCAGTATTTTCTTTTCTTTGTCTATTCTCCTGTAAGATCTAGTATAAACATGGAAAGACTGCCAAACAGACTAGAGGGAATAACCTAGGAAGCTCCATGCATTGTGGTCAGTTTACCTGGTGAGGTACACCCATATTTTTATTTTTCTGGTAATCTCTGTGGATATGGTGGTATGATGCATAACCTGTTTTAGTTGTTTCCAGCATGGTAACTTAAACAGCTAATTAAAATAATTGCACTTGATAATGCAGTGCTCATAATAAGCTCTCCCTGTGACCTGTGGCTTTGAAGTAGAACTGCAGGTAAAACCTTTTTATTTGAGATTTACTGTTTTTGGCCTCCATTGTCATTATAGGAGAGTGATCGCCAGGAGAGATAAGGATTTTTTTTTTAGGCCTACAGATGACCTTTTTGTCTTATGCCAAGGTATATATGTGTAAGATGTCAGACAGTATGCAGACTTTTTTTAAATTGTCTCCAACTCTGTAACCTGGAATATATATATATATATATATATATATTGCCTTATAAGGCCCACAGTGGAAGGAAATGTCAGTGCATCTTGGGCTAATGTTAAAAAAAGTCTGCAGACAGGCCATGGTGAATGGGGAGGACAGGCAGAGATAGTCCCCACTCTGGGCGCCACTGCAGCTTCTGGGTCTGGCATGCTTGCCCATATAAACACTTGGGTTTGTGTAGAGGGTGGGCATGGCCTGTAAAGCTATGGGATAGGGGATGCCTCACTGTCTATGATATGGGGGGAATGCCTCACTGCCTATGGGATGGGGGGAATGCCTCACTGCCTATGGAATGGGAGATACCCTCACTGCCTATGGGATGGGGGAAAGCCTAACTGCCCATGGGATGTGGGATGCCTTCACTTCTTATGAGATGGGGAGAAAGGCAAACTGCCTATGGGATGGGGGGAATGCCTCACTACCTATCTGATGGGGTACGCCTCACTGTTTATGGGATGGGGGAAAGCCTCACTGCCTATGGGATGGGAGATGCCTCATTCCCGATGGGATGGGGGAAAGCCTCACTGCCTATGGGGAATGGGAGAGGGGGGATACCACACTGCCTATAATGGGGGGAGAATTACTATGTCTGTAATTGTGGGATTCTGCATCTTGCCTATTATTTGGTTCTTGATGGGGTGGGGTTTTGGCACAACATTTGGTTCAGAATATATTTTTACGTATGTTTCTGCTCCAAATTCTAGGTGCGTCTTATAGTGTGAAATGTACTGTGTGTGTGTGTGTGTTTATATTTAGATCTTTGTGAAATTGAATTTAAACAAGCATACTGTAAAATAGATGTGAACAGATTCGATATTCACAGGTAATTTAGGAATTATAAACAGAAATGCAATATAAAAATCTTAGTATTGTGCAGACTCATTGCTTCTTGTTTGCCATCTGAGTCAGTAAGCAGAATACAAAAGAACATCATGTCTTAGCCTAAAATATTCTTGATGTTTAGTACACTGAGCTGTTTTATTAGAACATACTACATCTACTACACTCTACTCCAAATATAAATATATTGTGTCTGTTCCTGGCTCTTGTATGATAAATAGTTAGATTATTTGTGGCTTTTATTATTGTTGTCTAAGATGATCAGTGCAGTAGAGGCTCCTGACTGCTGGTAAAGCAGTCAATATCTGTTCATACAACTATTGCCGTTGAGATGCGGCATGGGATAGGGTGCACAGCGCTGACCAGGTGTGTTATTTAAAAATACCAAACCTGCCTCAGCACTTGATGTGGTATATACTGCACCTATGCTTTAATAAACAGCACACTTAATATACGTGTGAGGTGTGATCTTGCATTATTTCTATATAGCTACTACCAACTTCTGGAATAAAACAATTGGGGACTTTTTACAACTTTTGGTGGGACAGTCTCACTATAAGGCATTTTGTCTCACTGCCCCCCACCACCAAAAAAATCTGGTGACACTTAAAGCAGAATAAAACCTGGAATTTGACTGGGTTTTGTTCTGTTATTAGGCAGGTGGCTTTCATTCTAATCAATTGGGAGCAGCCACATCCTGCCACCTGCTCTCACTGAACGAGAGCCTGTACATGCGCCGTTTCAGCGCGGTGAGGTATTTGGGGCTTCCTGGGGGGAATGTCCCACTTTGAAGAAATTGTGGAAAGACTGTCCCATCGAATCTAGATGCTTGGTAAATTTACAGTTGGGGCTCTGCACCAGTTTATCGGCTGAACAGCGTTAGTGGAATGTGTGCATTGGCTGAGCATTAGAACAGTCACCAACATAATTTACAGACTAGAGATCCCTAAGTTGTGCTTTGAGCATACTTACATAAAGAGGAGTCAGATAGAATGTTGCAGATATTTGTTCCTCAAAAGTTCTCCCATAAGCCAGAGGGCTCGGTCACACACATCTGCAGAAGTATGCTTAAGCTGCACCACCAGCGCCAAGGTGCCCCTGTGAGGTGCAGTGCACCTCTGTTTTTAACCAAGTTTAGAGACAGATTGTAGGTTGGTCAGCAAGCTAACTGGTTTGAGTGCTGTGGCTCCTTTAAGACTTTTGTATCCTAATTTCCCTGCTAACGTGCACCTCCCAGGTTAGTTATAAAATGGTCTGAGCGGCTGCCACCCCTCCTTTGTTTCTTTTGAATTTGTGCAAGCACATGGTGTGTGGGGTCTAGGTTGTATTGCAAGGTCTTTGACCCTTCCACCCCATGGCTTGCACTTGAGGTTTAGGGGAACCTCAGGTAAGCCTGCTTCCAATGTATCTATTGCATTATATGTCCCAAATGGGGCTCTCAGAGATTAGAGTTAGGACTGCACCTCACAGGCTCACCTTGGCGCTGGTTGGGCAGCTTAAGCATACTTCTGCAGATGTGTGTGACCGAGCCCTCTGTTTTTAACCAAGTTTAGAGACAGATTGTAGGTTGGTCAGCAAGCTAACTGGTTTGAGTGCTGTGGCTCCTTTAAGACTTTGGCAGCTTATTATAGGGGGATTCTGCCAACTAGCATGTTGTGGGAGATTTTGACACTCAGCATTCTATGGGGAGGGGGGGGGGTTCTGCCACTTAGCAACTTAGCATGTTATGGTGGAGGGGAGGGAGGGTTCTGCTTCACAGCATGTTATGGGGGGATTTTGCCACTCAGCATATTATGGGGGGGGGGGGGGGGCTCGGCACACTGCCTATTATGGGGGAGCCAGACAGACTGCAGAAGGGCAGGTGTGGCCAGAAATGTCCGCACCTGGCCCCTTTCTGTTTTCTCCTAAATCCCCTTTCAATTGCTTTATTTTCTGACACTGGTTGTATTTTTCAAACAATTGAGCTAAAACACAGTGAGTAGCAATTTATCATTGGATCTATCTCACCGAATACATCAGTGCAGCTTAAACTAAATTAAGTGAAAATTCGACAATGTCCTCTCTCAAATGCTCGCCTCCACCATACTGATATGAGCAGAGGACATTAAAGGAACATACACTTATTAAATTCACACTGTCAGGCAGAAATGCCTCTATAAGGGCTTGATGAAAAATTAATGTGTGCATTCACTTCTTGACCTTGTGTCTAATGAAGCATGCCTCTGAAATGGCAGTGTTGCTGGCAGATACAATTCTGTGAGGATTTTTAAATCATAAAACTGTTAAATTGGCTATAGAATGTATATAACAGATTTTGTACAACTCAAAATCTTTCCAGTGATACTGCTGTGAACAAGTCAGCATGCCCTGGGTCAGGGCACGTGCATAATATTTTATGAGCTGTAAATGTATTGAGAAGCAAACTACATTAGGCAGAGACCCATGTTAGGCTTAATATAGTTGGTTAAAAAATCATGAAAAGCCCCCTATTAAATGGTCAAATGAAAAGAATAGAATAAACAAGCTAACCTATTTATCTCTTTGTGCCTCCCATTGCTAACTCCAATGCTTAGAACCAATAAACGGTTACCACATGGACATAGATTTTAATATTTATGCAGCAATTCTCTCTCCCAGTTATGGACATGTGTTTTGGTAATTTGGTTTTCATCAGCACATGGCTGGAAGTTGATGTATGGGGCGTGAGGCTTGGGAGTCCTCCCCAGTACATATCGATTATCCTGTGTGCTTGCAGTCCCATTGCTGCTTCCATGGGCTGCCGCCATTATGGGCACCATTAGTGTGCCCTATTCTAGGTTTTTGGCCATTGTATGCTTGCAGACACATGGGGACATGTGAGTGCACACTCGCTCCCAGCGGTGAGCGTCCTCATGGTCATTATGTCACACAGCATACCAACGCCACCCCCACCCACACCCACTCAGACGGATGGACAGCGCCCAAGAGGGGACTGTGCATGTGTCAACCACACGCAGCTCATGTATTTTAAGTAGATAACCTATAGAATGGGTTATGGAATGCAAGCACTGAAAGTAAAGGCAGGAAAAGAAGGGGGAAGTGAGGGTGGAGAGAGTATGGTAGAATGCTAAAAAGATGGCCTAGAGGAAGGCCAAAGGGTTTAATGGGAAGGACTCATTCTATATTCATTCTATATTATTTATTGGAATTTTTCAAGGCATCATATATCATCTTATGACCCCCAAATTTGTACCAGGTCTCCCTTTTAAGGGAGCAGTTGCACGTTAAGCATATGTCTAAGGTGCCAAGGAAAATCTGGCTCAGGACATCTGGAGTTCTGTACCACCTAGAGAGTAATCTGTAATTTGCCTCTTGGCATATTTTTGTCCACGCTTTATCTATAAATGCTAGCTGTAAGCCAGCTTTACACTTCACAGGAGGTTCCCTTTTAATTTGACTACTCGACCAAACCATGATACCATCAGATTTTGATCATTTTCAAATGACCTTATTATGGGAGACAAATTCAGCTCAAAGGTGTGATCAAACTTAGATGGAAGTAAAATATCTAAGTATTTCATACGTATATTGAGTATGCCAGGTGAAGGGGAATTCCCTGGCCAAGTGACCAACCTCATCCAGTGAAAGCAAAATGTTAATAGCAGAGTGAAGTTTTAAGAAAATTTGTCAAAATAAGGAAATTTTCTTCGTAAAGGCAAGTAGTGAGATTCTGGGTTGGGTGACAAAGATTAAAAGAGGCAACCTTGTATACCTTCTTCTTGCCTTGCAGGCCTGGATTAGCCTTGGCTGGTTCTAACATCAGGGGAAAAAATCAGAGACTAAAGGAGGCAGCTCTGTCAAGGCCTATTGTGGATGGAATCTGAAAGGATCTCATTCACCTTGATCCTTGCTATAGGATTTGAATAGAGAGCTATGATTCTATTACACATGTTGTCTCCCAGACCTGTTGTATCCATTGCCATACAACCCTATGAAATGCCATTTCAGCATCGGTGGAAAGAAAAAAGGCATGCCTGACTTATTCCCTTGGCCCAAAGGTATAGATTAAGGGCTTTCGAGTTGTTGTCCCTATCCTATTAGGATTTAATTCACCTTGATCCTCGTTATAGGATTTAAATAGAGAGCTATGATTCTATTACACATGTTGTCTCCCAGATCTATGTTTCGCAAGACCTGTTATATCCATTGCCATCCGACCATATGGAATGCCTTTTCAGCATCAGTGGAAAGAAAAGGCAGGTCTGACACTGATTCTCCTTGCCCAAAGGTATAGATTAAGGGTTTTCAAGGTGTTGTCCCTAGCCTCTAGGCCCCGGACAAAGTCAATTTGATCAGTTGCAATAAGCGAGGGCAGCATGTATATCAGTTTATTAGCTAATACTTTGGCATAGAGCTTATGTCAGCATTGAGGCGTGAAATGGATCTGTAGCTTTGCTTAATGAGCAATTTTAGACATTGCATAGGTTACTTACCCTCCTTGTGAAGGGCTGCTATATGGGCCTCTAAAGTGCTGTTTGGAAAATAGCCTTCTGTGCCTGAATGATCAAACGCCTTCACAAAGTGAGGCAACAGTCGAGAAGAGAAAAGATTACAGTATTGTTGGGGCCTTGCCGGGTTTTATTTGGCTAAGGGCTATTGTAGCTTACTCTAAGCATATTGGCCTTTCTAGATCGGCAATTTGATCCTTAGCGAGTTGAGGTACGCCTGATTTCTTCAAGTATTCATCCATCTTTGTGCTCATTCCTAAACAAAACATGGTACTGCAATTTCAGAGTGCGTTAGAATTAGCTTGTCTTCTGCATTTTTAATCAACTGGAAAGGTGTTTTGGCCTTGGATGCTTTCGGCATTCTGTTCAGTTAAGGTCCACTTTTGTTCCCTAATTGATAATAGATGTTGTTATGAAACAGAAATGTTCTCATTGCTTTGTATTCCATTTTGTTGAGGGGCTCCTTTCTTGCCTTCAGCAATGCTCCAAGATGCTGTATTAACATAGACTGCTTATGTTGAGATTCACGTTTCCTAACATTGTCTTGTAACTTAACAATGTAAGCAGGGGCGTAGGTACCATAGGAGCAGTGCAGGCATGTGCCCCCAGGCCCGTGGAACAAGGCCTGATGCAGGCTGTGTCCATCCCCTCTGTGGTATGTACCATAAAATACATACCTAACTATGGCACCTCCTTCCCATGGGCACAAGACTCGCTGCCACCTGGGGGCCACATTACTCCGCCGCAACCCTGCTACAACGTGCAGGCCCTGCTGCACTACCGGTGCCGTGTGTCTCTGTTGGTGGCATGCTCCAGCAGTGCTCTGTCTCTCCGCCATGTATCTCTGGCACTTTTACTTCGCCTCTTCACAGGCCCTGCGTGCACACCACTCTTCTGGTCGGTGAGTGTCCCAGGGGTGTGTGACACCAGCTGATGTAAGCTTGTTTCTGTTGCTTACCTATTTTTGATCTATTTTGATGTATGTGAGGAAAATAAAAGTAGTCATCTGGCATCTTAATATGCATACTACCAAGTGTCAATCAGTCTTAGACTCTATACCTTATTTGTAATCAATTTCATTTTGAAAAATCAAATAGGGTGATTGTCTGGTGTGTCCAGTATTGGATTCAGAGCATTATTTATGTCACCTCCCAGGATCCGAAGCCTCTCTGGGAATTAAGATGGGGAGAACCACAGACAGAAGAGGAGAGGGGGCTGAGATCAACTCGGCCACCCCTCCTCCACTTTCGAATAAAAGGCAAGAGACAAATGCTGACTATCAGAGATAGTTAGATAGAAAAAACTCCCAGGTAGAGATGAGTAAACGTTTCGAAAATTCTGTTCGGCTGATTCGTACCAAATCATACTGATTAAAATTGAACCACTAACAAAAAAAAACAGCCATATTAATAGAGGTTCATTTAAAAGGCATTTTTTTTAATGGCTGGAGGAAGTAGAAACTGACCCACAATGGGAGGGGCATGGCTTGGGCATCCTTCCTGTGAGTTCTTACAATGAGCCATAATAGAGACCAGCAGCCCATCCTGACGCTGCTGAGCTCACCACTTTTGCGGAAACCTACCAGGGGACCCTTTAGCCCAGGACAGCCCCAGAATCGCCCCTGGGGATTCCAGGGAGGGCCCTGGGTCTCCATCTCTACGTGACTAGGAAGAGCAGTACACACACAAGGTTATCATTTACCTCATCCCAGGTTTTAATACATTTGGGCCCCCTATAAGGATTTTAAGGGTGTCTCCACCACCTGCCCCCCATAGCCATCAAGGGATTTTAAGGGTGTCTCACCCACCTGTCCTGTCTCCCATAGCCATCAAGGGGCAAGGGGACCTCTGAGTCAGGATCTATCCTAACCCTCCTAAACTGCTTTCAAGCCTTCCATATGGGGATTTAAATCCTGTGGATCCCTAGTACCTACTCCAGGACCATCCTATGAGCAAATGACCCCTGCCAGGTGAGTAACCTGGGAATAGAGGAGACTTTCCTGTCCAAATCTCCTTCCCTTAGGGGTGTGATGCCGCATCAACCCTTTGGAGCTGCTAAAGGGGCTCCTGCTCAGCGTTGATGAGCCCCCCAAAGAGCCAGCTGATAAACTGAATCTCCAGTACAGTGTGGTGCTTTACCCACCCTCCCCCCTTTGCTATTCTTCCTGTCAGCTTCCTTCCATCCACTACATTTTCTTCCCTGTTTTCACCCTCCAGTTAACCCAAATAAATGGGAATGTTTTGTACAGCATTAAAGGTTGTCTGAGACATTCTTGTCAGGGTGAGGGGACAAAAACACACAGTAGCAGTCTCTCCAAGCCCCTAAGGCCTGTGAAAGCCAGTGGAGGGTGTTAACAGCAGCAGCAGTCTCCTACAGTCTCTAAGGCATGCGAAAGCCAGTAGACGGTGGGTAACAGCAGCAGCAGCAGCCTCATGGAGTCCCTAAGGCCAGTGAAAGCTAGTGGACGGTGAGTAAAATCAGCAGCAGCAGTCTGACTTTGGTAGCAAGGGCATCAGCAGTATCACTGAGTCCCTAAAGGCCTGTGACAGCCAGTGGAGGGTGTCAACAGCAGCAGCAGCAGCCTCATAGAGTCCCTAAGGGATGTGAAAGCCAGTGGAGGGTTGTTAAAATCAGCAGCAGTTGTCAGAGCCCCCAAGGCCTGTTACAACCACTTTAGTTGGGTAGCAGCAGCAGCTCCAGCAGTGGTCTCTCAGGGTTCTCCCACCATTGCATTGTCATTAGCACCAGGTATGGGGTGGTGAAATGTGGCATTAGCCATGCCTGATTCATCTTTATGAATGTGAGGATCTCTACACTTTGGCACGAGAGCCAAGATCTCTGTGGGGTACAACAGTCCCCCAACACTAAATACCTTCTCAGTTGCCACACTGCTGGCTGGGCATGACAGCATGGACATGGCTAAATGGCCAGTTGTAGCCAGATGTCGTTTCACTGCCCAGAACTCCATGTGGGCATGGGACAGGGCGGACACTAGATATGCCACCACTTGGTGGTTTATCTGCTGCTGGGCGATGATGTTGACAGGGTGCTGCAGGTGGCTTCATAAAACTTCTCTTTAGAGACTCCAAACTGCTGCTGACGCCCTAAATAGTCACGAGAGTGGAGAGTGAGCACTCATGGTCCCCCTCATGATCTCTTAGCACCGAATGCAGGTAGGCCTCAAACAAGTGACTACAGAGTAACTGTAGTCCCCTCACCAACTTGACATTACAGGATATCCTCTAGTACACGGAGCAAGGGAATGACATTGTTAAGACCACAGGCTTCCCAGCTGATGAGCATGAGTGGCTTCCTCAAATAGCCTTAGCAAATGGCAGACGTCATGCATCATTTGCCAGCTTCAGTAGGGAGTTCCTTGCACGATACCAGTAGTTAAAGTATGTGTACAGTTTGAGTGACATTTTTAGTAGCTGCTTGAGCCCACTAAAGGATGTCAGGAACACATTTACAATCAGATTAAAAACATGCGCCTGGTGCATGGCACAGCTCTCCCCACTGCAGTGCCAATTCATTACTCCTCCCATTGTCAGCAACAATGGTTCCAATGTCCAGTTGGCGAGGGGTCATACGAGAGATTTAATGGCATATGCAGTTCACGCCCGATGTGGCTGCGTTCCCTGAGGCTCATTAGGTGCAGGACTTTGTGACAACAAAGGCCTGGCATTGGTGGTATGAAACCTGACCAAGGAGAACCCTAGGCAGATGGGAGGGCAAGGACAAGGTGGAAGAGGATGCAGAAAGCCTGCGATGGTACTGTGGAGGTGCCACAGGCGTGAGTGACCTGGCCAAGTTGCTGCTGTGCCTGGGTTGGAAGAATTTTAATCCAATTGGCTGTGACAGACAAATACTGTTCTTGCCCATAGCTGGAGCTCCACACATCGGCCTCTGAATCAGGTCTCTGAAAGGTGCAGAGTTCAGGAAAGGGGGGGGGGGGGGGGGAGTCCAGCACTAGAAACTGTCATGTGCACATTAAGCTTCTACACCACTGGATGACAGCTGGCGTATTGCTCTTTGCTTTGCAATGGCTTCAGGGAGCAATTACTGTCTTAATTGAGGAAGAGTCTGAGGAATGGGGGAGACTGGGGTGGATGGGACAGACTGCTACTTATCGCATAGGCTGGGCAGCCCTCACTGTCACTGATAGTGTGCTGGGCGCTTGGAAATACATTGGTTGGTGGATCCTGCACAGTTCCCAAGCAGTACTGTGGTGGCCTTTCATGTGTGCACGTACAGTGCCCGCATTAGGACCCTTTACCCACTTCACATCTTGCTGACAAAGCTTACACACCAGATCGGAACTGGAAGATGGCTCATAGAATAATTGCCTCTTCAGAGTAACTCGGTTTTCCACAAGCATGTTGTACTACTGGCTGGTTACTGCTGTTTGGGGGTGCGCATTGACTGCCTGTGAGTCTGCTGACTAGCAGATGGTGTACCCCTCCCATGTTGTTGCCTGAGATCTGTGACGGCTGGGTTTGTGTCACGCTGCTGGGTTGGTGGCACGCTAGTATCATATTTGGTTGCTAGCACACCATGCTTGCCCCCTGTTGATGACACCCCACAGAAAGCGGTAACTGTATAAACCATAATTGTGTCCTTTTTAAAGCAGACCAAAACCCTAGGGTCTAAATTACTCCAGGACCGCTTTACAGCTTGACCTCAAATATTGATACCCTGCTAAGTGAAACCCCTGGCTTTGCCTGTATACTCACGTCAGGCATCAATCCCATATGCACATGCAAGGCTCTGGCAGGATCCCTAGCACTCTTCTAGCTTATACGTGCCCCTCCCCCAACATATCTGAAGAGCTGGCGGCAGGGACAGACTTCCCAGAAATCTTTCCGTGCATGGCGGAAAGTTCTGATTTGATGACAACCCGTGCTTGGATGAGAGCCAGCACATGAAATGTAGGCACATGGATCAAGGTAAGCACACCGGGCATCCCAAATCAGGATGCCCCTATAAAGCCAACCAAAATCAAGGTGAGATGCCTGGGTTTTGGTCTGCTATAAGGAAAGCACTGGGACACAACTCATCAGCAGACACCCTTGAATCTAACAGCTTCCAGGTTCAGCCTCTGGTTTACCCCCAGGCTCTCCGCCAATTAGAGCCGTCTGTCGTGACTATGGGGTCGACGCAGATCGTGGTGACAAAACTGCGATTCACTTTCAATGTCTACTGGGTGTAAATTTTCACTTGGCTCTGAATTAACCCCGAGGTAGACAATGAAAGTGAATGACAATTTTCTCTCCTACAAAAGGAGTGTTTTGCGCGCTGCAGCATCCCTGGCAGCACGTGCGAGCTCCTGCCCCAGCCAGTCAGGTCATGTGGCAGGGCACATGCCCCACTGAAGTCAAGGAAGAGAGCCCAGGCATGCGCTTTTGGAACAAAGACGAGGTGAGTAAATAGCCACTGAGGGACCCGTGAACGTCAAATTCCTGGCTTTTGCTCCGCTTTAATGTATCACAGGCCGTGGAGTGTATTATGTAAGCGCCCACATACCGCCGCACAAGGCAGGCTCACCTGCCCCTCCTCTCAGAGCCTCCTTATTGGCCAAGGAGGCGATTGAGTAGGAAGCAGAATGAGGCGCTGCGTGTGTTCTTGTGCAGCGCCGCAGACCTAGTCGCTCGCCAGACTCCTCCCCTCGTGCTCATCTGGTCACATGATGGTGACATCGCAAGGTCCTTCAGCCCTCCTTCCTGTTGGTAATATGTATCTTTTGCTGTTCCGTATGCAGCGCTGGGTCGGATAGTGGCGGAGATTCTCTGAGCCGGTGTGGAGGAAAAGGCCGCAGCTGCCGGCGGGATGGCCGAGAAGTTTGATAACTTGGAAGAGTACCTAGAAAAATTCATCGAGAACATCCGGCAGCTGGGCATTATAGTGAGCGACTTCCAGCCCAGCAGCCAAGCTGGCCTCAACCAGAAGCTGTGAGTGCCCCAATCTCCTGATCCTGTAGCATTGCCTGCCTGCATAGATTGCTTCAGGGAGAGGTTAAAGTGGACCTTAAATCGCCCCTGGCTCTAAACTAACCTAATCTGTTGTTCCCTTACACAATAAGTGACTCTGCTTTTCCTAGCAGACTCCATCTGATGCGGGATAGGAAATAGCTGCACACAGGTACAGGAGTCATACCACCTGAAATCGAAGGAAGTGTGCAGCTGTTTCCTGATGCCTTGTAATACAGATCTGCATGAGGAAAACTATTTAACAAATCTGGGACTCGCAGGGAGCAGGAGTAGGGGAGCCTGGGATCTACCTGGCATCTCCTCCCTTGAGTCCATAAATCTCTGGGGCTGGTGGGCTTTCACTTCATGGGGCATCCCAAGTTTGGCTGCCTCGTGTGAAACCCCGGGGATCAGCTGGAACACTTGCCTTGCCGGCAATACCACGCTGCTATATCTTTAGCTGGGGTTCATACCCGGGCATTTCAGACTGTCTGGCATGAGTAGGTATACGACTGGCTCCATAAGGATTTTCTCTGTGGGAATGAGAAAAAGGCAAGTGGCAATCTAGGAAGGGATGTGCACAGTAGGGCATCCCAAAACAGAAAAAAAGCCTGAAAATGTCACTGTGAGTGAATCACCAGATAGGAGATCAATGAAAGTCAATGGCACTTTTTACTACAGTGTAGAAAAGAGTAAACAGTTCTCTACTTTTCTTAGGAGTAAAAAATGCCATTGACTTTCATTGTTTTCCTAGCTCGTGATTCAGCAACAGTGACATTTTCATGCTTTTTTTCTCATGAATTGAATTTTTTACTACTATGAGATATTTCAGCTATTATTGAATCAAGGCCAAGATGTTATGCAGGAAATGGCTGCACAGTTCAGTGAACATGTCCCCTACTGGAGGGGATGTGGATGCCGGTGGTGTGCATTGATGTTTTCTGTCCCTCTTTGGACTGAGCTTTGCTATAAAAAGATGGAATATTTCTTTAATGCAGGGCTTACTGACAGCGTGAGTGTTAGGTTAGTGCTCCTGTAAACCAGGACTCTTCTTGTATGCCCTTTATGGTTCTCTCTCCAGCAATCTCACAGAGCACATGCGGGCTCTCCTCCGATCATGCTGTGCTTATTGAGCAGCATAGAATGCTGACACACAGGCCACCTTCTTTCAGCTGTGTGTACCAACTGCGACCATTCTCATAGGCCTGACGCAGGAGAGGAATAACAAAAATGAGAAACTTGAGGATTTTGGACACCGGATGCCCCACATTAAGTGGGAAACCCCTAGAGATATATCCATTCTGCTGGTTGCTAATCTTTTAAAGAGCAACATTTCAGGTATTGGGCAGTGGCATCTTGCCGTCCCGTCATGCACTGTGCCTCCCTTCAGATCTCTCGTCTAGCGATAGTCATTATTATATAAGACCCACACCCATTTCTTAGCTAATTGTGACAGGGCTATATTGCGACCGGCTCGGGGGGACATCTAGATTGCTGGGACCCCCCCCCCCCCCTGCAATTGTTACCTTAAACCTTGACTATCCTGCGTTTTGGTCCTTGCCCCCAGGGCACCCCGATCGGTGGTGCCCCACTGTGTGAATCCCCCCCCAGGTCGCCAAATCTCACTCACCCTTTCCAGGTCCTACAGCTCATGCACGGCCTTCTCGTCCAATCGGCACGCTCGCATCCGTTCCCACCGCTTTGTCTAATAGCTTGTCTAAGGCGAGCATGCTGGTGGCCGCATCCTCGCTACCCTCTAACAGGGAACATGCCTGCACCAGCCATTTACAAATGCCTGGCCCAGGCATGTGTCCTGATAAATGGATAGCATCCTGATTCTGGATGCTCGGGGGGGGGGCTCTGGAATCTTATAGAATTAAGGGCCATTGGGGCATGGGTTTTCGAGCCAATTTAAAGAGGAACACCCGGATACTTCCCTTTCCCGGGGAAGTATCTCAGATGGGGCTCCCTGTTTTGGGATGCCCTGCTGTAGTATCCCCCAGGTTGTCATAAAAACTCACCTTCCTTTTTGTTCCCACGGAGCAGACATGGCCGAAACCACGGGCTCTGAATGGCCTGCTCAGCTAATCAACATGCTCTATTTCACTTGCCAGCCTTCAGCTCTCCTGGCATCTAAGCAGAATGGAGCAGAGTGCGCCATTGGCCTCATCCCCCACTCCTTTTCTAGCTGTGGGGGTGCTTATTCAGAAAGGTCTGGCACAGGTACGTACACAGATAGAAGTGATTGGGGATGCGGACAAGGGCTCCGGGAACAGGTAAGTGAAACGGGGGATCTGAGTGTTTCACAAAGTGGAGCATCCCAATTTGGGATGCCCTAAGGTGTGGGACATGGATGGCCATGGAGTCTTTCTCCTCTTTAACCGCGATCCTTGGCTTAGATGCTGCCCCACGATTGGTCGGCTTCACACCATGCACTAGGAAATGAGTGTGGGTCCGCATTAAGTTATGTTCTCTTTCTAATATGTCTTTACCTTATTTATGTCTGCAGGAACTTTATGATTACTGGTTTGCAGGATATAGACAAGTGTCGTCAGCAGCTTCATGACATCACCGTACCCTTGGAAGTGTTTGAGTGAGTATTTAGCAATTAATACTTTAAAGTGGACCAACACCCAGGGGGGATCGGCCTGGAAATCTATAAGATTCCCGGACCGATCAGATCCCTCCCCGCGGGGAGGAACCCCCCAGGAGGCCCACAAACCTTACCTCAGATCGGGGTGCCCCACCGAAGTGGACCAAAAGCCAGGATAGTCAAAATACTGGGTGTTGGTCCACTTTAATGTATCCAGCTTTACAAGATGAACAAAATTATCCTGAGAATCTATAAGACTCAAATGTCTCTAGTTTCCCACTTTTTGGGGCATCCTGATTTAGCATGCCCCCAATGTGTGACATCCCCAGTACCAATAGTATGCTTGCCTTTCTGGGACTGTGTGACCCCTTTCCAGTAATTCCACAGTATGGGCTGTGGCTGGATCCCTTGGGCTGATACACTCTCCTGTGTCAGGCCTATTTGAATGGCTAGCATGGGGAAGTGGCTGTGGAGATGCTTGCTGCACCCCTTCCATAAGGCTTTCTATGGCGCTCATCACTGTGCATGGCGTAGAAAGTTGATTAGAGGAGAGTCTGCAGTTGCACCGTGGGATCGTCTGTGGGGAGATCCTGGCATTTCTGAGGGGTCATACATGCGGAATACCCTCTAGAAGGGGAACAAAAGGAGAGTAAAAATCTGATGTTTTGTTCATCTTTAAGGAACGTCTATATTTTTAAATAAAAATATATATACATGCGTCCTTGCCTAAGCCCTCAGACTTTTCTTTGATCCAGGTCTTTGTCTCCGCAATTCTCTTCTAAATCAACTGCTTCCTAAAGAGCAATGTCCTTGTCTTTAGACCAATTGTATTGATATAGTTAGCTCTGTTGTAGCTTGTCTATGTTCCCATTTCCTATTAACCAGTTAGAACCATTGCTGGTGCTTGGAGACCTAAAAATAGTGTACAAAGATGACAATACTGGATTATTAAATGTTTGGTCTAAAGGCAGGCTTATAGAATGTTCACTCTACTGAGAACATTCATTCATATTCTCTAAAAAAAAAAAAAAATCCCTCTGCCCATACCTACGCATGCTGAAATAAGGTTGGCTAGACTTCTTTAATACAGCTTCCATCTATTCCCAGGACAACCTATGGCTTTGTATTCTGGGTGTGCACCTGTAAGAAGATCTATCTGCCACCCGGCTGCTTTTGTGGAGTTTACCCATCAGACTGTCCCTCTGACACACAGCCTTCCTCTGCTCCTGTAATCTCTGCCTCTGTGGGGTGCTCCCGAACACATCTGGGCCCCAAATAAATTGCACCTCAACCAGAGGTGTTTGCTGGTGTTACAAGATCACCTGAGGGCCATGGGAACAGTGGCGCGTGAGCTGGGAAACCTTGCGCAGGAGGCAAATCTGTTCTGGGCTCTGACTAGGGGAAAATGCACAAAAGTGATAACATATAGTTAAGATAATACAACTGTCTGTGGTTTTAGTTTTAAATATTTCTATGCAGTCACTCCCGCTATCTCTTTGCTATGGAGGGGAGTAGCTGGAATCGGACAAAATTCATATTTGTAGAACTCTTGTTTGTTTTCTAGTTACATTGACCAAGGCCGTAACCCTCAACTATATACCAAGGAGTGTTTGGAGAGAGCACTGGCTAAGAATGAGCAAGTGAAGGGTAAAATTGATACAATGAAGGCAAGTTATTGTATGTGTTTATTTTGTTGTAATGGTTATTGATTTTGTCATAGTGCTGGGAATATGGAAGATGGCTCTTTATCTGTACACAATCCAATTTCAAACATGAGCTTGGTTGCTCTCATTTTCAAGGCCAATCCCAGCCAAAACATATTTTAATCTGGGTAAAGTAAGGAAAGTTAGAACCCATTCTTTTAGACTCTTTTCACTCTGAATAAGAGTCTCTTATATGTTTCCCGCACCCTGTACATACCGATTGCTCACATTAAAAATCACCCTACCTGTATCTACTGCAAATTATGAGCCTTTAAAGATCCAAGATGGCAGCTCATGGAACATCAGGCAGCCTGCAAAGAGGAAGTGCCTTCTGACTGTGCTGCTCTGCATTCTGGGATTGCTGACCTTTTCCTGACCCCAGCTATGCTCTGTCTGAGCAAAGCACAGCTATGACCTGCCCCCCCCTGCACTTTATCCCACTCTCCTCTCCTCAGTAAGTGTGATGCTTTTGAGTCAAGCTGGGTGGTGCCCGTATCCTAAAGTCCTGAGCAGAGTTGCAGCCCAGTGGGGTAAAGAATAAAAAGTGACTAAAAACTTAAAATATATTAACTTTAGATGCTGGGGAATCGTTTAAGGGTTTGGGCATTTCAGTAAATCATGGTGAAGGTCTGGTTTAATGGCAATGATTTTAATTAAACAGAAGGTGTTATGAAGAAGAGTAATGGGCATCAGCTAGAAAATAAATGTTTCCAAAAGGTTCCCTATCTGAGATTTGGGACTAAATCTCCCCCATATGTAGAACTGCCCCAATGCAGGGATTTTTTTTTTATTTTTTAAATAAAAGGAAAAGGGCATTTTTTTTCTACTGTTACGTTGCAAAGTCTTTCAGCCCATCCTATGAATTCTTGCACTTGGGGTGGGGTGGGGGGGGAAATAAAATGTAAATTATAACAGCTAACGACTATTTGAGGCTGTTTCACATCAGATTACGGAGTGCTTTTGGGTGAGTGTCCCACAATCGCCTGTGTCAGCGTGTGGAGGGTGTTCAGCGCTAGCACTTTCCATTTACATGGAGGGAGATCGCTAGCGCTGTGGCCTCATGACTGCTGGCAGGGCTTTAGTGCAGAGCTCCGCAAACGCCCGATTTACATGTGAAAGTGCCCATAGATTACTATGGACAGCTTTTCACAGGCGGATGCAGGGGCGCTCACCTGAAAGCCAGCCTAGGTGGATAAAAAGTCTGACTTGCTTTTAAGCGGGAAGTACTAAGGCAGGGATTGATCATCTTATAGAATGAGGAGTTGTCAGAAGGGACTCGAGCTTCTCATCTTCTAGCCTGAAAAAACTCTCCTGTCCAGACTCCAACAGCACAATCGTGGGCTCTCGTCCAATTAGGGACTACGTCATTCAGCAGGCAGCTCTCATTTACTAGATTGAATCAGCCTTAAAGCGGAGCAAAACCCAGCAGCGGCCTGGAATCTAAAAGGAAGCCGGCCGCTGGCTTTTCCGAATCGGGATGCCCCGCTGTGTGAACCCCCCCAATCGACCCCATTGTTAATGAGACATCTTGGCACTAGATCAAATATTATCCTTCTCCATATATGGTTCTTTGATTATTTTATTTTCTGGAAAAGCATTGTTAATTACATTTTTTAAAATGACTTATCTCATTTTATAATATATATATATATATATATATATATATATATATATATATATATATATATATATATATATATATATATATATATATACTATTGAATGGTTAGGATGGTTATTATATACTGAACTGTCCTTCATACTTGTCTTCTGAGCCAGCTTGGTTAAATATATATTGCTGTTGAAGGTAATAATGCTTTTTATATGCAACTTAAAAGTTTAAGGGCACAACATCATGTTAGCCTACTTACCCACTACTTATTCCAGCATGGCTGTAAAATGCCATTTTGCACAGCAGTGGGCAGCAGTGAGTGTTTTGCGGTTGTGTCCTGCAGAAAGGATTGCTTTTGTCTCGCTTGAATGTGGTTTGGTAGCATAATGATGATGCACTTACAGTATAGTTAAGCAGCTTATTCACAAAATATCTATACAATTATGTATGTTAAACATGATTGGAAATGCATTTTATTTGTGAAAGTGTGTGACTATGAATAACTGTAGCAGTTATAAAGGGTAAGCTCGGAAAGGGTAGGCTGTCTAAACATATATATTTTTTTTTTTTTATCAGAAATTTAAAAGCCTTCTAATCCAGGAGCTCACCAAAGTTTTTCCAGAAGACATGGCAAAGTACAAAGCTGTCAGAGGAGAAGATCACCCTCCATCTTAATGCTTACATTAAAAAAAAAAAAAGAAAAAAAAATCTATGAACATGCTGAAACCGCACCACTACCGGTACCTGTGTGAGGAAACGTGGACATTTTCTATTTATTGGATTATCTGGAACAGGACGACTCATTTTTCTAAAATGGACTATTCTTTGAATCATGAAGGCTTCACAAGAAAGGAAGAAATTTGCTTCCTGTGTTAAATTTTGTATTTTTCCCCCATATGTATAGTGTTAAGATTTGAGTTCCTTCCCCCGCCAGTGCCATTTTTGTAAACAAATATTTATAAAACTATTATGTTCTGTTTATCATTAACTATTGTTTAGAATATAGTGTGTTTTGTGAGTTCATTGACCATCAGGTGGTGGGTACCCAAAGTAGGAGCTGGCAATGTTTTGCTTTAATCTAAGCTTTCCCAAGGTAATCTGTTCAATGACTATGATAGTCATAAATCCTGGGTTTTGGTCCTTTACTCGGGGGCGCCCCGCTGTGTGAACCCCCCACAGTCAGAGCGGCTCTGACGGCCAAATCCTCCGCTTCCCTCTAACAGGGAGCGTGACTGCGCTAGACCTTCACAAATGCCTGGTGCGCCCTGCTAGAGGCACAACGGGATACGGCCATGGCTCTTGGGCCGTGGGACCAGGAAATTAGGTAACTTAGTGGGGATACCTAGGGGCTTTCACACAGCGGGGCATCCCAATTTTGGATGCCCCGGGGGTGGGCAAATCGATGGGCTCGGGAATCTATAAGGGGCGATCAAGCTGGGTTTTAGTCCACTTTAACATGAACATGGTCTTGCCTCTGGGACGAGTCACAGGCAAGTCCTCTCTGTATTCTAATACTCCATCCACCACTCCACAGTAATTAATACTTACCTATGGGGGCTCTAAATTGCATAACACACTTGTAAAATTACTATATGGAATTACATATAACAGCAAATACAAAAAAAATTATTAAAAGTTGTTTATTTTAAAAAAGTCTTTCATCTAAGTCCTTATTCAAGGAGCCTCCCAAGTGAGGCCTCAAATCTTCCAATTGTGCACCTCCACTAGTGTATAATATATATGCTTACCAAATTGCACAGATAATGAAGCTTGAGGTGTCTCATACACCTTAAATGGGAAGCCAAAGTGTCCAAATCTTCCTCACAAGCCTCCTTCTGTGCAGGATGGAAAGGAAGTGATTGCCGTTTAAGTAATTCCATGCTTGTGATTTCCCTCTCTGAAAATGTGTGAAGGATGTCTTTGTACAGGGGAATTATATTGAATTGGAAGATATTTTGGGCACTTTAGCTTTCTATATAAAGTGTATGTGACGCTTCAAGCTTCATTGTCTGCAATCTGGTAATCCTATGCCCAATTAAAAGATTTGTGACCTCACTTGAATAAGACTTTAGGGGGTATTCTTGAACCTAGGTATTTGAATTGCTATCTTTACACCTGAAATCATTGGCCTTGATTCACAAAGAGTTGAAAAAAACACTCATGGTAGTAAAAAATTCAATTCATGAGAAAAAAGCCTGAGAATTTCACTGTTGGGAATCACCAGATAGGAAGACAATGATTTCACTGTTGGGAATCGCCAGATAGGAAGACAATGAAAGTCAATGGCACTTTTTACTACAGGTAAAAAGTGCAATACTTTTTTTCAGGAGTAAAAAAGTGCCATTGACTTTCATTGTCTTCCTATCTGGTGATTCACTAACAGTGAAATTCTCAGGCTTTTTTTCTCATGAATTGAATTTTTTACTACCATGAGTGTTTTTTTCAACTCTTTGTGAATCAAGGCCATTGTGTGTAATCTCTGATTGGGGGGGGGGGGGGGGGCTTATCTCTAATATATGCCAGGGAGATCTCAGCACTTGGTAACCCCTTTTTGCATTTTGAAAGAAAGTAATTTTGGGGTGTCCGGCTTTTTTTTTTTTTGTTGCTGCTATATGGGTCTATCTGTCCTGCCGCATTATATTGCTGATTGGTTTGACTTTATTGTAATGATGCCAGGACTTTTATCCTGAAGCATCCTGAAATGATTCCCGTGTCTTTTTTTTTTTTTTTTTGGGGGGGGGGGGGTAGGTCTTATTTTCAGGGAAACTGGGTATATATCGTCTATTAAAAGAGCACAGAGCACTATGGTGAAAATTTGCATTAAAAAAGATAAATAATTAGCCACACAATAGCTTGTAAATAATGTGGCAATAGAAAAGAAAAATGTATGCCTTACTTTTACATTTTAAAATAAAAATGGCTCATTCCAGTTGCTGAATAGATGGGGGGGGGGGAAATCTTCTGGATTTTTTCAGTTAAGTTATGGCTGACAGCAACAGCATTTAGCCCCCTGGTCTCTTAGCAACAGGTGCAGCTTGCTCCTGCTTTTTTCAGACAGGCACTATACACGATGGTACCGTGTGTGTGTGTGTGTGTGTGTGTGTGTGTGTGTGTGTGTGTGGCTGCTTCTGTGATGAGACCACCAGGTGACTCCATAAATATTTTAAATCTCTAGAAATGTAACTAAACTGACTGTAAAAGAAATACTTTGACTGTGCAGAGATTATATATTAAAGCAAAACAAAACCATGAGTGGCCGACCATGGAGTCTAAAAGGCCCTACTCTGGGTCGCCACAAATTTTCAAATATTCTAAGTATACAGCACGTCCTGTTCCAGAAGATATTCCTTACTCTTGGGTTATACAGCCAGTAGATGGCGCTGGACTGCAGAGACAGAAAAGTGGCTCCTCCTGGCCCCATACATACCAGGGACCTCCCACAAAATCCCCAGATCTTCTCTGCAGTCTGGGCTGCGATGACTAGAAGATTGCTCTCTCTACTCGCAGGTGAGCGGGGCATTTAGCCTGCGGCCCTGTAGGACAATTCCCACCCGTTTCCTTTTACTGCCTCCCAGCTTAGGCTGCACTGGTTCGGGTGAAGGTAGGCAGCACTGCTGTCAGGTGCTAAGGAGCGCTGCTCCAACTGGAGTCCCCCAACAAAGGGTAGGCGGTACAGGCCCATGGTGAGCCTTATGGGATGCCCCTCCCGCGTCTTATGCCCCTCGCCCCGTCCCCGCAGTTGGCTCCCTTTAGGCTGGCCGTCACTTCCCCTTCGCTCTCCCTGGTAGATCTCGGGGAGGGGGGGGGGGGGGGGGGCTGCATGTCTTGGTTATACGATTTATGTTATGATCGCTTTTGAAGTGGTTGCACTGGTTTCTTTGCCTCCGCACGCTTGTGCTCCACTCCGCGGTCGGCCTCAGGCGTTGCTGCGCCATCATTGGCTGGTCTTGTCATGTGGGCGTTTTTTTTCGCACTCTTCGGGGGGGGCGGCTGACGCATTCTGCATCGCTGTCTCCGCGGCCCGCCCCTCGAGGTATATGCGGGCACCATTTTAGCTCTCTAAAATTGCGCCCGCATATACGTGCGGGCTGATTTATTTTGTATTCTCTGTATTGCATATTGCTTATGGGATCTTTTTACTTATGTCTTGCAGGCGGGTCAAACTTTTGTGGTTTCTCCTGGTCCTATCCCCTCTATTTAGTGTTAACTCTTATTGGAGGGCTATTGTATTCCCTTAACTCCCACTTCCCTAGCGGGCTATTGGGGCATCCCGGGTAGCCTTATTGGCGTCAATCCCAATTGCCCTATTGTGCCACAATAATCACCATATGGAGGCTTCTCAGGATAATGTGCTCGGGGTTCCTTTGGGACAAGCCCGGCTGTGTGTGGCGTGTGGGGTATCCCCTATAAGTGATGAAGTCAGGGTGTGTGTACCCTGCGCCCAGCAGACGCTTGTGCTGCAGTCTGGGTTACCGGTGGCTGGGCCTGCGCCCCCTCGGGCTTCGCCTAACCCCCCACAATTACATTATACTCCCAGTGAGGTGCATACCAGTGGGGAGTCTCAACCTGATTTGGCTGCTCGGGTGGCCAGCATTGAGAGACATATTGCTGGCTCTGGCCCGCGTAAGGCTTCTGCTAAGAAGCGGCATTTATCACCTGGTGTTTCCCTCTTTCTAATGGAGGCTGAGGATTTTTTTGACGTTATTTTCTGATTCAGAATCATCTGAGGAACATTCTAGGGTGTATGGTGCCGATTCTGGGTTTTCTGATTCAGAATCATCTGAGGAACATTCTAGGGTGTATGGTGCCGATTCTGGGTTTGACCCATGGGCTTCAGATGATACTGACAGGATTTTAGTTCACATTTTTGAAGTGCTCTGTATCTCTCCTCCTGCCGTGGCTCCGCGGCAGCAGGGGGAGCTGTTTCATACTGTTAAACCATGCTTGGAGTTTCCTGAACAAACTAATTTTAATAATCTGGTGCTTAAGGAGTGGGAACGGCCTAGCCGGCTCCCCGGGGTGCCAAAGAGTTGGGATAAGAGGTATCCCTTTCCTGCTGAAATGGTTAAACGGTGGTCATGTCCTCCTGAGGTGGATGCACCAGTTCTGGGATTGTCCGACACATCCGTCATGCATTCCCCTGACTACTACACTGAGGGATGGGGAGGACAGGCGCATTGATCAGCTGGCTTGCCATGCCTTTGCCTGTGTGGGGACCGTGCTGCGTCCGGTCTGTGCCTCTGCCATTACGGCTGTTGCTATTAAAAGCCTGCTCAGGAGTCTCTTAGATGGGGCCCCTGATGATGCTGGTAGTGAAGAGTATAGAGCTCTTCTGCGTTGTGAGGAATTTGTTGCATATGTCCTCTCTGCCATGGATGATACCATCAGAAAGTGTGGCAGGGCATCTGCCTTGTTAGTGGCTATACGCCGCTCGGTCTGGCTGCGCTAGTGGGCCGCTGACAACGCTGCTAAAGAGGCTCTTACTGGGCTTCCCTTCAAGGGGCTGTGCCACTTTGGGGAACGTCTGGATTTGTTTGCTAAGGGAGGCAAGTTACCTCAGCGTAGAAGGCAGCCCCGGTACTTTCGGGGTTCAGATCCCTTTCTCCTTCCTTCAGGGGCTCCAGAATTGGACGGGGAGCTTCCTTTGCTGGAGCCCGTGGAGATTTTTGGGGCAGGGGCAGAGGACGTGGCCGCCCTGGCCCCTCCTGGGGTCCCAAGCCTAAGTCCTCCCCCAAGCCCTCTCAGGCATGAAGGGGCGCCCTCACCCATCCCGGGTGGGGGGGACGGCTTCGGCTCTTGGCTCATGTCTGGAGGCATCATGTCTCAGACCGGTGGATTCAGGAGGTAGTATCCTCCGGCTACAAGAGAGTTTGCAGCCTGGCTGCCCCCAAGATTCATCAAATCTCGATTAGCTCAAAACCCCCTGTCAGCTCAGGGTCTGTCCCTGGCTGTCCAAGGCCTTCTGGAACTGGGTGTCATCTGCCGGGTGCCCTTGAGGGAAAGGGGCAAGAGCTATTACTCCAATCTTTTCATCGTCCCCCAAAAAAGATGGGTCCATCAGACCCATCCTGGATTTGAAGCACCTCAACAGATTTGTCATATTCAGACACTTTCGCATGAAGACTCTGCGCTCAGCTGTGACTTTCCTACATCCAGGGGACTTCATGACCTGGACGTAGGAATGCTTACCTTCATGTACCTATCTTTCCAGGTCATTAGAGATTCCTCAGGTTCGCTCTAGAGGATCAACACTACCAATTTGTGGCCTTGCCCTTCGGTCTCACCTCGGCCCCCAGGGTATTCACCAAGGTGCTGGCAGGAGTTATGGCTCTGCTGAGATCTCAGGGCATTCGCGTTCTTCCCTACTTGGACGACATGCTCATCGCTTCTCAGTCCTTCCATCAGGCAGAGCTGGACACTCAGAGGGTGGTGTCCACACTGGAGTCATTCGGCTGGGTGATCAACCACCCCAAATCTTCCCTGTCTCCTTCCATGGTGAAGTCCTTTCTGGGCATGATTCTGGATTCATCTCAGGTCAAGATCTTTCTTCCTCAGCAGAAGGTGGAGAGTCTTCAAGAGAAAGCTCAACTCCTTCTTTATTGTCCTCATCCGTCCATCAGGCAGGGAATGCAGCTCATGGGCCTGATGGTGTCCTGCTTCGAGGCGGTTCCATATGCTCAGTTTCACATGAGGCCTCTTCAGCTTCACCTCCTGTCAGTATGGGATCGGGACCCTGTGTCCTTGGATCAGTGGTTTGTTCTGTCCCCTCTGGCCAGACTGTCTCTATCGTGGTGGCTGGACTCAAGGAACCTGCTGGTGGGAAGATCCTTTCTGGCCCCCTGGTGGGAAGATCCTTTCTGGCCCCCTGCTGGGAATCTGTCAGCACGGATGACAGTCTGACAGGTTGGGGGGGGGGGTTTGGAAGTCCCTGAAATTCCAGGGTCAGTGGGGCCCTCAGGAGGCCCATGCCCCATCAACATTCTGGAATTGAGGACGATCAGGTTGGTTCTCGCCCACTTAACCCCACACCTGAGGGGTCGGGCTGTTCAGGTCCGCTCAGACAACCAGACGGTGGTTGCCTACATCAATCATCAGGGAGGGACCCGGAGCAAGAGGGCCCTCAATGAAGTGTCCCTGATACTGTCCTGGGTGGAGGAAAATGTTCCCTGCATCTCAGCTGTGTACATCCTGGGGGTGGAGAATCTGGAGGCAGACTCTCTGAGCAGGGGGACCTCTCGTCTGGGAGAATGGTACCTCAGCAGCAGGGTGTTTCGCTCTCTGTGCCACCGCTGGGGTCAGCCGGATGTGGATCTGTTTGCGTCCCGTCACAATCACAAGCTTCCAGTCTTTTTCTCTCTGTCCCAGGATCCTCTGACCTTGGCTATGGATGCTCTGGCAATGTCTTGGAAGGGGTTTCAGCTTCTGTATGTCTTTCCCCCTTTTCCCCTGCTGGGCAGGGTGCTGCGCAAGATAGCTCAGGAAAGGGTGCCAGCCATACTGGTGGCCCCCTGTTGGCCAAGAAGAGTGTGGTTTGCAGACATCGTGCAGCTGGCAGTAGATCATTACGCACTGTCCCGGGTTCCAGATCTGCTCACTCAGGGGCACCTACGCCACCCCAATTTACAAACGCTGGCTTTGACGGCCTGGCTGTTGAAACCTCTATCTTGATGGAAAAGGGGCTGCCTGCCTCGGTTGTAAATACCATGATCAGGGCTAGGAAAGGTCCTCTTCTTCCATCTACTACAGGGTTTGGCGTACTTACATTGACTGGTGCGAGTCTAAGTCGCTTCCCTGTCGTGTGTTTTCCATTCCCAGGATTCTGGAGTTTCTGCAACATGGTTTGGATCTGGGTCTTCAGCTCAGTACTCTGAAAGGTCATGTTTCTGCCTTGGCTATTTTTTTCCAAAGATCCTTTGCTCTGCATCCTCTGGTCAAGACCTTCTTCCAGGGGGTTACTCACGTGCGTCCCCCACGTAAGCCTATGTTACCAGTCTGGGACTTGAACTTGGTCTTATCTGCCCTGCAGGGGTCTCCCTTTGAGCCCTTTGCCCATTCTTACGCTTAAGGTGGTCTTTTTGGTGGCTATCACTTCTGTGAGGCGTGTTTCTGAGTTGGCTGCGCTTTCTATCAAGCCTCCTTATTTTGAGAGACACCAGGACAAGGTGGTGTTTCGTTTTAAGCCAGATTTTCTGCCTAAGGTTGTTTCTGCCTTTCATCTCAATCAGGACATTGTTTTGCCTTCTCTGTGTCCTAATCCTAGTACTTCTAAGGAGAGGGTTTTACACTCTCTGGATGTGGTCAGGACTCTGAAGTTCTGTCTGGTGGCTACTGAATCCTTCAGGAAGACTGACGCTCTCTTTGTGCTCCCGTCTGGACCTAAGAAGGGTCTGGCTCCGGCTAAGTCCACTATCAGCAAGTGGATCCGTCAGACTGTGATTCAGGCCTACTCTGCTAAGGGGAAGGAGCCTCCCTTCCGCCTTACTGCTCATTCTACTCGTGCTATTGGTGCCTCTTGGGCTTTTCAGCACCAAGCTTCTGTTGAACAAGTTTGCAAGGCCGCCACTTGGTCTTCTGTTCATACTTTTTCTAAGTTTTACAAGGTTGACGTTAGGGCCTGCTTTTGGCCACAAAGTTCTGCAGGCGGCAGTGGTTTAAACTGCCTGCTGTTACTTTTTGGGGATCCCACCCTACCTTAGGGACACTGCTATTGGATGTCCCAAGAGTAAGGAATATCTTCTGGAACAGGACGTGCTGTATACTTAGAATAATACAATTCTGTGATTACTCACCTGTAGAATTGGTATTATACGTATACAGCATGTCCTGTTCCACCCCACCCTTGTTATCATTATATTTAGTTACCTCTTTATGGTGATCGTTCTTATGCTCAAATTTGTATATATTGGTTATAGTTCTCCCGGTCTCATTTTAACTGCTTTCCAATACTGGGGATTTTGTGGGAGGCCCTGGTATATATGGGTCCGGGAGGAGACGCTTTTCTGTCTCTGCAGTCCAGCGCCATTTACTGGATGTATAACCTGTGGAGATTAGCTCTGGTAGGCGACCGGGTGTCAGCAGTATAGAGGCGGAGGCAAACAGTTCAAAGTAAAGTCTGTGTTTATTTCACACAAAAATCCACAAAAGCATATGTCCATACAGGTTACATCACCTTTTCAGGAAACCACAGCATAAATGATTCAGTCAGGCAAACAGCTTTTAGTCCTTGAGCAAAGGTTCTGTTCACAGTCAAATATGTCTCAGGTCCGCATGAAACAGCTTCCACAGGAGATTTCAGCCAGGCTCACAGAGTCTCACTCCCATGTGAGCTCTAGACAAAGGACAGGCCACAGCTGATTCCCCAGGCTATTTAAACAGCCCGCAAAACCCGGACCTGGGTAGTGGGATGGAGTCCCACCCTGCTCTACTCCATCCCAGTAAAGCCGTCCCAGGTTAGCCTTTCGGCTATTCTAAATCATCAGCAGCAAACTGCCACAAGCAGCTGATGCTGGAAAACAAGCTATACGGCTTTACTGCACCAATGCCAGGTACATTGGTGCTACATACCTGCCGTCAATAACGGCCCCTTGCACCTTACCACATACCCCCCCCCTTTGTTCAACCCTGAGGGGGTGGACACATGCCAAACAATGTGCTCGGGACAGGGCATCCGCGTTACCCAATAATCGTCCCGCTCTGTGCTCTACTGTAAACTTGAAGTTTTGTAACGACAAGAACCATCGGGTGACCCTGGCATTCCTGTCCTTAGCCTGGCACATCCACTTGAGGGGAGAGTGGTCCGTAATCAGCCGGAACCTTCTCCCCAGCAAGTAGTAGCGAAGAGACTCCAGGGCCCATTTAATGGCCAAACACTCCCTCTCCACTATACTATACCGGGTCTCCGCGGGTGTTAATTTGCGACTCATGTAGACAACGGGGTGCTAAGCTGGGAGGGGAGGTCTGTGGAGCACATGTGTCCTGCCGATCTGCCACTCTCCCCTGCAGATAACTCTCTTCAGATTTTCCTCCGCTGGCATCTTTCCTGGGCCGGCTGCAGCATGCGGCTCACACAAAGCTGACTATTTCCTACATTTAGCAGATTCATGTGTTATCACAGCACATGGCGCATCATCATTATGTCAGACATCATATAATTACTGTTACTTCTATTTACTGTCCCATCACACAGGGGTGACAGCTGTTACAAAGGCTGTTCCACTATTATCTCAGCCATTCAGCTCCTCCCATTCAGCCATTCAGCTCTTGCTAGGTGCGGGCGCGCACAAGCATTCAGCCATTCAGCTCTTGCTAGGTGCGGGCGCGCACACACCGGAGACCCACACAGGGCAGACTTCAAAGCGGAGAACGCTTTTTCGGCATGTTCATTCCACTTCACCATGACAGACTTGCGTCCCTTTAACATGTCTGTCAATAGTGCCGCTAGGGTGGCAAAATTGGGAATGAACCGCATATAATATCCCACCAACCCCAGAAATGACTTTACTTGGCGGGTGGTGTTAGGACGTGGCCAGTTACGGATGGCTTCTAGTTTGTTGACCTGGGGCTTGACCACTCCTCGCCCAATCACATAGCCCAGGTATTTTGTCTCTTCTAGGCCTAAAGCACATTTTTTCGGGTTTGCCGTCAACCCAGCCTTCCTGAGGGAATCCACTACGGCCTGGACTTTGGGTAGGTGACTTTCCCAATCCGTGCTATGGATAATTATATCGTCCAGATATGCCGAAGCATACCGACGATGTGGCCTGAGGACAATATCCATTAACCTTTGGAACGTAGCGGGAGCGCCGTGTAACCCAAAGGGTAATACCTTGTATTGGAACAGTCCCTCTGGTGTAATAAAGGCTGTTTTCTCCTTGGCAGCCTCAGTCAAGGGCACCTGCCAGTACCCTTTTGTGAGGTCCAAAACCGAAAAGTACCTGGCTTGGCCTAGTTTCTCAATGAGTTCATCTACCCGGGGCATAGGGTAGGCATCAAACTTGGAAACTTCATTAAGTTTGCGGAAATCGTTACAGAACCGCAACGTACCATCGGGCTTGGGAATCAAGACTATGGGGCTGGCCCACTTACTCTTTGATTCTTCAATCACATCTAACCGGAGCATTTGCTGCACTTCCTCCGCGATAGCTTGTCGCCGGGACTCAGGTACCCGGTAAGGCCTCAACCGGATCTTGACCTGAGGTTCCGTGACAACATCATGTTGGATGACCGAAGTGCGCCCAGGGAGTTCTGAAAACACGTCTGTGTTTCTGCTAATAAACTCCCTGGCTTCCTGAGTCTGTTTAGAGGAGAGGTTGTCGCCAGTTTTCACCTCGACTACTGCTTCTCTAATAACAGACCGAGGGATGGGAAGCTCCACCCCCACCATACCTGGTCGGGGACTGTCTCCCCCAGGGGTCTCCCTGTCTTTCCATAGTTTCAGCAGGTTTACATGGTACACCTGCTCTGGCTTCCTCCGCCCAGGCTGATGTGCCTTGTAAGTCACTTCCCCAACTTTTTCAATGACCTCATAGGGACCCTGCCACCTAGCTAGAAATTTACTGTCCACCGTGGGTACCAGAACCACAACTCTGTCACCGGGGTTAAAGTTCCGTACCCTGGCTTGCCGATTATAAATCCTGCTTTGGGCCCGCTGCGCTGCCTCCATGTGTTCTCTGACAAGCGGCAGGACGGTCTCTATCCGTTCCTGTAGGTGAGTCACGTACTCTACCACACTTTTGTGGGGTGTGGGTTGCTGTTCCCAGGCCTCCTTGGCTATATCCAACAGGCCCCGTGGATGTCGACCGTATAAGAGTTTGAAGGGCGAGAACCCCGTAGAGGCCTGGGGCACCTCTCGCACTGCGAACATCAGATAGGGCAGCAGCAAGTCCCAATTCTTCCCATCCTTGGCGACCACCCTTTTTAACATGGTCTTTAAAGTTTGATTAAACCGTTCTACTAGGCCGTCTGTTTGCGGGTGGTAAACGGATGTCCGCAACTGTTTCACCTGCAGCAGTTTACAGAGCTCTTTCATTACTTTTGACATAAACGGGGTACCGTGATCGGTCAGGACCTCTTTAGGCAGACCTACTCTGGAAAACATTTCCATAAGCTCCTTAGCAATGAGCTTGGCAGAGGTGTGACACAGGGGCACTGCCTCAGGGTACCGCGTGGCATAATCCAAGATCACCAGAATATGTTGGTGCCCTCTAGCGGACTTTGGCACTGGACCCACTAGATCCATGGCAATCCGCTCAAAGGGTACCTCAATAACTGGGAGAGGAACTAAGGGACCACGGTAATGAGTCTGAGGGCTGGTCATCTGACATGTTGGGCAGGACTCACAATATCTCTCCACCTCCTTGTACACACTGGGCCAGTAGAATCGTTGTAAAACGCGGTCCAGAGTTTTCTGCTGGCCTAGGTGTCCACCCAGAACATGTTGGTGGGCCAAATCCAACACCAACTTGCGATATGGATTGGGTACCACCAATTGTTCCACCACCTCTTCACGTACCTTGTTTACTCGGTACAACATTTCCTGGTGAACCACAAAGCGAGGAAACTGTAATTCCGCCCCTGGCCGTTGTGGTTCACCTTCCACCTCAAGAACATTCTCCCAGGCCCGAGACAGGGTCGGGTCCTGGTGTTGAGCGGTACCAAAGTTAATTGTGGAGACATGGAGATCTGCCAACTCTGGACCTGTTGCCAACTCTTCCACATCTCCAACCATAACATTTAGTGGGGTTGACTCCCCCTCTTCCATTTTAGGGACGGGCACCTCTTCCACGGTGCCTCCTGATTCCGGTTCCCAGGGCACCGGGGTCTCCCCTGAGTAGGGCCAGTCTATAGGGGACACACCCGCCTCGCGGGTTTCCGGAACTGCCAACTTGGCCCACAGTGACCTGAACCCTGGAAAGTCTCTCCCAATAATCAGTTCATACGGGAGTTTAGCGGCGACAGCGACTTCATGTTTCCAGCTGCCGGAGACGGTGGTGAGAGACACTTGTGCTGTGGCATAGTCTCTCAAGTCCCCATGAATGCACAAAACCCCGGTTTTCCGCCCAGTGTACTCATCGGGCAGTACTAAGGCGGGTCTTGCCAGGGTAACCATACTCCCCGAGTCCAAAAGGGCCACAGCCAGGGTGTCTCCCACTTTCACCTGACAGAGGTGACTTTGCCCCACAAGCTCAGGGACACCGGCAGCACACAGCCTCCTGGCATACATGGAAGGGCGGTAACCAAAGTTCACGTCCATGGGCTCCCCCTGGTGGGGACAATTGGCTCTGATATGTCCCGGCTCCTTACATCCCCAACACAACACTTGGGCAGGGACTTTGGGGGGTAGGTCCTGAGGGGGTTTAGGGGACGCCACTCGCCTGAGCTGGGGCGGGGACCTCCGGGGTTTCCCCGAATCCCTCCTTATGGAGCCGCCTTGCACGTTCCTGGTGGCCTCATATCGCTCCACTAGGTCCACCATCCCTAGTGCGTTGTCAGGGGATACCTGGCCAACCCAGTGCTGAAGAGGGTGCGGTGAAGCCCTCCAGAAAATGTCCGCCAGCAAGCGGTCCAACATGGCAGTGGGGCTTAACAACTCCGGCTGCAGCCATTTTTGCAGCAGGTGCAGCAGTTTATAATACTGGGGTCGGGCGGGCTCTGCCGACTGGTAGCTCCACTGATGCACCCGCTGAGCTCGAACCCACACATTCACCCCCAGTCTCGCCAGTATCTCACCCTTCAGAGTCGGGTAGTCAGCGGCTTGGTCCTCTGGGAGATCAAACAACACCTGCTGGGGTCCAGACGCCAGAAATGGAGCGATGACATCAGCCCACTGGTCATGCGGCAACTTCTCCCTTGCAGCCACCTTTTCAAACACCGCCAGGTAAGTCTCAACGTCATCTGAAGGGGTCATTTTTGTGAGCGCCGAGCGGACAGCTTTCCGGGCATCAGGAATACTTTTGGGCGCACCTGCAGCTTGCAGCGCCATCACATGTTGCAAAAACAGCTGGTTGGTCTCCTGCTGCTGCCTGTTGGTCTCATGCTGCTGCCTGTTGGCCTCCACGAGCGCTTTCACGACCGCCTCCATTTTGTCTGCAGTCCCAGGTAGCAGCCTGGCAGGTTTAATATAGGACATGCACAACAAAAAACTTTTTCGTCGGTTGCTCCTAGCAACGGCCTCACTGCTGTGCCCGCATCCGACACCAAATGTGGAGATTAGCTCTGGTAGGCGACCGGGTGTCAGCAGTATAGAGGCGGAGGCAAACAGTTCAAAGTAAAGTCTGTGTTTATTTCACACAAAAATCCACAAAAGCATATGTCCATACAGGTTACATCACCTTTTCAGGAAACCACAGCATAAATGATTCAGTCAGGCAAACAGCTTTTAGTCCTTGAGCAAAGGTTCTGTTCACAGTCAAATATGTCTCAGGTCCGCATGAAACAGCTTCCACAGGAGATTTCAGCCAGGCTCACAGAGTCTCACTCCCATGTGAGCTCTAGACAAAGGACAGGCCACAGCTGATTCCCCAGGCTATTTAAACAGCCCGCAAAACCCGGACCTGGGTAGTGGGATGGAGTCCCACCCTGCTCTACTCCATCCCAGTAAAGCCGTCCCAGGTTAGCCTTTCGGCTATTCTAAATCATCAGCAGCAAACTGCCACAAGCAGCTGATGCTGGAAAACAAGCTATACGGCTTTACTGCACCAATGCCAGGTACATTGGTGCTACATACCTGCCGTCAATAACGGCCCCTTGCACCTTACCACAAACCCAAGAGTAAGGAATATCTTCTGGAACAGGACGTGCTGTATACGTATAATTCCAATTCTACAGGTGAGTAATCACAGAATTGTATTTTTTCAGATAAGTGATGGCTGAAAGCAACAGCTTTCTTACACCCCAAGATGGGTTCTTCACAGGCCACTCAGCAAACGTTGCCTCATAATACCTGCTGATACAGGTGCCGTCTAAATCAACTTCTGCTCAACAACGGAACCATAGAAGTGCTTTTTTTGGAACGCATTACTCAGTCAACTACAATTTCAATCTGTGTACTGACCCAAAATTCATGATATTGCTCCTTTAATATGAAATACAAAAAATACTATGTAATGGAATCAGAAGCCCAATGTTGATATGGTCCCAAGTATATGAGATAAACCATGAAGCTGAGTCAGACTGTGGAGCAACAATACCATAGTTTTAGTCAAAAGGTAACTCCTTGGATCTTTAAAAGTGAATTTATGTACCATGCAAAAGGATACCCTGAATCCAGAGACCTAAGGTAATCTAAATTGCTCCAAATTGTCTGTGTATAGTAAGCGACTGGTCATGAATGGCAGTATTAACCAACCCTCTCCTCAAGGCCCACCAGCCAAGTTTTTTTTATTGCCACACAGATGCACATGCGAGGTAATTAGCGTCTTTTAGTCACCTATGTGAAGATAAGCAAAACATGGCCTGTTGGTGGGCCTTGAGGAGAGGGTTGGGAAATACCAACCAACCAATGCATAAATATGTCTTAAACCGGAATAACACCCCAAACAAAACATTTTGTACATCTGAATTGTCTACCTGTTTTCCACATGCAGTTGCAAATGTGTGAAATTAAGATCCTCTTTGACCTGGACTTGAATGGATGGGTATATTGTAAAACTGTGTGTATTGCTGGCCCAATTAAATGCATGGCATTAGGACAGCTAGTTATTGTTTCATTTACACTACTTCAAATAAATCAAATAACATGATTTCCTGAGGAAGTGACGCGTGACGTCACGTAACGCGTTGACAGAGAGCTGAAGGGGGTAAACACTGGTCCGGTTCACCTGCTCACAGTAAGATCTGTTGATTTTCTGTTATGTGTGTTTTATGCTTTTTGGATTTGTCTGCCTCTTACTTATGTCTAGTATTTAGAGGTCTTACCTAATTATATTGCACTTAGCACTTTGATATTGCACAAATATCTATTAATTATTAATTAATTTATTATTGAATATTTTGCTACGGGGGATTATTTGCACACATTTTTGCACAGTCTTTATATATTTTGGGGTTTCAACCAGTGCAGGCATAAGCACAGTTTATTATTGTATGATTAGAATAGACTTTCAAGGGGTAGGTAGAGCCGGCTTTATGGATGCAGCAAGTGACTAGGTTACATGTGATCCATGTTATTTAATTGAGTGAATACTTTGTACTACTTTGTCCCAGTGTTTAGCAACCCTTTTTCCCCCTCCTCCTTCCTACAGATTGTCCTTGTTATATGTTTTTTAATGATTTTTTAATATGTCTTATGTACATATGTAGATGTCAATAGTGTAAACCCAATAAAGCCCCCTGCCAGGTATGCACCACCCAAATATCACTAGTAAAACAGGTGCCAACTCCAGGGACCAAAAATCCAAAGCCCTCTATACCTAGTGGGACTCCAGGGCTAGCCCACCACTCGGTCCACAAACATAAGTTGCACACTACTATATCTTAAATACAGTTTATTAGAGCATAGAGTATTAACACATGATACTACATACAAACAACACTCAATACAGACAGTTAAAAAAACATAATAAAACCCAAAAAAGTGGGGAGGAGCTTGGGGGCTATGAATGTAACCAATTAATAATCAATGAATTATACATCCAGTTAATAATAATAAAATGCATACATCCTGATGTGCAAAGGCGCTTATGGGAAGTGCTAAGTGCATAAAGTGCCTAGTGCCTAATATATATGTGTCCTATCCAACAAGTGATAACAAGCACTGCTAAGAACTTGCAGTGTTAACATCAAAACAACCCGTGCATAACTTACAAAACTGATAACTCTAGAGTAAAGTGCCAGGTGCAAAAAGTGGTGCTTCTACCCTATGACTAACCTATACGGTGCTGCTATTGTGTCCAATAAGCGCCATCCACAAACAGTGTATCACTTATAAATGTCATATCTCCATATGCAATAACCAAATCAAGCCCACTGTCCTCCCCACTTACCTCACCGACGCGCTGCGTGGTCCTCCACCACTTCGCTAGGGTGTCTGAGTGATAATGGCCAGCATGCTTTTTAAATAACATGGACGGAAATGACGTTGCTGCATTTACATGCGTCATGTCCGGTGGATGGAGCGCACAGCACCAGGAAGCCTAACCCCTCCACAACCTCCTAGTAGATGCGCTTCACCGGACGGAACTGCCAACCGCACATTTCCGCTCCCCGGAGCGCAGACAACCAGGGAGCCATACGCCCCCCACCGCATAGTGCACACTTGCACCCATGCTGGACGTGCCCCGCCTCCCATGGTGACTGCGCCCCACCGGGTGGAAACATGCATTGCACCGTCAGCCCTCCATACACACTCGTGGAGCGCAACGTGAACACCTCAGTCACATATCTATAAATACGCTGCCTGCGATCCCCTATTTGCATGCTATAAGAGACATACCAATAACTACTGAATACACATAACATCCAATTGTTGCTAAATCTAACTATAACAGAACTAACTCTACTAATGCTCTATAGCCATATACACTAATCCTAAATGTACATCAAGTATCGATATTAACAAGGTCCAAAACTTGTTCTACTTATATACATCATAACATCCTGCAGTACATATGCTTCTATATACATTATTTACACTTATATACAGATCCTCATATGACATCCCACTAAATCCCATATGGAGAGAAGGGACAGAGCCTGGGGAAGGAGACCATAGTACTCAGGCTCATACCATATCCCAGATGGAACCAAGGGCATACTATCAGAGAAGGGAACATAATTATACCAGAGTCTAGGGTAAGGTAAACCCAATAAAGATTATTATTTTTGTATACCCTCAGTGGTGCTCTTTTGGCTCTGGGGAGGTGTGTTGTATCTGGGGCTGTGGGACCCCAGTTTTGTTATTTGATTTCAATTGGTTCACACACCAGCACTGAGCATAGCACACTGTTATAGACTAATTTAATAGTAGTTGGTGCGGCCCGTGTGTATATATATAATTTGTGGTATCATTTACACTACTTGTTTCCACCATGTCCAAAGTAGGACAGGTCTTATATTAATTTTTGCTCCAAAAATATTATTTTCAGGGGGGGGGGGGGGCAACAGCTCCAGTACAGTACGTGCACAGATCCGGCTGGCAGTTGGGTGGGGGGGGGGTGTTTGGCCATGTGCCTCGTGAGGACAGGCTGGGGTAGAGCCAGCTATATCAGCTAAGACATATCACTTTTGACAGAAAAACGTGTGAATTGATGTGTCCTCACCCTCCTTTACAGTAGCTCCCGTCCCTCTCCCAAAGTGCGGCAGCTGGATTATGAATTGTAGCTAGAGCTTATATTTCATGCATTAGCAAAAAATGGTGAAAGATTTTACTAGGGCCTATTATTAAGGTAGGTACTTTATAAATGTACATTTTTTTCTATATGTACCTTAAGAAGTAAAGAGAAGAAATAAATCAATACTGTAATGCGTCAGCAGAGTCTAGCAATATAGTATGTGCCATGAGCTGCATCTGAAGTCGTGCAGAAAACTGATCAGAGGCTGGTACTGGCTCTGTCAGATGAAGAAGAGTCTAAATAATACTGCCTGTTTTCTCAATAGTGGGAATGAGCTGATATGTGGCCTGATATAAGTTGGAGAGTTCTCCCAGTGGGATGTGTGAAGATTGATTGAGTGTTTTTCAACCTGCAGCTGTGTGTATTGTGGGTCGGTGCTGAAGCAGATGGAGCCCAGACCTTGAAGGAGATTTAAGCTTTAGTATTTTCCTGCCTTGTAGAAAAGAAAATTTTATCTTTTGTAAGGTTATTTTATGTTTAAAAATATATTTTTTTCTTAAATTATGGGGCATGGTGGTAAATGTAGCACATGATTTCACCATACTACTTACTCTTCATACCTAGATCTTTGCTTGGGGGTAATGGTCTCTGCAGGGGATGCTTACTGGGTTTACCTGATTAGTCTCTATTTATTTTACCCTCTACAGCAGGGGTGCTCAACCTCAACAGTCCAGGTTCTGTGGATTTCCATACTAATGCACACGTAAAGTGAATAGTTCTCAGCATTTATGTCTAAGCACTAATTACTCCACCAGTGCATGGAAATAAAAAACGTGGCCCCTGAAGAGAGGCATGAGCACATGTGCACTAAAACTAGATAAGTGTATTTTTCCTAACTTTAAGGCTAATGGAATTTACACGGACAAAATGACAATGATGTTGCAATTAGGCAAGTGCTGTAAAATCGTTTTTCCCTTGTCAATAGGTGCGAGAAAAGGCAAAAAACACTTGAAATTGGGTCAAGTTCAGTAGAACAGAAGTGAAAATGTATTCCCTTTTCTTTATTCACTTTGTTATGGAACATGTGTATGTGAGATATGTGTGTAGAAGCTGCGCGGTGGTTGCGAGGTGCTAGAACGCTGGCCATTACTAATTCATATCAATAGCCCAGAGTGGAACTTTGTACATAGTGATGTTATACATTTATATATTTATGGATTAACTTTTTAGATGTATTTATTTGGATTATTAATTCACAGTGTGAATATGCAGTACTGTCAATAGAATACACTGATATAAATATGCAATAAATGCTGCCAGACAGGATAAATCACACAGAGTGAATTGCTCTCCCCCATGAAGAGTACCTTTTGGCAATTTTTGCTGCTCCAGCTTCAATCTATTCCCAGCTAATGCCATCTGTTTTAGCTGTAAAGAACAGAAGGTTAAAGGCTCCATTGCTTGTGTCTGTTGCACAGTTTTCTCCTGCAAAAAGCTACTGATTTTAATTCGAAAGGAATTCACTAAACCCTGAATCACTCCAAATATAACAACCTAAACCTTAACATTTTACTACTAAAACATACCAAAATAACAATTTCAAACTTTACTGAATAAAGGCCAGTGTTTTGCTACCCTGTGTTGTTAGAGGGAGTCTCCCTTGTGCTCTGTGGTAATTGACCTGTTTTTCTTTAGTGGGCTCGCTTAAGTTAGAGGTTGGCTAATACCTTTTATTGTTGAATTTCTTCTATCCCTAGACACCTTTTATGATCAACTGTAGAACATATGTTTTACATTTATTCAAATCCTAGCACCACTGCTTGAGGGTGGGCTCATTAGGTTAGTAGATTTTAAAGTCTTGTTCTGATTGTACTTAATTGTGTTTAAAGGGTTTGAACAGTCAAACTTTAAAATAATTTGTCAGGCAGCTTACCTGATGCAGTATCAGTCCCTTGCTGTCTCTTTGCTCCAGTCACAGAAAGGGAGGGGAAATCCTTTATCCTCTGCCTCCAACGTCTCCCCACGATCTAGGCCACAAATCCAATCCGAAGACTCAAGCCTAGTTGATACCTCCCCTGTTATAGTGATAGGCCAAAATGGAGTTCTCCACTGTCACCCCAGCTGCATTAGATTTAGCTGAGCTGGGGTGACAGTGGAGAGCTCCATTTTGGCCTATCACTATAACAGGGGAGGTGTCAGCTAGGCTTGAGTCTCTTAACATCAAACGTTAAAGACAATTTTCAGTCAAATAACAAAAAAACATTATACTCACCTTTTCTCCCATGCTCTTAGTACGCAGCTGCAGCTCTTACTTGATCGCTGGATCAAGTATCCAGGTCCATTGTGTCCATCCATTCGAACGTGTATCTCTTTCTGTCTCTCCGACACAGAGATGCCCCTGGCCTCATCACTGTAAACTGGCACACCCCCCTCCATTCACACGGCCCACACGGAGAAGGTAGGGGTAAGGCTGAGAAGATTCTTTCAGGTGTGGGCCAGAACAATCACAGACAAATGGGTCTTGAACGTGGTACAACATGGCCACAAATGGAAATTCCTCTGCCCCTTTCCAGAAACCATTTTGTTTCAACCAAGGCCCCTTCTATCACTGCAGAAGCTTGTCTTGTTGGAATATGTGGGCTCCTTACAGACGCAAGCAACCATTGTGGAAGTGCCAAAGTCCCAAAGGTACCGAGGCTGGCTAAGGCCGGTGGTCGATCTGAGGTCAGTAAACTAAATTCAGAATGGAGGACTTACCCACTGTTTTAAAAACAATGCAGTTGTGTTACTGGTTACTTTCCACCGGCTTGAGGGACACCTATTTGCACGTTCCCATCCATCACAAATGCCAAAGATTTCTAAGGTCAAGTTGGAATGGATGCATTTCCATTTCCAAGACCTTCCCTTTGGGCTATTTACCTCACGAAGAACCTTCTTCAAGGTCCTTGTGGTGCTTGTTGCTCATCTGATGGGAAAGGGGAATGCGCCTGTTCCATTACTTGGACGACTTGCTGTTGATAGCTGAGTCTGAAGCCATCTTGATTCAAACAACAGATCCTGATGTAAACACTGACAGAACATGGGGGATCATAAATAGGGAGAAGAGCCACTTGACACTGTCTCAGGTCCCTAGCGTACCTTGTGATGGCGATCTGTATGCAGGAGGGCTCTGTCTCCCTTCCCAAAGACAAAGTTTGTGCGATTCAAGCAACGATGAACCGATCCATATCAAACATACAGGTCTCCTGAGGCAGTAGGACAGTTCATCCCTCTCTTAGGCCATCCAATGCCAGGATGAGGGAAGCACTGGACAGGTGGAGACGATCGACAAATTTACAACACTACCACCACTTTATTCCTCCTGATAAGAGCCTAAGCCTACGAACTCTGAAGGGTCAGGTGCTATTTTGGCCCTAGACAAAGGGCAGTTGCCCCCCCAACCCTTGAATGCAGTTTTTCAAGGCAGTAATGTGAATAAGGCTCCCCAGGAAAGTTCCTTTTCCAAAAACTCTTCTGTTCTTTAGCCAGGAACCCTTCATGCCTCTGCTGGTGTGTTCACTATGGGACCTTACCCTCAAGGCAGCCTCTATTACAGCTTTCGCCTCGGCTTCGAGAGTGTTGGAAATCAGCGCTTAGGTGTCAGAGGATCCATATATTGACTTCTTTCCTGATCTAATCGAACTCTGGCCCATGATGGGCTTTATCTCTAAAGTGGCATCAGCCTTTCACGTCAACAGAGAGCTACACTTGCCTGCTTTTAACAAGGAAACAAATTCCCTGGCCACCCATCTCTTAGATGTGGCCTCCTGTCTGAATAGATACCTAGAAGTCACTTCTGAGTTCAGTAAAAGACAAGAACCCATTTGTCATCCCTGTTGGCTTGATGAAGGGTTGCACCCCTTCAAAGAAAATGCTGGTCTCTTGGATTGTGAAAGTCATCAAGCAGGCTCAGAGATTCCCCAGGAAATCAAAGCTCACTCTACCAGGGGCCTGACTGCTTCTAGAGCATACTATACTGGGCTTTCCTTGGACAGTGTCCACAAGGCTGCATCTTGGGCCTTGCCAGTTAGGTCAGGTTGATCTTGTATCCTCCTCCTCTCTACAGTTTGGTATGAAGTTATTATTAGCAAACTCATGTAAATGATTTTTCTTTTTGACCTCATTAACCCTTTGAGTGCCGGCCTACCGAGATTTTTTGTCACAATCTGTTGCCAGACGACTTTTCACGTTTTTGCGCTACACGTGTGCAACCTTGATTTTTGAAGGGATTTCCAGGGATTTCGATGAAAATTATATATTGTTTTTTTCAGCAGAGTCTGGGCTTCAACATGAAATGTCTTGTTTGGCCTTTTTTTAGTGTATTCTCAATACTTTTGGGTGAAATATGTGCAAAAAAATGAAAAAAACCTATTTTTTACAATTTGTAGTGTTTTTTTTGTAATAAAAAATGTAAGTTTGTTAATAAAATATTATTGTGTGTGAAAGCCCTATTTCTCCCGGTTACAATGGTACCACATATGTATAGGTATACCCCCTTTCCTGAAACAGCAGTTTAGGAGATTCCAGATAGGATACAACTATGCAATATGATTGCATAGTTGTAAGGGGTTAATTAAAAAAAAAATAAATGACATAGGGTTCCCCCTCCCAGGGGGGGGGGGGGGGGGGACCTCATTTCTTTTTTGGAATTCTAAGGGTTAAAAACCCTTAAAATCCCCCCCAAAAAAGACATAGGGTCCCCCTTACCCAGCATTACTGACCCGGACCAGCTATGGGGGCTTGTAGAACAGGGCGCAGGGGCCAGCGTTGGTGGCCCCTGGCCCTGCAGGCTACTAGCCCACATAGCCACGTGGCACGGGCCCTTCTGCCCCCCCCCTGGCCGTTGGGGAGGCAGGTAATGGGGGGCTGGGGGTTATGGCAAGTCACCCGCTTGCCGCAGGTGACCTGCCATACCCAGAGCCTTGTGAACTGGTATAAGGGGTCTCATGGACCCCTTACCAGTTCACAAAGGGTTAAGTTAAAAAAAAGACACCAGACAAGTTCTTTATTATTCTATTTTCACTTATACTTACCTCCCATCCAGTGTCCCACGCTGCTGCAGATGACAGTTGTCGGTAGTGATCAGAGCAGGGAGGATGGCAGGCAGGGAGATCAGAGCCACCCTGCCTGCCACCCTCCCTGCTCCGATCGCTGCTGACAACTGCCAGATCGGAGCCCGGGTGCCAGTAACCCGAGGAGCGGGATGACGTCATCAAGTGGGCGGAGTTAGGGGCGGGGCTAGGGGCGGGGCCAGCGCCAGCCGAAGAGGATGGTGATGGCCCGTTTCTGAGCCCTCACAAGCAGCGTGGAAAGCCCAGGGGGGGGGGATCGGAGCCCCCCCTGGTGAAGAGAAGACCCGGGGAGAGCCATCGCGCTGCCAGGTGAGTAAATGTCATTTACTGTTTTTTTTTTTTCAGATGTCGGCGCCGGCGGGGGGGGGGGGGGCCTATTCCGGGCCCCCTCCTGAAGATCAGAGGCCTGGGGGCGGAAATCTAACAGCGGATTCTTGTACAGAATCCCTTTCAAATGAGGGGTAAGGTAAGTCTGTATGTTTTTTACTTTTTGTTTTATGGGCCTCTAAAGTCAGCTACGTGACTCTCACGTAGCTGGCACTAGAAGGGTTAAATCTTCAGCATTCTACCCTTGTCACTGCTAGTTATTTCCCTTAGTATGCTGCCAAGGAGACGCCAGGAAAGGAGAGAATTCATACTTACCTCTCCAGTCATTTTTCTTTCCTGGTGCCTGGGCAGGAATGATTATATTACAGAATGCCGTTAAGGCGTATGACACAAATGTTTAACACTTGGTCCTATTAGAGTTAACAGGCAACTGATTAACCCTTAGTATGGCACCAGGAAAGGTAAGTATGAATTTTCTGCAATTTTCTCTAAGTGTCCATGGACAATCACTTTAAGGTTGACACTCCAATATGTCAGATCATAGTGTTTCTCATATCCATACATTGCTTGATGATTAAAGACAGGGAGCCTTATTTAAGAAGTGTCAGCACCTCACATCTCCACCTTTTTGGCCTCAGCAACACTCAGCGTAGGATTTTAGAAAGAACAAGATGCCCGCACCGATGTGCAGCATCTTTTTTTTTGCAATATATCTTTATTGAGTTTTATAGACATTTATAAACATACAGACAGAAAGAAAATCGCAGGACTAAAACAGGACCTCCGCGCCTCGAGCATACAATGAAGGCAACCAGTACAAGCATTGAAATACCAGGATTGTTGAAGGGTTTACAGTGATAGTAATGAAATTAGTCACTCATTAAAGTCTACAACCCCCTTCTGTCATAAACTAATGCCAACGTTGACAGTATCATATATTACAACAGCATCGATAACAATTACCACCCCATCTCAAGCTTGTAAGGTTAGCACATTTGTTGGTCTCCCCGTTTCACTAAGATGGGGGGCCCAGGGGACACCTCCGTCTCCAAGATCCTGAGATCGGGGGCTCGAGAGTGGCCGCCCATTGCCAGGGGATACTGCTCCTTGGCCGACCATCAACCCCATCAACTACGAACCCACCGGCATTACTGCTGAAGGCTCAGCCCGCCCCCAAAACAACCCAAGGAAGCGGAGAAAAGAAGAAATAGAGAGATATAAGAAATGAAAATGAAGAAGGAAGAAAGAAAAGAAAGAAGGAATAAACACCCACATTACCCATCTCTCTCCAGTATATCCTGGATCTCCGGGGAGCTCTTAGAAACCTCCCATATTGCCCATGTCCTGGAGTGTTTCTCGCCCCCCCCCAACCCCGTCAAGAGCCAGTTCCTCCATCTGTTTGATGTTTTCCAACTCCCCAAACCATTCCATCAGGGAGGGTACAGTGCTTGAGCGCCAGTGTCAGGGAATTACGGACCTGGCTGCCTTAAGCATATGCCTTAGCAGGCCCCACCCCCCCCCCGCTACTGGGCCCGGAGTCATCGACAGAAGTGCCACCTAAGGGGAGTTAGGGATATTCTCAAGGGTCGTACACTCAAATACCCTCAACACCCCCTCCCAAAAAGTCTTAATAGAAGGGCATTCCCACCAGATGTGGGTCAAGGTTCCATGGGAACCGTTACATCTCCAGCAATTACCCGTCTCTGCTCCCCCGAACCTCACTAAGTCCGCAGGGCTCCTGTACCACCTGGTCAGGATTTTGTAATTCCTTTCCTGGGCTCTGCAAGCCATCGGGAATTTGTGTGTCAGGGTAAAAGATTTTTCCCACTCCTCTCTTTCAAACGTCTGTCCCAATTCTTCCTCCCATCTCCTGCAGAATTGCGGGAGCCCCTCTTTCATACCCTCAGTTAGATAAATCCTATATAAGGTTGAAATTGCTCGTTATGGGGGGGTCTGGGCTTTGAAGATCTTTTCCAGTGTCGTTAAGGGCTGGCACAAAGCGGTTCCAGGAGCGAAGGATCCAACAAAGGCGCTCAGCTGGGCATACAGGAACCAGGACAGCCTGCTCCCCCAACTCAGTCAGTGAAGGCATGCCAGATCCAGAGGTAATCTCACCCTTGTGTCCTGGGTTGCATCCCACACGAGGAATGACTTAGCGTCCAGCCCCGGGGTGAAAGCAGGGTTGTTGAAGAGCGGGGTGAGAGGACCAGGTCTGTGCGATAAGCCCCTCTGCTTCAGGGATCTGACCCCAAAGGGTCAGCAGAGGATTTACTAGGTATGGGAGTTCCCGCCTCTTAGGGCGGTACTCGGGATCCACCCAAGGCAAGGCAGTCAAACTAACCGGAGAAATATCATTTTCCAGTACGACCCATTGTTTACTCCCCCTGTGGTGGAACCAGTCAACAAGCCTCACTAAGACCGCAGCCACATGATACGATTTCATGTCCGGGACCCCCAACCCCCCTGCACTCTTGGGTCTACACAACGTCCTCCTATTCACCCTGGGCTTCTTATTATCCCATACGAAATTAAAGAAAGCAGCCTGTAGCTGCTTAAAGAACCCCCGTTCCGGCAACAACGGCAGCATCTGAAAAACATATAAGAACTGGGGTAGTACGTCCATTTTTAGGATATTTGTTCTCCTTAACCAGGAGTATTGTTTTTTGGCATATATTCTCAAACTCTCCATTGTACTGTTAAGGAGTGGTACATAGTTTAATTTATAGAGTTTCCCCAAGTCAGTGGATACCTGCACCCCAAGATATTTTATTGATTCCTTTTACCACTTAAATGGGAAATTTGTCTGGATTAAGTCTTGGGTCCGTTCGTCCAGGGAGATATTCAAGATCTCTGTTTTGGCCATATTAACTTTAAAGTTGCTTAGCCTGCTAAACCTTTCAAATTCCTGGATGATGGAGGGCAAAGAGGTATGCAGAGGCATACAAGTTATGTACAGAAGGAGATCATCGGCAAAGAGGGAGAGCTTATATTCCTTCCCCCGGCATGGCACTCCCTTGATAGAGGGATTAGCTCTCAAGGCATTCGCCAGGTGCTCCATCACCAGAACATAGAGCAAGGGGAACAAAGGGCACCCCTGTCTAGTACCATTCCTGATATTAAAAGATATTGACTTTAACTTTAGCAGTGGGGTCATGATAAAGAGCCATTATTCTATCCAACATAACTGGTCCTACTCCCACCTGGGACAGCGCAGCTCTTAGGTACCCCCAGTGCACCCTGTCGAATGCCTTCTCTGCGTCTACTGCCAGAAGGCAGGCCGGGACTCCCTTAGTTTGGGTGAAGTGCACTAGCGAGACAGTTTTGATAACATTGTCCCTGGCCTCCCTTCCCGAGACAAACCCAACTTGATCATTATGTATCAGCTAGGGCAACAGGGGCTGGAACCTGTTCGCCATAATTTTAGCAAACAGTTTAATATCCACATTTATCAGTGAAATCGGTCTGTAATTACCCGGAAAAAGGCCATCCTTCCCAGGTTTCTGGATAACCATAATGTGGGCCTCCAGGGTCTCGGGAAGGGGCAACGACTCGACACAGAGTTAAATACTTTTGTCAGGAAAGGGGCTATCAGGGGTTCCAGCACTTTATAGAACCTGGGTGTAAACCCATCCGGCCCCAGACTCTTCCCCGCAGGGGTCCCCCTTATGGCCCGCCCGACCTCCTCCTGCCATACCGGATCCTCCAACACCTCACTTTCTTCAGGTGGGATGGCCAGCAGGGCTGTCTCCGCTATATAGTTGTCTAAGTCCCCCACATTTCTCCCCTGTGCTCCACGGGCTGGGTCATTGTCAATGTTGTACAGGCTCGAATAGTAAGATTGGAATTCGTCCGCTATTTGGGGGGTCTTGTGTACCTCACTACCATCTACCGTTTTCATACTGGGGATATACGTACAGCCGTGCCTTGGGTGGAGTGACCGTGCCAGCAGCTTACCGCACTTGTCGGAGTGCTCGTAAAGGCGTGCCCTCCACCTATCCCTGAATCCGAGATAGCATTAATCGTACAGCCCCTTTAACTTCTGCCTAGCCTCCAACAACTCTCGTAATCCCCCAGGGGATAAGAGGGTCTTGTGAGTCCTCTATAATTCCTGTATGCGCCCCAGCGTTTCCGCAATCAGTCGAGCCCTCTCCCTCTTGAGCCTCGCGCCATGTTTGATAAAAACTTCCTGCAGCACACACTTGAGCGCCTCCCATTGCATCGGCAGTGAAGTACTGTCATTGCTATGGTCAACATGGAAATTGGCCATCACAGCCTTGATCTCAGCCATGCACGGCACGTCTTTCAGCAGGTTATCATTTAGACGGCAAGTGTATTGCCTAGGGGTCGTGTCCAATATCGGGAGGCTCAAGAATACAGGGGCGTGATCCGACCAGAGCATCTGACCAATCGAGGACTCAGGGTCTATTGCAAGGGTGTGATGGCTCAGGAGAAAATAGTCCAGCCTGCTATACATATTGTGAGTGTGGGAGAAGTATGTATAGTCCCTCTCCCCCCCATGGAGGACCCTCCAAACATCTACCACCTGCAGGGACTGGAGAGCCCTGCGGAATCTGTTAAGCCTAGAGTGGGGGATTGCAGATTTCCCCTGAGACGAATCAATCCTCGGGTCTAGGACTAGGTTAAGATCTCCATCTATGATTAGCGTTCCATCCCCAAAGTCCTCCAGCAAGTGTAGCATACCAGTTCCCGCCTCCACCTGTCCCTGATTGGGTAGGTATAGGTTGGCCAGGGTGTATCTTGCCCCACACAAGGTAAATTTGAGGAACAGATATCTGCCCCTAGGGTCGACCATAACCTGAACGTCCTCTATAGGAACGTTTTTATGTATGGCAATAGACACCCCTTTAGATTTATGCTCAGGATTAGGGCTGTGGTACCACCGGTTATAGTGTCTATTTTTAATTTCAGGGATTTTCCCTTGACAAAAATGCGTCTCCTGTAGGAGGGCTATGTCCACTTTCTCCTTATGAAGCCCATATAAAATTTTTGACCTTTTCTCTGGGATGTTCAACCCCTTGGTGTTAAACGTACAGAGTTTAACCCTTCTAGTGCCAGCTACGTGACTCTCACGTAGCTGCCTCTCCAACCGTTAAGTGCCAGGTACGTGAGAGTCACGTAGCTGACTTTAGAGGCCCATAAAACAAAAAATAAAAAACATACAGACTTACCTTACCCCTCATTTGAAAGGGCCAGCGATTCTGTACAAGAATCCGCTGTTAGATTTCTGCCCCCAGGCCTCTGATCTTCAGGAGGGGGCCCGTAATAGCCCCCCCCCCCGCCGGCGCCGACATCTGAAAAAAAAAAAAAAAAATGACATTTACTCACCTGGCAGCGCGATGGCTCTCCCCGGGTCTTCTCTTCACCAGGGGGGGCTCCGATCCCCCCCTGGGCTTTCCACGCTGCTTGTGAGGGCCCAGAAACGGGCCATCACCATCCTCTTCGGCCGGCGCTGGCCCCGCCCCTAGCCACACCCCTAACTCCACCCACTTGATGACGTCATCCCGCTCCTCGGGTTACTGGCACCCAAGCTCCGATCTGTCAGTTGTCAGCAGCGATCGGAGCAGGGAGGGTGGCAGGCAGGGTGGCTCTGATCTCCCTGCCTGCCACCCTCCCTGCTCTGATCACTACCGACAACTGTCATCTGCAGCAGCGTGGGACACTGGATGGGAGGTAAGTATAAGTGAAAAAAGAATAATAAAGAACTTGTCTGGTGTCTTTTTTTTAACTTAACCCTTTGTGAACTGGTAAGGGGTCCATGAGACCCCTTATACCAGTTCACAAGGCTCTGGGTATGGCAGGTCACCTGCGGCAAGCGGGTGACTTGCCATAACCCCCAGCCCCCCATTACCTGCCTCCCCAACGGCCAGGGGGGGCAGAAGGGCCCGGGCCACGTGGCTATGTGGGCTAGTAGCCTGCAGGGCCAGGGGCCACCAATGCTGGCCCCTGTGCCCTGTTCTACAAGCCCCCATAGCTGGTCCGGGTCAGTAATGCTGGGTAAGGGGGACCCTATGTAATTTTTTGGGGGGGATTTTAAGGGTTTTTAACCCTTAGAATTCCAAAAAAAAAAAAATGATGTCCCCCCACCTATATGTGGTACCATTGTAACCGGGAGAAATAGGGCTTTCACACGCAATAATGTTTTATTAACAAACTTACATTTTTTATTACAAAAAAAACACTACAAATTGTAAAAAATTGGTTTTTTTCATTTTTTTGCACATATTTCACCCAAAAGTATTGAGAATACACTAAAAAAAGGCCAAACAAGACATTTCATGTTGAAGCCCAGACTATGCTGAAAAAAACAATATATAATTTTCATCGAAATCCCTGGAAATCCCTTCAAAAATCAAGGTTGCACACGTGTAGCGCAAAAACGTGAAAAGTCGTCTGGCAACAGATTGTGACAAAAAATCTCGGTAGGCCGGCACTCAAAGGGTTAAGACTCATCAGTGCAGCTAAGTTACAGGGGGAGGGCACTCACCCCACTAAAGGAAGAATAAAAGGAAGAAGAAACCATTATGGTTTACTAGGGAAGTCAGCACTATCATAAAAGGTAAGAAGTCTGCCTATAAGAAGTATAAAGTAAGTGGAAGTGTAGCTGACAGAGAGGCATATAAAATTAAACAGAGGGAAGCAAAACAAATTATAAGGACTGCTAAAGGGCAAAAGGAGGAAGAAATGGCCAAATCTATGAAGAGGGGAGATAAAACCTTTTTTCGATATATTGGTGACAGAAAGAAGAAAAACAATGCAGTCTTAAAAATTAGAAATAGGGAAAATAAATATATTGATGGAGATAAGGCTGTGGCTGACCATCTGAATAGCTACTTTTGTTCTGTATTTTCAGATAGTAGCAGGCATTGCCATAGCACAGCATCCAGCTGGGAGGGCACATCTCCAGTTTCTGGAGGCTGATGTCTTAGCCGAGCTGGCACAGCTAAAGGTAAGTAAGGCGATGGGTCCAGATGGAATCCACCCCAGAGTTCTAAGGGAACTTAGGTTTGTGATTGCAGCCCCTCTGACTGATTTACTTAACCATTCCCTTTCAACTGGTGAGGTTCCAGATGATTGGAGAATGGCCAATGTCGTACCAATCCATAAAAAGGGGAGTAGAGAAGAAGCCAGTAATTACAGGCCAGTTAGTTTAGCATCTATAGTGGTCAAATTAATGGAAACACTCTTAAAAAAACAGATAATTTCCCATCTAAAAATTGATGACCTATTGGACCCAAAACAGCACGGCTTTACTGAGGGCAGATCATGTCAGACCAATCTTATTGATTTGTTTGACAATGTCACTAAAGTGTTAGATGAAGGTGGTGCTGTGGATATCGCCTATCTGGATTTTAGCAAAGCCTTTGACACTGTACCACATAAGGAGCTCATAGATAAGTTATTGAAGGTAGGACTCAATCCCTGGATAGTTCAGTGGATTTCCAGTTGGCTGAGGGATCGGTATCAGAGTGTTGTTGTAAATGGTGTGCAATCTGAACAAAGGCGAGTTACAAGTGGTGTGCCGCAGGGCTCTGTCCTGGGCCCCATTCTTTTTAATATATTTGTAAGTGACATAGGAGAAGGCTTGGTAGGAAAAGTTTGTCTGTTTGCTGATGATACAAAGATTAGTAATAGGGTGGATATTCCGGGAGGTGTCTGCAACATGGAAAATGATTTAGCTTTACTGGATAGATGGTCAAAACTGTGGAAACTAGAGTTTAATGTCTCTAAATGTAAAATCATGCACTTGGGTAGAAGGAATCCCTGCTCTGAGTACCGTATGGGCAGCACTGTGTTAGCCAGGACCTCGGAGGAGAGAGATTTAGGGGTACTGATTACTGATAGCTGCAAGATGAGTGGACAGTGTAGCCAGGCAGTGGGAAAAGCAAGCAGGATGCTTGGCTGCATGGCTCGAGGCATCACCAGTAGGAAGAGGGAGGTTGTGATGCCCCTGTATAGAGCCCTGGTAAGGCCACAGCTAGAATACTGTGTGCAGTTCTGGAGACCTTACCTGCAAAAAGACATTATTCAAATAGAACGTGTCCAAAGGCGGGCAACGAAAATGGTGGAAGGACTTAAACTTAAAACTTATCAGGAGAGACTTAAAGAACTTAATTTGTACAGTCTGGAGGAAAGAAGGGAGAGGGGGGACATGATTGAGACCTTTAAATATGTGAAGGGATTGAATAAGGTTCAGGAGGGAAGTGTTTTTAAGAAGAAACTTAATGATAGAACAAGGGGGCACAACCTGAAGCTAGTCGGGGGGAAGATCAGGAGCAATGTTAGAAAATATTATTTTACAGAAAGAGTAGTAGATGCTTGGAACAAACTTCCAGCAGAGGTAGTTGAAAAATCAACAGTCACTGAATTTAAACATGCCTGGGATAAGCACACATCTATCCTAAGATAAAGAGTACATACAGTATACACATAAGGGCAGACTAGATGGACCGTATGGTCTCCTTCTGCCGTCAACCTTCTATGTTTCTATGTTTCTAAATGATGTCGCAAAGTCTAGTTCACTTTTCACTACTCAGGCCCCGAGGAACAGGACCAGAAATTCACCCAGAGAAAGAGGCAAGCGGACGATCAGAAAGAGAGAACAAAAGATAGAGAGAAAAAAGGAAAGATAGTAAAAGAGAGACAGAACAAGACTAACAAACTAACGAAGCCCTCCTTAAAGAGGGGGGCAATTAAGAACTAAGAGGGCCGTGGCCCTCAACACCACGCAAATCCCTCCGGCTCATAGCCAATGGGATGGCGCGGAAACGTAGATGGGAAAGTGGCCTCGCTACTCGGGAGCATGCTCCCGCCGACCTTCTCAGAATCGCGAAAGATAGCATCCAACCCACTCCCAAGGGGGAAACCCGAGATTCGGGTGGGGAAAGGTCCAACCCAGATCCCCCGGTCTAGCACCCCAGGGGCTCGACCGCCCCCGGTGGGGCTGACGGCAAATCAGGGGAGAAGCGGGGGGGAGAAGCGGGGGGGAAACCCGCCCACCAGGCCTCGGACCTATTAGAAACTCAAGTAAACTAAAGTTAGCTAACCGGTCCTACATGGATAAAAGGTAAAGCAGCAAAACACAAAAATGTAACAAACATCAGCGGCTTTCTATAGGGATCCAAAAGCGTCCCTATCAGTTCCACATGTATACAAAGAGAGGTAGAACAGCAAAACCCAAGAATGTATCAGACCCCTGCGGCTTTCTATAGGGATCCAACAACGGCTCTACGGCTCCGGGTTCCTTCTGGGGCCCCCTCCCCCTCGCTCACGGACCCACCTGGGGCATCTAGGGGCCCTTTGCGGGAGCGGGGGGTTGGGTTAAGGTCCAAGTCCAGCCAGTCCGGGATCGGAAAGGGGTCTAGGCCCAAGAAAGCAAACATATTTGGCAAGTCCGCCTGACGGCGTAAAGCAAAAGCAGCATTGTCCTTACGGATTATAAGGTGGAACGGGTGCCCCCACTTGTACGAGGCCCCCAATTCCTGGATCTTGTCGAGCAAAGGTCGGAGGACTCTTCTCATCTGTAACGTGCGACGAGAAACATCAGGTAGTATAGAGACCTGCGAGCCTCTCCACTCAATTCTGCCCCGCTCCCAAGCCCGCCGCAGGATGTCCTCTTTGACGGTAAAAAAATGGACCCTGCACAGGACATCTCTGGGGGCCTGGGGATCTCCAGCCGGATGGCCCATCACTCTATGGACCCGATCAATAAGCAACTCGGCATCTGAAGATCTCTCTAGGAGAGAGTTGAATAATTCTGTCATTGAAGAGCATAGGTTTTCAGCGTGGACCGATTCAGGAACGCCACAGATCTTCAGGTTGTTACGCCTGTTTCTGTTTTCCTGATCGTCGACTTGGAGCCGGAGGTCGGACATCTGCTGCTGGTGCATTTCTTGCATTTGCTCTAATTGCACTATTCGTGTCTCGTGGCCTGCCCGGGAGCCTTCAAGGGTGGCAACTTTAGCCTCCAGAGCCGAGGATTTCTGTTGTATGTCCTCGATCTCCCTTCGTAGGGCCCTCTCAATTCTGTTCGCCACCGCCTCTAGGTCAGCCTTAAGCTCTGCTTTTGTCGGCAGGTACTGCAGTATTGCCTGAAGACCAGGATCCAGGGCTGGAATCGGGGAGGGCCGAATGCTCAGGGGGCATCCCACAGGGGATAATGGAGGAGAACCGGTCAGGTTGGCAGCCGGTGTCGGGGGACATCGGGGTGGGTAGATCCCGGGGCGTCAGCATACCCCCATCCGAGGGAGCCATTATTAGGGGACCCAACACTGGATCCTGAGGACCATTCCAGGTCGAACAATTTGAAGGGCGTTTGGGCCAGACTTGAGGGGGGGCTGCCGTTGTGGGGTCTGGCGACAACGTCCGCCGAAGCAGGATGTAACTCCACATGTGTCACCCTGCTGGCTGGTCCTGAGGCTCCGCCCTTGCTGCTGGGGGGGGGGGAATCCCACCTTGTGCCTGAGGTTCTGGGCCCAAGTTGTGCCCCAGGGAATTCAGCCCAGTGTCCACCCTTTATTGTAGGGATAGGGCCCACCGGGTGTTTCTCCTGTGGGTCCCAAAGTACCAGTCCGCCTCTCCCTTGGCCCCCACCCTCCAACTCCTCGTCGCTAGAGAGCATGGTGCTACTGCATTGATGGGCAGACTGCGCAGCTTCCCCCGGCGCCTCCCCACAACTCTCTCTGTGATGGCTTCCCCAGCCCTGACAGCTCACCTCCGAGCCAATGTTGTCATCACTGGGGCCGTCGGTCTCCTCTCCGCAGCGGCTGTGACAGGCAGAGCGCGGCCTCCTCGCATCACCGCAGCTCCGCATCTCGTCACCTCCTGACACCGGACTTGGGGCAGGACGCACAGCCCCCGCAGCCGCACACATCCCGGGACCGCCGCCTTCGGTAGAGGTGGGTGCTGCCTCTCCCTCCACCATGCTTGCTGCCAGGGGCCTGTGGGGTAGCCCGCTCGCCTCATCGTGCACTCCCGCTTCCTCCTGCTCTTCTCCCGCGGCGGGCGCCATCTTGGCTGGTGGGTCCCCGGACCCCGGCATGGTCCACGGCTGGAAAATGTCCCCTATGGGAGTCTTAGGGGGACCTTTAACGGTGCCCCCAGCCTTCTTCTTCTTGTTGCCCCCCATCTGGGCAATTTGGGTCAGGATCCAGATGCTATTATCAACTTCAAATGATATAGTCGGATGGGAGCTCTTCCCCTTGCTTCCTTACTACCTCATGCCGAAGCCACGCCCCCCTGTAGCATCTTTTTTAACATCAGTGCCGAAAATTATGCAGCACCTGGGTTCTCTGGATTAAGCAGTGCCAGATAAAACCAGACGCTGTAGCTCAAGATCCCATAGAGCACAGTGGTCAGAACTGGATTGTAGTGTTTAATGCTTATAATTACTTTTACACACATTTTTTGTACAGAACATGCATTGGGACTTGTCAATAATTGATACACAGGACCTAGATGGACCCACATTTTTTTTTGGGGGGGGGGGTTATAAAAATGAATTATAATGGCATCTTTTGCTTAACAATGTGTAATTAAGACACCAACAACTAAAACACAACCTAAACACACTGCAATATTTTTGTCCCCTTTGTCCTTAGCAGTGATTTCTTGTAACTGTAAGGAAAAAAACTCAGAAAATACAGCACCAAAGATTTTAAGAAGGAAAAAATTCATAAATATGCTTGGGTAGCACCTGAAATTCGGACATACAAAGTGGCGCTCACTGGCACTGGGATAATCGCCCGGTGGATCCAGCAGATGCTGACATAGGCCCACCAATACCTAAGTACAACAATCAAAGCTAATTGGTAACATTACGTGCTAGCGCCAGTGTAGTACACAGTAGAGTGCCAGATAAGATGGGAATGCTGGAATGCACTATAACCACAAAAATAATGCTAAAAGGTGCACATCAGAAATAAGGCTCATTGTCGAGGCACTGATGTTGTTAATGAAAGCTCTTAAAATGAGAACATTTCATATAATTATATATTTCATACAATTACCAGTGTTTTCCAAATTTTAAAGTGGAACGTGGTTGGTGTTCTAACCTCAATCTACTTTATTGTGTGAAATTATTCAGACTTTTTCATGCAATATTTAATGTCTGGGTCTGGGTGTTTAGCCGATATCCAAAAAGTAGCACTCAAAATTAAATTTTTTCACTCATAACTTCTAAGCAATTTTTGACCCCATTTGTGTATTTATTTCAATGCTAAAATAATTTAACTCTTAACATATTGAACCTTAGCATCCATTTTATGTTTTTATGCATATCTATCTCATTTCCCCCATTTTGTGATAGGATGTTCCTCTTTAAGTTCATTTTCATAAACCTCTATGATGGTACAAAAAAAGGAAATCATTGTATTTTATTTATATTAAGTGACATGCTGCCAGTAAATACTATGGGTAGGCTTTGTGTCAGTCTGCTGACATTTTAGTAAATTCAAATGTTTTCATAATTGAGGAAAAAAAGTATATGGAACAAATTTTGTTAAAGACATTAAAGCAGACCAAAACCCTGGGACACAACATGTGTCCAAACCCCCCACCACCAACCCTGGAGCATACTTCAGCAGAGTTCAATGGTTTGCCTACAGTGGCACTCTTATTACCATAACAATAGCACACCAAAATATACTTTGAATGTCGTAATTAACATTACAAAAGCTCCTTTTCATGTTAATAGCAGCATCCCCGTCAGGTTTCAGCATATTATTGTTATGATAAATATTTACTTGTAGTCTGATTGAAGTCTGTTTAAGTATGCTTCTGTGGGGGGGTGGGGGTGTTGGACTCCCAGAGTTTTGGCCTGCCCTAACTTATCATGTCCAATCATATAGCTAAGCCTTGGAAACCCCTCACCCACGCTATGGAAATACCATAAGAATTCACTGGGTGCTAACGCTACACCTCAACGTGCAATCTCACAAATATGGGGGGTTTTCTGAGAGGGGGAGCACTCCACATGTTTTGAGTGAGTGAGGCAAGTCAGCCACAGATGTGCTGCTCCAGGGATTGGATGGCTGAGCTGTCACTCAAGGTCACAGGTAACAGCATCTGTGTAGAGCACACCTGTTTCTGCAGCTGTCCTCATCCCTCACCCTTGTTCAAACATCTCTATTTAATATTTCCCTCTCTCATTATTCAAATATGAAGTCATGTCCCCAATACTCTAAAAACCCCGCTAGGTCCCATCTGTCTTAACCAGCTACTGGCCTATATTACTGCTTCCTCTCTCATTCAAACTCCTGGAACATCATGTTCACTTAGAATTGGCACACTATAGGGCTGATTCATAGCCTTCTCAAAACCATCTTGTTTTTGTCTCGTAATGTGTAATCTTCACTATTTTTCCGCATGTATACGTGCGTATGCATGATGCAGAGCCGTCATCGGGAGCGTTCAGTTGACTTTTCATAGCTGCGTACGCCATCGTAAATGGCTGTGTACGTCTCTCGCAGTGTACGCGAGAGGACGGGGTTTTCGTTTACGTTGCTTTGTAATCCTCGTATACTACCGTTTTTCAGAGTTTTTCATCGTACCTTCTAACGTAGATTTTCAGTGTCCCACGATATTCAGTATGCATGTTTCTCAAAATATATGTAGTAACGTAATTTTGATGTAGAATCATCTATGTCTGCACGCATGTGCGCATGCGCACAGCTTATTAACTCATTCATGTCCCCCGTTTCAACTATTCTCTCACTCACTTCTGCTCCCATGTTTACCTTAACTCCCTTGTCACTGTATGTTTTCCTATGTCCCACTCTAATAATGCTTACCTTAACTCCCTTGTAACTGTATGTTTTCCTATGTCCCACTCTATTAATGCTTACCTTAACTACCTTGTCACTGTATGTTTTCCTATGCCCCACTCTATTAATGCTTACCTTTACTCCATTGTCACTGTATGTTTTCCTATGTCCCACTCTATTTATGCTTACCTTAACTCCCTTGTCACTGTATGTTTTCCTGTATCCCCAAATTTAATGCTTACCTTAACTCCCTTGTGAGGGTTTCTTTTTCTCTATCCCCATATTTTCATGCTTGCCTTAACTTCCTTTATTCTTTAGATAATTGGCTATTCCTTGTGGCTTTTCTCGGATTTAGGTGTATCTTAATTAGCAATAAATGATAGACATCATAAACATTGTAAAGTTTAAAACAATTTATTTACATTTTTTTTCTTGTTGTCTTGTTGTCTCTTTTTGTCTTGATTTTTTAATTATTTATTGAAATATTTTTTGTTTTTATTTCCATAAAAATATAAACATATATTAAAATTATTTTTAAAACTATTTACAAAAAAGTGTCTGGCTCCCAGAATCCTAGTCCTCGGTGGTCCCCATTGAAGCTGCCCACCAGCCTATGCGCAGCAACAGTCAGTAGTTGAAGTCGTTGCTGTGTGCTGCCTGTTAAAAGAAAAATAATATTAATTGCTACGCTATGCATTGGTAATACCTGTTGAAGAAAATATTTTAATATTCTAGCCTATGCATTGTTCCTGAAAATCATATAATATTATAGGCTATGCATTTGGAATACCTGTTGAAGAAAATATTATAATATTCTAGCCTATGCATTGTTCCTGAAAATCATATAATATTATATGCTATGCATTGGGAATACCTGTTGAGGAAGGCATGTTAACTTTAAGTAATTAAGTTGTCTACAAATTTACTAGGCTGGTGGGTGACCTGTTCCTGGGGGACCCCTCTCCTCTCTGGGGCCTGCCACTCCTCTTGGTCTGACTCTGTAGAGGAAGCAAAAATATAGTAATGTATAATTTCATATTTGTTAATGACAAAATTTAAATTAGAATGTGTGTGTGACATCATCCACCTTCTCCTTGCACCTCAGGGGCTTTGCCTTGTGGGCTGTGAACTCCTGGACCTATCCTCGGATATTACATTTGTTTGTTGCACACATGTGCGCACAAACATTCGCTTATAGGTGCGTTTAAATCTACATTTTTGGCCCACTTGTTTTGCCCGTGATGCCTAAACGCCTATGCATGTATTTGGCGTGCAAATAAACGCCTGCAAATAACACTCACGTGCATAATGGTCTCCTGCTGCTGGCGGGTGAAGAGCGTAGGGGCCATCTTGGGGTGTTTCCGGGGCGCGCGCAGCCATACGTACTGACGTCATAGACTGTGACAACTACTTAAAGGGTAGCCATCAACACAGCTATGTTTCTGATCACACATCAAGATGTCCGGGAAGAGACGACCCCAAAAGACACCAAAACAGCATGGATTGCAGGATCGCCTTCAACTGCAACACAGTGGGAGGCCAGCTACCAGGTCCAGCCAAGGCACTTCTAAAGATAGTGATGGAAGAGGCCATTCTCATCCATCTCAGAAGGATCAGGCTACCAAGGCTTCTAAAAGGCAAAAAGATATTACTTTGAGGCATACTGCAGCTCAACAAAAAATTGCCCCAAAGCGGAAGCCTAAGGGATCCTGCACCAGCCACAATGTTCCCCTTACTCAAACATCTAAAGCCAGCAAGTGTAGTAAGGGCAAGGGGCAGAGAAGTCCAAAACCCCCTAGCTCCCCAAAAACCCCCTCTCCTGTTAGAGCCAACTTGCCTGAATCAAATGTAGAGAGCCCTGTGTCACCGTGTGCCTCAATGACTGATTCTTCCTGGGCCAGCCAAGCTAACACACCCAGCCGCCAAGCAAGTCCTGCCCACTCATTTGCCTGCGAAAAGTCTCATTCATCCTAATCCGCTAGTCCAGCTCAAATGTCACCTATTTTGCCAACTAGTCAGGATGAGGCAGACAGGTCATCACTTGGCAGAAACCTGCGCCATGGCAGTTTGAGTGGGCGTTTTAGTGAGCCCTAATGTATGGCTTTGGCTACTGGTGTCTCCGACCATTTCCAGGAATTATATGGGAGCAGATCCAAAGCAACCAGTAAGAACCGAAAAATGGAAATTTGGGAGATCACCAGGCAGGTGAATTGCTCTGGCACGGAGCGTAAAGATGTTGAGCAACTGCAAAGAAAATTTTCTGACTTGAAGTATGCCGTTCGTCAGAAGATTAATAAGCGCAAGTTGTTTGGGTAAAGATGGTTGTTTGGGTTGGGCAGGTTGATGTGGTGCATGGCCTTCTAATTTTTTTTTTTTATATTGTTTAAGGTTGAAAACAGGAGGTGGATACCCAGCAAAACTTCTATTCACTGCTGCCAAGGAAATGGTGTTAGGCTTAATACACCCATCCACACTTCAGGGTGTTGCAGGGAGGATGGACTCTGACAATAATATTGAGCCAGAAGGGTAGTATTTAAACTAATGGATGATCTTTTTTGTGCCAAAAAATGTTTATAAAATGTTTCAGACCACAAGGTATGTGTGTGTGTGTTAACCTTAGATTAAGATGTAATTTCACCACAACCAACATTTCCACTGACTGGCCAACAACAACCAACAGTTGGGGGTTCGGGTGCCACTTCTTCAGAACAGCCATTAGCAAGGATTTGCTATTACTGAACAATTACATCTGGTAAGTGTAATGTTCCCTACCTGGTGATGCATGTGAAGCAAGATGACCATTTCCCACTGGATATTTGGAAAACACTACCTAAATACTGTAATTGCTGTCCCTACAGACACCACCTATTATGACAGACATCCATTAGCTTGAGGAGGATACCAACATGTCGCTGCCACCCAAACATGAAACACAGCAACAGCAGCTGCCACTGCACCAGCTCCAGCCTCCCACAAATCCTCTGCAGCAGACTCAATCACGCCCTCTGCTGGCACAGCCCCAACAACAGCACCAGCATGGCCAGCAGATGCCTACCCAACATACACGTACATGGCCAAGCTCTACTGCAGAGGATTTGGGCTCACCATCTGGAAATGTCACTAGCCCTGGCCCAGCAAACCCGGGTGAGAGGACGACGGAGCACCGTCGCCATCTTACCCTGGTGAGGTGTGTGCAGCTGATGGAGTCAGCTTGGAGAAGCGATAGCCGCAACTTCCACCAAACCAGCGAAAGATTTCAATAAAATATGGCTGGAGTATTGCTGGAAGAAAGCCGGACCAGCAATAGACAGAGGAAGGAGCAGTGGCAGATGCATAATTCTACCCTTGCCCAGATGGTGGCCATTCTACAGGCCGCACAACAACCATACTTTATGCAGCAACCATACCATTAAATTGCTCAGTAAAATTTTGATTTGTTATGTAAGGCCAATTGATCATGAGTGGCAATCATGTCCAATTAGCATAAAATATTTTTTAACACTTAACTAACTTTTGGCAAAATACCTCCCCCCAAAATAAATGATGTCTAATAAACTAAGTTGTTGTTCCCACATTTTACTTTGGCAAGGAAAAGAGCAAATAAGTAACATAAAATAACACATATTGTTAACAAACACATAACATACATTTTAAGTAAAATGAGTGGAAATCAGATGCTCCCTGACAGACTGAGCAGAGGAGCTCTGGCTGCCAACATAAAGCTCTTCTGGTATGTCCAGAAGTGCTGGAGAGGGAGATACATCTATATATTGTGGCACCTTCTCCATGAGGGTGAAAATTATAAGCAAAATTATGGAGAATCATACAGGCACAGATAATTTTAATAACTTTGGCAGGCTCGTACTGCAGCACCCCCCCTGTATGGTCGAGACAGCGGAAACGACTCTTCAGCAAGCCAAATGCCCTTTCAACTACAGCCCCGGTCTTCTGATGGGCCCGATTATATAATTCTTGTGGCTGTGTCTGAGGGCGAAGGATGGGGGTCATTAGCCATGGGAGAAGGGGGTATCGCGAATCACCTATAAAAAAAAAAATACTCTCAATATCATAATTACATTGTATATCATTTAATCAGAGGGGAAGACCATCATATGTGGATGCAGGGGACTCCTAAATTTATAGTAGTTACACATTGAAAACCCAAGTAACCTATTAATAAACACCCAGTAGCCAACCACCAGACAAGTTGCCAGACTCAAAGAGCCCATAGAGACTGGAATTCCTCAGAATATAGGCATCATGGGTAGAACCAGGAAAGCCATGACACTGAGAAAGCGAAGGTCTGGACCAACCACACACTGGACGTTTATGGAATGAAACATCTTTTTGTTCCTGTAATTGCAAAAGAAAAAGAAAATTTCCAAAAAATATATGGTAAATTTTACTTTCTAATTGTTAAGGGGTCCTTATTAGTTAATATTGGGTGGAAAACCTCCTATATAACAGTAAAAATACAAAGTAGCTTTATATTTAGGTCAACATTAACATATACAAAGTAGCTTTAGATTTAGGTCAACATTTACATATACAATGAAAGGCTACATTAGGTTACATATATGGAAGGATGGGCAGAAAAACCGCATACCTATATAGATGTTCATCTGCTGCTGGAGGCACCAGTGCTACGTGCGCACCGTCGATCGCACCCATGATGTTGGGCATGGGGGGGGGAAATATGTTGTTCCGTACATTGTTCTAATGTAGACTGTGCAACATTATTGATTGGAGAGGGAGAAACACATAGAGAAGTGCATCAATTCATAGGCTGATGAGTTAAAATGATCTCAAGTGCCTTGAAGTGGCAACCAAAGTCTGGAAGACATGGAATGAAATGGAGAACTACTGTTCAAAGTGATTCAAGAATAACCAAAAAAGAAAAAGGCCTAGTAAATGACCAACGAAGATCTGAATTTACCAGTGAGTACTGTTATTGTCAACATTAACAATATGGACTCCCCCCAAAAAAATTATGTCTCATAAACTAAGTTGTTGTTACCAAATTTTACTTTGGCAAGGAAAAGAGCAAATAAGTAACATAAAATAACACATATTGCTAACAAACACATAACATACATTTTAAGTGAAATGAGTGGAAATCAGATGCTCCCTGACAGACTGAGCAGAGGAGCTCTGGCTGCCAACATAAAGCTCTTCTGGTATGTCCAGAAGTGCTGGAGAGGGAGATACATGTATATATTGTGGCATCTTCTCCATGAGGGTGCAAATTATGAGCAAAATTATGGAGAATCATACAGGCACAGATAATTTTAATAACTTTGGCAGGCTCGTACTGCAGAGCCCCCCCTGTATAGGCTGATGAGTTAAAATGATCTCAAGTGCCTTGAAGTGGCAACCAAAGTCTGGAAGACATGGAAGGAAATGGAGAACTACTGTTCAAAGTGATTCAAGAATAACCAAAAAAGAAAAAGGCCTAGTAAATGACCAACGAAGATCTGAATTTACCAGTGAGTACTGCTTTTGTCAACATTAACAATATGGACTTGACTAAAAGGAAATGGTGCAACATTTTGTGGGCTGATGAAAGCAAAATTGTTATTTCTGACCCTTAAGCACTGAATTCAAGCTGCAATCGGTGAGGGAAGTAATGCATCGTGGTGACAGAGTCATGGTATAGGGGAGGATTCTCATACCTTGGTGTTGGGCCTATTGTACAGTATATTAGGAATCATGGATGGATCTTGTTGCCCTATGCTGAAGAAATGCCCTTTCAACATAACAATGACCCAAAACACATCAGTAAGCAAACAGCATCTTGGTTGCAGTCAAACGAGACTGAGATAATACAGTGGCAGCCCAATTTCCTGACCTCGATCCCTTAAAGAACTTGTAGGGTGACATATGAAAGATTATGAGTCAAAATCAAAAATGCAGAACTGTATTGAATGTAGTTCATATATCTGTTCATAAGTGCAAGAAGTTGGTTGACTCTATGCAACACAGATTTTTGCAGTTCTCTCGCCAAACTATCCAGAGACTGACACCGGTGAAGGGAGGTTTTGCTTTGCTATAATTAAGATTGTTTTAAAGTGAGTTTAGGAGCTACCGGTTGTATTTTCAATCGAGGTTGTGACAAGGCACTCAAAGTGGTGCACCGCTACAATAATTAATACTGTGCTACACTGTAACAATTAGAACTCAACATCTGAAATGGGCTCATGGGGCATAGCCCAGAAACCCAATTAACAGGAGCACCAAATCAATAATATTATTACATTTATTGAAAACACTGATCAAGAGACACAAAAACACAAAACCATACAAAACTTGTATGGTTTTGTGTTTTTGTGTCTCTTGATCAGTGTTTTCAATAAATGTAATAATATTATTGAGTTGGTGCTCCTGTTAATTGGGTTTCTGGGCTATGCCCCATGAGCCCATTTCAGATGTTAAGTTCAATCGAGGTTGTATTATAAGTAAGTGGACTTTTAATTAAGGGACTTTATATTGGGTCACTTTAAGTGTTTAAGGTCTTGATTTTTTTTTGCCTAGCTTGGCAGTTGTTTAAGTGTTATAGAGCTAAAACAGGAAGTTAAGAGACAACGTTGGTGCAGTTGTAAGCAATAAAAATATGTTTTCACTGCTGTTCTTGTAACTGGGATAATGACTAGCAACATTGAAAGACTGCTTCAGGGCACAATTTGTTATATGTATACACTACTGGCATTGGGTGAATACCGCTGTGAAAAATGCATGTTGCAACTTTGGAATTTTAGATTAGAGATCTGGAGGCACAAAATGCAACACTGAGGGAGATTGAAAGGGTCATTATGCTCACCGAGTGAGCAGTTGGGTAGATACAGCACCACTAGTAAGCAGGTAGTTGGGACTGCTGGTGGACTGCTGGAATAATTTGTAACCAAGACCGCCTCAACCAAGCAGTTTGCTGTCTCCCTGGTGCCAGGGTTTGGCATGTGATGGAAAGGGTGGATAAATTACTGGGAGGGGTGGGGAACCAATGACAGAATTAATAGGGGATGGAGAATCCTTAAGAATCCTTAAGGAATTAGACATGACATTGAAGAGAAGAACCTCCAAGGTTATATTCTCTGGTGTAGTGCCTGTGACTTGCCCTCCACAGGAACGGCAGCAGGAGCTTAGAGTGTTAAATGCATGGCTTAGGTCCTGGTGCAGAGCAGAAGGATTTGGGTTCCTAGAGCACTGGGCTGACTTTTCATTGGAGTACAAACGTACAAACTGTATTCTACAGATAATTTGCACCTGAATGGAAGGGGGGCTGCTGTGCTGGGTAAGAGGATACTAGAAGGGGTGGAGGGTTATTTAAACTAGAGATGAGGGAGTAGGGCAAGTGTGAAAATGAAGGGGAGAACAGGTTACTTAGTGGAGAGCATATAATGGTGAAGGGTGAGGACTGCTATGATGGATAAGGAGATCCATTTGTTTCAAACCAGCAGTGAAACATTAGGCTTACACAATACTGTAGAAGCTAGTGATACTAAAGCTCAATGTGTAAAACTGGATTGAAAGTGTATGTTTACAAATGACAGAAGTCTGGCAAGAAAAGTGGGGAAGTCTGAAGCTCTGGTGCTGTAAGAAAATATTGATGTTGTTGGTGTGGCTGAGACATGGCTGGATTCCACACATGACTGGACTGTCAATCTTCAAGGTTTTGCTCCCATTTGAAAAGAAGGAGCCAATAGGAAAGGGAGCAGGGTGTCTCTATGTAAAACCAGAATTTAAAGCATATATTAATGAGGGGATACTAGCAACAGATTGTGAGGATGTAGAATCCTTTTGGGTAGAAGTGCGGGGCGATGTAAACAATGTTAAAATACAATTTGGTGTAATCTATAGACCACCAAACACAACTGAGGAAAGAGTCTGAGAGGGTCAGCTGCATAAACAGATACAATGGGTGGCACAGGCTGGTACAGTGGCGGTGATGGGGGACTTCTACCCAGGTATTGACTGGAAACATGGTTCTGCTTCAACTACCTATTTCCTAATCTTGATACAAGATAATTATATTAATCAGTTTGTGGAGGCTTCTACTAGGGGTGATGCTCTTTAGAATCTGGTAATATCAAATGATGATGACCTTGTGGGGCCGGAACAGTCCATGAGAATCTTGGTAAAAGAGACCACAACATAGTTGTATTCAACCTAAGCATTTTCTGTCTGGGAGGGCAAAAACACTGAATTTTAGGGTTCAGAGCTGCATTTCAGGAAATAGATTGGGAACATCTGTTAAGGAATAAGGATACAGACACTAAACTGATTTAAAGCATCATATGCTTTAAATCAGTTGTGAGTAGTAACATTGCAAAATGAATTCCTATGGGCAACAAATATAAGTGGCTAAAGTTAAACTCCTCATGGCTGACACCTGCAGTTAAAGGGGCAATAAATAACCAGAAAAGGGCATTTAAAAATTACAAGGCTGAACTCTCAGCTATAACCCTCTAAAAGTACAAAGCAGTAAATAAGGCACATAAAAAGAAATAAAGTTGGCAAAACACAAAATGAAAAATATGTGGCCAAAGAAAGCAAAACCATCCCAAAACATTTCTTTAAATATATAAGTTCAAAGAAAACGAAATAAGAACAGGTAGGTGCCCTATTTAATGATGATGGGGAATTAGTCACTGGTGATGAATAGAAGGTGGAGCTGTTAAATGGGTTCTTTATCTCTATGTACACAAGAGAGGAGCAAGGAGCCAGTACAGGAATTGCCACTGATAGCAATGCCCCAAGTATAATACTCAACAAGCTAAACGTGGCTTTCATCCAAGAAAGACAAAATTGTTTACATGTGAATAACACTGCAGGACCGGATTGACTTCACCCAAGAGTTCTTAAAGAACTCAGCTTAGCTATGTCATCACCCCTGTTCCTAATCTTTAAAGACTCACTAAAAACTCTAGGTCCCCGGGTAAGGGGCAGTTGGAGGGTTGCAGGTTCGAATCCCCGTCCTGGGACATGACTGAAGTGCTCCCTGGGCGCCGTAAATAGGGCAGCCCACCGCTCCAGGCATGTGTACACTCACTGCACGGATGGGTTAAATGCGGAGGATGAATTCCTATGTGTGCGCAAGCATACAATGGCCATCTATGCATTAAAAATAAAAAATAAAAAAAAAAGTAATTACAGAACGGTAAGTTTAACATCCATTGTGGGAAAATTGCTTGATGGGCTCTTGAGGGACTACATACACGAATATTTAACTATCAATATTATAAGTGACAACCAGCACGGTTTCACTAAGGACAGAAGCTGCCAAACTTACTGCTTTGGCTTCTATGAAGAGGTGAGTAGAAGTTTGGACAGGGGGGTGGCTGTACATTTAGAGGCCGATTCAGTAATAGCGCCAGGTAGCGACAGATGAGCGACTGAAGTATGGCGCTATGAGCGCCGCTAGCGTACGCCGCGGGCGGCTGCGATTCGCTATAGCAGGCCTCCTCAGTCGCTACCTGGCGTTGTTGTGAACAATGCCTACATTGGTGAATATGATGTTTCAGATCAGCTTTGTAGGCGCTGTCATTTTGACACACGCTATTCAACACAGCGCCTGCGCCTTGGTTTGCTGTTGGCTTGAAATCAATGTTAGTACCTTCAGTAGTAAACACATTGCAACATGTTTCTTTGGTGAATTTTGTTTTATTTTTATTTTTTTTTGGGTGAAAGTGACAAATAAAACTCCAGTGGTTTTTATCTTGGTGCCTAAAAAAGAAGAAAAATTGGAATTAGTATTTAGAATTATTTTTTTGTTTTCGCATTTATTGACATTTTTTTTTTTTCTTTGGGACAGTTTTTGCCAACTTGCACAACACCCCTAATTGTTATGTTGGTCAACTCCCCCCCCCCTTATAGTGGTTTTGCTCATCTTACACAGCCCTTATAGTGGTTTGGCTCATCTTACACAGCCCTTAGAGTGGTTTTGCTCATCTTACACAGCCCTTATAGTGGTTTGGCTCATCTTACACAGCCCTTAGAGTGGTTTTGCTCATCTTACACAGCCCTTATAGTGGTTTGGCTCATCTTACACAGCCCTTAGAGTGGTTTGGCTCATCTTACACAGCCCTTATAGTGGTTTGGCTCATCTTACACAGCCCTTAGAGTGGTTTGGCTCATCTTACACAGCCCTTAGAGTGGTTTGGCTCATCTTACACAGCCCTTAGAGTGGTTTGGCTCATCTTACACAGCCCTTAGAGTGGTTTGGCTCATCTTACACAGCCCTTAGAGTGGTTTGGCTCATCTTACACAGCCCTTACAGTGGTTTGGCTCATCTTACACAGCCCTTAGAGTGGTTTGGCTCATCTTACACAGCCCTTAGAGTGGTTTGGCTCATCTTACACAGCCCTTAGAGTGGTTTGGCTCATCTTACACACCCCTTATAGTGGTTAGGGTCAGCTTACACAGCCCTTATAGTAGTTTGTGACAAATTATGATTGTAGACAACAAATTTTTCCCCTGTAGTGCAGTACTTGGATTAGAGTGAAGGGTAGTTAGCTTACCGCAAAAAACGAAGTGATCATGCTTTCCCTTAGCTCAAAGCCAGTCTGGGTGTCCTCACTCGTTTCTGCGGCCAAGTTGGGGATTTCGGGCACCAGTGCTGTTTCTTCAGGGGGTTGGATTCTGTGGCATATACAAAGATTGTGGAGCACACAGCATGCGAGGATAATCTTGGAGACCTTTTGTGGACTGTACAACATCTCTCCTCCTGGGCGTGCCAAACACAGAAAGCGCGCTTTCAGCAGTCCAATGGTTTGTTCCACAATGCTTCTGGTTTCTGACCGGAGTCATCACCCACGTTCTCTGCCCGTATCCCTTGTCCGCTGTGGAAAAAACACAAGGAGAGAGACAGCAATTAGTACTAGTACATGTTTTTTTTTGCATTTTTAAAAATATAGCTTACTAGGCCACATATTTTAGGGAAAATACTTTGACATGGTTACTTATTTACCCAGTAGCCAGCCAGCTGGCATTTCGTTGTTCTCAAACTTCCTGCACAGGACTGACCGCTGCAGCATGTAAGAGTCGTGGCATGAGCCGGGGAAACCAGATCTCACGGCCCGCAGCTTCATGTCATGGTCACACACAACCATGACATTGATGGAGTGGAACTGCTTTCGGTTCCGATAATGCAGTTCCTGTGCACGGGGAGGGCGGAAAGGGATATGTGTACCATCCACGCACCCTAGCACATTCGGGATCTCTCCCATGCGATAGAAAGCATGTTTTATTTTGGCAACCTCATCCTCATCCTCCGGAAATTTGATGTAAATAGGGATCAGGTCACAAATAGCCAGTACTACCTGGAAAAATATGCGGCTCATTGTAGCCTGGCTGATCCCGCTGAGGAGGGCAGAGGTTGCCTGGAAGGTCCCTCGTGCCAAAATATTAAGACTGGCCCATAGGCGCACTATGCCTGGAATGGATCTGGTGCGTTTGGTGGATGGATCGATTTTGGTCTTAATCTGATCATATAGGGACTGTAGTGCAGCACGATTCAGACGGAAGCGGCTCCTGATCTGCTTGCCACTTAAATCCCACATTGAAAGGCGGATGCCAAAGGATCGGGGTGCCCTAAGCCTCACAGCACCCTCCTCCCTGGCCTCCTGCTCTTCCAGCATTCTCACACATCCCTGCACCCATAACCCATACATCACCCTCTTATCCACCTCACACTCAACAGATATACCAAAGAAGCAAAACAAAAACAAAATCCACAAACACATCACACACACAAGCAAGCACACTCCTCACACACTCACTACAATGCAGCTCACCACAAAACCAGAAGTATAGTGGTCTGAACCACCAGACTGCTGAAAGTGTGCTTTCTAATTTAGGCACAACCAAGAGGGGAATTGCTGCACAACCCACAAAAGGCCCCAAAATCAAGCCTCACTTGCTGTATGCTCCACAATATTTGCATATGCCAACAAAATCAATCTCCTAAAGAAACAGCACTGACGTCAGAAATCACTCAACAAGCCACAGAGAGTGAGGACCCAACCCAGCCAGACACTAAAATGAGCTAAGGGACAAAAACCACACCACAGCCTTTGCCACAGTGTAACAATACCAGAAGGTTGGCAAATCCAGCCATTTATACTTCACTTTGAAAAAGGACAGGTCTGCTTTGCCGCCTTTTGCGTTGCTCTGCTATTTCCTGTCTGCAATTAGCTGACCCATGCCTACATTGGTGAATATGATGTTTCAGATCAGCTTTGTAGGCGCTGTCATTTTGACACACGCTATTCAACACAGCGCCTGCGCCTTGGTTTGCTGTTGGCTTGAAATCAATGTTAGTACCTTCAGTAGTAAACACATTGCAACATGTTTCTTTGGTGAATTTTGTTTTATTTTTATTTTTTTTTGGGTGAAAGTGACAAATAAAACTCCAGTGGTTTTTTATCTTGGTGCCTAAAAAAGAAGAAAAATTGGAATTAGTATTTAGAATTTTTTTTTTTTTTTTTCTTTGGGACAGTTTTTGCCAACTTGCACAACACCCCTAATTGTTATGTTGGTCAACTCCCCCCCCCCCTTATAGTGGTTTTGCTCATCTTACACAGCCCTTATAGTGGTTTGGCTCATCTTACACAGCCCTTAGAGTGGTTTTGCTCATCTTACACAGCCCTTATAGTGGTTTGGCTCATCTTACACAGCCCTTAGAGTGGTTTTGCTCATCTTACACAGCCCTTATAGTGGTTTGGCTCATCTTACACAGCCCTTAGAGTGGTTTGGCTCATCTTACACAGCCCTTATAGTGGTTTGGCTCATCTTACACAGCCCTTAGAGTGGTTTGGCTCATCTTACACAGCCCTTAGAGTGGTTTGGCTCATATTACACAGCCCTTAGAGTGGTTTGGCTCATCTTACACAGCCCTTAGAGTGGTTTGGCTCATCTTACACAGCCCTTAGAGTGGTTTGGCTCATCTTACACAGCCCTTAAAGTGGTTTGGCTCATCTTACACAGCCCTTAGAGTGGTTTGGCTCATCTTACACAGCCCTTAGAGTGGTTTGGCTCATCTTACACAGCCCTTAGAGTGGTTTGGCTCATCTTACACACCCCTTATAGTGGTTAGGGTCAGCTTACACAGCCCTTATAGTAGTTTGTGACAAATTATGATTGTAGACAACAAATTTTTCCCCTGTAGTGCAGTACTTGGATTAGAGTGAAGGGTAGTTAGCTTACCGCAAAAAACGAAGTGATCATGCTTTCCCTTAGCTCAAAGCCAGTCTGGGTGTCCTCACTCGTTTCTGCGGCCAAGTTGGGGATTTCGGGCACCAGTGCTGTTTCTTCAGGGGGTTGGATTCTGTGGCATATACAAAGATTGTGGAGCACACAGCATGCGAGGATAATCTTGGAGACCTTTTGTGGACTGTACAACATCTCTCCTCCTGGGCGTGCCAAACACAGAAAGCGCGCTTTCAGCAGTCCAATGGTTTGTTCCACAATGCTTCTGGTTTCTGACCGGAGTCATCACCCACGTTCTCTGCCCGTATCCCTTGTCCGCTGTGGAAAAAACACAAGGAGAGAGACAGCAATTAGTACTAGTACATGTTTTTTTTTGCATTTTTAAAAATATAGCTTACTAGGCCACATATTTTAGGGAAAATACTTTGACATGGTTACTTATTTACCCAGTAGCCAGCCAGCTGGCATTTCGTTGTTCTCAAACTTCCTGCACAGGACTGACCGCTGCAGCACGTAAGAGTCGTGGCATGAGCCGGGGAAACCAGATCTCACGGCCCGCAGCTTCATGTCATGGTCACACACAACCATGACATTGATGGAGTGGAACTGCTTTCGGTTCCGATAATGCAGCTCCTGTGCACGGGGAGGGCGGAAAGGGATATGTGTACCATCCACGCACCCTAGCACATTCGGGATCTCTCCCATGCGATAGAAAGCATGTTTTATTTTGGCAACCTCATCCTCATCCTCCGGAAATTTGATGTAAATAGGGATCAGGTCACAAATAGCCAGTACTACCTGGAAAAATATGCGGCTCATTGTAGCCTGGCTGATCCCGCTGAGGAGGGCAGAGGTTGCCTGGAAGGTCCCTCGTGCCAAAATATTAAGACTGGCCCATAGGCGTACTATGCCTGGAATGGATCTGGTGCGTTTGGTGGATGGATCGATTTTGGTCTTAATCTGATCATATAGGGACTGTAGTGCAGCACGATTCAGACGGAAGCGGCTCCTGATCTGCTCGCCACTTAAATCCCACATTGAAAGGCGGATGCCAAAGGATCGGGGTGCCCTAAGCCTCACAGCACCCTCCTCCCTGGCCTCCTGCTCTTCCAGCATTCTCACACATCCCTGCACCCATAACCCATACATCACCCTCTTATCCACCTCACACTCAACAGATATACCAAAGAAGCAAAACAAAAACAAAATCCACAAACACATCACACACACAAGCAAGCACACTCCTCACACACTCACTACAATGCAGCTCACCACAAAACCAGAAGTATAGTGGTCTGAACCACCAGACTGCTGAAAGTGTGCTTTCTAAGTTAGGCACAACCAAGAGGGGAATTGCTGCACAACCCACAAAAGGCCCCAAAATCAAGCCTCACTTGCTGTATGCTCCACAATATTTGCATATGCCAACAAAATCAATCTCCTAAAGAAACAGCACTGACGTCAGAAATCACTCAACAAGCCACAGAGAGTGAGGACCCAACCCAGCCAGACACTAAAATGAGCTAAGGGACAAAAACACCACACCACCACACCACAGCCTTTGCCACAGTGTAACAATACCAGAAGGTTGGCAAATCCAGCCATTTATACTTCACTTTGAAAAAGGACAGGTCCGCTTTGCCGCCTTTTGCGTTGCTCTGCTATTTCCTGTCTGCAATTAGCTGACCCAGGTGTGCGTGAAACGGATTGCGCATGCACACGCTATTAGCGCTACTAGCGTACGTGAGCCGAAACTTGCGTGCATTAACGGACATGGATGAAAATTCTGTGGTGGACCAATGAAAGGTAAGCTGCTCTTTATTTAAATAGCCGTTTGTAGAGCCACATGTCACAAGTGTTTAATATACATGAGTACATTGTTGTCTTTGGTTGTGTGGTGTTTGGTTATTGAGCTCTGTAATTAGTTAATTGCCTACCAAACATGGTTCAATCAGTGCAGTGGAGCTGTGGCTACAAGCACCTGGCCAGTATGTGTGAAGCAATTAAGTGGACCTGTTTGTGATTGGTTGGTAGAGCACATAAAACCTGCCCAACCCAAAAAGAGGGCGATGCCATTCTGTAGTCTGTATGCGTGCTTGTGTGTTGTCTAGTGGTGTGTGTGTGCAGCTACAGGATGGAGCCAAATTCTGGACATCTGCCGGCCACAGCTGGCCCAAGTAGGAGTGTGTTGGGTGCTGTGCGCAGACCTCCCTTAAGGAAAAGGGCCCAGGCCCAAGGTGAGCCTGCACCCAAGGCCAGCCGCCCATTTGCCAAGAGGGAGCCAGAATTTAATTTGGCGGAGAACAATACTCTTGTGCGCCTTACCCTGGCCAAATGGGAGCTAATATTTGGCTCCCAAAGCCAGTCTATAGGCAAGCAAGAAAGGAGCAAATTGTGGGATGCCATTGGGGAGGAGCTTACTAGCAGTGCTCAATACCCACGTAGTGGCCCATCCTGCAAGAAACGCTTCTACACTTTGAGAAGGGCCCTTATGCAAAAGATGAAGCATGATCTTGATGTCGAGAGTTGGACCATCCAGGGTCCAAAGAGTACCTACAGGCCATATGAGGAGATGCTGAAGCCCAAAATTCCGCTGATTCAGCTGCAGGGTGTTGATGCTGGGGATGACACCACAGGTTGGACTGAAGGTACATATTTTCTGCATATTTTTTTCTGGTAATGTTAATGTATGTGATTTGCTTTGTCTCTTTCTGGCCAACTAACAGTAGGAACTGTGAAGTAGTACATTATACCTCATAAATGTTTTCCTTTCTTGTCTGTTGCTTTCTGCATAGGTGCACATGGTGATGTCCCGGTTTTGGCTGAGGACACCACAACTCCTGCCCTTCAACCAACCTCAAGCCTAACCCAGTCTGCCATTGAAGGTATTTATCAATAATTTATGGGCTGGGTTGTTTTTGTACAAAATGGGTGTGGGAGCACCTCAAACAATAGCTTGTACCACTGTTGAGGATTACTAATATGGGCCTGCGGACTAATTTCACGCCCACTTTAACCCTCTCAGCAACTAACTAACAAGGCCCTAACATGTGTAGCTATGTGGGAAGCCAGAGATGTGTGGCCATATATCTGCATATACATGTGGAAGCCACACTGGCCTTGATTATGGAATATTATTGCTTGAGCTGCTCACACACACCTTTTTTCTTTTTTGGGTCCCGCACATTACCAATGGCTAAATGTTTTCTTTGCTTTTGCCTAGCTGCACCGCCATTGGCACCAGCATCTCCTCAGGAGCCAAGCTACTCTTTGGATGCCGGTAAGTGCATGTGTCAACCTTGCTTTAGCCACTTTAACACAAGTGCATGTCTTTCATTCCTCTTTTTTCTTGGTAGGCCAAGTGACTGCTTCATCTTTGGACACCCCTTCCGATGTTGCAGGTCAACAGGACCCTGTTGGTGTGTATTGGCCAAAGCAATGTATCCTTTATGCTGTTTATGTTACACTGGTTCTATTTGGTTAATCTAATAATCTACATGTTTGCTAGGTCAACTTGAAGATTGCTTTTTTTAGTGGATTTGCCATCCCCAGGCTCATTAGTAAACTGTTTAGAGTGATTGCAATGCTTTTTTTGTGTATATTAAAAGACAAACATTCACCCGAGTAGTGTTAGGAATATTTAGAGACATTAATTGTGTTTTTTAGTTGGCCGGAATATCGGAAGTGGCTGTCCGGAAAGGGCCCTTCACGTTGAGGCTGCTAGAGATGAGGGTAAGTTGGTTTTGCTTGATTATCTTGTAAGGATTTTTGCAAACCTTTTTTGGTAATTTAGTAGGCCAACTTGTGTTTAAACGTGTTTTTTCAAGGGCAAAGCTCGAGAGAGGGCCCAACTCCGGACATGTGGGAGATGGCGGGTATGTGTAATTTGAGCAAAGTGTCTGTTATTGTTTGGCCCAATTATTGGCTCATCTTCCTCTTACATACATGTTAGCAATCTGAGTTTACAAGATCCCTTTTGGCTAGTGTGTAATCTGCAACTTTGTTGAGGTATGGCCTCGATAGTCTATCCATATTACATTTGAGTTTGGTCCACTGACCTACTAACATGACTTTCCTGTTTAGCATATGCCAGCTTGCCCCATCTCTCAGATGTGGATTTGCCCCTTTCTGGCAGCCAGACCCCGGAACTACTTCAGGCGGACGGCACTGAGGTAACATGACTGATTTAGGGGAACAATAACCACATTGACATGTTTGTGGGTAGTCCAGGAACCAACATGTAACATGTTATTTCTTTGGTGTTTTGGCAGGAGGCCAGACCTGAACCCCAAGCTGGAACCTCTTCCCAAGTGCCATGTGGCCAAGCTACAGAGGCTCAATCAAGGGTAAGTTTGATTGTTACACTTTGGGTAAATGATTGGTAGGGGCATACCTGCATTGTTTCACCTTCACTACAATCTTTTCTTTTTGTTTTTTAGCCGGAACACACAACAAGAGGAAGTGTGGCACCGACCAATGCCGATTTTTATGAGCTAGGGGTCCGGATGCTGGAGGACTACAGTCGCCAACAGCCGCGTGATGGAACTAATGAGCGCATTGCGGCGTTGGAAAATCAGGTGCTGGTGTCTCGGCAACAAATTGAGGACCTGCAGCACCAGCTCCAGGATGTGAGAGAAGGACAACAAATTCAAACCAACCGGGTACTGGATCGCATTGCACATGCGATGGAGCAATCTTTACAGCGCCAGGACCAAAGTTTGTTGTTGATGCATCAGCTGATACAACAGCAGTCTATTTTTTTACTGCACTGTTGTCCCCCAACACCACCCCTAGCAATGACACTCAACCTCCCCGGCCCCCAAGCCAAGAATATTGAATTTCTTTTTGTTGTGTTTCATTTGTTTCAAATACATTTGAGTACCCCACCTCTAAATTGTGTTTTTTCAAAGACATAGCTAAGAACACAGTCAGGGATGAGTCTCTAGATATAGATATGTACATGTAGCCAGAAATGTATGACACACATTGGTGACCATATGTTACTATGGTTTACACATTAAATGGCTACAAAGGTACACCAACATTTTACAAATAATGGGTTGGTAGCCACTTAAACTATGCTTGACAAGGCACAACACACTGTAATTAAAAAAATACAAAATATTTATTATTCCGCAAGGCGGGCAACAGGCCCAACATTCCGCCGCACAGCGGCTCAAAACATACCCCCCCACCCTATCGACGCCTCTTCAAGGCCAGCAGCATAAGGCGAAGACGCCGGATCGACTGCCACAGTCTGCGATGCTGGTTTTCACAAGCTGTAGAGAGTAGAAAAAAACCATATTCAAAAGATAGAATGTGACCTCAACATACACAGATGTAGCAATGTAATGTAATTGGCTCAAATTAGCTGATGCTCACATTCACATTGTTGGCCACTGAGCCCTTAGGTGTTACCATTATATGAGTACTAGTGGCTGCCTTAAATGTGGCCACAACATCCCAAGCATACATTTACTCTGAACTCTTGGGAATAAATTAAGGTCTAAGTCCCAGTGTGGACATTTATTTGGTTAGTTACAGCCAAACATCAGGGCCTAAGTCCTAACGATTAAACTGGTTGGGCCAAGCATATTAGAGGTCACCACCTTAGCAGGCCAATTTTGTTTGCAATAAACCACAATTTGACACTATGTGGCCAAAACAAGAATGGGAGCCAACAATCAAGCATGCAGACATGCATTTAGGATTGTTGAACAAACACATGTAACCTAGATGTGTGTTTAGAAAACACATAGGTACATTGTCAATGTCTCCAGAATTTACTATAAGACATAGGGGTCACAAGTCTTTAGGCATATGAAGTGGGATGTACTCACCATCGCAGCTGTGGCTGGGGCCCATGCTGCTGGCCGTCCCGGGAGCTGGGGTGGGGAGGATGGTCACCGACTCCGTCTGCGTGGCCACATCTGTCAGGAGAAAGCAAAAGAGAAAAGCAAATTTAGTGTGACAATGACACCTGACTATTTGACAGCCATCTGGTTATGGAGTCTGCCAAAACAAATGCTTGTATGGTTACACACATGTTGTCCGACATTAGCATATTTCCTGGTCCATGAGTTAGTGTAAATTATTTATGGGTGCAACATGGACACATAAAGATAATGTGCCAATAACCTTGACAGTGCAATGGTAAGGCCTAATTTGCAGTTGAGTGTAGAATCTTACTAGTGTGCAACATGTGTTAGCCGGAACAACTTACAAAAATAACACATTTGCTAGCCCCCATCATGGTGTGGGCTGAAACATAGGGGTGGTTGCCAGTTGGATTGCACTGTAGTGGGGTTTGTGATGTTAATGTAAATTATAAAACCAGCTTGTACTATGGACCATGAAACATGTGTATGTTAAAAGTGGGCCAAGACCCCGGATTTATACTATCCTGTGTTTTAGTCCACTTTGGCAGGGCACACCAATCAGAGAGAGAGCCCGTCCGCCGCCGCCTCCCGTGCGTCACTCCTCCAGGGCGTGCGCCCGCGCAGGCCATTCACAAACGGACAGCGCGGGCGCACACACATCTAGAGGGGCACGCAGGAGGCGGCGGCGGTGGCTTCTGCCACCCCCAATGAGGTAAGGAGTTTGTGGGCTTTTGGGGGGGGGGGCCCGCGGTGAGGGAGGTGATTGGGCAGGGAAGCTTATAGATTCTCAGCCCAATCAACAATGGGTGTTGGTCCACTTTAAGGAATGTCAGAACATAGGGAATGTGAGGGATAACAACAAACACTTACCATGACTATGCCCGTGGAGAAGGCGTTGCCAAAAGCTCCTGGAGGTGCCGCCTATATGATGCGCTGCAAATTAGAGAGGAATGGCAAGGGCTAAGTACAAATGGCCATATGTAACCTGGGCTCTGAGGAGGAGGCGTGGAGCCTCGGCTCCTCACACTCTGATCCAAAGATCCCGCACCCAAAGGGCCACCCTCCTCCCTCTCACTCCCTGCTCCTTCAGGGAGTGTGGGAGAGTCCACTACTTCCACCCCACTTGGACTCCCCAATTGAGAGTGGCCCCTTGGCTGGTGAGACTCCTCAGATTCAGAGTGTGAGGAGCTGAGGCTCGATCCTGACAGCCCCCCAGCAGCACACTCCTCTGGGGCGTCATCCCCTTCCTCCCCTGGGTCCTCTAAATAGGACACTCGAGAGGGACCCTCCCCCGATGACTCCCCCGAGTTCGCCTGTCTCGTTCGGGGGAGGAATCCCTTCCCACGTTTCCCCAGGGGAGGACGCTTATCTGTGTTGAGGGGGTGAATAAAAAAAAATACAATTACTACCCAAAATGGACACAGCTTAGAATATTATTTCCCAAAAAGTATAAACAGCATAAACTTCCACTTACCTGAAGCGTACGCATCATATAGGCGGTACACGCCTTCAGGGTCCCGGCGCTTAAAGTCGGACCACTTCTGCATAATAGCTCTCACACTGAGCCTGGTGTTGAAGCGCCGGGACACTGTTGCCTTCACCTCCAGGGCAATGCGCTTCTTGCCCCCACGGGCATAGTCGTATTGGTGGATGCAGAAATCCTATGAGAAATGAAAAAAAAAAGGTTATCAATACATGACATCAGACCAATGGCCTAAACATTTATACTGAGAACAGATTAAACATATAATCCAAGGAAAACATACTCACTTTCACCACCTGGCCGTTTACGTGGCTATCCACCCTCTTCCTTTTCTTTTTTGCTGGCCCAGGGGGGGGGAGGGGGTGGAGGGGGGTTAGGTGGGGGAGGTGAGGTAGGTGGGGGAGGTGGGGGAGGGGTGGGGGGGCCAGAGTCAGAGGAGGAGCTGGGGAGGCGCATGACACGTCTCCTGGGCAGCATGGTGGAAACGCAAAGGAGGTAACCGGAAGTGGATATGACGAAAGCGACACAAAACAAAAATTCGCTCCGCGCACTAGGAAGAAGCTAATATCCGCTATGTGCAAGCTAAGTGGCGGTAATAGTAGATTTATGCATTACAACAAGCTATTGGCCAAGACGCAATTAATTATTAGCTTGATTTAGCTGGGAAACGCAAAGGAGCAAACCGGAAGTGGATATGACGAAAGCGAAAAAAAACACGCTCCGCGCACTAGGAACCAGCTAATATCCGCTATGTGCAAGCTAAGTGGCGGTAATAGGAGATTTACGCATTACAACAAGCTATTGGCCAAGACGCAATTAATTATTAGCTTGATTTAGCTGGGTGTTCAATATCCTGTAATGCATAGGTCAGAGCAAAAACAGATCTGGTTGCTTACAAATAACAATCTGATTCCTTAATAAAATAATAACACAATATAACTATCCAACAACATGATAATGTTGGACACAGGAGAATGCATAACGGGTTGTTATGAGCTTGTACGCCTTAAAAAATCCTGCAGAATGTGGACATATGCACGCTCAGAACTACAGTGTATTCATTAAGAACGACTGGGGTCGCTGCAAGTGAATTCAGGGAAAAATGCAGAAAGGCACATGTATGAACAGCACAGCACAGCGCAGCGACGCTAGCGCCAGCACATAGCGAATCACAACAGCGACTGCACAAACACTGACCACCACAGATTCAACAAGGACAGGGCTGCAGAATAGCTTGGGCGCTGACAATTTCAATGAGCAAACGTGAGCGCCAACCATGACTGACTAAAAAGTAGCTTTTCAAGCCATGTGTGTTGTGAAAGCAAGCGGGTTGAGGCTAATGTGTTTTGTGGGAGGAGATGCATTTTAGATTTCACTCACAACATTCCAGTCTAAAAATTACATCTTTCACCAAAAAATCAATAAAAACAAGACAGATTAATCAAACATATCCTAAACAACATGTGTTTAATTTTTGGCAAAAGACAAGAACACAAAAACCACTTAAAAAAAACATTGCATTGAAATGTATGGGAGAGCGCCAGGTAGCGAAAGGTCTGACCTGGCGCTGGGATGGGATTAGCAGCGGCGCTGTTCGTTGCAGTCCGCTACATGATGAATCCAGCGCTAGCTGACGCTTTCATTTAGCGTGATAAATGCGTGATTGTGTTCGCAGCCTGGCGTTCGGGAGTCGGTAACCGTCGATAGCTGGCGATACCTGGCGCTATTGACACACTAGCTGACGCTATCGCTTGATGAATAAGGCCCATAGTTTTTTTGGGATTTCGCAAAAGCATTTGACATTGTTCCTCATAGATGCCTATTGGAGGAATAGAGGTCATCAGGATTAGAAAATACAGTTTGTGACTAGATTGAAAACTGTTAATATAAACACAGAGCAAGCTAGATTGAATAAGACAAAACAAAAGTCCCAATTTTTAATCCTTCAAAGGTGCTATAGTGCTCAATATAACTATGTCCCACGGTGCATGCACTCCACGCAAAATTGTGCAAAGGAATCCTCCACCAATCGTGCAAACTCTTACCAACTTTAAGTAGGCAATACGCTTAGAATTGATTTTACACAGCGTTGTTGCCAATTCTGATGTAATCCACTTTTAAATAAACGCTTATCCAGCAATGCTTCCACACTTCAACCCTCCAGCATTTACAGATGTCACAAAGGTACTATTTCCATACAGCCCTCCGCTGTGCAATCTCTCTTTTCCAGGCAAAGCTCAGGGGGTGACATACATGGAGAAGCAGAAAGCCCAAAATAGTGTAATATTGCAAAAACTATAACTTTAATAAAAAGATCCAAATCCACTCACAAGACAGGTAAAATAATCAGCATTGAGATACAGTTGTAATCTCACCGATCCTGGAATCAGACAATCCCCATTCGGTCCAGGCCTAGGCCTAGTTAAAGTTGCCTTGCGGCGACGAAACGCGTCGGCGGTGGCGAGCGGTAGATTCTTCAGAGCTTTTTGGAGTTTTTAAAGAAATCCTTTGGACATTTTATTCACTTTTATGGGATCGCCCTTTTATTGGACCGAATGGGGATTGTCTGATTCCAGGATCGGTGAGATTACAACTGTATCTCAATGCTGATTATTTTACCTGTCTTGTGAGTGGATTTGGATCTTTTTATTAAAGTTATAGTTTTTGCAATATTACACTATTTTGGGCTTTCTGCTTCTCCATGTATGTCACCCCCTGAGCTTTGCCTGGAAAAGAGAGATTGCACAGCGGAGGGCTGTATGGAAATAGTACCTTTGTGACATCTGTAAATGCTGGAGGGTTGAAGTGTGGAAGCATTGCTGGATAAGCGTTTATTTAAAAGTGGATTACATCAGAATTGGCAACAACGCCGTGTAAAATCAATTCTAAGCGCATTGCCTACTTAAAGTTGGTAAGAGTTTGCACGATTGGTGGAGGATTCCTTTGCACAATTTTGCGTGGAGTGCATGCACCGTGGGACATAGTTATATTGAGCACTATAGCACCTTTGAAGGATTAAAAATTGGGACTTTTGTTTTGTCTTATTCAATCTAGCTTGCTCTGTGTTTATATTAACATTTTATTTGTGTTCTTTTTGGGGTTGAGGACATTTCACGTTGAGCATTATTTATCACATGTATTCATTGATTTTTTATTTGGGAAATTGCTAGCGCGGGCCTGTATACCAATAGTTCCACTGTTGTTATATCACTTTATTAGATTGAAAACTGGCTGAAGGATCATGTGCAGAGAGTTTTGGTTAAGGATACCTACTCTGAATGGTCCCCGGTTGTTAAGCGGTGTACCCCAGGGTTCAGTCCCGAGCCCTTATTATTCAATTTGTTTATAAACGACATAGAAAATTGAACTTATGCACTGTCCCTATTTTTGCAGATGACAGAAAGATATGTAGCACAGTGCAGTCTATTGAAGATATTCACAAGCTTTAGGCTGACTTAGACAATTTGAGTGTCTGGGCATCCACTTGGCAAATGAGGTGATGTGGAGAAAAGTGAAGTCATGCACTTGGGGTCTAATAACCTGAAGGCCACATATTTTCTCTGGGTAGTAAAACTGGGAGAATCACTTGTTGAGAAGGATCTAGGGCTACTGGTAGATCACAGTCTAAATAACTGTATGCAATATCAAGCAGCTGCTTCCAAGGCTACCAAGATATTATCATGAATTAAAAGAGTCATGGAATCATGGGCTAGGTAAAAAAGTGCATTTTTTAAAAATGTTCCTACATATTTCATCCACAAATATTGAGAAAGCACTAAAAAAATACAAACAAGACATTTCATGTTAAAGCTCAAACTCTATATATAATTTTCCAGGAAAATCCCTGGACATTCTTTCAAAAATCACAGTTAAACACGTATACGCAAAATAGTGAAAAATGTCTGGCAACAGAGGGTAACAAAATCTCTAGGTAGCCTTGTAGTTAAAGGGTTAAAATGTACTGGATTAATATTGCTATTGTTTTGATCTGCAATTGAATGTGTAGTAGTTCCAGTGCAATTTCAAAAATAACTTTTTTAAAATATATTATTGTGGTGCCATTCAAGTAAAAAAAGCAAATCACTGTATGTAGACGGGGAGGCCGATTCAGTAATAGCGCCAGGTAGCGACAGATGAGCGCCTGAAGTATGGCGCTATGAGCGCCGCTAGCGTACGCCGCGGGTGGCAGCGATTCGCTATAGCAGGCCTCCTCAGTCGCTACCTGGCGTTGTTGGGAACAATGCCTACATTGGTGAATATCCGTTTCAGATCAGCTTTGGAGGCGCTGTCATTTGGACACACGCTATTCAACACAGCGCCTGCGCTTTGCTTTGCTGTTGGCTTGAAATCAATGTTAGTACCTTCAGAAGTAAACACATTGCAACATGTTTCTTTGGTGAATTTGTATTTATTTTTTTTATGTTTTGGTGGGAAAAGATAAGTTCTGAATCCACTGGATTTTTATCTTGGTGCCTGAAAAAGAATAAAAAGTGCAGTTAGTATTTAGATATAATTTTGCTTTTTCGCAGTTATTGTTTTTTTTTTTTTTTTTTTGTAACAGTTTGGCCAAACTTGCACAACAACCCTAATTGTTATGTTGGTCAAATTCCCCCCCCCTCATAGTGGTTTGGGTTCCTCTTACACCCCCCTTATAGTGGTTTAGGTCATCTTACACCCCCCTTATAGTGGGTTTGTGTCATCTTACACCCCCCTTATAGTGGGTTTGTGTCATCTTACACCCCCCTTATAGTGGTTTGGGTTCCTCTTACACCCCCCTTATAGTGGTTTAGGTCATCTTACACCCCCCTTATAGTGGGTTTGGGTCATCTTACACCCCCCTTATAGTGGGTTTGTGTCATCTTACACCCCCCTTATAGTGGTTTGGGTTCCTCTTACACCCCCTTATAGTGGTTTAGGTCATCTTACACCCCCCTTATAGTGGGTTTGGGTCATCTTACACCCCCCTTATAGTGGGTTTGGGTCATCTTACACCCCCCTTATAGTGGTTTGGGTTCCTCTTACACCCCCCCTTATAGTGGTTTAGGTCATCTTACACCCCCCTTATAGTGGGTTTGGTTCATCTTACACCCCCCTTATAGTGGGTTTGTGTCATCTTACACCCCCCTTATAGTGGTTTGGGTTCCTCTTACACCCTCCTTATAGTGGTTTAGGTCATCTTACACCCCCCTTATAGTGGGTTTGGGTCATCTTACACCCCCCTTATAGTGGGTTTGGGTCATCTTACACCCCCCTTATAGTGGTTTAGGTCATCTTACACCCCCCTTATAGTGGGTTTGGGTCACGTTACACACCCTTTATAGTAGTTTTAGACAAATTAGGATTGTAGCCAACAAATAGTTCCCCTGTAGTGCAGTACTTGGATTAGAGTGAAGGGTAGTTAGCTTACCGCAAAAAACGAAGAGATCATGCTTTCCCTTAGCTCAAAGCCAGTCTGGGTGTCCTCACTCGTTTCTGCGGGCAAGTTGGGGATTTCGGGCACCAGTGCTGTTTCTTCAGGGGCTTGGATTCTGTGGCATATGCAGAGATTGTGGAGCACACAGCATGCGAGGATTATCTTGGAGACCTTTTATGGACTGTACAGCATCTCTCCTCCTGGCCGTGCCAAACACAGAAAGCGCGCTTTCAGCAGTCCGATGGTTCGTTCCACAATGCTTCGGGTTTTGCGATGTGCTGCATTGTAGCGTTCTTGGGCAGAGGTCTGTGGGTTTCTGACCGGAGTCATCACCCACGTTCTCTGCCCATATCCCTTATCCGCTGTAGAAAAAACACAATGAGAGAGACAGCAATTAGTACTAGTAAATGTTTTTGGTTTCATTTGTAAACAAATAGCTTACTAGGCCACATATTTTAGGCTAAATACTTTGACATGGTTAATTATTTACCCAGTAGCCAGCCAGCTGGCATTTCGTTGTTCTCAAACTTCCTGCACAGGACTGACCGCTGCAGGACGTAAGAATCATGGCATGAGCCGGGGAAGCCAGATCTCACGGCCCGCATCTTCATGTCATGGTCACAGACGACCATGACATTCATCGAGTGGAACTGCTTTCTGTTCCGATAATACAGCTCCTGTGCACGGGGAGGGCGGAAAGGGATATGTGTACCATCAACGCACCCTAGCACATTCGGGATCCCTCCCATGCGATAGAATGCATGTTTTATTTTGGCAACCTCATCCTCATCCTCAGGAAACTGGATGTAAATAGGGATCAGGTCACAAATAGCCAGTACTACCTGTATAAATATGCGGCTCATTGTAGCCTGGCTGATCCCGCTGAGGAGGGCAGAGGTTGCCTGGAAGGTCCCTCGTGCCAAAATATTGAGACTGGCACATAGGCGTACTATGCCTGGAATGGATCTGGTGCGTTTGGTCGATGGCTCAATTTTGTGCTTAATCTGATCATATAGGGACTGTAGTGCAGCACGATTCAGACGGAAGCGGCTCCTGATCTGCTCGTCACTTAAATCCCACACTGAAAGGCGGATTCCAAAGGATCGGGGTGCCCTAAGCCTCACAGCCCCCTCCTCCCTGGCCTCCTGCTCTTCCAGCATTCTCACACATCCCTGCACCCATAACCCATACATCACCCTCTTATCCATCTCACACTCAACAGATATACAAAAGAAGCAAAACAAAAACCACAAACACACCACACACACAAGCAAGCACACTACTCACACACTCACTACAATGCAGCTCACCACAAAACCAGAAGTATAGTGGTCTGACCCACCAGACTGCTGAAAGTCAGCTTTCTAAGTTAGGCACAACCAAGAGGGGAGTTGCTGCACAGCCCACAAAAGGCCCCAAAATCAAGCCTCACTTGCTGTATGCTCCACAATATTTGCATATGCCAACAAAATCAATCTCCTAAAGAAACAGCACTGATGTCAGAAATCACCCAACAAGCCACAGAGAGTGAGGACAAAACCCAGCCAGACACTCAAATGAGCTAAGGGAACAAAGCACCACACCACCACACCACAGCCTTTGCCACAGTGTAACAATACCAGAAGGTTGGCAAATCCAGCCATTTATACTTCACTTAGAAAAAGGACAGGTCCTCTTTGCCGCCTTTTGCGTTGCTCTGCTATTTCCTGTCTCCAATTAGCTGACCCAGGTGTGCGTGAAACGGAGTGCGCACGCGCACGCTAGTAGCGCTACTAGCGTACGTGAGCCGAAACTTGCGTGCATTAACGGACATGGCTGAAAATTCTGTGGTGGACCAATGAACGGTAAGCTGCTCTTTATTTAAATAGCCGTTTGTATAGCCACATGTCACAAGTGTTTAATATACATGAGTACATTGTTGTCTTTGGTTGTGTGTTGTTTGGTTAATGAGCTCTGTAATTAGTTAATTAACTACCACACATGCTTCAATCACTGCAGTGGAGCTGTGGCTACAAGCACCTGGCCAGTATGTGTGAATCAATTAAGTGGACCTGTTTGTGATTGGCTGTTAGAGCACATAAAACCTGGCCAAACCCAAAACACGGTGATACCATTCTGTAGTCTGCATGCGTGCTTGTTGGTTGTGTATTGGTGTGTGTGTGCAGCTACAGGATGGAGCCAAATTCTGGGCATCTGCCGGCCACAGCTGGCTCAAGTAGGAGTGTGGTGGGTGCTGTGCGCAGACCTCCCTTAAGGAAAAGGGCCCATCCTGAAGGTGATGCAGCACCCCAGGCTAAGCGCCCAGTTGCCAAGAGGGAGCCAGAATTTAATTTGGCGGAGAATAATACTCTTGTGCGCCTTACACTTGCAAAATGGGAGCTGATATTTGGCTCCCAAAGCAAGTCTATAGGCAAACAAGAAAGGAGCAAATTGTGGGATGCCATTGGTGTTGAGCTTACTAGCAGTGCTCAACACCCACGTAGTGGCCCATCCTGCAGGAAACGCTTCTACACTTTGAAAAGGGCCCTTATGCAAAAGATGAATCATGATCTTGAGGTCGAGAGTGGGACCATCCAGGGTCCAAAGAGTACCTACAGGCAATATGAGGAGATGCTGAAGCCCAAAATTCCACTTGCTCGGCTGCAGGGTGTGGATGCTGGGGATGACACCACAGGTTGGACTGAAGGTACATATTTTCTGAATATGTTTTTCTGCTAATGTTAATTTATGTGATTTGCTTTTTCTCTTTCTGCCCAACTAACAGTAGGACATGTGAAGTAGTACATTATACCTCATAAATGTTTTACTTTGCTGTCTGTTGCTTTCTGCATAGGTGCACATGGTGATGTCCATGAGTCGGGGGAGGTGGACACCCCAACTCCTGCCCTTCAAACAACCTCCAGCCTAACCCAGTCTGCCATTGAAGGTATTTTTCACTAATTTAGGGGCTGGTTATTTTGGGCCAAAATGGGTGTGTGAGCACCTCAAACAATAGATTTGACCACTGTTGATGATTAATAATATGTGCCTGCGGACTATTTACACGTCCACTTTACCCCTCTCTGCAACTAACTAACAAGGCCCTAACATGTGTAGCTATGTTGGAAGCCAGAGATGTGTGGCCATATATCTGCATATACATGTGGAAGCCACACTGGCCGTGATTAGGGAATATTAGTGATTGAGCTGCTCACACACACCTTAATGCATGGTTTATTTAGTGCCGCACATTACCAATGGCTAAATGTTTTCTTTGCTTTTGCCTAGCTGCACCGCCATTGGCACCAGCATCTCCTCAGGAGCCAAGCTACTCTTTGGATGCCGGTAAGTGCATGTGTCAACCTTGCTTTAGCCGCTTTAACACAAGTGCATGTCTTTCATTCCTCTTTTTTCTTTGTAGGCCAAGTGACTGGTTCATCTTTGGACCCCACTTCCGATGTTGCAGGTCAACAGGACCCTGTTGGTGTGTATTGCCTAAAAAAAATTATCCTTTATGCTGTTTATGTTACACTGGTTCAATTTGGTTAGTCTAATAATCTACATGTTTGCTATGTCAACTTGAAGATGACTATTTGGAGTGGACTTGCCATCCCCAGGGTCATTAGTATAGTTTTTTGAGTGATTGCAATGCATTTGTTGGGTATATTGAAAGACAAACATTCGCCAGAGTAGTGTTAGGAATATTTAGAGACATTAATTTGTGTATTTTAGTTTGCCGGAATCTTGGAAGTGGCTGTCCGGAAAGGGCCCTTCACGTTGAGGCTGCCAGAGATGAGGGTAAGTTTGTTTGGCTTGATTATCTAGTTGGGATTTTTGAACAAGTTTTTGTTAAATTTAGTAGGCCAACTTGTGTCTAAACATGTATTTTCAAGGGCAAAGCTCGAGTGAGGGCCCAACTCCAGACATCTGGGAGATTGCGGGTATGTGTAATTTGAGCAATGTGTCTTTTTTTTTTAACCCCAATTATTGGCTCATCTTCCTCTTACATACATGTTAGCAATCTGAGTTGACCAGATCCCTTTTGGCTAGTGTGTAATCTTCCACTTTGTGGAGGTATGGCCTCGATAGTCTATCCATCTTACATTTGATTTTGGTCCACTGACCTACTAACCTGACTTTCCTGTTTAGCATATGCCAACTTGCCCGATCTCTCAGATGTGGATTTGCCCCTCTCTGGCAGCCAGACCCCGGACCTACTTCGGCCAGACGACACGGAGGTAACATGGCTGATTTAGAGGAACAATAACCACATTGACATGTTGGTGGGTAGTCCATGAACCAACATGTCACATTTTATGTCTTTGTTGTTTTTGCAGGAGGCCGGACCAGAACCCCAACCTGGGACCTCTTCTCAAGTGTCATGTGGCCAAGCTACAGAGGCTCAAGCAAGGGTAAGTTGGATTGTTACACTTTGGGGAAATGATTTAGAGGGGCCTAGCTGCATTGTTTCAGCTTAACTAACATTTTTTTTTTTTTTTTAGCCTGAACCCAGAGCAAGAGGAGGTGTGGCACCGACAAGTGTGGACTTTTATGAGCTAGGGGTCCGGATGCTGGAGGACTACAGTCGCCAACAGCCACGTGATGGAAATACTGAGCGCATTGGAAAATCAGGTGTTGATGTGTCGGCAACAAATTGAGGGCCTGCAGCGCGAGCTCCAGGACGTGAAACAAGGCCACCAACAGCAAACCAACCGGGAACTGGATGGGCTGTCCAATCTGATGGAGCGATCTTTACAGCGCCAGGAACAAAGTTTGTTGTTGACGCAACAGCTCATACAACAGCAGTCTATTTTTTTTACTGCACTGTTGGCCCCCAACACCACCCCTAGCAATGACTCACAACCTCCCAGGCCCCCAAGCCAAGAATATTAATTTGATTGTTGTTTTGATTTTGTTTCAAATACATTTGAGTACCCCACCTATAATTTGTGTTTTTCCTAAGACATAGGTAAGAACACAGTCAGGGATGAGTCTCTAGATCTAGATATGTACCTGTAGCCAAAAATGTATGCCACACATTGGTGACCATATCTTCCTATGGTTTAGACATTAAATGGCTACAAAGGTACACCAACATTTTACAAATAATGGGTTTGAAGACACTTAAACTATGCTAGACAAGGCACAACACAGTGTAAGTACAAAAATACAAAAATGTTAATGTTAAAGGCGGGCAACAGGCCCAACATTTGGCCGCACAGCGGCTCAAAACATCCCCCCCACCCTAACGACGCCTCTTCAAGGCCAGCAGCATAAGGCGAAGACGCCGGATCGACCGCCACAGTCTGCGATGCTGGTTTGCACAAGCTGTAGAGAGTTGAAAAAAAACATATTAAAAATATAGAATGTGACCTCTACAGACACAGATGTAGCAATGTAATGTAAGTGGCTAAAATTATCTGAGCCACACAATCACATTGTTGGCCACTGTGCCCTTAGGTGTTACCATTATATGAGTACTAGTGGCTGGCTTAAATGTGGCCACCACATCCCAAGCATACATTTACTCTTAACTCTTGGGACTAAAATAAGGTCTAAGTCCCAGTGTGGACATTTATTTGTTTAGTTACAGCCAAACATCAGGGCCTAAGTCCTAACGAGTAAACTTGTTTGGCCAAGAATCTTAGAGGTCTCCACCTTAGCAGGCCAATTTTGTTGGGTAGAAACCACAATTTGCCACTATGTGGCAAAAACAAGAATGTGAGCCAACAATCAAGCATGCAGACATGCATGTAAGATTGTTGGACAAACACATGTAACCTAGATGTGTGTTGATTAAACACATAGGTACATTGTAAATGTCTCCAGAATTTACTATAAGACATAGGGGTCCCAAGTCTTTAGGCATATGAAGTGGGATGTACTCACCATTGCAGCTGTGGCTGGGGCCCATGCTGCTGGCAGTCCCAGGAGCTGGGGTGGGGAGGATGGTCACCGGCTCCGTCTGCGTGACCACATCTGTCAGGAGAAAGCAAAAGAGAAAAGCAAAATTAGTGTGACAATGACACCTGACTATTTGACAGCCATCTGGTTAGGGAGTCTGCCAAAACAAATGCTTGCATGGTTACACACATGTTGTCCGACATTAGCATATTTCCTGGTCCATGAGTTCATGTAAATTATTTATGGTTGCAACATGGACACATAAAGATAATGTGCCAATAGCCTTGACAGTGCAATGGTAAGGACTAATTTGCATTTGATTGTAGAATCTTACTAGTGTGCAACATGTGTTAGCCGGAACAACTTACAAAAATAACACATTTGCTAGCCCCCATCATGGTGTGGGCTGAAACATAGGGGTGGTTGCCAGTTGGATTGCACTGTAGTGGGGTTTGTGATGTTAATGTACATTAGCAAACCAGCTTGTACTATGGAGCAGGAAACATGTGTATGTTAAAAGTGGGCCAAGACCCAGGATTTATACTATCCTGTGTTTTGGTCCACTTTGGCAGGGCACAACAATTTGAGCGAGAGACCGTCCGCCGCCGCTGCCTTCTGCGCGTCACTCCTCCAGTGCGTGCGCACGCGCAGGCCATTCTGAAACGGAGAGCGCAGGCGCACACACATCTAGAGGGGCACGCAGGAGGCTGCGGCGGTGGCTTCTGCCACCCCCAATGAGGTAAGGAGTTTGTGGGCTTTTGGGGGGGGGCCCTGGGTGAGGGAGGTGATTGGGCAGGGAAGCTTATAGATTCCAAGCCCAATCAACAATGGGTGTGGGTCCACTTTAAGGAATGTCAGAACATAGGGAATGTGAGGGATAACAACAAACACTTACCATGACTATGCCCGTGGAGAAGGCGTTGCCAAAAGCTCCTGGAGGTGCCGCCTATATGATGCGCTGCAAATTAGAGAGGAATGGCAAGGGCTAAGTACAAATGGCCATATGTAACCTGTCACAGACTAACACTGACTAAATGTGCACTCACCAGGGGATGAACTGCCACTTGAAGCCCAGGGAGGGCTCTGAGGAGGAGGCGTGGAGCCTCGGCTCCTCACACTCTGATCCAAAGATCCCCCAGGCAAAGGGCCACCCTCCTCCCTCTCCCTGCTCCTTCAGGGAGTGTGGGAGAGTCCATTACTTCCACCCCACTTGGACTCCCCACTTGAGAGTGGCCCCTTGTCTGGTGAGACTCCTCAGAGTCATAGTGTGAGGAGCTGAGGCTCGAGCCTGACAGCCCCCCAGCAGCACACTCCTCTGGGGCGTCATCCCCTTCCTCCCCTTGGTCCTCTAAATAGGACCCGCGAGAGGGACCCTCCCCCGATGACTCCCCCGAGTCCACCTGTCTCGTTCGGGGGAGGAATCCCTTCCCACGTTTCCCCAGGGGAGGACGCTTATCTGTGTTGAGGGGGTGAATGAAAAAAATTACAATTACTACCAAAAAGGGACACAGCTTACAATATTATTTCCCTAAAAAATTAAACATAGCATAAACTTCCACTTACCTGAAGCATACGCATCATATAGGCGGTACACGCCTTCAGGGTCCCGGCGCTTAAAGTCTGACCATTTTTGCATGATGGAACGCACACTCAGGCTGGTGTTGAAGCGCCGGGACACTGTGGCCTTCACCTCCAGGGCTATCCGCTTCTTGCTCCCACGGGCATAATCATATTGGTGGATGCAGAAATCCTATGACAAATGAAAAACAAAAAGGTTATCAATACATGACATCAGAACAATGGCATAAACATTTATACTGAGAACAGATTAAACATATAATCCAAGTAAAATATACTCACTTTCACCACCTGGCCGTTAACGCGGCTATCCACCCGCTTTCTCTTTAGCTTTTGGGGCCCAGGGGGGGAGGGGGGTTCGGTGGGGGAGGTGAGGTAGGTGGGGGAGGTGGGGGAGGGGTGGGGGGGCCAGAGTCAGAGGAGGAGCTGGGGAGGCGCATGACACGTCGGGTAGGCATGATGGTGGAAACGCAAAGGAGGAAACCGGAACTGGATATGACGAAAGCGACAGGAAAAAAAAAAAAACGCTCCGCACACTAGGAAGAAGCTAATATCCGCTACGTGCAAGCTAAGTGGCGGAAATAGGATTTTTACGCATTACAACAAGCTATTGGCCAAGACGCCATTAATTATTAGCTTGATTTAGCTTGGAAACGCAAAGGAGCAAACCGGAACTGGATATGACGAAAGCGAAAAAAAATTCACGCTCCGCACAATAGGAACCAGCTAATGTCCGCTACGTGCAAGCTAAGTGGCGGGAATAGGAAATTTACGCATTAAAACAAGCTATTGGCCAAGACGCCATTAATTATTAGCTTGATTTAGCTGGGTGTTCAATATCCTGTAATGCATAGGTCAGAGCAAAAACAGAGCTGTTTGCTTAAAAATAACAATGGTATTCCTTAATAAAATAATAACACAATAAAACTATCCAACTACATGATAATGTTGCACACAGGAGAATGCATAACGGGTTGTTATGAGCTTGTACACCTGAACAAATGCAGCAGAATGTGGACATGCACGCTCATTAAGAACGACTGGGGTCGCTGCAAGTGAATTCAGGGAAAAATGCAGAAAGGCACATGTATGAACAGCACAGCGCAGCACAGCGACGCTAGCGCCGCCACATAGCGAATCACAACAGCGACTGCAGAAACTCTGACCACCACAGAATCAACAAGGACAGGGCTGCCGAATAGCTTGGGCGCTGACAATTTCAATGAGCGAACGTGAGCGCCAAACATGAGTGACTAAAAAGTTGCTTTACAAGCCATGTGTGTTGTGAAAGCAAGCTAATTTGAGGCTAATGTGTTTTGTGTGAGGAGATGCATTTTAGATTTCACTCACAACATTCCAGTGTAAAAATTACATCTTTCATCCAAAAATCATTAAAAACAAAACAGATTAATCAAACATATCCTAAACAACATGTGTTTAATTTTTTACCAAAGACAAGAACACAAAAACCACTAAAAAAAACATTGCAGTGTCTGCCATTGAAATGTATTGGAGAGCGCCAGGTAGCGCCAGGTAGCGAGAGGTCATACCTGGCGCTGTGATGGGATTAGCAGCGGCGCTGTTCGCTGAAGTCTGCAACATGATGAATCCCGCGCTAGCTGACCCTCTCGCCGGCGCTAGCCTCATTTAGCGTGATAAATGCGTGATTGTGTTCACAGCCTGGCGCTCTGGAGTCGGTAGCCGCCGATAGCTGGCGCTACCTGGCGCTAGTGAGACACTACCTGGCGCTATCCCTTGATAAATAAGGCCCTTGGTATGGTTGTTTTTATGCATTCCATTGTTTTGTGCATCCACATTCTTCATGTGTCAGCCATTTATTCAGGCTCTGTTGGAGAAATGCTTGGGAATAACATTCTTCATAGGTTCAGACATCTCAGCTGCAAAGCAGATAATTCTCTTGTGCTGCTATAAGCTTGGTGAAACCAGTGATGCTTCTTATCAACATAAGACCTGCAGGTGGAAATGTTATTCAAGAAGAGTCATTTTATGACAAGCTTTTAGGAGGTTGGATAGAACTAGCTACATACTGTTAATGTTCTTATTAGACAACTTGTACAAATGTACCTCTGTTAAAGGAACCTGCTGCAATATTGACTATAAAACAGGTGCTACTGAGGATGAACCAAGCATTATTGGGTAACATCCTATACTATGTTTAAGATCCGCGGACAATAATTTGTTCTTTTGGTGTGTGCTGTTTTATAGCATGTACCATGAGCGCTGATTCTTTGATGGTAACATCTTGGATGTCCACTTTAACTAATCCCCCATCCCTGCCAATCTCCCTTGACACTGAGGCAGGGGAAAGGGTTACAGTGAAAAAAAAAACAGGATCTAGCACTGACACATACATACAGACTCCATGGTCGCCATGGTCGACCAAAGAAGTTGGAGTGCACATGCTTAGCATCATATCCAGAAGTACTTATATGCTAAGCCACCTGGTGTTGCAGGGCAGAGATGGCTTTATTTTTGTCTTTTCTGGTGCTGCACTGTGGACTACAATGGCACTAGAAGTCGCTGCTAATTACTCTTGATTGTTGCACTACATACTGGTGGCCTGTGTGAGTGCCTGTTGGAGCAGACTGCCAATTATGCCAGTGGAAATGAATACCACTTGGTACCGCCGTCTTCCCGCCTGTTTATTAAATCGCACGCTGAGTGCCTCTGAGGGCACAGACGCTTCATAAATAAGGCTCAAAGTATTAAAGGAAATGCCATACTGCAAGGCTTCCAAAAGAGCAGAGGTCCTAATGTATGTGGCAGTTAGAATATACATTGATGGGTACTTGGACATTTATTTGTTGTGACCTATATTTTTCTTTCTATGTATGTGTTAGTTCTGCTTTTAAGCCTCAGACTAGCAGCTAGATAGTCTGTCAATAGTATTTTCTCTGTTTCATTTTGTTTTACCTGTCTTTGTAGCTTTGTACATGGACCATTATAGTTTTTTTAAAACCTCCTTTGATTGGCTTCCTAATTTGTTCCCTTCAATTGGTTGTGATCACCCAGATTAAAACACATATACATAGTATAGAACTTAGAATCAGTAAAAACTTGCATAGAGGAGATGTGAGATTACAAAAAGTGACATCTCTTTGAAAGAGAACAAAGGTATTTTCAATAGCGTGCACCTTACATAACAGTGACGTATGCCTGCTTTTGTACTAGCTGTTATTTGTTAGACTGTACACGTAGACTTTGGTGTGCTGAATTGAAAGACCTGGGCACAGAATAAAAGGTACTGTACTAGGGAACATATTTTATCATGACTGAGGGTTTAATGTAATCGTTTAGCTGGGAATGTGAGATGTATCCTATTACTAAAACAATTATATGTGTATACCTTAAATTACATTTGCTGTACCAAGGCAAGCCATTTTATAGGTGTGGGTTACATTCTAACTGAAGTTCAGAGCAAAGGTTTGTGCATGTAAACTGACCATTGATAGGCAAATGTCCAAAGGGTTATCCAAGATTCCTTAATCTGTGTTACAGCTTCTAGCAGCTCTCAAATCATCCCTCATTACAACTTATATTAACTGGGGGTAGACGCAAATAGATTCTGATCTTACACTTTACATTACATTACAATACATTTGGCCAAAGCCCCTCCCATCTTAGGGTGTAGAACTAGATATTGTCCTTCAACACTAAAGTTTTTGCTGTCCCTCTCTGTAAAATGACCAGTGAGTCATTGCATAGGTGTACCCAGGTCCGGATTATGAGGGGGGAGCAAGGGGCTAGAGCCCCTGGGCCTCCACCACTTTCCCTGCAAAGGGAGCCTCCATCAACCTTTGAGTTATGGTCTGGTTCAGGAGGCTTTTCAGTCTTTGGTCTGACGGGCAGCAAAGCCACTGCAAACAACGCTACAGTGATGGGTGCGTGCAGAGCTGTCACTGCACATAAGCCACCAAGCACAGCCGCTGGCAGCTCAATGCAGGGAACTGTTTTCTGCTGGACCAGCTGGGCGACTACACTACCCATCCCCCCCACCCAGAATGGCAAAGCAGGAGTTCCCAAGTAGCACGCACCCACACAAGGGACTTGATCTGACGTTCCAGTAAGTGGGCGGGTGCCAACCAACCACCAATCAGTTACTTGGCTGGACTATTATTTCAAATGAAATAAGAAAAAACTGGGGCCTCCACCAGATTTTGTGCCCAGGGGCCTCCACCACACTCAATTCGGCCCTGGGTGTGCCACTCAAAACAGGGGAAGTTACGTGAGGAGGTGGGGTTTTACAGCTATAACACGTGTAACTATGACAGCTATAGCACGGGAGTAGAGTGAAGCAGTTAAAATTTCCAAAAGTTATTCTTCGTGGCGGGTATTAAGGGAGTGCTAGTTAGAAATGTGGGTTTTGGTCCAGTTTGAACATTTTGGCTGCCTATTTGCAAATGGACATACCAGGGTGTGTATAGAAATGTGTGAAGCCGTAAGAGGCCATTGTAAAGGAAAATAACAACAATGTAGGCAACTTGGTACTGTTAAAGTGGACCAACAGTCAAAAAGAAAAAAAAGCCCAGAGGACCTTTTCAGGCACATGTCCCTGCAGCCACACAGCCAACTCATTTCAGCTTTGCAGCTGCTTCTTCAAGCCAATTCCTGGTTCATGGAGCAGCAGAATCCAGCACTCTATGAATGCAGGTTGCAGCAGTTCCTTAGCTCACCGAGCGACAACTTGCGCTGCTCAGTGCCGTTGCCCTGCTCGTCACACCGCCCGTCCCGTTTATGCGTCGCTGCTTCTCCCGGTGTCAGAAAAGCCACCTGCTCATTGTGAGGGGTTGGTACGTTGAGAGGGTCAAAGACTGCACCAGGGAGGATTGTCGGATACATACTCCCGGGTGTAGCAAGATGGTGGCATAGGAACTAGATGTCCTATTCTCCCAGGTGTAGAAAGATGGTGGCACAGAAGCGAGATGTCCGGGAGCTGGTTTGCATGCTTATTAATGACCTTTTTTGTTTTTTAAATGTAAAAGTAAAAAAAAAAACACTAGACTGCTGGTCCACTTTTATAGAGTTGCCTTCCCTCCCCTTGCAGCTAAGATAGTTTCCACTATAGATCCTTACAGACCACTAAAGTCCAAACCAAACACACTCACTCACTGGAACGCAAGTATGCTGAAACGAAAAATGACCTCCCCAAACTGTTTCCGCAAACTTCTAAGTATACAATTGGCCAAAAGGTATATTGTATGCTGAAACATTCCCCTGATCTGGCACTAAGGAGCTCACACCAACCCCTGGAAAATGGAGCCAGTAGCAGTATCCCTCCAAATTTAACAGTGCGAACAGCAATCATGCAAAAGGTTCTCTTCGTAGTCTCTAGTCTCCAAAACCAGACCTATCCAGTATACAGCCATGGTTGTCTCTACGTTTCCATTGCTCGAAAATCCAGTGGCAGTGTGTTTAACATGTTTGCATCTTAAGACTGGCATTGTGCTTAAAGTGGAGCAAAACCCAGGATTTTGGCTATCCTGAGTTTTGGTCTTTGCCTCAGGGGCTTCCAGATTTGGGATGCCCTCCTGTTTGAAACCCCCCCAGGTCCTTGTGGTTGAGTGAGCTCCTTTACATCAGCAGTGACCATAGCAGCAGTGTTCTTGGTGTACAGGGCTCACATAATTGGATCCTGGTTTGGTAAGTGCAGCTCAGGTTGGGGGTTCAGCTGGGATTCCAGTGAAATTGGGATGCCCCCAACGTTCATAGATACAATGTGCAAAAAGATTATCAAAGAGGTATCAATAGTGTGTCCGCCATTCTATATTCAAATCCTGCAGATAAGAAAATTAAATCACATCACCAAATAAGTAGAGCCTGGGTCCTCCAACAGCGGCCCGCCACCGACGCATTGCGTGGCCAAATGCCACTTCGCCAGGGTGAATTCATGAGTGCATTAAAGTGCACTCATGCACTTTAAGTCAAATGTTTACTTTGGATACTTAGACTTTTTTATGGATATATCTTTAGTCTTTTAGCACAATTTTCTTGCTTTTTCAACGCCATTTACATTCACAGCAGGCTATTTTAGATCTTGTATTTACAGTATAGATTATTGGGTTTTTGAATGAGAGACATTAATGGGGTAACCCTCCCCAGCGTCTTTATACGTGTATATGTTTTTAATGAGTCTTTTATGTTGTTTGTGATTTTTTAAGAATGACTTATTAAATGTAGTTTTTTGACCTTCTGAGAATAATTTTTGGGGTGCGGCAGGTTTATATAGGGGTTTTGGGGCTAGTCTAGGGCCCTCATCTTTGCAGTGTTTTGTGACTTCCCCCTATTCTGGCAGCACCCTTCTATAGTTGTGATAACAGTTGTGCATACCCAACCCCCCCTTTTTTTCAACGTTCATAGGTAATGAAACTTTTGGTCTGATTTAAGTCAAAGTTGCACAACTGGGGTATGGTATTCCTTCTTTTTCCTTTTCTGTACTTAAAATGCAGATTTAACTAATGCCCAATTCTGTATAACGTATTTTTTTCATGCCATAAGACACACATGGCCACAAGCCGCACATGGGGTTTAGAGGAGGAAAATAAAAAAACATTTTCTAAACTAAGTGTTGTGCTAATTAATCATGCCGCTGCCGGGGGTTGATCGACAGCTTTGTAGTGCAGTTCTTACTGTGGCTGCCATCATGTTGCCATCACAGCCAAAACAGTTGGCTTTCCTGGCAAACCTGGCTTTCGGTGGTCTTCCTGACATGTGGCTGCATGTTGCACTGGGGTGTAGCAGAAAGCCAGGAACTGCTCTAGCCTATTGACATGACATCATGTCATTGCAGGAAGGGAAAGCGCAAGCGTAGTGGGATGTCATACTGAACTTTTTGTCAAAAATAACTGGTGGTCAGATATGGGATGCTCCTGCTTTGCTGACAGCAACAGGATTGCAGGTACAAAGCAATAACCCACCCACTTCCACATTCCCTTACTCTCTGGCACCCTAGGTAAATGCCAACAATTAACTTGGTAGGTGGGCCTAGCCAACCCCAGGGTCCATGAGTGGCAGCAACATAGAAAAGGGTGATTAGTGCTGCCTGGTTCATGTGGTATCTGCAGAGGTGATTGGATCTCCAGTCATTGACTGAAGGTCTGTTTAAAAGTGAAACAAAACCCAGCCAGACCTCATTGGGCTGTCCCGCTGTGTGACCCCCCCCCCCCAGGGCACCAGTATTCATTCACCTCTCCCCAGTGAAACGGTGCATGTGACGGCTCATTGGACTAGAGCCTGCACATGCATCATTTGACCAAGGAGAGGTGAGCAAATACTGGCTTCCTGGGTGGTTTCAAACAGAGGCATGGAACCAAACCCAGGAAAGTCAAATTCACAGGTTTTGTTTTGCTTTAAGGTGAGAGGGAAGAGGACAAAGTGGATCACCCAACAGCTTAGGGGGCTGAGGAAAGACTAGGGGTATGGGGATGGCCTGGATTGTTGAGGTAGAGCTGCAGAGAAGTCCCAGATGGTGGAGGGGGGGAAAGTGCAAAGAATGAGGCATAAGGAGGAGGGGAGCACCCAGCATGTGGGGATAAATAGGATGGGCTGGAATATTGAGGGAACATGGGGGTCTGCAGAAAGCAATTAGAAGCTGGACACAAATGGGGGAGCAAGATTATGGAGGATGAAACTATTGCCCATCTCCCCGCATCCCTCTATTAACACCTGTCACCATTCTGGCTCTACTCAAGGCCAGGCCTCTTGGTGCATTTCCACTGCCACCAGTATCCTTGCTGCAGCCACTGATGCCAATTTCCTATTTTGCAGCCACACTTCTCCACTCCCTTCTCCACACTGCTGCTGCTGTCTATATTTCTCCATATCATCAGGAAGTTCTCACAGTCAAGTTCCTGGGAGGCTGTGGACTGGCCAATGGCCAGACACAAAGATGCAGGAGGGGGGTTACACTACCAAGTCACGGCCCCAGACCCGCTTTTGTCTCCATGTTGCTGCCCCCCTTTCTTCATTTCATTTTGAACTCCCCAGACAAGTTCTTGCGAGGCTGCGGACGGGCACTTCGAGGTCATGACCCTGGCTAGTTTCCCCTCCCGTTCATCTCCTTGTCCGCCACCAGGTTTGTATCTCTAATGAGGTGGCTCAAAAAAGTCCTCACCAAGCCGGCGGGGTTAATGAATAATGGTGCAGACGTGGGTTTTAACAATTGTCGCTCAACCCCCAGCTGCGCCATGATTCATTAACACTACTGGCTCCCTGGGGACTTTTTTGAGAGGTGCAAACCTGGTCTGTGAGGCTACATTCGCTCCAGAATACGGTAAACAACAAGCTCCAGCACACATTACTCCTGTCCAAAGATCAATTAAAATATAACTTTTACTGCTAGTATATTAAAATAAGAATCAGCACTGTGATTTAAACCAGACCAACAGACTGGCACAGTTGGAAAAGAATGGTAGCAATTCACTTTTGGAGCTTCCTCTCCCCAGTATCTCAGCCATGCTGCTGCCTGTATTCAACTTATGTAACTGACAACACACAGTAACAGGAAGCCTAGCAGCACTAGCCTGCAAATGCATGAGCCACCATTTTATTTCTAAAATTCACTACAGCAGGAGTTAGAAAAAGGTAAATTAATTTTTATGTTGCCTTGCGGGGGGTTGCATATGAGCAGCGTTGGTCTGGTTTAAGTAATTTTTGGCTGTTGATCCTCCTTAAGCCTCTTGCATTGTTCCATAATACGGTACTTAGAAAACTATTCTTTTTCTTTAAGAAAGGGTTCACACTGCCACAATTTTGTTGTGACAGTGGTAATCGCTATCCAACATGATCGCCCTGTCCCAGTTAGTTGCCAGCGTTTTAGGTGTGATAGCGTTTGCGATAGCTATAGAGCGATCGCTACCACTCCCTAAATGCTTTTTTTAGTCACTCTGCAAGCACAATCATCTATGTGAACGGCTCCATAGAAAGCCATTCATAGCGTATGCAGGGCAATCGCCCCGGTTTGAACAGGGCCTTAGTTGCAGAATTAGGCTAAATTATTAGATCAAAAGTCATAACTTGTCTGTCATCAGTTGAGCTGTTGTCCTGTTAGTCAATAATTGGGTCGATTCAGAGAAACATGTAAAAGCTTTGTTTTTGTTGCCGATCATGGTATTTTTTCCGAAGGCTTGTGCACTCGTATGAACTTGCGAGCGATTCTATACACTAATCCGTTTCCTATCATAAAATGCCTGTCCGTTCGTATGCTATCTTCCGACCTTGGCTCAGTCATTTTCCATCGTAAATTATAGGTTGATTGATCTATTGTAGCGATGGCAGCATGTGTTTTTTCCCTTCTTCCATCGTCCACCTCTACGAATTCCTGGTGTTTCCCGATGGGTTTGAATGGTTTTTAACCTCTAATATTCGTCCGTTCGGAAATGTAGAAGATCTTGCGCATGCGCAATACAAGCTACACTCCTCAAACAAATGTGCCCCATATCTTACACTACCAAGCTCAACCCAACTACTTTGCGACATTCTTACACTTACCTTTATTAACCCTAAAACTGACCCAAACCCCTTGCTGGTTGCATTCTTCTTCATTTTCCTGACCCTAAAACTGACCCAAACCCCTTGCCGGTTGCATTCTTCTTCATTTTCCTGACCCTAAAACTGACCCAAACCCCTTGCCGGTTGCATTCTTCTTCATTTTCCTGACCCTAAAACTGACCCAAACCCCTTGCCGGTTGCATTCTTCTTCATTTTCCTGACCCTAAAACTGACCCAAACCCCTTGCCGGTTGCATTCTTTTTCATTTATCCTGACCCTAAAACTGACCCAAACCCCTTGCCGGTTCCATTCTTCTTGTTTTTCCTGACCCTAAAATTGACCCAAACCCCTTGCCGGTTGCATTCTTCTTCATTTTCCTGACCCTAAAACTGACCCAAACCCCTTGCCGGTTCCATTCTTCTTGTTTTTCCTGACCCTAAAACTTACCCAAACCCCTTGCCGGTTGTATTCTTCTTCATTTTCCTGACCCTAAAACTGACCCAAACCCCTTGCCGGTTGCATTCTTCTTGTTTTTCCTGACCCTAAAACTGACCCAAACCCCTTGCCGGTTGCATTCTTCTTCATTTTCCTGACCCTAAAACTGACCCAAACCCCTTGCCGGTTGCATTCTTCTTCATTTTCCTGACCCTAAAACTGACCCAAACCCCTTGCCGGTTGCATTCTTCTTCATTTTCCTGACCCTAAAACTGACCCAAACCCCTTGCCGGTTGCATTCTTCTTCATTTTCCTGACCCTAAAACTGACCCAAACCCCTTGCCGGTTCCATTCTTCTTCATTTTCCTGACCCTAAAACTGACCCAAACCCCTTGCCGGTTGCATTCTTCTTCATTTTCCTGACCCTAAAACTGACCCAAACCCCTTGCCGGTTCCATTCTTCTTGTTTTTCCTGACCCTAAAACTGACCCAAATCCCTTGCCGGTTGCATTCTTCTTCATTTTCCTGACCCTAAAACTGACCCAAACCCCTTGCCGGTTCCATTCTTCTTGTTTTTCCTGACCCTAAAACTGACCCAAACCCCTTGCCGGTTGCATTCTTCTTCATTTTCCTGACCCTAAAACTGACCCAAACCCCTTGCCGGTTCCATTCTTCTTATTTGTGTTGTTCAGAAATATTACCCCAACCACTTAATGTACATCTGTATTTATTTCTTAAAACATGCCTTTTCGTGTGTGACAAAATTTAATGTATGTTATAAATAGAAATGAGTCATTTTAGAATGTTAAAAGTTTAATTTTTTTTAACAATATATATGTTATAATAAAATTATTTTTGTTATTAAAAATTTAAAAATTGAATAAAACCTTTAAAACCTATTTACAATCTTGAGCCAGGACCAAGGGCACTAATCATCTTCTTCAGTTGGCCCCAACGTCGCCTGTATGGCCTGCAGCTCGGCCACCAACTCAAGGATCCTTTTTTTTTTTTCTTCCACTGTTTGCGGTGGGGTCCCTGTAACCAATAGAGAAATAAACATAAATAGTAGTACCAGACCGGTTTGTAGGCTGCGGATTGATTGTTTGGTAGTCAAATCCAGCGGAATCCATCACATATGTCATTCTTCATAGTAATTAAGGTAATGAATTTAGCACAGGTAAGAATTCTAAGTCCTTAAACTGGACCTTCCACATGATTTAATGAAAAGCACAAACTCTTTACAAATGATTTGCCACCATATCAAATTTGTTATTGTTACATTTTTAGTCAATAACTTATTATTCTTTCCACCACTGTGCTGCAACTCTGTTCATGAATTTAGGATACGTGCGCTGCCATTTGGACTCAGAAGCATAACACTTACTGAGGAGAGGAGAGTGGGATAAGGTACAGGGGAGCAGGTTATAGTTGTGCTTGGCTAATACAGACCAGAGCTGGGGTCAGGGAAAGGTCAGCAGTCCCAGAATGCAGGGCAGCACATTCATAAGGCACTTCCTGTTTGCATGATGCCTGTAAAGATGGCGCTTCCCTAAGCCGCCATCTGGGATTTTTAATGGCTCATAACATGCAGTAGATGCAGGTAGGATGATTTTGAATGTGAGAAATCTGTATGTACAGGGTGTGGGAAACATATAAGCTAGGCTCTTATTCAGAGTGAAGGTCCGCTTTAAGCTAAGGAAGTGCCCACAGGAAAGTGTTAACTACCCATTGGCTACGCCTTTATTTATCTGTGTGTTATTGGCAACTAACACAGACGTCACAATAATGGCATGCTTACTTACTTGGTTGGTGGCCGACAGATGGCTGGTTGGGGCCAACAGGATGCCCTTGGTCCTGGCTCTGCTGTGAAGAAGTCCCTGGAGAAACATGGGAAATAGGGTCATTTTTATGGTCTGAGTCACTATTCCTCAAATATCTGGGTCCCAGTCTGGCTGACATCACTCACCTTCGCCAGGATCAGCTTCAAGCATATCTGCTGCCTCCTCTTCTACTTCCTCACCCGCTCCCGAAGCATCTAGAAATACAGAATAAAGGACTAATTATTGTCTGATCTTGCATGCATATATTTGTGCATATACATGAAGAGTGACATACCAGAGGCTTCCGCATGCATGGCAGGGTATGACTCCGTGCCAACGCGGTTCCGCCCCCTCTGTTGTAAGGTCCAGGGGCTGGTCTGATGAACCAACAGAGGAGGGGTAGGTCCGTCGCCCTGGAGACCCACCACCTTCACTACCAGCTGCAGATTCATGCAGCACTGGTCGGCCTCTGCGCCTCCGGTGCGGCGAATGCAGGAATCCATTTCCAACACTAACCAAGCAAAGTCATTATAAATAAAGTCCTAACTTATGACTTTGTAACATATACCATGCAATCGCTATGTACTTACTTGGGAAATGGATCCTGAAAAACCTCCGCACCCTGGCCATGTGCAGCCGTTTGAGGTCCAACCAATGCTGCATGATCTGCGTGTGGGTGAAGGTGGTGCTGGTAAGACGCTGGATTTCCGTGATGATCTCCAGGGCGATGGCTCGTTTTTCAAAATAATTTGGCACAAAGTCATACCTGCGAGCAAGCATGGTCTGCAAAACATAATTTAAACACAGCATTTACTTTTCAACACTTAGGCATATGTGTTAAATCAGAATAGTAAAAGTTAATGGCATTAACACACACATTTAGAGTAAAAGTCAATATTTGCTTGGGGCTTAAGAGTTGTTTGGCACGTGTGTGGCGTGCCTTTGCTTTTTAATGTATTTGTAAAACATTAAGATCATCCAAACTTGTTGCAAGCGCATCCTTTACATGTAGTCCATCATTTAGTATTAGCTTAAAAGGCAGAGAAAGGCACTTACCAGCATGATGATCTCTTCTTGTTGACGGGTGAAGATAGTGGGTGCCATGTTTATGCTTCTTCAAGGCAGCAGATAAGTCAAACCCCAGTGGTTTCCTGGTTCCGCATGAACGTATGTCCGTACGATCGCATAGGCGAACGCATAGGCGTCACACGCTGGGCGCCTTATTTAAAGGTCCATGCACCCAAAGATCATTCTCTTTGCGAATCCAACAGACCAGCAGCCAAAAGCGGGAAGCGGCAGGAGGCATTTGAAGGTCCAAAAACGAGGTCCCAGCAACCAAAAAGCAAGCTGAGAACCCAAACAAAGGCAAGTACCAGCTCGGCCCCACAAAGGGACATTGCACCCCACAAAGCAAAAAAGCAGACCCAAAAGCCCAGACCCGCTGCTACAAAAAAAGGTGCAAAATGGGTACAAAGCCCCACTCCATCCAGCCGACCATCAGCCCCCCTAAGAGGCCGCACCAGGGAGCCTACCCCGCACAGAGGCTCCAGCCGGGACAGAAGCCCCCAAAGAGGCTCAAGCTGGGCCATAAGCCCACAAAGACACTCCAGCCGGGCCAGAAGCCCACAAAAACACTCCAGCCGAGCCAGAAGCCCACAAAGACACTCCACCCGGGCCATAAGCCCACAAAGACACTCCAGCCGGGCCATAAGCCCACAAAGACACTCCAGCCGGGCCATAAGCCCACAAAGACACTCCAGCCGGGCCAGAAGCCCACAAAGACACTCCAGCCGGGCCAGAAGCCCACAAAGACACTCCAGCCGGGCCAGAAGCCCACAAAGACACTCCAGCCGGGCCATAAGCCCACAAAGACACTCCAGCCGGGCCAGAAGCCCACAAAGACACTCCAGCCAGGCCAGAAGCCCACAAAGACACTCCAGCCGGGCCATAAGCCCACAAAGACACTCCAGCCGGGCCAGAAGCCCACAAAGACACTCCAGCCGGGCCAGAAGCCCACAAAGACGCACAAGCTGGGCCAGAAGCCCCCGTGTGTCTGCACACATGGAGGAGCCACAAACACAACCATCAGGGCGCACATTGCGCCGAGGGCATTTGTGTGGCAGATTTTCCCATGCCCAAAATATGGCATTGGCTAGTGGCCTAACATTAGTCTATGATGACCTATATGGGAGCAAATCCAAATTCACCATAAAGCAGCGCAAAATGGAGATTTTGGAAGACCTCAAAAGACAAGTAAATGCAGCGGGGGAAGAGAGGAAAGATGTTGCGCAAATCCAAAGGAAAATTTCGGATCTTAAATATGCTGTACGGCAAAAAGAAATTAAAAGGCATAATTACAGGTAAAGAAATTATGTGGCTAAATGTACTTTGTATGATTGTTGCACTTTTTTTTGGAACCGAACAAAATTTTCTTTCAGCATGAAAACTGGAGTTCACACCGGCTGAGGAAATGGTGCTTGGCCTTCTCCATCCTGTCTCCGTCGGTGGCCATGAGGCTCTAAGGGACACAGACTCACCGACCCGTACTGAAGGTGAGTTACCTTAATCTGCATGTTTCCCTTGGTCAAACAAAAATTACCTTAAAAAGTGAAAAAGTTGACGCCATGCCCCTATGGTGTGCCTTGGATTGCCTTTCACTATTGTGCCTGGTTGTGTCATGTTTGTGTCCATTTGTAACACACATTTATTGGCACATACATGATGTAAATGAACACTGACCCCTAATTATCTTTGAACTAACGATTTAAGCCAAGCCAAGTGATATTTGGTAACTCAATCACAGAACACACATCATTAGGTATGTGTTGTATATTTGGTGTGTGAGTTGTGTTTGAGGTCCTAAATACAAACCATATTCCTAAACATATATGAAATAGACAATATTAGGCCAACTCTAATTATGTTCTAATAATGGATGCTGTCTGTGTACACTTCATGACTTTGAAGTGAGGTCAGTTAGCAGTTTAATAGATCCATTTCACATATATTAAAATGAGTTTATTGGATTAATTGGCCCGTTGGTGTATTGTCCATTCAAGGTGGTACTATTGTAAATTGTTTATTGTTTCATGAGCTACATAAACAATGCTTAGGTTTGTGTTGACCTTGTTTCATTCTATCTTCTGCAGCCCAGCATCAGCCCTCAGCTAATGCGGACTCCCCAGCCAGTTTCAATATGCCTTCCACTTCAGTGCAGCATAGGAGCCCTGATCCGAGTTTTCTGGTAAGTTTATAGTGGCAATTAAATGAAACAAAGTGAATAAGCATGCGCTAAAATCTTCTATTCAAAATTTTGAACCAAAACTTAATTTTTTTTTTACATGTCCCTACAGACCCACACACTCATGGAAGAAATCCAGGACCTGGAGGAAGATGGATCCATGATGGGCCCATCCGAAGACCTCCCCCTGGGGCAGAATCAGCAATTGTCCCAAAATGTTTCTCTGTCAAATCCTCAGCAGCAGAGTGAATCTGGCTGCATTGTGCATGCACATGGGGGACAGCATGCAGAGACTGAGCCAACAGTCCCCAGTGTACACTCTGCTGCTGAGGATTTGCCAAGCATGCCTGTTGCTGTTGAGGGCCCGAGACAACGAGGCCGTACCCGCCCAAGAGCCAGGGTAATTGTGAGGCGTACTCCATTACGCCGCACTTTGACCCAGGGGAGGCAGAATGCCCTGGTGGAATTATGGCACCAGGAGAGGCGAACTTTTGAGGCACGCGCTCAAAATCTACATGAGGAAAGGCATGCCCGGATGGACACCCTCAATACAACATTACAGGCCATGCTGAGTGAGTTTCGGACCCTCAACAGCAACCTGGCCAATGCAACTAATGCAAGCCAGGCCTCCATAGGTGAAATGCTAAATATACAGAGAAACATTTTGGAGCAGTTGCAGATTACCAATGCAACCCTGGCACCGGTTAGGTCCCAGCCACACGGACCACCACCTGGATTTTATGGGCATCCACCATATTAATTCCATCAATCCATGAATGTGTGACAGATCTTTTCTCTTAACCCCCACTGTATTTACTTGTCGTTTGAGGTTTTTCACAATCCAATTTGTGTTTTACATGCATATTGTGTTTTGGATTTGCTCAAATATAGGTAATTGGAGTAATGAGTTAGGCCAGTAGGCAATGCCATAGTTATATGTTGAGTGTAGGTGGCACTTAAGATGTGCCATTTATGCATTTTGTACTCTTGAATTAGTGGTGACTCCTCCTGTTTGCAGACAACTTGCAATGTGTGTTATTTCCTCAACAGTGTTTTTTTACAGACACCTCGCACAGGAAACACTTCCTTTGATAATGCATTTTTGTATAACATTTGTATGTGGCATGTTTTATGTGAGCTTAAACATGATTTTGTTGCCTATTTCTAAAGACTAAAAGTAAACATTTTTGGCCCTTAAAATTCTTGTTGTGTTTGGATGGAAAAAACATTTGACCTCACCTTTGGCTAAATAAGCCACATTTTAGTTTAAGATGGTTTACAATGTAATTTACTATCTAAGGAAACAGCAGTAACCACATAAGCCAAAAATAAGCAAAAAATGAGTTAATTTTAATGTAAACACAAATTAGGAACAACACAAAATACACCAAAGGATAATCCACAACAAGAATGTGGTCCTAAAAGAAACATACATTAACTAAAATGATTAGAAATCAAATTAGACCGAACAGATTGCCCAGACACACTGGGTGGCCCAACATAATTCTCAACAGCATCTTCGCTGGGTGCATAGGGCGGAACATCTACATACTGGGGGACACGTTCTTTAATGGCAAAATTATGAAGAACAGCACACGCCATTATTATATCAATAACCTTTTTGGGGTCATATTGCAGGGCGCGCCCGGTATTATCCAAACACCGAAAACGGGTCTTCAAAAGTCCAAAGGCCCTCTCAACCACAGCCCTGGTCTTGCGGTGCGCTCGGTTGTATGCTTCCTGAGAGGCATCCTGGGGCCGAAGCACAGGCGTCATGAGCCACGGAAGCAGTGGGTAACCAGAGTCCCCTTAACAAAACCAATTAAAAACACAATTAAGCAAGGAAAGGCATCCCAAACAAAAATATTAGTAGATAGCACAATTATGTCAGCTACAGAAACCAACATTTCACCCAGGGCCAATGATATACATGACTAATGTAACAGATGTGTGCCATAAAGAAAAATGCTGCATAAGGGAAAAACAGACTGATAACACATCTGCTATGACAAGTGTGCTGGGAAAGATGTTTGTATTGTAGGGTTCAGAAATGTACGATTTATGATGCTGCTGAGGGGCCCCAAACATTACCAAAAAAAATGCACTGTATGCAGTTCTACTCTAGTTTGTCAGTTACAGTCACATCCAAAAAAAGGCCCATAAACTAGCAGCTACTTCTGGTCAATCTGCTATATGAGGGAGTTTGAGAAATGGAAGTAACAGACGTCGTCCAAAAATCTAACAAATTATGAAAGACAAAGTGAGTCCACCGCTTGTTTGTTTGTCAAAACTTTAACTATTATGTTGCAACAGTTGCAAAATGTTGTTTAAGGTTAACCACAAATCAGAAAAAGTCCAACAATCAATTGTAATCCAAATCGGGCCAAATACCCCCCCCCCCAAAATGTTAGTCACTAACCAAGTAGCCATGCACCCGAAAATTCACCAGACTCAAATCGTCGAAACAATCCAGATCGTCTTAGTATGTATGAATCATGTGACGATCCGGGGTAGCCGGCAAGGACACTTAGGAAACGCATGTCCGGGGCCACCACTGCCTGAACATTAAGAGAGTGTCCCATTTTGCGATTCCTTAACACAAAAAGAAAAAAAAAAGGGTTAAGTGCTAAGGGCCAAACACATTTGACCAAAAAAACATGTCTTCACACAAATGTCAGTTAAAAATTTCGAACCTTTAAAACAAAAAATAATGGAATGTCCACTAACCAAAGAAATATTACAATGCTGCCTCAAAACAAAACAGGTCACATTACACGTTGGGCCAAACATAAAACAAAACCAAACATTTTCTGAGGAAAAAATCAACAAAGGGATCATTAATCATCAGGAATAGTGAACACAGGGATCATTACGAGGAGGGAATAGTCTAATACATATACAAGAATAGGAGGGCTAATTAAAGACAGGGATAATTACTTTACGCCAAAAATCAGAACATAGATATTTAATAGGAGGGATAATACAACACAGGTATCAGTACCATAAGGTCAAATATAAAGAGGCCAAAATACACAAAACAAAAACATTACAAGGAGGGATTAATCACAATTGTGATCAGTAATAGGAGTGAAACTTTAACATAGGAATCAATAATTAAGGGGATAAATCAACATAGGGATCAGTAAGAGAAGGGAAGATTCAACATAGGGATCATTAAGATAATGGCATATTCAACATATGGATGATTAATCGGAGGGAATAGTCAACACTGCGATCATTAATAGGAGGGATTATGGTTCCAAAAACAAGTACCTGTATATGTACTCGTCGGCTGCCCGAGGTACAAGGGCCACATGTGTGCAGTCAATAGCACCAATGACGTTGGGCATTTCGGCTATATTAAAAAAAACAAGCTTAATGGCGTTTCTGGCTACCATATCATCAGGGAAATAAATATATTTCTGAGTTATGGCAGCCATGCCTTCCAAAAATTGGGATAGCGCGCGGCTCAGCGTAGGCTGGGAAATCCCCACGGAGAGGGCACCCAGCCTCTGGAACGAGCCGTTCGCCAAAAATTGCAGGCAGCCAAGCATCTTGGTCATACCTGAAATTGCTTGCCCCTTCCTTGTGGTGCGGGCTAACCATGGCCGCAGCTCACTATACAATTTATGGAGGGAAGCGCGATTAAGCCTGGTCAGCTCGAACAGCTCAACGTCATGCATGGTATTTATGTTCATGCGACGCCGCAGGGGCAATCTGCCCTCAGACATCCGGATCAAATCAATGCCAAACAGCATTAGCCCTTGATGTTCCTCGAACTCACTCCTCTCCATCCTAATCCCGAGGCCAAAAAGGTGCCGGAAAAGATTTCCCAACTCAACAATTAAATGTGCTTCGAAACACTTAGCAATCAGCTCTCTGAATTGCTCGCAAGCCCATGTCAATAACGGAAAAATTAGGAACGAACGAAAAAAATACGATTTGGACGGGAAAAAAACTCGAACTAACGCAAATAATACAATTGACGCCCGAAAATTGAATGAACATATACGTCTATGCCCGAATCCGAAATGGCCAAAAAAAAAGGAAAAAATGACTAACACCCACCCAAACTTCCGAATCCCGATACGAAATCTATTAACTTTTGGATTTAGAATCGACCCTAATATCCATGATAATATTTATGTTCAGTTAGGTAACTTACTGATGTAGTGTCAGTTACACAACATGTAATTGACACAGTGCGAGAGCAATGATGCAACATTTCTTAGAAAAGCAGTCATCCTACTAAGAGATTTGTGTTGATTGGCAGAGATAATAATTGTAATTATTTCACAGTGAACACTTTAACAGTCTCCCTTTGCATGACTGATATATATATATATATATATATCAGTAAATTGCTACATGCTACAGAAATGGTGTGTATTCTCCTCTTAAGAACCTCCAGCTTTCTCTCTCTAATGCCAGATAACAGTGGTAGTTATGGAGACGCTTGTTTTAGTGCAGCTGAGGACACTCCTTTTTTTTCTTCCCCCTTGTGTTTTTCTTCTTCCAGTTGGTGCCTCTCTTCTATTGACGGGCGTTTAGACACTGCCTCTGGGGTGAGGTTCAATTTCCAAATATCAAGCTTACTCGAAAACATTGACATATTGGTTCAAAGCGGAACAAAACCCAGGATTTTGACTACTCAGAACGCCCAATAAAACTCACATATTCCCGATCCCAAAGGCCCATGATGGGCTCTTGTCCAATCAGAGCCCTTTGTTGTGCATATTAAATGTTCGGCAAATGGCTCTGTTTATGGCAATCAGGGGTGAGAGCTTCTACATCCCCAGCAGCAGGCACGCTCCCGCATTCTATGAGGAATCTGACATTGTTCTTGTTGTTGCAGGGTGGGATTCCAAAAGCTGCTACATCCTTGGCCAGTGGGTTGATCACAGCTGCAGGGAGGTTGCTTTTGCGGTAGTGCAGGCAGGTCAGACTAGTAGTCAACAGACAGGAGGGTGTGGGGACCAGTGCTTCAGCTGTATTGCTTAGCAGTTAGAGCAGCCATTTTACCATGTCAGAGGCATCAGAGGCGATGGGATTTTATATTTTAACGAAGTGTGGTGCCACATGTTCCATGTACTAAGCGCGATTGACCACGGACGAGGGGCCCCGGTGCGCTGGGTGCACTACTGTCCTCCGATGCCTTACGCAGCTGACAGGTTCTGCACCTCAGTCGGATCGTCCAGTTTCAGACTCGGACTCGTCGGTGTGGGATACCCATTTGTGTCTTGGCTTGGTGGCTTGCTGGGAGAGAATGGTCAGTGGCCTTGGTCAGCAGGGGCATCCCGAGTCTGTCTCTGCCTGCCCAAATGGGAAGGCTATGGCCAAACGTAGGCATATTACATCGAGGACCTATTTAGGGGTTCAGGATCTAGGTCCGGCCGGCTGGAGGGGCAGGTGTCATCCGGCAGAGGAGAGACACACGAAACCACGCATACGCCAGGGAACCCTCCGGATCATCCAACAGATCAGATTGAGTTGCTTATTGGGGCAATATTGGAGATTCTACACCTCTCTACTCCTCAGCCAAAGCTGCAGATGAAGAAGGGTGTACCATACAAGTGTCAGAAGGTCAGGCAGGATTTTTTCTCTATTTTGACAGACTGGTGGCAAAGGAATGCGAGAAACCGGATAAGCTTCCATCTCTTCCTAAGGTCTTGGACACCAAGTACCCTTTTCCGAAAGAGGCGGATGGGATTTGGTCGGTTGGTTGGTAGACGAACTGGTGTTGGATCTGTATTGGCACACCATTATCACTTGAGCGACCATCCTTGAGAGACCGGTGGATAGGAGGCTGCTCTGGGGCGTAAGGTGTTGCAGATGGTGGTGAACCCCTCTCTGGGGGTCTAACTTGAGGTGTCAGTTGCTCTTGGTTAGGTTGATGTAGTCGGCTGCTGGCTGCTCTTGCACAGTCCCACCCTTATTGAGGGCACTGTTTTGGATGCTACTGGTGGTGTCCTGGAATGGAAGAGATGAGTAAAGGGAACTTTGTGTACTCACCGTTAAATTTCCTTTCTTGTCCTTTCTGGGACACCACACCTTCTGTTGTGTTACGACTGCGTTGGTGGCAGTTGATGCCTTCTACAAGGTTTTACCGGTGAGTATACAAATTTCTCTTTTTAGCTTGCCTGTAATAATAATTGTATATACAGTATATATGTGTAATGTAATGTGTGTGTGTATATCTATCTATCTATATATATTTATTACACATTTATTACACATTGTTTTCATATACATGGGCATATATGTGGGTACTACCCACAATCCTAAGTTTTTGTATTTCCTTGTATGACTAGACCTGGGAGCTGTCATCTGAAATCCATCAATAAAGCATTTTTCATATAAACTGAGCATGCATTAAATTATGGAGCTATCCAGGATCATTGACCCAGAAGCCGTTCTTAGCACCTAATGCAGTGGGCAAATAATATTATTATTTATTTATATAGCTCCCTCTTCTTCCATAGCTAACAACTGGTATAGTGCCAAGAGATTGGCATAAGGCAAATGTAGTACCCATCTTTAAAAAGGGCTCTAGGTCTTTTCTGGGCAATTACAGACCGGTAAGTTTAACATCCATTGTGGGAAAATTGCTTAAGGGGCTATTAAGGGACTGTATAAACAAATATGCAACTATCCATAATATTATAAGTGACAACCAGCATGGTTTTACTAAGGACAGAAGCTGCCAGACTAACCTGATTGGCTTCTACGAGGAGGTGAGTAGAAGCCTGGACAGAGGGACGGCTGTAGATATAGTTTTTCTGGATTTTGTGAAAGCATTTGACACTGTCCCCCATAGACGCTTGTTGGGGAAATTGAGATCTTCAGGATTAGAACTGGCTGAAGGATTGTGTGCAGAGAGTTGTGGTTAATGATGGGCGGGGGGGGGGTTCTTGGGTCCACTTGACTGGCCCTGGATTCCCGGGCGGCCGTGTGTGTCGGCACGGAGATCCTAGGGGAGGGTTTCAGTGGGTCCCAGAAAATACCTAAAGTTTACACTCTGCCGTTTGGGTACTTATCTGGGTTTTATTGCACATTGAATACAAACATTGAAGAAAATGGCAAGTTGCAGAAGTTTCGTGTAATTTATATATACGTTTAGTTATTTATATACAAAAAGGAATCCGAGCCTTGTTAGCTAAAAGTCCTTATTTGAGTATGTTGGTGCTGGTAGTGTTGTTTTGGAGGGGCTAGGGTACTTGCTGTGATGCCCAGCGGGACACCAGCCTTCTGTAAGCAGGCAACCCCCAATCTCCACCGCCGCTTCTGCCTATAGTCAAGCCCCCGCTTGCCGGGACGCTAGGCATGCCTCACCGGACACGGTTGCCCCCAGGTCTTAATAGGCGCAAAGGATGGCTGCTTACGGTGAAGGCCGATGAACCACGAGGGTATCCCGAAGCCGAGGTCGTTCACAGGTAGTCAATCCGGAGGGTGCGTCAGAGTACAGGGATGAGACAGGTGCGTAGTCAGGGGTAGCCAATGGGTCAAGCCAGGAGGTCAGAGATCGCAGGGCATCCAGAGGGGCAGGCAGGTTCGCAGTCAGACAAAGCAGAGGTCGGTACAGGCAGCAGACAGGGATGGTCGATCAAGCCGGGTCAGGATCAGATAACAGCTAACAGAATCACACCCTAACCCCAATGACTATCACGGGCACTGAGTGCTGGGCTGACTCCATATTTATTTGGGAATCGACCAGTGGCCACCCTGGGGGGGAGTGTATGTGCTGATTGGTGTAACTTACAACACTGTGAGTGATTGGACACACTATCCAGGGGCTGGTCAGTCTTGGTTGCAGGGCTGATCAGCCCCTGATTCCCATCAGGTGTGGAGCACTCTGCGCTGCCTGCCACTCACAGCACAGTGCCTCCTAGTGGCAAAATTTACAGACTGCGGGACGCGCGCCTGCACAGCTAGAGAGGGGCAAGGGAGGCTGCCAGAGTGACGCGCCGCGCTCCCAGCAGCAGGAGTGCTGCGTCGCCGCCGGCCCCCTGGCAGAGGTAAATTGCTTACATTACCCCCCCCCCCTTGAGGAGGGGCCCCAGGACCCTCCACCCTGGGTTTAAGAGGATTTTCTTTATCAATTCTTTTAATTAAACGGTCTGCATGCACATCTCTAGCTGGAACCCAACTCCTCTCTTCTGGCCCATATCCCTTCCAGTCAACTAAATATTGCAAGGAATTCCGGAGGAAACGGGAACCCAGAATTCGTGCGACTTCAAACTCCTGCTCACCATCAACTAGGATAGGAGAAGGAGAGGAATCCTCCTCCACTCCCCTGGCAGGCTTAAGGAGGGAAACGTGAAAGGAATTACAAATCCTCAGAGATGGTGGAAGTTTGAGTCTATATGTGACTTGGTTAATTTTCTGTAAAATGGGATAAGGGCCGATATATCGTGGTCCCAATTTTACAGAGAGTTGGCGTAGCGCTAAATTTTTGGAAGAGAGCCAGACCAAATCCCCCACTTTATAATCTGGATTATTGGATCGGCGACGATCCGCAAAGACCTTCTGCTGACTCGATGCCTGGACCAAATGCCGCTGAATCTTGGCCCATAAATCTGGCCACTGGGACAACCAATCGTCTAAAAAAGGCAAACCAGAGGACGAGCCTGAAAGTGCTGAGAACTTAAGATCCCTCCCATATACACATCGGAAGGGCGATACCCCCGTGGAGGAGTTAACTGCATTATTGAAGGCAAATTCAGCAAAGGGAAGAAATTGGGACCACTCTGACTGAATATCAGAGGTGAAGCAACGGAGATATTGTTCTAATGACTGGTTGGTCCTTTCCGTCTGCCCATTGGACTGAGGGTGAAAAGCTGAAGACAGAGAAACAGTGAAGCCTAGCCGGGTGCAGAATGCCCTCCAGAAGCGTGACACAAATTGGACCCCCCTATCTGAGACCACATCTTCTGGAATTCCGTGAAGTCTAAAAATATAATCTAAGAAATATTGAGCCAATTCTTGGGCTGTGGGCAGCTTTCTTAGGGGGACAAAATGCGCCATTTTGCTAAATCGATCTACCACAACCCAGATAACGGTATATCCCTGGGACTGTGGTAAATCAGTAATAAAATCCATTGCCAAGTGCGTCCAAGGCTTTGAAGGAGTGGACAGGGGCACCAGTGGTCCGGCAGGAGCTGACCTGGGGGTTTTGCTACGGGCACAGATCTTACAGGCCTGAATAAAGGCCTGGGTATCTCTCCTGTAAGATGGCCACCAGACATGATGGGCTAGAAGGGCCAAAGTCTTTTTAACCCCTGGATGACCCACCGTCTTGGAGTCATGAAACTGCTGAAGTACTGCCGGACGGTGGGACAGGGGTACAAAGAGGAGGTGATCGGGTTTGCCCGGAGGAGAATCCAATTGAAACCGACTTAGTTCACTTGACCGGTCAGGTTGGATGACAGCTATGACCTTGTGTTGTGGGATTATGGGAAGGATCTCCTCTACAGGGACTTTATCAACTCTGAAACTTCTGGAGAGAGCGTCAGCTTTAAACTTCTTTGTTCCTGGTTTGTATGTTATGGTGAAATTAAAACGGGAGAAGAAAAGAGACCATCGGGCCTGACGGGGGGTTAACCTTTTTGCTGATTCGATGTATTCTAAATTCTTGTGATCTGTGAATACCGTAATTGGGAACTGGGCCCCCTCTAACCAATGTCTCCATTCCTGAAAGGCTAATTTCACAGCTAGAAGTTCTCGATTGCCAATATCATAGTTCCGCTCAGCGGAATTAAATTTTCTCGAGAAAAAGGCACAGGGATGTAGCCGTTCAGGAGACCCACTGTACTGTGAGAGAACTGCCCCTACCCCGAGCTCAGATGCATCTACTTCGACTATGAAGGCTCGGTGGATATCAGGGTGGGTCAACACAGGTGCCGAACTAAAGGCAGACTTAAGGTTCTCAAAGGCTTGGATGGATCGGCCCGACCAAGTAGGGGTAAACGCCCCCTTCTTAGTGAGGTCGGTGAGTGGGGCTACCAAGGTGGAAAAGTTTTTTATAAAGCGCCTATAAAAATTAGCAAACCCCAGAAACCTTTGTAAACCCTTCAAATCTTTAAGTTGTTCCCACTGGAGGACTGCAGACACTTTGGCCTGATCCATTGTTAACCCAGTATCGGCAACAATGTATCCCAGGAACGGAACCTCAGAAACCTCAAAAACGCACTTTTTTAGCTTGGCGTAGAGGTGATTTTCTCTCAATTTCTGCAGAACCATCCGCACATGCTCTCTATGCTCGGTTAAGGTCGGGGAGAATATTAGGATGTCATCTAAGTAGATGACCACAAAACGGCCCAAGTATTCTCTAAAAACTTCGTTAACAAAGTCCTGGAAGACTGCTGGGGCGTTACATAGGCCAAATGGCATAACAAGATATTCATAGTGCCCATCCTGAGTATTGAAGGCAGTCTTCCACTCGTCTCCCTGACGGATCCTGATTAAATTGTAGGCCCCCCTCAGGTCAAGCTTAGAAAAAACCTGGGCCCCAATGACCTGGTTAAAGAGTCCCTCTATTAAGGGAAGGGGGTATTTATTTTTAACTGTAATTGTATTCAGGCCCCTATAATCTATACAGGGGCGCAAGCCACCATCTTTCTTTTCCACAAAGAAAAATCCGGCACCCGCTGGTGAGGTAGACGGCCGAATAAAACCTTTCTGCAGATTCTCAGCAATGTATTCTTTCATGGCCTTATTCTCAGCTTGGGTTAAATTATAAATCTTTCCCCGAGGCGGCATAGTTCCTGGGAGAAGATCAATCGGGCAGTCAAAAGGCCTATGAGGAGGGAGTTCATCAGCGGCTTTTTCAGAAAACACGTCTGCGAAATCTGCATAGGGGGTAGGGATGCCCTCAGCAGTCAAGCGAGTGGCACGTACAGGGAGCTCAAGACAAGACTGGAAACATTGTGGCCCCCACTTGATAACCTGCCCAGAGACCCAGTCAATTTGGGGATTGTGTTTAGACAGCCAGGGGAGTCCCAGAACCAAAGGGGTAAGTGGCATCTTAAGGAGCAGGAAGCTCATTAGCTCGGTATGTCCCGCCCCCACTCTAACAAACACTGGTGGAGTACGGTACTGAATCAGGCCCCCGACAAGGGGGGTATTATCAATGGCTTTGACTCTAATTGGATTGGCTAAAGATTGCAGCGGAATCTTTAATGCTTGAGCCAGGCCCCAATCAATAAAATTCCCGGCGGCCCCACAATCCAAAAGAGCCTCCACAGACCTGGACTCAAAATCATGAGTAATCTCGACAGGCAATGTAATTTGTGTGCAACACAGAGGAAATACCTTGCAGCCTAGGTGGGTTTCCTCGACCCCACCTAGGCTCTGAAGTTTTCCGATGCCTGTTTCCGAGGGCAGGAGCGGACCAGGTGACCGACTTCTCCGCAATAAAGGCATAGACCTTGCGACAGACGCCGACGCCTCTCAGCTTCAGAAAGCTTGGTGGCCCCAAGCTGCATGGGTTCTTCAGAAGAAGAAGGGACTAAGGCCTCAGGCTTCATACTGACTTCAGACTGGGCCCCTTTTTCCAGGCGTCTTTCTCGTATGCGTCGGTCGATGCGGATAGCCAATTGCATGGTTTCATCCAAGGTGTTAGGTACTGGGTGATTTACCATGACATCTTTTATGACCTCTGACAGACCTAGCCTGAACTGCCCACACAATGCTGGGTCATTCCAGCGAGAATCCACTGCCCAGCGTCGGAATTCCGAGCAATATTCTTCTGCCGGTCTTCGCCCCTGTCTAAGAGATCGTAGCTTGGCATCAGCAGTTGCCCCTCGGTCTGGGTCATCATACAGGATCTCCATGGCCTTGAAGAATTCCTCAACAGATTGGCGGGCGTAATCCTGAGGGGAGAGGCTAAAAGCCCAGGATTGGGGATCCCCATGCAGAAGGGAGATGATAAGTCCCACCCGTTGCTCCTGGGAGCCGGAAGCATGAGGGCGAAGCTGAAAATAGAGCTTACAGGCATCCCGGAAGTTGGCAAATTTACTCCGGTCCCCTGAAAACTTCTCTGGAAGGGGAATCTTGGGTTCAACTGGAAAGGCGGCTATTGCCCCCTGGGGCACAGAGGGTGCAGGAGCTGGACGGTTCTCCTGAGCCGCCACTCGAAGTGCCAGGTGCTCCACGGCCGCGGTCAGGGCCTGCACCCATTCCAAAATTTGGTCCATTTATGGGGCCCGTGATAATGTGATGCCCAGCGGGACACCAGCCTTCTGTAAGCAGGCAACCCCCAATCTCCACCGCCGCTTCTGCCTATAGTCAAGCCCCCGCTTGCCAGGACGCTAGGCACGCCTCACCGGACACGGTTGCCCCCAGGTCTTAATAGGCGCAAAGGATGGCTGCTTACGGTGAAGGCCGATGAACCACGAGGGTATCCTGAAGCCGAGGTCGTTCACAGGTAGTCAATCCGGAGGGTGCGTCAGAGTACAGGGATGAGACAGGTGCGTAGTCAGGGGTAGCCAATGGGTCAAGCCAGGAGGTCAGAGATCGCAGGGCATCCAGAGGGGCAGGCAGGTTCGCAGTCAGACAAAGCAGAGGTCGGTACAGGCAGCAGACAGGGATGGTCGATCAAGCCGGGTCAGGATCAGATAACAGCTAACAGAATCACACCCTAATCACAAGAGACTATCACGGGCACTGAGTGCTGGGCTGACTCCATATTTATTTGGGAATCGACCAATGGCCACCCTGGGGGGGAGTGTATGTGCTGATTGGTGTAACTTACAACGCTGTGAGTGATTGGACACACTATCCAGGGGCTGGTCAGTCTTGGTTGCAGGGCTGATCAGCCCCTGATTCCCATCAGGTGTGGAGCACTCTGCGCTGCCTGCCACTCACAGCACAGCGCCTCCTAGTGGCAAAATTTACAGACTGCGGGACGCGCGCCTGCACAGCTAGAGAGGGGCAAGGGAGGCTGCCAGAGTGACGCGCCGCGCTCCCAGCAGCAGGAGTGCTGCGTCGCCCCGCGGACGCTCGCCGCCGGCCCCCTGGCAGAGGTAAATTCCTTACACTTGCCCTTCCGATGGTGGTCCGTTGGTAAATCCCTCAATTTGTAGCAAAGAGGTGGGCTGTTCTTTCCACAGTCTGTAGCAAGCTGTTACCCTTTATTCAGTTGTAGCCAATTAACGGTACTCCATCACATACGCGTTTCGCATATATAGCTTCCTCAGTGTGAGGGTCCGTTGTTTCTAATGGCAGTATATACATATATACGGGTAAGGTACTTATATCGTTTTTTGGTATTACAGTTCATGGCAGGTAAATTACTAAATAGTTTAAAAAGTTACTTACGGTAATACTGTGTGGGGGTGCCCGCGTGCCTGAAGTTTGCTGTGGTCCCTTCTTACTCTCTTAGTGTTATTGGGGAGGTTCAGTTTCTCCCTGAGATATATGTAAGTTAATGTGTTTTGTAAGGAAAGGGGGGTAAAATGAGCTAAGTACAGTAATGGGCTGTGCTCACCTTCGTATGGATGTGTGGACCATCCGGGGATCAGCACCCTCAATGTCCACTAGGTGGAAGAGGGTGGTGCTGCCTGTGGTGTTGGCGCCCTGTGGTTCAGGTTGGTGCCGGTCATGCCCGTTCAGGCATGTGTCTGTGTGGCTTGGGGAGTGCGTCCCGTATGTGGCGTCTGGCTGTTTCGCGAGGCCGCTTGTGTAGGATGGGTGGGTTATCACCCCGTCCTACATCCTATTAAGCCCCTGATTGGATGGTGGGTCAGGGGCGGAAGTGCGTGAAAATCGCACTTCCTGTCTGTGCGGCCCCGCCTGGTCCCCCGATGGTGTGTGCGTAATGACGTGGTTTCCAAGTCCGTCGCCATTTGAGGAGGTGGCCATATTTGTGGTTGTCTATGGCAGCTTAGTATGCGCTGATGCTTATTAGAGCGGAATTGCCGTTATGTCAGCGGTTGCTCGTTAAGGCGGAAATGCCCGTATGTCTGGGGTTATGGTGGCGGCCATTTTTGATTAGCCCGTTTTCTGTATCGCCAGTTGTTGTCTGCATTTGCGGTAGCACAGTGTATGTGTTGTGTATTGATGTGGTTGCTCTGGTTTTGTGATGTCATCATTATTGGGGTAAAGGTGTGTGTGAGAGTATTGAAGGAACCTTGCTTACCTTATCTTCAGGCATCGGGAATCCCTCATTGTATCCCAAGCGATCTAAGGTTGTACAGAAGAGATTTATGTGTATAATCACCATATACATGTTATTGTTATTGTCATACGTTACACCATATTTGTTACATCATATAATATAATCACCACGTACATATTATTGTTGTTGGCTACTTTACGGTTCCACTATGAATTCTGTGATTAGACAAGATACTGATTTCTAATGTAGTTGTCGTCATACCTTATGTTTTTTTGCTTCTTCATTTTAAAGGAAATATCTTTTGCCTATGTGTCTCATATGTGGTGAGTTGTTGGGTCATAGTTGGGTGGTATTTAATGGGGCCAGTTAGTTAGAGGAGTTGTTGTGGTGTCAGAGAAAAGAGGAGAAACTGCAAGTTTCATTCAGCCCTGGTGTCCTTGTTGCCTTTAATTTAGTGATCCATCTTGTTTGTGGGGTCTGTTTCTGAATATCGCCCCCTCTCTGGTGGTCATGTAGTCTGTCGAGCACTTGGAAGGTTATCCCTTTAGGGTTGGATGCATGTTTTGTGAGAAAGTGTCGACCTATTGGTGTCGTTATGTTTTTGTTTTTTATGTCCCTTATATGTTCGGATTTTACATTTTCGGTTGTTTTTTTCCCACATAAAAATTGCCACAGGGGCAAATAAGCAGGTAAATGATGTGGGGAGAGTTGCAGTTTACAAAATGTTTTATGCTATGTGGCTGGTTGTTGGGAAGAATTAGTGTTTTGCCCTGCTTTATGTATTGGCAAACACTACAGCCCCCACAGTTGTATAGGCCCTAGATCTTGCAGCATTTTTCTGTTGTTTTGTCGGAGTAGTGGCTTTTCACTAATGAGTCTTTGATGGATTTTGGTCTTCTAAAGACCAGTTTTGGATTTTCCGGGACTATGTCCTTAAGGTCCGGATCATGAGTTAGTATGTGCCGGTGTCTTTTTACGACCTCTCTTATTGGTGTGTGTTGTTTCACATAGGTAAGGATGGAGAGTGTTGGTGCTGTCTGTGTTTTCTTACTGTAACCCCTTAATAGAAGTCTGTCTCTGATTGCTCCCGCGGCCCTCTGGAAATCCTCTTCGGTGGAACAGTTACGTTTCGCGCAAAGGTATTCGCCATAGAGAATGCTCTGTTTTAGTGGTGTTGGGTGTGAGCTTGATGCTCTCAAGATATTATTTGCCGCTGTTGGCTTTCTATAGAAGTTAGTGTAAATGTTTCCCTCATGGTCTATGCCTAATTTGTAGGTCTAGGAAGGTGATTTCCTTAGTATTGTAGTCCAGTGTAAGTTTGAGATTGAGTGTGTTTTGGTTAAGTAATTCGTGGAAGGTCTTTAGTTCCCTCTCTGTCCCTTCCCAAAGGATGAGAATATTGTCGATATATCTGTACCAAATTGTTGCCTTCTCCAAGTATGGGATAGTGTTGTCATCCTGCCATAGGGTCCGTTCCCACCAGCCAAGGTATGAATTGGCATAGGTGGGTGCACAGGTCGTGCCCATGGCAGTGTCCTGTGTTTGGTGGTATAGTTGGTTGTGAAACAGAAAGATATAATGAAATGGGGTAGTCTGAGTAGAAAGGAGCTATGGTCATAGTGGCTGATGTCCAGTTGGTCCAAATATGTTTTAATCGCGTGTAGGCCTTCAGAGTGTGGTATGCTTGAGTAGAGTGCTTCAACATCAAACGAGGCTGAAAGTGTGCCTCTGGGAAGTGTTAACCCTTCAAGTGTCTGTAAGAGATGTGGTGTGTCTTTGATGAAAGAACCAATTTTTTTAATTGAGTCTTTTATGTTGTCTGTTAATATGATCTGAAATGATTCAATAAATTTAATATTTTACTCATTGATATTGCCCTTGTGTTCGGCAGTTTTCATGTAAGGGACTTTGGGCTGACTCTAGGGCTCTTGTTCTTAGTAATTTATCTTTGATGAAAGAGGGTAAAGTTTGGACATACGGTTGTAGGTGTGAGTCGATATATTGGCTTGCCGTGCTGGTTAAAGATCCTATCCCTGAGACTATCGGTCGTCCTGGTGGGTCTGTAAGGGATTCCTGGACTTTTGGTAGGGCTAGAATGTTTGGGTTACTGGTTTATCGATCAATAAAAATTTGGCTGTCTTTTTGTTGATGATTTCATGTGATCTTGCATGGTCTATCAGGGCATGGTATTCACTTTGGTCTTTCTGGAGACGCGTCATTGGGACCTTTTGATACCAGTCTCTGTTGTTAAGTATTTTCTGGCACATCCTTTCGTACTGTGTTTGCGTCATAATTACTATATTCCTCCCCTTGTCAGCTGGTTTGATGACTATGTCTGGGTTGGACTGTAACTGTTGTATGGCATTTTTCTGTGACGGTGTAATGTTATTTGGTTTTTGTCCTTTTGTCGGTAGCCTTTCTATGCCATATGTCACCATATTTACGAAGGTTTTTACGCTTGCTTGTAATTGTAAGGGGGGGAAATATGTTGAGGGTTTCCTAAAAGACCTCATGATTGGAGGTATGGGGTTATTTTCCAGGGTTTGGAGTGGTTGTTTGAAAGGTGTAGTGCATGTTAATTGAGTTTCTTGTGGATTTTGTTCTTTTAGAAGTTCACAAAGATTGTCTAGGGCTTGTTGGTCGTCTGGGGTTAGAGTTTTGTTGGGGTTTGGTTCAGTGTTGTTTCTGTATTGATACTTTAGGAGGACTCTCCTTGTGAAGAGGTGGATGTCTTTTATTAGTTCAAATTTGTCAAAATTCGTCTGAGGGCAAAAGTTAAGGCCTAGTTCCAACACTTGTTGTTGTTCGGGGGTTAAGGTCATGGAGGCCAGGTTTACTATTTGGTTTTCTGGTATCATTTTGTTTTGTTTTTTTCTTTTTCCTGGCTTCTCGTGTTTATGGGCGGTCTTTTTGGAGGTTGTGTTAGGTGTTGTTGGGATGAGTGTCGGTTTATATCTAGGTCTAAAAAACTTTCCTCTGATGATGTATCAGTGATATGTTGGTCTGCTGAGGGGAATGCTTTTCTTTTCTCAGGAAGTCTTCCGTGAGCCCCCCGTGGGTCTTGGGTAAAGTCTCTGTATGGTCTCTTTTCCCGTCTATATTGTCCCTTCCTTATTTCGGGGTGAGTAGCGTCTCTTGTTTGGTATTGTCTCCTTGGGTTTGGGCCTCCACTCTGGGTTGATCCCCACCTATATGCTCTACCTTCTTGATATGCCCGGAGGTCCCTGGTCTTATTCTTCCAAACCTCTCTGTTGAGTTTAGCGATCTCTTTTGGTTATTTGTGAATTCCTTGTATCAAATTGTGCCCAGTCCTTGTGTTGGTTTAGTTCTATGCACTTTTCTTTATACTCCTTTTCTATCTCCCTGAGCTGTATATCTTGTTGTTCTAATAGAAGGTGTATCATCCTAGTGGAGCATTGTTGTAGATTCTCTTTCCACTTTGTTTTGAACAATGGGTCTATGTTGTGTATCTGAGGAAATATCCTGATCCTAAGGCCTAAAGGTATTATGTTGTTCTCCAAGTATTTTTTTAGGAACTCTATGTTCCAAAATAGTTTGGTTTTCTTATGTAGGGTGCGTTCTAAGTGGCCAAATTTGTTGGCTATAGTGGGTTGTGTATGGTTTCCTATGGTAGTATCAAGCGTTGTTCTCAACAGTTCTTGTATCATCTGGTCCCAGTTTTTCCCACCTAATTGTGTCATATCCCATGATGTGGATTCTTTCTAACCCAACTTGTTTTGTCTTCTATCTCCCTTTTGGGCCTTCGCCCTTAGGAACGTATAGTTTCTAATGTTCAGCTACAACAAGGGGGGGGGGGGTAAGTGAAGACTATGTACTTGGTTGTTTGTTCTTATATGGCCAGGGTGTTGAGATATGTTTGGCCTGTGTGGGGCTCAAATCGTAACCTGGGCAAGGGGGGGTTTTCTTGGGTCCACTTGACTGGTCCTGGATCCCCGGGCGGCCGTGGGTGTCGGCACGGAGATCCTAGGGCAGGGTTTCAGTGGGTCCCAGTAAAATACCTCAAATTTTCACTCTGCCATTTGGGTACTGATCTGGGTTTTTTTGCACATTGAATACAAACATTGAAGAAAATGGCAAGTTGCAGAAGTTTCGTGTAATTTATATATACGCTTACCATATTTGCCGGCGTATAAGATGACTTTCTGCCCCTGAAAAACATGCTTACAAGTGGGGGGGTCGTCTTATACGCCGGGTGCACGGCACTGTTCCCTCTAAGGCAGGAGTATTCAACCTGCGGGGCTGCTAGGATTCCGGACCCCATGGCCAGGAGGGTGGGAGCAGAGACGGGTGTCGTTGGATATCATCGCCGGCGGCCGGGAGGGAAGGCAGCGCGCGGGGCCGAAGACGGGGAGGGAAGGCAGTGGGCGGGGCCAAAGACGGGGAGGGAAGGCAGTGGGCGGGGTCAGAGACCCTGAGGGAAGGCAGTGGGCAGGGTCGGAGATCATGACGGAAGGCAGTGGGCGGGGCCGTCGGCCAGGATGGAAGGCAGCGGGCGGGGCCGGCAGTCCGGGAGGAAAGACGGCAGGTGGGTGATTTATGGAGGAGCAGCCGGCTCAGCTGTCTGCTTCGATCGCAGGAGGCTGAGCGGCGCTCAATTAAAAGAAGTTCTGCAGTGCACTGCTTAATATCTTCCGGGCAGCAACATGCAGGACTATGCATTAGTTTGGCCCTGCATAGTTCTGTTTGCAGCTGCCCAGCGGATAAAAAACAGTGCATGAAGCAGGACGTTTATAATTGTGCGTCGCTCAGCCTCCTGGGATAGTTGCAGATGACTGAGCGCGCCTTTTATCGCCAGTCGGCTTTTCCCTGGGGCATCCTGAATCGGGATGCCCCCACTGTGTGAGCCCCCCCCCACCCGGGCACCTGTAAAAACCCACCTTTCCCTGCTTCAACTCTCTTTTCTTAGCTCTGTCCCATCCCATCTCTGTTCCCAGCTTTGTCCCATCCCATCTCTCTATTCCCAGCTCTGTCCCATCCCATCTCTCTTTTCCCAGCTCTGTCCCATCCAATCTCTCTATTCCCAGCTCTGTCCCATCCGATCTCTCTTTTCCCAGCTCTGTCCCATCCCATCTCTCTATTCCCAGCTCTGTCCCATCCCATCTCTCTTTTCCCAGCTCTGTCCCATCCCATCTCTCTATTCCCAGCTCTGTCCCATCCCATCTCTCTTTTCCCAGCTCTGTCCAATCCCATCTCTCTTTTCCCAGCTCTGTCCCATTCCATCTCTCTTCTCCCAGCTCTGTCCCATCCCATCTCTCTTTTCCCAGCTCTGTCCCATCCCATCTCTCTTTTCCCAGCTCTGTCCCATCCCATCTCTCTTTTCCCAGCTCTGTCCCATTCCATGTCTCTTCTCCCAGCTCTGTCCCATCCCATCTCTCTATTCCCAGCTCTGTCCCATCCCATCTCTCTTTTCCCAGCTCTACCCCATCCCATCTCTCTATTCCCAGCTCTGTCCCATTCCATCTCTCTTTTTCCAGCTCTGTCCCATTCCATCTCTCTTCTCCCAGCTCTGTCCCATCCCATCTCTCTATTCCCAGCTCTGTCCCATCCCATCTCTCTTTTCCAGCTCTGTCCAATCCCATCTCTCTTTTCCCAGCTCTGTCCCATCCCATCTCTCTATTCCCAGCTCTGTCTCATCCCATCTCTCTTCTCCCAGCTCTGTCCCATTCCATCTCTCTTCTCCCAACTCTGTCCCATCCCATCTCTCTATTCCCAGCTCTGTCCCATCCCATCTCTATTTTCCCAGCTCTGTCCCATCCCATCTCTCTTTTCCCAGTTCTGTCCCATCGCATCTCTCTTTTCCCAGCTCTGTCCAATCCCATCTCTCTTTTCCCAGCTCTGTCCCATCCCATCTCTCTATTCCCAGCTCTGTCCCATCCCATCTCTCTTCTGCCAGCTCTGTCCCATTCCATCTCTCTTCTCCCAACTCTGTCCCATCCCATCTCTCTATTCCCAGCTCTGTCCCATCCCATCTCTCTTTTCCCAGCTCTGTTCCATCCCATCTCTCTTTTCCCAGCTCTTTTCCCATCCCATCTCTCTATTCCCAGCTCTGTCCCATCCCATCTCTCTTCTCCCAGCTCTGTCCCATTCCATCTCTCTTCTCCCAGCTCTGTCCCATCCCATCTCTCTATTCCCAGCTCTGTCCCATCCCATCTCTCTTTTCCCAGCTCTGTCCCATCCCAGCTCTCTTTTCCCAGCTCTGTTTCATTCCATCTCTCTATTCCCAGCTCTGTCCCATCCCATCTCTCTTTTCCCAGCTCTGTCCCATCCCATCTCTCTTTTCCAGCTCTGTCCCATCCCATCTCTCTTCTCCCAGCTCTGTCCCATCCCATCTCTCTTTTCCCAGCTCTGTCCCATTCCATCTCTCTTTCCCCAGCTCTGTCCCATTCCATCTCTCTTCTCCCAGCTCTTTCCCATCCCATCTCTCTTTTCCCAGCTCTGTACCATCCAATCTCTCTTTCCCCAGCTCTGTCCCATTCCATCTCTCTTCTTCCAGCTCTTTCCCATCCCATCTCTCTTTTCCCAGCTCTGTCCCATCCCATCTCTCTTTCCCCAGCTCTGTCCAATTCCATCTCTCTTCTACCAGCTCTTTCCCAACCCATCTCTCTTTTCCCAGCTCTGTCTCATCCCATCTCCCTTCTTCCAGCTCTGTCCCATCCCATCTCTCTATTCCCAGCTCTGTCCCATCCCATCTATCTTCTCCCAGCTCTGTCCCATCCCATCTCTCTATTCCCAGCTCTGTCCCATTCCATCTCTCTTCTCCCAGCCCTGTCCCATCCCATCTCTCTATTCCCAGCTCTGTCCCATCCCATCTCTCTTCTCCCAGCTCTGTTCAATTCCATCTCTCTTCTCCCAGCTCTGTCCCATCCCATCTCTCTATTCCCAGCTCTGTCCCATCCCATCTCTCTATTCCCAGCTCTGTCCCATCCCATCTCTCTTTTCCCAGCTCTGTCCCATCCCATATCTCTATTCCCAGCTCTGTCCCATCCCATCTCTCTTCTCCCAGCCCTGTCCCATCCCATCTCTCTATTCCCAGCTCTGTCCCATCCCATCTCTCTTCTCCCAGCTCTGTCCCATCCCATCTCTCTATTCCCAGCTCTGTCCCATCCCATCTCTCTATTCCCAGCTCTGTCCCATTCCATCTCTCTTCTCCCAGCCCTGTCCCATCCCATCTCTCTATTCCCAGCTCTGTCCCATCCCATCTCTCTTCTCCCAGCTCTGTCCCATCCCATCTCTCTATTCCCAGCTCTGTCCCATTCCATATCTCTTCTCCCAGCCCTGTCCCATCCCATCTCTCTTTTCCCAGCTCTGTCCCATCCCATCTCTCTTCTCCCAGCTCTGTCCCATCTCTCTATTCCCAGCTCTGTCCCATTCCATCTCTCTTCTCCCAGCTCTGTCCCATCCCATCTCTCTATTCCCAGCTCTGTCCCATTACATCTCTCTTCTCCCAGCCCTGTCCCATCTCATCTCTCTATTCCCAGCTCTGTCCCATCCCATCTCTCTTCTCCCAGCTCTGTTCCATTCCATCTCTCTTCTCCCAGCTCTGTCCCATCCCATCTCTCTATTCCCAGCTCTGTCCCATCCCATCTCTCTTTTCCCAGCTCTGTCCATCCCATCTCTTTTTTCCCAGCTCTGTCTTATCCCATCTCTCTATTCCCAGCTCTGTCCCATCCCATCTCTCTTTTCCCAGCTCTGTCCCATCCCATCTCTCTATTCCCAGCTCTGTCCCATCCCATCTCTCTTTTCCCAGCTCTGTCCAATCCCATCTCTCTTCTCCCAGCTCTGTCCCATCCGATCTCTCTTTTCCCAGCTCTGTCCCATCCCATCTCTCTTTTCCCAGCTTTGTCTCATCCCATCTCTCTTTCCCCAGCTCTGTCCCATTCCATCTCTCTTCTCCCAGCTCTGTCCCATCCCATCTCTCTATTCCCAGCTCTGTCCCATCCCATCTCTCTTCTCCCAGCTCTGCCCCATCCCATCTCTCTTTTCTTAGCTCTGTCCCATCCCATCTCTCTTTTCCCAGCTCTGTCCCATCCCATCTCTCTTCTCCCAGCTCTGCCCCATCCCATCTCTCTATTCCCAGCTCTGTTCCATCCCATCTCTCTTTTCCCAGCTCTGTCCCATCCCTTCTCTCTATTCCCAGCTCTGTCCCATTCCATCTCTCTTTTCCCAGCTCTGTCCCATCCCATCTCTCTATTCCCAGCTCTGCCCCATCCCATCTCTCTTTTCCCAGCTCTGTCCCATCCCATCTCTCTTCTCCCAGCTCTGCCCCATCCCATCTCTCTTTTCCCAGCTCTGTCCCATCCCATCTCTCTATTCCCAGCTCTGTCCCTTCCCATCTCTCTTTTCCCAGCTCTGCCCCATCCCATCTCTATTCCCAGCTCTGTCCCATCCCATCTCTCTTTTCCCAGCTCTGTCCCATCCCATCTCTATTTTCCCAGCTCTGTCCCATCCCATCTCTCTTTTCCCAGCTCTGTCCCATCCCATCTCTCTTTTCCCAGCTCCGTTAGTGAGGATGTGACGATGGAGCAACATGTGGGTATGGTTTGGGGGTTAAGGGCGTGGCCGCCTCGTCCTGTGCCCATTTATTATTAAAGAGTGGCGGCCATTTTCTTGTGGCTCGGCTCTGGCATGGCCAAAGGGAAGCGTCTGCCAAGATGCTGTAGACCACTGGTCAGGGGGTTGTTTGCAGGTGATGCTCTGCACAAAGAACCATGCAGCTATGCATCCTCCGCAGGGGTTGCTCTCGCCGCCCCCACTCCCTATCCCAGCAGACAGCGCGGCCGGGCTGTTGCCTCTTCCTATTGGTAGATGGGATTTGAGTGGAGGTGACCCAGGGACAGCTAAATGGCTTTCTGCTTCCAGCACAGAGGAGTGGCATGGATGTCGCCATGACACTTTACTCAGGTGAGCCCTGCTAATATGCTCAGGTTGTTTTTTTGGTTGTTGTTTATTTGTTTTGTTGTTTATTTGGTGTGTGGAAGGTGTGCGGAAGAGGGAGTAGTCTTATACAGCGAGTATATAACAAATTCTATATTTTGAGTGGAAATGTTGGGGGGTTGTCTTATACGCCCAGTCGTCTTATACGCCGGCAAATACGGTAGGTATTTATATACAAAAAGGAACCCGAGCCTCGTTAGCTAAAAGTCCTTATTTGAGTATGTTGGTGCTGGTAGTGTTGTTTTGGAGGGGCTAGGGTACTTGCCCTTCCGATGGTGGTCCGTTGGTAAATCCCTCAATTTGTAGCAAAGAGGTGGGTTGTAGCCAATTATCGGTACTCGATCACATACCCGTTTTGCATATATAGCTTCCTCAGTGTGAGGGTCCATTGTTTCTAATGGCAGTATATACATATATACGGGTAAGGTACTTGTATCATTTTTTGGTATTACAGTTCATGGCAGGTAAATTACTAAATAGTTTAAAAAGTTACTTACGGTAATACCGTGTGGGGGTGCCTGCGTGCCTGAAGTTTTGGTTTGCTGTGGTCCCTTCTTACTCTCTTAGTGTTGTTGGGGTGGTTCAGTTTCTCCCTGAGATATATGTAAGTTAATGTGTTTTGTAGGGAAATTACAATTACAATCAAGAGTAAAAACCTTCGTAAATATGGTGACATATGACATAGAAAGGCTACCGACAAAAGGACAAAGACCAAATAACATTACACCGTCACATAAAAATGCCCTACAACAGTTACAGTCCAACCCAGACATATTCATCAAACCAGCTGACAAGGGGGGGAATATAGTAATTATGATGCAAACACAGTACGAAAGGATGTGCCAGAAAATACTTAACAACAGAGACTGGTATCAAAAGGTCCCAATGACGTGTCTCCAGAAAGACCAAAGTGAATACCATGCCCTGATAGACAATGCAATATCACATAAAATCATCAACAGACAGCCGAATTTTTATTGATCGATAAACCAGTAACCCAAACATTCTATGCCCTACCAAAAGTCCATAAATCCCTTACAGACCCACAGGACGACCGATAGTCTCAGGGATAGGATCTTTAACCAGCACAGCAAGCCAATATATCGACTCAACCGTATGTCCAAACTTTACCCTCTTTCATCAAAGACACACCACATCTCTTACAGACACTTGAAGGGTTAACACTTCCCAGAGGCACACTTTTAGCCTCGTTTGACGTTGAAGCACTCTACTCAAGCATACCACACTCTGAAGGCCTACACGAGATCAAAACATATTTGGACCAACTGGACATCAGCCACTATGACCATAGCTCCTTTCTACTCAGACTACACCATTTCATATTCACCGACAATATCTTTCTGTTTCACAACCAACTATACCACCAAACACAGGGCACTGCCATGGGCACGACCTGTGCACCCACTTATGCCAATTTATACCTAGGCTGGTGGGAACGGACCCTATGGCAGGATGACAACATTATCCCATACTTGGAGAAGGCAAAAATTTGGTACAGATATATCTACGATATTCTCATCCTTTGGGAAGGGACAGAGAGGGAACTCAAGACTTTCCACAAATTACTTAACCAAAACACACTCAATCTCAAACTTACACTGGACTACAATACTAAGGAAATCACCTTCCTAGACCTAAAAATAGGCATAGACCCAGCGGGAACCATTTACACTAACTTCTATAGAAAGCCAACGGTGGCAAATAATATCTTGAAAGCATCAAGCTCACACCCAACACCACTAAAACAGAGCATTCTCTACGGCGAATACCTTCATGCGAAACATAACTGTTCCACCGAAGAGAACTTCCAGAGGGCCGCGGGAGCAATCAGAGACAGACTTCTATTAAGGGGTTACAGTAAGAAAACACTTAAACGCGCATATCACAGAACACAGGACAGAGAACGACAGACATTACTTTTCACACAACATAAAAAGAAGACACAGACAGCACCAGCACTCCCCTTCATCCTTACCTACACGAAACAACACACACCAATAAGAGAGGTCGTAAAAAAGACACTGGCACATACTAACTCATGATCCGGACCTTAAGGACATAGTCCCGGAAAATCCAAAACTGGTCTTTAGAAGACCAAAATCCATCAAAGACTCATTAGTGAAAAGCCACTATTCCGACAAAACAACAGAAAAATGCTGCAAGATCCAGGGCCTATACAACTGTGGGGGCTGTAGTGTTTGCCAATACATAAAGCAGGGCAAAACACTCATTCTTCCCAACAACCAGCCACATAGCATAAAACATTTCATGAACTGCAACTCTCCCCACATCATTTATCTGCTTATTTGCCCCTGTGGCAATTTTTATGTGGGAAAAACCAACCGAAAATTTCTCCGAACATATAAGGGACATAAAAAATAAAAACATAATGACACCAATAGGTCGACACTTTCTCACAAAACATGCATCCAACCCTAAAGGGATAACCGTCCAAGCACTCGACAGACTACATGACCACCAGAGAGTGGGCGACATTCAGAAACGGACCCTACAAAGGGAAACAAGATGGATCACTAAATTAAAGGCAACAAGGACACCAGGGCTGAATGAAACTTGCAGCTTCTCCTCTTTTCTCTGACAGCACAACAACTCCTCTAACTAACTGACCCCATGAAATACCACCCAACTATGACCCAACAACTCACCACATATAAGACACATAGGCCAAAAACAACAAAAAACACGTAAGAAAAGGGAAAGAAACCCCACATATACTCCCTAATATTTCCTTTAAAATGAAGAAGCAAAAAAACATAAGGTATGACGACAACCACATTAGAAATCAGTATCTTGTCTAATCACAGGATTCATAGTGGAACCGTAAAGTAGCCAACAACAATAATATGTTCATGGTGATTATATTATATGATGTAACAAATATGGTGTAACGTATGACAATAACAATAACATGTATATGGTGATTATACACATAAATCTCTTCTGTACAACCTTAGATCACTTGGGATACAATGAGGGATTCCCGATGCCTGAAGATAAGGTAAGCAAGGTCCCTTTAATACTCTCACACACACCTTTACCCCAATAATGATGACATCACAAAACCAGAGCAGCCACATCAATAATAACACAACACATACACTGTGCTACCGCAAATGCAGACAACAACTGCCGATACAGGAAACGGGCTAATCAAAAATGGCCGCCACCATAACCCCAGACATACAGTCATTTCCGCCTTAACGAGCAACCGCTGACATATGGGCAATTCCGCTCTAATAAGCATCAGCGCATACTAAGCTGCCATAGACAACCACAAATATGGCCACCTCCTCAAATAGCGACGGACTTGGAAACCACGTCATTACGCACACACTGTCGGGGGACCAGGCGGGGCCGCACAGACAGGAAGTGCGATTTTCACGCACTTCCTCCCTTGACCCACCATACAATCAGGGGCTTAATAGGATGTAGGACGGGGTGATAACCCGCCCATCCTACACAAGCGGCCTCGCGACGCTGCCAGACGCCACATATGGGACGCGCTCCCCAAGCCACACAGTCACATGCCCGAACGGGCATGACCGGCACCAACCTGAACCACAGGGCGCCAACACCACAGGCAGCACCACCCTCTTCCACCTAGTGGACATTGAGGGTGCTGATCCCCGGATGGTCCACACATCCATACGAAGGTGAGCACAGCCCATTACTGTACTTAGCTCATTTTACCCCCCTTTCCTTACAAAACACATTAACCTACATATATCTCAGGGAGAAACTGAACCTCCCCAACAACACTAAGAGAGTAAGAAGGGACCACAGCAAACCACAACTTCAGGCACGCGGGCACCCCCACATGGTATTACTGTAAGTAACTTTTTAAACTATTTAGTAATTTGCCTGCCATGAACTGTAATACCAAAAAATGATACAAGTACCTTACCCGTAAATATGTATATACTGCCATTAGAAACAACGGACCCTCACACTGAGGAAGCTATATATGCGAAATGCGTATGTGATGGAGTACCGTTAATTGGCTACAACTGAATAAAGGGTAACAGCTTGCTACAGACTGTGGAAAGAACAACCCACCTCTTTGCTACAAATTGAGGAATTTACCAACGGACCACCATCGGAAGGGCAAGTACCCTAGCCCCTCCAAAACAACACTACCAGCACCAACATACTCAAATAAGGACTTTTAGCTAACAAGGCTCGGATTCCTTTTTGTATATAAATAACTAAGTGTATATATAAATTGCACAAAACTTCTGCAACTTGCCATTTTCTTCAATGTTTGTATTCAATGTGCAATAAAACCCAGATAAGTACCCAAACGGCAAAGTGTAAACTTTAGGTATTTTCTGGGACCCACTGAAACCCTCCCCTAGGATCTCCGTGCCGACACATACGGCCACCCGGGGATCCAGGGCCAGTCAAGTGGACCCAAGAAAACCCCCCCTGCCCAGGTTACAATTTGAGCCCCACACAGGCCAAACATATCTCAACACCCTGGCCGTATAAGAACAAACAACCAAGTACATAGTTTTCACTTACCCCCTCCCCCCCTTGTTGTGTATGTGTTGTGGTTAATGATACCTACTCTGAATGGTTACCGGTTGTAAGTGGTGTACTTAGGGTTCAGTCCTGGGCTATTTAACTTGTTTATAAACGACATAGAACATGGAATTAGACATACTGTCTCTATTTTTGCAGATGACACAAAGATATGTACAGTCATGGACGTAGATGTTGACTACATTTTTTCAAGAAAATTAAGTATTTCTCACAGAAAAGGATTGCAGTAACACATGTTTTGCTTTTCACATGTTTATTCCCTTTGTGTGTATTGGAACTAAACCAAAAAGGGGGGGGGGGGGACAAGCAAACTGGACATGTCACACCAAACAATGGGCTGGATAAAATTATTGGCACCCTTTCAAAATTGTGGATAAATAAGTTTGTTTTAAGCATGTGATGCTCCTTTAAATTCACCTGGGGAAAGAAACAGGGTTGGGTAATATAAAAATCTCACCTGAAAGCAGATAAAAAGGAGAGAAAGTCACTTAGTCATTGCATTGTGTTTCTGTGAGTGCCACACTAAGCATGAACAACAGTAAGAGAAGAGAACTGTCTGAGGATTTGAGAACCAAAATTGTGGAAATGTATTAGCAATCTCAAGTCCATCTCCAGAGATCTAGATTTGTCTTTGTCCACAGTGCACAACATTATCAAGAAATTTGCAACCCATGGCACTGTAGCTGTAGAGAAAAATTGATTTAAGGTGTCAACGCAGGATAGTCTGGATGGTGGATAAGCAGCCCCAAACAAGTTCCAAAGATATTCTCAGGGAGCTTCAGAGCAAATTATACGTCAACATTTAAATGAAATGAAACGCCATGGCAGGAGACCCAGGAGGACTCCACTGCTGACACAGAGACAAAAAAGGGAACCCTACATTTTGCCAAAATGCACTTGAGTAAGCCAAAATCCTTCTGGGAAAATGTCTTGTGGACAGTTGAGACCAAGATAGAGATTTTTGGTAAAGCACATCATTCTACCGATTACTGAAAAAGAAATGAGGCCTACAATGAAAATAACACAGTACCTGCAGTGGAGTATGTTGGAGGTTCAATGATGTTTTGGGGTTGTTTTGCTGCCTCTGGCACTGGGTGCCTTGAATGAGTGCAAGGCATCATGAAATTTGAGGATTACCAACGGATTTTGAGGTCGCACTGTACAGCCCAGCTGGGTTTGCATCCGAGATCTGGAGTCTTCCAGCAGGACAATGACCCCAAACATAGGTCAAAAAGCCCCCAGAGCAACCAAGAGCTGGAGAGTTCTGAAGTGGCCAGCAGTGAGTTTAGATCAAAATCTCATTGAACAACCAAGAGCTGGAGAGTTCTGAAGTGGCCAGCAGTGAGTTTAGATCAAAATCTCATTGAACATCTGTGGAGAGATCTTAAAATTGCTGCTGGGAAAATGCGGCCTTCCAATAAGAGAGACCTGGAGCAGTTTGCAAAGGAAGAGTGGTCCAACAATTCGGCCGCGAGGTGTAAGAAGCTTATTGATGGTTATAGGAGGTGACTGATTTCAGCTATTTTTTCCAAAGGGTGTGCAACCGAATATTAAGTTAAGGGTGCCAATAATTTTGTCCAACCCATGTTTGGAGTTTGGTGTGACATTATGCTCAATTTGCTTTTTTTCTCCCTTTTTTGGCTTAGTTCCAACACACACAAAGGGAATAAACATGTGTATAGCAAAACATGTGTCACTGCAATTATTTTCTTTGAGAACTACTTCATTTTCTTGAAAAAGTTCAGGGGTGCCAACATTTATGGCCATGGTTGTAGCACAGTGCAGTCTATTGAAGATGTTCACAAGCTTCAGGCTGACTTGTACACTTTGAGTGTCTGGGCATCCACTTGGCAAATGAAGTTCAATGTGGAGAAATGTAAAGGCATGCACTTGGGGGTCTAACAACCTGAAGGCCACTTTTATCCTCGGGGGAGTAAAACTGGGAAAAATACTTGTTGAGAAGGATCTGGGGGTACTGGTTTACCACGGGCTAAATAACAGCATGGAATCACGGGATAGGGATGTCATTTTGCCTCTTTACAAGGCACTGGTGCGCCCTCACCTGGAATATGCTGTTCAGCTCTGGGCACCCATTCATAGAAAGGACGCTCTGACTATGGAAAGGGTGCACAGTAGACTCACCCAATCCACCCAACCCAGAGGAATGAAATATTTTAGTTACGAGGAAAGATTACGAGAATTAAATCTGTTTAGTTTTAAGAGGAGACGACTGAGGGGGAACATGATTAACTTGTATAAATATATAAATGACCAATACAAAAATATGGGGAAACACTATTCTCTAAAGACAAGGGGGCACTCCCTTCAACTGGATAAAAAGAAATTCAATCTCCGGAGACGACAATCATTCTTACAGCATCAACCGCTAACAGCTTCAAAAAAGGACTAGCTCCTTCACCATGATTTATTGAAAATCCCAAACCCTTATGAAATGATTCCCAAGCATCTAAAATAAATATATTTTAAGTTTTTAGTCACTTACTTATTATTCTTTCCCCCACTGGGATGCAACTCTGTTCAGGACTTTAGGATACGGGTACCGCCAACTTGACTCAGAAGCATCACACTTACTGAGGAGAGCGGGATAAAGTACAGGAGGGCAGGTTATAACTGTGCTTTGCTCAGAGAGAGCAGAGCTGGGATCAGCAATCCCAGAATGCAGAGCAGCACAGTCAGAGGGCACTTCCTGTTTGCAGGCTGCCTGATGTTCCATGAGCCGCCAGCTTGGCTGTTTAAAGGCTCATAACATGCAGTAGATGCAGGTAGGATGATTTTTAAAGTGAGCAATCTGTATGTACAGGGTGGGGAAAACATATAAGATAGACTCTTAATCAGAGTGAAGGACTGCTTTAAAAGTTACTATTAGCTGTTATCAGTAAAAAATTAAATAAATAATAAAATAAAAAATTATTATTATTATTTATTATATTGGTTGAACTTGATGGACATATGTCTTTTTTTAAACGTATTAACTATGTAACTATTGTGGTAAATTGTGTCAAATTGTCGGTTTCTTCCCTGCTTGGTTGTATAAAGCGAACTTGCGAACCTCTCAATGTGTTCGTAATTAAAGCGACCACCTAGATACCCCTAATACTTTCAGAATAATGTTGTGGTTGGTACACCGTCCGGCCCCCATATATAAACCAAACTTGATTCAGGAATAGGTTGTCCTGAAGAAATAAACCGGGCTCGGATCGTAACCACACCTTATAACTGTTAAGAATTCAGTTTTAATTTATTGAAAACATTTAAAACTAAGTTTACCATTTTTGACTTTCTTACACAATTTTTGACTTTCTTACACAATGCAATACAAATATCTATTCCGCATTCCTTAAGTCATAAAAAACTCATTAAGAGTTACTAGTACAGTATTTCATCAGTTTTTGAAATGAGGGCAGACATGTATCATGTTTTGCCTTCTACGGCTTCCTCAATGCCCTATACATGTAGCAGACAAATGTTGCATGTGATTAGTATTGTTAGTCATAAGTAAGCAAACATATATTTCATATTATTAGTGCTATCATTGTTAGTTAGCTAGTTATTTACATATATACATGTAATTTTAATTCAACACAAATAAAAATTGGAGAAAAGACATAGTAGTACCTGATACTGGTGATGTCACAAATAATGTTAGCGACACACATATGACTTGAAAATTCCACAAGGCGAACCGGTGGTGTGCTCTCATCTATTTATCAAAAACCGTGCCAATCAATTTAAAGGCTTACACTTAGTCTTATATTTGTCTTATATTATTTAAGGGCATGAGATTTGTACCTGGTTGTTATGTTCATTCTTGATAGGGATTCATAGGGATTCAATTTCAACCTTGCAGTAGTCCCTATGTATGGTAGGAGAGGACCCTGTGTGCAGTGAAAGAGGGCATTGGCTAAATGCCTCCATAGTACAGTAAAAGAGGACATTAAATAAATGCCTCCATAGTGATTTATTATTTAAGAAACACCAGTTTTATATGTACAAATAAGGAACTTGCCTGTATTAATGTGGGATCCCCGTCTATGCAGTGCAGTCGCGGTGGCGGGCAAAGTTAAACTGCCGCAGTAGACATCCTGTTGTGTGGTCCCTCAGAACAACCTGCATCCGCGGTCCCCCACGCTGTTCCACGCTTCAGATGTGTCCGCCTCAGTTCCGCTGTTACCGCTATGCCTAATATGTGTCTGCGGTATATTTACCCGCCACCGCGCCAGCGCCGCTCTCTTATGCGCTCCAGGACAGGTGGAGCGCATTTCCCTCATCACCCGGCTTCCGCCGGAAGTTGAGTGACGCGGCGCTGATCCTGCTCCATGTCTTTGAAAGTGGCGCCATTTTGGTGAAGACTCACCATTTTGCCTGCGGCTTTTTCTCCCTGCTAAGCAGGGCATCAGAGCCTCGGCATCTGCCATATCTGTGTAACTCAAACACCCTTTTTCATTACAATTCAAAAAGGGAGGCAGCCACACAACTCGGTGACAACCTCTACACTTGATTATATTCATATCGATAGTTTTTATGTATGGAGCCGGATCTGCTCTGCACAGATATTTAGAACCCTGTGTCCATATTGGCAGCAACTATCAAGCAAAAAGGCTTGGTGTTTGTCCCTTCATGTAAACAATCAAGCACCAGGTATCCCTATCGGCAGTGCCTGCCATACAGGGAGACGTTAATGCTTATATCTATTATAATTGTTTACACTGTTTCCCATATCCTCATATTGTCTACAACCACACCTGCGCTGCACAGCCACTTGCGGAACACCTAATTATCAACAGGAGCTCTACCAGAGCTCTACCTCAGTTCCGCTGTTACCGCTATGCCTAATATGTGTCTGCGGTATATTTACCCGCCACCGCGCCAGCGCCGCTCTCTTATGCGCTCCAGGACAGGTGGAGCGCATTTCCCTCATCACCCGGCTTCCGCCGGAAGTTGAGTGACGCGGCGCTGATCCTGCTCCATGTCTTTGAAAGTGGCGCCATTTTGGTGAAGACTCACCATTTTGCCTGCGGCTTTTTCTCCCTGCTAAGCAGGGCATCAGAGCCTCGGCATCTGCCATATCTGTGTAACTCAAACACCCTTTTTCATTACAATTCAAAAAGGGAGGCAGCCACACAACTCGGTGACAACCTCTACACTTGATTATATTCATATCGATAGTTTTTATGTATGGAGCCGGATCTGCTCTGCACAGATATTTAGAACCCTGTGTCCATATTGGCAGCAACTATCAAGCAAAAAGGCTTGGTGTTTGTCCCTTCATGTAAACAATCAAGCACCAGGTATCCCTATCGGCAGTGCCTGCCATACAGGGAGACGTTAATGCTTATATCTATTATAATTGTTTACACTGTTTCCCATATCCTCATATTGTCTACAACCACACCTGCGCTGCACAGCCACTTGCGGAACACCTAATTATCAACAGGAGCTCTACCAGACATTGGAGCATATAGTTCCATGCTATTGCAATTATTCACAATGACTCCTGTGCCGCCGATGGTCAGTGCAGCGCAGGGGGGAACTCCTGTGCCGCCGAAGGTCAGTGCAGCGTCAGTGCAGCGTAGGGGGCACATAAAATTGCTTAACCAGGATCAACCCATTAGCTCTAAATGGCACTCCACCAATTCCCCTTGGGATCACAATATTATCACATATAGTATGTCTCAATGTTGTCACGTATAATAAATCATTGCATCATCTATAAAACAATTCAATGTTTCACAATGTATCTAAAATATTGTAAGTTCTCCTTCAATAGAAGATAGGTAAGATAGCTCATATTGAGGTGCCCTAGCTCCATGTACAATTGGGGCAGTGTATCATTCTAGGCGAATGTATATATGATAGCTCCTATTGAGGTGCATGTATACTGAGGGAAATGTATCATTTCTGATACCATGTTTACTATTGCCCTATAATCCCACATGTACCATATATTTAATGAGCCTTACATCCACACTTTTTAATATACTTCTCTTCTCTTCCTCCACACCCACCGGGAATTTTTTAGGGCCTGCAGGCATATCTCTCTGATTGCTCATGTTCCTACAAATAGGAAGCAAAGCTCAATGTTTCGTCCAGACCAGGATATCGGAACGCACCCAATCTATAAATCCATCTCGTCTCAAGTTGGAGGGTTAATTTTTCAATATCTCCCCCCCGAATTGTTAAGTGTAATCGATCTAGACCCTGTAGCTGGAGGGTACTAGGATCATTGTTGTGATGTCTGGAAAAATGGCGGCCTATTGGTGTTTTCTGCGAGCCCGTTCGTATGCTAAATTCTTTTCTTCAGTGGGCGGTTTGCCTTGCCCACATATAGGCAGCCACAAGTACAAGTTAGCAAGTAAACCACATTCACTGTGTTGCAGTTTATGTAGTGCTGTGCCTTATATTTTTTATGACCCCCAATGGTTATTTCTTGTCCTACTTTCATAAATTTGCACATATTGCACCCCCCACAGCGGTATGTACCCTTGGTTTTACAGCATTCCTTTCCTCGATTCTGTTCGTGGTGACTGTGCACAAGGGCATCTCTCAGGTTCCTCGACCTTCGATATATTACCCTGGGCGCTTTCGGCAAAAAAGTCCGTAACTGTGGATCGTTCAATAGAATTGGCCAATGGGTCTTTAAAATCTGTCGTATATGCTGGTGACCCCCCGTATAAGTCATGATTAGGGCAGGTCCCGATTGTTCTCTATTTCTTTTGGGTCTGTACAATAATTCCTGCCTGCTGAGGCTCCTGGCTTTTTTGTAGGCCGCTCGCAGCACCTTCGTTTTATAGCCCCTCTCCCTAAGCCTGTTTCTAATATTAGATGGCTCGATTTCAAATAGATCCATAGTGGCACAATTGCGCCTAGCTCGCACAAATTCACCAAAAGGAATGCTTTTGAGGAGGTGCACTGGGTGTGAGCTACTCGCTCGTAGCATATTGTTTGCTGATGTTTCTTTACGGAACAAATTTGTTGTAATCTGACCATTGGGGGCCTTAGTAATTTCTAGGTCTAAGAACGTAACACTATGTTGGTCATAGCTACATGTAAATTTGAGGTTGGCATCATTTAAGTTCAGTTTTTCCACAAATTCCACTAGTTCCTGCCTCGGCCCCTCCCATATGACCAGGATGTCATCTATGTACCTGTGCCACGCTGTCACGTGGCACAGGTACCTGGCCATAGCGTCCTCACTCCACAACCCCCTCTCCCACCACCCCAGATACAGGTTCGCGAACGATGGGGCACAGGTCGTCCCCATCGCCGTCCCCTGTATCTGGTGGTAGAGCTGGTCCTTGAAGAGAAAGAGATTGTGGGTGAGGATGAAGTTGAGGAGCCGAAGCAGGAACAGGTTGTGGTTGTGGTGGGATATATCCAATTCGTTCAGGAAGGACTCCACTGCCCTTATGCCTTTGTCATGTGGGATGCTAGAGTAGAGGGCCTCCACGTCCAGAGTCACCAGGGTAGATTCGGGGCTCACCCACATGTCATCTAAGATCCTCAGGATATGTCCTGAGTCCTTGACATATGATGGTAAACTGGTAACGAGTGGTTGGAGATGCCGATCCACATAGCGGCTGGCATTTTCCGTTAGAGCCCCCATGCCCGACACTATCGGACGACCCGGAGGTGCCGTCACCGATTTGTGCACCTTTGGGAGTGCATAAAATGTTGGTATTTTCGGGCATGGGGACTCCAGGAAGCCAGCGGCCTGCGGGTCGATCACTCCACCATCTCGTGCCTGGTGGATGAGCTGATGGTATTCCCTATCATCCCTGGCGAGTCTGGACATGGAGGCCCGGGCATACCACTCCTTGTTTTTCAAAATGTCTAAACACATCTTTTCATATTGGTCCACCGACATGACCACAATGTTGCCACCCTTGTCCGCCGGTTTAATCACCAGGTCGTGGTTAGCTTCCAAATCTTTGATCGCTTGCTGCAATTGTTCATCTATATTCGGCCGATACCCTGGCCGTTTGGAAAGAGCTTCCAGATCAGTCATGGTCATTTCCACAAAGGTGGCAACATTGTGGTTCATGTTCATGGCCGGGAAATATGTGGAGGGCTTCTTAAGTCTGGTGGCGGCAGGGGTATTTATAGTTTGTCCTGCCACTTCCAGACCCAATTCCATAATATCTCGCTCAAGTTGAGTGTTACTAATTGGGTCTTTGTGACTGGGTGCGCTGTCTTCGTCCCCTTTCTTCATAAAGTGATATTTGCATAATACTTTTCTAGCAAATAAATGGACATCTTTGACTGCCTCGAAGGTGTCCAATTTCTTTGATGGGCAGAAATTTAACCCTAGTTTCAATAATTCTTGTTGTTCATTTGATAGTTTAAATTGGGAAAGATTGATTATATCTCGTTGTTGTGGAGTACTTTTATCCAACTCCTGCTCTGCTAGGACACTGGGTGAGGGAATAGGGTTAGTTTTTTGTGCTCGCCCGCGGGCATTGGCCCTTCTTTTGTTGCGGCGTTGGTTGCGTCCCTTCCTAAAAAATCCCTCTTTTGTGTTTGTACTTCGCCTGCATCTTCAGGATGTACAGTCCTACTCTCCATTTTACGTTTTGTTGTATTGGCCAGTGAGTCCTGTCTCGGTATGGAGATTTCTCTCCTCGGTAAAAAATATAAGGCACAGCACTACATAAACTGCAACACAGTGAATGTGGTTTACTTGCTAACTTGTACTTGTGGCTGCCTATATGTGGGCAAGACAAACCGCCCACTGAAGAAAAGAATTTACGAGCACCAATATAGCATACGAACGGGCTCGCAGAAAACACCAATAGGCCGCCATTTTTCCAGACATCACAACAATGATCCTAGTACCCTCCAGGTACAGGGTCTAGATCGATTACACTTAACAATTCGGGGGGGAGATATTGAAAAATTAACCCTCCAACTTGAGACGAGATGGATTTATAGATTGGGTGCGTTCCGATATCCTGGTCTGAACGAAACATTGAGCTTTGCTTCCTATTTGTAGGAACATGAGCAATCAGAGAGATATGCCTGCAGGCCCTAAAAAATTCCCGGTGGGTGTGGAGGAAGAGAAGAGAAGTATATTAAAAAGTGTGGATGTAAGGCTCATTAAATATATGGTACATGTGGGATTATAGGGCAATAGTAAACATGGTATCAGAAATGATACATTTCCCTCAGTATACATGCACCTCAATAGGAGCTATCATATATACATTCGCCTAGAATGATACACTGCCCCAATTGCACATGGAGCTAGGGCACCTCAATATGAGCTATCTTACCTATCTTCTATTGAAGGAGAACTTACAATATTTTAGATACATTGTGAAACATTGAATTGTTTTATAGATGATGCAATGATTTATTATACGTGACAACATTGAGACATACTATATGTGATAATATTGTGATCCCAAGGGGAATTGGTGGAGTGCCATTTAGAGCTAATGGGTTAATCCTGGTTAAGCAATTTTATGTGCCCCCTATGCTGCACTGACGCTGCACTGACCTTCGGTGGCACAGGAGTTCCCCCCTACGCTGCACTGACCATCGGCGGCACAGGAGTCATTGTGAATAATTGCAATAGCATGGAACTATATGCTCCAATGTCTGGTAGAGCTCCTGTTGATAATTAGGTGTTCCGCAAGTGGCTGTGCAGCGCAGGTGTGGTTGTAGACAATATGAGGATATGGGAAACAGTGTAAACAATTATAATAGATATAAGCATTAACGTCTCCCTGTATGGCAGGCACTGCCGATAGGGATACCTGGTGCTTGATTGTTTACATGAAGGGACAAACACCAAGCCTTTTTGCTTGATAGTTGCTGCCAATATGGACACAGGGTTCTAAATATCTGTGCAGAGCAGATCCGGCTCCATACATAAAAACTATCGATATGAATATAATCAAGTGTAGAGGTTGTCACCGAGTTGTGTGGCTGCCTCCCTTTTTGAATTGTAATGAAAAAGGGTGTTTGAGTTACACAGATATGGCAGATGCCGAGGCTCTGATGCCCTGCTTAGCAGGGAGAAAAAGCCGCAGGCAAAATGGTGAGTCTTCACCAAAATGGCGCCACTTTCAAAGACATGGAGCAGGATCAGCGCCGCGTCACTCAACTTCCGGCGGAAGCCGGGTGATGAGGGAAATGCGCTCCACCTGTCCTGGAGCGCATAAGAGAGCGGCGCTGGCGCGGTGGCGGGTAAATATACCGCAGACACATATTAGGCATAGCGGTAACAGCGGAACTGAGGCGGACACATCTGAAGCGTGGAACAGCGTGGGGGACCGCGGATGCAGGTTGTTCTGAGGGACCACACAACAGGATGTCTACTGCGGCAGTTTAACTTTGCCCGCCACCGCGACTGCACTGCATAGACGGGGATCCCACATTAATACAGGCAAGTTCCTTATTTGTACATATAAAACTGGTGTTTCTTAAATAATAAATCACTATGGAGGCATTTATTTAATGTCCTCTTTTACTGTACTATGGAGGCATTTAGCCAATGCCCTCTTTCACTGCACACAGGGTCCTCTCCTACCATACATAGGGACTACTGCAAGGTTGAAATTGAATCCCTATGAATCCCTATCAAGAATGAACATAACAACCAGGTACAAATCTCATGCCCTTAAATAATATAAGACAAATATAAGACTAAGTGTAAGCCTTTAAATTGATTGGCACGGTTTTTGATAAATAGATGAGAGCACACCACCGGTTCGCCTTGTGGAATTTTCAAGTCATATGTGTGTCGCTAACATTATTTGTGACATCACCAGTATCAGGTACTACTATGTCTTTTCTCCAATTTTTATTTGTGTTGAATTAAAATTACATGTATATATGTAAATAACTAACTAACTAACAATGATAGCACTAATAATATGAAATATATGTTTGCTTACTTATGACTAACAATACTAATCACATGCAACGTTTGTCTGCTACATGTATAGGGCATTGAGGAAGCCGTAGAAGGCGAAACATGATACATGTCTGCCCTCATTTCAAAAACTGATGAAATACTGTACTAGTAACTCTTAATGAGTTTTTTATGACTTAAGGAATGCGGAATAGATATTTGTATTGCATTGTGTAAGAAAGTCAAAAATTGTGTAAGAAAGTCAAAAATGGTAAACTTAGTTTTAAATGTTTTCAATAAATTAAAACTGAATTCTTAACAGTTATAAGGTGTGATTACGATCCGAGCCCGGTTTATTTCTTCAGGACAACCTATTCCTGAATCAAGTTTGGTGGTTGTATAAAGCACAATCCGGCCCGGGTTTTCAGGACCCGGGTCACTTCCCCAATTCTATAACGGGTTGTTACATGTTCTAAGGCCTCCACAAGTGTGCACGCTGATTACAGGGGAAGCCTGTTTAAGAAGAGAGCACACAGCCTTTCCTTTGTTGATGACCAGCCTGTTGGAGTGAGCCCAGGCTGAGCTGCACCGTGGTGAAGGATAGCACTGGACATTGAGCAGAGGGCCTGTAAAGTGGACTGGAATTGATCAGCTTGCTGGAGTACCCAGCCCAGGACTATTTGGTTGGTGAAGTAACCCTTTTTGTTTTCTGCATTTATGCTGCAACCTTTGGACTATCTACTGAACTTTGCTGAATAAAAGCCGTTTTGCCATTCAAATCCGTTGTCGTCACTGCTGATTGTTTGCCCGCTTACACTATGTAAACTGAACTGCAAAGTACAGAAGCTCGGGGTCAGCATTCAGCCCAAACCTAGAAAAGCTGAATGAGGGACTGCTAAGCAGCCCATCAACCAGCTTCACCTAAGCAAAGTGTGCACTTTGCTGGCACTGGGAGTTTCCTCACTCATGGGAGAGGACATCTTTTTGTGGACCCTGCTCGAAGACCATTTACAAGCTAGCGCGGGACCAGATTGCTTATGTGGCTTATGAGTTTTTGACAGTCACACTCGGAAAGTGAGGCAGGGTCACAGGAGGAGGTCCTCTTGCAGGCAATCAATTTTGTGGATGAGGCCTGCATAGAGTGTCAGAGTATGCAATGATCAGCTTTGTTAGAAGTTTTGGGGCTATCAAGCCAAACAGCAGGAATTCGATTGTCTGTGGTGAGTGCAATTTATAAAAAGAAGACAGTTCCCTAACCATGAGGATTGCAAGGGTGGTCCTTAAGACAGCATCTAGACAAGACAACCTCTATGCTAAAGTGTCTGGAAATTCATTGCCTAGTTTAAAGTGGACAGTTCAATCAGAAGGATGACCCCATTTGCAAGCAAATAGTCATTCCATGGTCAGCTATCTGATTAACATAGTGGAAGGTAGATAAACATATTACAAACCTGAAAGAAGAGCCCTTTTATATGCTGACAGTTTGCCTGCTCACAATTTATCATTACTGCTCATGGCCTGCAATTTCAAAAAGAACCCATGCCAGCCAACCCTTTCAGGGTGGGGGGCAGGCACATAAGATGTGGGCCCATACTGTATGGCCACGGGTGGTGCATGCCTAGTCTAGATGCAGATCTAATCCTATGTGGTCTGAAGGGCAGATCTGGCATTTGCTTATTGTTTTGCAACAGTCTATTTGAAAACTTCTAAAACATTGTTAAGAGTCTTAAAATCATTATAAAGGGGACAGCTCATGACAGTCCATCTTTCATGGCCCAGTGTCAAAAGAGGTCTTTGTGCATTAGAGGGCCAATGGCTCTTGTTGACCCAAACAGTGATATTTCTGGTATCTATCGCTTTGGTCAGAAGGGTCTCACCCTATGCTATGCCAAATATTTCACCCTTCATGGGTGGGTACCTTCTTGAGGATGATACTGAGCCAGCAATGGTGTAGATAGCAGATGAGATTTAATATCCCTAGGAGATATTCTAATCAATAAATGCCCTAGAATTATAGGCAATTTCCAGCACTGGATCCCAAAACTGCCAAGTTTGGAGATCAGGGAGTTGCCACACCACACAAGGCTTACTGCTTATCAAATAACTGCTTCCGCACTGCTCTCCTGCAGCCTTGGATCCAGCCTGCAGATGAGCATGTCCTGTGTGCAGTGGTTTATGAAGCGTCCATTCAGGATAAACTCTGTTCTAAGCCTGATTCATGCATTAAAATAATAAAACCATAGTGACTCGATTGTGGTGACTAACCTGTCACTCACGTTTTGTTTTTCACTGTGTGAAACCCCCAGGGTCATCTTTAAATACATGCCTTTTCACTGGTCCCACTGTGCCTGTCCGGGCTCTTAATGCATGGCATTTAGCTCAGTGCATCATCATATAGAAAGGGGAGCATCTGCATTCTGAGGCTCCCTGCAGTCTGCGGTGCACTCTGACCTCAGCCTATCTGGATGGCTGGGCACACAGTGGGGCACCCCAAATTGGGATGAGAGAAGCTGATTGGGATGGGATGGATGGGATGGCATTGTTGGGGATAACTGGAATTGCTGGCAAGGCCCCAACTCCAGTCAACATTGTTTCCATGCCAGGCTCATGCTCCCGGCCATCAGTCACAGTGGCGCTGATGAGTCCACTCCGAGGCCTCAAATGCCCCCTTCCATTGCAGTTAATAGAGAGGGTGTAGCATGGTCTCTGGGAACACGACATGAAAGTTCTGGTGACTGGAGTTGCTGGTCTAGCTGGTGCAGAATTCGATTAGTTGATCAGGTGAATTGCTGGCTAATGTCAGGCCAATCAGCTGTGGTGGCAAAAGGTAAGTATTCTTTTGTTTTTTGCTTGGGTGGTCAATCCCTTTAACAATGTTGCAGCAGAGCCTGCAGCAGTAGTGAACATGGACTTACTTTTGTTGTGAAAACTGTCCCTATGCTGTCCATCCTGGCTTAGAGCTAAAGTATTGGGACAACGTGTGAAAGGTAATGGCTCAGATAAGGAGGAAAGTCACAGAACATGGCACGCTACCCACCCTGGTCCTCCTCCTTCCAAAAAACATTATAATCTTTAGAGAGTCCAGCGTCGTGCTGGTGGGCTGCAGATGATTTATGTGATGGCCAGGACACACCCGGAAGGCTGAGAGGAGGTGAAACGTCTGTTATGAAGCTGCCAGCCATCGTCCCACCTTTGTGGTCAAGTCCTGTTGTGAAGTTGCCCCCCCAATGGCAGCCCTGGTTGAATACACAGGTAATCTATATTACATGGGAAATTTTCTGTCCTGATCCAAAGGTAAGTATAGACCGTAGGGCTTCGGTGTGGGAGCAGCTAATATTGTGTATCGTGATGTAAGATACAATGCAGTCTATTAGAAATCTGAGCCTTGGAAGAAGGTTTATCTTCTATATATGTTCAGCAAAATGATTTTACTCTTCGGAATCTTTAAAAAAAGTTAATTCTATTTACTGGAAAAGCAATTTAGTTATTTGTATTATTGTGGAGAATTGAAAAATACAGTCGGCACATTATTTTAAAAATACTGTCCCCCGTGTTGGCTAACATTACATTAGATTACATTTAACTTTACATTCTGTTGCAGTAATGCATCTCCAAATTATTACTTTCACAGAGATACGTTTGTTTGGCCAAATGCAAGCAACATATCTTATAATTATTGACATAGCTTTGGTAATCAGCAGCTCTTTTAAAAAGATTGCCTGGAGAGCAACACTGATAAATCTATCTAGACAAAAGGCTTCATGTCCCAGTGCATCTGTCTTTGTATTTATGATGAATGCGGCTTTGCACAGAAGAGCTGCACACATTTACTCTGTTTTCTCTCTGCAATATGTCACACTGCTCTAAGGCGTGTCTTTATTTTTTTACCAGAATTAGAGTATATGTGAAATAAAAAATGAAGGAATATTACAGTGAAATGATGCATTTATCTCCGATTTCCCATGTAATGGCATATTTGTCACACTTAATGACTTCTGCAAAAGTACTATTAAACAAAGAGTCAAAGTTAGGTTCAGAGAATCGGACGCAGCAAAGAACTTCGTGAGGGCGGATGATGGCCACGGATGAGTGTTCTTCAGGGCGGGACCCGATACGTGCGATACCCAACCAGCATATATGCCACTACGGGGTTCCCTGGCATATACTTTTGCCTTCCCCTCCTCATACACTACTTCTCCCCTCCCCATTGTCCCCATTTTCACCCCCCCCCCCCCCCCGCCCATTCTACCTTCTTTCCGCTTTTTTACTGCTGTTTCTTTTCGGGTCATGGGTACCCCCCCCCAGTCTGATTTAGATTGCCCCACTACCCCTGATCTCAACGTGCACCCCCAGCAGATGGCCGTGACCATATTTGTTCAAACATAGGGGTGACCCTCACCTTGGTAGCTTGATGACCCACAAATGGGAGTTCGAGATGCAAACACAATATATGACCGGGTGCGTGTGCTTGGCATGGAGGATGACTGGCGGAGGGGGGCACTAGCGTTGACCCAGCTGCGTCTGGGGCTGGGGTTGGGGGGGGGGGGCCTGACCTGATACTCTATCTATATGACTGTACCTTTTTCGTTTATACTATGTCTTCCTAGTATTAAAAATTTCAATAAAAAGAGATTAAACTAAACAAAGAGTCAAAGAATCAAGTTTTTGAATTATCCCTGTATATAGTCAACAAAAAAACCACCCCACTAGTGCTTCTTGCTTATTTATTACATATTGTTTTTTTAAACACTTCATAAGTAGAATGTGCATACTTTTATTGTCTTTGTACATAACCCAGATATTTGGAATTTAAATACATTTTTTTCTTCAAAAGATGTACTCAACTACCCTATTGACCTTGTTAATGAGCTTGGGACTCTGAGATTATAATAATCCTCATGCCCATTGCTTTCCCAAGTCCTTTGTGAGAAAATGGTGAGGTTTGGGTAGGTGTTTCATAACGTAGGATGCCTGGAATGGCTTTACATTCTGATCTCATGAAAATGATTGTCGCAGTCTAGATGTTGGCTGCAGTACAATTTGAACCTGGAAAAAAAAACTACAACAAACATCAGTAACCACCCACTGCCACTACATAAGCACACGTTAGTATTGTAGGCAAATTATCTGCTATAGTTCTTGAAAAATTCAAGTTGTCCAGTTTTGAAAGCCACAATGCATTCCCCCTGGAAGTTAGCACCACTGTGTTATACTGTTAGCAGGAGGTTTTTACTGTGAACTTTTGTATTTGCCTTATGCCAGATTTAATTTAAACCGGACCTTCAGAATGATTAATTGAAAAGCCCAAACCCTTAATAAACTATTCTCCAGCATCTAAAATTAATATATTTTAAGTTTAAGTCACTAACTTATTATTCTTTCCCCCACCGGACTGCAACTCTGTTCAGGACTCTAGGATACGGGTGCCGCCATCTTGACTCACAAGCATCACACATACTGAGGAGAGGAGAGTGGGATAAAGTACAGGGGGTGGATTATAGCTGTGCTTTGCACAGAGAGTGCAGGGTTGGGGTCATGGAAAGGACAGGAATCCCAGAATGCAGAGAGGCACAGTCAGAAGACACTTCCTGTTTGCAGGCTACCTGATGCTCCATGAGCCGCCATCTTGGATGTTTAAAGGCTCATAACATGCAGTAGATGCAGGTAGGATGAGTTTTAACCCTTTAAGTGCCAGCCCACCTGGAGATTTTGTCACGCTCTGTTGCCAGAGCATTTTTCACAATTTTGAGCTACACATGTTTAACTGTAATTTTTGAAGGGATTTTCTGGGACTTCCCATAAAAATTACATATTGTTTTTTTCAGCAGAATCTGGGCTTTAACATCATATCTCTTGTTTATCAATTTTGTAGTTTTATCCTAATTATTTTGGGCAAAATATGTGAAAGAAAATAAAAAATACACACGTTTTTACATTTTGCAGTGTTTTTTTTTAATCGAAAATAAAGGTTTTTCAATAAAAACATATTGAGGGTAAAAGCCCCATTTCTCCCGGTTACAACGGTACCACACATGTATTAGTAGACACCCTTTCCTGCCCAGGAGACCCCAGAAACTGCAAAGAGCGCTAGAGGAGATTTTCAGATAAAATACAAATACTTTGCGCTCCTCGCAGTTTTTCAAAAAATACAACCCTTTACATTTGAAATACCCCCCACAAACTATATATTTTTGGAAAGTGCACAATTCAAGGTTTCTAAGCATACTAGGCTTTTTGGCGTGGGTGCATTGGTTTGAACTCTATTGATTGGCAGAATCTCTGGTTCCAAAGGATTTCCCTAAAAAAAAAAGCAAAAAGCAGATTCAAAACCATATTTTCCTATAAAAACAATAAGCAAGCAAGAAGTAACGCAGTAAATCTGAAAGCACAACATCTGCTGAACAAAATAATACCCCACATGCATAGGTACTTTGAAGTGTAGAGTTGCCAAACACCCCAAAGTCAAGCATGCGTTTGAGGGTAATTTTACTTGAAAAAATCAGCGGCGCACACAAAGTGCGCACCTTGCAGTTTCTCCAAATTTACAACCCTTTACATTTGAAATACCCCCCACAAACTATATATTTTTGGAAAGTACATACCTCAAGGTTTCTAAGCCTACTGGGCTTGTTGACGTCGGTTACTTCGTTCCGACTCTATTGATTGGCAGAATCTCTGGTTCCAAAGGATTTCGCTAAAAAAATAAGCAAAAAGCAGATTGAAAAACATTTTTTCCTATAAAAACAATAAGCAAGCAAGAACTAACGCAGTAAATCTGAAAGCACAACGGCTGCTGAACAAAACAATACCCCACATGCATAGGTACTTTGAAGTGTAGAGTTGCCAAACACCCCAAAGTCAAGCGTGCGTTTGAGGGTCATTTTATTGGCAAAAATCAGCTGCGCACACAAAGTGCGCACCTTGCAGTTTCTCCAAATTTACAACCCTTTACATTTGAAATACCCCCCACAAACTATATATTTTTGGAAAGTACATACCTCAAGGTTTCTAAGCCTACTGGGCTTGTTGACGTCGGTTACTTCGTTCCGACTCTATTGATTGGCAGAATCTCTGGTTCCAAAGGATTTCGCTAAAAAAATAAGCAAAAAGCAGATTGAAAAACATTTTTTCCTATAAAAACAATAAGCAAGCAAGAACTAACGCAGTAAATCTGAAAGCACAACGGCTGCTGAACAAAACAATACCCCACATGCATAGGTACTTTGAAGTGTAGAGTTGCCAAACACCCCAAAGTCAAGCATGCGTTTGAGGGTAATTTTACTTGAAAAAATCAGCGGCGCACACAAAGTGCGCACCTTGCAGTTTCTCCAAATTTACAACCCTTTACATTTGAAATACCCCCCACAAACTATATATTTTTGAAAAGTACATACCTCAAGGTTTCTAAGCCTACTGGGCTTGTTGACGTCGGTTACTTCGTTCCGACTCTATTGATTGGCAGAATCTCTGGTTCCAAAGGATTTCGCTAAAAAAATAAGCAAAAAGCAGATTGAAAAACATTTTTTCCTATAAAAACAATAAGCAAGCAAGAACTAACGCAGTAAATCTGAAAGCACAACGGCTGCTGAACAAAACAATACCCCACATGCATAGGTACTTTGAAGTGTAGAGTTGCCAAACACCCCAAAGTCAAGCATGCGTTTGAGGGTAATTTTACTTGAAAAAATCAGCGGCGCACACAAAGTGCGCACCTTGCAGTTTCTCCAAATTTACAACCCTTTACATTTGAAATACCCCCCACAAACTATATATTTTTGAAAAGTACATACCTCAAGGTTTCTAAGCCTACTGGGCTTGTTGACGTCGGTTACTTCGTTCCGACTCTATTGATTGGCAGAATCTCTGGTTCCAAAGGATTTCGCTAAAAAAATAAGCAAAAAGCAGATTGAAAAACATTTTTTCCTATAAAAACAATAAGCAAGCAAGAACTAACGCAGTAAATCTGAAAGCACAACGGCTGCTGAACAAAACAATACCCCACATGCATAGGTACTTTGAAGTGTAGAGTTGCCAAACACCCCAAAGTCAAGCATGCGTTTGAGGGTAATTTTACTTGAAAAAATCAGCGGCGCACACAAAGTGCGCACCTTGCAGTTTCTCCAAATTTACAACCCTTTACATTTGAAATACCCCCCACAAACTATATATTTTTGGAAAGTACATACCTCAAGGTTTCTAAGCCTACTAGGCTTGTTGACGTCGGTTACTTCGTTCCGACTCTATTGATTGGCAGAATCTCTGGTTCCAAAGGATTTCGCTAAAAAAATAAGCAAAAAGCAGATTGAAAAACATTTTTTCCTATAAAAACAATAAGCAAGCAAGAACTAACGCAGTAAATCTGAAAGCACAACGGCTGCTGAACAAAACAATACCCCACATGCATAGGTACTTTGAAGTGTAGAGTTGCCAAACACCCCAAAGTCAAGCATGCGTTTGAGGGTAATTTTACTTGAAAAAATCAGCGGCGCACACAAAGTGCGCACCTTGCAGTTTCTCCAAATTTACAACCCTTTACATTTGAAATACCCCCCACAAACTATATATTTTTGAAAAGTACATACCTCAAGGTTTCTAAGCCTACTGGGCTTGTTGACGTCGGTTACTTCGTTCCGACTCTATTGATTGGCAGAATCTCTGGTTCCAAAGGATTTCGCTAAAAAAATAAGCAAAAAGCAGATTGAAAAACATTTTTTCCTATAAAAACAATAAGCAAGCAAGAACTAACGCAGTAAATCTGAAAGCACAACGGCTGCTGAACAAAACAATACCCCACATGCATAGGTACTTTGAAGTGTAGAGTTGCCAAACACCCCAAAGTCAAGCATGCGTTTGAGGGTAATTTTACTTGAAAAAATCAGCGGCGCACACAAAGTGCGCACCTTGCAGTTTCTCCAAATTTACAACCCTTTACATTTGAAATACCCCCCACAAACTATATATTTTTGGAAAGTACATACCTCAAGGTTTCTAAGCCTACTAGGCTTGTTGACGTCGGTTACTTCGTTCCGACTCTATTGATTGGCAGAATCTCTGGTTCCAAAGGATTTCGCTAAAAAAATAAGCAAAAAGCAGATTGAAAAACATTTTTTCCTATAAAAACAATAAGCAAGCAAGAACTAACGCAGTAAATCTGAAAGCACAACGGCTGCTGAACAAAACAATACCCCACATGCATAGGTACTTTGAAGTGTAGAGTTGCCAAACACCCCAAAGTCAAGCATGCGTTTGAGGGTAATTTTACTTGAAAAAATCAGCGGCGCACACAAAGTGCGCACCTTGCAGTTTCTCCAAACTTACAACCCTTTACATTTGAAATACCCCCTACAAACTATATATTTTTGGAAAGTACATACCTCAAGGTTTCTAAGCCTACTGGGCTTGTTGGCGTCGGTTACTTCGTTCGGACTCTATGATTGGCAGAATCTCTGGTTCCAAAGGATTTCGCTAAAAAAATAAGCAAAAAGCAGATTGAAAAACATTTTTTCCTATAAAAACAATAAGCAAGCAAGAACTAACGTAGTAAATCTGAAAGCACAACGGCTGCTGAACAAAACAATACCCCACATGCATAGGTACTTTGAAGTGTAGAGTTGCCAAACACCCCAAAGTCAAGCATGCGTTTGAGGGTAATTTTACTTGAAAAAATCAGCGGCTCACACAAAGTGCGCACCTTGCAGTTTCTCCAAATTTACAACCCTTTACATTTGAAATACCCCCCACAAACTATATATTTTTGGAAAGTACATACCTCAAGGTTTCTAAGCCTACTAGGCTTGTTGACGTCGGTTACTTCGTTCCGACTCTATTGATTGGCAGAATCTCTGGTTCCAAAGGATTTCGCTAAAAAAATAAGCAAAAAGCAGACTGAAAAACATTTTTTCCTATAAAAACAATAAGCAAGCAAGAACTAACGCAGTAAATCTGAAAGCACAACGGCTGCTGAACAAAACAATACCCCACATGCATAGGTACTTTGAAGTGTAGAGTTGCCAAACACCCCAAAGTCAAGCATGCGTTTGAGGGTAATTTTACTTGAAAAAATCAGCGGCGCACACAAAGTGCGCACCTTGCAGTTTCTCCAAATTTACAACCCTTTACATTTGAAATACCCCCTACAAACTATATATTTTTGAAAAGTACATACCTCAAGGTTTCTAAGCCTACTGGGCTTGTTGACGTCGGTTACTTCGTTCCGACTCTATTGATTGGCAGAATCTCTGGTTCCAAAGGATTTCGCTAAAAAAATAAGCAAAAAGCAGATTGAAAAACATTTTTTCCTATAAAAACAATAAGCAAGCAAGAAGTAACGCAGTAAATCTGAAAGCACAACGGCTGCTGAACAAAACAATACCCCACATGCATAGGTACTTTGAAGTGTAGAGTTGCCAAACACCCCAAAGTCAAGCATGCGTTTGAGGGTAATTTTACTTGAAAAAATCAGCGGCGCACACAAAGTGCGCACCTTGCAGTTTCTCCAAATTTACAACCCTTTACATTTGAAATACCCCCCACAAACTATATATTTTTGGAAAGTACATACCTCAAGGTTTCTAAGCCTACTAGGCTTGTTGACGTCGGTTACTTCGTTCCGACTCTATTGATTGGCAGAATCTCTGGTTCCAAAGGATTTCGCTAAAAAAATAAGCAAAAAGCAGATTGAAAAACATTTTTTCCTATAAAAACAATAAGCAAGCAAGAACTAACGCAGTAAATCTGAAAGCACAACGGCTGCTGAACAAAACAATACCCCACATGCATAGGTACTTTGAAGTGTAGAGTTGCCAAACACCCCAAAGTCAAGCATGCGTTTGAGGGTAATTTTACTTGAAAAAATCAGCGGCGCACACAAAGTGCGCACCTTGCAGTTTCTCCAAATTTACAACCCTTTACATTTGAAATACCCCCCACAAACTATATATTTTTGAAAAGTACATACCTCAAGGTTTCTAAACCTACTGGGCTTGTTGACATCGGTTACTTCGTTCCGACTCTATTGATTGGCAGAATCTCTGGTTCCAAAGGATTTCGCTAAAAAAATAAGCAAAAAGCAGATTGAAAAACATTTTTTCCTATAAAAACAATAAGCAAGCAAGAACTAACGCAGTAAATCTGAAAGCACAACGGCTGCTGAACAAAACAATACCCCACATGCATAGGTACTTTGAAGTGTAGAGTTGCCAAACACCCCAAAGTCAAGCATGCGTTTGAGGGTAATTTTACTTGAAAAAATCAGCGGCGCACACAAAGTGCGCACCTTGCAGTTTCTCCAAATTTACAACCCTTTACATTTGAAATACCCCCCACAAACTATATATTTTTGGAAAGTACATACCTCAAGGTTTCTAAGCCTACTAGGCTTGTTGACGTCGGTTACTTCGTTCCGACTCTATTGATTGGCAGAATCTCTGGTTCCAAAGGATTTCGCTAAAAAAATAAGCAAAAAGCAGATTGAAAAACATTTTTTCCTATAAAAACAATAAGCAAGCAAGAACTAACGCAGTAAATCTGAAAGCACAACGGCTGCTGAACAAAACAATACCCCACATGCATAGGTACTTTGAAGTGTAGAGTTGCCAAACACCCCAAAGTCAAGCATGCGTTTGAGGGTAATTTTACTTGAAAAAATCAGCGGCGCACACAAAGTGCGCACCTTGCAGTTTCTCCAAATTTACAACCCTTTACATTTGAAATACCCCCTACAAACTATATATTTTTGGAAAGTACATACCTCAAGGTTTCTAAGCCTACTGGGCTTGTTGGCGTCGGTTACTTCGTTCGGACTCTATGATTGGCAGAATCTCTGGTTCCAAAGGATTTCGCTAAAAAAATAAGCAAAAAGCAGATTGAAAAACATTTTTTCCTATAAAAACAATAAGCAAGCAAGAACTAACGTAGTAAATCTGAAAGCACAACGGCTGCTGAACAAAACAATACCCCACATGCATAGGTACTTTGAAGTGTAGAGTTGCCAAACACCCCAAAGTCAAACATGCGTTTGAGGGTAATTTTACTTGAAAAAATCAGCGGCTCACACAAAGTGCGCACCTTGCAGTTTCTCCAAATTTACAACCCTTTACATTTGAAATACCCCCCACAAACTATATATTTTTGAAAAGTACATACCTCAAGGTTTCTAAGCCTACTGGGCTTGTTGACGTCGGTTACTTCGTTCCGACTCTATTGATTGGCAGAATCTCTGGTTCCAAAGGATTTCGCTAAAAAAATAAGCAAAAAGCAGATTGAAAAACATTTTTTCCTATAAAAACAATAAGCAAGCAAGAACTAACGCAGTGAATCTGAAAGCACAACGGCTGCTGAACAAAACAATACCCCACATGCATAGGTACTTTGAAGTGTAGAGTTGCCAAACACCCCAAAGTCAAGCATGCGTTTGAGGGTAATTTTACTTGAAAAAATCAGCGGCGCACACAAAGTGCGCACCTTGCAGTTTCTCCAAATTTACAACCCTTTACATTTGAAATACCCCCCACAAACTATATATTTTTGGAAAGTACATACCTCAAGGTTTCTAAGCCTACTAGGCTTGTTGACGTCGGTTACTTCGTTCCGACTCTATTGATTGGCAGAATCTCTGGTTCCAAAGGATTTCGCTAAAAAAATAAGCAAAAAGCAGACTGAAAAACATTTTTTCCTATAAAAACAATAAGCAAGCAAGAACTAACGCAGTAAATCTGAAAGCACAACGGCTGCTGAACAAAACAATACCCCACATGCATAGGTACTTTGAAGTGTAGAGTTGCCAAACACCCCAAAGTCAAGCATGCGTTTGAGGGTAATTTTACTTGAAAAAATCAGCGGCGCACACAAAGTGCGCACCTTGCAGTTTCTCCAAATTTACAACCCTTTACATTTGAAATACCCCCTACAAACTATATATTTTTGGAAAGTACATACCTCAAGGTTTCTAAGCCTACTGGGCTTGTTGGCGTCGGTTACTTCGTTCGGACTCTATGATTGGCAGAATCTCTGGTTCCAAAGGATTTCGCTAAAAAAAAAAAGCAAAAAGCAGATTCAAAACCATATTTTCCTATAAAAACAGCGGCGCACACAAAGTGCGCACCTTGCAGTTTCTCCAAATTTACAACCCTTTACATTTGAAATACCCCCCACAAACTATATATTTTTGGAAAGTACATACCTCAAGGTTTCTAAGCCTACTGGGCTTGTTGACGTCGGTTACTTTGTTCTGACTCTATTGATTGGCAGAATCTCTGGTTCCAAAGGATTTCGCTAAAAAAATAAGCAAAAAGCAGAAAGTACATACCTCAAGGTTTCTAAGCCTACTGGGTGTCACCAATTGGCACTTACCTGGGCCCCGGTCCAGCGTTGTCGGCGTCCGGCTGGCCCCAGCAGCTCCGGCCCGGCGGCCGCGCCGTGCGGCGTCTCTCCCTCCTCGCGCGCGCGTCATCAGTTCCCGGGCGCGCGCGCGTGCCCGAGACCTGTTTTCCCTCCGGCGGCGCTGTGCTCAGCGCGCCCGCCGGAGGCTGTAGATTAGCCAGGGGGCATTGGCACGCCCCCTGGTTCGGATTAAAGGGCCAATGAGCCCTAGGTTCTGTGGGGGCTTACGCCCCCCTCCTTGTTTGGGCCAATGAGCCCAAGAGAGAGGTTCTGGGCTACACGCCCTTTTTAGGTTCTGGCCCAATGTGTGTTAAGATTGTAGTTGCACCAATCATACACTCACCTCCCATCATGTCTGTCCCTATATAAGGTTCACCCTGTCAGTTGCTCAGCGCCTGTGATAGTGCCTTGTACCTAGTAGCTGCTTGTCTCTTGTGAATATTCTGAACTCCCGTTGCCGACCACCACCTGTCTTGACTATCCCCGATCTGCGTTCCTGTTGCCGACCTTCGCCTGTGTTTGACCATCCCCGATCTGATCTCCTGTTGCCGACCTCTGCTTGATCCTCGACCACGAATTGTCCAACCCTATTGTACCGCTGCCATCTCAGAACTTCCGTTGCTGACCCTAAGCCTGTTTGGACTTCCGTTATACGCTCAGCGATTGGGCTACTCAGTACCACTTCCAGCCACGGGTTCTCCAGGCCTCTGAACAGTAAGACTCCAATCTTTGAGCCATTGAAGTCCTGGGGGCAACCGATCCCGGGCAGGCGTGTTCTGCGTCCCGGCAAGTGGGGGCTCCTATAGGTGAAGCTGGCTGCGGAGATTGGGGGTTGAGGTCTTACCGAGAGGGCTGGAGTTATCTAAGTGGATTGCTGTAGTACCCGGAGCGTGACACTGGGCTTGTTGGAGTCTGTGACTTCGTTCGGACTCTATTGATTGGCAGAATCTCTGGTTCCAAAGGATTTCGCTAAAAAAATAAGCAAAAAGCAGATTGAAAAACATTTTTTCCTATAAAAAACAATAAGCAAGCAAGAACTAACGCAGTAAATCTGAAAGCACAACGGCTGCTGAACAAAACAATACCCCACATGCATAGGTACTTTGAAGGGTACAGTTACCAATCACCCAAAACTAACACATGCGCTATGGAAAAACAAAACAATTTCTTACCTGTTCTAAGAAGTGCAAGTAGGATACTGTAGCTGTGTCATCAGATTATAGGATACTGTAGCTGTGTCATCAGATTATAGGATACTGTAGCTGTGTCATCAGATTATAAGATCAGTGCAGTGATCAATGACCAATATCAGGAATCAAGAACCTGAAATTGGTCACATTTTATCATCACTTGCCACAAGTAACCAGCTGCTCCTGCTCCACCATTTCCCATCGGATTAGCAACAGCGAAAAGAAACTAAAAGAAAATAAAATATAATGGCAACACAAAATACCTAAGAAACCTAATCCTAAAAGGGGCCTACCTACCAAAAAAAAAATGCAGTGCTCAATAATTTAGTTGAGTATGGTATCCCTCAAAACAATCTTCGAGGCATAACCCGGGTTGGCTGGGACAGGTCGGGCAATAATACTGCACATCTTTTCTAATGCCATGCTTCCTACAAACCCTACAAGCTCTCTGGGGATACCGCTTTTTACCAATTTCGGGAAGCAACTTTATAAAGTGCTTCCCTACTAATCTGGCCTGGTTGTCATTGCTAGGCAGATCTGGTTCTTCCGCAGTATCCCCAAACAACAAAGCAGGGAGTAACTGCTGCTGGTATTTTATGTACGATAAATTGGAGTCTGGCACTGCTGCCTTGAAGGCAACAAAGCTGTTGTAGGTTGCCATTTGGACCAAATGGATAGCAACTTTAGTGTACCAGGCTCGAGTTTTTCGGGTGGCGTTGTAATAAGTTAATATTTGGTCCGTTTTATCAACGCCACCCATGAATTTATTATAATCGGTTATGCAACGTGGCTTTTGGGAAGGGGCTCGGGGACCACGTTGCCTTACATTCACAACTGACTCATCGTGGAGTGTTGTCAGAAGGAATACATTTTTTTTGCCCATGTATTTCATGGCCAGGACCTCATCGCTTCTTAGAGCATAAGACTCCGCCCTTTTTAATTTTTTTTCAAGTAGTGGCCTGGGCAATCCTTTGCGTTTAGGGTTGATGGTGCCGCAGGCCGGGGTATCCAACGAATAAAGGGCGCGAAATAAGGGGATGCTGGTATAGAAGTTGTCCACATATAAGTGGTAACCTCTACCCAACAATGGAGTCATAAGGTCCCAAACGATCTTTCCACTTATTGACAAATCAAGGGGACAACCAGGGGGTCCAGATAGGTGTCCTTTCCTTCATAGATTCGAAAATATTTGATGTAGCCGGTCACACTATCGCATAATTGGTAAAATTTAATCCCGTAGCGGGCACGCTTGCTAGGGATATATTGCTGAAAAACAATGCGCCCTTTGAAAAGCAGTAGTGACTCGTCAATTGATAATTTTTGGCCGGGGGTGTACACTACTGCGAAGCGATCTGACAGGCTGTTGAGCAGGGGCCGTAATTTATGCAGCCTGTCGTGACCGGGCTCACCACGGGGAATAGCAGTGGAATTGTCGTTAAAATGCAGAAACCGCAGTAAAATTTGGTAGCGGTTTCTGGACATTACGGCCGGAAATAATGGAGTTGCCAATATGGTTTGGGTATCCCAGTAGGAGGAAATACTAAATTTTTTTAGGATACCCATTGCTAGAGTGAGCCCCCAAAATTTCTTTATCTCACTCAAATTTGTGGGATGCCATGCCTGAGCTCGGGCATGCCTCTGCAGGGGGTTTTGCGCTAAGACCTGCTCGGCATAGAGATTGGTATAGAAGACCATATCCAGTAGGATGGCTTCTGTGAGGAACAATTTGAAAAAGTCAATGACACCAAAATTTGTGGTGTCTACATTGACCCCGGGGACCGAATCAAAAGGGGGAATTTCGGGGGAAATATTATTAGGAGGCCTCCACGCAGACACTCCTTCACCAGCTGCAGCACTCGATGCCTCATCCTGCACTACACTCGCCTGAAGCGTGGCCTCACTTTGTGCGGCACTATCCCTTCTACGGTGGCTACTACTGGTAGCACTGCGCGGCTGTGTTTCCTCAGTAGAGTATACACTGTCTGACTCGCTATCTGATGGGAAGAACTCAGACCCTGACTCACTAAAATCTTCCGAGTCAGACGCCATCAGGTAAGCCGCAGCTTCCTGTGCAGTGTACCGCTTACCAGCCATACCCCAATGCAAAAAAAAAATCTAAAAAAAATTAAACTAAAGGCTAAAACTAAAGGCTAAAACTAAAGGCTAAAACTAAAGGCTAAAACTAAAGACAAATTACAAAAAAATACAATACAATAAAACAAAGCAAAAAAACAGACAAAAATTAATACAATACAATAAAACAAAGCAAAAAAACAGACAAAAATAGAAATAAAAGTGTATAGTTACAACCCGATGAGAAGTGGTGGAGTCAGGAGCAGCAGGTCACGGGATCCCAGCTAGGCTCCCAAAAGGAGGAAGGGGCTAAGGTCCCAAAAGGAGGAAGGGGCCAAGGTCCCAAAAGGAGGAAGGGGCCAAGGTCCCAAAAGGAGGAAGGGGCCAAGGTCCCAAAAGAGCACGGTCCAAACAAAAAGCAGTAGCGATCTTCAAATCTCAGCGAACCACCTAAGGGAAAAAGTTAAGATTAGGGAGTGTGGGTGATCTATAGGGAAATGCACCACACTATTAGTAATGAATAGGTGCCAGCCAAGGGGGTAACATATTCCACAACAAGCAAAAAAAGGAGGAGCCTAGACTATTCCCTCCAACCCCCACACAAGGCCGCACACTAAATGTAAGGAATATATAAAAACTGATTTTAATGAATACCATATGTATCAAAAAGACATCTACATAACATACAGACAATGTTAAAAAACACAAAAACCCAAACAGGGGTATCCCAATCAAGGTGACTATTACATGAATATAATCGTCATAAATATATATCCAATAAATATATGCGTAATACTAAGAATGTACCCAAAGTGTTAAGAAATAAGAAATTAATGTAAAGGTTGAATACATGAGCAAAGAAAAAATTTTTTATATAATAAAAAAAAAAAGCCTGTGAAAAAAGTGTAAGCATAGATGTAATTACCCAAAGTGAACAATGTGTGCAAAAAGAACAGAAAAACTGGGTTCTATCAATCAAATAAATATTCAAACATTCAAGCAATCAGTGTCAATGTGTAACCCCCCAAACACAGGTGTGTGAAAAAAGACAAAGCAAATAGACAACAATTAGGTCATTCAGCAGAATTCACAAAAGGTATAAAAAATGAAACCAATGGTACTTAACATGTCACCGAGGGTCCCCCCGTCGCAGCCGCCACCTACGCGTTACGTGTCAGACCGACACTTCGCCAGGGTGTGTGATGTCTTTTTGATACATATGGTATTCATTAAAATCAGTTTTTATATATTCCTTACATTTAGTGTGCGGCCTTGTGTGGGGGTTGGAGGGAATAGTCTAGGCTCCTCCTTTTTTTGCTTGTTAGGGAGTGTGGGTGAACTGAATGCCTGATAATAACTACCTGATCCCCCAATCTAACGACACATGCATGGGCAACAGCCGCACTATGCTATAGCTAAAGCGGTGGTAAGGTAAGTTTTACTGGGGATTCACTCTACTAGCGCACTTGATTGGACGAGCGGCTGCACCTGTGCAGTAGAAGCGGGGTGAGGCGATTTGATCTGGGCATTCTGGGGGGTTTCACATAGGGAGAATTGGACCAAATGCCAGGATAGTCAAAATCACCAGGATTTTTCCTATCCTTGTCATTAGTTCTAAGTAGTGATGCCAGTGTCACCCAGCAGCAGTGACAAATATAAGTAGTGATGCCAGTGTCACCCAGCAGCAGTGATAAATATAAAGAGTGATGCCAGTGTCACCCAGCAGCAGTGATAAATATAAGTAGTGATGCCAGTGTCACCCAGCAGCAGTGATAAATATAAAGAGTCATGCCAGTGTCACCCAGCAGCAGTGATAAATATAAGTAGTGATGCCAGTGTCACCCAGCAGCAGTGATAAATATGAGTGATGCCAGTGTCACCCAGCAGCAGTGATAAATATGAGTGATGCCAGTGTCACCCAGCAGCAGTGATAAATATAAGTAGTGATGCCAGTGTCACCCAGCAGCAGTGATAAATATGAGTGATGCCAGTGTCACCCAGCTGCAGTGATAAATATGAGTGATGCCAGTGTCACCCAGCAGCAGTGATAAATATAAGTAGTGATGCCAGTGTCACCCAGCAGCAGTGATAAATATAAGGAGTGATGCCAGTGTCAATCAGCAGCATTGATACATCTGAGGTGTGATGCCAGTGTCACCCAGCAGCAGTGATGTATATGATGGATGCCAGTGTCACCCAGCAGCAGTGATAAATATGAGGGATGTCAGCATCACCTAGCAACAGTGATACATATGAGGAGTTATGTAAGTGTCACCCAGCAGCAGTGATAAATATGAGGGATGCCAGTGTCACCCAGCAGCAGTGATAAATATGAGGGATATCAGCATCACCTAGCAACAGTGATACATATGAGGAGTTATGTAAGTGTCACCCAGCAGCAGTGATAAATATGAGGGATGCCAGTGTCACACAGCAGCAGTGATAAATATGAGGGATGTCAGCATCACCTAGCAACAGTGATACATATGAGGAGTTATGTAAGTGTCACCCAGCAGCAGTGATAAATATGAGGAATTCCAGTGTCACCCAGCAGCAGTGATAAATATGACGGATGCCAGTGTCACCCAGCAGCAGTTATAAATATGAGGAATTCCAGTGTCACCCAGCAGCAGTGATAAATATGACGGATGCCAGTGTCACCCAGCAGCAGTTATAAATATGAGGAATTCCAGTGTCACCCAGCTGCAGTGATAAATATGACGGATGCCACTGTCACCTAGCAACTGTGATAAATTGGAGGGATGCCAGTGTCACCCAGCAAATGTGATAAATCTGAGGGATGCCAGTGTCACCCAGCAGCAGTGGTAAATATGACGGATGCCAGTGTCACCTAGCAACTGTGATAAATCTGAGGGATGCCAGTGTCACCCAGCAGCAGTGATAAATATGACGGATGCCAGTGTCACCTAGCAACTGTGATAAATCTGAGGGATGCCAGTGTCACCCAGCAGCAGTGATAAATATGACGGATGCCAGTGTCACCTAGCAACTGTGATAAATTGGAGGGATGCCAGTGTCACCCAGCAAATGTGATAAATCTGAGGGATGCCAGTGTCACCCAGCAGCAGTGATAAATATGACGGATGCCAGTGTCACCTAGCAACTGTGATAAATTGGAGGGATGCCAGTGTCACCCAACAGCAGTGATAAATATGAGGGATGGCAGTGTCACCCAGCAACAGTGATAAATACGAGGGACTCCAGTGTCACATAGCAGCAGTAATAAATATGAGAGATGCCAGTGTCACCCAGCAGCAGTGATAAATACGAGGGATTCCAGTGTCACACAGCAGCAGTAATAGATATGAGAGATGCCAGTGTCACCCAGCAGCAGTGATAAATACGAGGGATGCCAGTGTCACCCATCAGCAGTGATAAATACGAGGGATGCCAGTGTCACCCATCAGCAGTGATAAATATGAGGGATGCCAGTGTCACCCAGCAGCAGTGATAAATACGAGGGACTCCAGTGTCACATAGCAGCAGTAATAAATATGAGAGATGCCAGTGTCACCCAGCAGCAGTGATAAATACGAGGGATTCCAGTGTCACACAGCAGCAGTAATAGATATGAGAGATGCCAGTGTCACCTAGCAACAGTGATAATTTGGAGGGATGCCAGTGTCACCCAGAAACAGTGATACATATGGGGGGTGATTCCAGTGTTACCCAGCTGCAGGGATAAATCAGTGGAATGCCAGTGTCACCCAGCAGCAGTAATAAATATGAGAGATGCCAGTGTCACCCAGCAACAGTGATACATATGGGGGGTGATTCCAGTGTCACCCAGCAGCAGCAACACAGGGACCCAGCGCCCATATTGCATTAGTAGAGGATCAGTAATAGCGCCACATTGCGCGATCACATCGCCTGACCGATCCTCGCGGGCTGGTTATTAGTGCTTACACACTCCCCCACACCCCCACACACACCCACACACACCCCACACCTCCGATCTGACCATCTGAAGCTGCGGCGGCGGAGTGGCGCCGCACATGTAAGCACCTACAGCCACCCACCCCCCAACAAATCAGTGACCCCACACACACCCACACACACCCACACACACCCACACACCTCCACCTACCTCTGATCCGGCGAACAAAGAGAGCAGCAGGAGACCACACGTTGTTTATATAGTGGTGGCGCCGGCTGATGACAACAGCCGTGCGCCCCTCTTCTGATTGGTCCACCGACGATCTGGTGACTGGGGTGAGGTCAGGGTCACCTCCAGATGACCCCCGAGGACCCTTCTAGGATGTGGAGGCGGAATCCCTTCTGCATTCGGCCGCAGATTTACAGGAGGTGAGTGACAGTGAAGCCCGTAACACCTACGTGCTTGGCACTTAACGCCCAGCCAAGCCAGCACGTAGGTGTTACGGGCTTGGCAACAAAAGGGTTAATGTGAGCAATCTGTATTTACAGGGTGTGGGAAACATACAAGATAGGCTCTTATTCAGGGTGAAGGTTCGCTTTAATGATACATGTTTAGTTCAACTAGTTCTACTTTTGTTCATCAATTCTGAAAACCAAATCATAATGTGATTAGGGGGTTCCAGAAGATAAATAGGCTTGTATCGTGTTTGAAGCTCTAGTGCAGCTGGTTCTTCATTGTGCTGATGCAATGGTGGCAGTCTGGTACTGGTGTCCCTGCTATAACAGGAACCGTGGATGGTGCTCGTGCTAATAGCAGTTCAGAATAAAGTGGGTCACTATGACAGTAGCCACAAGACTGGTAAACAGTCCAGGATGTAAATAGGCGGAGCTGCATGGCAGACTAATAAAAAAGTAGCTGAGGCGTGAGACCTGGACAATGGTCAGCAACTAGGATGTCATCAGATATGGCACAGGTTGGTTACAGATTCAGGCCTGATTCAGAGCCTCTCTCTTGTGCATTCCCGCCAGCGGGAATGACGTCAATGGCCTGTATTTGGGGTATTTTATATGTTGGGTGATTCCGGGCCCTGATTTTTGAGCTGAGTTGTCCTATTATTATGGCTCAAGGCATACATTCCTCTGTAAAAGTACAGTGTAGCCTGCTCTTGCATGTGATTCTGAGCCCTGATTTGGTCATTTCTGGGCCAATAAAATCTGTAGGTTTCTGGGTCAAAATTATGCCCTCTTTTTGCTAGCGGGAACCGATTAGTGCACCTACAATGGAGCCCGTTGATGAGTTTTGTGAAGAGTATGAGAGTGTGCAGCAGTGGGGGCTGTTACCATGTACCTACCTGAGCATAGGCATACCCTCAGTCGCCTAGATATCAATCAGATAACCGATCAACAGTTGTTTACATTGACCAGACTGAACCTCCAGTCCTCTGTGAAGCTTTCCTCAGACCTGTGGCCATGGTTGGCCCCCACCACAAGAAAGGGACATGAAATTGGCGGTATGACCAAATTGGTTGGATGCCTCCAATTTTTAGCAAATGGCTCCTTCCAGAGACTAGGGGCACTGTCGGTTGGCATTCGCTGAGCCGCAACCTGACTAGATTTCTTGATGGCATGGCTGTCCTGTAGGGGAAATACATCTTTTTTTCTGACAGCATGGCAGCCTGGAACACTGTGAGGTTAGGCTTTCTTTTGAATAGCGAATATGCCAAGCGTCATGGGTGCCATTGATTGTACGCATGTGGACCTGGTTCCCCCAGCTTCTCAGGAGTATACGTTTCAGTATATTTAGGTCCACATTGCTCCTTTTTCTTGCTCACTCTCCTCTCTTTAGGCTATCCTTACTTCACCTACCCTAAACTAGCTTCCCTTTGTATTTTATTTTGCCTGTTTATTTTGTGTTGCCAGTCTAGTGACCCCTTATTTTTTGCCATTATTTTTAGCAACTGCAAGATGGGCCACTCTCTTAACGTCCAATGTGTTGTGGGACCGGATCTTCATTTTCTCAGCATTTTTCCGGCTTCCCTGGATCACCCCACAATGCATTCATCTTGAGGAATTCCATTTTGTACACCTGTTTTGAGAGTGGGGAGCTGACTGGCTTCTAGGTATGTCTGTTGATTTGTTTAGTTGATCTGCCTGTCTATTACTGTTATTGCATTAGCAATTGCTTTTTGCATTTCTAATATGTGTATCCTTTTTGGTTTTGGCCCAAGTTAAGTGTGTTTGCCAATTTATCTAACTGCCCTTCCTCATTTCTACTGTGTTCATGCCCCGCTTTTAATGCCCCCTGTCACTGTTACAAATGTTTGGTCCCAGCATTCTGCCTTACCTTTAGCTTTATATGCCCATTCTGTCCAAATATGTACTATTTTGTTTAGCCTGTCTTGCTCTTGGGTTACCTGTGAGGATGTTAATATTCTGTTTTGCGTTTACTGCTGGCCAGGATGCATTAATCGGGCCTGTGATGTACACGAGTACACGAGTAGTGGAACATCCTTTGACCTCTTGAAGGCCAGATTTCAGTGTCTGGACCACACTGTGGGTGCCATCCAATATAAGCTGGAGAAGGTTGTCAGAATCATCTTGACCTGCATCGCCCTCCACAATTTTGCCTTGACAGAGAGGGCAGCAGGATATGTGGAGGAGGCAACCAGTGCTTCTGCTCTGGAGATTCCAGGTCATCTTTATTTGGGAACCTAGAGCTGTGCTTCCCAAAGCATTTGCTAACATTCGGTCGACTATTCTTGCTCTTTTTAATTTTTTGTGCCCTAATTTTATTTAAAAAGTAGTCTACACCTTTGGATTTTCTGGGTGTGATTAAAAAACATCCAAACCATGGATGAATTAAGGGAAAAGGTTCCAGGACAGCACATGGTTTCTCCACAATTGAGTGCATTTGTAGTGAGTCAAAATCTGGCAGAACGGGGCATAGTACCTTTAACACAATTGGAGTACGTCCTCGCGCAAGCATCCCCCAGCTCGCATGCAGTCGCTGTTCTGTATCGAACCTTACTGGGAGCATTGCATGATTCCCCACCGGGATTCGTAAGGAAATGGGAGGAGGAGCTGGGGATATCTGTTTCTGGGGATGAACTTACCAAAATATATCTGTTCATCCACAAAATCCACAAATTAGCAGTCCCAAGCGTAGCCCAGGAGAGGAATTTTAATGTTTTATCACAATGGTACAGATGCCCGGTAGACCTAAATATGTTCGATGCCTCTCGCTCCGATAGGTGCAGGAGATGCCTAGAGGGGCATGGGAATATGGTTCATTTTTGGTGGAGCTGCCCACAAATTAAGGCTCTGTGGGGGAAGTTGTATTGATCTATAACAACATCACAGGAGAGTCGGTACAGAACTCTCTGCAGCTGGCTCTGCTATCACTGCTTCCGGGACCTCTCTCCCATGGTAAGAAGGGGGTCCTGAGACACCTTCTGACAGTGTTGAGAACTGTCATTCCAAGGCGATGGAAATCCACAACCCCACCTTTGCTTGTCGAATGGGCGCAAGAAGTGGAGGCCATTCGCCGTATGGAGGAGCTGATCTCGGAATCAGAGGGCACAGAGAGAGGTATATGATAACATGGGCTGGCTGGCTGGACTATAGGGATAATCGTTTACAAGCAGAGGTGCAATAGAGGGCTCCGGGCCCGCGCGCTTTAGCTCCCGCTCCTGTTCTATCTTTACCCCGCTGACAACCCTACTCCACCATTGTTCCTTCCCTTACCCTTTTACCCCTTTCCCCGTATGCTCTATTTGTTTTCTACATGTCTCTGATGTCCCATGCTTTTTGGCTTCTCTGCCCCCCCGCCTCTAGTCGCCGCCTCCCCCCTTGCGGGCATAATTTCGGGGTGGCTCTATCGCTCCCAGTTGTTACGCTTCCTCCGGGTCCTGGGCCCCTGGGTCTCTGTCTATGGGCTGGCTTGGCTCTTGGACTTGGTCCTTGGGGGATTGGGGCTGGGGGATGCAGGCCGCATGATGAGGGATAATTCACATCCCAATTCCTGATATGACTGGCGATCAATCAGTGGGGGCCAGGTTGGGGCGGGGCTCGTGGGGGGGGGGGGTGCAGGGTGTGAGGGTTGATTTGAACATGTTGGCATTATGTATACATTTGGGCATAGATCGAGACATGTTTCTGTTATTTCTCTTTCTGTTTTAATTCTTTGTACTATCCCACTATAAGATGCAAAACTTCAATAAAAAGATATTGAACTAAAAAACATCCAAACCAAATTAATTTTTATTTATTGTATAGAATAAGGTATTAACCCTTTCGCTGCCAGCCTACCTGCAGCATTTGCCACTCCCTGTTGCCAGACGATGTTTCACTATTTTGCGCTACACATGTTCAACTGTCATTTTTGAAAGGATTTCCAGGGATTTCCCAGGAAAATTATATATTGTTTTTTTCAACAGAGTCTGGGCTTTAACATGAAATGTCTTGTTTGTATTTTTTAGGTGTATTCTCAACATTTTTGGGTGAAATGTGTGAAAAAAAATAAAAAAAAAATATTTTTTTACAATTTGTAGAGTTTTTTTGTAATAAAAAATGTAAGTTTGTCAATAAAATCTTATTGCGTGAGAAACCCCAATTTCTCCCGGTTACAGCGATACCACATATGTATAGGTAGACACCCTTTCCTGCCCAGAAGCCTTTTATAGCTGCTGGATGACAAATGGTTAATTAAAAAAAAAAATGACATAGGGTCCCCCTTCCCGGGGAGGGGGACCCCATTTTTTTTGGATTTTTAAGGGTTAAAAAGTAACCAGCCCGGGACCAGCTATGGGGGCTTGTAGGCACAGAGTGGGGGGGCCAGCTTTGGTGGCCCCCCCACCCTGCAGCCTACGAGCCCACATAGCCTATGTGGGCCCGGGCTCTTCTGCCCCCCCCTGGCCTTTGGGGAGGCAGGTAATGGGGGTGCGGGGGTTAATGGCAAGTCACCCGCTAGGGCAGGTGACTTGCCACCCCCCCAGCCTTGTGAACTGGTGGACCCCTTACCAGCTCACAAAGGGTTAACTGTTAAAAAAAACCACCACACAATAATAAAAAGTATTTTATTATAAAAAAAAATTTTTTTTTTTACTGTACTTACCTTCGATTGCAAGCTCTTGTCCCTCGCCGCTCAGCTGACAGATGCCGGTGATCGGCATCCAGAGAAGGAGAAGGCAGGAGATCAGAGGATCTCCTGTCACCTCCTTCCCCAGCGCCGATCACCGGCATCTGAGAAGCTGAGAAAGCTGAAGCCCCAAGGGGGCGGGGCTTAGAGGCAAGATGGCGGCCGCCATCGAGAAGAAGAGAGGAGAGAGCCTCCCAGGCTCTCTCCTGAAGATCGGTAAGTCCTGGGGGGGGATCGGAGGCCCCCCAGGTGAAGAGGAGGGACAGCGGGAGCCAGCGCACACACAGGTAAGTGAATGTCATTTTTATTTTATTTTTTTTTTTACAGTTAGCAGCTGCTGCTGCAGAAGCGGGGGGGGGGCCTATTCCGGGGGCTCTCCTGGAGCCATCCGACCCCCCACGGGGGATCGGATGGCACCAAATTAAAGAGGAGACCCGGCCGGATCCAACAAGTGGTCAGGTGAGTATTTTTTATTTTTATTTTTTAAACTAGAAGCGAGGAAAGTCAAGCACGTAACACCTACGGGCTTGGCACTTAAGGCCCAGCCAAGCCAGCACGTAGGTGTTACGTGCTTGGCAACAAAAGGGTTAAGGGTCAAAGGTTGTTGGGTTAGCTCACAACTCTGAAAACCTAAAATTGGTGATAAAATATGTGCATGTCCGGCTAACAAAACTTTTGTGGATCCCTAACACTCCAAAGTCCAGCATTGCCTGCTAGGGCGATGTTGCTTGGCTTACTCTGTTGACTTCTTGCTGTGTGTCCAGCCTGTCCAGCCTTTGTGCCGCGACCTGGCTGGCATCCAGCCTGTCCAGCCTTTGTGCCACGACCTGGCTGGCATCCAGCCTGTCCAGCTTTTGTGTGGTGACCTAGTTGGCCTAGCCATAAGCAGCTCCTCCACAACCATTGCAGCCAGATCTTCATTAAGCAAATTGGAGTGTGTGTTTTTGTCTAAAAGAGGCGTTGGCCTGACAGTTTGCCTTCATGATTTGGCACCGTGTCACCAGAGACAAGTGCCGCCTGGCTGCAGGGTGGGGCTGACTTCCTACTGGGAACTTGGAGGAGCTGGTGCGGCTGATGCTGGGAGTAGTGTTGATGCCCAGAGTCCCTGGTGCCAGCAGCTGCTGGAGGCATACAAATTATATTGGGGGTCTCATCCAGATTTTCAAACTGCTCTTCCTCCTGCTTATTCATTTCCACGAAAGGTGGTATCTGTCTGGTGGGTGGGCCCGCCACTGCTGGTGGCTTGGTGGTAGGCACGTCAGCCACCTGTGGTCACAGGTGGAGGTACTGGAGGGCGAGATGCTGCTGGCTGGGGGGCTGCTGCAAAGTCAAGGTAATGTTTGCTCTTTACAGCATATGTCCCCCTTCAAAATTAGAAGGGCTACACACTGGAACACTCATCAACTAGGGAACCTTAAAAATATGCTGCTACCACTATGTTACATTTATAGATTGACAAATCACCTTGGTTTGTGTTGTAGGCCAACATATGTGTCCCAGCAAGCCCTCAAAGTTGGGGGTGCAAATTGGTCACTTTGGTGTTTGGTCAGCCTCCTCCACCCTGTGCCAAGCTTCAATTGGCAACCTTATCACTGGTAGGCACATGCCGCCTATCGGTGTCCATGGTGCCGGACTCCCCCTGGTAGGTGTTGGAGTGGAGAATCCCTGCCACCCGTTCCTCAACATGGGTTAATTGAGGAGGCCTCCACCAGTTTTAAACCTAGATTCAAACAAAGGAGAGTTTAAATTTAGATAGTTGGCCAATGTTTCAAGCACATCCCTCTAGTTGATCAACATTTACCCCTCGGGGCATCTGGTGCTGAGTTTACACCAAACAACCACCTTTAGGTTGTCCCACTTTTTGGCCTGGGTACTATCCTTGGGTTCTGGCCCCACCCCATCATGTTGTGGGCAATCTCCACCCATAATTCCTCCCTTAACTGTTTCGGGGTTGACCGGGACCCAGCCAGCCAATCATAATTTTGTGAAACACCATCCAGCAGAACCTCCAGCTGGGCATTATCAAATCAGCCACTTAACTTGCCCCTTGTTAGTTTGTGCTCAGGGTGAGTGGCTAGTGCAGGGGTTTGCTGGGTGTTGTCTTGGCTGAAGGGGAAGGAAGCCACTATGCCCACTCCCATGCCCAGAATGCATGGATTCCAGGCTACTGGCCGGGCAAATAGCAGGTCTAGCTGCAGCAGCAGCGAAGGGTCTCTGCTGTGGACTCCCCATTTGGGCCAGCAGTGGGATCTGCACAGGGCTCCGGTGTCCAGACTGTTGGTTTTTCTGTGGCGGACTGTGGCGGAAGCCCTGGCTGTGTGATGGCTGACACTGCTGTTGGTGAGTGGCTAGTCTGGTTGTCAGCATGAGAGTGCTTGCGGGACAAACAGCGGGGGCTGGGGCAGCGATACCTAGGCCGAGTCCTGCGTGTTCCTAGGCCAGATGACAGAGTGGCCACGACATACCCATATGGAGCCACGTTAATGGCAGAGGCCTGGTCTTCAAATGTTACAGACCAACAGTACTGTGCTCCCACTGTCACATGTACACTCTGGTATGTTTGTATTCGATGCTGGGGTGCCTAAGGTATTTCTGTATTACATTGTATATTACATTTGTGTCTGACAGTAGTAGCGGAGGGGAGAGTTAGGCAAGCCACTTGACCTAAGTACATCTGCACTTGCAATCCGCCACTACTGTGGGATAGGAGAGCTGGCCATGAGTGGTGTCTGCAAGCACTATCCAATAGTAGCAGCGGAGTGGAGAGTTAGGTGTGTCACTTGGCCTAATTGCACGCGCACTGGCAATCCGCCACTACTGTGGGATGCGAGAGCTGGATTAGGTGGAATAGGCATACACTAGCATATAGCAGGTTTTCGTGCTTGCATAGTCACAGAAAAATACTTAAAGGGGCAGGGGCATGCATATGTAACTAAAGGAGATCCAAACAGAGAAGGACACAAGTTAATAATGCAGATGTGTTTCTTCTTTGCAGACCTTCATGGACCTTCTGGTTTTTACCAGATTTAGAGACAGATTATAGGTTGGTCTGCAAGCTAACAAGGTTGAGTGCTGCGGCTCCTTTAAGTCTTTAGTAACCTAATTGCCCTGCTGACTTGCACCTCCCAGGTTAGTTATAAAATGGCCTGAGCAGCTGCCACTACCCCTTTGTTCACTTTGAATTTGTGCAAGCACATGGGGTGTGGGGTCTAGGCTGTATTGCAAGGTCTTGACCCTTCCACCCCATGGCTTGCACATGAGGTTTAGGGCAACCTCAGGTAAGCTTCTCCCTTTTTATCTCTTGCATTGTATGTTCCAAATGGGGCTCTCATAGATTAGAGTTAGGACTGCACCCATAGAGACACCTTAGCGTGGTGGTGCAGCTTAGCATACTTTTGCAGATGTGTGTGACCGAGCCTCTGTTTTTACCAGATTTAGAGACAGATTATAGGTTGGTCTGCAAGCTAACAGGGTTGAGTGCTGCGGCTCCTTTAAGTCTTTAGTACGATTCAAGACAAACACACACACATGAAAAGAGGTCGTTGGCAGAGGAAATGGCAGTATATATGAAAAGAAAGAAAGGCGAACAACCAAGATTTGAAATGCAAAATAGTACAGGGATTTTAATTAGGGGTGGTGTACACAAGTGCTTGTATATATGAAATACAGCATAAAGTAAATGCAGGGTGATGAACCCTGAAATGACCGTTAGGTGTAATTGTGTGTAAGTATTTAAGTATGTACACATATGTCTGGCATAAAACAAGAGGGATCAGCAGGGACAGAATAAGGCACAGATAGTCGCTTTGCAGTTAAGGAGTGTGGAGACACCCCAGGATCCCAATACCAACCATACAGGTAATTCAAATCAGTATATAAGCAGTGAAGTAAAAAAAAGTGAAAGTAATGAAAATAATGAAAAGTAAATCTTACAGGCAGAACCAAGGTGGAAGTAATAACCCTCAACGTTTCGGTTGCAATGTCCTTTTTTAAGAGGGAGCGGTACCAGTTTAGTGCAATGTGACAGTTTAAATACCCCAGGGAAAGCTCCAATGTGCAGGATGCTGTAGGCAAAAGCGTGCACTGTTGCCGATGTCATCCGCTGCGCCCAAGGTCCAATCACCGAATGGGGAAAAGAAATCCACCAATCAGAGGCTGGCATGCGGGGCGGGCACCGGCGTCGCAGGGCCAATGAGGAGAAGGACACCAAAAGATGGCGGGTGCTATAGGAAGCGACCGCTGTACACTGACTGTACCCCCACCAGGAAAAACCCAGGAAGGAATCAATGTCAATCATAATAGCGCGATACTCAGATACTTAAAGGGCTGACACGACCTGAGAAAAAAAGGGGGGGGGATATTATTTGCAGCCCCTATTGTTAATCATAGGGATAGCTGGTTGGTCAAAAGAAAGGTGAGTAATCAATCTCTTCATTGAGGCCCAGCGGACTTTTGGTTTGTAACTTGTATATCCCAAAAAGTTCCCACTGTGATAGTTTTTGGTTCATATTGCCGCCACGGATAGGTAAATCTCAGTTGTGTGATATGGTGTCCCTTCTCTAAGAAATGTCTGGCTATCGGTGAATCCAGCTTGTGATTTCTAATATCAGAAAGATGTTCACTGATCCTTTGTCCGATCTCTGTCTTAGTTTTGCCAACATACCCTTTGCCGCAGGGGCACTTAAGGAGATAAATAACATTTCCCGCTCTCCTATAGTCTGTCATAGGAGGTTCTTTGAAGGTCATGGAGAGTTTTTTATCACTCTGGATAATATGCCAATGATCTTTAATTATTTTTTGTACCGTTTGAGAGAGATAGGAATATGTGAGTACTAGAGGAACCCTATCGCTTCCCTTTTTACCTTTGAATTGCAGTAGGTCTTTCCTATCGAGAGCCATGGCCTTTGCTTGGGCAGCTTTGAGTTGTGCCATGTTGTAACCCCGTGCATGTAGGTTGCTGATTAACTCACCGGACCTTTGTTGATATAAGTCGTCTGTAGAAGTGATTCTTCGTATCCTGACGATCTGGCTATAGGGTAGTGCCTTGATTAGGCAAGGAGGGTGAAAGCTTTTAGCATGTAAAAATGTGTTTCGAACTGTGGGTTTCTTGAATAAATCAGTGATTAGATGGCCTTCTTTGAGAGTGACAGCAACGTCAAGGAAGTGTATTTTCTGCAGACTAAATTCGATTGAAAAAGAGATTGTGGGAAGACAATGATTTTGATAATTGTGGAATTGTAGTAGTGTTTCTGCATCACCCTACCAAAGGAGAAAAACATCATCAATGTATCTCAACCAGGCCAGGGCATGAGTGACATAGGTCTCATTTTGGTAAACAAAGGTATTCTCTAAGTCTGCCATAAAGAGATTGGCGTAGCTTGGTGCCATATTTGAGCCCATAGCGGTGCCCTGTACTTAAAGTAAAATTGGCCATCATAAAAAGGAGTTTTTCCACAGAATGATTTAGAAAAGGTCTAATACAAACTTCTGCATATTAGGGTCAGTGCCAACCAAGGTTAGGGCACGAGAGATCACCTGAAGGCCATCAGTATGAGGGATAGAAGTATAGAGGCATCGTCACAAGCAGACAATCAGTGGTAAGAATGCCGTTGCCGTTTGTGAGACGGTTAAGGAAATCAGTAGTATCCTGTAGGTACCAAGGCATAGACACTACCAATGGCTGTAATAAACAATCAATAAAGATGATGGGGGACTGGAAAATTGATTCAGAACCAGCAACTATGGGTCGTCCGGATGGATGTTCTAATCTTTTATGGACTTTAGGGAGGCAGTAAAAGAGAGGGGGCTAAAGGAAATCCTGTGATAAAGAACTTGGCCAATTTATCATCTATAAGGCTGGATTCAAGAGTGGTTTGTATAAGGATATCTTAATCTCACTTATAGGATTTTCAGGAATAGGTATATAAACAGTGGTGTCTTGGAGGTGTGACATGATCTCACAAACATAAGCAACAGTGCTCATTACAACAATTGCTCCACCTTTATCAGCTGATTTAATAATTATTTGAGAATTGTTCTGTAGGTTATCCAATGCTTTTTTCTCCCGCCACATCATATTATATTTATGTCTATCGGAGGAGCCATTGATTTTGCTAACTTCCTTCTGAACCAGGCTGATAAAAGTTTCAAGAGCATGGGAGGTAGGGGGTGGATTCCAGTAGCTCTTGGGCTTACACATGCATGCATGTACAGACACACATGTGTAAAAACATGTGTTAATTTTTATTTTAACATTTAAATGTTATACATTTTTTATAAATGTAATATTTTTAAAAATATTTTACAAAAGTACATTGTGAAAAAACAAAGATATGTTAATAAACAATAGTTTTACTGTTTATATGCTGCGTGGGGATGTTTATTAAATGCAATGACATAAAGCCGATGCAATCCAAAGAAACAGCAGTTTAAACAACAGTGTTTAGGGGTGAGCCTAAACAGAAGGTGGCAGAAGTATGAGGTGAGTAACAATGGGTAGAACCAGACAAAGCAGATTGCAACCAAGGAACAAAGGTAAGTATGTAGAAGGACATGCAGACTACATGGGATGTCCTAGATGTCATCATGGGGGAAAAGGTAAGTATGTAGGACAAGCACACTACATGGGATGAACTAGATGCCAGCAGGGGGTAGAAGGTAAGTATAGAAAAGGGCATGCAGACTACATGGGATGGCCTAGATGCCAGGAGGGGGAGAAGGAAAGTATGTAGTAGAACAAGAACACTACATGAGATGACCTAGATGCCAGCAGGGGGAGAAAGTAAGTATGCAGGACATGTACACTACATGGGCACACTGGCAAGGGATAGCGGGAATGGACTCCACAGCAAGTTATAGCCAAAAACCAGTAAAAGCTCTGCTTCTGAGAGTAGTCTGGCAGCAAATTGCATAAATGATTGGTTAAACCACATCTGTACGCAAAGCAAATATGGTTGCGTACGCATAAACAAACTTTTATCAGAACATGGCTCCGCATCATACAAGTATTGGCAAATTCCCGGTTTCCAAGTTCAGTTCTTAAAAAAACAAGCATTCATGGACAGGCTCTGAATCAGGCCTATGGTCAGATGTGGCAGAGGTTGATAACAGGGCATGACACTCAGATGTGTTTCATGTTATGATCAAGATTTAGAAAATGGGCAACCATGTCCTGGTTGCCCCTTGTGGTGACCCTTCCTATGGTTGGTATATGGTCAGGCTAATATCTTACTCTACTGACTCCGGGTTCAGGCTACACCCGGTATTTTATTTTTAGCCTTTGGCCATAACCACACTTCTATTGCTTAAAGTACAAAATTTATTTTATTCATGACATTAATTAAAAGGGACTATGTCCCATAAACATTTTTTTGTACATATGTATACAATTCTTTCATGTGTACATTTGTTGCCTCTGTCAAATTCATTCATATGAGTACATTACTTGCCCCCCCATCTTGATGAGTCGATTGTTTCATTGTGTACCCTTTGTTGGATCGATTATTTCATTGTACACCCTTTAGGACAGACATGTTTCGCCTGTTACTCCGGCTTTCTCAATGTCCTTATGGGTATATGGGGAGGCAACAATAATCCTCATTAGTAAAATATTCATATTTACATAATCTATTCATTTGAATAATATAAAACATAATTCATCATTAATATACCTTTAAGGAATGAATCCAAAGCATTATTTGCCGTTTAGTATATTGTATAAGTGCACACAGGTATTGTTTTTCCCGAGAGGAACATGGAAAGGCGCCGTTATCTGTTTAGGAGTATACTCCATCCTGGCCCTTTAAATAAAGTAAAATGATGCTTTTATGATATGTTAAGCAGGGTGTGATATTACCCCCCCGGCTCAATCTAGAGACAGATGTGATCATATTGGATTACCTTATAAATTACAGGGGGTTCGTTTCCAAGATGACTTTTTTTATATGGTCAGTTGGACGATTCTCCACTAAAAAACATTAAATAGGGGGAATATTTTCCTCCACTGTATTAACTCTCCCATATGTTGTTTATATATGGTTCCTATAAAAAAGTTTCTACTATACCTGTCTATCATGCGCACATTGCGCTGCTGTAGGTGTGGCATGCGAGTTGCGTATGGGCCCACAGGTGCCCCCCCTCCGTCTCCGAAATGCTCGTCGGTCTAGGGGTCCGCCTTGCTTCCACTCCGGTGACATTATATGCCTTTCAGGGCCCGGGGAAAAAACTTTTTTTACTCTTTAATTTTTATTAATTGCTTAAATTTGTTGGGGCATTCAGGATTGACAGAAATGGGGCAAAGCTGAGAGTATCATTCAGCCCCGGATGCCGGGAGGCCCCAAGTCTGTGAATCCAGCGCGCACTAATGATGAATTATGTTTTATATTATTCAAATGAATAGATTATGTAAATATGAATATTTTACTAATGAGGATTATTGTTGCCTCCCCATATACCCATAAGGACATTGAGAAAGCCGGAGTAACAGGCGAAACATGTCTGTCCTAAAGGGTGTACAATGAAATAATCGATCCAACAAAGGGTACACAATGAAACATTCGACCCATCAAGATGGGGGGGCAAGTAATGTACTCATATGAATGTATTTGACAGAGGCAACAAATGTACACATGAAAGAATTGTATACATATGTACAAAAAAATGTTTATGGGACATAGTCCCTTTTAATTAATGTCATGAATAAAATAAATTTTGTACTTTAAGCAATAGAAGTGTGGTTATGGCCAAAGGCTAAATATAAAATACTGGGTGTGGCCTGAACCCGGAGTCAATAGAATCATGTTATGATCAGACATGGTAAAGTTCAGTAACAGGGTTTGGCAATTGGAAGTGGTAACTCGAACGTTGTCAAATGGGGCAGTTGTTGACTAGAGGGCTTAGCACTCATACATGGTCAGATGTGCCAAAGTTCAGAAACAGGACTTGGCAATTGGACATGGTCAAACAGGAAAGTTCTGCAACAGGAGGAACAACAGGCAAACTGTCTGGGACTGGGCTGGAACAGAACGGCAATTGACGCAGTTTGCAGATTTTAAATTACAGCCACCTCTAATCAACTGAGACAGTTTGTCGAGCATCCACTGTTGCTAAGTAGCATGGACATCTCAAAAACTAAAGTGCAAGAGCAGTGGACGGGTGATTACAGGCCTGTGACATAAGCATTATTGCTTCTCTAGGATTCTAGTGTTTTCTCCCTTGCTACAGTTGGGAGGTCTTGTCACATCTTGGATATGTTTTTCTTTTACAAATCTAAACAAACCACCTACTGGTACTGTATAAAACCCAAGAAGGTGCTTTGTAATCCGTCCATCATAATATGGTAAATGCTTTATTTTTAATTTTTATAATAGGTCCACTGGCGATGGAATTTAAAAAAAAGTCCTAACTTGTGTGCGCCTAAGAATGGAGCCCAACAATGGCTCCACTACAATGACTATTAAAGGAAGATGGGGGGGTCCTCCCAGCAACAAGCGGTTGTGGAACACGTAGGTATGTGTAGAAACCTGTGAGGATTGTTTCTCACTTGGTGCCACACATTGGGGTGTGCTGAGGAACCATTGTTCCTTTTATATAATGTCCTTCTCCCCTCCAACCAGTATTATTTACAATTGATGCTGTGGCACACTCCCATCGCAGCCATTCAGATATGCCAGGATGCACTGCTGTCTTGGGATGCGGTCACCCTTGCTCCTAATTGCTGTGCACAGAGCCACAGGGTTCTTGGGTGTTTCACACAGCAGGGCATGACAAATCTGGATGCCCCCGGGGCAGGGAACAGAGCCTAGGATAGGCAAAAACCTGTTATTAATATTGATTTTTTATCATATATGTATTCACCATATTACAAGCAAAAGGAAAATAACATTTTTCTAGGAAGAAGGAAATTAATGTAGCAAACACTTCAGTGTAAGAAATACGCAATAAAGGAAAATCAGGATCTGGACAAATGCCTTTTGATATCTATGTAACACTGAAGCCTCGGTTTATGCATGCATGAATTATGATTCATTTCATCATTATTTTATTTTCAGGAATAATCAGCTGTATACCAGCATCACATTTAGTCTTATAAAGCCTTCTACATTTTTTTGTCTTTGGCTCTTTTTGCTTTTTTGCACAACAGCTGCTATGGTAACTGAAGCATGCCTATAAACATGGCTGCAAGTGTTTTTTGAAAGGGCTGAAGCCTTACAAACCTCAGCAGTTACTGTGAAAATAGAAAGACCTGAATGTTGCTAACACGTACTAACTAACTAGTATGATTAGAAGGGAAAGGAAAGGTTTCTGCCAAATACATCACCAAAAGAATTTGCTTTTCATTTTCCTATTGTTCAGTAATTGTTTTGGCTTTTAGCTAGCTAGACTTGAATCACTTTTTCAGCCCACTGTTCTTATTATAAACACATAAAATAAAATTACACATTCTCAAAGCCAAATGGTGGAGCTTGGCAGCATTTCAATGCAGGACTTTATTGTCCTAATTAATTTACATCTGCAAAATCTACTGGCAGTTAACTAGGGCCTATCTAATTTCAGATGCAACTTTAATTGCTTTTTTATTCCTGATTCTGCCTAATGATTTGTTTGTTGTGGCTGATATGGAGCAAATCTCAGTAAACCCTAGAAGTTTATATATTTATGAGATCACAAGTTCTCCTAACCATGGCTATACAGCAGAGGGCTTTAATAATATAATGATCCATTGTAAACTGTTTTCTTTTAAATTAGCAATGCTAAAGTCGGCGTCTAGGCTAAAAAAACCTGCATCCCCTGCAGCTGATCACTCCTATTCCCGGCACTTGGAAACATACCCAGCTAGATCTGGTCCAGGTTCATTGGTGCCAGGCCACACCTAGAGCTGACACCACTGGACTGAATCTTGTGATCGGGCGAGTTTCCAGGCTGCGGGAGAAACACCATTAAGTAGAGTTTTTTTTTTTTATTTTATTGCGGGAATAATCCCTTCAACTTGTCTTACTACAACTATACAAGAAGATTACAGTAGGTCTTAGCAGGACAACATTTTAAAGTCGGAAAAGGTTAAAAAAGCAGTTTCAATAATGCAAACTACATGTCATAGTTAAAGGTTAATAAAAAAAATGATTGATATATATTAGTAAAGGTCTACTTATCTACTTACTCAATCACTGCAGCATGGGGGAATTCTGATTTGGAATGCCCTGCTGCGTACTTACCCCCATCCATTCCAGAGCACTGTGTACCACGCTAATCACTTTGGCTTCTGCTCTCCTGCTGCTGGAAGCCTTTTATACCTGCTGGGTGAGTGGTAACATGGGATTAATTAAAAAAAAAATGACATAGGGCTCCCCCCTCCCAGGGAGGGGGACCGCATTTTTTGGGGAATTTTAAGGGTTAAAAACACTTAACCCCCCCCAAAAATGGCATGAGTTCCCCCCTACGAAGCATACCCAGCCTGTGACCAGCTATGAGGGCTTGTAGAACAGGGCGCAGGGGCCAGCTTATGACCATGGGCTCTTCTGCCCCCCCGGGCTTTGGGGAGGCAGGTAATAAGGGGGCTCGGGGTTAATGGCAAGTCACCCACTAGCCGCAGGTGACTTTCCAGACCACACAAAAATGTTATTAATTAAAAAAAAAATACTTTACTCACCTCTGATTGTCAGCTCCTGTGTCCCTCACTGATCCGATGACAGAGGAGGCAGGTCAGGGGATCAGAGCATCCCCTACCCCTCTACTGCTCTGTCCAGTGATCTCCGGGCATCTGAAAGCGGAACCTCCGGGAGCAAGGATGACACCTGCTGGCCGCCCATCGGAAAAGCAGGGGGGAGAGGGCATTACAAGCCTTCTCCTGAAGACTGAAGAGCCCGGGGGGTGATCGGAGGCCCCCCGGAGAAGAGAATAGCCGGTGGGAGCGATCAGAGACACAAGTGAATAAATGTCATTTTTTATTTATCTTTTCAACAGGAATTGCCGTGGTGGCCGAAGCGGGGGGGGGGGGGGGGTCCTATTCCTGGTACTCCCCTGCAGCCGGAGGAGCCCAGGGGAATCAGATGCCCCCAGGGTGAAGAGGAGACCCGACTGGATCCAACAAGGGGTCATGTGAGTGTTTTTTTTGTTTTTTAATGTAGCAGGGGGAAACGGGCACGTATAAACTACATGCTTGGCACTGAAAGAGTTGATGCAAATTTTAATGCCTCTTCTTGTTTTGTGTGTTCACAGATAAGCAGTCTCCACCCCATAAGCATGGCAAGGAGGTTCTCCCCTGCCCCCCTAACCCTGATCCCAATACAGCTGTAGGGGAGGGTCTTTTGCACTACTGCAAGGTGGAGGATCCAGGGGAAGGAGGGAATGAGGATCTGGATGTCAGCTGTCCAGCGCTCCTTGCCATAGACACACACTGTTTTACAGCATTGCTTTGTGATGCAGGTGGGTGGGCGGTTTGGGGGCGCAGTCCACAGGAGGGCCTGCAGGAAGGAGAGTGCACTATTGGAAGGGACTCAATGACGCAACCCCTGCACATGTGGGCGACATGCGGCCAGGGCTGTTGCATACATCGACTCAGCCTTGTTATTGGCTGTGGGGGGGTTAAATGGTTGTGGAGGTGGTGGGGTTCTCTGCACCTCAAGGAAGTGATCTGTTGCAGGGGACGAAGGAACGCGTGGGAAAACGAGCCTCTTGGATGGAGCAGCGGGGACACCATATCTGATCCTGACACTTTGTGGTGATAATTTTCTATTTTGTATGTGTTTGTACACTGCCTGGTTTTGAGAAATTGTTATTGGGCACTATAAATAGCACTTTATAGCACTTATTTTGCACTGTTTAAATATATGAATTTTATTCACATACTTTTAGAGGTTTATCAGAGCAAATAAGTGATTTGGTTAGATTAATTGGGAATTTTGGTATTTTCTGCTCAGATGTGATGCCCCCATTGTATGTATGTATGTATGTTTTTAAATGTATGTTTTTTCAATGAATAGTATACACTGTTTGTGGCACCGGTTGGGCACACCACTTGGATCTATTGCATATTCTTTATACGATTTTTGATTGGGGGTGCAGATCATCATTTTCTTGTCTAGTGTAGTTAATATTGCCATGCACATACACACAGATGCCAGTCAGTAATTTTTATATGTTGCTAGAAAACATACTCCACAGATTACGTATTCATTTTCTTGCTATTGTTCTTGTCTTGGATTATCACAGCTCCTGAGATTCCCATTGGCACTTCGCTTGGGCCCCAAAACCTGCCTTGTTCCCACCAGCATGAAGTTGGTTCCAGCAGGATGGGCCAAAGCCAGAGCTGTGATGGTAAGTAACATACACCCCATATTGTAACTGTAGTTGTCTTGGTCAGATTTCTATCAGTTTAATAAAACAAACTAAGGATTTAGCATGGTGAACAAGGCAAGGGGCCTGTATACTGCTGCTCGGGCCTCTGCTGCTGCTGATGTTTAAGGGTAAGTGACATGGCATTCTGTGCCCCCCCCTCTTGCTCTCTCTATTATCTGTCTTTTCATTCTATCTATATCTCTATTCATCTATCTGTCTTTTCTATCTATCTCTATCTAGTTACCTATCTATGGTTGGTCTTTTCATTCTATGTATATATCTGTCTTTTCATTCTATCATCTATTTATTTGTCTATTAGTTCTATCTCTCTCTGTCTATCTTTTTATGGTATGACTTATCTATCTATCTATCTATCTATCTATCTATCTATCTATCTATCTGTCTGTCTGTCTGTCTGTCTGTCTGTCTGTCTGTCTATCTATCTATCTATCTATCTATCTATCTATCTATCTATCTATATATCTATCTATATTCTACATCTCTCTCTATCGATCTTTGTATGGTATTATGGTATGTCTTTTCATTCTATCTATGAATTTGTTGACACTCAATGCCTTCCATTTTTTGGGCCAGTTGGCAACGACCTCATATAGTTGCACATTATTGGGTCGTCTTTCTGCCTCCACAGATATCACCAATGGGGGCTAACAAATAATCAAGAAAGGACAGTTACACAAATGTATAAAATCATCTTACTTTTACCACCTGTAAAAACGTCATATACGCATGCATGTATTTTGGCGTGTCTTTTTAGGTTTGCCTATGATGCATGTGAGGGGAACCACTATTTTATATCTGTGTCCAGGGCCATACTTCATTGACCTGTGTTAGTTATTGCAAGTGTCCATATTGTGGCTGATGACTGGGATGTCTCACTTACAGATGGTGTTTGTGTAAGGGCATTAAACAATGGATCATCTTGAAAAGCAACAAATGTCCATTTAGATGTTCCTAGTCAAATATTTAGTTAAACAACACATACATTCACGGGTCACACACCTGTGTTGCCTTATCCCCTGAGTATTCAAACATCTGTGGTGGTGTGGACAGGTGATCTTCATCAGATAATGGTGTACAATACAACCAGCTAAATGAGAACCAAAAGAAAACCCAAACCAATTGAGAATATAATTAAGTAGACATTGTAAACAACAGCCCAACATTACATAACCACCTAAAAAGCGACTACAAGGACTGTTTGTTTAATATATTAGATTGTTGTGGCTACATAGAAGAGACATCAGCAACAAAGTATGGCCAAATTAAATTAAAAAGTTAAAAACCACACTAATATGGTAGTCAGCTGGGTGTACTATATAAACAATTGTATACATCCTGTGGCAGGACTAGCATTCACAAGGGTATGCCTTACTATTTGTCTAACCACAAATTGAAAGTCATTATTGACAAGTATGGAAAGCTGGCTACATATGTGACTAATGACCAATATTAGTTATCAGGCAAAGACTCACTTACATACCTGTCTGGTAAAGGAGATTATTGTGGACATGTAACAACAACAATAGGTTTATTGCCCATCTATGCTGTGTATAAATACACACACACACACACACACACACACACACACACACACACACTCAGGACAAAAGGGAGGGACTCCTCTAAAGTTTTTAGGTAAATATTGTCATTTAAAAACAAATCTAAAAATAACTTAACAGTATACACTAACCAATATCAAAACATGGGCAGCCGGACCAAAATAGAAGGTTTGGCTGATGGTTTAGTGTGGCCCATAGTCTTTTCCTCACTATGGTAAATCTTTTTTAACTATTAACTAAAATAAATTAGTCAGTGCTTTGTGTCAGCAGTATCTTTTCTTTGTGATCTTCCAACTACTGGGGTAAGCAGATATTGTGTAGCACACTGCAATATTATCTTGGACACCTTATCTGGGTTCCAGAGCATCTGCAGGATTGTCTCGGGCACCTTATCTGGGCTCTACCATATTGGCCAAGCCTAACCTAAGAAACAAGCTTGCTTCAGGCTGTTGGCCTTTTTAAACAATGCTTCTGATTTAGTGGTGAACTGCATGTGTTTAGCACTTGTGTGTCTGAGTTAGTGTGTTAGGTGGTTTATTTGAGGTGTGCTGTGTGTTTGTGTGTGTGTTACCGGAGGCTTTAGAGTGTGCATTTGTGTTAGCAGTGGCAATGCAGTGCATAGATGACCCCTATTCTGCAGTGATGTTTGGTGCGTGGATGAGCTGTGTGGCTGCTGGTTAGAAGGAAAAGGAGACAGAGGAAGCACCAGTGGTGTGCTCTGACAGAGTGTTTAACACCCAGTTGTCTGTGGTGGATTTGAGTGATGAGCAAATCTGCAGCCGCTTTAGGCTGCATCGTAGTGCCCTTTTGAGACTTTACCACCAAATCTGCCACAAAATTAAGTTCACCACTTGCTGCATCCAAAAAATCCCTGGAATAATGTGCCTCTGTGCCTCTTTAAATATCCTTGTGAGGGGCACATTTTAGGTCACTGTCAAGTGGCATTAGCCAGCCAACCATATGCCACATATTTCATGAGATGGACCTGGCCATCTGTAACCTTATCCTGAAATACATCAGGTTCCCATCTGATGAGGAAGAGGTCCAAAACATCAAGCAGGCATTCTATCAGGTGGCAAGAATGCCAAATGTGCTTGACTGCATTGATGGGACCTGTATTCCCTTCCGCCCCCCTCAAGCACAAGAGCTGCACTGCTCTGAAGTCAGGCTTCTTGGGACCCTGCCATGACTCGTATGTGCTGCACCAATCTGCCCTGTACAAAAAATTTGAGAGCAACCAAATGGCTACTAGGTAAGTATGTGTCCACAGTGTCAGATCTCTAAACAGTGTAGCAGGTGAACTAATGGGATGGGTAAGGTGAATGAAAAATGCAGCAAAGCAGGTAGGGGTGAGCATTTGTGTTGCAACGAACATTAACCCATGTGTTTGTGTTTAGCTGATAAGAGATACAGGCAGACATGGCCCATGACCACCATGCAGAACCCACATACTGTAGCTGAAGTGTGCTACAATGCTCTTCACCGCAAGACCAGGGGCATTGTTGAAAGGACCATCGGCCTGCTGAAAGCATGCATCCTATGTTTTGCCTGGCCAGCATGGGAGATGCTGTACAGCCCACAGAAGGTGTCCAAGATAATCCTTGCTTGCTGTGTGCTACACAATACCTGCTTACCCCATCTAAAGGAAGACACACAGACTGGCTTTGCCCATCGGACACAAATGATAAATTCCTTCTTTCAGGTAAGTGTCACAAAGTGGCCGTGGACTGCTGCAGCAGCTACAGCATCACCTAAAATTATGCTCAAATAATATAGCTGACATACATACTTGCAACTCTCAAAGCTGGCTAACAGGTTAAATGATTTAAAGTTTTAAAGATTTGATTGTTAAAACTGAAATGCAGTTTTCTGTTCACCTCTAGGCACCACAAAGTAGATGAAGCACTTTCTTTTTGGCTATTGTTGATTTTTTTGAGGATTTAGGATAATTTGTTTAAAATCAAGGATAATAAATATACCTAAACAATAAGCTTGATGCAGAGCCTTCTATATTCATTTTCATTTTTGTCTCTCGATGTGAACTTTACACATGGCTTTTGTTGGCTCGACATGCGTTTGCATGATTCAGAGCTTCCATCAGGTGCATGTCGTAATAGTTCCATAGCTGCGTAAGCCTTCGAGAATGATGTGAGTACAGCTCTAGCTGCCTATTTCACAGATAATGCTCTCGTATACACTCTCGTCTCCTAACGCTTTTCTAACATTTTGTAACGTATCTTGCCACATAATGTGACAGTTTCCATCAAGATCCTTCTCGTTCCCATCGAAAAAGTCATGTTACTACATTCATTTTGCCCCAAAACTCCCTAATATTTTCATTGTTGTGTAATTTATACACAGTCACTTGCTTTTTTGCTGGCTTGTACGCATATGCAAACTGTTTCCCATACCCTGGCCCTGCTAGCCCATAACTTACTTATTGCTGTGCCAACTCTCTTCTGTTCCAAACTACTTAGCATGCCATGCTTGCTGACCAATCTTTTCTTCTTTCACCTTAATGCTTACCTTAACCCCAATAATGTCTATCCTCAATTCATCTTTTTTTGTTTTTCAACAATGTACACATTACTGTGATTGTTATTTACATTAAATGAAATGCAGCACAATGTTTCGGTAGAATTGCAAACATTTACTCATGTTTTTTTTTAGTTGTATTGTTTACGTGGTTGACGTTTAATGGGAGGAGAGGCAGCCACATACATTTTACATATCTGTCAGTTAAAGGGTTAAGGGCACTGTTTCTTTTTTTGCAGATAGCACCAGGATTCAGTATGTAGCACAGTCCAGTCTAATAAATATGTTCACAAGCTTCAGGTTGACTTGGACACTCTGAATGTCTGGGCATCCACTTGGCAACTTAGCAAGTAATGCACTTGACTTGGGTTTTTATAATCTACAGGCCGCATATATCCTGAAATATTGCCTCTTTACAAGGCACGGGTGTGCCCTTATCTAGTATATGCTGTCCAGTTCTGGACAGGGCAGTTTATAGAAAGGATGCCCTGATTTTGCAGAGGAGAGCACCAAACTGATGAGGGGAATGAAGGATCTTAGTTAGAGGAAACATTTCAGGGATTTAAGCAATTTTGTCTTGAGAGGAGATGACAAGGGGGGGGGGGGGGGACATGATTAACTTGTATAAAAATATAAAAGAGCCAATACAAAAAATATGGGGAAGAATTATTTCAGGTAAAAACCTTTCTAAAGACACACAAACACTCCCTCCATCTGGCAAAAAATAGATCTTCGGAGGCAACAATAATTTTTTACCATATAAACAAAAAATCAGTGAAATAGCCTCCCACAGATGCTTGTAACAGCATCAATAACTGACAGCTTCAAAAAAGGATTAGATGCTTTTTTGCAGAAAATAACGTTAACAGTTACTATTAGCTGTTATCGGGAAAAAATAAAAATAACTTACTCTAACCCCTTCCTATGGTTGAACTTAATGAACATATGTATTTTTTCAACTGTATTAACAATGTAACTTTTATATGTAACGCTCAAATAAATACAGCAAGCAGATTTCTGATGGATGTCCTACAAGTCTGTATGTTGTTATCACACCAGTGGGTGACTAATGCAGAAGAATTGGGTTTATACATTTTTTTATCAACTTGTGTCTTAGTAAATTTTGAGGATACACACAGCACAAATATTTGAATTTGCTTAAAGCGGATCAAAACTCACATTTTTAACAGCATACCTTGAATTTCTCCCCTAAGTAGCGTACCTTTTCCTAATTTTCACGCTCATGCTTTACTCGAATCCCAGATCATGCCTGTTTTAGCTGTAAAGCTCCACCTTCTCCAATCATTGCCATACCAATGCAATGACCGATTGCCTGCCATGTAACAGAGAAGGACAGCAAAAAATCAGTCTTCAATTCAAAAAATGAAAGTATCCATTTCTAATTCTTCAGCCTGAGAGGGGAGAATTGGCAGGGGCAATGGCCACATGTAGTCCACAAGTTCAGTGGGTTTTGGTCCCCTTTAAAACAAGTGAATTATATATATATATATATATATATATATATATATATATATAATTATATATATATATACACATATGTATATATGTACATATTGTACAGGCTTCATAAGGGCATGATTTATCAAGCACTATCTGCCAGACTACGCCATATCAGTGCAAATTAGAGCTAAATATAGTTTATCATTTTTTCAGCATGTTGCTGCACTGCAAATTTTCTAGAAAACGTGGTTCTGCAATGCAGCAACATGCGTCAGTGTAAACAAAAATTTAAACTACATTTTGCCCACTCTTATTTGCACAAATGTGGTGTAGTCAGAAAAAGAAAAAAGTATTTAATAAATCAGGCTCTAAGTATGCAAGAATTCTGATCTGGAGGTAACTAGTGGCAAGTAATTTAGCATACCATCACCACATTACAGTATCTATCAATCTCAGTTTCAAGTAGCAAGCAGGTAAATATATAAAACAAAGGATACATATAGTGGTACATTGTTGAAGACTGCCCCCAGAGGTCAATGTGTTCAAAGCGGATTAAGGTTATCTACGCATGTACTTCTCAAATATACATACAGACATCTAAGGACTAAATATATTTATTTATCGTATTAAGTAAATAGCCCTCGGGTTTGGACTGGCCACACCATTACTTTAAACCTGTTTGTCTGTAACCAAGATGTACTTTCCTTTCTGTGGTGTTTTGGGTCATTGCTATATTAGTGATGGACAAACCTGAACTGCAAAGTTCGGGTGCGTATCAAATTTTGCAAAATTGGGTCCCCAAACCCGAACACGGATTTCAGCCAGAAGTCTGTGGCAGGGTTCGGCCCAATTACAGAAAAGCTTGATGCGCTACTTTTACATTTTTGTATTTTTTGTTAATTTAATTTGATTGGTTTTAAGTGTTTTACTAAATGCTGCTCTTAAAAGACATGCCTTTAAACATTGAAACTGCATTTGGGTTTATTTTTTTATATTTTTTAGTAATTTTATTGGCATTTTTGGTTGGATACAATTTTTATCTAATGAAGAACAGCCTGCCTTTTTATTTTTTAACTGTATTTTTTCAGTATTAGGTGTTTTACTAATTACTGCTTTTAAAGGCATTCCATTTAACATTGAAACTGCCTGCTGGTTTATGTTTTTTATATTTTAGTCATTTTTTTTTTTTACATTTTTGGTTGAATACAATTTTTATCTAACAAAGAATAGCCTGACTTTTTATTTTTTAATTGTATTTTTCCAATCTTAAGTGTTTTACTGATTGCCACTTATGAAAGACATTCACTTTAACATTGAAGCTACCTGTGGGTTTATTTTTTTATATTTTTTGGTAATTTTTTGGCATTTTTGGTTAGATACAATTTTTTCTAATAAAGAATAGCCTGACTTTTTATTTTTTTTTATTTTTTAACTCTATATTTAGCTTTTAAATAATACAATGCAGAATTCCAAGAAAGAAAATAAAGAATAAAAGAGAAATACAAGGGTAAAGCTGGCCAGGTGTCAACATAGGCCCTTATTCATCAAGTGATAGCGCCAGGTAGTGTCTCACTAGCGCCAGGTATCACCAGCTAACGGCGGCTACCGACTACAGAACGCCAGGCTGCGAACACAATCACGCATTTATCACGCTAAATGAGGCTAGCGCGGGATTCATCATGTAGCCGACTGCAACGAACAGCGCCACTGCTAATCCCATCACAGCGCCAGGTATGACCTCTCGCTACCTGGCGCTCTCCAATGCATTTCAATGGAGCAATCTTTAAATATTCATAAATAATTGATATTAATGTTTTTTTTTTTTTTTTTTTAAATGTCAAAAATTCGGTGACCACTTCTGCAATGTTATATATTTTTTTAAAGGTAAAAAAAAAAGAAAAAAAAATTGTGCAGAATTGATATTACAGGTCTGAAATTAATGTATTCATATTACAAAATGTTTATAAAAACTTTTATTTTTTTTTTTTCAAAAAATACGGTTGTTTGGGGGTTAAAAAACTACTTTTAAGCCATCGCCGCCAGCGCACTGGGGTTTAAACAAGCATTTCACAGCGCGAGAAATTTTTGAGCGTGATTTGTTAATGAATATGCTGGGAGCCGTTCGCTATGGCCATTTGCTGTCATGCGCTCCCATACAGCGCGGAACCTGTCAAACAGCGACTCCTAACCCCGTATTCAACATTAGCGCACACCGTCGCTGTCAACAACCGAACAACGGCCAAGCACAGCGAATACTAGCCTGCGCTGTGAAAATAACGCTACTGCCGCTCATCTGTCGCTACCTGGCGCTATTAATAAATCGGCCTCTTAGTCATACAGTGTATACATGGTTAGTTTCCCCTCCACCTCTGCCAGCAGGAGAAACCCCCACCAGCCTTCCAGGGACCGCCCCCCCCGGAGGGCCTGGCTCTTGTTCACTGTTAACAATTTGCGGCATGCCAGGGTCACTGTGGCTGTCATGTAGGGGCATTCATAGTTGGAGGCCTTATTCCTGGTGCCAGGTGGCAGGGATTTAGGTGTGGATTGTTCCACCAGGAATACAACTCAGTTAAAGAACACCATTCCCCCCCGGACCAAATCCCGTCCCCTGATCACCCCCACCATCCCCCAGGCCCCCATTGCCTGGGTTTTCTGACTAAAAGGCAGGTCTGGGTTATTCACCACTGGTATCAGAGGCGAGGGCCAATGAGAGATATTTGGCCCTTGTCTGACTTTTTCCCATATGCTTAGAGTTTCTTTGATTAAGGGATGGATAGCCACCCTTTGCCCTGAATCTTTTGACGCCCACAGGATTTCCTTTAGCCGTAAACCTGAAAAGCTATCTCCACCTTGACCCATTTCTTCCTTCCCTCTTCCCTAGCCCAATCCACAATTCTCTGTAAGTGGGTTGCCTAACAGTATCTAGTGAAGTTCAGCACAGCTAATACTCTTCTGGCCTTGGGGAGCTGAAGCATAGGCAGTCACACTCTGGGTTTTTTGTTCCCCCAGATAAATATTATGATCAGTGAGTTTAAATTTTTGAAGAAACTCGCTGGAATGTGGCAGGGGATTGTCTGAAACAGATAGAGGACTTTGGGCAGTATCGTCATTTTTATGACATTCATACTCCCCATCCAGGTGACGGTTGGGAGGTTCCAATTAGTCAGATCTGATTTTATTCTGTTTAATAATAGCAAAAATTATGACGGAAAACCCCCCAAGATCTCTCGGTATCTTTGCACCAAGATAAGTTACGGTGGGGGAAGTCCATCTAAAGGGGAAGGATGCTTTAAGGTTTGATACAATGGCAGCCAGAAGCCCCACATTGAGGATCTCTGTAAAAATTAATTTTAAAGTTAGAGAGTGTCCCAAACTTCTCAAATTTCTTCATTAGGCTGCGAAGGCCCACTATAGGGTTGGATATATTCCCAATATGTGGTTGAGTGCCTTGCCCTTCAGACCTATGTGTTGCAATGCCTCAAACACAAAACTCCAGTCAATATGATCAAATGACTTCTCGACATCGGTGGAGAGCATCAGCAAGTGGGGGGCGTGCCAGACGAGACCGGTGGATAAGGTTCATGGTCCTGATCGTATTATCCCGAGCCTCTCTTTAGGGAATAAAGCCATGTTAGTCATTATCAATCAGGTCCAGCAGGTATAGTGCCAGCCAATTTGTTAGGATCTTAGCGAACAGTTTGAGATCCACATTCAGAAGAGAAATTGGGCGGTAGCTCTTGCAGCTCAGTGGATCTTTGCCCACCTTATGTATCACTGGGACATGAGCTTCCAGTGCCTCCGCTGGGAGTGCCCCTGTCATATCCGTATTTCCCATGTCATTAAAAGCGCAAAGAAAGTGTTTAACGAATATTGGTAGGAATTTCTGATATTATGCGATAGTAAGCCCATCCGGACTCATGATTAAGGGCTCGTTTGAAGCCTGAAACGCGTCACGTGTGATGGAGGGTGCTGAGGGGGTTGCTGACAGCACATGTATGGAGCTTCTTTGAACGTTTTAAAATTTTGCAAGTAAAGGTTACATTTTAACTTTGGCTGGATCTACCGTTTTCTGCAACTTTACTGGAGAGTCCTCAGGAGCCTCTTTTGAATCCGTGCCGGAGTGCAGTATCACAGGGGTGAGCTGGCTACACATAACTTGTTTCCATCCGGACTCATAGTTTTCCCATTAGAGCCTGGCTAACTGCGTACTGTAATTCCTCTTCTATTGGTTCTTCTAACCTCATGAACACGTCTTCACTCAGTTTGGGCATGTCCGATGCCTCAATATACGACTGGATGCTAGTTATCCTCTCTTGAGTACCCCGTGTGTCCGGAGGATGCAGATTATATAACTTATGGTAAGACTTCTGGAAAACCCTGGCAACATCCTCTGTTTTCCTCTGCACTTCCTTTGCTGCTCATCTGCCACTGCACTAATGAAATTCAGAGTTTGTTGCCTCCTTAGGGCCCTAGCCAGCAAGGCTCCACTTTTGTTTCCTCATTCATAATAAAAATGCTTATTTATTTATTTAAAGTGAACGCCGCCCTCTGAAACAGGAGGGAGTTCAGTTGTTTCCTAGCTTTTGTCAGTTCTCTTAGGTTGTCTGGCATCTGAGATTCTTTATGTCTCCTTTCCAGTTTCTGAATCTGAACTAGCAGCCGATTACGGTTAGAGGTATTTGCCTTTTCTGGAGGCGCGCTGGATGAGAACCCCCCTGATCACAGCCTGCCACATTGTCATTGGCGCTACCTCCTCTGAGGAGTTAAGCTCAAAGTATTCAGACAAGGCTGAATGCACTGCCTGAGCAGTTACCGAATCCTGCAGGTCTCATTCAGCCACCATGTCCAAGCTTTTACCCCACCCTCCCGCTGGCAAAGAGAGGTGCAAACTGGCGAGTGGTCTGATAAGGAAGTCACTTCAATTGCGGTGTTCTTCACTCTTGTCAACAAATCGTGGAATATTAGAGTGTAGTCTAACCTGGCATATGACGCATGCGCCAAGGAGTAGTGTGAATAGTCCTTCACAGAAGGGTTGAATATCCTCCACACGTCACAGAGTTGTGAGTTATGGAGTGCCTGTTTGACCTTACGCAGACCTGAATAAGGGATGGAGGATTTGCCTGTGGAGGAATCAATAAGGGTGTCTAACGTAATGTTCAAGTCTCCTCCCAGAATCACTGCTCCCTCCTGAAAATAGGCTAGCAAAAAAGGAAGTCCACTTGACCACTGTTTGGGGCGTAGACAGATGCCAACGTGTACATCTCCCCAAAAATAGTGCCTTTGAGTAAAATACACCTGCCCTCTGTGTCTTTGATAGAGTCAAGGAGCTGGAATGGTACAGATCTGGATATTAACACAGCCACCCCCTTAGATTTAGAATTTGGAGAAGTACTAAGGAATACTTGGGGGTAATATCTAGGGGACAGTCTCGGGCAGTGACCCCCCCTGAAATGAGTCTCCTGAAGAAAGACTACCTGTGCTTTCATACGTCTCAGTTCTGAGATTATTGCAAATAGTTTCTCAGGTACATTGAGGCCTCTACAGTTTAAATACACAACTCTTATGCTGGGACCCAATAAGCTATGAGCCTCCCCTGCCACCAAGGTGTCTCACATCCTCCTGGCCTCAAACTAGAATGAATAAGGTCTGCGCAATTATAGAGTAGGGTAGGGTACACTAGGAAGGTGGATAGGTAAGATGTGGGCAAGTAGGGAATAGGAAATATAAAAAAGGGAAATTAACGGGACAGAAGTTCAAAAATAGGAACTAGGGAAGAACTTGAATTCCGGAGAAAGCCCAACCAGCGTGGGCAACTATGTGTATTTCTTGACTACCCAGATACAGGGGAGTCTGGTCCTGCACCTCTCAGAGGGGTCTCCAGCAGCCCCCTCAGAGTGTGCACAAGGACCCCTAGGGGAACGTGGAAACCAAATGAAGAGGAGCCAGTCTAAAGCAAGAGAACACAGATACTAGCCACTAGTTAACGATTTCGGCATCTCCCCCATCCTATAGGTACATGAACTACAAACGAAACAGCAGGACAACTTAACGGCATAAGTTAAAGGACCATTTTGTAGATGCGTATAGGATGCCTGAGACCTGCCCCCCAACAGGGCTCCCTCTTGGGAGACCTTTCCAACCGTTCCCCTGTTAGGCCGCTCCTCAACTGGGCATCCAAACCCGGATGCACGCCCATCTCCTGCCAGCCTTCTTCAAGTTACCTCCGGGGCCGCCTGGAGGACCAGATCTTAACCCTCCCACATCTAAGACAGAGGGACCGATCGCATGAGGTGGAACTATACCAGGCGCTCCCAGCTCATCTCCACCCAGTATGTAGTAAGTAATGTCTGGGTGGGGCGTCTACTCGGAGATCCCCCCACCCACATAAATGGGCAGGAGCTTGTCGGAGCCAGGTCCAAGAAGCACACACCAACAGAATACAATGCAATGCGCCAGTCTAAACTACCCAGGTTGGCCAACCACCTGGAGCATGTATTGAGTGTTAACCTCAAGCAATCAGCAGCCCATCACGACAGAGACAACAATCTGTCTGACTGCTGTCTCAGCCATACCATGCACCGCGCCGGACCCAAGCCCACCATCAGCACAGGGCCCGCCCAGAGCCGCCGGACACCCGGGTCAGCCCAGCCCCACACCCCCCTTAAACTGGATAGGGGTGATGCTGTGAGGGACAGACCAATGGGGAGCCCCACACCCTTCCACCAGGCAGGATCACCCTGGCCCCGATCCCAGGAATATCTCAACCAATACCAATCTATACCACACAAGGCGGCCGGCCAACCCCAAATTATACAAGTAAGATAACTGCAAGTAATTAACCAGTCAAAGATGTTTAACAGAAAGATCATTAAAAACAAAAACATTAACTAATCTGAACATGAGTTTGATTACTCCGTATGCTTTATCGGACTAAAGTCCTTTACTCTGCTCCGTGAGGGCTGGGTCCCCCCTGTCCTCTCAACCAGGTGGGATATCCTGTTGATGACGGTCACGTCTTCGTTCCACCAGCCTCTGTGGGAGCAGATCAGCTCTCTGATCGGGCGCGATCCCTAGCCAGTCTGGTACTACTGTATTAATCGCTGGGACGTTCAGGAACTCAATAAGCTCAGGCAGCTGCGTTGGGGTCTTTAGAACGTGTGTTCTCCTGCCTTTACGCACAGTTGGAAAGGATGTCCCCACCTATATGTTGCTTCTTGTCGCTGTATGAGAACCATTTGGAGAGTTCTTCCAGATAATTCCAGTATCAACATAACCTGCGCTCCCTCGAGGTCAATCGGGCCCTTGGCCCAAGTCTTCTGCATTATTGCCTCTTTAATCTGGTAAAAATGTATTCTGCAAATGATGTCCCGAGGCCTGCTAGGATTGTCCACTCTGGGGCCCAAAGCCCGGTGTACACGATCAATTTCAATGTGCTCTGAGGGCGGGTGCTCCAGCAACTTATTAAACAGCCTGAAAATGACTTGCCTCAGACCCATGCATTATTGCGCCTATTTCTGGTTTTCGTGATCATCCTGCGGTAGTTGTAAGGAGGAGAGAAACCTCTTAGTGGCATCGTGGTCCTGCTCCAGTGCTTCAACCCTGGCTTGGATATCACTTTGTTAGCTTCCACCCTGTTAGATAGATCTGCCATAGAGTTCTGGTTATGTAGGATTCAAAGTCCACTCTCAAGGTGCAGAATTTTAAGGGCTTCAGAAAGGTTGAATGTAATGGCATCCACTATTGCCGAGATCAGTGCTCGCAGGAGGGGGGCCCCCAGGGACCCTGCTGTCTCCGAATCCTCATTACATCTCCCATCCAGGGCGATAGAGTGTCCTTCTGTGATATCTTCAGAGGGCATATTCCGAGATTCAGAGGGTGCCATAATCTCCTGCCAACTGGTATATAGGGGGGTTACCACCCCCCCTTCCAAGCGAGCGCCATGAGGTGGGCCTCCATTCTCTCCCCGTCCCCTTCTTCTGACCCACCAGCATATTGACTTCTGGGCTCGGGCTATAGCTCTGCAGGTCCAGGGTCAGGTCTCTCCCCCACCTTATCCCTGGTTGGGTGTCTTCCCCAGCAAATGCTCCCTTTGCTCATCCAAGGCAGCATAATGATGGATCTCCAAGCGCCGCTCACTTCCAGCCAGCTTGCTCATCTGCTTTGTCATCCCTGCAGGGCTCGTGCCATCCAGCTCCTCTGATCTGCACTACAACTCAGGAGTTCGGAGAGCATCTGCTCTCCCCTGCTCAACTCATCGAGGCTCTTCCATCCTGTCTGCTGTCTCTGCCTCAGTGCTGTCAGTGCGGCCGGCTCCCATGTGGCGGCAGAAGCCGCACTCCATTTCGTGCCGGCCAGCGTCATCTTGTCCAGGTCTCCCTCCTTCTTCGGCCTCTAGGATCACGTTGGTCTCTCTCCTGCAGGCTGTGGGCAGCTTCGGGGATCGTCAGTTCAGGCCCCCGGTCTGGAAAGGTGAGTGTCTCAGGCCATCCGTCTAGGTGTCTTACTCCTCCACTGACAAGCCACGCCCCTCAACTTTTTATTTTTTAATCATATTTTTTAGTTTTAAGGTTTTAAGTAAATGCTGCTTATAAAAGGCCTCTAGACTGACGAGCATGGAGCCCAGCGGGGACGGCAATACAGCACACAGACCACAGCTGCGGTCAGCGCCTAGCGCTTCAGCCAGAACAAAAGACTCCACAGTGCCACTGAGGAAACCATTAGAAACAAGATATAAGCAGATATACACTACCATAACCTATTTGGAGCTCCCAAATTAATCCATATAAGGGCCAGTAATTGATGGAGTTATCTAAAGAATTAAAGCCAAAACCCTGACAAAAGGGTATCTGTTCCACGTTTTTCTCGGGGATAGGAAAATATTTACTCATGAATTGTGAACATATTGCTGATAATAACAATACATATTGAATGTAATTGAAACAACATAATTTTTTGTGAGGGCATTGATAAAGCCTGAATAAAAGGCGAAACATGCCTGCCCACCAGAAAGGCATCCCATAAATGAACCGGTTATAAGAAACGGGAAAGTGCAATGAAATGGCAATGTCCAATCTATTTGTGTAACATATATGTATTATAAAAAGAATGTAAATATATGAAATGGATACATTTTAAAATACAGATATTTTAATAAAATTGTAGGATTTTTCAAACAAATGGTGTGGTCATAATCCGAGGCCTATAGAATAGACCAGGTGTAGCCTAGCCCCGGAACCAGCAAAGATTTAATATAGCTGGATTATGCACCAACCCCTAGGGTAACATTACACAGGCGACAAGGGTCACACAATTGGGGAAGCCAGTACCGGGCAACCCCGAACCACATATATATGCTTATAAAAGGCATTCATTTTAACAATGAAACTATCTGCGGGTTAATTTTACAGGATATTTATTTTAGGGATTAGCTTAATTGTGGGGCTTTTGGATTTAACATGGGTTGTTCGCATTTCCCATGTAACTGAGAACGCTGGCAAATGATCCTGTGCTATAGCCGTTATCATGAATCCATGTGTCTGAAATTCTAAGAATACTTTCCGGCCACCCAATGTGCCGTTTTTTCTCAGACCTAGCAATCATTTGTCTAATGGCTGTAAAAATTAGTCACCAAGCGGGTGACTTGCCATTAACCCTTTTAGTGCCAGCTACGTGAGTCTCATATAGCTGCCTTTCCTACCGTTTAGTGCCAGCTACGTGAGACTCATGTAGCTGACTTTAAACCACCACACAAAAAAAGGATAAAAGTTAAAAACTCCCCTGACCTCTCGTTGGATCGGGTCTTCTCTTCACCCAGGGGGCATCCAATCCCCCCGGGGCTCTTCTCGCTTCAGGAGAGCGCCCGAAATAGCCCCCCCCCCGCTTAGGCCGCTGCTCAGTTAACTGTTAGAAAAAAATAATGATATTTACTCACCTGCCGCCGCGATCCCTCCTGCTGGGTATCCTCTTCACCGGGTCTTCCATGGTGAGCAGAGGGCAAGAAATCGCCCTCTTCCTTACTTCCTGGGTCACCGGTTTCTAACCTCGCCCTTTGTGGGTGGGGGATGACGTCATCTATGAAGTCACCTGGCAGCCGGAATTTATCTTCCGCCCCGACAAGCTCAGTAATGCTGGGTGATCGGAAGAGGGAGGTTGGAGGGGTAAGAGGGCTGTGATCCCTTCCCCCCCAGCTCCCCTCCACCGATCAACAGGTGAGTAGAAAAAAAATATATGTCATTTTTTTTCTTATGTGTGGTGTGTCTAGTTTTATTGTTAACCCGTTGTGAACTGGTAAGGGATCCCTATACCAGTTCACAAGGCTGGGGGATGGCAAGTCACCTGTGGCTAGCGGGTGACATACCATTAACCCCCAGCTCCCTAATTACCTGCCTCCCCAAAGCCCGGGGGGGGGGGGCAGAAGAACCTGGGCTATGTGGGCTTGTAGCCGTCAGGGTGGGGGTCAACAAAGCTGACCCCCCCTGTTCTACAAGCCCTGCATAGCTGGTACTGGGAGGGGGGACCCTATGTTGCTTTTTTAATTAACCCCCTATGTTCTGTCACCCAGCAGCTATAAAAGGCATCCAGCAGGAGAGTAGAAGCCAGAGTGATTGGGGAGGGAGAGGAATGGGAGGTAAGTATAAATTTAACCCCCAGCCCCCCTATTATCTACCTCCCCAATCCAAGGAGAGGGCAGAAGGGCCCAGGGCCAATTTAGGCAGTGCATGCTTGTAGCTATGCATGTTGGGTATTGTTCTGTTCAGGGGACCTTGCGTTTTCAGATTTTGCTTGTTTTTTCTTATTTGCATATTGATATTTTAGGAAAACATTCTGCTTTTTTATACATTTTTTAAAGAAACCCTGTGCAATCTAAGAATTCTTCGAGGGGTTACTTTTAGAAAGATGAGCCCACTACAACAATCTGGGTGCGCTTAGAAAGCTTAACATGTGTACTTTCAGGAAATATATGGTTTATGGGGGGTATTTCAAATGTAAAGGGTTGTTTTGGTTGAAAAAGCTCAAGGTGCGCACTTTGTCTGCAGAGCTGAAATTTTCAAGTTAAATTATCATAACGCACATGCTTTACTTTGGGGTGTTTGGCAACTTTTCCCTTGACAGTACCTATGCATGTTGGGTAGTGTTTTTCAGATTTAACTTGTATTTTCTTGTTTGCTCTCCTTGTTTTTTAGGGAATATGTGGCTTTGATTCTGCTTTTTTACTCTTTTTTAGGGAAACCCTGTGCAACCAAAGAATTTATTGAGGGGTTACTTCCAGAAAGCTGTGCACACATCAACGAGCCTGCTACACCTAGAAAGCTTGAGGTGTGTACTTCCAGAGAATATATAGTTTGTTGGGGGTATTCCAAATGTAAAGGGTTGTTTTTTTTTTAAACTGTAAGGTGCGCATAGCAGTTGTATTTTATCTGAAAATCTCCTAAAGCTCTGTTTCAGTTTGGAGGAGTCTCTTGAGCAGGAAAGGGTGTATACCAACACACATGTGGTACTGCTGAAACAAGGAGAAATGTGGCTTTTACATGCAATATGATTTTATTCAAAAACATTTTTAATTGCAAAAAATCACTACAAATTGTAAATATCAGATTTTTTAACAATCTTTTTGCACATATTTCACCCCAAAATATTGAGAATACACCTAACAAATGACAAACAAGACATTTCTCGTTAATTCCCAGACTGCTGAAAAAAAAACTATAATTGTACTGGGAAATCCCTTGAAATTCCTTCAAAAATCAGTTGAACATGTCTAGCGCAAAATAGTGAAAAATGGTCTGGCAAAGGGTGACAAAAACTCAAGGTAGGCTGGCACTGAAAGAGCTGAATCTGAAGTCTTGAATTCTTTTAGGCAAATTCTTTCCCAGTGGGTTGTCGTATATGGGTGTTAGTTTTTCCTAGTAGAGTAGTGAGCCAGTGGTTGATTTGGAGAAATCGAAAGAGTTGATTTGCTGGAGGGGGTTGGCTGGAGAGAGATCTTTGAAGGGGTATATTCCCCTGCTGGAAAGAAAATCTTGCAGTCTAGTAAGCTTGTTGGATAACAACCAGAAAAAGTCTTTCGGGTTTTGCAGCCCGGGGAGAAATGTTGGGTTTCTCACTAATGGCATAAGCGGGTTGTTAAGGGAGCCCAATTTCTTCACCATCTTTACTGAGTTCCATTTGGAGAGTAAATTTCAAAATTGGGTGGAGGCCTGATCACCTTAATTTAGTGGGTATTAGAGGGATAGCCAGCAGAGCTACTGACTTGCTCACATGGCCATCAATATGAACCCAGTGGGGGGCTTCTTGCTGGAGATTGCAGAGAGTGCAGACAAGGGGGTGAGTTGGGTTGCTATGTAATAATGGGTGAGGTTTGGGAGAGCTAGCCCCCCTCTGTCTTTGTTCGCCATCATTATTGACTTTTTTTTCTGCAGGACTTCAAAGCCGGAGTGGGAATCTTTGTCAGCAGAACACTAAATAAATATTACATTTTAATAAGGTAATCCATTTTGATGGCATTGATTTTGCCTATCCAAGACAGGTTAAGGTGTCTCCAAGAGAGGATTAAATTGTCCAGGTGCTTAAAGATCGGTGGGAAGTTTGCCTTGAACAAGGTGTTATAAGAAGGCCTGAGTTTTATTCCCAAATAGGGAAGGGAGGAGATCCTGGCAAATGGGAAGTTTGCCGCTATTAGTTTCAATTCCTGTGCCGACAGGTTGATGTTCAGTGTGAGGGACTTGCTAAAGGCTTTTAGGGTGGTGATGATGTTAGGGAGAGATACGTGAGGGGAGGAGACCATGAGCAGTATGTCATCTGCAAACAAGAAGATCTTATGTTGCATTGAGGCATTTGTTCCCTTTTTTTACATTTGCACGTATCGCCAGAGGTTCAAAGTAGAGATGAGCGAATTTCTCAAAAATTAGATTCGACTGATTCGCAGAATTTTCAGACAAAATTCGTTTCGACCCGAATTTATTCTCGGCGAATCGCTATAAAAAATGGCTATTTCTGAGCTTCCTAAAGCCTCAATAGGGTTGTAAACCATTCAGCCTTGCTGTAACACGCATAGGATGTGGGCTGGGTTAGTGAAATAATACTGTAAATAATTATGACATGCAGATCAGAGGCATCGCTATTAGAATCACAGAGCGGTACAATTGCAGAGAGTTGAGGTGGCATCACAATGAGGAGCCCCTATATTGCCTGAAAAACACACCCTTGAGCTGGCAGCAGCAGGAGCCCAAATATTGGCTGAAAGACACCCTGGAGTTGGCAGCAGCAGCAGCCCAAAAATTGTCTGAATGACACCCTGGAGTAGGCAGCAGAAGCCCAATAATTGACTGAGAGACACACGATGGAGTTGGCAGCAGCAGCAGGAACCCAGAAATTGGCTGGAAGGCACTCTGAAGTTGGCAGCAGCAGAAGCACAAAAATTGGCTGGGAGGCACACCCTGGAGTTGGCAGCAGCAGCAGGAACCCAAACATTGCTTGAAAGAGACACTGGAGTTGGCAGCAGGAGCCCCAAAATTGGCCTAAAGACACACCCTGGAGTTGGCAACAGCGGCTGGAGCCCAAAAATTGACTGAAAGACACCCTGGAGTTGGCAGAACCAGCAGGAACCCAAACATTGGCCTAAAGGCACGCCCTGGAGTTGGCAGCAGCAGGAGCACAAAAATTGGCTGGAAGGCACACCCTGGAGTTGGCAGCAGCAGCAGTAACCCAAACATTGGCTGGAAGGCACCCTGGAGTTGTCAGCAGCAGCAGGAGCACAAAAATTGACTGAAAGACACCCTGGAGTTGGCAGAAGCAGCAGGAACCCAAAAATTGCTTGAAAGAGACACTGGAGTTGGCAGCAGGAGCCCAACAATTGGCCAAAATACACACCCTGGAGTTGGCAGCAGCAGCAGGAGCCCAAACGTTGCTTGAAAGAGATACTGGAGTTGGAAGCAGCAGGAGCCCAAAAATTGGCCAAATGACACACCCTGGAGTTGGCAGCAGCAGTAGGAGCCCAAACATTGCTTGAAAGAGACACTGGAGTTGGCAAAAAAAATTGGCCTAAAGACACACCCTGGAGTTGGAAGCAGCAGCAGCAGCCCAAAAATTGACCTAAAGACACACTCTGGAGTTGGCAGCAACAGCACCCTGAAGTTGGCAGCAGCAGAAGCACAAAAATTAGCTGGAAGGCACACCCTGGAGTTGGCAGCAACAGCAGGAACCCATACATTGCTTAAAAGAGACACTGGAGTTGGCAGCAGGAGCCCAAAATTTGGCCTAAAGACACACCCTGGAGTTGGCAGCAGCAGCAGGAGCCTAAACATTGCTTGAAAGAGACACTGGAGTTGGCAGCAGGAGCCCAAAAATTGGCCTAAAGACACACCCTGGAGTTGGCAGCAGCAGCAGGAGCCCAAACATTGCTTGAAAGAGACACTGGAGTTGGCAGCAGGAGCCCCAAAATTTGCCTAAAGACACACCCTGGAGTTGGCAGCAGCAGCAGAAGCCCAAAATTTGACTGAGAGACACACTCTGGAGTTGGCAGCAACAGCAGGAACCCAGAAATTGGCTGGCAGGCACCCTGAAGTTGGCAGCAGCAGAAGCACAAAAATTAGCTGGAAGGCACACCCTGGAGTTGGCAGCAACAGCAGGAACCCATACATTGCTTAAAAGAGACACTGGAGTTGGCAGCAGGAGCCCAAAATTTGGCCTAAAGACACACCCGGGAGTCGGCAGCAGCAGCAGGAGCCTAAACATTGCTTGAAAGAGACACTGGAATTGGCAGCAGGAGCCCAAAAATTGGCCTAAAGACACACCCTGGAGTTGGCAGCAGCAGCAGGAGCCCAAATATTGCTTGAAAGAGACACTGGAGTTGGCAGCAGGGGCCCAAAAATTGGCCTAAAGACACACCCTGGAGTTGGCAGCAGCAGAAGGAGCCCAAAAATTGGCCCAAAGACACACCCTGGAGTTGGCAGCAGCAGCAGGAGCCCAAAAATTGGCCTAAAGACACACCCTGGAGTTGGCAGCAGCAGCAGGAGCCCAAAAATTGGCCCAAAGACACACCCTGGAGTTGGCAGCAGCAGCAGGAGCCCAAACATTGCTTGAAAGAGACACTGAAGTTGGCAGCAGCAGCCCAAAAATTGACCTAAAGACACACCCTGGAGTTGGCAGCAGCAGCAGGAACCCAAACATTGCTTGAAAGAGACACTGAAGTTGGCAGCAGCAGCCCAAAAATTGACCTAAAGACACACCCTGGAGTTGGCAGCAGCAGCAGGAGTCCAAACATTGCTTGAAAGAGACACTGGAGTTGGCAGCAGGAGCCCAAAAACTGGCCTAAAGACACACCCTGGAGTTGGCAGCAGCAGCAGGAGCCCAAACATTGTTTGAAAGAAACACTGGAGTTGGCAGCAGGAGCCCAAAAATTGGCCAAATGACACACCCTGGAGTTGTCAGCAGCAGCAGGAGCCCAAACATTGCTTGAAAGAAGCAGCAGCCCAAAAATTGGCCTAAAGACACACCCTGGAGTTGGCAGCAGCAGGAGCCCAAACATTGCATGAAAGACACACTGAAGTTGGCAGCAGGAGCCCAAAATTGGCCTAAAGACACACACTGGAGTTGGCAGCAGCAACAGCAGGAGCCCAAACATTGCTTGAAAGAGACACCCTGGAGTTGGCAGCAGCAGCAGGAGCCCAAACATTGACTGAATGACACCCTGGAGTTGGCAGCAGCAGCAGGAGCCCAAAAATTGGCTGGAATTCACTCTGAAGTTTGCAGCAACAGGAGCACAAAAATTGGCTGGAAGGCACACCCTGGAGTTGGCAGCAGCAGAAGTAACCCAAATATTGGCGGGAAGCCACCCTGGAGTGGTCAGCAGCAGCCGGAGCACAAAAATTGACTGAAAGACACCCTGGAGTTGGCAGAAGCAGCAGCAGCCCAAACATTGCTTGAAAAAGACACTGGAGTTGGCAGCAGGAGCCCAAAAATTGGCCTAAATATACACCCTGGAGTTGGCAGCAGCAGGAACACAAAAATTGTCTGAAAGGCATACCCTGAAGTTGGCATCAGCAGGAACCCAAAAATTGGCTGAAAGGCACACCCTCAAGTTGGCATCAGCAGGAACCCAAAAATTGTCTGAAAGGCATACCCTGAAGTTAGCATCAGCAGGAACCCAAAATTGGCCTAAAGACATAAATATGTTTTGCACTATTTGGAAAGTATAAAACGTGGCACCATGATGAATCTACTCGCATGCATCAGCCATTTGTGGGTGGAAATCCTGGCTGATCCATTCCTGATTTATTTTCACAAAGGTGAGTCTCTCCACATTTTTAGTTGACAGACGAGTTCTCCTCGGCGTTACTATGGCCCCCGCCGCACTAAACACCCGCACTCTACTGGCCGGGCTGGACAGCTTTCCCAGGGCAAACTCTGTAAGTTGCGGCCACAAGTCAAGATTGGCTGCCCAGAAGTCCAGCGGATCCTCAAGGTGTGTTGGCATGGTCATGTCAAGGTATGAAACGGCCTGCTGGTTCAGGTCCTGCTCCAGGTCTTCCTGCTGCTCATGAGTAGCCTCACTATGCGGGTGTAGAAAGCTACTCATTAGCGTCTGTAGACTCAGGCTGCTGCTGATGGAGCTGTTACTGCTCCTGCCACCCCCCCCCAGCAGCTATGGCAGTGCAAGGTGAGCGCAGAGGGCCCCCCAAGTCAGACCTGCAAGAGTATTGACGATGGCGCAGATAGGCATCGGCCAACTGACTATGTAGGATGTCTCTGTATTAGGCCAGTTTGTCCTCCCTCTCAGTGGGTGTAAAAAATGCCCCCATTTTTTGCCGGTAGCAAGGGTCCAATAACGTGAAGAACCAGAAGTCATCCCGCTGACAAATGGAAATAATTCTGGGGTCACTACGCAAGCACGTGAGCGTGCTTCATGCCATTTGTGCAAGTGACTCGGAGGGACTACCTGTCTCCATCTCCACTGCATAATGCCACGGTGAGTCTGGGTCCTCTGTCTCGCCTTCCTCACAGCCCTCTAGCTTCTCTGGCTGCTCCTGCTCCTCCTCTCCTGTCAGCTGACTAGATAAACCAGCCATTTCGCCAAGCCTAAACTGTGCTTCACTGTACCCCTCCTCCTCCAGTTCAGTTCCAACGGGATTCATGTGGCCGTAAGATGTAGGCGCCATGTCTCCAGTGCCCTGACCAGCCATGGTTTCCAACATGTGTTTTAGTACATGAAGCAGTGGAATCACGTCGTTCATCCCGTAATCCTGGCGACTGACAAATAAAGTGGCTTCCTCAAAGGACCTGAGCAAACGGCAGATGTCACGTATGAGCTGCCACTGGTTTACATTGAAGTTACACAGGGGAGTGCCCCTATCTGCTTGGATCATCAAGAAATCCGTGATGGCTTTTCTCTGTTCGTATAGTCGGTCCAACATATGGAGGGTGGAATTCCAACGGGTGGAAACTTTGCAAATCAGACTATGTTGGGGGCTACCGTTCTGACGCTGTAGCTCAAGAAGGGTGTGCTTGGCGGTGTAGGAGTGGCTGAAGTGCATGCAAAGTTTCCTTCCCGTGGTTAGGATGTCTTGCAGATGGGGGGAAGACTCCATAAACTGCTTGACAACCAGATTGAAGATGTGAGCCATGCAGGGCGCACAGGTCATGTTCTTCCCATTTTCGGTCACCATGATTTCCATTTTCAGTTTTCTTGCAGTAAGCCATGTTTGGATTTCTTGGTGAATAAATTTAAGCAGTTCCTCCCCTGTGTGACTCCGTTCGCCAAGACAAACCATGTGAAGCACAGCGTGAAACCGCCGTGTCCTGCACACATGGTAGACTGGAGGGGCACTGAGACTTGACCCTACAGTGAAGTGTGAGGAGACGGCGGAGGATGAGGAGGCCGAGTCGCACAGTGTAACAGGCACAACGTCCTGGGAGCGCGGATGTCGAATCGGCATGACCAGTCCAAGTTGCTGCTGCTGCAAAGGAACCACATTCGCCCAGTGGGCCATAAACGACATGTACTGTCCCTGACCGTAGTTACAGCTCCAGTCGTCGGCGCTGCCATGCACTTTGGTACACACCGATAGGATCAAGGACTCGCCCACCTTCTGTTTAACAAAATTGTGCAGGGCTGGTACTGCCTTCTTGGCAAAGAAATGACGGCTTGGGACTCTCCACCTTGGCTCGGCACAAGCCATCAGTTCTCTGAAAGGTGCAGAGTCCACCACCTGAAAAGGGAGCGACTGCAGCACCAGCAACTTGGACAGGAGCACATTCAGCTTCTGCGCCGTCGGATGAGTGGGCGCATACTGCTGTCTCTTGGACATGGCTTCACTGATGGATTGCTGGCGGGATGCCTGACTTGGAGGAGAAGGAGGAGCAGGAGCATCTGGAGCGACAGAGGATGATTATGATGCACAGCTGCCTTCGGCTGAGGTGCTGGAGCCTTGGCTGGCAGAAATTGGGAGCGGCGTGCCATATGGTGAGGAAGCAGGCTGGACCACCTCTTCGGAGAGTCGGTTCTCCAGGCCACTTTATGGTGATGCTGCATATGTTGACGCAGGGCCATGGTGCCAACATTGGGGCCCTGGCCACGCTTCACCTTCTTCCTACACATCTTGCATGTGGCCATGTTACCCTCCTGTGGATGCTTGATGAAAAACTGCCACACTGCCGAGTAGCTACTTTTCCCACCAACAGGCCGCACTGATTCACTGCTACTGCCGCCAACTCCAGGAACCCCTGCTCCACTACCTCCCGAGAAGGTAGCCTGCCGCGCAGCAAGTGATCTACCCCGGCCCCGTTTGGCTCCAGACTTTACAATTCTGCCTCCATGCTGACTGCCAACCATGCTGCTAACACCTTGTTGCCTCAGCTGCTGACTCTGGGGCAACCTGCGCCCCTCTTGTCCTGATGATGATGATGAAGCCCCTTCTGCACCCGGTTCCCAAGTGCGATCGGCTTCATCATCATCGAGTTGTGTTTGCACGTCACTGATGTTCTCGGTTTCCTCAACAGTGTCTGGTGCAGGAGCTGGAACGCTCACCACACCACCTCCCCCGCCACTCTCCACATCACTATTTGTCTGCCTAGTGAAAGATGCCCCCTCCATTTCTTGACTGGGCAGTAGCTGCTGACTGTCCTCTATCTGATCGTCCTCACTAAAGAGTGGAGCTGAACCCAAAGCATAGGATAAGTCGCTGGGGGAGGGAACGGCGTAGGACAGAGGCAATGGGAGGCTAGGGACTGCTCCCAGGCCATGCCAACTCAGGGTTGTGTCAGAGGAACCTACCAACTGTAGACTGGGGGTGTCAGATGTAACTTGTGATGATGTGGATGACCGCGTTAACCAATCTACGACGGCAGATGCGTTACTGGTGGAGACACGACCGCTAGCAGATACTGGCAGATCAGGTCTCTCGCCGCGACTCCTGCTGCCACTCACCCCTAGTCTGCTGCGACCTCTGCCTGCTGAATCTTGGCCTCTGCCACTCCTCTGTGAACATCTCGGCACTTGTCTTCCTGACATTTTTATGTATTTGAAATGTGCAACAGGCACTTTAAAAAATATGTTTACTTTAAAAAGCAGAAGGTAAATAAACTGAGGAACTGCTTCTCTGTAACAGATACTATGAAAATTGGCAATATGTGATGCCCAGTGCTCAGGGGTTTTTAAAGCAGACACAAAAACATTTTAAAACTGTGGTCTAGTTAGATGAAATCAGCTGAAAGACCTGCTTCTCTGTAACAGATACGGTTAAATGTGCTAACATGGGGTGCCCGGTGCTCAGGGGTTTTTAAAGCAGACACAAAAAAACGTTTAAAACTGTGGTCTAGTTAGATGAAAGCAGCTGAAAGACCTGCTTCTCTGTAACAGATACTATGAAAATTGGCAATATGGGATGCCAAGTGCTCAAGGGGTTTTAAAGCAGACACAAAAACACTTTTAAAACTGTGGTCTAGTTAGATTAAATCAGCTGAAAGACCTGCTTCTCTGTAACAGATACTATGAAAATTGGCAATATGGGATGCCCAGTGCTCAGGGGTTTTTAAAGCAGACACAAAAACACTTTTAAAACTGTGGTCTAGTTATATGAAATCAGCTGAAAGACCTGCTTCTCTGTAACAGATACCATGAAAATTGGCAATATGGGATGCCCAGTGCTCAAGGGTTTTTAAAGCAGACACAAAAACACTTTTAAAACTGTGGTCTAGTTAGATGAAATCAGCTGAAAGACATGTTTCTCTGTAACAGATACGGTTAAATGTGCTAACATGGGATGCCCAGTGCTCAGGGGTTTTTAAAGCAGACACAAAAACACTTTTTAAACTGTGGTCTAGTTAGATGAAATCAGCTGAAGAACTGCTTCTCTGTAACAGATACCATGAAAATTGGAAATATGGGATGCCCAGTGCTCAAGGGTTTTAAAACAGACACAAAAACACTTTTAAAACTGTGGTCTAGTTATAGGAAATCAGCTGAAAGACCTGCTTCTCTGTAACAGTTACTATGGAAATTGGCAATATGAGATGCCCAGTGCTCAAGGGTTTTAAAGAAGACACAAAAACACTTTTAAAACTGTGGTCTAGTTAGATGAAATCAGCTGAAAGACCTGCTTCTCTGTAACAGATACTATGAAAATTGGCAATATGGGATGCCCAGTGCTCAAGGGTTTTTAAAGCAGAGACAAAAACACTTTTAAAACTGTGGTCTAGTTATATGAAATCAGCTGAAAGACCTGCTTCTCTGTAACAGATACTATGAAAATTGGCAATATGGGATGCCCAGTGCTCAGGGGTTTTTAAAGCAGACACAAAAACACTTTTAAAACTGTGGTCTAGTTAGAAGAAATCAGCTGAAAGACCTGCTTCTGTGTAACAGATACGGTTAAATGTGCTAACATGGGATGCCCAGTGCTCAGGGGTTTTTAAAGCAGACACAAAGACACTTTTAAAACTATGGTCTAGTTATATGAAATCAGCTGAAAGTCATGCTTCTGTGTAACAGATACGGTTAAATGTGCTAACATGGGATGCCCAGTGCTCAGGGGTTTTTAAAGCAGACACAAAAACACTTTTAAAACTGTGGTCTAGTTATTTGAAATCAGCTGAAAGACCTGCTTCTCTGTAACAGATACTATGATAATTGGCAATATGGGTTGCCCAGTGCTCAAGGGTTTTTAAGGCAGACACAAAAACACTTTTAAAACTGTGGTCTAGTTAGATGAAATCAGCTGAAAGACCTGCTTCTCTGTAACAGATACTATGAAAATTGGCAATATGGGATGCCCAGTGCTCAGGGGTTTTTAAAGCAGACACAAAAACACTTTTAAAACTGTGGTCTAGTTAGATGAAATCACCTGAAAGACAGGCTTCTCTGTAACAGATACGGTTAAAAGTGCTAACATGGGATGCCCAGTGCTCAGGGTTTTTAAAGCAGACACAAAAACACTTTTTAAACTGTCGTCTAGTTAGATGAAATCAGCTGAAGAACAGCTTCTCTGTAACAGATACCATGAAAATTGGCAATATGGGATGCCCAGTCCTCAAGGGTTTTTAAAGCAGACACAAAAACACTTTTAAAACTGTGGTCTAGTTATAGGAAATCAGCTGAAAGACCTGCTTTTCTGTAACAGTTACTATGAAAATTGGCAATATGGGATGCCCAATGCTCAAGGGTTTTAAAGAAGACACAAAAACACTTTTAAATCTGTGGTCTAGTTAGATGAAATCAGCTGAAAGACCTGCTTCTCTGTAACAGATACTATGGAAATTGGCAATATGGGATGCCCAGTGCTCAAGGGTTTTTAAAGCAGACACAAAAGCACTTTTAAAACTGTGGTCTAGTTATATGAAATTAGCTGAAAGACCTGCTTCTCTGTAACAGATACTATGAAAATTGGCAATATGGGATGCCCAGTGATCAAGGGTTTTTAAAGCAGACACAAAAACACTTTTAAAACTGTGGTCTAGTTAGATGAAATCAGCTGAAAGACCTGCTTCTGTGTAACAGATACGGTTAAATGTGCTAACATGGGGTGCCCAGTGCTCAGGGGTTTTTAAAGCAGACACAAAGACACTTTTAAAACTGTCGTCTAGTTATATGAAATCAGCTGAAAGTCCTGCTTCTGTGTAACAGATACGGTTAAATGTGCTAACATGGGATGACCAGTGCTCAGGGTTTTTTAAAGCAGACACAAAAACACTTTTAAAACTGTGGTCTAGTTAGATGAAATCAGCTGAATGACCTGCTTCTGTGTAACAGATACAGTTAAATGTGCTAACATGGGATGCCCAGTGCTCAGGGGTTTTTAAAGCAGACACAAAAACACTTTTAAAACTGTGGTCTAGTTAGATGAAATCAGCTGAAGAACTGCTTCTCTGTAACAGATACTATGAAAATTGGCAATATGGGATGCCCAGTGCTCAGGGGTTTTTAAAGCAGACACAAAAACACTTTTAAAACTGTGGTCTAGTTATATGAAATCAGCTGACAGACCTGCTTCTGTGTAACATATTCAGTTAAATGTGCTAACATGGGATGCCCAGTGCTCAGGGGTTTTTGAAGCAGACACAAAAACACTTTTAAAACTGTGGTCTAGTTATGTGAAATCAGCTGAAAGTCCTGCTTTTGTGTAACCTATACGGTTAAATGTGCTAACATGGGATGCCCAGTGCTCAGGGGTTTTTAAAGCAGACACAAAAACACTTTTAAAACTGTGGTCTAGTTAGATGAAATCAGCTGAAGGACCTTCTTCTGTGTAACAGATACAGTTAAATGTGCTAACATGGAATGCCCAGTGCTCAGGGGTTTTTAAAGCAGACACAAAAACACTTTTAAAACTGTGGTCTAGTTAGATGAAATCAGCTGAAAGACCTGCTTCTGTGTAACAGATACAGTTAAATGTGCTAACATGGGATGCCCAGTGCTCAGGGTTTTTTAAAGCAGACACAAAAACACTTTTAAAACTGTCGTCTAGTTATATGAAATCAGCTGAAGAACTGCTTCTCTGTAACAGACACTATGAAAATTGGCAATATGGGATGCCCAGTGCTTAGGGGTTTTTAAAGCAGACACAAAAACACTTTTAAAACTGTGGTCTAGTTAGATGAAATTAGCTGAAGAACTGCTAACAGATACTATGAAAATTGGCAATATGGGATGCCCAGTGCTCAAGGGGTTTAAAAGCAGACACAAAAACACTTTTAAAACTGTGGTCTAGTTATATGAAATCAGCTGAAAGACCTGCTTCTCTGTAACAGATACTATGAAAATTGGCAATATGGGATGCCCAGTGCACAAGGGGTTTAAAAGCAGACACAAAAACACTTTTAAAACTGTGATCTAGTTATATGAAATCAGCTGAAAGACCTGCTTCTGTGTAACAGATACGGTTAAATGTGCTAACATGGGATGCCCAGTGCTCAGGGGTTTTTAAAGCAGACACAAAAACACTTTTAAAACTGTGGTCTAGTTAGATAAAATCAGCTTTAAGACCTGCTTCTGTGTAACAGATAGGGTTAAATGTGCAAACATGGGATGCACAGTGCTCAGGGGTTTTTAAAGCAGACACAAAAACACTTTTAAAACTGTGGTCTAGTTAGTCGAAATCAGCTTTAAGACCTTCTTCTGTGTAACAGATAGGGTTAAATGTGCAAATATGGGATGCACAGTGCTCAGGGTTTTTTTTACAGCAGAAACAAAAGCAATTTAAAATTGTGATCTGGCTATTAAATCAAATGAAAATAAAAAAAACGCCTTTCTCTGTCACTTTATCTGCCTCAATATTTCCCTGGCTCCCTCTGGCTCTCTCTGGTTCTGTTTGGTTCTGTTTTGGTTCTCTCTGGCTCTCCCTGGCTCTCTGTTTGTCTTTCCCTGTCTTTCCCTCTCTCTCCCCAGCTCCGTTCTTGCTGCAATACAACGCTGAAATGCGCACCAGCAAGATGGCCACCGCTTATATAGCGCTGTGACGTCACCGGGGTGCCTGGCTGCTGATAGGCTGCATGTGACCTTCCCATGATACCTTGCCCCAGGGGATATGTCCAGACATGTGGATCCACCATTTTAGAATGCCTGTAATTGCAGTAAATGGAGTTTAAAGAAAAAATTCAATCGATCGAATCGCAGAGAAATTCTGATTAGTTCAGAATCAAATATTTCATGAAATTCTGAACGAATTCGGGTTCGTCCAAATTGATTTGCTCATCTCTAGTTCCAAGGCTAGGATAATTAGAATCGGGGGTAGTGGATATCCCTGCCTTGTCCCCCTGGCTATGACGAGTGGAGAAGACTCAAACCCTGTATATTTGCTTGAGGCCCGCATCTTAAAATAAAGTGCTTTAACACAACTTCTCCAATGCTCTAGTGCCTGAGGGAGAGGCGAAGATAGTCCCAGGAAAGGGAGTGGAAAGCTTTTTCAACATCTAAAGAGAGTATCATTAAGCTCTCTCCATTGGTTTTGGCTGTCTCTATTATCTGGAGCCCTCTCCTGACACCATCCACCGCCTGTCTCCTGGGCATGAATTCAACCTGGTCCTTTTTTATTAGCTTGTGTAACAAGGTATTGATTCCGAATGCCAGGATTTTAAAAATATGTTTGATCTCTATATTCAATAAAGATATCATAGTTATTCCATTTTTGTGGGTCCTTTGTGGGAGTTATAACTGTTGATGTCCTCGGCATTTCAGAATCAAAAGCATTACCTCAAAAGGCATCAGCTCCCGGCCTCTTTCCCATCTTTAGCGTTGATATACCCAAAGTGAAAAGACTCTCTTGGAGGCAAATTCCACCAGCTCTCTGAGAATGCATAGAGTTCAGGACCCTAAAACACTTATTTGGGGAGTTTAGCCCTTGTACATTGACAGAGATAAACTTAGTTGTCATTGAGCGAGGGAGTTACGACAACTGACTATAGTCCAACCTGGGGGATGGGATTGGGGAGTTAGAGGGGACAGAATTGGGGTATTCAAAAATAAAAAAAAAGACGGATGTAAATTGGCCCCGGTAGATGTGTTTGGAGAAGGGCAGACCTTAAAGCGGACCTTCACTATGAATAAGAGTCTATCTTATATGTTTCCCACACCCTGATCATACAGATTGCTCACATTAAAAATCATCCTACCTGCATCTACTGCATGTTATGAGCCTTTAAACATCCAAGATGGCGGCTTATGGAAGCCGCCATCTTATCAGGCAGCCTGCAAACAGGAAGTGCCTCCCGATTGTGCTGCTCTGCATTCTGGGACTGCTGACCTTTACCTGACCCCACCTCTGCTCTGTCTGAGCAAAGCACAGCTATAACCCGCCCCCCCCCTGTACCTTATCCCACTCTCCTCTCCTCAGTAAGTGTAATGCTTCTGAGTCAAGATGGCGGCACCCATATCCTAAATTCCTGAACAGAGTTGCAGCCCAGTGGGGGAAAGAATAATAAGTTAGTGACTAAAAATGTTAAATGTATTAATTTTAGATGCTGGGGAACCGTTTTTTAAGAATTTGGGCTTTTCATTAAATCACGCTGAAGGTCCGGTTTAATGTTATAGACCAGGGGTAAAAGAAAAAAGGTGCCGGGGGGGGGGGGGGGGGGGACGAAACCAAGCTTAATAGAGCTAAACCTCTAACACATCTTGATGTATCCTAAGGTATCCTTAACTGAGAGACACAAAAAACATAACTATTTTGCAGCATTGCAATAAACGCTTCCTGTGATACCGCTTAACTTAATTTACCTCAACAACCAAAGTGGAATCGAACTATAAAATGACTGGGACTAGTGAGTGTAGCTGTCCCGAGGACTCATCTGGGGGAGGGGGTCTATAGGAGCCCATAGGACCCCTTACCACGTTTGAAAAAAAATATCCTTAATTAACTTAAACTAAACTTCCCCCTCCGGGCTCCTGTGCAGGCTCCATTAAATATATACCATATTCCATATATGGGGTAAGTAAGTATATGGTCTTGGGCTCTTACAGGGGTGCCTTGGGCATCATTTTACTGGCCTGGCATTCCTCCAAGCTTCTGACCATAGTGAACTGGTATAGAGGGCCCCTGGACCCCTCACCGGTTCACCCTAAGTGAAAAAAAATACGATACCACACCAAAATATTGTTATTGTTTTTAATTTAACATAATCACCCATCCCCGTTCTCCACCTTCTGTCCCCCCGATGGATACTAACTTCCTTGGGTCCCATGGGTTTACTTTGTCCCACACAGTCTCCTCTTGCTTCTTTGGGGCTCTTTACAGTCCCTCCAGTGTGTAGATATATATTTTTTTACTTTCCCTACCCCATTTTGTGCAGGGCATCTGCCCTGGTGTCCCTCACAATCTACAGCTCTCTAGCCCTTGTTACCTCCATTCTACAGCCATTTCTGGGCCCCCAAGTTCGGGCCCCCATTGACTTCAATAGGATTCGAGGTCCCGAAATAAACTCTTGCAGCAAGTTTGGCCTAACCTTTCGAACCCGGCCTGTTTGCCCATCCCTAGTCATATTAAAACATTTCCCCTTTCAAGGGAATTCCTTTTAATGTATAGGGCAACATAATCATAAGAATTTTCATACAATATATATTCAAACTGATCCATCATCCTCCATATGCAATAAATAGAAGCAAATTACAAGAAACATCAAATGTCATGAATTTACTACCACCATGCTTTTACTGTCTAAGGGGGACATGCCCTCGAAACGCGTCGCTAAGGTTCACAGCATATGGTCTCATATTATACTTTGTATTTTAACTGCATATCTATAAAAGGACAGAAGGCACTGTCAGTTTGCTAGATTTCTCATCCCTTTACTGTCTTCACACTATATCGTGGTGTAAGTTTAGTGCTCAGGGGTCGTTTGACATACTATCCGTTTCCAATAAACGCAAAACATACAATTTTGTCTACAAAATTCTGTGCCATATCTATTTGGGCCAATAAATGTGTTCCCAGGCAAATTTTAACTTTCTCAAGACATGTCTTTTTGCTGGTTACTTGGCTTCACTGAAATGTTTTCTGATAGTAGAAATGCTCACTGGTAAGTTCAGATCTTCTTTGATCTTTCTGGTTGTTATCATTGGCTGAGCCTTGATTTCTTTCACATCTTTAAGGTTTTGGTTGCCACTTCAAGCCATTTGAGATCATTCTATAGTTTGCTGCATGTTTAACAAGGTGATCATGTAGCCATTATCTCTGTTAAGGTCTGCTTTAAGAAAAATGCACGTAGATTTCAGATAATTTTAGATGTGAGTGTAGTTACATGGTTTGGCCACTTGATGGTAGCATATGATAAGAAATGAACAGTTTTTTTCATAAAAGCAGGATATAGCTTTCAGCATTAATTTGAGTCATATGGCTTCCTGATAATTTCTGGTTAATTACCTGAGGAAATATAGCCACAGAAATGAAGGGAAAAATAGGACTAACTATGCTTTTTACCTGGGCCCATTAATAGACTCTGACTTGCTCTAGGTCAGGAAGAGCCATGAAAGAGAGAGAGCTTGAAGAAAAGAAGCAAGGCAAAGCGATCGATTCAGAGCCCAGTGAGAAAACTCAATTCTTTTTTAGGAAAGAAAACTGCCATTCACTTTCGTTGTCTATTGAGTATAAATTTTCAACTGGCTCTAAATCAGCCCCAAGGTAGACAATGAAAGTGAATGACAATTTTCTCTCCTAAAAAGGAAGTGCGTTTTCTCACCAGGCTCTAAATCAGCCCGAAAGTGTGTTGTCAGGGTATGTGAGGGAGCATACCAGCCAGGGAGAAATCTTGGCTGTTCAGACAGAGGAGTACCCCCTTAGGAAGGCATGGCGGGGAAAGGCTGAGGTTGATGTGCTTCCTGTGGCTGTGAGGGGATGAAAACCATGCTGGGACGGAATCCTGGAGAGCAGGACCAGTGAGGAACAACTGTAGGAGTTGGATTGTGTAGGGCCCTGTGTGGGCCAGACATCCAGGACAGTCTGCCTTTTCTGACTCAAAGAGAGAACCTGTTTGCCGAGTTTATGGACTCTGGCCGCAAATTATCTCACCTTTAATTGGAACTGGATTTATCAGGAAACCTGCTGGTGGACCTACAGGATCTCCTGCTCTCAGACCCTTTTAAGGTGTGAACCTGTCCAGGGACCACTTCACACACATTATCCTAAAACCCCCTATGTCGAAAACTGCCATTGCTCCCCAGTTACACATGTCTGTCATATGCTTTCCACTCTCCAGTCAAACTTTTAATCAAAGTACTGTATGTTCTTTATCAGAGCAATGTCTGGAAACAAGTCAGTCTCAGCTGCCCCATACTGACATGTGCCTTGCTGTGCCTCTTCCATATGAGCAGACATTGCCTCTTTCCTGTAGCTGAGCCTAATATGTGGTTGATGAGAAGCCTGGCATATGGCCAGCACCACTAAACATGGCCCTGACCCATCTCACAACCTGAGATTACCCCCCACATAAGGCTCGATTCAGAGGCACATGTGAAAGTTTTTGTGTGTGTGTTAGTAATTTTTTTGTTTTTTTTTCGTTCATTTGTCATTCGTATGAACGTTGGGGCAAATGCGTATATGCGCTTTCGATGAATGAAAGCATATCGGATCATTTGCGTTAGTTCGGATCATTTTCCCCACAAAATCTGATATTTTTCGTTCGTTCAGATAACTTACGTTATTGGTATGGGCTTGCGTCTCATTTAGAGAGCTGATTGCCGATGGACCCCCACCCTATAAACCCGTTTCCTTTGCGATCCCCTTATGGGACCATTTTGACCTCGAGACTAGCAGCTATGGACGACTCTAGTGCATTTGAGGAGCATGAGGATCTGCAGCTCATGGGCATTGAAATTGTCCGGAGTGCCGGGATCAGATTGCACTGGCGACGCATGCACATTGATGACATGCATGACGTTGAGCTGTTCGAGCTCACCAGACTTAATCGCGCTTCCCTCCATAAGTTGTATAGTAAGCTGCGGCCATGGTTGGCCCGCACCACAAGGAAGGGGCAAGCAATTTCAGGTATGACCAAGATGCTTGGCTGCCTGCAATTTTTGGCGAAAGGCACGTTCTCCGTGGGGATCTCCCAGCCTACACTGAGCTGCGCGCTATCCAAGGTTTTGGAAGGCATGGCTACAATAATGTTTTCTTTTGTGCGACATGAAAAACATTGTATAAGCTAAATACGCTCCAATGTTTCACAGGGACGAGTTACAAGGAGGGAATTTACAAGGAGGGAATAAGAGATATACAGAGTCAGCTATTTCACAGGGACTAGTTACAAGGAGGGATTAAGATAAATTTAAAATACCATTTATGACAACTATATCCCAAAAAAAAAAAAGAACTTGGCTATAGATGTACTCGTCGGCTGCCGGAGGCACCAAGGCAACGTGGGTGCAGTCAATGGCACCCATGACGTTGGGCATGTCGGCGATATTATAAAATGCCAGCTTAAGCGCGTTCCAGGCTACCATGTCGTCAGGAAAAAATATATTTCATGTGGTCCTTAAATAGGCAATTTACACATAATCTTTACTTGATGCAACATACCTCTCCTTTTTTGGGTTGAAAAATACTTATGTACTTAGTTATTGTTATTTGGATTGGCCAACATGTTTTTGGGAGGGTTTTAGGAGTTAGTGTTTGAGTGGTTTACCTTGCCTTGCTAATTTTGTTTTTTTTTCCTTTTCTCCCAGGAACTGCAAAATGGGCTACTCAATGAATGTCCAAGCAGTGGTGGCCATGGACATGTGGTTCCTAAGTGTGCTCGCCGGGTTTCCAGGCTCATCCCATGACGCCTACATTCTGCGAAGATCTGGATTGTACTGTCGGTTTGAGTCTGGGGAATTCTCCGGTGGATGGCTCCTTGGTAAGTTGACGCAAATAACGTCATTCACTTTTCAATGTATGCCTATGAATATAGTTTATGACCCATGTCTGAAACTATGGCTGTTTTTACCCCTTGATTACATGTGAAACCATACCTTAACCATTATATTTAGCAAACCACAAAACCTTTACAAATGTTTGACCAGCATTTCAAAATTAGAAATGTCAACTTTCTAGTAAATTACTTATTATTCTTCACCACACTCAAGGCTGCAATTCTGTTCTTGCCTTTATGATAGGATCTGCGCCATCTTTGCTTAGAAGCATGACACTTACTGAGTAGAGGAGAGCGGGATAAAGTGCAGAGGGCGGGTTAGAGGTGTGCTTGCCTCAGACAAAGCAGATCTGGGTTCCTGAAATGTAAGACATCCAAGAATGATGAGCAGCACAGCCCTAAACCAATACCTGCTAGCAGTCTGCCTGATTTGCCCTCATCCACCATCTTGGCTTTTTTAATGGTCCGAGCATGCATTAGATGGTGTTAGGCTTTTTTTAATCAGAGCAATATGTATGTTCAGGGTGTCTCTCAAATATTACATAGCCTCTTAGTCATGGTGATGGCTCCATTTTTTGTTTACATTTTGGGAGTAATGTGGACTTAATGTTATTTTTGTTTTATTTTTTCAGGGGATTCTGGCTATCCACTGCTTCCCTGGCTGCTGACACCCGTCCTTCGCCCACAGAATGCGCCACAGGATGCCTACAATCGGGCCCACAGGAAGACCAGGGCCATGGTGGAGAGGGCGTTTGGCCTGTTAAAAACCCGCTTTCGTTGTTTGGACCATACCGGGGGGCACTACAGTATGACCTCAAGAAGGTCATAGATATAATTCTAGCATGTTGTGTGTTACATAACTTTTCCATAATGCAGCGTGTCCCCCGGTATTTGGATCTGCCCCCCTCTCCACCCAGCCAGGACCCAGATGAACAATACCGTGGCACACCTAGTGCCTCTGGCCAAGCAGTTCGGGCCAATTTGATTTCTACACATTTTCTTAATTTTTGGGTCCTGTGTTTGTTTTGTGTATGTAATGTTTTTATTTGACTATAATTTGGATTTGTGAATCTTGAAGTTTTTGTTTGTTTAACAACTAGTAATGATTTAAATACTAAACATTTCATACATGATCTGAGAGTAATGTATTTTTTTGTGCCCTGTTGTTTTTGCAAATTCATTGTCATTGCTAAAATTCAACAAAACATTAATGCATCAATGAAGTCAACAACAGTTAAAGTCACATTCAATATATTTATTACAAATATGTACATTTGTAGTTTAAGGGCACTTGCATACCTCATGTACATACATCGGACCACATAAATTAAAAATTTCGGCAAATCATGCCACCTAGCAACTGTACACATCTCGGACTTTAAAAGTAATGCACTCCAGGGCAAAATATTTTTGCAAAAAAAACATACAGACATAGGGAGCAAGCATTTGCATGTCAATATTGGCCCAGTAATTCATAGGGCCACATACACACCCTGCCTGGTCACATTTGCCACAGGCACAGGTGTAAAGCAGCCATACCTATGCCACATCTATGCCTGTAAGTCAGTGGCCCACCCAAACAAGAAGCCCCAGTCCAAATTCAAGTCCAGTCCAATCTCTGCCAGGGTTTAAGGTATTAGTTTGCCAGGCCAGAATTTCCCCCAATCATGCCTACAAACAGGATGAGCCAGAAGCAATGTAATTAGGCCCAAGCCTGCAGCACAACAGCTTGAGTGGCAGGTTCAGTGAGGCTTGAGCTGATGCATTGGCTAATGGGCTATCTCAGCACTCTAATGAGCTATATGGCTGCAAATCCAAAGCATACAAGGCAAGCCATACCAAAAGTCTATATTGGTAGGGCTAACCAGACAGGTCAATACAGTGGGGATGTAGAGCAAAGATGTGTAGCAGATACAGGGCAAACAGGGGTTAATATGGTTGATGCCCAAAAAACCCTGGTTGTGGGCCTTGGAGGTGGCCCATCACCTGGGCATGTGTGGCATTCATAATCTGCAACTGTTGCAACATGTTTTTATTGGTTTTTCGAACTTCATCCAGCATGGCACTGAAATTACTACTTAAGGTGGCCATGTGGGTGTTGCTAGTTCGAACTTCCTCAAGCATGGCTGTGAAATTTGTGGCTAAGGTGGCCATGTGGCTGTTGGTCGACCTAAATTCTGTCAGCATGGTGTTTAAGGTATTATTTAAGGTCTCTAATTGTGCATGATGCTGCTCATTGTTTCTTTGATTTTGTTGGCGAAATAAACGCCTCTCATGGTGCCATGCTGACTCCATGATCGGCACGCGCCTCCCCTGGGAAACTGGGCGACGTAGCAGACTACGCCTCCCAATTCCCCATGTTGGGGCATGATGGTCCTCTAGTTCGACCAACAGCCACAGATGTGCTTGGCAAATCCTCTTCAGCAGACATACCACTGGGGACTCTAGGCTCAGTCTCTGCATGCTGCCCATGATGGGCTGGCAGCATGCGGCCAGCTTCAGTCTGCTGCAGAGGATTTGGTTTAGAAACATGTTGGGACAGTTGCAGATTATGTTCCAGGGGGGTCTGTTCTGAAGGTCCCATCAAGGTGCCATCCTCCTCCAGCTCCTGGATTTCCTCCATCAGTGTGTGGGTCTGTTGGGACATGTAAAAAAAAGGTTCAGTTTGGCTCCTCAATATTTTTGTTGTGCAAATTATTCATGTAAATTCACATGCATCAGCAGATTCTGAAAAATACACTCACCGTATATATTGGATCCTGGCTCCTAGGCAGCACGGAAGTTGACCGCGTGGTCAAACTGGCTGAGGCTTCCACAGGGATGATGCTGCCCTGTATTATTTACAAAAAGGCATGTAAACACACAAATATGCTTTGGTGATCTGTATTACTACATATGCGTCACTAAAACACGTGGCCAAGCAGGAATGGCAACTCCCCGAACGGGCCAAGTTGGGCTTCACTATGAATGTCATTATCTGTTAGATGTATTAAGAAACATGTACATACACATTGGTCACCTTAAATAAAATAAACATGCATGTAGTGGGTGTTATGAGGCTTCACACATCCCTAAAGGGCCATTAGGGGCCCACACTCCCATTTAGCATTTGGCTTAAGAATATGCTGCTTGCTATTCTTCCTAGGTAGACCTTTCCCTGACCCCAGATCAAGTATTTGAGACCAAAGCACAGCTCAAACCCAAGTGGGCTAAAGACAAAGATGGAAGTGTTGGATCTGATTGTCTCAAATCACATAACAGGCAGTCCTTTACTAATGTAAAGACTTTTATAGTGTCCATAAATACTCTCCAAGGTCATGTAGGGCCAAGCTAATTAGAAAATTAACATTCCACAGACATTACACACACTGCTAAGACTGTAACCTCCACTACAAGGCACTCCCTGGGGGCATGTGTTCATATATGCCTTTGAGCCTCGTTTTACAAGTTGAAAACATTTCACATACACACTAACATTACTAACCTGCAGAAATAGTAGGGATATCCGTGTCCCGTCGCCCCGAGTGTCCCTCTAAGGCCACGGGATGTATCAGGCCCAGCACCATCTCCTCAGCTCGGGAAAATTGTAATTTAGTGGGGAAGCCTCCCCCAGTTTGTAAGCTGAAAAAGATAGTTTGACAAATGTAGGAAAATGTGGACAAAACAAGAAGCAGACAAATCCACAAAGCAGATATGTACCTGTAATTTCGCCATTTATTTTCTTTCTTCCGTGCTGCATACTTCAGGTCCAATATTTTGCGCTGAATCTGCTCCACATCTTTGAGCTCATCCCCCGCTGCATTGACCTGTCTGGTGAGCTCCTCTAAAATTTCTGCTTTACGTATTTTGCTGGTTGCTTTGGATCTGCGGCCATATAGTTCATCATAATGTAAGGAGAGCCCACTAACCAATGCCAGAGTTTTGGGCTTCCCAAACCTGCCACTCAAGTGACCTCAGCACAATGTGCACCCTGTTGCTTGATGTTCTGGCTCATCAGTGGTTGTAGGCAAATCGGGGGACATTCTGGCCTGGCTGTGTTGGGGAGAAATGTAGGACAGGTGGCTGGCTTCAGATTGAACTGGACTTGGATATGGACTTGGGGTTCTTGGCTGGGAGGCCACTGAACTAGCAGGCGTAGCTGTGGCATATGGAGAGTCCCTTGCCACCTGTGCCGGTGCCAAATGTGGGCGTGGAGGAGAGGGTGTGGTGGATGATGTTGGGCTTCTTGCCCTGTGCCTCTGTGGCCCCTTCACACTTTCATGCCCCTGGGAGGTTGTTGGACGTGGGTGGGGTGATGGTGAGCTCTGGCTGCTGGGGCTTCGGGCCCGGTTGGTTGGCCTCTTGCCATGGTAGCTTTTCCCACGTCGGTGGGGTGATGGTGAGCTCTGGCTGTTGGGGCTTCTGGCATGGTGGGTTGGCCTCTTGCCAAGGTAGCTTTTCCCACGTGGGTGGGGTGATGGTGAGCTCTGGCTGCTGGGGCTTCGGGCCCGGTGGGTTGGCCTCTTGCCATGGGAGCTTGGCCCACGTAGGTGTGGTGATGCTGACCTTTGGGGGCTTGGGCTTCTCACCCTCTTGGTGTGCTTTTTAGGGGCCTTACCTGTGTGCTTGCTGGCCTGGGCCTTCTTCTTTGGCGCTGGCTCCTTTGTTTTTGTGCTTGTTGGTGCCTTTGTGGTTGTGGTCACCTTGGCCTGCCCACTGCGGGTTTCCCGCAGCTTAGCCTTTGGCATTTTTGAGCGAGTGGTGGGGCCTGCAGAAGCCTCCTCACACTTCTCTGCCTTTTTGCTGCTGCCCTCTTTTGCTGCTTTGGCCTTAGCGCCGGCTTTTTTGGGTGCCATAATGTTGAGACTCTGAAAGAGAATTAGCTTTGGGTCCAGGACCCTTTAAATATTAATGCCGGGGTATGACGCTTACGCTTGCGTAAGGCCGTTCGTCCGGCCGTGCGGAACCCGGAAACCGCTGGGGCATTACTTATCTGCTGCAGAGAAGAGGCAAGATGGCGCCCACAATCTTCACCCGTCAACAAGAAGAGATCATCATGCTTGTAAGTGTCTTTTAATGCCTTTGATTTGCCATCTAAATGCATGCCTATCCCTTAAGGAAGCGCAGGAATAAACGGTTTGTTTTATAAGAGTCTAAAACTCCATGCCAAACAGAAGTTAGGGCCCACACGTGCGAACAAAGACTTATGGCAGCTACAAGGATTGTATTAGGCTAGAAATGTGTTAATGTCATTTAGTCAAATGATCGATTTGTGAGAGATATTTGTATGCAGTTTGATCTAAATCCTATGTTTCTTTTGTGTTTTGTAGACGATGCTGGAGCGCAGGTACGACTACCTGCCCAACTCATTTGAGAAGCGGACCGTCGCCCTGGAGATAGTTTCCACTCAGATCATGCAGCATTGTTCGGACCTGAAACGGCTGCACATGCCCCGGGTGTGGTGGTTTTTCGAACTCCATTTCCCTAGTAAGTACATAGCGATTGCATGCTAGATGTAAGTAATACAGAAGGTAGGCCTTTAGTTAAAAATGCTTTTCTTTTCTAGTGTTGGAAATGGAGTACCGAATCCGCCGCACCCGGAGGCGCACAGGCCAACCAGTGCTGCATGAATCTGCAGCTGAAAGTGAATGTGGTGTTTCTCCAGGGCGACGGTCCTACCCCTCCTCTGTTGGGTCCTCTGACCAGCCCCTGGACCTTTCTACAGAGGAGGGGTGGCACGGTGTGGGCAGGCAGTCGCCGCAGGCGGGAGCCTCTGGTATGTGACTCTACATGTAACCGCAAACACATATACATGCTATTTACTACAAAGCTAATTCCCTTAATCTGTTTTTCTAGATGATTCTGGAGCGGGTGAAGATGTGCAGTCTGCAGCAGATCTCACCCAGGAGGCACAGGGAGAAGGTGAGTGATGTGACACACACATTGAAATAGACATTAGATTACTGTTGACTAAGACATTATAAGTGACCCTATTTGCCATGCCTCTACAGCCTCTACTTCACAGCAGTGGCAGGGCCCAGGACGTAGGGTTGTCCCCAACGAGGCAGGCGTCGGCCACCAACCAAGTAAGTTGTAATGTCATTCTCTGTAGTATGTGGAAATTGACATGTTCACCCAGATACATCAAGCCATAGTCAATGGCATTAGCAGAATAACCTCTGCCGACTTCCTTAGATTAATGACTTAGCAGAATGACCTCTGCCCACTTCCTTAGATTAATGACTTAGCAGAATGACCTCTGGCCACTTCCTTAGATTTATGACTTAGCAGTATGACATATGTCGTCATGATTTAGGTTGGCAACTAACAAACATTCCATCCACAGGTGAGAAACATGTACTTGTCTCAAAATAATGATTATTTTTACATTTTATACAGAGACCACACGGGCAAGAGTGGAAGAAATGAATAGAAGGGTCCTTGAGTTGGTGGCCGATATGCAGCAGCTGGTTGACTAGTTGGGGACAACAGAAGAAGATTAGTGTTCTGGGTCCTGCCACTGTGTTGTATATATGTATATAGTTTCAATTTTTTAAATTTTTACAAATTTTTAATGTTTTTATTAAACAAAAAAAAAGTCACATTTAGGGATGAGCGAAGCCGGCCCGCTGACAGCGCAGCCGGCCTGCCCGCTCCCACCATGCCGGCATTTTTTTAAAAAGCAAACACTTACCTGCATGGTCGGAGCGTGGAGGCCGGCGCCACTCTCAGGCGCCCTCTGATGACGCGTCCTCTGATGACGCGTCCTCTGATGACAGCTGAGAGCGGCGCCGGCCTCCATGCTCCGACCATGCAGGTAAGTGTTTGCTTTTTAAAAAAATGCCGGCATGGTGGGAGCGGGCAGGCCGGCTGTGCTGGCTTCCGCCGCCCGCTGACAGCGTAGCCGGCCTGCCCGCTCCCACCATGCCGGCATTTTTGCTTAAAAAAAAAATGCCGGCCTGCCCGCTGCCACCATGCCGGCATTTTTGCCGGCATGGTGGGAGCGGGCAGGCCGGCTACGCTGTCAGTGGGCCGGCGGCGGCCCGCTGACAGGCGTAGCCGGCCTGCCCGCTCCCACCATGCCGGCATTTTTTTTTCAGATGAGCGATTCGTGAAAGTTCGATTCGGGCGAACCCGAATTTCTTGGGGAAATTCAGCGAATCGCCCGAATTGAACTTTCAAGAAGTTCGCTCATCTCTAGTCACATTGTTTTAAAAAGAAAAGTTAAAAAAGCCAAACACAAATGGCCTGCTATTAAAAAAAAAAAAATTCAGTGTCATTTTTTCTAAAAAATACATTAACACCAAACGAAGGGTTAAATAAATATTTAGAGATGAAGATTCAGTAACCGCGAAGTGATTTGGGTAAGTTTTAGGGGCCTAAAATGGAAGAAGAACCTAACCGCAAAGTGATTTGGGTAAGTTTTAGGGGCCTAAAATGGAAGAAGAACCTAACCGCGAAGTGATTTGGGTAAATTTTAGGGGCCTAAAATGGAAGAAGAACCTAACCGCGAAGTGATTTGGGTAAGTTTTAGGGGCCTAAAATGGAAGAAGAACCTAACCGCAAAGTGATTTGGGTAAGTTTTAGGGGCCCAAAATGGAAGAAGAACCTAACTGCGAAGTGATTTGGGTAAGTTTTAGGGGCCTAAAATGGAAGAACAACCTAACCGCGAGGCCTAAAATATTGAAGATGTAGGACAGCGCAAAGTGGTTTAGCTAAGCATTGTAGTAGAAGTGAGTGAGCCAAATATGTTAGCGAGCACTTTAATGAGTTAAGTTTGTAATGCGCAGGCGCTAGATCGTAAGGATTTACGTCTAACGGGAAACGTAAAGGATTCGTGGGAGGAGACGATGGGAAAAGCACAAAAACTAAAGCCTACGTTGTAACATGAGAAAATGAAACGGAAAAGTCACGCTGGAAAATTACATTCTGGTACTCGTACTCTGCCGTACGAACGGACAAAGACTTTACAGAAGGATAGCAATGCATGCATAGAATCGCTCGCACACTCATACGAGAGCGGGAACATCTAAAATAAAAAAAACAGATCGGCACAAAAACTAAAGTCTTTTTTTGTCTCTCTGAATCAAGCCTATACTGTCCAATATGGCCTTGGCACCCAGGGCCATCACCCTGCTAACCATGGAACAACACATTTTATCTGGTATTTTAGAAGTATATTCACTAAAACCAATATGTGCAGCATTTGTCAACCTCCTGCCTTAAATAATAGCAAAAACCAACACCTGTTATTCCACAGAATGGGTTCACCAATTTAACCCTGAATTACTATTATTTTGAACAAGCCCCTTTCAATTAATAATTCAATTACTCAGAATGAGCCGAATGCATGTCCTTAGTGTTGGATCTCTTTTTTCAATTAATCCATTACACTTAGAAGTGAATTATTTTCTACTGTATACCAAATAGAGTGATTTATCAGGTTAACGATGTTAGACTTTTTTGAACACCACTGTACAGAACAAAGAATCAATCATTTGTTATTCCACATTTGACCCTGACCACAATCTGTTCGTTTTTGCTTGGTGTTTCAAATTTCTTGTCAGGTATCAAGATGATTATAAAGCACAAACAAGTTGTAATTTGGTACCCTTTCAAAGATTGAAATGATGCATCCCAGTAAAACACAGTTTCAGCTGATTCAGGGACCTGTCGAAGAGATACTATTTTCAAAATAATTCCAATGCCTTAAAGAGCAAATTAAAGGAAAGACAAGGGTGTGGACACTAGTACTATAATTACATATCTATAATAGATGTAGTTTCGTGTCTGCAACTTTCTGATTCTATGATTTAGTATAACAAAATTCCTGCACATCTGAAGTATATCTGCCAGTTCAGCGGGTATGCAGACATTTATGAGGCAGCAAGCCCAACGGTGGCATTTTAAGGTTGAATTCTTTATAACTGGGGGCCCAGGAAGTTGGGGGGCATTATTGTTGCTCCTTCACCTTATTTTTTTATCTTTATTAGAGATGAGCGAACTTTTGAAAAATTCGATTCGACTGATTCGCCGAATTTTCCGACAAAAATCGTTTCGACCCGAATAAATTCGCGACGAATCGCTATTAAAAACGGCTATTTCTGAGCCTCCTAGAGCCTCAATAGGGTTGTAAACCATTCTGCCTTGCTGTAACACGCACAGGATGCGTGCTGGGTTAGTTAAATAATACTTTGAATAAATATCACATGCAGATCAGAGGCATCGCTAATAGAATCGCAGAGCGGCACAATTGAATTCAAGAGAGTTGAAGTGGCATCACTATGAGGGGCAGGAGCCCAAACATTGCTTTAAAGAGACACTGGAGTTGGCAGCAGCAGGAGCCCAAACATTGGATGAATCACACCCTGGAGTTGGCAGCAGCAGCAGGAGCCCAAACATTACTTTAAAGAGACCCTGGGGTTGGCTTCAGGAGCCCAAAAATTGGATGAATCACACCCTGGAGTTGGCAGAAGTTGGCAGCAGCAGCAGCAGGAGCCCAAACATTACTTTAAAGAGACATTGGAGTTGGCTTCAGGAGCCCAACAATTGGATGAATCACACCCTGGAGTTGGCAGCAGCAGCAGCAGCCCAAATATACACTGGAGTTGGCTTCAGGAGCCCAAAAATTGGATGAATCACACCCTGGAGTTGGCAGAAGTTGGCAGCAGCAGCAGCAGGAGCCCAAACATTACTTTAAAGAGACACTGGAGTTGGCTTCAGGAGCCCAACAATTGGATGAATCACACCCTGGAGTTGGCAGCAGCAGCAGCAGGAGCCCAAATATTACTTTAAAGAGACACTGGGGTTGGCTTCAGGAGCCCAAAAATTGGATGAATCACACCCTGGAGTTGGCAGAAGTTGGCAGCAGCAGCAGCAGCAGGAGCCCAAATATTACTTTAAAGAGACCCTGGGGTTGGCCTCAGGAGCCCAAAAATTGGATGAATCACACCCTGGAGTTGGCAGCAGCAGGAGCCCAAATATTACTTTAAAGAGACCCTGGGGTTGGCCTCAGGAGCCCAAAAATTGGATGAATCACACCCTGGAGTTGGCAGCAGCAGCAGCAGCAGCAGGAGCCCAAACATTACTTTAAAGAGACCCTGGGGTTGGCCTCAGGAGCCCAAAAATTGGATGAATCACACCCTGGAGTTGGCAGCAGCAGCAGCAGCAGCAGGAGCCCAAACATTACTTTAAAGAGACACTGGGGATGGCTTCAGGAGCCCAAAAATTGGATGAATCACACCCTGGAGTTGGCAGAAGTTGGCAGCAGCAGCAGGAGCCCAAATATTACTTTAAAGAGACCCTGGGGTTGGCCTCAGGAGCCCAAAAATTGGATGAATCACACCCTGGAGTTGGCAGCAGCAGCAGGAGCCCAAATATTACTTTAAAGAGACACTGGGGTTGGCTTCAGGAGCCCAAAAATTGGATGAATCACACCCTAGAGTTGGCAGCAGCAGCAGGAGCCAAAATATTACTTTAAAGAGACCCTGGGGTTGGCTTCAGGAGCCCAAAAATTGGATGAAACACACCCTGGAGTTGGCAGCAGCAGCAGCAGGAGCCCAAATATTACTTTAAAGAGACCCTGGGGTTGGCTTCAGGAGCCCAAAAATTGGATGAATCACACCCTGGAGTTGGCAGCAGCAGCAGCAGGAGCCCAAATATTACTTTAAAGAGACCCTGGGGTTGGCTTCAGGAGCCCAAAAATTGGATGAATCACACCCTGGAGTTGGCAGCAGCAGCAGCAGGAGCCCAAATATTACTTTAAAGAGACACTGGGGTTGGCTTCAGGAGCCCAAAAATTGGATGAATCACACCCTGGAGTTGGCAGCAGCAGCAGCAGGAGCCCAAATATTACTTTAAAGAGACACTGGGGTTGGCTTCAGGAGCCCAAAAATTGGATGAATCACACCCTGGAGTTGGCAGAAGTTGGCAGCAGCAGCAGCAGGAGCCCAAATATTACTTTAAAGAGACCCTGGGGTTGGCCTCAGGAGCCCAAAAATTGGATGAATCACACCCTGGAGTTGGCAGCAGCAGGAGCCCAAATATTACTTTAAAGAGACCCTGGGGTTGGCCTCAGGAGCCCAAAAATTGGATGAATCACACCCTGGAGTTGGCAGCAGCAGCAGCAGCAGCAGGAGCCCAAACATTACTTTAAAGAGACCCTGGGGTTGGCCTCAGGAGCCCAAAAATTGGATGAATCACACCCTGGAGTTGGCAGCAGCAGCAGCAGCAGCAGGAGCCCAAACATTACTTTAAAGAGACACTGGGGTTGGCTTCAGGAGCCCAAAAATTGGATGAATCACACCCTGGAGTTGGCAGAAGTTGGCAGTAGCAGCAGCAGCAGCAGGAGCCCAAATATTACTTTAAAGAGACCCTGGGGTTGGCCTCAGGAGCCCAAAAATTGGATGAATCACACCCTGGAGTTGGCAGCAGCAGCAGCAGCAGCAGCAGGAGCCCAAACATTACTTTAAAGAGACACTGGGGTTGGCTTCAGGAGCCCAAAAACTGGATGAATCACACCCTGGAGTTGGCAGAAGTTGGCAGCAGCAGCAGCAGCAGCAGGAGCCCAAATATTACTTTAAAGAGACCCTGGGGTTGGCCTCAGGAGCCCAAAAATTGGATGAATCACACCCTGGAGTTGGCAGCAGCAGGAGCCCAAATATTACTTTAAAGAGACCCTGGGGTTGGCCTCAGGAGCCCAAAAATTGGATGAATCACACCCTGGAGTTGGCGGCAGCAGCAGCAGCAGCAGCAGCAGGAGCCCAAACATTACTTTAAAGAGACACTGGGGTTGGCTTCAGGAGCCCAACAATTGGATGAATCACACCCTGGAGTTGGCAGCAGCAGCAGGAGCCCAAATATTACTTTAAAGAGACCCTGGGGTTGGCTTCAGGGGCCCAAAAATTGGATGAATCACACCCTGGAGTTGGCAGGAGTTGACAGCAGCAGCAGCAGCAGGAGCCCAAATATTACTTTAAAGAGACACTGGAGTTGGCTTCAGGAGCCCAACAATTGGATGAATCACACCCTGGAGTTGGCAGCAGCAGCAGCAGTCCAAATATACACTGGAGTTGGCTTCAGGAGCCCAAAAATTGGATGAATCACACCCTGGAGTTGGCAGAAGTTGGCAGCAGCAGCAGCAGGAGCCCAAACATTACTTTAAAGAGACACTGGAGTTGGCTTCAGGAGCCCAACAATTGGATGAATCACACCCTGGAGTTGGCAGCAGCAGCAGCAGCCCAAATATACACTGGAGTTGGCTTCAGGAGCCCAAAAATTGGATGAATCACACCCTGGAGTTGGCAGAAGTTGGCAGCAGCAGCAGCAGGAGCCCAAATATACACTGGAGTTGGCTTCAGGAGCCCAAAAATTGGATGAATCACACCCTGGAGTTGGCAGGAGTTGACAGCAGCAGCAGCAGGAGCACAAATATTACTTTAAAGAGACCCTGGGGTTGGCTTCAGGAGCCCAACAATTGGATGAATCACACCCTGGAGTTGGCAGCAGCAGCAGCAGGAGCCCAAATATACACTGGAGTTGGCTTCAGGAGCCCAAAAATTGGATGAATCACACCCTGGAGTTGGCAGGAGTTGACAGCAGCAGCAGCAGCAGGAGCCCAAATATTACTTTAAAGAGACCCTGGGGTTGGCTTCAGGGGCCCAAAAATTGGATGAATCACACCCTGGAGTTGGCAGGAGTTGACAGCAGCAGCAGCAGCAGGAGCCCAAATATTACTTTAAAGAGACACTGGGGTTGGCTTCAGGAGCCCAACAATTGGATGAATCACACCCTGGAGTTGGCAGCAGCAGCAGCAGGAGCCCAAATATACACTGGAGTTGGCTTCAGGAGCCCAAAAATTGGATGAATCACACCCTGAAGTTGGCAGCAGCAGCAGCAGGTGCCCAAATATTACTTTAAAGAGACACTGGGGTTGGCTTCAGGAGCCCAAAAATTGGATGAATCACACCCTGGAGTTGGCAGCAGCAGCAGCAGGAGCCCAAATATACACTGGAGTTGGCTTCAGGAGCCCAAAAATTGGATGAATCACACCCTGGAGTTGGCAGCAGCAGCAGCAGGAGCCCAAATATTACTTTAAAGAGACACTGGGGTTGGCTTCAGGAGCCCAACAATTGGATGAATCACACCCTGGAGTTGGCAGCAGCAGCAGCAGGAGCCCAAATATTACTTTAAAGAGACACTGGGGTTGGCTTCAGGAGCCCAACAATTGGATGAATCACACCCTGGAGTTGGCAGCAGCAGCAGCAGGAGCCCAAATATACACTGGAGTTGGCTTCAGGAGCCCAAAAATTGGATGAATCACACCCTGGAGTTGGCAGCAGCAGCAGCAGGTGCCCAAATATTACTTTAAAGAGACACTGGGGTTGGCTTCAGGAGCCCAAAAATTGGATGAATCACACCCTGGAGTTGGCAGCAGCAGCAGCAGGAGCCCAAATATACACTGGAGTTGGCTTCAGGAGCCCAAAAATTGGATGAATCACACCCTGGAGTTGGCAGAAGTTGGCAGCAGCAGCAGCAGGAGCCCAAACATTACTTTAAAGAGACACTGGAGTTGGCTTCAGGAGCCCAACAATTGGATGAATCACACCCTGGAGTTGGCAGCAGCAGCAGCAGCCCAAATATACACTGGAGTTGGCTTCAGGAGCCCAAAAATTGGATGAATCACACCCTGGAGTTGGCAGCAGCAGCAGGAGCCCAAATATTACTTTAAAGAGACCCTGGGGTTGGCTTCAGGGGCCCAAAAATTGGATGAATCACACCCTGGAGTTGGCAGGAGTTGACAGCAGCAGCAGCAGCAGCAGGAGCCCAAATATTACTTTAAAGAGACCCTGGGGTTGGCTTCAGGGGCCCAAAAATTGGATGAATCACACCCTGGAGTTGGCAGGAGTTGACAGCAGCAGCAGCAGCAGGAGCCCAAATATTACTTTAAAGAGACACTGGGGTTGGCTTCAGGAGCCCAACAATTGGATGAATCACACCCTGGAGTTGGCAGAAGTTGGCAGCAGCAGCAGCAGGAGCCCAAAAAATGGCCTAAAGACATAAATATGTTTTGCACCATTTGGAAAGTGTAAAACGTGGCACCATGCTGAATCTAGTCACATGCATCAGGCATTGGTGGGTGGAAATCCTGGCTGATCCATCCCTGATTCATTTTGACAAAGGTGAGTCTCTCCACATTTTTAGTTGACAGACGAGTTCTCCTCGCCGTAACTATGGCCCCCGCCGCACTAAACACCCGCTCAGATGGCACGCTACTTGCCGGGCAGGACAGCTTTTCCAGGGCAAACTCTGCTAGTTGCGGCCACAAATCAAGTTTGGCTGCCCAGAAGTCCAGCGGATCCTCAAGGTGTGTTGGCATGGCCATGTCAAAGTATGACATGACCTGCTGGTTGAGGTCCTGCTCCAGGTCTTCCTGCTGCTCATGAGTAGCCTCACTATGCGGGTGTAGAAAGCTACTCATTAGCGACTGAAGACTGAGGCTGCTGCTGCTGATGGAGCTGCTGCTGCTGCTCCTGCCAACCCCCCCAGCGGCCATGGCAGTGGAAGGTGAGCGCAGAGGTCCCCTCGAGTCAGACCTGCGAGAGTATGGACCATGGCGCAGATAGGCATCGGCCAACTGCCTACGTAGAATGTCTTTGTAGTAGTTGAGTTTGTCCTCCCTCTCGGTGGGTTTAAAAAATGCCCCCATTTTGTGCCGGAAGCGAGGGTCCAATAAGGTGGACAGCCAGAAGTCATCCCGCCGACAGATGGAAACAATTCTGGGGTCACTACGCAAGCACGTGAGCATGCTTCGTGCCATTTGCGCAAGTGACTCGGATGGACTACCTGTCTCCATCTCCACTGCATACTGCCACGGTGTGCCCGGGTCCTCTGTCTCGCCTTCCTCAAAAACCTCTAGCTCCTCTGGCTGCTCCTGCTCCTCCTCTCCTGTCCGCTGACTAGATAAACCAGCCATTTCGCCAAGCCTAAACTGTGTTTCGCTGGGCAACTCCTCCTCCTCCTCTTCCTCCTCCTCCTCCAGTTCAGCACCAACGGGGTTCATGTGGCCGTAAGATGTAAACGCCATGTCTCCAGTGCCCTGACCAGCCATGGTTTCCAACATGTGCTGTAGTACATGAAGCAGTGGAATCACGTCATTCATCCCGTAATCCTGCCGACTGACAAATAAAGTGGCATCCTCAAAGGGCCTGAGCAAACGGCAGGTGTCACGTATGAGCTGCCACTGGTTGACATTGAAGTTACACAGGGGAGTCCCCCTATCTGCTTGGATCATCAGGAAATCCGTGATGGCTTTTCTCTGTTCATATAATCGGTCCAACATGTGAAGGGTGGAATTCCAACGGGTGGAAACATCGCAAATCAGACTATGTTGGGGGATACCATTCTGACGCTGTAGCTCAAGAAGGGTGTGTTTGGCGGTGTAGGAGTGGCTGAAGTGCATGCAAAGTTTCCTTGAAGTTGTTAGGATGTCTTGCAGATGGGGGGAACACTTCAGAAACCGCTTGACAACCAGATTGAAGACGTGAGCCATGCAGGGGGCATGGGTCAGGCTTCCTTGGCGCAGCGCAGACAAAATGTTCTTCCCATTGTCGGTAACCATGATTCCCATTTTAAGTTTTCTCGGAGTAAGCCATGTTTGGATTTCCTGATGAATACATTTAAGCAGTTCCTCCCCTGTGTGACTCCGTTCGCCAAGACAAACCATGTGAAGCACTGCGTGACACCTCCGTGCCCTGCACACATGGTAGACTGGAGGGGCACTGAGACTTGAGCCTACAGTGGAGGGTGAGGAGATGGCGGAGGATGAGGAGGCCGAGTCGCACGGTGTCACAGGTCCAATGGGCAGAGAGCGCGGAGGCCGAAGCGGCGTGACCTGTCCAAGTTGCTGCTGCTGCAAAGGGACCACGTTCACCCAGTGGGCCGTAAACGACATGTACTGCCCCTGACCGTAGTTACAGCTCCAGATGTCGGCGCTGCCATGTATTTTGCTACACACCGACAGGCTCAAGGACTGGCCCACCTTCTGTTCAACAAAAGTGTGCAGCGCTGGTACTGCCTTCTTGGCAAAGAAATGACGGCTTGGGACTCTCCACCTCGGCTCGGCACAAGCCATCAGTTCTCTGAAAGGTGCAGATTCCACCACCTGAAAAGGGAGCGACTGCAGCACCAGCAACTTGGACAGGAGCACATTCAGCTTCTGCGCCGTAGGATGAGTGGGCGCATACTGCTGTCTCTTGGACATGGCTTCGCTGATGGATTGCTGGCGGGATGCATGACTTGGAGGAGGAGGAGCAGGAGCGACAGAGGATGGGTATGACGCACAGCTGCCTTCGGCTGAGGTGCTGGAGCCTTGGCTGGCAGAAATTGGGAGCTCACTTGGTGAGGAAGCAGACTGGACCACCCCTTGGGAGCCTCGGTTCTCCCAGGTCATTTTATGGTGATCCATCATATGTTGACGCAGGGCCGTGGTGCCAACATTTGGACCCTGGCCACGCTTCACCTTTTGCCTACATATCTTGCATGTGGCCATGTTACCCTCCTGCGGATGCCTCAGGAAAAACTGCCACACTGCCGAGTAGCTACTTTTCCCACCCCCTGGCCTCACTGATTCACTGCTGCTGTTGCCAACTCCAGGAACCCCTGCTCCACTACCTCCCGATAAGGTAGACTGCCGCACAGCAGGTGCTCTACCCCGGCCCCGGCCCCGGCCGGCTCCAGCCTTTGGAATTGTGCCCCCATGCTGACTGCTACCACCTTGCTGCCTCAGCTGCTGACTCCGGGGCAACCTGCGCCCCTCTTCTCCTGATGATGACGATGAAGCCCCTTCATCACCCGGCTCCCAAGTGCGATCGGCTTCATCGTCATCATCATCATCACCGAGTTGTGGCTGTACGTCACTGATGTTCGTGGATTCGTCAACAGTGTCTGGCGCAGGAGCTGGAACGCTCGCAGAACCCACGACACTGTCCACATCACTATTTGTCTGCCTAGCTAGAGAAGCCACCTCCATTTCTTGGCTGGGCAGTAGCTGCTGACTGTCCTCTATCTGATGGTCCTCCTCACTAAAGAGTGGAGCTGAACCCAAAGCATAGGATACGTCGCTGGGGGAGGGAACGGCGTAGGACAGAGGCAATGGAAGGACAGGGACTGCTCTCGGGGCATGCCAACTCAGGGTTGTGTCAGAGGAACCTACCGACCCTAGACTGGGGGTCTCAGACGTAAGTTGTGATGATGTTGTTGATGAGCGCGTCAACCAATCTACCACGGCAGATGCGTTACTGGTGGAGACCCGACCGCTAGCAGATACTGGCAGATTAGGTCTCTCAGCGTGACTCCTGCTGCTACTGGCCCCTAGTCTGATGCGAGCTCTGCCTGCGGAATCTTGGCCTCTGCCACTCCTCTTTTCACTTCCAGGCACTTGTCTGCCCGACATAGTCTAACTGGCGTGGTAGTAGGTGATATTTTAAGATCCCCCGGGCAGCGGTGGGTCTATATGAAACAGAATATAATGCACACCAAAAGTGAGCAGTAACACTCAGCCTCCAACAGGCCTGCTTAGTGTAAATAAGAGAGCTGCTTAGTGTAAATAAAGAGGGGTATGCTATGTTACAGAATGGGATGCCTCAACAGAAGTGCACCTGGCAGGCAGCAATAAGCCTATGCCCAGCAAAAGTGTCTTTATCAGGGCTAATTTCAATTATAATAAGTGCAAATGGTTATATGGTCTTAAACAGAGGCTGCTGTAGTCACAGAATGGGATGCCCCCAAAAAAGATCCAGTAGTGCTATGCCCAGCAAAAGTGTCTTTATCAGGCCTAATTTCAATTATAATAAGTGCAAATGGTTATATGGTCTTAAACAGAGGCTGCTGTAGTCACAGAATGGGATGCCCCAAAAAAAGATCCAGTAGTGCTATGCCCAGCAAAAGTGTCTTTATCAGGCCTAATTTCAATTATAATAAGTGCAAATGGTTATATGGTCTTAAACAGAGGCTGCTGTAGTCACAGAATGGGATGCCCCAAAAAAGATCCAGTAGTGCTATGCCCAGCAAAAGTGTCTTTATCAGGGCTAATTTCAATTATAATAAGTGCAAATGGTTATATGGTCTTAAACAGAGGCTGCTGTAGTCACAGAATGGGATGCCCTAAAAACCAGCAGTAAGTACACCTGGCAGGGTCCAGAAGTACTATGCCCAGCAAAAGTGTCTTTATCAGGCTAATTTCAAATATAATAAGAGCAAATGGTTATATGGTCTTAAACAGAGGCTGCTGTAGTCACAGAATGGGATGCCCTGGCAGGGTCCAGAAGTTCTATGCCGAGCAAAGTGTCTTTATCAGGCTAATTTCAAATATAATAAGAGCAAATGGTTATATGGTCTTAAACAGAGGCTGCTGTAGTCACAGAATGGGATGCTCTGGCAGGGTCCAGAAGTACTATGCCGAGCAAAAGTGTCTTTAACAGGCTAATTTCAAATATAATAAGAGCAAATGGTTATATGGTCTTAAACAGAGGCTGCTGTAGTCACAGAATGGGATGCCCTGGCAGGGTCCAGAAGTACTATGCCCAGCAAAAGTGTCTTTATCAGGCTAATTTCAAATATAATAAGAGCAAATGGTTATATGGTCTTAAACAGAGGCTGCTGTAGTCACAGAATGGGATGCCCTGGCAGGGTCCAGAAGTACTATGCCGAGCAAAAGTGTCTTTATCAGGCTAATTTCAAATATAATAAGAGCAAATGGTTATATGGTCTTAAACAGAGGCTGCTGTAGTCACAGAATGGGATGCCCTGGCAGGGTCCAGAAGTACTATGCCGAGCAAAAGTGTCTTTAACAGGCTAATTTCAAATATAATAAGAGCAAATGGTTATATGGTCTTAAACAGAGGCTGCTGTAGTCACAGAATGGGATGCCCTGGCAGGGTCCAGAAGTACTATGCCCAGCAAAAGTGTCTTTATCAGGCTAATTTCAAATATAATAAGAGCAAATGGTTATATGGTCTTAAACAGAGGCTGCTGTAGTCACAGAATGGGATGCCCTGGCAGGGTCCAGAAGTACTATGCCCAGCAAAAGTGTCTTTATCAGGCTAATTTCAAATATAATAAGAGCAAATGGCTATATGGTCTTAAACAGAGGCTGCTGTAGTCACAGAATGGGATGCCCTGGCAGGGTCCAGAAGTACTATGCCGAGCAAAAGTGTCTTTATCAGGCTAATTTCAAATATAATAAGAGAAAATGGTTATATGGTCTTAAACAGAGGCTGCTGTAGTCACAGAATGGGATGCCCTGGCAGGGTCCAGAAGTACTATGCCCAGCAAAAGTGTCTTTATCAGGCTAATTTCAAATATAATAAGAGCAAATGGTTATATGGTCTTAAACAGAGGCTGCTGTAGTCACAGAATGGGATGCCCTGGCAGGGTCCAGAAGTACTATGCCGAGCAAAAGTGTCTTTATCAGGCTAATTTCAAATATAATAAGAGCAAATGGTTATATGGTCTTAAACAGAGGCTGCTGTAGTCACAGAATGGGATGCCCTGGCAGGGTCCAGAAGTACTATGCCGAGCAAAAGTGTCTTTAACAGGCTAATTTCAAATATAATAAGAGCAAATGGTTATATGGTCTTAAACAGAGGCTGCTGTAGTCACAGAATGGGATGCCCTGGCAGGGTCCAGAAGTACTATGCCCAGCAAAAGTGTCTTTATCAGGCTAATTTCAAATATAATAAGAGCAAATGGTTATATGGTCTTAAACAGAGGCTGCTGTAGTCACAGAATGGGATGCCCTGGCAGGGTCCAGAAGTACTATGCCGAGCAAAAGTGTCTTTATCAGGCTAATTTCAAATATAATAAGAGCAAATGGTTATATGGTCTTAAACAGAGGCTGCTGTAGTCACAGAATGGGATGCCCTGGCAGGGTCCAGAAGTACTATGCCGAGCAAAAGTGTCTTTATCAGGCTAATTTCAAATATAATAAGAGCAAATGGTTATATGGTCTTAAACAGAGGCTGTTGTAGTCACAGAATGGGATGCCCTGGCAGGGTCCAGAAGTACTATGCCGAGCAAAAGTGTCTTTAACAGGCTAATTTCAAATATAATAAGAGCAAATGGTTATATGGTCTTAAACAGAGGCTGCTGTAGTCACAGAATGGGATGCCCTGGCAGGGTCCAGAAGTACTATGCCCAGCAAAAGTGTCTTTATCAGGCTAATTTCAAATATAATAAGAGCAAATGGTTATATGGTCTTAAACAGAGGCTGCTGTAGTCACAGAATGGGATGCCCTGGCAGGGTCCAGAAGTACTATGCCCAGCAAAAGTGTCTTTATCAGGCTAATTTCAAATATAATAAGAGCAAATGGTTATATGGTCTTAAACAGAGGCTGCTGTAGTCACAGAATGGGATGCCCTGGCAGGGTCCAGAAGTACTATGCCCAGCAAAAGTGTCTTTATCAGGCTAATTTCAAATATAATAAGAGCAAATGGTTATATGGTCTTAAACAGAGGCTGCTGTAGTCACAGAATGGGATGCCCTGGCAGGGTCCAGAAGTACTATGCCGAGCAAAAGTGTCTTTATCAGGCTAATTTCAAATATAATAAGAGCAAATGGTTATATGGTCTTAAACAGAGGCTGCTGTAGTCACAGAATGGGATGCCCTGGCAGGGTCCAGAAGTACTATGCCCAGCAAAAGTGTCTTTATCAGGCTAATTTCAAATATAATAAGAGCAAATGGTTATATGGTCTTAAACAGAGGCTGCTGTAGTCACAGAATGGGATGCCCTGGCAGGGTCCAGAAGTACTATGCCGAGCAAAAGTGTCTTTATCAGGCTAATTTCAAATATAATAAGAGCAAATGGTTATATGGTCTTAAACAGAGGCTGTTGTAGTCACAGAATGGGATGCCCTGGCAGGGTCCAGAAGTACTATGCCGAGCAAAAGTGTCTTTAACAGGCTAATTTCAAATATAATAAGAGCAAATGGTTATATGGTCTTAAACAGAGGCTGCTGTAGTCACAGAATGGGATGCCCTGGCAGGGTCCAGAAGTACTATGCCCAGCAAAAGTGTCTTTATCAGGCTAATTTCAAATATAATAAGAGCAAATGGTTATATGGTCTTAAACAGAGGCTGCTGTAGTAACAGAATGGGATGCCCTGGCAGGGTCCAGAAGTACTATGCCGAGCAAAAGTGTCTTTATCAGGCTAATTTCAAATATAATAAGAGCAAATGGTTATATGGTCTTAAACAGAGGCTGTTGTAGTCACAGAATGGGATGCCCTGGCAGGGTCCAGAAGTACTATGCCGAGCAAAAGTGTCTTTAACAGGCTAATTTCAAATATAATAAGAGCAAATGGTTATATGGTCTTAAACAGAGGCTGCTGTAGTCACAGAATGGGATGCCCTGGCAGGGTCCAGAAGTACTATGCCCAGCAAAAGTGTCTTTATCAGGCTAATTTCAAATATAACTAGACAAAGTGCAATTTTCGGGGAAATTGCGTGAAGTGGTCTTGCCTCCGCCAGTTCTCTACAACTGGAGCGGGAAGAGTAACTGGGTGGAGTGAGCGGAGTAACTGGGTGGAGTGGGTGGAGTAACTGGGTGGAGTGGGCAGAGTAACTGGGTGGAGTGACTTGAGTAACTGTTGTGTGGGTGGAGTGAGCGGAGTAACTGGGTGGAGTGACTTGAGTAACTGTTGTGTGGTTGGAGTGGGCGGAGTAACTGGGTGGAGTGACTTGAGTAACTGTTGTGTGGGTGGAGTGGGCGGAGTAACTGGGTGGAGTGGGCGGAGTAACTGGGTGGAGTGGGCGGAGTAACTGGGTGGAGTGGGCGGGGTAACTGGGTGGAGTGGGCGGAGTAACTGAGTGAAGTGGGCGGAGTAACTTGGTGGAGTGGGCAGAGTGGGTGGAGTAACTGGGTGCAGTAGGCGGAGTAACTGAGTGGAGTGGGCGGAGTAACTGGGTGGAGTGGGCGGAGTATCTGGGTGGAGTGTCTTGAGTAACTGGGTGGAGTGACTTGAGTAACTGTTGTGTGGTTGGAGTCACTGGAGTAACTGTGGAAAGGTTTGACTGAGCACAGTAACTATATGGAGTAGGCAGAGTAACTATATGGATTGTTTTGAGTAAAGATAGTAAGCATTCTTCTTTTTTCTATTGCCAGATTATTTATAGACATGTTAGAAGCTATTGTGTGGCTATTTAATTATTTATCTTTTTTAATGCAAATTTCGCGATACTGCTCCTTTAAGGGGAATTTCCTGAGACTGGGTGTGTGGGCGGAGCAGCTGTAACGAGCCAGGCTGCAGCTGTGTTGCTATGGAAACTCACTCTGAGGTAAACTGAGAATGCACATTAAAACACATTTCTAATGCACTGGTGGTTGCCATATTCAAATGACTGTAGCTTAAAAAGTATACATCCTACAGCAAAGAGCTTTATACTGTAAGAATCACAAGAGCTAGGCGAACAATGTGGTGTATAGCATGTCTCTGAAATATTAAAAATGAAGGCACAGTCGCAGTTTAGAAATTGCCATTCAAATTTGTGGTGTCTAGAGTGGAGTTTCAATGAATGTCAATGGGAGGTGTGAGTTGCAAACAAAAGGTCATATTGTGAAAACTGTTCGGGCTATGGCTTAGCCTTGGACATTTTTAGCGGCAGCAGGGATAGCTGAACGTTTTGATATAAGATTTGTGTAGGTGGGATTAAAAATGAGGGAGAGGTCGCAGTTTAGAAATCATGTCCTGATTTTTCATTTCACACTCATCTCCCACTCTAGCTTTGAAAATACCTCCCATTCATTCCTATGGGAAAATTGCGCCAGAAAAACGCCAATATTTCGGAAACCGTTTGGCGAAACGTTCCACAAAATATAAGCACACCATTCGGGAACGATCCGCACGTTTTGGTATATTATGGTCTATGTAGTGTCAAAACTGTGGGAGGAGTTACAGTGCAAAAATGCTTGGAATAAGAATAAAAACTAGACAAAGTGCAATTTCCGGGGAAATTGCGTGAAGTGGTCTTGCCTCCGCCAATTCTCTACAACTGGAGTGGGCAGAGTAACTGGGTGGAGTGGGCGGAGTAACTGGGTGGAGTGGGTGGAGTAACTGGGTGGAGTGGGTGGAGTGGGCAGAGTAACTGGGTGGAGTGGGTGGAGTAACTGGGTGGAGTGACTTGAGTAACTGTTGTGTGGGTGGAGTGAGCGAAGTAACTGGGTGGAGTGGGCGGAGTAACTGGGTGGAGTGAGCGGGGTAACTGGGTGGAGTGGGCGGGGTAACTGGGTGGAGGGGGTGGGGTTACTCCGCCCATGGGTGGAGTGAGCGGAGTAACTGGGTGGAGTGACTTGAGTAACTGTTGTGTGGTTGGAGTGGGCAGAGTAACTGGGTGGAGTGACTTGAGTAACTGTTGTGTGGGTGGAGTGGGCGGAGTAACTGGGTGGAGTGGCTGGAGTAACTGGGTGGAGTGGGCGGAGTAACTGGGTGGAATGGGCGGAGTAACTGGGTGGAGTGGGCGGGGTAACTGGGTGGAGTGGGCGGGGTAACTGGGTGGAGTGGGTGGAGTAACTGGGTGGAGTGGGCGGAGTAACTGGGTGGAGTGGGCAGAGTGGGTGGAGTAACTGGGTGCGGTGGGTGGAGTAACTGAGTGGAGTGGGCGGAGTAACTGGGTGGAGTGGGCGGAGTAACTGGGTGGAGTGGGCAGAGTGGGTGGAGTAACTGGGTGCGGTGGGTGGAGTAACTGAGTGGAGTGGGCGGAGTAACTGGGTGGAGTGGGCGGAGTAACTGGGTGGAGTGGGCAGAGTGGGTGGAGTAACTGGGTGCGGTGGGTGGAGTAACTGAGTGGAGCGGGCGGAGTAACTGGGTGGAGTGGGCGGAGTAACTGGGTGGAGTGGGCGGAGTAACTGGGTGGAGTGGGCAGAGTAACTGGGTGGAGTGGGCAGAGTAACTGGGTGGAGTGACTTGAGTAACTGTTGTGTGGGTGGAGTGAGCGGAGTAACTGGGTGGAGTGGGCGGAGTAACTGGGTGAAGTGGGCGGGGTAACTGGGTGGAGTGGGCGGAGTAACTGGGTGGAATGGGCGGAGTAACTGGGTGGAGTGGGCGGAGTAACTGGGTGGAGTGGGCGGAGTAACTGGGTGGAGCGGGCGGAGTAACTGGGTGGAGCGGGCGGAGTAACTGGGTGGAGTGACTTGAGTAACTGGGTGGAGTGACTTGAGTAACTGTTGTGTGGGTGGAGTAACTGGGTGGAGTGGGCGGAGTAACTGGGTGGAGTGGGCGGAGTAACTGGGTGAAGTGGACGGAGTAACTGGGTGAAGTGGGCGGGGTCACAGGGTGGAGTGGGCGGGGTCACAGGGTGGAGTGGGCGGGGTCACTGGGTGGAGTGGGCGGGGTAACTGGGTGGAGTGGACGGAGTAACTGGGTGGAGTGACTTGAGTAACTGTTGTGTGGTTGGAGTGGGCGGAGTAACTGGGTGGAGTGACTTGAGTAACTGTTGTGTGGGTGGAGTGGGCGGAGTAACTGGGTGGAGTGGCTGGAGTAACTGGGTGGAGTGGGCGGGGTAACTGGGTGGAGTGGGCGGAGTAACTGGGTGGAGTGGGCGGGGTAACTGGGTGGAGTGGGCGGGGTAACTGGGTGGAGTGGGCGGAGTAACTGGGTGGAGTGGGCAGAGTAACTGGGTGGAGTGACTTGAGTAACTGGGTGGAGTGGGCGGAGTAACTGGGTGGAGTGGGCGGGGTAACTGGGTGGAGTGGGCGGGGTAACTGGGTGGAGTGGGCGGAGTAACTGGGTGGAGTGGGCAGAGTAACTGGGTGGAGTGACTTGAGTAACTGGGTGGAGTGGGCGGAGTAACTGGGTGGAGTGGGCGGAGTAACTGGGTGAAGTGGGCGGGGTAACTGGGTGGAGTGGGCGGAGTAACTGGGTGGAGTGGGCGGAGTAACTGGGTGGAGTGGGCGGAGTAACTGGGTGGAGTGACTTGAGTAAGTGGGTGGAGTGGGCGGAGTAACTGGGTGGAGTGGGCGGAGTAACTGGGTGGAGTGGGCGGGGTAACTGGGTGGAGTGACTTGAGTAACTGGGTGGAGTGACTTAAGTAACTGTTGTGTGGTTGGAGTCACTGGAGTAACTGTGGAAAGGTTTGACTGAGCAGAGTAACTATATGGAGTAGGCAGAGTAACTGTATGGTTTGTTTTGAGTAAAGATAGTAGGCATTCTTCTTTTTTCTATCGCCAGATTATTTATAGACATGTTAGAAGCTATTGTGTGGCTATTTAATTATTTATCTTTTTTAATGCAAATTTCGCGATACTGCTCCTTTAAGGGGAGTTTCCTGAGACTTGGTGTGTGGGCGGAGCAGCTGTAACGAGCCAGGCTGCAGCTGTGTTGCTATGGAAACTCACTCTGAGGTAAACTGAGAATGCACATTAAAACACATTTCTAATGCACTGGTGGTTGCCATATTCAAATGACTGTAGCTTAAAAAGTATACATCCTACAGCAAAGAGCTTTATACTGTAAGAATCACAAGAAGAAGACCTATAATGTGGTGTATAACATGTCTCTGAAATATTAAAAATGAAGGCACAGTCGCAGTTTAGAAATTGCCATTCAAATTTGTGGCGTCTAGAGTGGAGTTTCAATGAATGTCAATGGGAGGTGTGAGTTGCAAACAAAAGGTCATATTGTGAAATCTGTTCGGGCTATGGCTTAGCCTTGGACATTTTTAGCGGCAGCAGGGATAGCTGAACGTTTTGATATAAGATTTGTGTAGGTGGGATTAAAAATGAGGGAGAGGTCGCAGTTTAGAAATCATGTCCTGATTTTTCATTTAACACGCAGTTCCCACTCTAGCTTTGAAAATACCTCCCATTCATTCCTATGGGAAAATTGCGCCAGAAAAACGCAAATATTTCGGAAACCGTTTGGCGAAACGTTCCACAAAATATAAGCACACCATTCGGGAACGATCCGCACGTTTTGGTATATTATGGTCTATGTAGTGTCAAAACTGTGGGAGGAGTTACAGTGCAAAAATGCTTGGAATAATAATAATAACTAGACAAAGTGCAATTTCCGGGGAAATTGCGTGAAGTGGTCTTGCCTCCACCAGTTCTCTACAACTGGAGCGGGCAGAGTAACTGGGTGGAGCGGGCGGAGTAACTGGGTGGAGCGGGCGGAGTAACTGGGTGGAGTAGGCGGAGTAACTGTTGTGGTGTTGGAGTGGGCGGAGTAACTGGGTGGAGTGGGTGGAGTAACTGGGTGGAGTGGGTGGAGTAACTGGGTGGAGTGACTTGAGTAACTGTTGTGTGGTTGGAGTGGGTGGAGTAACTGGGTGGAGTGTGTTGAGTAACTGGGTGGAGTGGGCGGAGTAACTGGGTGGAGTGGGCGGAGTAACTGGGTGGAGTGGGCGGAGTGACTGTTGTGTTGTTGGACTGGGCGGAGAACCTGAGTGGAGCAGGCGGAGTAACTGGGTGGAGTGGGCGGAGTAACTGTTGTGTGGTTGGAGTGGGCGGAGTAACTGGGTGGAGTGGGCGGAGTAACTGTTGTGGTGTTGGAGTGGGCGGAGCAATTGGGTGCGGTGGGCGGAGTAACTGGGTGGTGTGTGCGGAGTAACTGGGTGGAGTGGGCGGAGTAACTAGGTGGAGTGGGCGGAGTAACTGGGTGGAGTGACTTGAGTAACTGTTGTGTGGTTGGAGTGGGTGGAGTAACTGGGTGGAGTGGGCGGAGAACCTGGGTGGAGCGGGCGGAGTAACTGGGTGGAGTGGGCGGAGTAACTGTTGTGTGGTTGGAGTGGGCGGAGTAACTGGGTGTGGTGGGCGGAGTAACTGTTGTGGTGTTGGAGTGGGCGGAGCAATTGGGTGCGGTAGGCGGAGTAACTGGGTGGAGTGTGCGGAGTAACTGGGTGGAGTGTGCGGAGTAACTGGGTGGAGTGGGCGGAGTAACTAGGTGGAGTGGGCGGAGTAACTGGGTGGAGTGACTTGAGTAACTGTTGTGTGGTTGGAGTGGATGGAGTAACTGGGTGGAGTGTGCGGAGTAACTGAGTGGAGAGGGCGGAGTAACTGGGTGAAGTGGGCAGAGTAACTGGGTGGAGTGGGCGGAATAACTGGGTGGAGTGTGCGGAGTAACTGGCTGGAGTGGGCGGAGTAACTGGGTGGAGTGGGCGGAGTAACTGGGTGGAGTGGGCGGAGTAACTGGTCGGAGTGGGCGGAGTATCTGGGTGGAGTGACTTGAGTAACTGGGTGGAGTGACTTGAGTAACTGTTGTGTGGTTTGAGTCACTGGAGTAACTGTGGAAAGGTTTGACTGAGCACAGTAACTATATGGAGTAGGCAGAGTAACTGTATGGATTGTTTGGAGTGAGTAAAGATAGTAAGCATTCTTCTTTTTTCTATTGCCAGATTATTTATAGACATGTTAGAAGCTATTGTGTGACTATTTAATTATTTATCTTTTTTAATGCAAATTTCGCAATATTGCTCCTTTAAACCGGACCTTCACCATGATTTAATGAAAAGCCCAAACTCTTAAAAAACAATTCCTCAGCATCTAAAATTAATATATTTTACATGTTTAGTCACTAATTTATTATACTTTCCCCCACTGGGCTGCAACTCTGTTCGGGAATTTAGGATACGGGCGCCGCCATCTTGACTCAGAAGCATCACTCTTACTGAGGAGAGGAGAGTGGGATAAGGTACAGGGGGGCGGGTATAGCTGTGCTTTGCTCAGACAGAGCAGAGCTGGGGTCAGGGAAAGGTCAGCAGTCCCAGAATGCAGAGCAGCACAGTCACTTCCTGTTTGCAGGCACTTCCTGTTTGCAGGCTGCCTGCAAAAATGGCAGCTTCCATAAGCCGCCATCTTGGATGTTTAAAGGCTTATAAAATGCAGTAGATGCAGGTAGGATGATTTTTAATGTGAGCAATCTGTATGTACAGGGTGTGGGAAACATATTAGATAGACTCTTATTTAGAGTGAAGGTCCGCTTTAAGGGGAGTTTCCTGAGACTTGGTGTAACGAGCCAGGTTGCAGCTGTGTTGCTATGGAAACTCACTCTGAGGTAAACTGAGAATGCACATTAAAACACATTTCTAATTCACTGGTGGTTGCCATATTCAAATGACTGTAGCTTAAAAAGTATACATCCTACAGCAAAGAGCTTTATACTGTAAGAATCACAAGAGCTAGGCGAACAATGTGGTGTATAACTTGTCTCTGAAATATTAAAAATGAAGGCACAGTCGCAGTTTAGAAATTGCCATTCAAATTTGTGGTGTCTAGAGTGGAGTTTCAATGAATGTCAATGGGAGGTGTGAGTTGCAAACAAAAGGTCATATTGTGAAATCTGTTCGGGCTATGGCTTAGCCTTGGACATTTTTAGCGGCAGCAGGGATAGCTGAACGTTTTGATATAAGATTTGTGTAGGTGGGATTAAAAATGAGGGAGAGGTCACAGTTTAGAAATCATGTCCTGATTTTTCATTTCACACGCATCTCCCACTCTAGCTTTGAAAATACCTCCCATTCATTCCTATGGGAAAATTGCGCCAGGAAAACGCCAATATTTCGGAAACCGTTTGGCGAAACGTTCCACAAAATATAAGCACACCATTCGGGAACGATCCGCACGTTTTGGTATATTATGGTCTATGTAGTGTCAAAACTGTGGGAGGAGTTACAGTGCAAAAATGCTTGGAATAATAATAAAAATAATATATCAGCAAGAACAATAAGTGATCTTGCCAAGCAAGACCACTTAATAATAATATATCAGCAAGAACAATAAGTGATCTTGCCAAGCAAGACCACTTAATAATATATCAGCAAGAACAATAAGTGATCTTGCCAAGCAAGACCACTTAACTAGACAAAGTGCAATTTCCGGGGAAATTGCGTGAAGTGGTCTTGCCTCCGCCAATTCTCTACAACTGGAGCGGGCGGAGTAACTGGGTGGAGCGGACGGAGTAACTGGGTGGAGTAGGCGGAGTAACTGGGTGGAGTGGGCGGAGTAACTGTTGTGGTGTTGGAGTGGGCGGGGTAATTGGGTGGGGTGGGCGGAGTGACTGGGTGGAGTGTGCAGAGTAACTGGGTGGAGTGGGCGGAGTAACTGGGTGGAGTGACATGAGTAACTATTGCGTGGTTGGAGTGGGTGGAGTAACTGGGTGGAGTGGGCGGAGTAACTGGGTGGAGTGGGCGGAGTAACTGGGTGGAGTGGGCGGAGTAACTGGGTGGAGTGGGCGGAGTAACTGGGTGGAGTGGGCGGAGTAACTGTTGTGTTGTTGGAGTGGGCGGAGTATTTGGGTGGGGTGGGCGGAGTAACTGGGTGGAGTGTGCGGAGTAACTGGGTGGAGTGAGTAACTGGGTGGAGTGACTTGAGTAACTGTTGTGTGGTTGGATGGGTGGAGTAACTGGGTGGAGTGGGCGGAGTAACTGGTTGGAGTGGGCGGGCTAATTGGGTGGAGTGGGCGGGCTAATTGGGTGGAGTGGGCGGGCTAATTGGGTGGAGTGGGCGGGCTAAATGGGTGGAGTGGGCGGGCTAAATGGGTGGATTGGGCGAGGTGGAGTGGGTGGAGTAACTGGGTGGAGTGGGCGGAGTAACTGGGTGGAGTGGGTGGGGTAATTGGATGGGGTGGGCGGAGTAACTGGGTGGAGTGGGCGGAGTAACTGGGTGGAATGGGCGGAGTAACTGGGTGGAGTGACTTGAGTAACTGGGTGGAGTGACTTGAGTGTGTGGGTGGAGTGACTTGAGTAACTGTTGTGTGGGTGGAGTGACTTGAGTAACTGTTGGGTGGGTGGAGTGGGCGGAGTAACTGGGTGGAGTGGGCGGAGTAACTGGGTGGAATGGGCGGAGTAACTGGGTGGAGTGGGCGGAGTAACTGGGTGGAGTGGGCAGAGTGGGCGGAGTAACTGGGTGGAGTGGGCGGAGTAACTGGGTGGAGTGGGCGGAGTAACTGGGTGAAGTGGGCGGAGTAACTGGGTGAAGTGGGCGGAGTAACTGGGTGGAGTGGGCGGAGTAACTGGGTGGAGTGGGCGGAGTAACTGGGTGGAGTGGGCGGAGTAACTGGGTGGAGTGGGCGGAGTAACTGGGTGGAGTGGGAGGGGTAACTGGGTGGAGTGGGCGGAGTAACTGGGTGGAGTGGGCGGAGTAACTGGGTGGAGTGGGCAGAGTGGGCGGAGTAACTGGGTGGAGTGGGCGGAGTAACTGGGTGGAGTGGGCGGAGTAACTGGGTGGAATGGGCGGAGTAACTGGGTGGAATGGGCAGAGTGGGCGGAGTAACTGGGTGGAGTGGGCGGAGTAACTGGGTGGAGTGGGCGGAGTAACTGGGTGGAGTGGGCGGAGTAACTGGGTGGAGTGGGCAGAGTGGGCGGAGTAGCTGGGTGGAGTGGGCGGAGTAGCTGGGTGAAGTGGGCGGAGTAACTGGGTGGAGTGGGCGGAGTAACTGGGTGGAGTGGGCGGAGTAACTGGGTGGAGTGGGCGGAGTAACTTGAGTAACTGTTGTGTGGGTGGAGTGAGTGGAGTAACTGGGTGGAGTGACTTGAGTAACTGTTGTGTGGTTGGAGTGGGCGGAGTAACTGGGTGGAGTGACTTGAGTAACTGTTGTGTGGGCGGAGTAACTGGGTGGAGTGGGCGGGGTAACTGGGTGGAGTGGGCGGGGTAACTGGGTGGAGTGGGCGGGGTAACTGGGTGGAATGGGAGGAGTAACTGGGTGGAGTGGGCAGAGTGGGTGGAGTAACTGGGTGGAGTGGGCGGAGTAACTGGGTGAAGTGGGCGGGGTAACTGAGTGGAGTGGGCGGAGTAACTGGGTGGAGTGGGCGGAGTATCTGGATGGAGTGACTTGAGTAACTGTTGTGTGGTTGGAGTCACTGGAGTAACTGTGGAAAGGTTTGACTGAGCAGAGTAACTATATGGAGTAGGCAGAGTAACTGTATGGATTGTTTTGAGTAAAGATAGTAAGCATTCTTCTTTTTTCTATCGCCAGATTATTTATAGACATGTTAGAAGCTATTGTGTGGCTATTTAATTATTTATCTTTTTTAATGCAAATTTCGCGATACTGCTCCTTTAAGGGGAGTTTCCTGAGACTTGGTGTGTGGGCGGAGCAGCTGTAACGAGCCAGGCTGCAGCTGTGTTGCTATGGAAACTCACTCTGAGGTAAACTGAGAATGCACATTAAAACACATTTCTAATGCACTGGTGGTTGCCATATTCAAATGACTGTAGCTTAAAAAGAATACATCCTACAGCAAAGAGCTTTATACTGTAAGAATCACAAGAAGAAGACCTATAATGTGGTGCAGATGGTCTCTGAAATATTAAAAATGAAGGCACAGTCGCAGTTTAGAAATTGCCATTCAAATTTGTGGTGTCTAGAGTGGAGTTTCAATGAATGTCAATGGGAGGTGTGAGTTGCAAACAAAAGGTCATATTGTGAAATCTGTTCGGGCTATGGCTTAGCCTTGGACATTTTTAGCGGCAGCAGGGATAGCTGAACGTTTTGATATAAGATTTGTGTAGGTGGGATTAAAAATGAGGGAGAGGTCGCAGTTTAGAAATCATGTCCTGATTTTGGACTCCACACCCATCTCCCACTCTAGCTTTGAAAATACCTCCCATTCATTCCTATGGGAAAATTGCGCCAGAAAAACGCCAATATTTCGGAAACCGTTTGGCGAAACGTTCCACAAAATATAAGCACACCATTCGGGAACGATCCGCACGTTTTGGTATATTATGGTCTATGTAGTGTCAAAACTGTGGGAGGAGTTACAGTGCAAAAATGCTTGGAATAATAATAATAACTAGACAAAGTGCAATTTCCGGGGAAATTGCGTGAAGTGGTCTTGCCTCCGCCAGTTCTCTACAACTGGAGTGGGCAGAGTAACTGGGTGGAGTGGGCGGAGTAACTGGGTGGAGTGGGCGGAGTAACTGGGTGGAGTGAGCGTAACTGGGTGGAGTGACTTGATTAACTGTTGTGTGGGTGGAGTGAGCGGAGTAACTGGGTGGAGTGACTTGAGTAACTGTTGTGTGGTTGGAGTGGGCGGAGTAACTGGGTGGAGTGACTTGAGTAACTGTTGTGTGGGTGAAGTGGGTGGAGTGGCTGGAGTAACTGGGTGAAGTGGCTGGAGTAACTGGGTGGAGCGGGCGGAGTAACTGGGTGGAGTGGGCGGAGTAACTGGGTGGAGTGGGCGGGGTAACTGGGTGAAGTGGGCGGAGTAACTGGGTGGAGTGGGCGGGGTAACTGGGTGGAGTGGGCGGAGTAACTGGGTGAAGTAGGCAGAGTAACTGGGTGGAATGGGCGGAGTAACTGGGTAGAGTGGGTGGAGTAACTGGGTGCAGTGGGCGGAGTAACTGGGTGGAGTGACTTGAGTAACTGGGTGGAGTGACTTGAGTAACTGTTGTGTGGTTGGAGTCACTGGAGTAACTGTGGAAAGGTTTGACTGAGCAGAGTAACTATATGGAGTAGGCAGAGTAACTGTATGGATTGTTTTGAGTAAAGATAGTAAGCATTCTTCTTTTTTCTAACGCCAGATTATTTATAGACATGTTAGAAGCTATTGTGTGGCTATTTAATTATTTATATTTTTTAATGCCAATTTCGCGATACTGCTCCTTTAAGGGGAGTTTCCTGAGACTTGGTGTAACGAGCCAGGCTGCAGCTGTGTTGCTATGGAAACTCACTCTGAGGTAAACTGAGAATGCACATTAAAACACATTTCTAATGCACTGGTGGTTGCCATATTCAAATGACTGTAGCTTAAAAAGTATACATCCTACAGCAAAGAGCTTTATACTGTAAGAATCACAAGAGCTAGGCGAACAATGTGGTGTATAACATGTCTCTGAAATATTAAAAATGAAGGCACAGTCGCAGTTTAGAAATTGCCATTCAAATTTGTGGTGTCTAGAGTGGAGTTTCAATGAATGTCAATGGGAGGTGTGAGTTGCAAACAAAAGGTCATATTGTGAAATCTGTTCAGGCTATGGCTTAGCCTTGGACATTTTTAGCGGCAGCAGGGATAGCTGAACGTTTTGATATAAGATTTGTGTAGGTGGGATTAAAAATGAGGGAGAGGTCGCAGTTTAGAAATCATGTCCTGATTTTTCATTTCACACGCATCTCCCACTCTAGCTTTGAAAATACCTCCCATTCATTCCTATGGGAAAATTGCGCCAGGAAAACGCCAATATTTCGGAAACCGTTTGGCGAAACGTTCCACAAAATATAAGCACACCATTCGGGAACGATCCGCACGTTTTGGTATATTATGGTCTATGTAGTGTCAAAACTGTGGGAGGAGTTACAGTGCAAAAATGCTTGGAATAATAATAATATATCAGCAAGAACAATAAGTGATCTTGCCAAGCAAGACCACTTAATAATATATCAGCAAGAACAATAAGTGATCTTGCCAAGCAAGACCACTTAATAAGAACTAGACAAAGTGCAATTTCCGGGGAAATTGAGTGAAGTGGTCTTGCCTCCACCAGTTCTCTACAACTGGAGCGGGCAGAGTAACTGGGTGGAGTGGGTGGAGTAACTGGGTGGAGTGGGTGGAGTAACTGGGTGGAGTGGGCGGAGTAACTGGGTGGAGTGGGCGGAGTAACTGGGTGGAGTGACTTGAGTAACTGTTGTGTGGGTGGAGTGAGCGGAGTAACTGGGTGGAGTGACTTGAGTAACTGTTGTGTGGTTGGAGTGGGCGGAGTAACTGGGTGGAGTGACTTGAGTAACTGTTGTGTGGGTGGAGTGGGCGGAGTAACTGGGTGGAGTGGCTGGAGTAACTGGGTGGAGTGGCTGGAGTAACTGGGTGGAGTGGGCGGAGTAATTGGGTGGAGTGGGCGGAGTAACTGGGTGGAGTGGGCGGGGTAACTGGGTGAAGTGGGCGGAGTAACTGGGTGGAATGGGCGGAATAACTGGGTGGAGTGGGCAGAGTGGGTGGAGTAACTGGGTGGAGTGGGCGGAGTAACTGGGTGGAGTGGGCGGAGTAACTGGGTGGAGTGGGCGGGGTAACTGGGTGGAGTGGGCAGAGTGGGTGGAGTAACTGGGTGGAGTGGGCGGAGTAACTGGGTGGAGTGGGCGGAGTAACTGGGTGGAGTGGGCGGGGTAACTGGGTGGAGTGGGCGGAGTAATTGGGTGGAGTGGGCGGGGTAACTGGGTGGAATGGGCGGAGTAACTGGGTGGAATGGGCGGAGTAACTGGGTGGAGTGGGCAGAGTGGGTGGAGTAACTGGGTGCAGTGGACGGAGTAACTGAATGGAGTGGGCGGAGTAACTGGGTGGAGTGGGCGGAGTATCTGGTTGGAGTCACTGGAGTAACTGTGGAAAGGTTTGACTGAGCAGAGTAACTATATGGAGTAGGCAGAGTAACTGTATGGATTGTTTTGAGTAAAGATAGTAAGCTTTCTTCTTTTTTCTATTGCCAGATTATTTATAGACATGTTAGAAGCTATTGTGTGGCTATTTAATTATTTATCTTTTTTAATGCAAATTTCGCGATACTGCTCCTTTAAGGAGAGTTTCCTGAGACTTGGTGTGTGGGCGGAGCAGCTGTAACGAGCCAGGCTGCAGCTGTGTTGCTATGGAAACTCACTCTGAGAATGCACATTAAAACACATTTCTAATGCACTGGTGGTTGCCATATTCAAATGACTGTAGCTTAAAAAGTATACATCCTACAGCAAAGAGCTTTATACTGTAAGAATCACAAGAGCCAGGCGAACAATGTGGTGTATAACATGTCTCTGAAATATTAAAAATGAAGGCACAGTCGCAGTTTAGAAATTGCCATTCAAATTTGTGGTGTCTAGAGTGGAGTTTCAATGAATGTCAATGGGAGGTGTGAGTTGCAAACAAAAGGTCATATTGTGAAATCTGTTCGGGCTATGGCTTAGCCTTGGACATTTTTAGTGGCAGCAGGGATAGCTTATAACGTTTGATATAAGATTTGTGTAGGTTGGATTAAAAATGAGGGAGAGGTCGCAGTTTAGAAATCATGTCCTGATTTTTGACTTCACACTCAGTTCCCACTCTAGCTTTGAACATTCCCCCCATTCATTCCTATGGGAAAATTGCGCCAGAAAAACGCCAATATTTCGGAAACCGTTTGGCGAAACGTTCCACAAAATATAAGCACACCATTCGGGAACGATCCACACGTTTTGGTATATTATGGTCTATGTAGTGTCAAAACTGTGGGAGGAGTTACAGTGCAAAAATGCTTGGAATAATAATAATATATCAGCGAGAACAATAAGTGATCTTGGCAAGCAAGACCACTTAACTAGACAAAGTGCAATTTCCGGGGAAATTGCGTGAAGTGGTCTTGCCTCCACCAATTCTCTACAACTGGAGCGGGCGGAGTAACTGGGTGGAGCGGACGGAGTAACTGGGTGGAGTAGGCGGAGTAACTGGGTTGAGTGGGCGGAGTAACTGTTGTGGTGTTGGAGTGGGCGGAGTAATTGGGTGGGGTGGGTGGAGTAACTGGGTGGAGTGTGCAGAGTAACTGGGTGGAGTGGGCGGAGTAACTGGGTGGAGTGACTTGAGTAACTGTTGTGTGGTTGGAGTGGGTGGAGTAACTGGGTGGAGAGGGCGGAGTAACTTGGTGGGGTGGGCGGAGTAACTGGGTGGAGTGGGCGGAGTAACTGTTGTGTTGTTGGAGTGGGCGGAGTAATTGGGTGGGGTGGGCGGAGTAACTGGGTGGAGTGTGCGGAGTAACTGGGTGGAGTGGGCGGAGTAACTGGGTGGAGTGACTTGAGTAACTGTTGTGTGGTTGGAGTGGGCGGAGTAACTGGGTGGAGTGGGCAGAGTAACTAGGTGGAGTGGGCGGAGTAACTGGGTGGAGTGGGCGGAGTAACTGGGTGGAGTGGGTGGGCTAACTGTGTGGAGTGGGCGAGGTGGAGTGGGTGAGGTGGAGTGGGTGGAGTGGGCGGGGTGGAGTGGGCGGGTGGAGTGGGCGGAGCAACTGTGTGGAGTGGGCGGAGTAACTGGGTGGAGTGGGCGGAGTAACTGGGTGGAGTGGGTGGAGTAACTGGGTGGAGTGGGCGGAGTAACTGGGTGGAGTGGGCGGAGTAACTGGGTGGAGTGGGCGGCGTAACTGGGTGAAATGACTTGAGTAACTGTTGTGTGGGTGGAGTGAGCGGAGTAACTGGGTGGAGTGACTTGAGTAACTGTTGTGTGGTTGGAGTGGGCGGAGTAACTGGGTGGAGTGACTTGAGTAACTGTTGAGTGGGCGGAGTAACTGGGTGGAGTGGCTGGAGTAACTGGGTGGAGTGGGCGGAGTAACTGGGTGGAGTGGGCGGGGTAGCTGGGTGGCGTGGACGGGGTAGCTGGGTGGAGTGGGCGGGGTAGCTGGGTGGAGTGGGCGGGGTAGCTGGGTGGAGTGGGCGGGGTAGCTGGGTGGAGTGGGCGGAGTAACTGGGTGGAGTGGGCGGAGTAACTGGGTGGAATGGGCGGAGTAACTGGGTGGAGTAGGCAGAGTGGGCGGAGTAACTGGGTGGAGTGGGCGGAGTAACTGGGTGGAGTGGGCGGAGTATCTGGGTGGAGTGATTTGAGTAACTGGGTGGAGTGACGAGTAACTGTTGTGTGGTTGGAGTCACTGGGGAAAGGTTTGACTGAGCAGAGTAACTATATGGAGTAGGCAGAGTAACTGTATGGATTGTTTTGAGTAAAGATAGTAAGCATTCTTCTTTTTTCTATTGCCAGATTATTTATAGACATGTTAGAAGCTATTGTGTGGCTATTTAATTATTTATCTTTTTTAATGCAAATTTTGCGATACTGCTCCTTTAAGGGGAGTTTCCTGAGACTGGGTGTGTGGGCGGAGCAGCTGTAACGAGCCAGGCTGCAGCTGTGTTGCTATGGAAACTCACTCTGAGGTAAACTGAGAATGCACATTAAAACACATTTCTAATGCACTGGTGGTTGCCATATTCAAATGACTGTAGCTTAAAAAGTATACATCCTACAGCAAAGAGCTTTATACTGTAAGAATCACAAGAAGAAGACCTATAATGGGGTGTATAACATGTCTCTGAAATATTAAAAATGAAGGCACAGTCGCAGTTTAGAAATTGCCATTCAAATTTGTGGTGTCTAGAGTGGAGTTTCAATGAATGTCAATGGGAGGTGTGAGTTGCAAACAAAAGGTCATATTGTGAAATCTGTTCGGGCTATGGCTTAGCCTTGGACATTTTTAGCGGCAGCAGGGATAGCTGAACGTTTTGATATAAGATTTGTGTAGGTGGGATTAAAAATGAGGGCGAGGTCGCAGTTTAGAAATCATGTCCTGATTTTGGACTCCACACCCATCTCCCACTCTAGCTTGCGAACATTCCTCCCATTCATTCCTATGGGAAAATTGCGCCAGAAAAACGCCAATATTTCGGAAACCGTTTGGCGAAACGTTCCACAAAATATAAGCACACCATTCGGGAACGATCCGCACGTTTTGGTATATTATGGTCTATGTAGTGTCAAAACTGTGGGAGGAGTTACAGTGCAAAAATGCTTGGAATAATAATAATATATCAGCAAGAACAATAAGTGATCTTGCCAAGCAAGACCACTTAACTAGACAAAGTGCAATTTCCGGGGAAATTGCGTGAAGTGGTCTTGCCTCCGCCAATTCTCTACAACTGGAGCGGGCGGAGTAACTGGGTGGAGCGGACGGAGTAACTGGGTGGAGTAGGCGATGTAACTGGGTGGAGTGGGCGGAGTAACTGTTGTGGTGTTGGAGTGGGTGGGGTGGGCGGAGTAACTGGGTGGAGTGTGCAGAGTAACTGGGTGGAGTGGGCGGAGTAACTGGGTGGAGTGACTTGAGTAACTATTGTGTGGTTGGAGTGGGTGGAGTAACTGGGTGGAGAGGGCGGAGTAACTGGGTGGAGTGGGCGGAGTAACTGGGTGGAGTGGGCGGAGTAACTGTTGTGTTGTTGGAGTGGGCGGAGTAATTGGGTGGGGTGGGCGGAGTAACTGGGTGGAGTGTGCGGAGTAACTGGGTGGAGTGAGTAACTGGGTGGAGTGGGCAGAGTAACTGGGTGGAGTGACTTGAGTAACTGTTGTGTGGTTGGAGTGGGCGGAGTAACTGGGTGGAGTGGGCGGAGTAACTGGTTGGAGTGGGCGGGCTAATTGGGTTGTTGGAGTGGGCGGGCTAATTGGGTGGAGTGGGCGGGCTAACTGGGTGGAGTGGGCGGGCTAACTGGGTGGAGTGGGCGAGGTGGAGTGGGTGGAGTAACTGGGTGGAGTGGGCGGAGTAACTGGGTGGAGTGGGCGGAGTAACTGGTTGGAGTGGGCGGGCTAATTGGGTGGAGTGGGCGGGCTAATTGGGTGGAGTGGGCGGGCTAATTGGGTGGAGTGGGCGGGCTAACTGGGTGGAGTGGGCGGGCTAACTGGGTGGAGTGGGCGAGGTGGAGTGGGTGGAGTAACTGGGTGGAGTGGGCGGAGTAACTGGGTGGAGTGGGCGGGGTAATTGGGTGGGGTGGGCGGAGTAACTGGGTGGAGTGGGCGGAGTAACTGGGTGGAGTGGGCGGAGTAACTAGGTGGAGTGACTTGAGTAACTGGGTGGAGTGACTTGAGTGTGTGGGTGGAGTGACTTGAGTAACTGTTGTGTGGGTGGAGTGACTTGAGTAACTGTTGGGTGGGTGGAGTGGGCGGAGTAACTGGGTGGAGTGGGCGGAGTAACTGGGTGGAATGGGCGGAGTAACTGGGTGGAGTGGGCGGAGTAACTGGGTGGAGTGGGCGGAGTAACTGGGTGAAGTGGGCGGAGTAACTGGGTGGAGTGGGCGGAGTAACTGGGTGGAATGGGCGGAGTAACTGGGTGGAGTGGGCGGAGTAACTGGGTGGAGTGGGCGGGGTAACTGGGTGGAGTGGGCGGGGTAACTGGGTGGAGTGGGCGGAGTAACTGGGTGGAGTGGGCGGAGTAACTGGGTGGAGTGGGCAGAGTGGGCGGAGTAACTGGGTGGAGTGGGCGGAGTAACTGGGTGGAGTGGGCGGAGTAACTGGGTGGAGTGGGCGGGGTAATTGGGTGGGGTGGGCGGAGTAACTGGGTGGAGTGGGCGGAGTAACTGGGTGGAGTGACTTGAGTAACTGGGTGGAGTGACTTGAGTGTGTGGGTGGAGTGACTTGAGTAACTGTTGTGTGGGTGGAGTGACTTGAGTAACTGTTGGGTGGGTGGAGTGGGCGGAGTAACTGGGTGGAGTGGGCGGAGTAACTGGGTGGAATGGGCGGAGTAACTGGGTGGAGTGGGCAGAGTGGGCGGAGTAACTGGGTGGAGTGGGCGGAGTAACTGGGTGGAGTGGGCGGAGTAACTGGGTGAAGTGGGCGGAGTAACTGGGTGGGGGGGGGCGGAGTAACTGGGTGGAATGGGCGGAGTAACTGGGTGGAGTGGGCGGAGTAACTGGGTGGAGTGGGCGGGGTAACTGGGTGGAGTGGGCGGGGTAACTGGGTGGAGTGGGCGGGGTAACTGGGTGGAGTAGGCGGAGTAACTGGGTTGAGTGGGCGGAGTAACTGGGTTGAGTGGGCGGAGTAACTGTTGTGGTGTTGGAGTAGGCGGAGTAATTGGGTGGGGTGGGTGGAGTAACTGGGTGGAGTGTGCAGAGTAACTGGGTGGAGTGGGCGGAGTAACTGGGTGGAGTGACTTGAGTAACTGTTGTGTGGTTGGAGTGGGTGGAGTAACTGGGTGGAGAGGGCGGAGTAACTTGGTGGGGTGGGCGGAGTAACTGGGTGGAGTGGGCGGAGTAACTGTTGTGTTGTTGGAGTGGGCGGAGTAATTGGGTGGGGTGGGCGGAGTAACTGGGTGGAGTGTGCGGAGTAACTGGGTGGAGTGGGCGGAGTAACTGGGTGGAGTGACTTGAGTAACTGTTGTGTGGTTGGAGCGGGCGGAGTAACTGGGTGGAGTGGGCAGAGTAACTAGGTGGAGTGGGCGGAGTAACTGGGTGGAGTGGGCGGAGTAACTGGGTGGAGTGGGTGGGCTAACTGTGTGGAGTGGGCGAGGTGGAGTGGGTGGAGTGGGCGGGGTGGAGTGGGCGGGTGGAGTGGGCGGAGCAACTGTGTGGAGTGGGCGGAGTAACTGGGTGGAGTGGGTGGAGTAACTGGGTGGAGTGGGCGGAGTAACTGGGTGGAGTGGGCGGAGTAACTGGGTGGAGTGGGCGGAGTAACTGGGTGAAATGACTTGAGTAACTGTTGTGTGGGTGGAGTGAGCGGAGTAACTGGGTGGAGTGACTTGAGTAACTGTTGTGTGGTTGGAGTGGGCGGAGTAACTGGGTGGAGTGACCTGAGTAACTGTTGAGTGGGCGGAGTAACTGGGTGGAGTGGCTGGAGTAACTGGGTGGAGTGGGCGGAGTAACTGGGTGGAGTGGGCGGGGTAGCTGGGTGGAGTGGGCGGGGTAGCTGGGTGAAGTGGGCGGGGTAGCTGGGTGAAGTGGGCGGAGTAACTGGGTGGAGTGGGCGGAGTAACTGGGTGGAGTAGGCAGAGTGGGCGGAGTAACTGGGTGGAGTGGGCGGAGTATCTGGGTGGAGTGATTTGAGTATCTGGGTGGAGTGATTTGAGTAACTGTTGTGTGGTTGGAGTCACTGGGGAAAGGTTTGACTGAGCAGAGTAACTATATGGAGTAGGCAGAGTAACTGTATGGATTGTTTTGAGTAAAGATAGTAAGCATTCTTCTTTTTTCTATTGCCAGATTATTTATAGACATGTTAGAAGCTATTGTGTGGCTATTTAATTATTTATCTTTTTTAATGCAAATTTTGCGATACTGCTCCTTTAAGGGGAGTCTTCCTGAGACTGGGTGTGTGGGCGGAGCAGCTGTAACGAGCCAGGTTGCAGCTGTGTTGCTATGGAAACTCACTCTGAGGTAAACTGAGAATGCACATTAAAACACATTTCTAATGCACTGGTGGTTGCCATATTCAAATGACTGTAGCTTAAAAAGTATACACCCTACAGCAAAGAGCTTTATACTGTAAGAATCACAAGAAGAAGACCTATAATGTGGTGCATAACATGTCTCTGAAATATTAAAAATGAAGGCACAGTCGCAGTTTAGAAATTGCCATTCAAATTTGTGGTGTCTAGAGTGGAGTTTCAATGAATGTCAATGGGAGGTGTGAGTTGCAAACAAAAGGTCATATTGTGAAATCTGTTCGGGCTATGGCTTAGCCTTGGATATTTTTAGCGGCAGCAGGGATAGCTGAACGTTTTGATATAAGATTTGTGTAGGTGGGATTAAAAATGAGGGCGAGGTCGCAGTTTAGAAATCATGTCCTGATTTTGGACTCCACACCCATCTCCCACTCTAGCTTGCGAACATTCCTCCCATTCATTCCTATGGGAAAATTGCGCCAGAAAAACGCCAATATTTCGGAAACCGTTTGGCGAAACGTTCCACAAAATATAAGCACACCATTCGGGAACGATCCGCACGTTTTGGTATATTATGGTCTATGTAGTGTCAAAACTGTGGGAGGAGTTACAGTGCAAAAATGCTTGGAATAATAACTAGACAAAGTGCAATTTCCGGGGAAATTGCGTGAAGTGGTCTTGCCTCCGCCAATTCTCTACAACTGGAGCGGGCGGAGTAACTGGGTGGAGCGGACAGAGTAACTGGGTGGAGTAGGCGGAGTAACTGGGTGGAGTGGGCGGAGTAACTGTTGTGGTGTTGGAGTGGGTGGGGTAATTGGGTGGGGTAATTGGGTGGGGTGGGCGGAGTAACTGGGTGGAGTGTGCAGAGTAACTGGGTGGAGTGGGCAGAGTAACTGGGTGGAGTGACTTGAGTAACTGTTGTGTGGGTGGAGTGGGCAGAGTAACTGGGTGGAGTGGGCGGAGTAACTGGGTGGAGTGGGCGGAGTAACTGGGTGGAGTGGGCGGGGTCACTGGGTGGAGTGGGCGGGGTCACTGGGTGGAGTGGGCGGAGTAACTGGGTGGAGTGGGCGGAGTAACTGGGTGGAGTGACTTGAGTAACTGGGTGGAGTGGGCAGAGTGTGTGGAGTAACTGGGTGCAGTGGGCGGAGTATCTGAGTGGAGTGACATGAGTAACTGGGTGGAGTGACTTGAGTAACTGGGTGGAGTGGGCAGAGTGGGTGGAGTAACTGGGTGCAGTGGGCGGAGTAACTGATTGGAGTGGGCGGAGTAACTGGGTGGAGTGGGCGGGGTAACTGGGTGGAGTGACTTGAGTAACTGGGTGGAGTGACTTGAGTAACTGTTGTGTGGTTGGAGTGGGTGGAGTAACTGGGTGGAGAGGGCGGAGTAACTGGGTGGAGTGGGCGGAGTAACTGGGTGGAGTGGGCGGAGTAACTGTTGTGGTGTTGGAGTGGGCGGAGTAATTGGGTGGGGTGGGCGGAGTAACTGGGTGGAGTGTGCGGAGTAACTGGGTAGAGGGGGCAGAGTAACTGGGTGGAGGGGGCAGAGTAACTGGGTGGAGGGGGCAGAGTAACTGGGTGGAGGGGGCAGAGTAACTGGGTGGAGGGGGCAGAGTAACTGGGTGGAGTGACTTGAGTAACTGTTGTGTGGTTGGAGTGGGCGGAGTAACTGGGTGGAGTGGGCGGAGTAACTGGGTGGAGTGGGCGGGCTAACTGGGTGGAGTGGGCGGGCTAATTTGGTGGAGTGGGCGGGCTAATTGGGTGGAGTGGGCGGGCTAACTGGGTGGAGTGGGCGGGCTAACTGGGTGGAGTGGGTGAGGTGGAGTGGGTGAGGTGGAGTGGGCGGGGCGGAGTGGGCGGAGTAACTGGGTGGAGTGGGCGGAGTAACTGGGTGGAGTGGGCGGAGTAACTGGGTGGAGTGGGCAGAGTAACTGGGTGGAGTGGGCAGAGTAACTGGGTGGAGTGGGCAGAGTAACTGGGTGGAGTGGGCGGAGTAACTGGGTGGAGTGGGCGGAGCAACTGGGTGGAGTGGGCGGAGTAACTGGGTGGAGTGGGCGGAGTAACTGGGTGGAGTGGGCGGAGTAACTGGGTGGAGTGGGCGGAGTAACTGGGTGGAGTGACTTGAGTAACTGGGTGGAGTGACTTGAGTAACTGGGTGGAGTGACTTGAGTAACTGGGTGGAGTGACTTGAGTAACTGGGTGGAGTGACTTGAGTAACTGGGTGGAGTGACTTGAGTAACTGGGTGGAGTGACTTGAGTAACTGTTGTGTGGGTGGAGTGACTTGAGTAACTGTTGTGTGGGTGGAGTGAGCGGAGTAACTGGGTGGAGTGACTTGAGTAACTGTTGTGTGGTTGGAGTAACTGGGTGGAGTGGCTGGAGTAACTGGGTGGAGTGGCTGGAGTAACTGGGTGGAGTGGCCGGAGTAACTGGGTGGAGTGGGTGGAGTAACTGGGTGGAGTGGGCGGAGTAACTGGGTGGAGTGGGCGGGGTCACTGGGTGGAGTTTGTGGGGTCACTGGGTGGAGTGGGCGGGGTCACTGGGTGGAGTGGGCGGGGTAACTGGGTGGACTGGGCGGGGTCACTGGGTGGAGTGGGCGGGGTCACTGGGTGGAGTGGGCGGGGTCACTGGGTGGAGTGACTTGAGTAACTGTTGTATGGTTGGAGTCACTGGAGTAACTGTGGAAAGGTTTGACTGAGCAGAGTAACTATATGGAGTAGGCAGAGTAACTGAATGGATTGTTTTGAGTAAAGATAGTAAGCATTCTTCTTTTTTCTATCGCCAGATTATTTATAGACATGTTAGAAGCTATTGTGTGGCTATTTAATTAATTATCTTTTTTAATGCAAATTTCGCGATACTGCTCCTTTAAGGGGAGTTTCCTGAGACTTGGTGTGTGGGCGGAGCAGCTGTAACGAGCCAGGCTGCAGCTGTGTTGCTATGGAAACTCACTCTGAGGTAAACTGAGAATGCACATTAAAACACATTTCTAATGCACTGGTGGTTGCCATATTCAAATGACTGTAGCTTAAAAAGTATACATCCTACAGCAAAGAGCTTTATACTGTAAGAATCACAAGAAGAAGACCTATAATGTGGTGTATAACATGTCTCTGAAATATTAAAAATGAAGGCACAGTCGCAGTTTAGAAATTGCCATTCAAATTTGTGGCGTCTAGAGTGGAGTTTCAATGAATGTCAATGGGAGGTGTGAGTTGCAAACAAAAGGTCATATTGTGAAATCTGTTCGGGCTATGGCTTAGCCTTGGACATTTTTAGCGGCAGCAGGGATAGCTGAACGTTTTGATATAAGATTTGTGTAGGTGGGATTAAAAATGAGGGAGAGGTCGCAGTTTAGAAATCATGTCCTGATTTTTCTCTTCACACCCACCTCCCACTCTAGCTTTGAAAATACCTCCCATTCATTCCTATGGGAAAATTGCGCCAGAAAAACGCCAATATTTCGGAAACCGTTTGGCGAAACGTTCCACAAAATATAAGCACACCATTCGGGAACGATCCGCACGTTTTGGTATATTATGGTCTTTGTAGTGTCAAAACTGTGGGAGGAGTTACAGTGCAAAAATGCTTGGAATAATAATAATATATCAGCAAGAACAATAAGTGATCTTGCCAAGCAAGACCACTTAATAATATATCAGCAAGAACAATAAGTGATCTTGCCAAGCAAGACCACTTAACTAGACAAAGTGCAATTTCCGGGGAAATTGCGTGAAGTGGTCTTGCCTCACCAGTTCTCTACAACTGGAGTGGGCGGAGTAACTGGGTGGAGTGACTTGAGTAACTGTTGTGTGGTTGGAGTGGGTGGAGTAACTGGGTGGAGTGTGCGAAGTAACTGGGTGGGGAGGGCGGAGTAACTGGGTGGAGTGGGCGGAGTAACTGGGTGGAGTGGGCGGAGTAATTGTGTTGTTGGAGTGGGCGGAGTAACTGGGTTGGGTGGGGTGGGCGGAGTAACTGGGTGGAGTGTGCGGAGTATCTGGGTGGAGTGGGCGGGGTAACTGGGTGGAGTGACTTGAGTAACTGTTGTGTGGTTGGAGTGGGCGGAGTAACTGGGTGGAGTGGGCGGAGTAACTGGGTGGAGTGGGCGGGGTGGAGTGGGTGGAGTGGTCGAGGTGGAGTGGGTGGAGTGGGCGGGGTGGAGTGGGTGGAGTGGGCGGGGTGGAGTGGGTGGAGTGGGCGGGGTGGGCGGAGCAACTGGGTGGAGTGGGTGGAGTAACTGGGTGGAGTGGGCAGAGTAACTGGGTGGAGTGGGCAGAGTAACTGGGTGGAGTGGGCAAAGTAACTGGGTGGAGTGGGCGGAGTAACTGGGTGGAGTGACTTGAGTAATTGTGTGGGTGGAGTGAGCGGAGTAACTGGGTGGAGTGACTTGAGTAACTGTTGTGTGGTTGGAGTGGGCGGAGTAACTGGGTGGAGTGGCTGGAGTAACTGGGTGGAGTGGGCGAAGTAACTGGGTGGAGTGGGCGGAGTAACTGGGTGGAGTGGGCGGGGTAGCTGGGTGGAGTGGGCGGGGTAGCTGGGTGGAGTGGGCGGGGTAACTGGGTGGAGTGGGCGGGGTAACTGGGTGAAGTGGGCGGAGTAACTGGGTGGAATGGGCGGAGCAACTGGGTGGAATGGGCGGAGTAACTGGGTGGAGTGGGCAGAGTGGGTGGAGTAACTGGGTGCAGTGGGCGGAGTAACTGGGTGGAGTGGGCGGAGTAACTGGGTGGAGTGGGCGGAGTATCTGGGTGGAGTGACTTGAGTAACTGGGTGGAGTGACGAGTAACTGTTGTGTGGTTGGAGTCACTGGAGTAACTGTGAAAAGGTTTGACTGAGCAGAGTAACTATATGGAGTAGGCAGAGTAACTATATGGATTGTTTGGAGTGAGTAAAGATAGTAGGCATTCTTCTTTTTTCTATTGCCAGATTATTTATAGACATGTTAGAAGCTATTGTGTGGCTATTTAATTATTTATCTTTTTTAATGCAAATTTTGCGATACTGCTCCTTTAAGGGGAGTTTCCTGAGACTTGGTGTGTGGGCGGAGCAGCTGTAACGAGCCAGGCTGCAGCTGTGTTGCTATGGAAACTCACTCTGAGGTAAACTGAGAATGCACATTAAAACACATTTCTAATGCACTGGTGGTTGCCATATTCAAATGACTGTAGCTTAAAAAGTATACATCCTACAGCAAAGAGCTTTATACTGTAGGAATCACGAGGCCGGGACCTGTACAATGGTGTATAGCATGTCTCTGAAATATTAAAAATGAAGGCACAGTCGCAGTTTAGAAATTGCCATTCAAATTTGTGGTGTCTAGAGTGGAGTTTCAATGAATGTCAATGGGAGGTGTGAGTTGCAAACAAAAGGTCATATTGTGAAAACTGTTCGGGCTATGGCTTAGCCTTGGACATTTTTAGCGGCAGCAGGGATAGCTGAACGTTTTGATATAAGATTTGTGTAGGTGGGATTAACAATGAGGGAGAGGTCGCAGTTTAGAAATCATGTCCTGATTTTTCATTTCACACACATCTCCCACTCTAGCTTTGAAAATACCTCCCATTCATTCCTATGGGAAAATTGCGCCAGGAAAACGCCAATATTTCGGAAACCGTTTGGCGAAACGTTCCACAAAATATAAGCACACCATTCGGGAACGATCCGCACGTTTTGGTATATTATGGTCTATGTAGTGTCAAAACTGTGGGAGGAGTTACAGTGCAAAAATGCTTGGAATAAAAATAAGAATAAGAACTAGACAAAGTGCAATTTCCGGGGAAATTGCGTGAAGTGGTCTTGCCTCCGCCAGTTCTCTACAACTGGAGTGGGCAGAGTAACTGGGTGGAGTGGGCGGAGTAACTGGGTGGAGTGGGCGGAGTAACGGTGGAGTGACTTGATTAACTGTTGTGTGTGTGGAGTGAGCGGAGTAACTGGGTGGAGTGACTTGAGTAACTGTTGTGTGGTTGGAGTGGGCGGAGTAACTGGGTGGAGTGACTTGAGTAACTGTTGTGTGGTTGGAGTGGGCGGAGTAACTGGGTGGAGTGACTTGAGTAACTGTTGTGTGGTTGGAGTGGGCGGAGTAACTGGGTGGAGTGACTTGAGTAACTGTTGTGTGTGTGGAGTGGCTGGAGTGGCTGGAGTAACTGGGTGGAGTGGCTGGAGTAACTGGGTGGAGTGGGCGGAGTAACTGGGTGGAGTGGGCGGAGTAACTGGGTGAAGTGGGCGGAGTAACTGAGTGGAGTGGGCGTAGTAACTGGGTGGAGTGGGCGGGGTAACTGGGTGGAATGGGCGGAGTAACTGGGTGGAGTGACTTGAGTAACTGGGTGGAGTGACTTGAGTAACTGTTGTGTGGTTGGAGTCACTGGAGTAACTGTGGAAAGGTTTGACTGAGCAGAGTAACTATATGGAGTAGGCAGAGTAACTGTATGGATTGTTTTGAGTAAAGATAGTAAGCATTCTTCTTTTTTCTATTGCCAGATTATTTATAAACATGTTAGAAGCTATTGTGTGGCTATTTAATTATTTATCTTTTTTAATGCAAATTTCGCGATACTGCTCCTTTAAGGGGAGTTTCCTGAGACTGGGTGTGTGGGCGGAGCAGCTGTAACGAGCCAGGCTGCAGCTGTGTTGCTATGGAAACTCACTCTGAGGTAAACTGAGAATGCACATTAAAACACATTTCTAATGCACTGGTGGTTGCCATATTCAAATGACTGTAGCTTAAAAAGTATACATCCTACAGCAAAGAGCTTTATACTGTAAGAATCACAAGAGCTAGGCGAACAATGTGGTGTATAACATGTCTCTGAAATATTAAAAATGAAGGCACAGTCGCAGTTTAGAAATTGCCATTCAAATTTGTGGTGTCTAGAGTGGAGTTTCAATGAATGTCAATGGGAGGTGTGAGTTGCAAACAAAAGGTCATATTGTGAAATCTGTTCAGGCTATGGCTTAGCCTTGGACATTTTTAGCGGCAGCAGGGATAGCTGAACGTTTTGATATAAGATTTGTGTAGGTGGGATTAAAAATGAGGGAGAGGTCGCAGTTTAGAAATCATGTCCTGATTTTTGACTCCACACTTAGTTCCCACTCTAGCTTTCGAACATTCCTCCCATTCATTCCTATGGGAAAATTGCGCCAGAAAAACGCCAATATTTCGGAAACCGTTTGGCGAAACGTTCCACAAAATATAAGCACACCATTCGGGAACGATCCGCACGTTTTGGTATATTATGGTCTATGTAGTGTCAAAACTGTGGGAGGAGTTACAGTGCAAAAATGCTTGGAATAAGAATAATAATAAAAACTAGACAAAGTGCAATTTCCGGGGAAATTGCGTGAAGTGGTCTTGCCTCCGCCAGTTCTCTACAACTGGAGCGGGCAGAGTAACTGGGTGTAGCGGGCGGAGTAACTGGGTGGAGTGGGCGGAGTAACTGGGTGGAGTGGGCGGAGCAACTGGGTGGAGTGGGCAGAGTAACTGGGTGGAGTGGGCGGAGTAACTGTTGTGTGGGTGGAGTGAGCGGAGTAACTGGGTGGAGTGACTTGAGTAACTGTTGTGTGGGTGGAGTGGGCGGAGTAACTGGGTGGAGTGGCTGGAGTAACTGGGTGGAGTGGCTGGAGTAACTGGGTGGAGTGGGCGGAGTAACTGGGTGGAGTGGGCAGAGTAACTGGGTGGAGTGGGCAGAGTAACTGGGTGGAGTGGGCGGGGTAACTGGGTGGAGTGGGCGGAGTAACTGGGTGAAGTGGGCGGAGTAACTGGGTGGAATGGGCGGAGTAACTAGGTGGAATGGGCGGAGTAACTGGGTAGAGTGGGCAGAGTGGGTGGAGTAACTGGGTGCAGTGGGCGGAGTAACTGAGTGGAGTGGGCGGAGTAACTGGGTGGAGTGGGCGGAGTATCTGGGTGGAGTGACTTGAGTAACTGGGTGGAGTGCCTGAGTAACTGTTGTGTGGTTGGAGTCACTGGAGTAACTGTGGAAAGGTTTGACTGAGCAGAGTAACTATATGGAGTAGGCAGAGTAACTGTATGGATTGTTTTGAGTAAAGATAGTAAGCATTCTTCTTTTTTCTATCGCCAGATTATTTATAGACATGTTAGAAGCTATTGTGTGGCTATTTAATTATTTATCTTTTTTAATGCAAATTTCGCGATACTGCTCCTTTAAACCGGACCTTCACCATGATTTAATGAAAAGCCCAAACTCTTAAAAAACAATTCCTCAGCATCTAAAATTAATATATTTTACATGTTTAGTCACTAATTTATTATACTTTCCCCCACTGGGCTGCAACTCTGTTCGGGAATTTAGGATACGGGCGCCGCCATCTTGACTCAGAAGCATCACACTTACTGAGGAGAGGAGAGTGGGATAAGGTACAGGGGGGCGGGTTATAGCTGTGCTTTGCTCAGACAGAGCAGAGCTGGGGTCAGGGAAAGGTCAGCAGTCCCAGAATGCAGAGCAGCACAGTCACTTCCTGTTTGCAGGCACTTCCTGTTTGCAGGCTGCCTGCAAAAATGGCAGCTTCCATAAGCCGCCATCTTGGATGTTTAAAGGCTTATAAAATGCAGTAGATGCAGGTAGGATGATTTTTAATGTGAGCAATCTGTATGTACAGGGTGTGGGAAACATATAAGATAGACTCTTATTTAGAGTGAAGGTCCGCTTTAAGGGGAGTTTCCTGAGACTTGGTGTGTGGGCGGAGCAGCTGTAACGAGCCAGGCTGCAGCTGTGTTGCTATGGAAACTCACTCTGAGGTAAACTGAGAATGCACATTAAAACACATTTCTAATGCACTGGTGGTTGCCATATTCAAATGACTGTAGCTTAAAAAGTATACATCCTACAGCAAAGAGCTTTATACTGTAAGAATCACAAGAGCCAGGCCTACAATGTGGTGTTTAGCATGTCTCTGAAATATTAAAAATGAAGGCACAGTCGCAGTTTAGAAATTGCCATTCAAATTTGTGGTGTCTAGAGTGGAGTTTCAATGAATGTCAATGGGAGGTGTGAGTTGCAAACAAAAGGTCATATTGTGAAATCTGTTCGGGCTATGGCTTAGCCTTGGACATTTTTAGCGGCAGCAGGGATAGCTGAACGTTTTGATATAAGATTTGTGTAGGTGGGATTAAAAATGAGGGAGAGGTCGCAGTTTAGAAATCATGTCCTGATTTTTCATTTCACACGCATCTCCCACTCTAGCTTTGAAAATACCTCCCATTCATTCCTATGGGAAAATTGCGCCAGGAAAACGCCAATATTTCGGAAACCGTTTGGCGAAACGTTCCACAAAATATAAGCACACCATTCGGGAACGATCCGCACGTTTTGGTATATTATGGTCTATGTAGTGTCAAAACTGTGTGAGGAGTTACAGTGCAAAAATGCTTGGAATAATAATAATAATAATATATCAGCAAGAACAATAAGTGATCTTGCCAAGCAAGACCACTTAATAATATATCAGCAAGAACAATAAGTGATCTTGCCAAGCAAGACCACTTAACTAGACAAAGTGCAATTTCCGGGGAAATTGCGTGAAGTGGTCTTGCCTCCGCCAGTTCTCTACAACTGGAGCGGGCAGAGTAACTGGGTCGAGCGGGCGGAGTAACTGGGTGGAGTGGGTGGAGTGGGCGGAGTAACTGGGTGGAGTGGGCGGAGTAACTGGGTCGAGTGGGCGGAGTAACTGGGTGGAGTGGGCGGGGTAACTGGGTGGAGTGGGTGGAGTAACTGGGTGGAGTGGGCAGAGTAACTGGGTCGAGCGGGCGGAGTAACTGGGTGGAGTGGGTGGAGTAACTGGGTGGAGTGGGCGGAGTAACTGGGTGGAGTGGGCGGAGTAACTGGGTGGAGTGGGCGGGGTAACTGGGTGGAGTGGGTGGAGTAACTGGGTGGAGTGGGCAGAGTAACTGGGTGAAGTGGGCGGAGTAACTGTTGTGTGGGTGGAGTGAGTGGAGTAACTGGGTGGAGTGACTTGAGTAACTGTTGTGTGGTTGGAGTGGGCGGAGTAACTGGGTGGAGTGACTTGAGTAACTGTTGTGTGGGTGGAGTGGGCGGAGTAACTGGGTGGTGTGGCTAGAGTAACTGGGTGGAGTGGGCAGAGTAACTGGGTGGAGTGGGCGGAGTAACTGGGTGGAGTGGGCGGAGTAACTGGGTGGAGTGGGTGGGGTAACTGGGTGGAGTGGGCGGAGCATCTGGGTGGAGTGGGCGGAGTAACTGGGTGAAGTGGGCGGAGTAACTGGGTGGAATGGGCAGAGTAACTGGGTGCAGTGGGCGGAGTATCTGGGTGGAGTGACTTGAGTAACTGTTGTGTGGTTGGAGTCGCTGGAGTAACTGTGGAAAGGTTTGACTGAGCAGAGTAACTATATGGAGTAGGCAGAGTAACTGTATGGATTGTTTTGAGTAAAGATAGTAAGCATTCTTCTTTTTTCTATTGCCAGATTATTTATAGACATGTTAGAAGCTATTGTGTGGCTATTTAATTATTTATCTTTTTTAATGCCAATTTCGCGATACTGCTCCTTTAAGGGGAGTTTCCTGAGACTTGGTGTGTGGGCGGAGCAGCTGTAATGAGCCAGGCTGCAGCTGTGTTGCTATGGAAACTCACTCTGAGGTAAACTGAGAATGCACATTAAAACACATTTCTAATGCACTGGTGGTTGCCATATTCAAATGACTGTAGCTTAAAAAGTATACATCCTACAGCAAAGAGCTTTATACTGTAAGAATCACAAGAAGAAGACCTATAATGTGGTGCATAATCTGTCTCTGAAATATTAAAAATGAAGGCACAGTCGCAGTTTAGAAATTGCCATTCAAATTTGTGGTGTCTAGAGTGGAGTTTCAATGAATGTCAATGGGAGGTGTGAGTTGCAAACAAAAGGTCATATTGTGAAATCTGTTCGGGCTATGGCTTAGCCTTGGACATTTTTAGCGGCAGCAGGGATAGCTGAACGTTTTGATATAAGATTTGTGTAGGTGGGATTAAAAATGAGGGAGAGGTCGCAGTTTAGAAATCATGTCCTGATTTTTCATTTCACACGCATCTCCCACTCTAGCTTTGAAAATACCTCCCATTCATTCCTATGGGAAAATTGCGCCAGGAAAACGCCAATATTTCGGAAACCGTTTGGCGAAACGTTCCACAAAATATAAGCACACCATTCGGGAACGATCCGCACATTTTGGTATATTATGGTCTATGTAGTGTCAAAACTGTGGGAGGAGTTACAGTGCAAAAATGCTTGGAATAAGAATAAAAATAAGAACTAGACAAAGTGCAATTTCCGGGGAAATTGCGTGAAGTGGTCTTGCCTCTGCCAGTTCTCTACAACTGGAGCGGGCAGAGTAACTGGGTGGAGTGGGCGGAGTAACTGGGTGGAGTGGGCAGGGTAACTGGGTGGAGTGGGCAGAGTAACTGGGTGGAGTGACTTGAGTAACTGTTGTGTAGGTGGAGTGGGCGGAGTAACTGGGTGGAGTGACTTGAGTAACTGTTGTGTAGGTGGAGTGGGCGGAGTAACTGGGTGGAGTGGCTGGAGTAACTGGGTGGAGTGGCTGGAGTAACTGGGTGGACTGGGCGGAGTAACTGGGTGGACTGGGCGGAGTAACTGGGTGGAGTGGGCGGAGTAACTGGGTGGAGTGGGCAGAGTAACTGGGTGGAGTGGGCAGAGTAACTGGGTGGAATGGGCGGAGTAACTGGGTGGAGTGGGCGGAGTAACTGGGTGGAGTGGGCAGAGTAACTGGGTGGAGTGGGCAGAGTAACTGGGTGGAGTGGGTGGAGTAACTGGGTGGAGTGGGTGGAGTAACTGGGTGGAGTGGGCAGAGTAACTGTGTGGAGTGGGCAGAGTAACTGGGTGGAGTGACTTGAGTAACTGTTGTGTAGGTGGAGTGGGCGGAGTAACTGGGTGGAGTGACTTGAGTAACTGTTGTGTAGGTGGAGTGGGCGGAGTAACTGGGTGGAGTGGCTGGAGTAACTGGGTGGCGTGGCTGGAGTAACTGGGTGGAGTGGGCGGAGTAACTGGGTGGACTGGGCGGAGTAACTGGGTGGAGTGGGCGGAGTAACTGGGTGGAGTGGGCGGAGTAACTGGGTGGACTGGGCGGAGTAACTGGGTGGAGTGGGCGGAGTAACGGGTGGAGTGGGCAGAGTAACGGGCGGAGTGGGTGGAGTAACTGGGTGGAGTGGGCGGAGTAACTGGGTGAAGTGGGCGGAGTAACTGGGTGGAATGGGCGGAGTAACTGGGTGGAGTGGGCGGAGTAACTGGGTGGAGTGCGTAGAGTAACTGGGTGCAGTGGGCAGAGTAACTGGGTGGAGTGGGCGGAGTAACTGGGTGGAGTGGGCGGAGTATCTGGGTGGAGTGACTTGAGTAACTGGGTGGAGTGACTTGAGTAACTGTTGTGTGGTTGGAGTCACTGGAGTAACTGTGGAAAGGTTTGACTGAGCAGAGTAACTATATGGAGTAGGCAGAGTAACTGTATGGATTGTTTTGAGTAAAGATAGTAAGCATTCTTCTTTTTTCTATTGCCAGATTATTTATAGACATGTTAGAAGCTATTGTGTGGCTATTTAATTATTTATCTTTTTTAATGCAAATTTCGCGATACTGCTCCTTTAAGGGGAGTTTCCTGAGACTGGGTGTGTGGGCGGAGCAGCTGTAACGAGCCAGGCTGCAGCTGTGTTGCTATGGAAACTCACTCTGAGGTAAACTGAGAATGCACATTAAAACACATTTCTAATGCACTGGTGGTTGCCATATTCAAATGACTGTAGCTTAAAAAGTATACATCCTACAGCAAAGAGCTTTATACTGTAAGAATCACAAGAAGAAGACCTATAATCCGGTGCATAACATGTCTCTGAAATATTAAAAATGAAGGCACAGTCGCAGTTTAGAAATTGCCATTCAAATTTGTGGTGTCTAGAGTGGAGTTTCAATGAATGTCAATGGGAGGTGTGAGTTGCAAACAAAAGGTCATATTGTGAAATCTGTTCGGGCTATGGCTTAGCCTTGGACATTTTTAGCGGCAGCAGGGATAGCTGAACGTTTTGATATAAGATTTGTGTAGGTGGGATTAAAAATGAGGGCGAGGTCGCAGTTTAGAAATCATGTCCTGATTTTGGACTCCACACCCATCTCCCACTCTAGCTTGCGAACATTCCTCCCATTCATTCCTATGGGAAAATTGCGCCAGAAAAACGCCAATATTTCGGAAACCGTTTGGCGAAACGTTCCACAAAATATAAGCACACCATTCGGGAACGATCCACACGTTTTGGTATATTATGGTCTATGTAGTGTCAAAACTGTGGGAGGAGTTACAGTGCAAAAATGCTTGGAATAATAATAATAATAATAACTAGACAAAGTGCAATTTCCGGGGAAATTGCGTGAAGTGGTCTTGCCTCCGCCAGTTCTCTACAACTGGAGTGGGCAGAGTAACTGGGTGGAGTGGGCGGAGTAACTGGGTGGAGTGGGCGGAGTATCTGGGTGGAGTGACTTGAGTAACTGGGTGGAGTGACTTGAGTAACTGTTGTGTGGTTGGAGTGGGTGGAGTAACTGGGTGGAGTAACTGGGTGGAGTAACTGGGTGGAGTGGGCAGAGTAACTGGGTGGAGTGACTTGAGTAACTGTTGTGTGGGTGGAGTGAGCGGAGTAACTGGGTGGAGTGACTTGAGTAACTGTTGTGTGGTTGGAGTGGGCGGAGTAACTGGGTGGAATGACTTGAGTAACTGTTGTGTGGGTGGAGTGGGCGGAGTAACTGGGTGGAGTGACTTGAGTAACTGTTGTGTGGGTGGAGTGGGCGGAGTAACTGGGTGGAGTGGCTGGAGTAACTGGGTTGAGTGGCTGGAGTAACTGGGTTGAGTGGCTGGAGTAACTGGGTGGAGTGGGCGGAGTAACTGGGTGGAGTGGGCGGAGTAACTGGGTGGAGTGGGCGGAGTAACTGGGTGGAGTGGCTGGAGTAACTGGGTGGAGTGGGCGGAGTAACTGGGTGGAGTGGGCGGGGTAACTGGGTGGAGTGGGCGGAGTAACTGGGTGGAATGGGCAGAGTAACTGGGTGGAATGGGCAGAGTGGGTGGAGTAACTGGGTGCAGTGGGCGGAGTAACTGAGTGGAGTGGGTGGAGTAACTGGGTGGAGTGGGCGGAGTATCTGGGTGGAGTGACTTGAGTAACTGGGTGGAGTGACTTGAGTAACTGTTGTGTGGTTGGAGTCACTGGAGTAACTGTGGAAAGGTTTGACTGAGCAGAGTAACTATATGGAGTAGGCAGAGTAACTGTATGGATTGTTTGGAGTAAAGATAGTAAGCATTCTTCTTTTTTCTATTGCCAGATTATTTATAGACATGTTAGAAGCTATTGTGTGGCTATTTAATTATTTATCTTTTTTAATGCAAATTTCGCGATACTGCTCCTTTAAGGGGAGTTTCCTGAGACTTGGTGTGTGGGCGGAGCAGCTGTAACGAGCCAGGCTGCAGCTGTGTTGCTATGGAAACTCACTCTGAGGTAAACTGAGAATGCACATTAAAACACATTTCTAATGCACTGGTGGTTGCCATATTCAAATGACTGTAGCTTAAAAAGTATACATCCTACAGCAAAGAGCTTTATACTGTAAGAATCACAAGAGCTAGGCGAACAATGTGGTGTATAAAATGTCTCTGAAATATTAAAAATGAAGGCACAGTCACAGTTTAGAAATTGCCATTCAAATTTGTGGTGTCTAGAGTGGAGTTTCAATGAATGTCAATGGGAGGTGTGAGTTGCAAACAAAAGGTCATATTGTGAAATCTGTTCGGGCTATGGCTTAGCCTTGGACATTTTTAGCGGCAGCAGGGATAGCTGAACGTTTTGATATAAGATTTGTGTAGGTGGGATTAAAAATGAGGGAGAGGTCACAGTTTAGAAATCATGTCCTGATTTTTCATTTCACACGCATCTCCCACTCTAGCTTTGAAAATACCTCCCATTCATTCCTATGGGAAAATTGCGCCAGGAAAACGCCAATATTTCGGAAACCGTTTGGCGAAACGTTCCACAAAATATAAGCACACCATTCGGGAACGATCCGCACGTTTTGGTATATTATGGTCTATGTAGTGTCAAAACTGTGGGAGGAGTTACAGTGCAAAAATGCTTGGAATAATAATAAAAATAATATATCAGCAAGAACAATAAGTGATCTTGCCAAGCAAGACCACTTAACTAGACAAAGTGCAATTTCCGGGGAAATTGCGTGAAGTGGTCTTGCCTCCGCCAGTTCTCTACAACTGGAGCGGGCAGAGTAACTGGGTCGAGCGGGCGGAGTAACTGGGTGGAGTGGGTGGAGTAACTGGGTGGAGTGGGCGGAGTAACTGGGTGGAGTGGGCGGGGTAACTGGGTGGAGTGGGCGGGGTAACTGGGTGGAGTGGGTGGAGTAACTGGGTGGAGTGGGCAGAGTAACTGGATCGAGCGGGCGGAGTAACTGGGTGGAGTGGGTGGAGTAACTGGGTGGAGTGGGCGGAGTAACTGGGTGGAGTGGGCGGAGTAACTGGGTGGAGTGGGCGGAGTAACTGGGTGGAGTGGGCGGGGTAACTGGGTGGAGTGGGTGGAGTAACTGGGTGGAGTGGGCAGAGTAACTGGGTGAAGTGGGCGGAGTAACTGTTGTGTGGGTGGAGTGAGTGGAGTAACTGGGTGGAGTGACTTGAGTAACTGTTGTGTGGTTGGAGTGGGCGGAGTAACTGGGTGGAGTGACTTGAGTAACTGTTGTGTGGGTGGAGTGGGCGGAGTAACTGGGTGGTGTGGCTAGAGTAACTGGGTGGAGTGGGCGGAGTAACTGGGTGGAGTGGGCGGAGTAACTGGGTGGAGTGGGCGGAGTAACTGGGTGGAGTGGGTGGGGTAACTGGGTGGAGTGGGCGGAGCATCTGGGTGGAGTGGGCGGAGTAACTGGGTGAAGTGGGCGGAGTAACTGGGTGGAATGGGCAGAGTAACTGGGTGGAGTGGGCGGAGTATCTGGGTGGAGTGACTTGAGTAACTGTTGTGTGGTTGGAGTCGCTGGAGTAACTGTGGAAAGGTTTGACTGAGCACAGTAACTATATGGAGTAGGCAGAGTAACTGTACGGATTGTTTTGAGTAAAGATAGTAAGCATTCTTCTTTTTTCTATTGCCAGATTATTTATAGACATGTTAGAAGCTATTGTGTGGCTATTTAATTATTTATCTTTTTTAATGCCAATTTCGCGATACTGCTCCTTTAAGGGGAGTTTCCTGAGACTTGGTGTAACGAGCCAGGCTGCAGCTGTGTTGCTATGGAAACTCACTCTGAGGTAAACTGAGAATGCACATTAAAACACATTTCTAATGCACTGGTGGTTGCCATATTCAAATGACTGTAGCTTAAAAAGTATACATCCTACAGCAAAGAGCTTTATACTGTAAGAATCACAAGAAGAAGACCTATCATGTGGTGTATAACATGTCTCTGAAATATTAAAAATGAAGGCACAGTCGCAGTTTAGAAATTGCCATTCAAATTTGTGGTGTCTAGAGTGGAGTTTCAATGAATGTCAATGGGAGGTGTGAGTTGCAAACAAAAGGTCATATTGTGAAATCTGTTCGGGCTATGGCTTAGCCTTGGACATTTTTAGCGGCAGCAGGGATAGCTGAACGTTTTGATATAAGATTTGTGTAGGTGGGATTAAAAATGAGGGAGAGGTCGCAGTTTAGAAATCATGTCCTGATTTTTCATTTCAAACGCATCTCCCACTCTAGCTTTGAAAATACCTCCCATTCATTCCTATGGGAAAATTGCGCCAGGAAAACGCCAATATTTCGGAAACCGTTTGGCGAAACGTTCCACAAAATATAAGCACACCATTCGGGAACGATCCGCACGTTTTGGTATATTATGGTCTATGTAGTGTCAAAACTGTGGGAGGAGTTACAGTGCAAAAATGCTTGGAATAAGAATAAAAATAATATATCAGCAAGAACAATAAGTGATCTTGCCAAGCAAGACCACTTAATAACTAGACAAAGTGCAATTTCCGGGGAAATTGCGTGAAGTGGTCTTGCCTCCGCCAGTTCTCTACAACTGGAGCGGGCAGAGTAACTGGGTCGAGCGGGCGGAGTAACTGGGTGGAGTGGGTGGAGTAACTGGGTGGAGTGGGCGGAGTAACTGGGTGGAGTGGGCGGGGTAACTGGGTGGAGTGGGCGGGGTAACTGGGTGGAGTGGGTGGAGTAACTGGGTGGAGTGGGCAGAGTAACTGGATCGAGCGGGCGGAGTAACTGGGTGGAGTGGGTGGAGTAACTGGGTGGAGTGGGCGGAGTAACTGGGTGGAGTGGGCGGAGTAACTGGGTGGAGTGGGCGGAGTAACTGGGTGGAGTGGGCGGGGTAACTGGGTGGAGTGGGTGGAGTAACTGGGTGGAGTGGGCAGAGTAACTGGGTGAAGTGGGCGGAGTAACTGTTGTGTGGGTGGAGTGAGTGGAGTAACTGGGTGGAGTGACTTGAGTAACTGTTGTGTGGTTGGAGTGGGCGGAGTAACTGGGTGGAGTGACTTGAGTAACTGTTGTGTGGGTGGAGTGGGCGGAGTAACTGGGTGGTGTGGCTAGAGTAACTGGGTGGAGTGGGCGGAGTAACTGGGTGGAGTGGGCGGAGTAACTGGGTGGAGTGGGCGGAGTAACTGGGTGGAGTGGGTGAGGTAACTGGGTGGAGTGGGCGGAGCATCTGGGTGGAGTGGGCGGAGTAACTGGGTGAAGTGGGCGGAGTAACTGGGTGGAATGGGCAGAGTAACTGGGTGGAGTGGGCGGAGTATCTGGGTGGAGTGACTTGAGTAACTGTTGTGTGGTTGGAGTCGCTGGAGTAACTGTGGAAAGGTTTGACTGAGCACAGTAACTATATGGAGTAGGCAGAGTAACTGTATGGATTGTTTTGAGTAAAGATAGTAAGCATTCTTCTTTTTTCTATTGCCAGATTATTTATAGACATGTTAGAAGCTATTGTGTGGCTATTTAATTATTTATCTTTTTTAATGCCAATTTCGCGATACTGCTCCTTTAAGGGGAGTTTCCTGAGACTTGGTGTAAGGAGCCAGGCTGCAGCTGTGTTGCTATGGAAACTCACTCTGAGGTAAACTGAGAATGCACATTAAAACACATTTCTAATGCACTGGTGGTTGCCATATTCAAATGACTGTAGCTTAAAAAGTATACATCCTACAGCAAAGAGCTTTATACTGTAAGAATCACAAGAAGAAGACCTATAATGTGGTGCATAACCTGTCTCTGAAATATTAAAAATGAAGGCACAGTCGCAGTTTAGAAATTGCCATTCAAATTTGTGGTGTCTAGAGTGGAGTTTCAATGAATGTCAATGGGAGGTGTGAGTTGCAAACAAAAGGTCATATTGTGAAATCTGTTCAGGCTATGGCTTAGCCTTGGACATTTTTAGCGGCAGCAGGGATAGCTGAACGTTTTGATATAAGATTTGTGTAGGTGGGATTAAAAATGAGGGAGAGGTCGCAGTTTAGAAATCATGTCCTGATTTTTCATTTCACACGCATCTCCCACTCTAGCTTTGAAAATACCTCCCATTCATTCCTATGGGAAAATTGCGCCAGGAAAACGCCAATATTTCGGAAACCGTTTGGCGAAACGTTCCACAAAATATAAGCACACCATTCGGGAACGATCCGCACGTTTTGGTATATTATGGTCTATGTAGTGTCAAAACTGTGGGAGGAGTTACAGTGCAAAAATGCTTGGAATAAGAATAAAAATAATATATCAGCAAGAACAATAAGTGATCTTGCCAAGCAAGACCACTTAATAATATATCAGCAAGAACAATAAGTGATCTTGCCAAGCAAGACCACTTAACTAGACAAAGTGCAATTTCCGGGGAAATTGCGTGAAGTGGTCTTGCCTCCGCCAGTTCTCTACAACTGGAGCGGGCAGAGTAACTGGGTCGAGCGGGCGGAGTAACTGGGTGGAGTGGGTGGAGTGGGCGGAGTAACTGGGTGGAGTGGGCGGAGTAACTGGGTCGAGTGGGCGGAGTAACTGGGTGGAGTGGGCGGGGTAACTGGGTGGAGTGGGTGGAGTAACTGGGTGGAGTGGGCAGAGTAACTGGGTCGAGCGGGCGGAGTAACTGGGTGGAGTGGGTGGAGTAACTGGGTGGAGTGGGCGGAGTAACTGGGTGGAGTGGGCGGAGTAACTGGGTGGAGTGGGCGGGGTAACTGGGTGGAGTGGGTGGAGTAACTGGGTGGAGTGGGCAGAGTAACTGGGTGAAGTGGGCGGAGTAACTGTTGTGTGGGTGGAGTGAGTGGAGTAACTGGGTGGAGTGACTTGAGTAACTGTTGTGTGGTTGGAGTGGGCGGAGTAACTGGGTGGAGTGACTTGAGTAACTGTTGTGTGGGTGGAGTGGGCGGAGTAACTGGGTGGTGTGGCTAGAGTAACTGGGTGGAGTGGGCAGAGTAACTGGGTGGAGTGGGCGGAGTAACTGGGTGGAGTGGGCGGAGTAACTGGGTGGAGTGGGTGGGGTAACTGGGTGGAGTGGGCGGAGCATCTGGGTGGAGTGGGCGGAGTAACTGGGTGAAGTGGGCGGAGTAACTGGGTGGAATGGGCAGAGTAACTGGGTGCAGTGGGCGGAGTATCTGGGTGGAGTGACTTGAGTAACTGTTGTGTGGTTGGAGTCGCTGGAGTAACTGTGGAAAGGTTTGACTGAGCAGAGTAACTATATGGAGTAGGCAGAGTAACTGTATGGATTGTTTTGAGTAAAGATAGTAAGCATTCTTCTTTTTTCTATTGCCAGATTATTTATAGACATGTTAGAAGCTATTGTGTGGCTATTTAATTATTTATCTTTTTTAATGCCAATTTCGCGATACTGCTCCTTTAAGGGGAGTTTCCTGAGACTTGGTGTGTGGGCGGAGCAGCTGTAATGAGCCAGGCTGCAGCTGTGTTGCTATGGAAACTCACTCTGAGGTAAACTGAGAATGCACATTAAAACACATTTCTAATGCACTGGTGGTTGCCATATTCAAATGACTGTAGCTTAAAAAGTATACATCCTACAGCAAAGAGCTTTATACTGTAAGAATCACAAGAAGAAGACCTATAATGTGGTGCATAATCTGTCTCTGAAATATTAAAAATGAAGGCACAGTCGCAGTTTAGAAATTGCCATTCAAATTTGTGGTGTCTAGAGTGGAGTTTCAATGAATGTCAATGGGAGGTGTGAGTTGCAAACAAAAGGTCATATTGTGAAATCTGTTCGGGCTATGGCTTAGCCTTGGACATTTTTAGCGGCAGCAGGGATAGCTGAACGTTTTGATATAAGATTTGTGTAGGTGGGATTAAAAATGAGGGAGAGGTCGCAGTTTAGAAATCATGTCCTGATTTTTCATTTCACACGCATCTCCCACTCTAGCTTTGAAAATACCTCCCATTCATTCCTATGGGAAAATTGCGCCAGGAAAACGCCAATATTTCGGAAACCGTTTGGCGAAACGTTCCACAAAATATAAGCACACCATTCGGGAACGATCCGCACATTTTGGTATATTATGGTCTATGTAGTGTCAAAACTGTGGGAGGAGTTACAGTGCAAAAATGCTTGGAATAAGAATAAAAATAAGAACTAGACAAAGTGCAATTTCCGGGGAAATTGCGTGAAGTGGTCTTGCCTCTGCCAGTTCTCTACAACTGGAGCGGGCAGAGTAACTGGGTGGAGTGGGCGGAGTAACTGGGTGGAGTGGGCAGGGTAACTGGGTGGAGTGGGCAGAGTAACTGGGTGGAGTGACTTGAGTAACTGTTGTGTAGGTGGAGTGGGCGGAGTAACTGGGTGGAGTGACTTGAGTAACTGTTGTGTAGGTGGAGTGGGCGGAGTAACTGGGTGGAGTGGCTGGAGTAACTGGGTGGAGTGGCTGGAGTAACTGGGTGGACTGGGCGGAGTAACTGGGTGGACTGGGCGGAGTAACTGGGTGGAGTGGGCGGAGTAACTGGGTGGAGTGGGCAGAGTAACTGGGTGGAGTGGGCAGAGTAACTGGGTGGAATGGGCGGAGTAACTGGGTGGAGTGGGCGGAGTAACTGGGTGGAGTGGGCAGAGTAACTGGGTGGAGTGGGCAGAGTAACTGGGTGGAGTGGGTGGAGTAACTGGGTGGAGTGGGTGGAGTAACTGGGTGGAGTGGGCAGAGTAACTGTGTGGAGTGGGCAGAGTAACTGGGTGGAGTGACTTGAGTAACTGTTGTGTAGGTGGAGTGGGCGGAGTAACTGGGTGGAGTGACTTGAGTAACTGTTGTGTAGGTGGAGTGGGCGGAGTAACTGGGTGGAGTGGCTGGAGTAACTGGGTGGCGTGGCTGGAGTAACTGGGTGGAGTGGGCGGAGTAACTGGGTGGACTGGGCGGAGTAACTGGGTGGAGTGGGCGGAGTAACTGGGTGGAGTGGGCGGAGTAACTGGGTGGACTGGGCGGAGTAACTGGGTGGAGTGGGCGGAGTAACGGGTGGAGTGGGCAGAGTAACGGGCGGAGTGGGTGGAGTAACTGGGTGGAGTGGGCGGAGTAACTGGGTGAAGTGGGCGGAGTAACTGGGTGGAATGGGCGGAGTAACTGGGTGGAGTGGGCGGAGTAACTGGGTGGAGTGCGTAGAGTAACTGGGTGCAGTGGGCAGAGTAACTGGGTGGAGTGGGCGGAGTAACTGGGTGGAGTGGGCGGAGTATCTGGGTGGAGTGACTTGAGTAACTGGGTGGAGTGACTTGAGTAACTGTTGTGTGGTTGGAGTCACTGGAGTAACTGTGGAAAGGTTTGACTGAGCAGAGTAACTATATGGAGTAGGCAGAGTAACTGTATGGATTGTTTTGAGTAAAGATAGTAAGCATTCTTCTTTTTTCTATTGCCAGATTATTTATAGACATGTTAGAAGCTATTGTGTGGCTATTTAATTATTTATCTTTTTTAATGCAAATTTCGCGATACTGCTCCTTTAAGGGGAGTTTCCTGAGACTGGGTGTGTGGGCGGAGCAGCTGTAACGAGCCAGGCTGCAGCTGTGTTGCTATGGAAACTCACTCTGAGGTAAACTGAGAATGCACATTAAAACACATTTCTAATGCACTGGTGGTTGCCATATTCAAATGACTGTAGCTTAAAAAGTATACATCCTACAGCAAAGAGCTTTATACTGTAAGAATCACAAGAAGAAGACCTATAATCCGGTGCATAACATGTCTCTGAAATATTAAAAATGAAGGCACAGTCGCAGTTTAGAAATTGCCATTCAAATTTGTGGTGTCTAGAGTGGAGTTTCAATGAATGTCAATGGGAGGTGTGAGTTGCAAACAAAAGGTCATATTGTGAAATCTGTTCGGGCTATGGCTTAGCCTTGGACATTTTTAGCGGCAGCAGGGATAGCTGAACGTTTTGATATAAGATTTGTGTAGGTGGGATTAAAAATGAGGGCGAGGTCGCAGTTTAGAAATCATGTCCTGATTTTGGACTCCACACCCATCTCCCACTCTAGCTTGCGAACATTCCTCCCATTCATTCCTATGGGAAAATTGCGCCAGAAAAACGCCAATATTTCGGAAACCGTTTGGCGAAACGTTCCACAAAATATAAGCACACCATTCGGGAACGATCCACACGTTTTGGTATATTATGGTCTATGTAGTGTCAAAACTGTGGGAGGAGTTACAGTGCAAAAATGCTTGGAATAATAATAATAATAACTAGACAAAGTGCAATTTCCGGGGAAATTGCGTGAAGTGGTCTTGCCTCCGCCAGTTCTCTAGAACTGGAGCGGGCAGAGTAACTGGGTGGAGCGGGCGGAGAAACTGGGTGGAGTGAGTGGAGTAACTGGGTGGAGTGACTTGAGTAACTGTTGTGTGGGTGGAGTGGGTGGGGTAACTGGGTGGAGTGGGCGGGGTAACTGGGTGGAGTGGGCGGAGTAACTGGGTGGAGTGGGCAGAGTAACTGGGTGGAGTGGGCAGAGTGGGTGGAGTAACTGGGTGCAGTGGGCGGAGTATCTGGGTGGAGTGACTTGAGTAACTGTTGTGTGGTTGGAGTCACTGGAGTAACTGTGGAAAGGTTTGACTGAGCAGAGTAACTATATGGAGTAGGCAGAGTAACTGTATGGATTGTTTTGAGTGAGTAAAGATAGTAAGCATTCTTCTTTTTTCTATTGCCAGATTATTTATAGACATGTTAGAAGCTATTGTGTGGCTATTTAATTATTTATCTTTTTTAATGCCAATTTCGCGATACTGCTCCTTTAAGGGGAGTTTCCTGAGACTTGGTGTGTGGGCGGAGCAGCTGTAACGAGCCAGGCTGCAGCTGTGTTGCTATGGAAACTCACTCTGAGGTAAACTGAGAATGCACATTAAAACACATTTCTAATGCACTGGTGGTTGCCATATTCAAATGACTGTAGCTTAAAAAGTATACATCCTACAGCAAAGAGCTTTATACTGTAAAAATCACAAGAAGAAGACCTATAATGTGCTGTATAATATGTCTCTGAAATATTAAAAATGAAGGCACGGTCGCAGTTTAGAAATTGCCATTCAAATTTGTGGTGTCTAGAATGGAGTTTCAATGAATGTCAATGGGAGGTGTGAGTTGCAAACAAAAGGTCATATTGTGAAATCTGTTCGGGCTATGGCTTAGCCTTGGACATTTTTATGGGACATTCCTATGGGACATTCCTATGGGAAAATTGCGCCAGAAAAATGTCAATATTTCAGAAACCGTTCAGCGCAACGTTCCACAAAGTAATAGCACACCATTCAGGAACAATATATATATATATACATTATGGTCTATGTAGTGTAAAAACTGAGGAGTTACATTGCCAAATTTGGCTATAATAAGAATAAAAAAGATAAAAGGTGCAATTTTCTGGGGAAATTGTGTGAGGTGTTTTTGCCTCCGCCAGTTCTCTACAACTGGAGTAACTGGGTGGAGTGACTTGAGTAACTGTTGTGTGGTTGTAGTGGCTGAAGTAACTATGGAAAGGTTTGACTGGGCAGAGTAACTATATGGAGTGTTTGGAGTGAGTAAAGATAGTAGGCATTAAATTATGAAGTATTTCTATCTTGCTAAATTACTGGCTAGGTCTTTTTTCTAACCTGCTTTCCATAACACGTTTTCATGGGAAGTTTTCCTCAGACTGTGTGGGCGGAGCAGCTGTAACTAGCCAGGCTGCAGCTGTGTTGCTATGGAAACTCACTCTGAGGTAAACTGAGAATGCACATTAAAACACATTTCTAATGCACTGGTGGTTGCCATATTCAAATGACTGTAGCTTAAAAAGTATACATCCTACAGCAAAGAGCTTTATACTGTAAAAATCACAAGAAGAAGACCTATAATGTGCTGTATAATATGTCTCTGAAATATTAAAAATGAAGGCACAGTCGCAGTTTAGAAATTGCCATTCAAATTTGTGGTGTCTAGAATGGAGTTTCAATGAATGTCAATGGGAGGTGTGAGTTGCAAACAAAAGGTCATATTGTGAAATCTGTTCGGGGTATGGCTTAGCCTTGGACATTTTTAGCGGCAGCAGGGATAGCTGAACGTTTTGATATAAGATTTGTGTAGGTGGGATTAAAAATGAGGGAGAGGTCGCAGTTTAGAAATCATGTCCTGATTTTTGACTCCACACTCAGTTCCCACTCTAGCTTTCGAACATTCCTCCCATTCATTCCTATGGGAAAATTGCGCCAGAAAAACGCCAATATTTCGGAAACCGTTTGGCGAAACGTTCCACAAAATATAAGCACACCATTCGGGAACGATCCGCACGTTTTGGTATATTATGGTCTATGTAGTGTCAAAACTGTGGGAGGAGTTACAGTGCAAAAATGCTTGGAATAATAATAAAAATAATATATCAGCAAGAACAATAAGTGATCTTGCCAAGCAAGACCACTTAACTAGATAAAGTGCAATTTCCGGGGAAATTGCGTGAAGTGGTCTTGCCTCCGCCAGTTCTCTACAACTGGAGCGGGCAGAGTAACTGGGTCAAGCGGGCGGAGTAACTGGGTGGAGTAACTGGGTGGAGTGGGCGGAGTAACTGGGTGGAGTGGGCGGAGTAACTGGGTGGAGTGGGCGGGGTAACTGGGTGGAGTGGGCGGAGTAACTGGGTGGAGTGGGCGGAGTAACTGGGTCGAGCGGGCGGAGTAACTGGGTGGAGTGGGCGGGGTAACTGGGTGGAGTGGGCGGGGTAACTGGGTGGAGCGGGCGGAGAAACTGGGTGGAGTGGGCGGGGTAACTGGGTGGAGTGGGCGGAGTAACTGGGTGGAGTGGGCAGAGTAACTGGGTGGAGCGGGCGGAGTAACTGGGTGGAGTGGGCGGAGTAACTGGGTGGAGTGGGCGGAGTAACTGGGTGGAGTGGGCGGAGTAACTGGGTGGAGTGGGCGGGGTAACTGGGTGGAGTGGGTGGAGTAACTGGGTGGAGTGGGCAGAGTAACTGGGTGAAGTGGGCGGAGTAACTGTTGTGTGGGTGGAGTGAGTGGAGTAACTGGGTGGAGTGACTTGAGTAACTGTTGTGTGGTTGGAGTGGGCGGAGTAACTGGGTGGAGTGACTTGAGTAACTGTTGTGTGGGTGGAGTGGGCGGAGTAACTGGGTGGTGTGGCTAGAGTAACTGGGTGGAGTGGGCGGAGTAACTGGGTGGAGTGGGCGGAGTAACTGGGTGGAGTGGGCGGAGTAACTGGGTGGAGTGGGTGGGGTAACTGGGTGGAGTGGGCGGAGCATCTGGGTGGAGTGGGCGGAGTAACTGGGTGAAGTGGGCGGAGTAACTGGGTGGAATGGGCAGAGTAACTGGGTGGAGTGGGCGGAGTATCTGGGTGGAGTGACTTGAGTAACTGTTGTGTGGTTGGAGTCGCTGGAGTAACTGTGGAAAGGTTTGACTGAGCACAGTAACTATATGGAGTAGGCAGAGTAACTGTACGGATTGTTTTGAGTAAAGATAGTAAGCATTCTTCTTTTTTCTATTGCCAGATTATTTATAGACATGTTAGAAGCTATTGTGTGGCTATTTAATTATTTATCTTTTTTAATGCCAATTTCGCGATACTGCTCCTTTAAGGGGAGTTTCCTGAGACTTGGTGTAACGAGCCAGGCTGCAGCTGTGTTGCTATGGAAACTCACTCTGAGGTAAACTGAGAATGCACATTAAAACACATTTCTAATGCACTGGTGGTTGCCATATTCAAATGACTGTAGCTTAAAAAGTATACATCCTACAGCAAAGAGCTTTATACTGTAAGAATCACAAGAAGAAGACCTATAATGTGGTGTATAACATGTCTCTGAAATATTAAAAATGAAGGCACAGTCGCAGTTTAGAAATTGCCATTCAAATTTGTGGTGTCTAGAGTGGAGTTTCAATGAATGTCAATGGGAGGTGTGAGTTGCAAACAAAAGGTCATATTGTGAAATCTGTTCGGGCTATGGCTTAGCCTTGGACATTTTTAGCGGCAGCAGGGATAGCTGAACGTTTTGATATAAGATTTGTGTAGGTGGGATTAAAAATGAGGGAGAGGTCGCAGTTTAGAAATCATGTCCTGATTTTTCATTTCAAACGCATCTCCCACTCTAGCTTTGAAAATACCTCCCATTCATTCCTATGGGAAAATTGCGCCAGGAAAACGCCAATATTTCGGAAACCGTTTGGCGAAACGTTCCACAAAATATAAGCACACCATTCGGGAACGATCCGCACGTTTTGGTATATTATGGTCTATGTAGTGTCAAAACTGTGGGAGGAGTTACAGTGCAAAAATGCTTGGAATAAGAATAAAAATAATATATCAGCAAGAACAATAAGTGATCTTGCCAAGCAAGACCACTTAACTAGACAAAGTGCAATTTCCGGGGAAATTGCGTGAAGTGGTCTTGCCTCCGCCAGTTCTCTACAACTGGAGCGGGCTGGGTAACTGAGTGGAGCGTGCGGAGTAACTGGGTGGAGCGGACGGAGTAACTGGGTGGAGTAGGCGGAGTAACTGGGTGGAGTAACTGTTGTGGTGTTGGAGTGGGTGGAGTAATTGGGTGGGGTGGGCGGAGTAACTGGGTGGAGTGTGCAGAGTAACTGGGTGGAGTGGGCGGAGTAACTGGGTGGAGTGACTTGAGTAACTGTTGTGTGGTTGGAGTGGGTGGAGTAACTGGGTGGAGAGGGCGGAGTAACTGGGTGGAGTGGGCGGAGTAACTGGGTGGAGTGGGCGGAGTAACTGTTGTGTTGTTGGAGTGGGCGGAGTAATTGGGTGGGGTGGGCAGAGTAACTGGGTGGAGTGGGCGGAGTAACTAGGTGGAGTGACTTGAGTAACTGTTGTGTGGTTGGAGTGGGCGGAGTAACTGGGTGGAGTGGGCGGGCTAACTGGGTGGAGTGGGCGGGGTGGAGTGGGTGGAGTGGGCGAGGTGGAGTGGGTGGAGTGGGTGGGGTGGAGTGGGTGGAGTGTGCGGGTGGAGTGGGTGGAGCAACTGGGTGGAGTGGGCGGAGTAACTGGGTATAGTGGGCAGAGTAACTGGGTGGAGTGGGCGGAGTAACTGGGTGGAGTGGATGGAGTAACTGGGTGGAGTGGATGGAGTAACTGGGTGGAGTGGGCAGAGTAACTAGGTGGAGTTACTTGAGTAACTGTTGTGTGGGTGGAGTGGGTGGAGTAACAGGGTGGAGAGGGCGGAGTAACTGGGTGGAGAGGGCGGAGTAACTGGGTGGAGAGGGCGGAGTAACTGTTGTGTTGTTGGAGTGGGCGGAGTAATTGGGTGAGGTGGGCGGAGTAACTGGGTGGAGTGTGCGGAGTAACTGGGTGGAGTGGGCAGAGTAACTGGGTGGAGTGGGCAGAGTAACTGGGTGGAGTGACTTGAGTAACTGTTGTGTGGTTGGAGTGGGCGGAGTAACTGGGTGGAGTGGGCGGAGTAACTGGGTGGAGTGGGCGGAGTAACTGGGTGGAGTGGGCGGGCTAACTGGGTGGAGTGGGCGGACTAACTGGGTGGAGTGGGCGGACTAACTGGGTGGAGTGGGCGGGCTAATTGGGTGGAGTGGGCGGGCTAATTGGGTGGAGTGGGCGGGCTAACTGGGTGGAGTGGGTGGAGTGGGCGAGGTGGAGTGGGTGGAGTGGGCGGAGCAACTGGGTGGAGTGGGCGGAGTAACTAGGTGGAGTGGGCAGAGTAACTGGGTGGAGTGGGCAGAGTAACTGGGTGGAGTGGGCAGAGTAACTGGGTGGAGTGGGCGGAGTAACTGGATGGAGTGGGCGGAGTAACTGGGTGGAGTGGGCGGAGTAACTGGGTGGAGTGGGCGGAGTAACTGGGTGGAGTGACTTGAGTAACTGTTGTGTGGGTGGAGTGAGCGGAGTAACTGGGTGGAGTGACTTGAGTAACTGTTGTGTGGGTGGAGTGGGCGGAGTAACTGGGTGGAGTGGGCGGAGTAACTGGGTGGAGTGGGCGGGGTAACTGGGTGGAGTGGGCGGGGTAACTGGGTGGAGTGGGCGGGGTAACTGGGTGGAGTGGGCGGAGTAACTGGGTGGAGTGGGCGGAGTAACTGGGTGGAGTGGGCGGAGTAACTGGGTGGAGTGGGCGGGGTAACTGGGTGGAGTGACTTGAGTAACTGGGTGGAGTGACTTGAGTAACTGTTGTGTGGTTGGAGTCACTGGAGTAACTGTGGAAAGGTTTGACTGAGCAGAGTAACTATATGGAGTAGGCAGAGTAACTGTATGGATTGTTTTGAGTAAAGATAGTAGGCATTCTTCTTTTTTCTATCGCCAGATTATTTATAGACATGTTAGAAGCTATTGTGTGGCTATTTAATTATTTATAGTTTTTAATGCAAATTTTGCGATACTGCTCCTTTAAGGGGAGTTTCCTGAGACTTGGTGTGTGGGCGGAGCAGCTGTAATGAGCCAGGCTGCAGCTGTGTTGCTATGGAAACTCACTCTGAGGTAAACTGAGAATGCACATTAAAACACATTTCTAATGCACTGGTGGTTGCCATATTCAAATGACTGTAGCTTAAAAAGTATACACCCTACAGCAAAGAGCTTTATACTGTAAGAATCACAAGAAGAAGACCTATAATGTGGTGTATAACATGTCTCTGAAATATTAAAAATGAAGGCACAGTCGCAGTTTAGAAATTGCCATTCAAATTTGTGGTGTCTAGAGTGGACTTTCAATGAATGTCAATGGGAGGTGTGAGTTGCAAACAAAAGGTCATATTGTGAAATCTGTTCGGGCTATGGCTTAGCCTTGGACATTTTTAGCGGCAGCAGGGATAGCTGAACGTTTTGATATAAGATTTGTGTAGGTGGGATTAAAAATGAGGGAGAGGTCGCAGTTTAGAAATCATGTCCTGATTTTTCATTTAACACGCAGTTCCCACTCTAGCTTTGAAAATACCTCCCATTCATTCCTATGGGAAAATTGCGCCAGAAAAACGCAAATATTTCGGAAACCGTTTGGCGAAACGTTCCACAAATTATAAGCACACCATTCGGGAACGATCCGCACGTTTTGGTATATTATGGTCTATGTAGTGTCAAAACTGTGGGAGGAGTTACAGTGCAAAAATGCTTGGAATAATAATAATAATAAAAATAATATATCAGCAAGAACAATAAGTGATCTTGCCAAGCAAGACCACTTAACTAGACAAAGTGCAATTTCCGGGGAAATTGCGTGAAGTGGTCTTGCCTCCGCCAGTTCTCTACAACTGGAGCGGGCAGAGTAACTGGGTCGAGCGGGCGGAGTAACTGGGTGGAGTGGGTGGAGTAACTGGGTGGAGTGGGCGGAGTAACTGGGTGGAGTGGGCGGGGTAACTGGGTGGAGTGGGCGGGGTAACTGGGTGGAGTGGGTGGAGTAACTGGGTGGAGTGGGCAGAGTAACTGGATCGAGCGGGCGGAGTAACTGGGTGGAGTGGGTGGAGTAACTGGGTGGAGTGGGCGGAGTAACTGGGTGGAGTGGGCGGAGTAACTGGGTGGAGTGGGCGGAGTAACTGGGTGGAGTGGGCGGGGTAACTGGGTGGAGTGGGTGGAGTAACTGGGTGGAGTGGGCAGAGTAACTGGGTGAAGTGGGCGGAGTAACTGTTGTGTGGGTGGAGTGAGTGGAGTAACTGGGTGGAGTGACTTGAGTAACTGTTGTGTGGTTGGAGTGGGCGGAGTAACTGGGTGGAGTGACTTGAGTAACTGTTGTGTGGGTGGAGTGGGCGGAGTAACTGGGTGGTGTGGCTAGAGTAACTGGGTGGAGTGGGCGGAGTAACTGGGTGGAGTGGGCGGAGTAACTGGGTGGAGTGGGCGGAGTAACTGGGTGGAGTGGGTGAGGTAACTGGGTGGAGTGGGCGGAGCATCTGGGTGGAGTGGGCGGAGTAACTGGGTGAAGTGGGCGGAGTAACTGGGTGGAATGGGCAGAGTAACTGGGTGGAGTGGGCGGAGTATCTGGGTGGAGTGACTTGAGTAACTGTTGTGTGGTTGGAGTCGCTGGAGTAACTGTGGAAAGGTTTGACTGAGCACAGTAACTATATGGAGTAGGCAGAGTAACTGTATGGATTGTTTTGAGTAAAGATAGTAAGCATTCTTCTTTTTTCTATTGCCAGATTATTTATAGACATGTTAGAAGCTATTGTGTGGCTATTTAATTATTTATCTTTTTTAATGCCAATTTCGCGATACTGCTCCTTTAAGGGGAGTTTCCTGAGACTTGGTGTAAGGAGCCAGGCTGCAGCTGTGTTGCTATGGAAACTCACTCTGAGGTAAACTGAGAATGCACATTAAAACACATTTCTAATGCACTGGTGGTTGCCATATTCAAATGACTGTAGCTTAAAAAGTATACATCCTACAGCAAAGAGCTTTATACTGTAAGAATCACAAGAAGAAGACCTATAATGTGGTGCATAACCTGTCTCTGAAATATTAAAAATGAAGGCACAGTCGCAGTTTAGAAATTGCCATTCAAATTTGTGGTGTCTAGAGTGGAGTTTCAATGAATGTCAATGGGAGGTGTGAGTTGCAAACAAAAGGTCATATTGTGAAATCTGTTCAGGCTATGGCTTAGCCTTGGACATTTTTAGCGGCAGCAGGGATAGCTGAACGTTTTGATATAAGATTTGTGTAGGTGGGATTAAAAATGAGGGAGAGGTCGCAGTTTAGAAATCATGTCCTGATTTTTCATTTCACACGCATCTCCCACTCTAGCTTTGAAAATACCTCCCATTCATTCCTATGGGAAAATTGCGCCAGGAAAACGCCAATATTTCGGAAACCGTTTGGCGAAACGTTCCACAAAATATAAGCACACCATTCGGGAACGATCCGCACGTTTTGGTATATTATGGTCTATGTAGTGTCAAAACTGTGGGAGGAGTTACAGTGCAAAAATGCTTGGAATAAGAATAAAAATAATATATCAGCAAGAACAATAAGTGATCTTGCCAAGCAAGACCACTTAATAACTAGACAAAGTGCAATTTCCGGGGAAATTGCGTGAAGTGGTCTTGCCTCCGCCAGTTCTCTACAACTGGAGCGGGCAGAGTAACTGGGTCGAGCGGGCGGAGTAACTGGGTGGAGTGGGTGGAGTAACTGGGTGGAGTGGGCGGAGTAACTGGGTGGAGTGGGCGGGGTAACTGGGTGGAGTGGGCGGGGTAACTGGGTGGAGTGGGTGGAGTAACTGGGTGGAGTGGGCAGAGTAACTGGATCGAGCGGGCGGAGTAACTGGGTGGAGTGGGTGGAGTAACTGGGTGGAGTGGGCGGAGTAACTGGGTGGAGTGGGCGGAGTAACTGGGTGGAGTGGGCGGAGTAACTGGGTGGAGTGGGCGGGGTAACTGGGTGGAGTGGGTGGAGTAACTGGGTGGAGTGGGCAGAGTAACTGGGTGAAGTGGGCGGAGTAACTGTTGTGTGGGTGGAGTGAGTGGAGTAACTGGGTGGAGTGACTTGAGTAACTGTTGTGTGGTTGGAGTGGGCGGAGTAACTGGGTGGAGTGACTTGAGTAACTGTTGTGTGGGTGGAGTGGGCGGAGTAACTGGGTGGTGTGGCTAGAGTAACTGGGTGGAGTGGGCGGAGTAACTGGGTGGAGTGGGCGGAGTAACTGGGTGGAGTGGGCGGAGTAACTGGGTGGAGTGGGTGAGGTAACTGGGTGGAGTGGGCGGAGCATCTGGGTGGAGTGGGCGGAGTAACTGGGTGAAGTGGGCGGAGTAACTGGGTGGAATGGGCAGAGTAACTGGGTGGAGTGGGCGGAGTATCTGGGTGGAGTGACTTGAGTAACTGTTGTGTGGTTGGAGTCGCTGGAGTAACTGTGGAAAGGTTTGACTGAGCACAGTAACTATATGGAGTAGGCAGAGTAACTGTATGGATTGTTTTGAGTAAAGATAGTAAGCATTCTTCTTTTTTCTATTGCCAGATTATTTATAGACATGTTAGAAGCTATTGTGTGGCTATTTAATTATTTATCTTTTTTAATGCCAATTTCGCGATACTGCTCCTTTAAGGGGAGTTTCCTGAGACTTGGTGTAAGGAGCCAGGCTGCAGCTGTGTTGCTATGGAAACTCACTCTGAGGTAAACTGAGAATGCACATTAAAACACATTTCTAATGCACTGGTGGTTGCCATATTCAAATGACTGTAGCTTAAAAAGTATACATCCTACAGCAAAGAGCTTTATACTGTAAGAATCACAAGAAGAAGACCTATAATGTGGTGCATAACCTGTCTCTGAAATATTAAAAATGAAGGCACAGTCGCAGTTTAGAAATTGCCATTCAAATTTGTGGTGTCTAGAGTGGAGTTTCAATGAATGTCAATGGGAGGTGTGAGTTGCAAACAAAAGGTCATATTGTGAAATCTGTTCAGGCTATGGCTTAGCCTTGGACATTTTTAGCGGCAGCAGGGATAGCTGAACGTTTTGATATAAGATTTGTGTAGGTGGGATTAAAAATGAGGGAGAGGTCGCAGTTTAGAAATCATGTCCTGATTTTTCATTTCACACGCATCTCCCACTCTAGCTTTGAAAATACCTCCCATTCATTCCTATGGGAAAATTGCGCCAGGAAAACGCCAATATTTCGGAAACCGTTTGGCGAAACGTTCCACAAAATATAAGCACACCATTCGGGAACGATCCGCACGTTTTGGTATATTATGGTCTATGTAGTGTCAAAACTGTGGGAGGAGTTACAGTGCAAAAATGCTTGGAATAAGAATAAAAATAATATATCAGCAAGAACAATAAGTGATCTTGCCAAGCAAGACCACTTAATAACTAGACAAAGTGCAATTTCCGGGGAAATTGCGTGAAGTGGTCTTGCCTCCGCCAGTTCTCTACAACTGGAGCGGGCAGAGTAACTGGGTCGAGCGGGCGGAGTAACTGGGTGGAGTGGGTGGAGTAACTGGGTGGAGTGGGCGGAGTAACTGGGTGGAGTGGGCGGGGTAACTGGGTGGAGTGGGCGGGGTAACTGGGTGGAGTGGGTGGAGTAACTGGGTGGAGTGGGCAGAGTAACTGGATCGAGCGGGCGGAGTAACTGGGTGGAGTGGGTGGAGTAACTGGGTGGAGTGGGCGGAGTAACTGGGTGGAGTGGGCGGAGTAACTGGGTGGAGTGGGCGGAGTAACTGGGTGGAGTGGGCGGGGTAACTGGGTGGAGTGGGTGGAGTAACTGGGTGGAGTGGGCAGAGTAACTGGGTGAAGTGGGCGGAGTAACTGTTGTGTGGGTGGAGTGAGTGGAGTAACTGGGTGGAGTGACTTGAGTAACTGTTGTGTGGTTGGAGTGGGCGGAGTAACTGGGTGGAGTGACTTGAGTAACTGTTGTGTGGGTGGAGTGGGCGGAGTAACTGGGTGGTGTGGCTAGAGTAACTGGGTGGAGTGGGCGGAGTAACTGGGTGGAGTGGGCGGAGTAACTGGGTGGAGTGGGCGGAGTAACTGGGTGGAGTGGGTGAGGTAACTGGGTGGAGTGGGCGGAGCATCTGGGTGGAGTGGGCGGAGTAACTGGGTGAAGTGGGCGGAGTAACTGGGTGGAATGGGCAGAGTAACTGGGTGGAGTGGGCGGAGTATCTGGGTGGAGTGACTTGAGTAACTGTTGTGTGGTTGGAGTCGCTGGAGTAACTGTGGAAAGGTTTGACTGAGCACAGTAACTATATGGAGTAGGCAGAGTAACTGTATGGATTGTTTTGAGTAAAGATAGTAAGCATTCTTCTTTTTTCTATTGCCAGATTATTTATAGACATGTTAGAAGCTATTGTGTGGCTATTTAATTATTTATCTTTTTTAATGCCAATTTCGCGATACTGCTCCTTTAAGGGGAGTTTCCTGAGACTTGGTGTAAGGAGCCAGGCTGCAGCTGTGTTGCTATGGAAACTCACTCTGAGGTAAACTGAGAATGCACATTAAAACACATTTCTAATGCACTGGTGGTTGCCATATTCAAATGACTGTAGCTTAAAAAGTATACATCCTACAGCAAAGAGCTTTATACTGTAAGAATCACAAGAAGAAGACCTATAATGTGGTGCATAACCTGTCTCTGAAATATTAAAAATGAAGGCACAGTCGCAGTTTAGAAATTGCCATTCAAATTTGTGGTGTCTAGAGTGGAGTTTCAATGAATGTCAATGGGAGGTGTGAGTTGCAAACAAAAGGTCATATTGTGAAATCTGTTCAGGCTATGGCTTAGCCTTGGACATTTTTAGCGGCAGCAGGGATAGCTGAACGTTTTGATATAAGATTTGTGTAGGTGGGATTAAAAATGAGGGAGAGGTCGCAGTTTAGAAATCATGTCCTGATTTTTCATTTCACACGCATCTCCCACTCTAGCTTTGAAAATACCTCCCATTCATTCCTATGGGAAAATTGCGCCAGGAAAACGCCAATATTTCGGAAACCGTTTGGCGAAACGTTCCACAAAATATAAGCACACCATTCGGGAACGATCCGCACGTTTTGGTATATTATGGTCTATGTAGTGTCAAAACTGTGGGAGGAGTTACAGTGCAAAAATGCTTGGAATAAGAATAAAAATAATATATCAGCAAGAACAATAAGTGATCTTGCCAAGCAAGACCACTTAATAATATATCAGCAAGAACAATAAGTGATCTTGCCAAGCAAGACCACTTAACTAGACAAAGTGCAATTTCGGGGGAAATTGCGTGAAGTGTTCTTGCCTCCACCAGTTCTCTACAACTAGAGCGGGCAGAATAACTGGGTGGAGTGGGCGGAGTAACTGGGTGGAGTTGGCAGAGTAACTGGGTGGAGTGGGTGGAGTAACTGGGTGGAGTGGGTGGAGTAACTGGGTGGAGTTGGCAGAGTAACTGGGTGGAGTTGGCAGAGTTACTGGGTGGAGTGGGTGGAGTAACTGGGTGGAGTGGGCGGAGTAATTGGGTGGAGTGACTTGAGTAACTGTTGTGTGGGTGGAGTGGGCGGAGTAACTGGGTGGAGTGGCTGGAGTAACTGGGTGGAGTGGGCGGAGTAACTGGGTGGAGTTGGCAGAGTAACTGGGTGGAGTGGGTGGAGTAACTGGGTGGAGTGGGCGGAGTAACTGGGTGGAGTTGGCAGAGTAACTGGGTGGAGTGGGTGGAGTAACTGGGTGGAGTGGGCGGAGTAATTGGGTGGAGTGGGCGGAGTAATTGGGTGGAGTGACTTGAGTGACTGTTGTGTGGGTGGAGTGGGCGGAGTAACTGGGTGGAGTGGCTGGAGTAGGCGGAGTAACTGGGTGGAGTGGGCGGGGTAACTGGGTGGAGTGGGCGGGGTAACTGGGTGGAGTGGGCGGGGTAACTGGGTGGAATGGGCGGGGTAACTGGGTGGAATGGGCGGAGTAACTGGGTGGAGTGGGCAGAGTAACTGGGTGGAGTGGGCAGAGTAACTGGGTGGAGTGGGCAGAGTAACTGGGTGGAGTGGGCGGAGTAACTGGGTGGAGTTGGCGGAGTAACTGGGTGGAGTGGGTGGAGTAACTGGGTGGAGTGGGCGGAGTAATTGGGTGGAGTGACTTGAGTAACTGTTGTGTGGGTGGAGTGGGCGGAGTAACTGGGTGGAGTGGGCGGAGTAACTGGGTGGAGTGGGCGGGGTAACTGGGTGGAGTGGGCGGGGTAACTGGGTGGAGTGGGCGGAGTAACTGGGTGGAATGGGCGGAGTAACTGGGTGGAATGGGCGGAGTAACTGGGTGGAATGGGCGGAGTAACTGGGTGGAATGGGCGGGGTAACTGGGTGGAGTGGGCCAGGTAACTGGGTGGAGTGGGCCAGGTAACTGGGTGGAGTGGGCGGAGTAACTGGGTGGAGTGGGCGGAGTAACTGGGTGGAGTGGGCGGAGTAACTGGGTGGAATAGGCAGAGTGGGTGGAGTAACTGGGTGCAGTGGGCGGAGTAACTGAGTGGAGTGGGCGGAGTAACTAGGTGGAGTGGGCGGAGTATCTGGGTGGAGTGACTTGAGTAACTGTTGTTTGGTTGGAGTCACTGGAGTAACTGTGGAAAGGTTTGACTGAGCAGAGTAACTATATGGAGTAGGCAGAGTAACTGTATGGATTGTTTTGAGTAAAGATAGTAAGCATTCTTCTTTTTTCTATCGCCAGATTATTTATAGACATGTTAGAAGCTATTGTGTGGCTATTTAATTATTTATCTTTTTTAATGCCAATTTCGCGATACTGCTCCTTTAAGGGGAGTTTCCTGAGACTGGGTGTGTGGGCGGAGCAGCTGTAACGAGCCAGGCTGCAGCTGTGTTGCTATGGAAACTCACTCTGAGGTAAACTGAGAATGCACATTAAAACACATTTCTAATGCACTGGTGGTTGCCATATTCAAATGACTGTAGCTTAAAAAGTATACATCCTACAGCAAAGAGCTTTATACTGTAAGAATCACAAGAGCTAGGCGAACAATGTGGTGTATGAACAATGTCTCTGAAATATTAAAAATGAAGGCACAGTCGCAGTTTAGAAATTGCCATTCAAATTTGTGGTGTCTAGAGTGGAGTTTCAATGAATGTCAATGGGAGGTGTGAGTTGCAAACAAAAGGTCATATTGTGAAATAGGTTCGGGCTATGGCTTAGCCTTGGACATTTTTAGCGGCAGCAGGGATAGCTGAACGTTTTGATATAAGATTTGTGTAGGTGGGATTAAAAATGAGGGAGAGGTCACAGTTTAGAAATCATGTCCTGATTTTTCATTTCACACGCATCTCCCACTCTAGCTTTGAAAATACCTCCCATTCATTCCTATGGGAAAATTGCGCCAGGAAAACGCCAATATTTCGGAAACCGTTTGGCGAAACGTTCCACAAAATATAAGCACACCATTCGGGAACGATCCGCACGTTTTGGTATATTATGGTCTATGTAGTGTCAAAACTGTGGGAGGAGTTACAGTGCAAAAATGCTTGGAATAAGAATAAAAACTAGACAAAGTGCAATTTCCGGGGAAATTGCGTGAAGTGGTCTTGCCTCCGCCAGTTCTCTACAACTGGAGTGGGCAGAGTAACTGGGTGGAGTGACTTGAGTAACTGTTGTGTGGGTGGAGTGAGCGGAGTAACTGGGTGGAGTGACTTGAGTAACTGTTGTGTGGTTGGAGTGGGCGGAGTAACTGGGTGGAGTGACTTGAGTAACTGTTGTGTGGGTGGAGTGGGCGGAGTAACTGGGTGGAGTGGCTGGAGTAACTGGGTGGAGTGGGCAGAGTAACTGGGTGGAGTGGGCAGAGTAACTGGGTGGAGTGGGCGGGGTAACTGGGTGGAGTGGGCGGGGTAACTGGGTGGAGTGGGCGGAGTATCTGGGTGGAGTGGGCGGAGTATCTGGGTGAAGTGGGCGGAGTATCTGGGTGGAGTGACTTTTGTATCTGGGTGGAGTGACTTGAGTAACTGTTGTGTGGTTGGAGTCACTGGAGTAACTGTGGAAAGGTTTGACTGAGCACAGTAACTATATGGAGTAGGCAGAGTAACTGTATGGATTGTTTTGAGTAAAGATAGTAAGCATTCTTCTTTTTTCTATTGCCAGATTATTTATAGACATGTTAGAAGCTATTGTGTGGCTATTTAATTATTTATCTTTTTTAATGCAAATTTCGCGATACTGCTCCTTTAAGGGGAGTTTCCTGAGACTGGGTGTGTGGGCGGAGCAGCTGTAACGAGCCAGGCTGCAGCTGTGTTGCTATGGAAACTCACTCTGAGGTAAACTGAGAATGCACATTAAAACACATTTCTAATGCACTGGTGGTTGCCATATTCAAATGACTGTAGCTTAAAAAGTATACACCCTACAGCAAAGAGCTTTATACTGTAAGAATCACAAGAGCTAGGCGAACAATGTGATGTATAACATGTCTCTGAAATATTAAAAATGAAGGCACAGTCGCAGTTTAGAAATTGCCATTCAAATTTGTGGTGTCTAGAGTGGAGTTTCAATGAATGTCAATGGGAGGTGTGAGTTGCAAACAAAAGGTCATATTGTGAAATCTGTTCGGGCTATGGCTTAGCCTTGGACATTTTTAGCGGCAGCAGGGATAGCTGAACGTTTTGATATAAGATTTGTGTAGGTGGGATTAACAATGAGGGAGAGGTCGCAGTTTAGAAATCATGTCCTGATTTTTCATTTCACACGCATCTCCCACTCTAGCTTTGAAAATACCTCCCATTCATTCCTATGGGAAAATTGCGCCAGGAAAACGCCAATATTTCGGAAACCGTTTGGCGAAACGTTCCACAAAATATAAGCACACCATTCGGGAACGATCCGCACGTTTTGGTATATTATGGTCTATGTAGTGTCAAAACTGTGGGAGGAGTTACAGTGCAAAAATGCTTGGAATAATAATAAAAATAATATATCAGCAAGAACAATAAGTGATCTTGCCAAGCAAGACCACTTAATAAGAACTAGACAAAGTGCAATTTCCGGGGAAATTGCGTGAAGTGGTCTTGCCTCCGCCAATTCTCTACAACTGGAGCGGGCAGAGTAACTGGGTGGAGTGGACGGAGTAACTGGGTGGAGTAGGCGGAGTAACTGGGTGGAGTGGACGGAGTAACTGGGTGGAGTAGGCGGAGTAACTGGGTGGAGTAGGCGGAGTAACTGGGTGGAGTAGGCGGAGTAACTGTTGTGGTGTTGGAGTGGGCGGGGTAATTGGGTTGGGTGGGCGGAGTAACTGGGTGGAGTGTGCAGAGTAACTGGGTGGAGTGGGCGGAGTGACTTGAGTAACTGTTGTGTGGTTGGAGTGGGTGGAGTAACTGGGTGGAGAGGGCGGAGTAACTGGGTGGAGTGGGCGGAGTAACTGGGTGGAGTGGGCGGAGTAACTGGGTGGAGTGGGCGGAGTAACTGTTGTGTTGTTGGAGTGGGCGGAGTAATTAGGTGGGGTGGGCGGAGTAACTGGGTGGAGTGTGCGGAGTAACTTGGTGGAGTGGGCAGAGTTACTGGGTGGAGTGACTTGAGTAACTGTTGTGTGGTTGGAGTGGGCGGAGTAACTGGGTGGAGTGGGCAGAGTAACTGGGTGGAGTGGGTGGGCTAACTGGGTGGAGTGGGCGGGCTGACTGGGTGGAGTGGGCGGGCTGACTGGGTGGAGTGGGCGGGCTAATTGGGTGGAGTGGGCGAGGTGGAGTGGGCGGAGTAACTGGGTGGAGTGGGCAGAGTAACTGGGTGGAGTGGGCAGAGTAACTGGGTGGAGTGGGCAGAGTAACTGGGTGGAGTGGGCGGAGTAACTAGGTGGAGTGGGCGGAGTAACTGGGTGGAGTGGGCGGAGTAACTGGGTGGAGTGGGCGGAGTAACTGGGTGGAGTGGGCGGGGTAACTGGGTGGAGTGGGCGGAGTATCTTGGTGGAGTGACTTGAGTAACTGGGTGGAGTGACTTGAGTAACTGTTGTGTGGTTGGAGTCACTGGAGTAACTGTGGAAAGGTTTGACTGAGCAGAGTAACTATATGGAGTAGGCAGAGTAACTGTATGGATTGTTTTGAGTAAAGATAGTAAGCATTCTTCTTTTTTCTATTGCCAGATTATTTATAGACATGTTAGAAGCTATTGCGTGGCTATTTAATTATTTATCTTTTGTAATGCAAATTTCGCGATACTGCTCCTTTAAGAGGAGTTTCCTGAGACTTGGTGTGTGGGCAGAGCAGCTGTAACGAGCCAGGCTGCAGCTGTGTTGCTATGGAAACTCACTCTGAGGTAAACTGAGAATGCACATTAAAACACATTTCTAATGCACTGGTGGTTGCCATATTCAAATGACTGTAGCTTAAAAAGTATACACCCTACAGCAAAGAGCTTTATACTGTAAGAATCACAAGAAGAAGACCTATAATGTGGTGCATAACATGTCTCTGAAATATTAAAAATGAAGGCACAGTCGCAGTTTAGAAATTGCCATTCAAATTTGTGGTGTCTAGAGTGGAGTTTCAATGAATGTCAATGGGAGGTGTGAGTTGCAAACAAAAGGTCATATTGTGAAAACTGTTCGGGCTATGGCTTAGCCTTGGACATTTTTAGCGGCAGCAGGGATAGCTGAACGTTTTGATATAAGATTTGTGTAGGTGGGATTAAAAATGAGGGAGAGGTCGCAGTTTAGAAATCATGTCCTGATTTTTCTCTTCACACCCATCTCCCACTCTAGCTTTGAAAATATCTCCCATTCATTCCTATGGGAAAATTGCGCCAGAAAAACGCCAATATTTCGGAAACCGTTTGGCGAAACGTTCCACAAAATATAAGCACACCATTCGGGAACGATCCGCACGTTTTGGTATATTATGGTCTATGTAGTGTCAAAACTGTGGGAGGAGTTACAGTGCAAAAATGCTTGGAATAATAATAATATATCAGCAAGAACAATAAGTGATCTTGCCAAGCAAGACCACTTAATAATATATCAGCAAGAACAATAAGTGATCTTGCCAAGCAAGACCACTTAACTAGACAAAGTGCAATTTCCGGGGAAATTGCGTGAAGTGGTCTTGCCTCCGCCAGTTCTCTAGAACTGGAGCGGGCAGAGTAACTGGGTGGAGTGGGCGGAGTAACTGGGTGGAGTGAGTGGAGTAACTGGGTGGAGTGACTTGAGTAACTGTTGTGTGGGTGGAGTGGGTGGGGTAACTGGGTGGAGTGGGCGGGGTAACTGGGTGGAGTGGGCGGGGTAACTGGGTGGAGTGGGCAGAGTATCTGGGTGGAGTGACTTGAGTAACTGTTGTGTGGTTGGAGTCACTGGAGTAAGTGTGGAAAGGTTTGACTGAGCAGAGTAACTATATGGAGTAGGCAGAGTAACTGTATGGATTGTTTTGAGTAAAGATAGTAAGCATTCTTCTTTTTTCTATCGCCAGATTATTTATAGACATGTTAGAAGCTATTGTGTGGCTATTTAATTATTTATCTTTTTTAATGCAAATTTCGCGATACTGCTCCTTTAAGGGGAGTTTCCTGAGACTTGGTGTGTGGGCGGAGCAGCTGTAACGAGCCAGGCTGCAGCTGTGTTGCTATGGAAACTCACTCTGAGGTAAACTGAGAATGCACATTAAAACACATTTCTAATGCACTGGTGGTTGCCATATTCAAATGACTGTAGCTTAAAAAGTATACATCCTACAGCAAAGAGCTTTATACTGTAGGAATCACGAGGCCGGGACCTGTACAATGGTGTATAGCATGTCTCTGAAATATTAAAAATGAAGGCACAGTCGCAGTTTAGAAATTGCCATTCAAATTTGTGGTGTCTAGAGTGGAGTTTCAATGAATGTCAATGGGAGGTGTGAGTTGCAAACAAAAGGTCATATTGTGAAATCTGTTCGGGCTATTGCTTAGCCTTGGACATTTTTAGCGGCAGCAGGGATAGCTGAACGTTTGGATATAAGATTTGTGTAGGTGGGATTAAAAATGAGGGAGAGGTCGCAGTTTAGAAATCATGTCCTGATTTTTCATTTCACACTCAGTTCCCACTCTAGCTTTGAAAATACCTCCCATTCATTCCTATGGGAAAATTGCGCCAGGAAAACGCCAATATTTCGGAAACCGTTTGGCGAAACGTTCCACAAAATATAAGCACACCATTCGGGAACGATCCGCACGTTTTGGTATATTATGGTCTATGTAGTGTCAAAACTGTGGGAGGAGTTACAGTGCAAAAATGCTTGGAATAAAAATAAGAATAAGAACTAGAAAAAGTGCAATTTCCGGGGAAATTGCGTGAAGTGGTCTTGCGTCCGCCAGTTCTCTACAACTGGAGCGGGCAGAGTAACTGGGTGGAGTGGGTGGAGTAACTGGGTGGAGTGGGTGGAGTGGGCGGAGTAACTGTTGTGTGGTTGGAGTGGGCGGAGTAACTGGGTGGAGTGACTTGAGTAACTGTTGTGTGGGTGGAGTGGGCGGAGTAACTGGGTGGAGTGGGCGGAGTAACTGGGTGGAGTGGGCGGAGTAACTGGGTGGAGTGGCTGGAGTAACTGGGTGGAGTGGGCGGAGTAACTGGGTGGAGTGGGCAGAGTAACTGGGTGGAGTGGGCGGAGTAACTGGGTGGAGTGGGCGGAGTAACTGGGTGGAGTGGGCGGAGTAACTAGGTGGAGTGGGCAGAGTGGGTGGAGTAACTGGGTGCAGTGGGCGGAGTAACTGGGTGCAGTGGGCGGAGTAACTGGGTGCAGTGGGCGGAGTAACTGAGTGGAGTGGGCGGAGTAACTGAGTGGAGTGACTTGAGTAACTGGGTGGAGTGACTTGAGTAACTGTTGTGTGGTTGGAGTCACTGTAGTAACTGTGGAAAGGTTTGACTGAGCAGAGTAACTATATGGAGTAGGCAGAGTAACTTTATGGATTGTTTTGAGTAAAGATAGTAAGCATTCTTCTTTTTTCTATTGCCAGATTATTTATAGACATGTTAGAAGCTATTGTGTGGCTATTTAATTATTTATCTTTTTTAATGCCAATTTCGCGATACTGCTCCTTTAAGGGGAGTTTCCTGAGACTTGGTGTGTGGGCGGAGCAGCTGTAACAGTCAGGCTGCAGCTGTGTTGCTATGGAAACTCACTCTGAGGTAAACTGAGAATGCACATTAAAACACATTTCTAATGCACTGGTGGTTGCCATATTCAAATGACTGTAGCTTAAAAAGTAAACATCCTACAGCAAAGAGCTTTATACTGTAAGAATCACAAGAGCTAGGCGAACAATGTGGTTTATAACATGTCTCTGAAATATTAAAAATGAAGGCACAGTCGCAGTTTAGAAATTGCCATTCAAATTTGTGGTGTCTAGAGTGGAGTTTCAATGAATGTCAATGGGAGGTGTGAGTTGCAAACAAAAGGTCATAATGTGAAATCTGTTCGGGCTATGGCTTAGCCTTGGACTTTTGTAGCGGCAGCAGGGATAGCTGAACGTTTTGATATAAGATTTGTGTAGGTGGGATTAAAAATGAGGGAGAGGTCGCAGTTTAGAAATCATGTCCTGATTTTTCATTTCACACGCATCTCCCACTCTAGCTTTGAAAATTCCTCCCATTCATTCCTATGGGAAAATTGCGCCAGGAAAACGCCAATATTTCGGAAACCGTTTGGCGAAACGTTCCACAAAATATAAGCACACCATTCGGGAACGATCCGCACGTTTTGGTATATTATGGTCTATGTAGTGTCAAAACTGTGGGAGGAGTTACAGTGCAAAAATGCTTGGAATAAAAATAAGAATAAGAATAAGAATAATATATCAGCAAGAACAATAAGTGATCTTGGCAAGCAAGACCACTTAACTAGACAAAGTGCAATTTCCGGGGAAATTGTGTGAAGTGGTCTTGCCTCCACCAGTTCTCTACAACTGGAGTGGGCAGAGTAACTGGGTGGAGTGGGCAGAGTAACTGGGTGGAGTGGGCAGAGTAACTGGGTGGAGTGGGCAGAGTAACTGGGTGGAGTGGGTGGAGTAACTGGGTGGAGTGGGCAGAGTAACTGGGTGGAGTGGGCAGAGTAACACTGGGTGGAGTGACTTGAGTAACTGTTGTGTGGGTGGAGTGAGCGGAGTAACTGGGTGGAGTGACTTGAGTAACTGTTGTGTGGTTGGAGTGGGCGGAGTAACTGGGTGGAGTGACTTGAGTAACTGTTGTGTGGGTGGAGTGGGCGGAGTAACTGGGTGGAGTGGGCGGAGTAACTGGGTGGAGTGGGCGGAGTAACTGGGTGGAGTGACTGGAGTAACTGTGGTGTGGTTGGAGTGGGCGGAGGAACTGGGTGGAGCAGACGGAGTAACTGGGTGGAGCGGGCGGAGTAACTGGGTGGAGCGGGCGGAGTAACTGGGTGGAGTGGGCGGAGTAACTGGGTGGAGTGGGTGGAGTGGGCAGAGTAACTGGGTGGAGTGGGCAGAGTAACTGGGTGGAGTGGGCAGGATCACTCCTGCCCAGGAAAATGGGGGGATCTGTGGTTATCCAGGGGTCGTTTCATCCCGATTTAGAATGCCCAAGGGGGAAGGTCAATGGCCGGGTCTTATAGACTTCAGGGTCGGCCACTCAGGGTTTTGTTCCACTTTATTTACCTTTAGATTTTCCTGCACAGTTATTCAAAGAAGAATTTCAGTCATTTTCAGTCAGTTTAGTTTATTTTGTATAGATTTTACACATTTGAGTCACCTGGGTGTGTTACCTCAGAGTGAGTTGCTATAGCAACATACCTGCAGCCTGGCTTGTTACAGCTGCTCCGCCCTAACAGCTGTAACGAGCAAGGCTGCAGCTGTGTTGCTATGGCAACTCACTCTGAGGTAAACTGAGAATGCACATTAAAACACATTTCTAATGCACTGGTGGTTGCCATATTCAAATGACTGTAGCTTAAAAAGTATACATCCTACAGCAAAGAGCTTTATACTGTAGGAGGCCGAGACCTGTACAATGGTGGATAGCATGTCTCTGAAATATTAAAAATGAAGGCACAGTCGCAGTTTAGAAATTGCCATTCAAATTTGTGGTGTCTAGAGTGGAGTTTCAATGAATGTCAATGGGAGGTGTGAGTTGCAAACAAAAGGTCATATTGTGAAAACTGTTAGGGCTATGGCTTAGCCTTGGACATTTTTAGCGGCAGCAGGGATAGCTGAACGTTTTGATATAAGATTTGTGTAGGTGGGATTAAAAATGAGGGAGAGGTCGCAGTTTAGAAATCATGTCCTGATTTTTGACTTCACACTCAGTTCCCACTCTAGCTTTGAACATTCCTCCCATTCATTCCTATGGGAAAATTGCGCCAGAAAAACGCCAATATTTCGGAAATCGTTTGGCGAAACGTTCCACAAAATATAAGCACACCATTCGGGAACGATCCGCACGTTTTGGTATATTATGGTCTATGTAGTGTCAAAACTGTGGGAGAAGTTACAGTGCAAAAATGCTTGGAATAATAATAATATATCAGCGAGAACAATAAGTGATCTTGCCAAGCAAGACCACTTAATAAGAACTAGACAAAGTGCAATTTCCGGGGAAATTGCGTGAAGTGGTCTTGCCTCCGCCAATTCTCTACAACTGGAGCGGGCGGAGTAGCTGGGTGGAGCGGACGGAGTAACTGGGTGGAGTAGGCGATGTAACTGGGTGGAGTGGGCGGAGTAACTGTTGTGGTGTTGGAGTGGGCGGGGTAATTGGGTGGGGTGGGCGGAGTAACTGGGTGGAGTGTGCAGAGTAACTGGGTGGAGTGGGCGGAGTAACTGGGTGGAGTGACTTGAGTAACTATTGTGTGGTTGGAGTGGGTGGAGTAACTGGGTGGAGAGGGTCGGAGTAACTGGGTGGAGTGGGCGGAGTAACTGGGTGGAGTGGGCGGAGTAACTGTTGTGTTGTTGGAGTGGGCGGAGTAATTGGGTGGGGTGGGCGGAGTAACTGGGTGGAGTGTGCGGAGTAACTGGGTGGAGTGAGTAACTGGGTGGAGTGGGCAGAGTAACTGGGTGGAGTGACTTGAGTAACTGTTGTGTGGTTGGAGTGGGCGGAGTAACTGGGTGGAGTGGGCGGAGTAACTGGTTGGAGTGGGCGGGCTAATTGGGTGGAGTGGGCGGGCTAATTGGGTGGAGTGGGCGGGCTAACTGGGTGGAGTGGGCGGGCTAACTGGGTGGAGTGGGCGAGGTGGAGTGGGTGGAGTAACTGGGTGGAGTGGGCGGAGTAACTGGGTGGAGTGGGCGGAGTAACTGGTTGGAGTGGGCGGGCTAATTGGGTGGAGTGGGCGGGCTAACTGGGTGGAGTGGGCGGGCTAACTGGGTGGAGTGGGCGGGGTGGAGTGGGTGGAGTAACTGGGTGGAGTGGGCGGAGTAACTGGGTGGAGTGGGCGGGGTAATTGGGTGGGGTGGGCGGAGTAACTGGGTGGAGTGGGCGGAGTAACTGGGTGGAGTGGGCGGAGTAACTGGGTGGAGTGACTTGAGTAACTGGGTGGAGTGACTTGAGTGTGTGGGTGGAGTGACTTGAGTAACTGTTGTGTGGGTGGAGTGACTTGAGTAACTGTTGGGTGGGTGGAGTGGGCGGAGTAACTGGGTGGAGTGGGCGGAGTAACTGGGTGGAATGGGCGGAGTAACTGGGTGGAGTGGGCGGAGTAACTGGGTGGAGTGGGCGGAGTAACTGGGTGAAGTGGGCGGAGTAACTGGGTGGAGTGGGCGGAGTAACTGGGTGGAATGGGCGGAGTAACTGGGTGGAGTGGGCAGAGTGGGCGGAGTAACTGGGTGGAGTGGGCGGGGTAACTGGGTGGAGTGGGCGGAGTAACTGGGTGGAGTGGGCGGAGTAACTGGGTGGAGTGGGCGGAGTAACTGGGCGGAGTAACTGGGTGGAGTGGGCGGGGTAATTGGGTGGGGTGGGCGGAGTAACTGGGTGGAGTGGGCGGAGTAACTGGGTGGAGTGGGCGGAGTAACTGGGTGGAGTGACTTGAGTAAACGGGTGGAGTGACTTGAGTGTGTGGGTGGAGTGACTTGAGTAACTGTTGTGTGGGTGGAGTGACTTGAGTAACTGTTGGGTGGGTGGAGTGGGCGGAGTAACTGGGTGGAGTGGGCGGAGTAACTGGGTGGAGTGGGCGGAGTAACTGGGTGGAGTGGGCAGAGTGGGCGGAGTAACTAGGTGGAGTGGGCGGAGTAACTGGGTGGAGTGGGCGGAGTAACTGGGTGGAGTGGGCGGAGTAACTGGGTGAAGTGGGCGGAGTAACTGGGTGAAGTGGGCGGAGTAACTGGGTGAAGTGGGCGGAGTAACTGGGTGGAATGGGCGGAGTAACTGGGTGGAGTGGGCAGAGTGGGCGGAGTAACTGGGTGGAGTGGGCGGAGTAACTGGGTGGAGTGGGCGGGGTAACTGGGTGGAGTGTGCAGAGTAACTGGGTGGAGTGGGCGGAGTAACTGGGTGGAGTGGGCGGAGTAACTGGGTGGAGTGACTTGAGTAACTGTTGTGTGGTTGGAGTGGGTGGAGTAACTGGGTGGAGAGGGCGGAGTAACTTGGTGGGGTGGGCGGAGTAACTGGGTGGAGTGGGCGGAGTAACTGTTGTGTTGTTGGAGTGGGCGGAGTAATTGGGTGGGGTGGGCGGAGTAACTGGGTGGAGTGTGCGGAGTAACTGGGTGGAGTGGGCGGAGTAACTGGGTGGAGTGACTTGAGTAACTGTTGTGTGGTTGGAGTGGGCGGAGTAACTGGGTGGAGTGGGCAGAGTAACTAGGTGGAGTGGGCGGAGTAACTGGGTGGAGTGGGCGGAGTAACTGGGTGGAGTGGGTGGGCTAACTGTGTGGAGTGGGCGAGGTGGAGTGGGTGGAGTGGGCGGGGTGGAGTGGGCGGGTGGAGTGGGCGGAGCAACTGTGTGGAGTGGGCGGAGTAACTGGGTGGAGTGGGCGGAGTAACTGGGTGGAGTGGGCGGAGTAACTGGGTGGAGTGGGCGGAGTAACTGGGTGGAGTGGGCGGAGTAACTGGGTGAAATGACTTGAGTAACTGTTGTGTGGGTGGAGTGAGCGGAGTAACTGGGTGGAGTGACTTGAGTAACTGTTGTGTGGTTGGAGTGGGCGGAGTAACTGGTTGGAGTGACCTGAGTAACTGTTGAGTGGGCGGAGTAACTGGGTGGAGTGGCTGGAGTAACTGGGTGGAGTGGGCGGAGTAACTGGGTGGAGTGGGCGGGGTAGCTGGGTGGAGTGGGCGGGGAAGCTGGGTGGAGTGGGCGGGGTAGCTGGGTGAAGTGGGCGGAGTAACTGGGTGGAATGGGCGGAGTAACTGGGTGGAGTAGGCAGAGTGGGCGGAGTAACTGGGTGGAGTGGGCGGAGTATCTGGGTGGAGTGATTTGAGTAACTGGGTGGAGTGATTTGAGTAACTGGGTGGAGTGACGAGTAACTGTTGTGTGGTTGGAGTCATTGGGGAAAGGTTTGACTGAGCAGAGTAACTATATGGAGTAGGCAGAGTAACTGTATGGATTGTTTTGAGTAAAGATAGTAGGCATTCTTCTTTTTTCTATTGCCAGATTATTTATAGACATGTTAGAAGCTATTGTGTGGCTATTTAATTATTTATCTTTTTTAATGCAAATTTTGCGATACTGCTCCTTTAAGGGGAGTCTTCCTGAGACTGGGTGTGTGGGCGGAGCAGCTGTAACGAGCCAGGCTGCAGCTGTGTTGCTATGGAAACTCACTCTGAGGTAAACTGAGAATGCACATTAAAACACATTTCTAATGCACTGGTGGTTGCCATATTCAAATGACTGTAGCTTAAAAAGTATACATCCTACAGCAAAGAGCTTTATACTGTAAGAATCACAAGAAGAAGACCTATAATCCGGTGCATAACATGTCTCTGAAATATTAAAAATGAAGGCACAGTCGCAGTTTAGAAATTGCCATTCAAATTTGTGGTGTCTAGAGTGGAGTTTCAATGAATGTCAATGGGAGGTGTGAGTTGCAAACAAAAGGTCATATTGTGAAATCTGTTCGGGCTATGGCTTAGCCTTGGACATTTTTAGCGGCAGCAGGGATAGCTGAACGTTTTGATATAAGATTTGTGTAGGTGGGATTAAAAATGAGGGCGAGGTCGCAGTTTAGAAATCATGTCCTGATTTTGGACTCCACACCCATCTCCCACTCTAGCTTGCGAACATTCCTCCCATTCATTCCTATGGGAAAATTGCGCCAGAAAAACGCCAATATTTCGGAAACCGTTTGGCGAAACGTTCCACAAAATATAAGCACACCATTCGGGAACGATCCGCACGTTTTGGTATATTATGGTCTATGTAGTGTCAAAACTGTGGGAGGAGTTACAGTGCAAAAATGCTTGGAATAATAATAATATATCAGCAAGAACAATAAGTGATCTTGCCAAGCAAGACCACTTAACTAGACAAAGTGCAATTTCCGGGGAAATTGCGTGAAGTGGTCTTGCCTCCGCCAATTCTCTACAACTGGAGCGGGCGGAGTAACTGGGTGGAGCGGACGGAGTAACTGGGTGGAGTAGGCGATGTAACTGGGTGGAGTGGGCGGAGTAACTGTTGTGGTGTTGGAGTGGGTGGGGTGGGCGGAGTAACTGGGTGGAGTGTGCAGAGTAACTGGGTGGAGTGGGCGGAGTAACTGGGTGGAGTGACTTGAGTAACTATTGTGTGGTTGGAGTGGGTGGAGTAACTGGGTGGAGAGGGCGGAGTAACTGGGTGGAGTGGGCGGAGTAACTGGGTGGAGTGGGCGGAGTAACTGTTGTGTTGTTGGAGTGGGCGGAGTAATTGGGTGGGGTGGGCGGAGTAACTGGGTGGAGTGTGCGGAGTAACTGGGTGGAGTGAGTAACTGGGTGGAGTGGGCAGAGTAACTGGGTGGAGTGACTTGAGTAACTGTTGTGTGGTTGGAGTGGGCGGAGTAACTGGGTGGAGTGGGCAGAGTAACTGGTTGGAGTGGGCGGGCTAATTGGGTGGAGTGGGCGGGCTAATTGGGTGGAGTGGGCGGGCTAACTGGGTGGAGTGGGCGGGCTAACTGGGTGGAGTGGGCGAGGTGGAGTGGGTGGAGTAACTGGGTGGAGTGGGCGGAGTAACTGGGTGGAGTGGGCGGAGTAACTGGTTGGAGTGGGCGGGCTAATTGGGTGGAGTGGGCGGGCTAATTGGGTGGAGTGGGCGGGCTAACTGGGTGGAGTGGGCGGGCTAACTGGGTGGAGTGGGCGAGGTGGAGTGGGTGGAGTAACTGGGTGGAGTGGGCGGAGTAACTGGGTGGAGTGGGCGGGGTAATTGGGTGGGGTGGGCGGAGTAACTGGGTGGAGTGGGCGGAGTAACTGGGTGGAGTGGGCGGAGTAACTGGGTGGAGTGACTTGAGTAACTGGGTGGAGTGACTTGAGTGTGTGGGTGGAGTGACTTGAGTAACTGTTGTGTGGGTGGAGTGACTTGAGTAACTGTTGGGTGGGTGGAGTGGGCGGAGTAACTGGGTGGAGTGGGCGGAGTAACTGGGTGGAATGGGCGGAGTAACTGGGTGGAGTGGGCGGAGTAACTGGGTGGAGTGGGCGGAGTAACTGGGTGAAGTGGGCGGAGTAACTGGGTGGAGTGGGCGGAGTAACTGGGTGGAATGGGCGGAGTAACTGGGTGGAGTGGGCGGAGTAACTGGGTGGAGTGGGCGGAGTAACTGGGTGGAGTGGGCGGGGTAACTGGGTGGAGTGGGCGGGGTAACTGGGTGGAGTGGGCGGGGTAACTGGGTGGAGTGGGCGGAGTAACTGGGTGGAGTGGGCAGAGTGGGCGGAGTAACTGGGTGGAGTGGGCGGAGTAACTGGGTGGAGTGGGCGGAGTAACTGGGTGGAGTGGGCGGGGTAATTGGGTGGGGTGGGCGGAGTAACTGGGTGGAGTGGGCGGAGTAACTGGGTGGAGTGGGCGGAGTAACTGGGTGGAGTGACTTGAGTAACTGGGTGGAGTGACTTGAGTGTGTGGGTGGAGTGACTTGAGTAACTGTTGTGTGGGTGGAGTGACTTGAGTAACTGTTGGGTGGGTGGAGTGGGCGGAGTAACTGGGTGGAGTGGGCGGAGTAACTGGGTGGAATGGGCGGAGTAACTGGGTGGAGTGGGCAGAGTGGGCGGAGTAACTGGGTGGAGTGGGCGGAGTAACTGGGTGGAGTGGGCGGAGTAACTGGGTGAAGTGGGCGGAGTAACTGGGTGGGGGGGGCGGAGTAACTGGGTGGAATGGGCGGAGTAACTGGGTGGAGTGGGCGGAGTAACTGGGTGGAGTGGGCGGGGTAACTGGGTGGAGTGGGCGGGGTAACTGGGTGGAGTAGGCGGAGTAACTGGGTTGAGTGGGCGGAGTAACTGGGTTGAGTGGGCGGAGTAACTGTTGTGGTGTTGGAGTAGGCGGAGTAATTGGGTGGGGTGGGTGGAGTAACTGGGTGGAGTGTGCAGAGTAACTGGGTGGAGTGGGCGGAGTAACTGGGTGGAGTGACTTGAGTAACTGTTGTGTGGTTGGAGTGGGTGGAGTAACTGGGTGGAGTGGGCAGAGTAACTGGGTGGAGTGGGCAGAGTAACTGGGTGGAGTGGGCAGAGTAACTGGGTGGAGTGGGCAGAGTAACTGGGTGGAGTGGGCAGAGTAACTGGGTGGAGTGGGCGGAGTAACTGTTGTGTGGGTGGAGTGAGCGGAGTAACTGGGTGGAGTGACTTGAGTAACTGTTGTGTGGGTGGAGTGGGCGGAGTAACTGGGTGGAGTGGGCGGAGTAACTGGGTGGAGTGGGCGGAGTAACTGGGTGGAGTGGGCGGAGTAACTGGGTGGAGTGGGCGGGGTAGCTGGGTGGAGTGGGCGGGGTAGCTGGGTGGAGTGGGCGGGGTAGCTGGGTGGAGTGGGCGGAGTAACTGGGTGGAATGGGCAGAGTGGGTGGAGTAACTGGGTGCAGTGGGCGGAGTAACTGGGTGGAGTGGGCGGAGTAACTGGGTGGAGTGGGCGGAGTAACTGGGTGGAGTGACTTGAGTAACTGGGTGGAGTGACGAGTAACTGTTGTGTGGTTGGAGTCACTGGGGAAAGGTTTGACTGAGCAGAGTAACTATATGGAGTAGGCAGAGTAACTGTATGGATTGTTTTGAGTAAAGATAGTAAGCATTCTTCTTTTTTCTATCGCCAGATTATTTATAGACATGTTAGAAGCTATTGTGTGGCTATTTAATTATTTATCTTTTTTAGTGCAAATTTTGCGATACTGCTCCTTTAAGGGGAGTTTCCTGAGAATTGGTGTGTGGGCGGAGCAGCTGTAACGAGCCAGGCTGCAGCTGTGTTGCTATGGAAACTCACTCTGAGGTAAACTGAGAATGCACATTAAAACACATTTCTAATGCACTGGTGGTTGCCATATTCAAATGGATGTAGCTTAAAAAGTTTACATCCTACAGCAAAGAGCTTTATACTGTAAGAATCACAAGAGCTAGGCGAACAATGTGGTGTATAACATGTCTCTGAAATATTAAAAATGAAGGCACATTCGCAGTTTAGAAATTGCCATTCAAATTTGTGGTGTCTAGAGTGGAGTTTCAATGAATGTCAATGGGAGGTGTGAGTTGCAAACAAAAGGTCATATTGTGAAAACTGTTCGGGCTATGGCTTAGCCTTGGACATTTTTAGTGGCAGCAGGGATAGCTGAACGTTTTGATATAAGATTTGTGTAGGTGGGATTAAAAATGAGGGAGAGGTCGCAGTTTAGAAATCATGTCCTGATTTTTGATTTCACACTCAGTTCCCACTCTAGCTTTGAAAATACCTCCCATTCATTCCTATGGGAAAATTGTGCCAGAAAAACGCCAATATTTCGGAAACCGTTTGGCGAAACGTTCCACAAAATATAAGCACACCATTCGGGAACGATCCGCATGTTTTGGTATATTATGGTCTATGTAGTGTCAAAACTGTGGGAGGAGTTACAGTGCAAAAATGCTTGGAATAATAATAATATATCAGCGAGAACAATAAGTGATCTTGGCAAGCAAGACCACTTAATAAGTGATCTTGCCAAGCAAGACCACTTAATAATATATCAGCAAGAACAATAAGTGATCTTGGCAAGCAAGACCACTTAATAATATATCAGCAAGAACAATAAGTGATCTTGGCAAGCAAGACCACTTAATAAGAATAATATATCAGCAAGAACAATAAGTGATCTTGGCAAGCAAGACCACTTAATAAGAGCAAATGGTTATATGGTCTTAAACAGAGGCTGCTGTAGTCACAGAATGGGATGCCCTGGCAGGGTCCAGAAGTACTATGCCCAGCAAAAGTGTCTTTATCAGGCTAATTTCAAATATAATAAGAGCAAATGGTTATATGGTCTTAAACAGAGGCTGCTGTAGTCACAGAATGGGATGCCCTGGCAGGGTCCAGAAGTACTATGCCCAGCAAAAGTGTCTTTATCAGGCTAATTTCAAATATAATAAGAGCAAATGGTTATATGGTCTTAAACAGAGGCTGCTGTAGTCACAGAATGGGATGCCCTGGCAGGGTCCAGAAGTACTATGCCCAGCAAAAGTGTCTTTATCAGGCTAATTTCAAATATAATAAGAGCAAATGGTTATATGGTCTTAAACAGAGGCTGCTGTAGTCACAGAATGGGATGCCCTGGCAGGGTCCAGAAGTACTATGCCCAGCAAAAGTGTCTTTATCAGGCTAATTTCAAATATAATAAGAGCAAATGGTTATATGGTCTTAAACAGAGGCTGCTGTAGTCACAGAATGGGATGCCCTGGCAGGGTCCAGAAGTACTATGCCGAGCAAAAGTGTCTTTATCAGGCTAATTTCAAATATAATAAGAGCAAATGGTTATATGGTCTTAAACAGAGGCTGCTGTAGTCACAGAATGGGATGCCCTGGCAGGGTCCAGAAGTACTATGCCCAGCAAAAGTGTCTTTATCAGGCTAATTTCAAATATAATAAGAGCAAATGGTTATATGGTCCTAAACAGAGGCTGCTGTAGTCACAGAATGGGATGCCCTGGCAGGGTCCAGAAGTACTATGCCGAGCAAAAGTGTCTTTATCAGGCTAATTTCAAATATAATAAGAGCAAATGGTTATATGGTCTTAAACAGAGGCTGCTGTAGTCACAGAATGGGATGCCCTGGCAGGGTCCAGAAGTACTATGCCGAGCAAAAGTGTCTTTAACAGGCTAATTTCAAATATAATAAGAGCAAATGGTTATATGGTCTTAAACAGAGGCTGCTGTAGTCACAGAATGGGATGCCCTGGCAGGGTCCAGAAGTACTATGCCCAGCAAAAGTGTCTTTATCAGGCTAATTTCAAATATAATAAGAGCAAATGGTTATATGGTCTTAAACAGAGGCTGCTGTAGTCACAGAATGGGATGCCCTGGCAGGGTCCAGAAGTACTATGCCCAGCAAAAGTGTCTTTATCAGGCTAATTTCAAATATAATAAGAGCAAATGGTTATATGGTCTTAAACAGAGGCTGCTGTAGTCACAGAATGGGATGCCCTGGCAGGGTCCAGAAGTACTATGCCGAGCAAAAGTGTCTTTATCAGGCTAATTTCAAATATAATAAGAGCAAATGGTTATATGGTCTTAAACAGAGGCTGCTGTAGTCACAGAATGGGATGCCCTGGCAGGGTCCAGAAGTACTATGCCGAGCAAAAGTGTCTTTATCAGGCTAATTTCAAATATAATAAGAGCAAATGGTTATATGGTCTTAAACAGAGGCTGCTGTAGTCACAGAATGGGATGCCCTGGCAGGGTCCAGAAGTACTATGCCCAGCAAAAGTGTCTTTATCAGGCTAATTTCAAATATAATAAGAGCAAATGGTTATATGGTCCTAAACAGAGGCTGCTGTAGTCACAGAATGGGATGCCCTGGCAGGGTCCAGAAGTACTATGCCCAGCAAAAGTGTCTTTATCAGGCTAATTTCAAATATAATAAGAGCAAATGGTTATATGGTCTTAAACAGAGGCTGCTGTAGTCACAGAATGGGATGCCCTGGCAGGGTCCAGAAGTACTATGCCGAGCAAAAGTGTCTTTATCAGGCTAATTTCAAATATAATAAGAGCAAATGGTTATATGGTCTTAAACAGAGGCTGCTGTAGTCACAGAATGGGATGCCCTGGCAGGGTCCAGAAGTACTATGCCCAGCAAAAGTGTCTTTATCAGGCTAATTTCAAATATAATAAGAGCAAATGGTTATATGGTCTTAAACAGAGGCTGCTGTAGTCACAGAATGGGATGCCCTGGCAGGGTCCAGAAGTACTATGCCCAGCAAAAGTGTCTTGATCAGGCTAATTTCAAATATAATAAGAGCAAATGGTTATATGGTCTTAAACAGAGGCTGCTGTAGTCACAGAATGGGATGCCCTGGCAGGGTCCAGAAGTACTATGCCGAGCAAAAGTGTCTTTATCAGGCTAATTTCAAATATAATAAGAGCAAATGGTTATATGGTCTTAAACAGAGGCTGCTGTAGTCACAGAATGGGATGCCCTGGCAGGGTCCAGAAGTACTATGCCGAGCAAAAGTGTCTTTAACAGGCTAATTTCAAATATAATAAGAGCAAATGGTTATATGGTCTTAAACAGAGGCTGCTGTAGTCACAGAATGGGATGCCCTGGCAGGGTCCAGAAGTACTATGCCCAGCAAAAGTGTCTTTATCAGGCTAATTTCAAATATAATAAGAGCAAATGGTTATATGGTCTTAAACAGAGGCTGCTGTAGTCACAGAATGGGATGCCCTGGCAGGGTCCAGAAGTACTATGCCCAGCAAAAGTGTCTTTATCAGGCTAATTTCAAATATAATAAGAGCAAATGGTTATATGGTCTTAAACAGAGGCTGCTGTAGTCACAGAATGGGATGCCCTGGCAGGGTCCAGAAGTACTATGCCCAGCAAAAGTGTCTTTATCAGGCTAATTTCAAATATAATAAGAGCAAATGGTTATATGGTCTTAAACAGAGGCTGCTGTAGTCACAGAATGGGATGCCCTGGCAGGGTCCAGAAGTACTATGCCGAGCAAAAGTGTCTTTATCAGGCTAATTTCAAATATAATAAGAGCAAATGGTTATATGGTCTTAAACAGAGGCTGCTGTAGTCACAGAATGGGATGCCCTGGCAGGGTCCAGAAGTACTATGCCGAGCAAAAGTGTCTTTATCAGGCTAATTTCAAATATAATAAGAGCAAATGGTTATATGGTCTTAAACAGAGGCTGCTGTAGTCACAGAATGGGATGCCCTGGCAGGGTCCAGAAGTACTATGCCGAGCAAAAGTGTCTTTAACAGGCTAATTTCAAATATAATAAGAGCAAATGGTTATATGGTCTTAAACAGAGGCTGCTGTAGTCACAGAATGGGATGCCCTGGCAGGGTCCAGAAGTACTATGCCCAGCAAAAGTGTCTTTATCAGGCTAATTTCAAATATAATAAGAGCAAATGGTTATATGGTCTTAAACAGAGGCTGCTGTAGTCACAGAATGGGATGCCCTGGCAGGGTCCAGAAGTACTATGCCCAGCAAAAGTGTCTTTATCAGGCTAATTTCAAATATAATAAGAGCAAATGGTTATATGGTCTTAAACAGAGGCTGCTGTAGTCACAGAATGGGATGCCCTGGCAGGGTCCAGAAGTACTATGCCCAGCAAAAGTGTCTTTATCAGGCTAATTTCAAATATAATAAGAGCAAATGGTTATATGGTCTTAAACAGAGGCTGCTGTAGTCACAGAATGGGATGCCCTGGCAGGGTCCAGAAGTACTATGCCGAGCAAAAGTGTCTTTATCAGGCTAATTTCAAATATAATAAGAGCAAATGGTTATATGGTCTTAAACAGAGGCTGCTGTAGTCACAGAATGGGATGCCTCACAGCAGACTTAAGATCAGTTCAGTATATATGCACAGTTAGTTAGTATAAGCAGCCTGAAAACGCTAACAAAGCCTGTCAGGCTGGATGAAAAAAAAAAAAAAAAAACTCCCTGTGACAGGCTGACAGCCTCCGATTTTTCTACCTTTCCCTGTTTTTTCGCTGACTTTCTGTCTGTCTCCTGTCTGTCTCCTGCCTGTCTCCAGCCTGTCCCTGTCTGTCCCTGCCTGTCTAACTGTCTCTCCCTCAGCTACACAACGTTCTGTCTCTCACGAATGCAATAGAGAAATGAGGCAGGAAAGCAAGATGGCCGGCCTTAAATAGCGCTGTGACGTCACCGGGCTTGCTGGCTGCTGATAGGCTGCATGTGACTGTCCCAGCTTGCACTGGCGCGGGGTTGATGTCTGGACATGTCCCGTCCGCCATCTTAGAATGCCTGTAATGTAAATGAATGGATGTTAAAGGAAAACTTCGAGCGATCGAATCGCGGGGAAATTCGGATTCGATCCGAATCGAATTTTTCCTGAAATTCGGATCGAATCCGGGTTCGTCCGGATCGATTCGCTCATCCCTAATCTTTATACTCACTTGGCATCATTTAGAGAAGGGAGGGCTAGTTGTCTTTGCTGTTTCAGTCTTTAATTGTCTAGCTGCACTCAAATTGAATTAGAAGTCAGAAAGAAGTATACAGTATGAGCCTTTTAATGGTCCAATTTAATGTTCGTATCAGGGTCCTGTCACATTTAGTTATGCCACTGTTTGTAATGCATCTGAAAGTTGCATTAATTAGTTACAATTGTGCCTCATATTGGTTTTAATGAGCTGTATTGCAAAATCATCTAATATTAACAAATTCTGTACACTTACTAGTGGTGAAAAAATAATCCTGGTAAGAACAAAACCCATGGTTTTTGAACATACCATTCCACTTTTTCAGGGGGTGATTTGCTTTATTCTAATGTATTCTGAGACAACCTACAGGGAACTGCATAATTACCCACTCTTAATATCTGTCCAAGCATTGTTTGATGGGTTAAAGCTCTGAATACAAACAATTTGAATATCCCAACATGTTTCGTCTGGGGTGGGACTACCTGGGTGCACCCTGGACAAAACGCATTGGGCAGAACTAAGTAGCGCTATGTGGTGATGTAATCAATCATGGAGAAGTTAGAGGATACCCACAGCCAGGGTGTCACTTGCTGCCTGGTATCGGTGCTTTCTCAGTTGTCCATCTCTGTCATTTTGGCTGTACTGCTTTGTGGAATGGTAAGAAGACAACACTTGCTATAGTCTGGGATTTGTGGAACCCTTCGGTGCAGTCTTTAAAGTGGACCAACACCCACTGCTGATGGCCCGGGAATGTTATAGATCAGCTCCCTGCCTGCGGGGCACCCCGAGGCACACCCCCGCTGTGTGAAACCCCCAGGACGCCCGCAAATACTACCTGTTCCTCGTTCCAACGGCACATGCGCGGGCCGCCGCCTCTGCTCACGCATCCCTCTAGCAGGGCACGCACCCGCGCCGGCCGTTTGTGAAGGGCTGGCGCGGGTGCGGGCGCGCTCCCTGTAAGAGGGACGCGCGAGAGGCGGCGGAGGGCGCTCTCACCTTGTCCGTCGACGGACCTCGCTTGTCCGTCGGCGGTGATTGGTGGAGCGAGTCACGTGGGAGCGGGGTCAGGTGAGTATTTGGGGCTTTCTGGGAGGTTTCACACGGCGGGGCACCCCCCGATCGGGGTGCCCCGCGGAAGTGGACCAACACCCAGGATAGTGAAAATCCTGGGTGTTGGTCCACTTTAAACACCATATTGGTGTGTGTAAAAAATGTGTGTTTTTGTTTTATCTGGTGAGTGTTTCTTATTAACCAGGGGTTATTTCTCCCTTGGTTAAAAATTTTAGAAATGTTTATTCTTTTCCTTTATAAGAGCATAGAATTCATGGCTTGAAAGACATAACAGTGACTCCAAGGAAAATAATAAGAATCGGCCGTTTGTGAAGGGCTGGCGCGGGTGCGGGCGCGCTCCCTGTAAGAGGGACGCGCGAGAGGCGGCGGAGGGCGCTCTCACCTTGTCCGTCGACGGACCTCGCTTGTCCGTCGGCGGTGATTGGTGGAGCGAGTCACGTGGGAGCGGGGTCAGGTGAGTATTTGGGGCTTTCTGGGAGGTTTCACACGGCGGGGCACCCCCCGATCGGGGTGCCCCGCGGAAGTGGACCAACACCCAGGATAGTGAAAATCCTGGGTGTTGGTCCACTTTAAACACCATATTGGTGTGTGTAAAAAATGTGTGTTTTTGTTTTATCTGGTGAGTGTTTCTTATTAACCAGGGGTTATTTCTCCCTTGGTTAAAAATTTTAGAAATGTTTATTCTTTTCCTTTATAAGAGCATAGAATTCATGGCTTGAAAGACATAACAGTGACTCCAAGGAAAATAATAAGAATCAATTAAAAAAAGGTGATGTGTAAATTGCTTGACACTTGTGTATGCCATTATCTGCTTGAAAACAAGAAGCGATCTGGTACGCAATTTAATTTATTGGCGGTTAAATCACTGTGTGATTTCCAAGCACTTGTGGTTATTCAGAAGTTCAGAAGATCATCCACAAAGGACTGAAACCTTATATTTAAAGGAACAGTTTCTTTTGTTTCTGCAAATAATTAATATACAGTGTGTAAACAGACTCAGCTCCTATAATGACTGAAGCGCCACCAAAAACTGAATATTAAGCTGAGCTCCTAGCCAATAATTAATAAGTAGGATGCCATCAGACCCCCATGGACCTTGTATTTAAAAGGCAACTTCCCAAGAACCTAAAAGGTTGTCTTGGGGAGCCCAGCAGTGGTGTGTGTGATGAGGGTGGAGGGGAACGTCTCTGTAATGTACAGAGCAGAGACAGTGGAGGGCTGGAGAGCAAGGGGCAGTTAAGCTCTCCAACAAGCTCTGCCTCCTGCTTCCCGTCCCTTGTGGCTCAGACAATTGAGGTAGGGTGTCCCCTGGCACCTGTCACTTCTCTGAGCAGAATCAGGAGCAGCATGAAGAGCTTGTTGTTAATTTTAACTGCTCACTTCCTGCCAGTCCTCAACTTCCTTCTCTGTGTACATTACAGACCCCTGCCCCACTACGGACACATACTGCTGCTTAGTTCCCTGTAGGCATGTAGAATCATTAGTGTGAACAAAAACTCTCTGACACCACCCCAGCACCACTGGGGGTCTCCTCTTCCCCCGGGGGGGAATCCAACCCCCCACCCCGGGTCTTCACTGTGGCAGAGAATGCCTGTTCTTTTATCATGCATGGCAGCGATTGGAGGCTGGTGATGATCGGTGGTGGGCAGCTGTGAGGGCAGGGGACTCCAATCCCCTGCATCCACACCTGTCCTCCAATAATCACTACCAGCTACCAGCAACAGAGTGGCAGTAATCAGCGAGGGAGTGTGATTGGTGCTGGATCTGAAGGTAAAGAAAAGAAATGCTTTTTAATAAATCATATTTTTGCTGGCTGTGTCTGTGAGTTTTTTTTACATTTAACTCTTTGTGAACTGGTAGGGGTCCATGAGACCCCTATACCAGTTAACAAGACTTGAAGTGCTACGGCAAGCAGGTGACTTGCCATTAACCCCCAGCCCCATTACATGCCTTCCCAAAGCCCGTGAGGGCTATGTGGGCTTGTAGCCTTCAGGGACGAGGGCTAGGTATACAAGATCACATAGCTGCTGCCCAGGCTGTTTTACTAGGAAGGGGGGACCCCACACCACGGCCGGCTCGAGAAGGGAAGGCGCCTTGTGCGAGACTACATGATGGCACCCCCCGAATACACTTCTGTGCTTCCTCACTATTGGCCCACTGCCCCACCCGGTTGCCATCCAGGTTTCACCGGAAGCCCCCTGTGCATGACCTGGCATCAAGCCTGGCAGAGGTATAATATCCCACTGTGTGAAACCACCCAGGATCGCTGGTCGCTGGTATACCTACCTCACAAGTGATCCCATTATGCATGCACGGTGCCAGCTGCTCCCTGCTGTCTATGCTGGGCTCTTTGGGCAAAGAGAGTTTTATTCCCTGCATTAACCCTTTTGTTGCCAAGCCCGTAACACCTACGAGCTGGCTTGGCTGGGTCTTAAGTGCCAAGCCCGTAGGTGTTACGTGCTTGACTTTCCTCGCTTCTAGTTTAAAAAATAAAAATAAAAAATACTCACCTGACCCCTTGTTGGATCCGGCCGGGTCTCCTCTTTAATTTGGTGCCATCCGATCCCCCGTGGGGGGTCGGATGGCTCCAGGAGAGCCCCCGGAATAGGCCGCCCCCCCCGCTTCTGCAGCAGCAGCTGCTAACTGTAAAAAAAAAAATAAAAATGACATTCACTTACCTGTGTGTGCGCTGGCTCCCGCTGTCCCTCCTCTTCACCTGGGGGGCCTCCGATCCCCCCCCAGGACTTACCGATCTTCAGGAGAGAGCCTGGGAGGCTCTCTCCTCTCTTCTTCCCGATGGCGGCCGCCATCTTGCCTCTAAGCCCCGCCCCCTTGGGGCTTATGACGTCATCCCGGCCCCGAACGGGCTTCAGCTTTCTCAGCTTCTCAGATGCCGGTGATCGGCGCTGGGGAAGGAGGTGGCAGGAGATCCTCTGATCTCCTGCCTTCTCCTTCTCTGGATGCCGATCACCGGCATCTGTCAGCTGAGCGGCTAGGGACAAGAGCTTGCAATCGAAGGTAAGTACAGTAAAAAAAAATTTTTTTTTTTTTTAATAAAATACTTTTTATTATTGTGTGGTGGTTTTTTTTAACAGTTAACCCTTTTTGAGCTGGTAAGGGGTCCATGAGACCCCTTATACCAGTTCACAAACTGGGGGGGTGGCAAGTCACCTGCCCTAGCGGGTGACTTGCCATTAACCCCCGCACCCCCATTACCTGCCTCCCCAAAGGCCAGGGGGGGGCAGAAGAGCCCGGGCCCACATAGGCTATGTGGGCTCGTAGGCTGCAGGGTGGGGGGGCCACCAAAGCTGGCCCCCCCACTCTGTGCCTACAAGCCCCCATAGCTGGTCCCGGGCTGGTTACTTTGGGTAAGGGGGACCCCACGTCATTTTTTTGGGGGGATTTTTAAGGGTTTTTAACCCTTAAAAATCCAAAAAAAAATGGGGTCCCCCTCCCCGGGAAGGGGGACCCTATGTCATTTTTTTTTTTAATTAACCCTTTGTGTTCTGTCATCCAGCAGCTATAAAAGGCTTCTGGGCAGGAAAGGGTGTCTACCTATACATATGTGGTATCGCTGTAACCGGGAGAAATTGGGGTTTCTCACGCAATAAGATTTTATTGACAAACTTACATTTTTTATTACAAAAAAACTCTACAAATTGTAAAAAAATATTTTTTTTTTATTTTTTTTCACACATTTCACCCAAAAATATTGAGAATACACCTAAAAAATACAAACAAGACATTTCATGTTAAAGCCCAGACTCTGTTGAAAAAAACAATAAATGAACATGTGTAGCGCAAAATAGTGAAACATCGTCTGGCAACAGGGAGTGGCAAATGCTGCAGGTAGGCTGGCAGCGAAAGGGTTAATATATACAGCATAGTGGGTAGACACAGCTGCTCAGCACACACTGATCATGTAAAAATGTAACCCTTGATATCATGGATAGTAGTTGTATTTCATTTCAAATAGTCATAAAGTGCTCTTTTCAGTTTAGGGGGTCTTCATATGCAATATAGTTTTCTTGAAAAAAATTACATTTGTTATTTGATATATCTTTTTTACATCTTTTATGCAAAAATAATATGAAAGCACTGAATAAATAACAAACAAGACATTTCATGTTAAACCCCAAACTCTGATGAAAAACACAATATATCATTTTCCTGCAAATCTCTCAAGTAGGCTGGCAGTTAAAAGGGTAAAAAGTATTTATGCATATTGGAGATTGTTCTGTTCATGGGACCTTGAGCTTTCAGATCTAGCTTGTTTTTTTGTTTGCATACTGTATGGATGTTTTAGAAAAATGTGTTTCTTTCATATGCAGTGCCATCCTACCATATGTTTCCCCCAAAAAATATTATGAAAGCATTGCAAATAATTACAATGTATTTCATGTTAATGGTCAAACTCTTCTAAAAAAACCAATATATAATAATCCTGGGAAATCCCTGTACAGTCCTTCAAAAATCACTGTTAAACATGTATAGTGCAAAATAGTGAAAAATGGCCTGAAAACAGAGGGTACCAGCATCTCAAGGTAGGCTGGCGTTGAAAGAATTAAAGCACCTAGTACCATTGCCCCCTTGCACCTCGGTTCTACAATCATGCCCCCCTCCCCCAAGTGACCACCTGATCATGGGCCCTGTTGCAACTGTGGCACCTGCACAATCGTTAACAAAAATAATGTTGTATATGTTTGATAACAGTGGTCTTCAACAGTTAATAGTTCATATCATTGTCAAATTTAGCATGCATACAGACTATTCAATCTATTGAATAAAATGTATGAAAGCGGACTAAAACTCACCAGGTATGTACCAATATTCCCCCTCCTGAAAGTAAAAAAATGGTCGTATTTTCTATATTTTTTCTTGAAGAAAATTCCTTTTTGGAAGCTGAAGCCTTCCCAGTTCTGGCCTCTCATTTGCTGGCTGCCGATGGGGGCAAAAGTGCTGTGTTTATGTAAACGTTAAATAGATGAGCAGATAGCTCATCCATGTATGTAACCCTTGTATCAAGTGCACTCCCGCATAAGGTATGCTCCTGTCCACGCATGTGCAGTCTAGCCCAGATAGCTGTTGGAAGGTGAATGGCTCATTGGATTGTGGGGACCAAGATGGTACTGACAAATGGCATCCATCTCTGGACGGAAGCAATAAACCGAGCCTTTTTTGCTCCCTCACACTCAGTCAGTGTGAAGGTGCATATAAGGATCCTTATTATATATTTTATTGCGGGGAGGGCTAGGGTGTGGAACCACTTAAGGATGACATATTGTAAACCCGGGATGCTATATCATCATATGCCTCTTCCCCCAGGCATTTTATTCATAATAAAAGATTTTGTCCTGGGGGGGTGGTTTGGGTGGGGGAGGTATGGTCCTGGAAGAGTTGTGTCCTGGAAGAGATGTGGCACCTCATAATTAGCATACCTCTCAACTTTTTCTAAATTTGACAGAGGAAGAAGATGATAGGCACATACAGCACACCAATTTGTTTTCTGCACTTAAGCCCCTTTGCAGTTCACACCAATGCCATTTTTGATGATCTGTCTACAAGGGGACAATGAAATGGCATAGTGTGCAGCCATTTCATTGTCCCCTTGTAGACAGATCATCAAAAATGAAAAGGCAAGTATCTATTCAATGTCAGGATCAGAAATAGCAGGAATAGGGCAAGTTAGGAAAATGTTAGGTTCCTGCGGGCCAAGACCTCTGGGTGAGGAGGTCCAGGTCCCCAGAGAGCTTAAAGACTCCAGGGTCCACTGATTCCCTTTTACAAATCGTGATGTTCCTTTGTGTGAAATGCTTAATATTGCCTAGTATACGCACCTCATCAAAGTTCTTTATAGTGCATGTGCAGGCTGTGCTGCCATCTCCGGCTTCCCTCTGGCTGATGCACAAACCTGCACCAGCCAAAGGGGAATGGCTTAGTGAAGCTGAATGGAGCGCTAGGCACTGATTGGAGGAGAGCATGTGCATGGGCCATTGGATCACTAGCAAAGTAAGAATTTTTGGGCATTTCTAGGGGGTTTCATACCAAGTCGGAATGCCCTGCTGGAGAGGAAGAATCTCACTCACTCTTATGCACACTGAGCTAGGTTTTTTTTACAGTTAACTACGATGCACTGCATTATGGGTTAGCCTGTTAGTACTCACCACCACTTCCTGATCTTTGTCAGTCTCCTTTCTTTGCTCCCAAATACCCTTGTCTGGTCCTCCAGCTTTTGTTCTCTCCGAATCTGCTGCTGCTGCAGAGTCTTCTGCTAGGTTAGGAAAGAGGTGCGGGTCAGTGGCTGCAGAGAGGGGTTAGGTGAGTGATAGAGAACAGCAGCAGAGGGTAGAGGGGCTAGGTGAGGGGTAGAGGACAGAGGCAGGGGATGGAGGGGTTAGGTGAGTGGTAGAGGACAGTGGCAGGGAGTGGAGGGGTTAAGTGAGTAGTGGTGGTTAGTCACAGGGTTTTGGAAGGGTTAGGTAAGTGTGAGAGGACAGCGGCAGGGGTGGAGGGGCTAGGTGAGTGGTGGAGGATAGCAGCGGGGAGAAGGGGTTAGATGAGCGGTGGAGGACAGCGACAGGGGGCCGGAGGGGTTAGATAAGTGGTAGAGGACAGCAGCAGCGGATGAAGCATTTGGATGAGCAGTAGAGCACAGTGGCAAGGGGTGGAGTGGTAAGGTGAGTGGTGGAAGACAGTAGCAGGGGGCTAGGTTAGGTGAGTAGTAGAGGACAGTGGCAGGGGGTGGAGGGACTAGGTGAGTGGCAGAGGGCAACGGCAGGGGGTGGAGGGCAAAGATGAGTGGTAGAGGACAGTGGCAGGAGTGAAGAGGTTAGGTGAGCAGTAGAGAACAGTGGCAGGGGGTAGAGGGGAAGCTGAGTGGTAGAGGTCAATGACAGGGGTAGAGAAGTAAGAAGAGCAGTGGAGGACAATGGCAGGGAGTTTAAAGGTTAGATTAATGGTAGAGGATAGAGGCAGGGAGTAGAGAGGTTAGTTGAGCAGTAGAGGGCAGTGGCAGGGGGTGGAGCAGTTAGGTGAGCAGTAGAGGACATCGGCAGGGGTGGAGAGGCTAGGTGAGCAGGAGAGGACAGTAGCAGGGGTGGAGTGGTTAGGTGAGTGGTGGAGGACAGCAGCAGGGGGTGAAGGGGTTAGGTGAGTGGTAGAGGACAGCAGAAGGGGTTGGGCCGGTAGGTAAGTGGTAGAAGACAGCGGACAGCCATGATGAGAATCAGATGGTGAAGTTATAAATAAATATTGTAGGCATGCAGCAGGCTATTCTCTGGAGGGGATGTACATATTTCCCAGAATGCTAACCTGGGTGAGATGAGAGATCCAGGAGGCTGTTTGCTTTAATGCTTTAGAGCACTGAAGCATTTTCTTAAATTCTTACTGGGGCCTGGATTTCTATGGAACAGCAGGTAAGGTTGGTAGTGGGACCTGCTGCTCCCCTTCCTCCAGGCCAGGGTTTGCCTGCTTTGTCTCAGCCGCACAGGTGACTGGGCCTTGCTCATCAGTGGATAGAAAAGCCTGCTTTTGTCCTGCAGCTGGTGGTGAATAGAGATGAACAAACCAAACCAGTAGAACCCTTTTTTGACCTAAATTTCAGGAAAAACTTAAGAGGTCAGGGTAGCTGGGGCAACCAGGAGGCGCTGTTGCACATTATAGTCACATGATGCACCGTCTATCCACCATTATGGAGCTGGCTGTTGCAAAGAGAGCATTGCTCTTAGAGCAGGGTCAGTTTATGGACACGGAACCACAGCATAGGAGAAAAGAAGGGACAGGAAAGCAAATGGGCACAGTGGGACGCGGGGGGGGGGGAGGTGCTGGGCCAGCGTTGGGATCTGCTGGTCATTGTAGTCCACCCTGTAAAGCCTGAAGACTTCAATGAGGGCTTTAGATTTTTTGGCCACATCTGTCTGATTTAGCTGGCCCCTGTCACTGCGTTGGGGAACTTGGGGTACAGAGTGGCTCAGTATTTGACATAGTTTTAAAGTGTGCATGCACCATCTCTGTCTAAGTTGGGGTCCATGGTGCCTCTTAGTTAAATACAGTTTAACCCTTCTATTGCCAGCCACGTAAAATTTACATGGCTGCCTCTCTGACCATTAAACAACAGCCATGTAAATTCTATGTACCTGGCATTCCCCCCTGCTAGTGGCCAAAGTTTAAAAAAAAAAAAAACACTCACCTGACCCCTTGTTCGATCCGGGGGTCTCCGATCCCCTGCCCGGGCTCCTCCAGCTGCCCCCCTCTTTAGCGGATGCCAGTACCCCCTGTTAAAAAGAAAAAAAAGTAAAATGACATTTACTCACCTCCGTGTGCGATCACTACAGTCGGCTCTCCTCCTTACCCAGGTGCTTTCCAATCCCCCCCTTCCCGGGGCTCTTCAGTCTTGAGGAGAGAGCCCGACAGGCCCTTTCCCCTCCTTTCCTGATGAGCGCCGCCATCTTTACGACTAACGGGACAGACGACGTCACCCGGCGGGCATCATCCCAGCTGGGCAGAGGAGGAGAGGGACAGGAGACCCCTCTTTACCGATCACCACATCTGTCATTGGATCAGCAAGGAACACAGGAGCTGATGATCGGAGGTGAGTAAACATTTTTTTTAATAAAGTCATTTTTACTGTGTCTGTGTTTTTTTTTGTTTTACTGTTAACCCTTTGTGAACTGGTAAGGGGTCCATGCGACCTCATCCACAAGCAGAACAATCTCAGTCTTGTCATCATCATCTAGTGCTCCTCCTCCATCCTGTCAGTTATCCACAATAGAATCTATATGCACCAGACAACAATATGCACCCAGTCATCCGTTTTTCATGTGGCTGAACTCGCACCTTGCCAAGTTTTTGGTGGTGCTGTCACTGCCATACCACCTGTTTGAGTTCACCGCCTTTAGGCAACTAATGGGGCTCGCCCAGTCCAGGTGGTGTGTCCCCAGTCACCATTTCTTCTCAAACGAGGCCATCACTGCCTTGCGCAATTACGAGGAAGAAAACGTGGGGCTGTCTATGCAACTGTCAGTGTGCAGCACAGTGCAACAATGGATACTTGGAGCAGTAGCTACGGCCAAGAGCAATACATGTGTGTCATGGCCCATTGAGTCAGCCTTGTGCAGCATGATGCTCAGACGCATTTGTGCTGATCTGCTTCAGTTTTGGACACCAGGTGCCTGTCCTCCTCAACAGATGGGAAAAACAGCAGGGCGTAGCTTAACCTCCTCCATCCTTTCATCACTGCAAGGCACAGAACTGCCATGCCTTATTACACATGCTGAGTCTGTGTCAGAAAAGCCACACTGTCAAGGAGTTGCTGCTATGCATGCATGAGGAAATCTCCTGCTGGCTGTCTCCATACCAACTTAAATTGGGCAATGTGGTTGCAGATAATGGGATGAATATTGTGGCTGCTCTGCATCTAGGTATCATGACACATGCCCCATGCTTGGTGCAAGTAATCAATCTGGTTGTCAAATGCCTCTTAAAAACATATGTTGGTCATGTCCAGGAGGGTATGTGTTCACTATAGCCAATCCTATGCCTTCAAACATGCTCTCCTAGACTTGCAGCACCAAAATGATCTTCCTGAACACGAATTAATTGTGTAAATGATTTCTTCATGCAGCAAACAACCAAATTTTTTTTGCCAGTGTGATTTTCAGCTCTGGCCTTGGCAGATGATCAGAGACACGTGTCGCTTGCTAAGGCCTTTTGCAAAGTGAATGATGATATTCCACTGATATTCATTTTGGAGCAAACGCTTACGGAGGAAATCCGACCCCAGGAGGTGGATTTGGAGATGGAAACAACCACCTTATCACAGGAAAGGATAGGGCAGGAGGCACACAATGATGACAATGATGATGATGATGATGACAGCCATTATAATGGTGGTGGTGAATGCGATGATCAACTGTTTTAACATCCTATAAGTCTATCTAAGTCTATAAGACACACATCCTTATGGAAGGGATGTTTATCACCAGCAACACCACCACCACCTGAAAAGCCAGCTGTACTCCTACTTTGACTGTGCCCTTTCTCCAGGAGATACACTGAGCTCAGACCCTTGAACTTCTGATTAAGCAGATTGGACCATTAGCTAAAGCTAGCACAGTTTGCCATGGGAGTACTGTCTTGTCCACCCTCAAGCGCTGCGTCGGAAAGGCTTTTCATGGCGGCAGGTGGTATTGTCACCCCTAAGCAGACAAGGCTGCCTGCCAAAAGCGTGGAAAAACTAATTTTTGTAAAGATGAATCAGGCGTGGATAGGTGATGATTTTAAAACCCCTGATGCTGTCTGATGCCACTGATTAGCAGGCCACTACTACAACAGCACCTCCACTGCCAGCTTGCCACCCTCTGATACTGCCAACCCTATAATGCACATTTTTCAGTGCTTGCAAAAAGCCATTGCTTAAGGGTGCCAATCTGGCTGCAGCCCCCTGTTACAAATGGGAAAATGTTTTGAGCGCTTGCTCGCTACTGCCAGGCCTACAAATCTGCAGGTCTACCCTCTGTGATGCCCAATGCTTTTAAAAAGCCATTACTTCTTTTCACTTTCCAGGAACGCCAACCCTCTTGTTGCTAATTTTTTAATGGGCTTTAAACTCTCAAAGACAGCCATGGGCTATTGAAATGCTAATTAGGTCGTGGGATCTTATGCTAATTAGTCAGAGCCAATGGGTGACTTCAAAATGTTATAAAGCGAACCGAACTTTTGAAAAGTTTGCTCATCTCCCTTGGTGAAGCCTTGTGGTGAGACAATGTGGAGCCTGAGAGAGACTTTGCTTCACGCCTAAACAAAATGGACTTTGTTTAAACAAGTGAGGTTTATGTTGCTGGATTTTTTGCAAATGTTGTTATATTTTGAGTTGAAGAGACTTTATGCTGGACTTTGTGTTCAATAAACCCTTTGTTTTTTCCCCTGATAACTGTTTCCACAGTCTGTCATTGCCGCTAGCAACCCCGTGTTACCTGTCACCCAGCAGATATAAAAGGCTTCCAGCGGCAGCAGAAAAGCAGAGGCCAAAGTGATCACCGTGCGACACAGTGCTCTGGGATGGATAGAAGGTATTAAAAAAAAATAATAAAATATTTTTCCTGTGTGTTTTTTTTACATTTAACTCTTTGTGAACTAGTAAGGGATCTATGAGACCCCCTATACCAGTTCACAAGACTCTGGGTCTGGCAAGTCACCTGTGGCTAGCAAGTGGCTTGCTATTAACCCTGAGCCCCTCCATTACCTGCCTCCCTAAAGGGGATATTAGGCTTCAGGAATTGTAGCCTGCAAGGCCAGGGGCCATCAAAGCTGGCCCTTGCACCATGTTCTACAAACCCTCGTAGCTGGTCCCCAGGCTGGTTATGCTGGGTAGGGTGGAACTCACGCCATTTTTTTTGTACTTTTAGGGGTTTCAAACCCTTAAAATTAAAAAAAAAAATGCCCCCCCCCCTTTATAGCATGGATAGTATTTGTATTTTATTTGTAAATGTTATAAAGTTCTCTTTTCAGTTTGGGGTGTCTTCTGGACAGGAACGGGGGGCTACCAATACATATGTGGTACCATTGTAATCGTGAGAAATTAAAATGTTTTAATTTTTTTTAGTTATTTTACTCAAAAATATTAAAAAAAAACAGTAGAACAATTACAAAGAAGACATTTCATGTTAAAGGCTAAACTCTGCCGCAAAAATAAAATATATATAATTTTTCTGGAAATTCCTGCAAAAAATCATGGTTAAACATAGCACAAAACCAGTGAAAAATGACCTGTCAACAGAGGGTGACAAAATCTCAAGTAGGCTATGCATGTTAAAGTAGCTGTGCATGTTGGGTATTGTTCTGTTCGGGGGACCTTGCGCTTTCAGATTTAGCTTGTTTTTTCTTGCTTGCATATTGATATTTTAGGAAAAGGTGTTTTTTTTATTTACTTTTTTATACATTTTTTAGGGAAGCCCTGTGCATCCTAGGAATTCTTCGAGAGATTACTTCCAGAAAGATGAGCCCACTACAACAATCTGGGTATGCTTAGAAAGCTTAATGTATGTACTTTCTTGGAATATATGGTTTGTGGGGGGTATTCCAAAGGTAAGGGCTGTTTTTGTAGAAAAAGCGCAAGGTTAGCACTTTGTTTGCAGACCTGAAATTTTCAAGTAAAATTACCATTACGCACATGCTTTACTTTGGGGTGTTGGCAATTCTTCCCTTGACAGTACCTATGCATGGGTATTGTTCTTTTCGGGGGATGTTGCTTTTGCAGATTTGTCTTTTCTTGTTTATATATAGTTTTTTTTAGGAATTTGTGGCTTTAAATCTGCTTTTTCATTCTTTTTTTAGGGAAACTGTGCAACCAAAGAATTAAATGAGGGATTGCTTCCAGAAAACCCACGTCAACAAGCCTGGTACGCCTAGAAAGCTTGAGGTGTGTACTTCCAGAGAATATATAGTTTGTTGGGGGTATTTCAAAAGTAAAGGGTTGTTTTTCTTGAAAAACTTCAAGGTGCGCATAGCACCTAGCACAGTTGTATTCTGAAAATCTCCTAAAGAGCTGTTTCAGTTTGGGGGAGTCTCTTGGGCAGGAAAGGGTGTCTAACAACACATATGTGGTACCGTTGTAACTGTTGAGAAATGGGGATTTCAATTTCAATGGTACCACATAAGTCTTGGTAACTGCTAATGTGGTCTCATGGACCCCTTACCAGGATACAAAGAGTTAAATGTAAAAAAACAACACATACACAGTCAGCTAAAAAATCAGTTATTAAAAACCATTTTTTTCTTTACTTACCTCCAATCCAGTGCTAATCACAGTCCCGCGCGGATCACCTCCGCGCTGTCACTGACAGCAGGTAGTGATTGTTGGCTTCCATTCACCAAGCCGCCACCAGAAGCAGGCTTTTGTTCCCGGAGGACTGGCCCCTGGCCCTAATGGTTGCAAGCCCCCACAGCTGCTGGCAAGAGACCGCCAGCACTGGATCCAGACCAGAGGTGACCAGTTTGTTTTTTACATTAGCAGGAAAAATGCCAAGGAAGTAGATTCTACATGCTTGGCACTTAACGGTAGGAGAGACAAACATGTAGAATCTACATGCTTGGCATTTTAAGGGTTAAATAAAATAAAATAAAAGGGAGTCACTATACCTATGTGTATTCTCTTTCAACGGCTTCCGAGGAAGTGAGATGGAACCATACACATGTTTTTACATCTACAAAAAACAAAAAAGAATGGGAAACTTTAATAGTATAGACAGAGATTAAAAGAAAAGGTCCACTTCCAAGCTATTTTCCCAGACCTATGGTGCCATTGAGGGCACGAAACTCACCTTACAGCTGCTTATTTTTTCAATATCAGAAGCCCAGAGACGGGGTTCTTGGTCCTAAAAGGTGGATGGATGTGGCCTGTGTATGGCTGGTATACCGAACTCCCGTTATTCCCAATTGGAGCTCTGTACAATGGCTGTTCACATGCCAAGCTCACCTACCAGGTGGCATGCAGGAGCTCAGCCCCCAGCTTGGAATAGCAGGGCTACTGGAGAAAGATGATCAGCTGTAAGTTATGCAGGGGGGCATGTGCCCTGGCCTAATGTCTGGGAGAAGTCTACAAAAGTAGTATACATCAATACTCACAATTTTTCTCCCTCAGCTAATTTATTCTACTCCTGTTGAATAAACTTACTTGATCCCAAAATGTTTTTTCAATTGTTCAAGGGTGTTGGTATGGTTTAAGCCAGTTAGGGTTAATCTCTGCAAATGCTCTCAATTCTTTAACAAGACATGTTCCAGTGATATTGACTTTCATCAGATTTCCAGTTCCTTGATGATGTGAGGTGGAAAGGTGTGTTTTCTTTCTTAACACAGTTTTGTCAAGAAGGCAAACGCAGCATTAGCCCACTGCCTTATAGCAACTAGAAGGTACATTGCAAGGCAGTATCATATATGCAAGGCTATAATTGAGGTGGGGGGAGATTGGGTGGCAGGAATTGCATTTTAGGTCAGAGGGCCCAAGCCCTAAAAGGAGGGTCTAGCCTGGGCCCCAGCTGGATGGCTCTGAGGTAGCGGGTAGGGGGATGTGAGGGAGAGGGATAATTTAATGTTCTTTTGTGGGGAATTAGAGGAGGGAGGGTGATCATTATTTTTTGCTTCAGCTACAGAATGAAACAAGAGAGAAGGTAATTGCGTGTTGGTAGTTGACGTGATGGGAAATACTATACTAATGCCTAATAATGTGGGTAGTGATGAGCGGGTTTGTTGAAATTCGGGTCCAGGCCCTGAATCCAAACCAAAACCCCATTGAAGTCAATCGGGACTCAATTTTTGAGGCCCAAAATGGCTCTAAAATGGGGCCAGCAAGGGCTAGAGGGCTGAAAATTGAGAATACCGGACACCAGACCAGATTGTACTGCACAAAACAGGCTATATAAAGTGCTCAAAACAATAACAGAAACAAAAAAATTAAAGAAATACATACATAATAAAATTAAGGTTTTTCTAGGGGTGTTGGAGGCCTAATTTTTTTTTTTTGGGGGGGGGGGTTGCGATTGCCCTGCACAAAATGGGCTTAGAATGTACTCAAAATAATCCCAGAAAACTAAAAAATAAAGAAATACAAAATAATATAAATACATTATTATTATTATTGTTTATTTATATAGTGCCATCATCATCCATAGCATTTCACAAGGGGAAAATTGCATACCAGGTAAAACATATAGTACAGGGACCAGTACAACCTAGATGCTATGAGGTTTGAAACAAATGTGAGCACTGGAGACAATAGAAAAGAGTCCTGCCTTTGCGAACTTACAGTCTAAAGGATAGGGGTGGAGTGGAGAAAAAAGGGAAGGGATGTTGGGCACGAGGGAACAAGTGGAGGCAAACAATAATACTAACCATGTCTTTCTGTTTGCCTTGCAGGTTCCTGGCCATAGACTTCATTAACAATTGATGTTATTGTTATGCAAGTTACTGGGCTCTTCCCACGCCGTTTATTTCCCAGCATGCTACCACAAAAATGGCACGTTTACACCCTGCTGTGAGGAGGTCCTACTCAGAAGCTTCCAAAACTGTCCCTCAGCTGGCTGCTGCTGGTCCAGCAACTCACCCTGCAAGCCAGGTGTGGAGTGGCATTTCTGTTTTAATAATTTACATTTATATTAATTTTTACTTTTCAATAATACTATCAATTTATTTTTGTTTGCTTTGCAGGTGCCTGGCCATGGACGTAGAGCAGAGAACACATGAATACACGGTTTTACACATATGAAAAAGACCATGTTCTATACATGTATCAGCTTTTAGATGACTATAAAGGAGTTCTTCGTATCATTACTCTAATGATTCTCCTCCAGCAGAAAGAGACCCAGGAGAGGTTGTGGACAGCCAAGTTGGAAAGGAAGTGGAGTATGCCAAAAAAGATGGCTCAAAAAGGACTGACATGGTAATTCATCAATTGGAAGCCAAACAGTCACTGTACTTCATCAAATTTGATGACTTTTTGCATATTTATGTATATGATTTGGTGGAGGCCTATGGTGAATGCTTGCAGCAAAAAATGGGGGGGGGGGGATTCAAAGAGATGGAAAGAAAGAAAAAGAAAATTCTTCCTAGATGGGTTACCATCTGAGAAAATGGGCCTGTTTTTTTAAATTTCAGAAATTCGTTTCGGTCCGAATTTATTCGTGACGAATCGCTATTAAAAACCCACTGCATATAAATTCCTGGGAAAACTCCTAAGTATCAACACGTGTAGGGACCCTAAACAAGTAATATTTTGTGCCGGCACAAAAACCAATAAACAAACCCTAATGAAGTATACACATAATAAAGTGACAGTGCATAAATAATCACAGCATGAATAGTATTAAATATACAAACACAATTACTATCCGTTGAGCTTATTATCTAACAGTGCAAAATGAGAGAAAGTGACTAAGTGCAAAAAGAGTAGTGTGTCCTAGGCTGATTGGTCATAGACACCTGTGAGCAAACCCAATACAGCATTATATCAGGGCATCGCACCCAGCGGGGACGCACCTCTCTGTTTTGCAGGCACAGTGCATAGTATGAACCTAAATAAAAGCAGGCCTTGAATAAAAACATGTACAACAATCAAATAACAAAGTACATAAAGGTTTGAATATGACAAAAACTGTACATGATATATGTATAGATTAATACAATAACCAACCTAATGGCTGGTGACCAAACACCTAAAACCGTCCAATATAAGGAGTCCCATCCTAATCAGAATGAGTATATAACAAGTAGACAGTGGGCCTAATTAGTCTATTAAACCAGTAAATGCCACACTTATTTAGCCATAATGGGGCTGGATGCTACACCCTATTTAAAGGTCCTAATATAATAAAATAAAATGGGTATGCTACGCCGATATGTATGCACCGTCCAGAGCCAAACTGCTCTATCATGGACTAGGTAACTATGACTGTTGGATATAGCAATTAATATTACAATTTTATGCCTATGCAGGCACGAGGAAACCCTGTAAAGTGTATGGTGGACTGAAAGAGTGGCAGGAGGTCTCAAATTAGAACCCCCTTCCTCCCCTTCTTTTTTTCTTTTGTTCTTTTTCTTTCTTTTCTCTTCTCTTCTCTTTTTTCTTTCTTTCTTTTCATTATCTCCTTTCTCTTCCTTCCTTTCCTTTTTCTCGCTCTTTTTTTTTTCTTCCTTTGTCTTATTTCCGCTTTTTCTTCTCCATCTCTCTCTGCTTTTCTTTACTTTTGCTCTTGCTTTTTCCTTCCTGTTATTATTTGTTGTAGTTTGGCACTGAGTTGTGTTCACGTCATGGAAGCTTAAGGATCACCATGCATCAGGAGATCATCCCCCAAAACTGACGCTCAAGAATCGTAGTGGACCGTACCTGGCTCTCAGGCTAATCCGTACTCACAATGTCGCCTGTGTACCTATATTATGTATCTACAGCATCCCCATAGATTATTAGACTGCCCCACCCAGTACCCAAGTTGTGATGAACTACGACGGGTGGGGGGTTCTAATTTGAGACCTCCTGCCACTCTTTCAGTCCACCATACATTTTACAGGGTTTCCTCGTGCCTGCATAGGCATAAAATTGTAATAGTAATTGCTATATCCAACAGTCATAGTTACTTAGTCCATGATAGAGCAGTTTGGCTCTGGACGGTGCATACATATCTGCGTAGCATACCCATTTTATTTTATTATATTAGGACCTTTAAATAGGTTGTAGCATCCAGCCCCATTATGGCTAAATAAGTGTGGCATTTACTGGTTTAATAGACTAATTTGGGCCACTGTCTACTTGTTATATACTCATTCTGATTAGGATGGGACTCCTTATATTGGACGGTTTTAGGTGTTTGGTCATCAGCCATTAGGTTGGTTATTGTATTAATCTATACATATATCATGTACGGTTTTTGTCGTATTCAAACCTTTATGTACTTTGTTATTTGATTGTTGTACATGTTTTTATTCAAGGCCTGCTTTTATTTAGGTTCATACTATGCACTGTGCCTGCAAAACAGAGAGGTGCACCCCCGCTGGGTGTGGCGCCCTGTGCGCCCTCTCGCCGACATCCAGACCGGGTTTTGGGCGCCTGCCGGGTGGCATGTGACCCGGCTGGCGCGCCCACCGGTGTGGGTGGGGCAGGCGGGCGGGACTGTGATGCGGCACCAGCGTTTTGGATCTGGGCTGCAGCTCTTGGGGTGGTTCGGGTAGGCAGAAGTGTGTGGTGGGGATGGCGGCAATGTGTGTGTGGGCCCTGAATCCTGGCTGGTGGCTTGACTACCCGCCCTTTGAAGGAGGTCCCGCCCCCCATGTCTGTTAGCGTCGGCCCGCTGAGCAAGGCCCGACAATGTCATATTCGGCGGCGGGTTGCGTCACTTCCGACGCGCCGGACAGGGCATGACACGCAGGTGCGTTCAACCAGCACCTGCTGTTTGGCGCCCACCACTGGTCCAATTGTACAGGTATTTATAGCAGGCGTTATGTTCATTTATGCTTATTCACCCAGCGAAGCGGCACGGGCGGCCGCGAACGTAGGTGTCCCCTCTGTCATTCCCCACTCCTCATTTCAAGTGACTCACCTGCTGCCAGGTTCTGGTTTGTCGGCTTATTGTTTTGCTTTTACCATATTGTTGTTTGTTCTTGATATAATGCTATATTGGGTTTGCTCACAGGTGTCCATGACCAATCAGCCTAGGACACACTACTCTTTTTGCACTTAGTCACTTTCTCTCATTTTGCACTGTTAGATAATAAGCTCAACGGATATTAATTGTGTTTGTATATTTAATACTATTCATGCTGTGATTATTTATGCACTGTCACTTTATTATGTGTATACTTCATTAGGGTTTGTTTATTGGTTTTTGTGCCGGCACAAAATATTACTTGTTTAGGGTCCCTACACGTGTTGATACTTAGGAGTTTTCCCAGGAATTTATATGCTGTAGGTTTGCAGCACTGGATGAACTTTGGGGAGTTTACAGTGTTTTTAATGTGTTAGTCTTGTATATTGTATGTCATGTCTTGTGTGGTTTGATACTTAATAAATGATATTGAATTGATTTTGAGAATTGTCTGGTGCTCCTGTCATTTAGGCCGATGGGCTGTGTCCGAGTCAGACCTGCAAGAGTATGGACCATGGCGCAGATAGGCATCAGCCAACTGACTACGTAGAATGTCTTTGTAGTAGGTCAGTTTGTCCTCCCTCTCGGCGGGTTTAAAAAATGCCCCCATTTTGTGCCGGAAGCGAGGGTCCAATAAGGTGGACAGCCAGAAGTCATCCCGCCGATAAATGAAAACAATTCTGGGTTCACTACGCAAGCGCGTGAGCATGCTTCCTGCCATTTGCGCAAGTGACTCGGAGGGACTACCTGTCTCCATCTCCACTGCATACTGCCACGATGTGTCTGGTCCTCTGTCTCGCCTTCCTCACAACCCTCTAGCTCCTCTGGCTGCTCCTGCTCCTCCTCTCCTGTCCGCTGACTAGATAAACCAGCCATTTCACCAAGCCTAAACTGTGCACTGTGCCACTCCTCCTCCTCTTTCTCCTCCTCCTCCAGTTCAGCTCCAACGGGGTTCATGTGGCCGTAAGATGTAGACGCCATGTCTCCAGTGCCCTGACCAGCCATGGTTTCCAACATGTGCTGTAGTACATGAAGCAGTGAAATCACGTTGTTCATCCCGTAATCCTGGTGACTCACAAATAAAGTGGCTTCCTCAAAGGGCCTGACGGCAGGTGTCACGTATGAGCTGCCACTGGTTGACATTGAAGTTACACAGGGGAGTCCCGCTATCTGCTTGGATCATCAAGAAATCTGTGATGGCTTTTCTCTGTTCATATAGTCTGTCCAACATATGCAGGGTGGAATTCCAATGGGTGGAAACATCGCAAATCAGACTATGTTGGGGGCTACCGTTCTGACGCTGTAGCTCAAGAAGGGTGTGCTTGACGGTGTATGAGTGGCTGAAGTGCATGCAAAGTTTCCTTGAAGTTGTTAGGATGTCTTGCAGATGGGGGGAACACTTCAGAAACCTCTTCACAACCAGATTGAAGACGTGAGCCATGCAGGGCGCATGGGTCAACCTTCCTTGTCGCAGCGCAGACAAAATGTTCTTCTCAGTCACCATGGTTCCCATTTTTAGTTTTCTTGGAGTAAGCCACGTTTGGATTTCTTGATGAATACATTTAAGCAGTTTCTCCCCTATGTGACTCCGTTCGCCAAGACAAACCATGTGAAGCACAGCGTGACACCACCGTGCCCTGCACACATAGTAGGCTGGAGGGGCACTGAGACTTGAGGCTACAGTGGAGGGTGAGGAGATGGCGGAGGATGAGGAGGCCAAGTCGCACAGGCACAACGGCCAGGGAGCGCGGAGGCCGAAGCGGCGTGACCTGTCCAAGTTGCTGCTGCTGCAAAGGGACCACGTTCACCCAGTGGGCCGTAAACGACATGTACTGTCCCTGACCGTAGTTACAGCTCCAGACGTCGGTGCTGCCATGCACTTTGCTACACACCGACAGGCTCAAGGACTGGCCCACCTTCTGTTCAAAAAAAGTGTGCAGCGCTGGTACTGCCTTCTTGGCAAAGAAATGATGGCTTGGGACTCTCCACCTCGGCTCGGCACAAGCCATCAGTTCTCTGAAAGGTGCAGAGTTCACCACCTGAAAAGGGAGCGACTGCAGCACCAGCAACTTGGACAGGAGCACATTCAGCTTCTGTGCCGTAGGATGAGTGGGCGCACACTGCTGTCTCTTGGACATGGCTTCGCTGATGGATTGCTGGCGGGAAGCAAAACTTGGAGGAGGAGGAGGAGCAGGAGCATCTGGAGCGACAGAGGATGGGTATGACGCACAGCTGCCTTCGGCTGAGGTGCTGGAGCCTTGGCTGGCAGAAATTGGGAGTGGCGTGCCACTTGGTGAGGAAGCAGCCTGGACCACCTCTTTGGAGCCTCGGTTCTCCCAGGCCACTTTATGGTGATGCATCATATGTTGACGCAGGGCCGTGGTGCCAACATTTGGGCCCTGGCCACGCTTCACCTTCTGCCTACATATCTTGCATGTGGCCATGTTACCCTCCTGCGGATGCTTGAGGAAAAACTGCCACACTGCTGAGTAGCTACTTTTCCCACCAACAGCCCGCACTGATTCACTGCTACTGTCGCCAACTCCAGGAACCCCTGCTCCACTACCTCCCGAGAAGGTAGCCTGCTGCACAGCAGGTGCTTTACCCTGGCCCCGGCCCCGTTTGGCTCCAGGCTTTACAATTCTGCCCCCATGCTGACTGCCAACCATGCTGCTAACACCTTGCTGCCTCAGCTGCTGACTCCGGGGCAACCTGCGCCCCTCTTCTCCTGATGATGAGGATGAAGCCCCTTCTGCAACCGGCTCCCAAGTGCGATCAACTTCATCATCATCATCATCACCGAGTTGTGGCTGCACGTCACTGATGTTCTCGGTTTCCTCAACAGTGTCTGGCGCAGGAGCTGGAACGCTCGCAACAACACCCACGCCACTCTCCACATCACTATTTTTCTGCCTAGCGAAGGAAGCCCCCTCCATTTCTTGGCTGGGCAGTAGCTGCTGACTGTCCTCTATCTGATCGTCCTCCTCACTAAAGAGTGGAGCTGAACCCAAAGCATAGGATACGTCGCTGGGGGAGGGAACGGCGTAGAACAGAGGCAATGGGAGGACTGGGACTGCTCTCGGGCCATGCCAACTCAGGGTTGTGTCAGAGGAACCTACCGACCCTAGACTGGGGGTGTCAGATGTAACTTGTGATGATGTGGATGACCGCATTAACCAATCTACCACGGCAGATGTGTTACTGGTGGAGACATGACCGCTAGCAGATACTGACAGATCAGGTCTCTCACCGCGACTCCTGCTGCCACTCGCCCCTAGTCTGCTGCGACCTCTGCCTGCAGAATCTTGGCCTCTGCCACTCCTCTTTGAACATCCTGGCACTTGTCTGCCTGACATTTTTATGTATTTGAAATGCGCAATAGGCACTTAAAAAAATGTGTTTACTTTAAAAAGCAGAAGCTAAATAAAGTGAGATACTGCTTCTCTGCACCAGATACTATGAAAATTGGCAATATGGGATACCCTGCGGGCTGGTGTTTTTACAAGACGCAAAAAAAACAATTCAAAATGCAGTATATTATTAAACAGAGCCTGTAGAAGCTGCTTTAGTATAACAGATAGGGTGAAATGTGCCGGTTTGGGACACCCTGCGGCCTGGTGTTTTTACACGACGCACAAAACCAATTCAAAATGCAATATATTAATAAAACAGAGCCTTTAGAAGCTGCTTTAGTATAACAGATAGGGTGAAATGTGCCAGTTTGGGATACCCTGCAGCCTGGTGTTTTTACAGGACACAAAAAAAATTCAAAATGCAATATATTAATAAAACAGAGCCTGTAGAAGCTGCTTTAGTATAACAGATAGGGTGAAATGTGCCGGATTGGGATACCCTGCGGCCTGGTGTTTTTAACCCTTCTATTGCCAGCCACGTAAATTTTACGTGGCTGCCTCTCCAACCGTTAAACGCCAGCCACGTAAAATTTACGTGCCTGACTTTCCCCAGTAATAAAATAAAAAGTATAAAAAAATATCACTTACCTGACCCCTTGTTTGATTCATCCGGGTCTCCTCTTCAGCAAGAGGGGCTCCGATCGCCGATTGGGGCTCCTCTGGCTGCAGGGGAGGGCCCGGAATAGGGTGCCCCCCCCGTTTCAGCAGCCGCCGGCATTTGCCTGCAAAAAAAGAAAAAAAAAATGACAGTTACTCACCTCCGCTCCCGCCGGCTCCCGCCGCCTCTCCTCTTCATGGGGGGGGCTCCGATCACCCCCCCCGGCTCTTCCGTCTTCTGGAGGAGGGCATAACAGCCCTCCTCCCTTTACCTCTTCCGATGGCGGCCGCCATCTTGGATTCTGGCCCCGCCCCTTCGGGGGCGGGGGCGATGACGTCACCGCCGGGTGTCATCGGGGCACCCGGCAGTTCAGCCTTCAGATGCCGGTGACGGCTGGACAGAGGAGGAGGGAGGTAGGCGATCATCCGATCGCCTGCCTCCCCCCTTCTCTGCCCAGCCGTCACTGACAGCAGATCGCCGCGGGACACAGGAAATGAAGATCGGAGGTGAGTAAAGTAAAAAAAGTTTTTTTTTTTTAATAAAGTAATTAAAAAAAAAGTGTCTGTCTTTTTTTTTTACTTTAACCCTTTGTGAACTGGTAAGGGGTCCATGTGACCCCTTATACCAGTTCACAGGGCTCGGGGGTCTGGCAAGTCACCTGCGCAAGCGGGTGACTTGCCATTAACCCCTGGCCCCCCAAATTACCTGCCTCCCCAAAGCCCAGGGGGGGGCAGAAGAGCCGTGGCCCTAGGCTATGACGGCTTGCAGCCGCAGGGCCAGGGGCCACTAAAGCTGGCCCCTGCGCCCTGTTCTACAAGCCCCCATAGCTGGTCACAGGCTGGTTACGCTGGGTAGGGGGGACCTCACGCCATTTTTTTGGGGGATTTTTAAGGGTTTTAACCCTTAAAAATCCAAAAAAAAATGGGGTCCCCCTCCCTTCGAGGGGGGACCCTATGTCATTTTTTTTTTAATTAACCCTTTCTTACTTGTAACCCAGTAGGTATAAAAGGCTTCCAGCAGCAGCAGGAGAGCAGAAGCCTAAGTGATCAGCGTGGGACACATGGATGGATCGGAGGTAAGTATTAAAAAAAAATATTAAAAGACATTTATTTTTTTTTAATAAAGATATTTTTAAATAAGTGTGTCTGTGTGTTTTTTTTACTTTTAACCCTTTGTGAACTGGTAAGGGGTCCATGTGACCCCTTATACCAGTTCACAGAGCTCGGGGGTCTGGCAAGTCACCTGCGCTAGCGGGTGACTTGCCATTAACCCCTGGCCCCCCAAATTACCTGCCTCCCCAAAGCCCAGGGGGGGGGGGCAGAAGAGCCGTGGCCCTAGGCTATGACGGCTTGTAGCCGCAGGGCCAGGGTCCACTAAAGCTGGCCCCTGCGCCCTGTTCTACAAGCCCCCATAGCTGGTCACAGGCTGGTTACGCTGGGTAGGGGGGACCTCACGCCATTTTTTTTTGGGATTTTTAAGGGTTTTAACCCTTAAAAATCCAAAAAAAAAAATGGGGTCCCCCTCCCTTCGAGGGGGGACCCTATGTCATTTTTTTTTTAATTAACCCTTTCTTACTTGTAACCCAGTAGGTATAAAAGGCTTCCAGCAGCAGCAGGAGAGCAGAAGCCTAAGTGATCAGCGTGGGACACATGGATGGATCGGAGGTAAGTATTAAAAAAAAATATTAAAAGACATTTATTTTTTTTTCATAAAGATATTTTTAAATAAGTGTGTCTGTGTGTTTTTTTTACTTTTAACCCTTTGTGTACTGGTAAGGGGTCCATGTGACCCCTTATACCAGTTCACAGGGCTCGGGGGTCTGGCAAGTCACCTGCGCTAGCGGGTGACTTGCCATTAACCCCTGGCCCCCCAAATTACCTGCCTCCCCAAAGCCCGGGGGGGGGGCAGAAGAGCCGTGGCCCTAGGCTATGACGGCTTGTAGCCGCAGGGCCAGGGGCCACTAAAGCTGGCCCCTGCGCCCTGTTCTACAAGCCCCCATAGCTGGTCACAGGCTGGTTACGCTGGGTAGGGGGGACCTCACGCCATTTTTTGGGGGGATTTTTAAGGGTTTTAACCCTTAAAAATCCAAAAAAAAATGGGGTCCCCCTCCCTTCGAGGGGGGACCCTATGTCATTTTTTTTTTTATTAACCCTTTGTTACCTGTAGCCCAGTAGGTATAAAAGGCTTCCAGCAGCAGCAGGAGAGCAGAAGCCTAAGTGATCAGCGTGGGACACAGGGATGGATGGGAGGTAAGTATTAAAAAAAATATTAAAAAACATTTATTTTTTTTTAATAAAGATTTTTTTTAAAAAGTGTGTCTGTGTGTTTTTTTTAACTTTTAACCCTTTGTGAACTGGTAAGGGGTCCATGTGACCCCTATACCAGTTCACAGGGCTCGGGGGTCTGGCAAGTCACCTGCGGCTAAAAACCTTAAAATTCCCCCAAGAAATGGTGGACCCGCCCCCCCCCCCCCCGTGAAGGGGGACCCCACACCAATTTTTTTTTTATTTAACCCTTTATTATGTGGATAGTAATTGTATTTTATTTGTAAATGTTATAAAGTGCTCTTTTCAGTTTATGGGATCACCTGGACAGGAACGGGGGGCTACCGATACATATGTGGTATCATTGTAATCGGGAGAAATGGGGCTTTCACATGCAATATGGTTTTCTTTAATAAAATAAATGTTTTTGTTTAACCCTTTCGCTGCCAGCCTACCTGCAGCATTTGCCACTCCCTGTTGCCAGACTGAGTTTCACTGTTTCGCGCTACACATGTTCAACTGTCATTTTTGAAAGGATTTCCAGGGATTTCCCAGGAAAATTATATATTGTTTTTTTCAACAGAGTCTGGGCTTTAACATGAAATGTCTTGTTTGTATTTTTTAGGTGTATTCTCAACATTTTTGGGTGAAATGTGTGAAAAAAATTAAAAAATATATATTTTTTTACAATTTGTAGAGTTTTTTTGTAATAAAAAATGTAAGTTTGTCAATAAAATCTTATTGCGTGAGAAACCCCAATTTCTCCCGGTTACAGCGATACCACATATGTATAGGTAGACACCCTTTCCTGCCCAGAAGCCTTTTATAGCTGCTGGATGACAAATGGTTAATTAAAAAAAAAAAAAAATGACATAGGGTCCCCCTTCCCGGGGAGGGGGACCCCATTTTTTTTTGGATTTTTAAGGGTTAAAAACCCTTAAAAATCCAAAAAAAAAAATGACGTGGGGTCCCCCTTACCCAAAGTAACCAGCCCGGGACCAGCTATGGGGGCTTGTAGGCACAGAGTGGGGGGGCCAGCTTTGGTGGCCCCCCCACCCTGCAGCCTACGAGCCCACATAGCCTATGTGGGCCCGGGCTCTTCTGCCCCCCCCTGGCCTTTGGGGAGGCAGGTAATGGGGGTGCGGGGTTTAATGGCAAGTCACCTGCTAGGGCAGGTGACTTGCCACCCCCCCAGCCTTGTGAACTGGTATAAGGGGTCTCATGGACCCCTTACCAGCTCACAAAGGGTTAACTGTTAAAAAAACCACCACACAATAATAAAAAGTATTTTATTCAAAAAAAAAAAAATTTTTTTAACTGTACTTACCTTCGATTGCAAGCTCTTGTCCCTCGCCGCTCAGCTGACAGATGCCTGTGATCGGCATCCAGAGAAGGAGAAGGCAGGAGATCAGAGGATCTCCTGTCACCTCCTTCCAGGGCACCGATCACCGGCATCTGAGAAGCTGAGAAAGCTGAAGCCGGTGATCGGGACCGGGATGACGTCATAAGCCCCGCCCCCGCAGTTAGCAGCTGCTGCTGCAGAAGCGGGGGGGGCGGCCTATTCCGGGGGCTCTCCTGGAGCCATCCGACCCCCCACGGGGGATCGGATGGCACCAAATTAAAGAGGAGACCCGGCCGGATCCAACAAGGGGTCAGGTGAGTATTTTTGATTTTTATTTTTTAAACTAGAAGCGAGGAAAGTCAAGCACGTAACACCTACGGGCTTGGCACTTAAGGCCCAGCCAAGCCAGCACGTAGGTGTTACGTGCTTGGCAACAAAAGGGTTAAAATAAAGGAGACAATTTAAAAAATATATATTTTTTTTATTTTTTTATTTATTTAAAAATATTTAAAAAAGTAGAAAAAATACAAACAAGACATTTCATGTTAAAGCCTAAACTCTGCCACAAAAAGAAAATATGCCATTTTCTTGGAAATTCCTGCAAAAATCACAGTTAAACATCACGCAAAATGGTGAAAAATATCCTGTCAGGAGAGGGTGACAAAATCTCAAGTAGACTGGCAGTCAAAAGGTTACAGGTACCTATGCATGTTGGGTATTGTTCTGCTCGGGGGACCTTGCGCTTTCAGATTTAGCTTGTTTTTTCTTATTTGCATATTGATATTTTAAGAAAAGGTGTTTTTTATTCTGCTTTTTTATACATTTTTTTGTAAAACCCTGTGCAACCTAAGAATTCTTCGAGATATTACTTCCAGAAAGATGAGCCCACTACAACAAGCTGGGTACGCTTAGAAAGCTTAACATGTGTACTTTCAGGGAATATATGGTTTATGGGGGATATTCCAAATGTAAAGGGTTGTTTTGGTAGAAAAAGCACAAGGTGCGCACTTTGTCTGCAGAGCTGAAAATCTGAAGTAAAACTACCGCTATGCGCATGCTTTACTTTGGTGTGTTTGGCAACTCTTTCCTTGACAGAACCTATGCATGTTGGGTATCGTTCTGTTCAGGGGATGTTGCTTTTTCAGATTTTCTGTTTTTTTCTGGTTTGCATATAGGTTTTTTTAGGAAAATGTGGTTTTGATTCTGCTTTTTTATTCATTTTTAGGGAAACCCTGTGCAACCAAAGAATACATTGAGGGATTACTTCCAGAAAACTGCACCCATGTCAACAAGCCTGGTACGCCTAGAAAGCTTGAGGTGTGTACTTCTAGGGAATATATAGTTTGTGGGGGGTATTTCAAATGTAAAGGGTTGTTTTTCTTGAAAAACTGCAAGGTGCGCATATTGCATAGCATAGTTGTATTTTATCTGAAAATCCCCTAAAGCGTTGTTTCAATTTGGGGGAGTCTCCTGGGCAGGAAAGGGTGTCTACCTATACATATGTGGTACCGCTGTAACCGGGAGAAATTGGGGTTTCACACGCAATAAGATTTTATTGACAAACTTACATTTTTTATTACAAAAAAACACTACAAATTGTAAAAAATAGTTTTTTTTTTATTTTTTTGCACAATTTTCACCCAAAAATATTGAGAATACACTTAGAAAATGACAAACAAGGCATTTCATGTTAAAGCCCAGGCTCCGCTGAAAAAAACAATATATCACTTTCCTAGGAAATCCCTGGAAATCCCTTCAAAAATCACAGTTGAACATGGGGAGCGCAAAATAGGGCAAAATAATCTGGCAACAAAGGGTGACAAAATCTCAAGGTAGGCTGGCAGTTAAAGGGTTAAAGGACGCACAAAACCAATCAAAATGCAATATATTAATAAAACAGAGCCTTTAGAAGCTGATTTAGTATAACAGATAGGGTGAAATGTGCTGGTTTGGGATGCCCCTGTGGCCTGGTGTTTTTACAGGATGCACAAAACCAATTCAAAATGCAATATATTAATAAAACAGAGCCTTTAGAAGCTGATTTAGTATAACAGATAGGGTGAAATGTGCCGGTTTGGGACACCCTGCGGCTTGGTGTTTTTAAAGTACGCACAAAACCAATTCAAAATGCAATATATTAATAAAACAGAGCCTGTAGAAGCTTCTTTAGTATAACAGATAGGGTGAAATGTGCCGGTTTGGGATACCCTGCGGCCTGGTGTTTTTACAGGACTCAATAAAACTATTCAAAATGCAATATATTAATAAAACAGAGCCTTTAGAAGCTGATTTAGTATAACAGATAGGGTGAAATGTACTGGTTTGGGATGCCCCTGTGGCCTGGTGTTTTTACAAGATGCACAAAACCAATTCAAAATGAAATATAATAATAAAACAGAGCCTTTAGAAGCTGATTTAGTATAACAGATAGGGTGAAATGTGCTGGTTTGGGATACCCTGCGGCCTGGTGTTTTTAAAGTACGCACAAAACCAATTCAAAATGCAATATATTAATAAAACAGAGCCTGTAGAAGCTTCTTTAGTATAACAGATAGGGTGAAATGTGCCAGTTTGGGATACCCTGCGGCCTGGTGTTTTTACAGGACGCAATAAAACTATTAAAAATGCAATATATTAATAAAACAGAGCCTTTAGAAGCTGATTTAGTATAACAGATAGGGTGAAAGGTGCTGGTTTGGGATGCCCCTGTGGCCTGGTGTTTTTACAGGATGCACAAAACCAATTCAAAATGCAATATATTAATAAAACGGAGCCTTTAGAAGCTGATTTAGTATAAAAAGATAGGGTACAATGTGCCGGTTTGGGATACCCTGCGGCCTGGTGTTTTTGCAGGACGCACAAAACCAATTCAAAATGCAATATATTAATAAAACAGAGCCTGTAGAAGCTTCTTTAGTATAACAGATAGGGTGAAATGTGCCGGTTTGGGATACCCTGCGGCCTGGTGTTTTTACAGGATGCAATAAAACTATTCAAAATGCAATATATTAATAAAACAGAGCCTTTAGAAGCTGCTTTAGTATAACAGACAGGGTGAAATGTACTGGTTTGGGATGCCCCTGTGGCCTGGTGTTTTTACAGGACGCAAAAAACCAATTAAAAATGCAATGTATTAATAAAACAGAGCCTGTAGAAGCTGCTTTAGTATAACAGATAGGGTGAAATGTGCCGGTTTGGGATACCCTGCGGCCTGGTGTTTTTACAGGACGCAATAAAACTATTCAAAATGCAATATATTAATAAAACAGAGCCTTTAGAAGCTGATTTAGTATAACAGATAGGGTGAAATGTACTGGTTTGGGATGCCCCTGTGGCCTGGTGTTTTTACAGGAAGCACAAAACCAATTCAAAATGCAATATATTAATAAAACAGAGCCTTTAGAAGCTGATTTAGTATAACAGATAGGGTGAAATGTGCTGGTTTGGGATGCCCCTGTGGCCTGGTGTTTTTACAGGATGCACAAAACCAATTCAAAATGCAATATATTAATAAAACGGAGCCTTTAGAAGCTGATTTAGTATAACAGATAGGGTGAAATGTGCGGGTTCGGGATGCCCCTGCGGCCTGGTGTTTTTACAGGACGCACAAAACCAATTCAAAATGCAATATATTAATAAAACAGAGCCTGTAGAAGCTTCTTTAGTATAACAGATAGGGTGAAATGTGCCGGTTTGGGATACCCTGCGGCCTGGTGTTTTTACAGGACGCAATAAAACTATTCAAAATGCAATATATTAATAAAACAGAGCCTTTAGAAGCTGCTTTAGTATAACAGACAAGGTGAAATGTGCCGGTTTGGGATACCCTGCGGCCTGGTGTTTTTACAGGACGCAAAAAACCAATTCAAAATGCAATGTATTAATAAAACAGAGCCTGTAGAAGCTGCTTTAGTATAACAGATAGGATGAAATGTGCCGGTTTGGGATACCCTGCGGCCTGGTGTTTTTACAGTGCGCAAAAAAACAATTCAAAATGCAATATATTAATAAAACAGAGCCTGTAGAAGCTGCTTTAGTATAACAGATAGGGTGAAATGTGCCGGTTTGGGATACCCTGTGGCCTGGTGTTTTTACAGGACGCACAAAACCAATTGCAATATATTAATAAAACAGAGCCTGTAGAAGCTGATTTAGTATAACAGATAGGGTGAAATGTGCCGGTTTGGGATACCCTGTGGCCTGGTGTTTTTACAGGACGCACAAAACCAATTCATTAAACAGGAACTCTGCTCTTCTGTCTTGGCAGGAGATACTAGGCAGAATGGCATGTTAAACTAGAGACTCACCACCGCTGTTTCTGATCGGTTTGAAATGTTTAGGGGCCTTTGGGAGCTGTGGATAACCTATATAACCTATATGGAACTACACCCTAGACAATGACTCTGACCCTTTGCCCCCCAAAAACGGATTCCCCTCCAACCTTGGTCTGGAGATCATCTCCCCCCACCTTCCCCCTCTTACATCCCTATTTCCCTCTCTGTTTCACTATCCTCTTTTTACCCCCGCTCTACTCTTTATAATGGCTCTATAATGACTCTACATAACTCTACCTCCTCAGGTTTGATCATTGCCTATTCCTCCCTACCATCAAGGGTCAATATCAGGGCACTACAGACAGGACTCACTTATGGGTGCCCAGTGACAGCATTCCTTCAAATTCTGATCTGCCATTTCAAATGTTGATCTGCTTTGAGATCCTTTCAGTAATTTGGGACCTATTACCCAGTGGATCAATGTGTATTGGCAGAGGCACTCTTACCCAAAACAATATGGTCGGGTGCAGCGGCTAGCGGTGGCACCGCATAACATATGTCAATGAAAGCCAACACTCCTCATTACCACATTTGCTTGCATTGTGCAAATAAAATATATACATGCAGTAATCAAATTCCATCCACTAGTTTGCGCCAATATGCATCCATATGCCCAACGTTTCGGGGTGTTGATACCCCTTCATCAGGTACACACAAGAACAAAGTCCCCCTTCTGGCCTGCTCATACATAATAATGTTGAGCGGGGCTCCTGTCACTGCCAATCCGTTGACGGGTGGGTTGCTAGGCAACCCGTATCATCGCTCTCCGCCTGCACTCGGGGCAGACTTCCCCGTCAGTCGGGCCCGGAATCCTGCCTGGCTACCAGTGACGCTACCCAGTGGATGTTGCATGGCCCCATAACATACAGCCAATCATATGTGATGGCCGCTACCCTTTATCCATGTTTGAATTATGTCCCAGTATTTAACTACTGATCACTGGAACAAGGTGCATGTTTATAGACATTTTCATTAATCACATATCTATCACTTTGAGTATGATAATCCCCTGGGGGGAGCCAGACACTGAGGCTGTCTGGGGCCCAAACATTCCTGATGGTGGCTCTGCTTTCATCCTTTTACTTGCCCAGGTAAGCCCATATTAACATGTAACCAAATACTCAACTAGCCCAGCTAATCACCTATCAGCCTCTGGATATCTTGAGTGATGGCTTCATCACCCAATCACTTGCAGCAGCAGGGCCACTGATACTGTCACTTAAAGTGGACCAAAACCCAGGATAGTAAAAAGTTTTGTACTTTCACCGCTGTGTGAAATCGTCTATATCCTGGCTTTTGGTCCACTTTAAGGCCACCAGGACTCAGCAGCAAAGATGTACAGGACACATTTCCCCACCTCTGCTGTAGGAGCATGTAAAAATTAATAACCAAGTGAAGTTTGGGCTGTGTTGGGAGGTAGGTTGCTTTGGTTTTTGGTTAGTTTTGCCTTTAAGCTATGTCACACCTACCATCAGACCCATTAAGATATGCAGGGTAACTACTTCATTAGAGCATCTCTACCTATCACTTCCTCATACTTTTCATTGCCCTTGTCAGTCTATAGTACTTCATGTATTATATTAATAATAATTAATTATTAATTAATAATTTACTGCTATGCCTTTTTTGTATGTAAGGCATTGAAATGCCCAATATAAAAGGTGAAAGTACTGACTACACTGGACTTTTTTGTTGAGTTTCCTCCCACAGACAGAGAACAAAATGTCAAAGTAAAGCATTTCAAATTCAACTTGAAACCACTTGTTGGCCCACTTTGCTTTTGATTGAATTTTACATTTTGTACTGTTTTAAATATTCAAGTTATACTAAAGGCAAGCCCGATTGTTGCCCATTGTATATGTTGCACTGTCCTAAGCATCAATCTGTTTTCAAAAAGACCCTCTAGTTCCCAAGTTATCTTTAACACTATGAGAGCATTGTGGATTCATAGAAAATAATGAAGAGAAACAGCGTGTGTGGCAACAGTGATGTGATGCAAGCACACTGTGGTAAGTGTGAGAGGGGAAAGGAGGGTGGGGGTTCAGACCTGCAGAGAGGCATCAGGATGTTTGGGGAGGGAGTGGGGTGTTTCCGTTCTTGGTCCACTAAAGACTGTTTGATGGACTAGATCAGCGTGGTGGGGATTGAAAGCTGAATGAGGGAGTGATTTCCTCACTAAGGAGACAGACAGAGCAGGAAGCACAGCACACAAGCAACTAAAGGAAAGGTACACTACCAATATTTATTAAAGCATTTCAAATTCAACTTGAAACCACTTGTTGGCCCACTTTGCTTTTGATTGAATTTTACATTTTGTACTGTTTTAAATATTCAAGTTATACTAAAGGCAAACCCGATTGTTGCCCATTGTATATGTTGCACTGTCCTAAGCATCAATCTGTTTTCAAAAAGACCCTCTAGTTCCCAAGTTATCTTTAACACTATGAGAGCATTGGGGATTCATAGAAAATAATGAAGAGAAACAGCGTGTGTGGCAACAGTGATGTGATGCAAGCACACTGTGGTAAGTGTGAGAGGGGAAAGGAGGGTGGGGGTTCAGACCTGCAGAGAAGCATCAGGATGTTTGGGGAGGGAGTGGGGTGTTTCCGTTCTTGGCCCACTAAAGACTGTTTGATGGACTAGATCAGCATGGTGGGGATTGAAAGCTGAATGAGGGAGTGATTTCCTCACTAAGGAGACAGACAGAGCAGGATGCACAGCACACAAGCAACTGAAGGAAAGGTACACTACCAATATTTATTTTTTTACTTTTGATTTGCCAAACACTTGTAGGTCCATCATGTAATGGTTCTTGGGTGCAAATGTTCTCTCTGCATCTTCATATAAAGTATAAAAATGGTACCTTGGGTGTAAGGGTCATAGTTAACAGTAATGCACACTTCAAAAGCTTATGGGCTGTGGATGGTATCTATGTATTTACTGGTGCAGGAGGGGAATTTGTGATGGTAGGAGTAGGAAAGAACATGTAACAGACAATGATAATACCGAATCTGGCCAAATAAACAGAACTACCCCTTTATTTAATGAAATACCCTCTTGATCTATTGATTCCCTTTAGGGGAAGCGAAAGGTTACCTTGTGTAATGTAAATAGATGTTGCCTGGCCATGCTCTGTTACATTCACGGCAATGTTAATTGCCTGTCATTCTGTCAGATTATGCTCTGGGAGAAAAATGTTGCAGCAGAGAAAGTGGATTTCTCCATTAATGATTCACACAGCAATAGGGATGACTTTCATGCTTTGCTGGAGAGAGGCTTCCTAAGCTGTTCAGGGCAGCAAACTAATTTGTCTACTAGACACTGCAAGGAAGATGTCCCTGAAGGATGCTTTTTCACATGGATGTTTCATTTACCCCCTGCGTTAAGTCTCGATAATACGCCACAAAATGTAACCAATACTCAATTAAAGCTGACTGTTAAGAGTTTACACTTTATCCCAAATTATTCAATGTAATTAATTAACTATAAAGTAGGATTATACCTACAACTACTAATAAATGTTTCATAAACAGACATCTGCCTTTCAGTTTAAATTGCACTCTTAGACCACGTTATGGTGGGCCCTGGAGTGTAAAAGAATCCAGGAGCTTGCAAATGAAGGAGCCCGGGGGAATCCTGGTTTTGGATTTGAACCCACAGATCTTCCAAACATCGACCTTCACGGCTTGGGAAGCCAGGGTATGGCCACATCCCCAACTGAGGCGCATACTACACCCAACTATTAAGAAAGGCTGGGGGTGAAAGTACGCTGTAGACTGCAGACACTCCTGTTACGATATGCCAGGGCTATTTCCAAACACATTAAGATACCCCAGGAAAGTGGAACACAACTCGGGATGGTCAAAATCCCAGGTTTTAGCATGCCTATGGTACCTGCAGGATTAAAACCTAATTGCAGAACCAGATGCAAAAAATGTCATCCTAACCTACATTATGTCTCTTTTATCCAGATTTGTATTTTCAACAGATAATTACAGTGCAATATGAAAATCTGCTCATGGCAAAACTATACAATGAACTTCTCTTACAATATCCCTCAAAATCAATGGCATACTGTGAATACATCAATTATATCTTGGACCTATACCTAAAGGAGCCATTTTTGCAACTATGGGTTTGAAGTCACTATATACAAGCATTTCCCTATAGCGATATTGGAGCATGCCTCTGGTATCTGTAAGATCAAAAGCTACCTACAGAACCAGTAGATGTATGCCAAAAATGTCATACTAGCCCCTAAATTATTTCTATTCTGGTCCAGATTTGTGTTAGCAGCCGTTGGGTACACCGCAAGATGAAAATCTGTTTATTGCAAATCTTTTGTTACAATATGCCCTTAAAACCAGTGGCCTACTGTGGCTACATCAATAATTCCTTGATTATCTTGTCTGCAAGGGAGAAAGGCCTATTTACTTTCCACATTCCACCATAAGTTTAATTAACCAGCAAAGATCATTTTGTTGGATATCAAAATCTGATCCAACTTTATCTGGGATTAGAGTGAAGCAGGAGCCGTAAAAATGGCAAAAGGTACTCTTCATAGGGGGAGCAATTCAGGGGAAGCTAGTTAAATATATGGGTTTTGGTCCACTTTAAAATATAAACAACACTGTTTTGACCAGGATGACTTATGTGAATAAAGAGGTGTTTTTTAAGTAAATATACATGCTATATATATATAGCATATATACAAGTATATACTTGTGATAAGACCGATTCGATCAAAACCATCTGATTTATTGTCACCACACACTGTGTGTCAATGTTAGATCAGCAACACATTAAATAGTTGCCACCATTATTTATCCAAATCATCATATAATGAAATGGATATGAGCCTCTAATGCCATGACAGCCAGAAATGATGGCACAGAGCGTTAGATAGAGTTTCAAATAAAATGCACCTACTATGCACACTTTGTAGTTAACGTGCAATGATTTACAAGTGGTAAACCCTTACAAACTAAAATAACAATGTGGTCCCCCCTTTTTATTTTTAAAGGATTTCACCCTTAATTATTTTTCTTTGAATGGCGTAGGAGCCCAGGCATTAGCTATGTGGGATAGTAGACCAGAATTTGGAGGCCAAGCAGCCGGGTGCTCAAGCAGCGCAGTGCTCTCTCTCCTCTCATGTTTCAGACAGCCTTGCATGTGCATGCGTGTGCTCATGCCCTCTGTATGCCCTCCGGTGGTGCTGCATGCAGCGCAGCCGCCAGAGGTTAATTCAAATGGGCCAATGAGCCCCATTGTTGCTGTGGGGGACCATTCTGATACTAATCAGCCCTCAAGTTGTTCCTGGGCCAATGAGCCCAGAACTGCCCCAGCCGATTCCCTGCACCCAAGCACTATTTTACCATTCCCATGTCACTAGTTCACTGACTGTGATAGATGTCTGCTGGGTGTTGTAGTGCTGTTGTATCTAATTCTGTTCTAGTATCCGTTGCCAACTTAGTCTTAACTGACCACCTCCTGATCACTGCCTGGACCTACACCTGCCTGTCTAACCCCAAGCCTGTCTTTCACTCTGTACCGTGAACATTCTGAACCACCCAGATTCAACCCTTGACTTGACTCTCGACATTCCTCCTGCTCATCTACTTGGTGCTACTTAGGAATACCATTCTCGTGTATGACCCTGGCCAGCCCAACTACCCCTCTAGACCCTGGTTCATCCACCTTCACCCTGTAAGTCAGTAGCCTTTGTGCTAACTAAGACTTGAGGGCCTCTGTGCCTGATTAGGCATATCCAGAGTCCCAGCGAACGGTATATCTTTATGTCCTTTAATGAGTAAGATCTGTCTGTTACTGAACCAAATGTGGAAAAGGATGGGGTGGATTAACATCACCCACCCCAGCCAGCCGATGGAAAGTTACCAGCTCTCAGGTTAGGGGAGAAGAGAATGGGGGAAACAAAGCATTACAATTAAAAGGAGAAGAGAACATAGTGCTTTCTACGTTGGGGAACACATATTTGATGGGCTCCACACTCTCATGAAGGTCTTATGAGCTTTTTTGTTAATTGTTCAACAGTGCTGCACAGACCCCGGGCACACTCCCTCCATGAAATCAGGAAATCCCTCCTCCATGATGTGCCTAGCATGTTACGAGCAGGGAACACACATTTTCTTCACTTGGTGGACTAATGGAACTCTTGTTAGTGGTTGTTCAAATGTATCTTCTTCTCAACCAAAGTATGCCAATGGATTAACTAGTCTCTATCTACTAAATAGTATATTGATGCGTGAATACACCTACCAGTAAAACGCCTCTGGACATTATTGCCCAGGGATCAATAAGAGTTTCTAAGTAAGGAGATGTGTGGACAGTAGCCACATGATTCTAGCATCAATTTCAGTGATTAACAGAGAAGGGTAAAGCAAGCAGCATATTCGAAATCATAATGTGGTGTAATTTTAACTCCAAGAGTCGATAGAGCCCCTGATGCCCAGCAGAAAAAAATTTAGCCCACCGATGTATTTTTATCAACTTTGAGGTCTAAGAGCTAGAGCACATTAGGCAGGAGATAACTAACAGAATGTCGCCAGCAATTCGACATGCCTAAATGGTGGTATCCAGCCAACTCCACAACTTTAATGTTCTTGTTTTCACAAATGGAAATGGACACAGGGTTCAAGGGCTAAAACAAACACTATTGGGAACAATGGCCAGTTTTCCTGCATGCCCCTAAGCACTGGGAGTAATAAATTGATCATATCCACTTAGAAAAACTGACACCAAAACTCCACCTATCAAGGGTATAATGCATATAATCCAATTTCAGCATTTTATAACAATTGTAATTTAAAGTGGATCAAATCCCAGGATAGTAAAATGTTTTGACTATCCTGGGTTTTGGTCCTTTCCCTGGGGGCACCCCAATCGTGGGTGCCCCGCTGTGGGAAACACCCTCTTCCCAGTCCCATGGCGCGTCTAAGAGCAGCGGCTCTGACGGCCGCATCCTCCCCCTTCCTCTAACAGGGATTCACAAATGCCTGGCACAGACACGCACACTGCTAGAGGGAAGTGGAGGATGCGGCCATCAGAGCCGCTGCTCTTAGACACGCCATGGGACCAGGAAGAGGTGAGTTGGGGGAGTTTCGCACAGCGGAGCACACTCGATCGGGGTGCCCCCAGGGAAAGGACCAGATCCCAGGATAATCAAAATCCTGGGTTTTGGTCCACTTTAATGGTGCAGTTATGAGTAGATCATTCAGTACAGTAATGTTGTAAGTGGGTGTTTTAGTTTTATTTGGATAGTTAAAACATGTTGTAACCGCAAAACATCAATTTCATCACAGCATGTAAAATAAGGTATTTAATAATGTTTAACAGTGAGAATAGCTTAAACGTAAATGTGTACTCATTTCAGTGTAAATGTTCCCCTGTGTTGGATTTAGTTAAATAAATAATTTGCACTCCACCCGTAGAACTGCCCCAAGACCAGTGCAGGGGATTTTGATTTTAGACTCCAGGTTCAACCTCTCCAGAAATATCCAAAATCATTTGAATAACCCCCATAGTGCCAGTGCACTACCATAATTAAAAAGACTGGTAAATGGTGCTGGGAGTTGCCATGAAAAGTAGGTATAATGGCGACCCTGGGGATTTCACACAAAGGGGCATCCAATTTTTGATGCCCCTGTGGCACGCTAGTGGCTGGATCTGGAGTTTTTCAGAGGTTTGACCAACTTCAAGATGTTTTTTTTTTTTTTAAGTTTTTATTTATGGAAACCAGAACACATACAAGAGACATTCTCAGTTGTGTATCAGCTTAAGCAACTCTATTTAAGAACACAACACACCATTCACTCACCCATACACACCAGACTCTGGAGCACGTGATTATATCTTCCACGGGGACAAATTACTAAGGAGGGACCAGCTTCTACACCTAGGGTGTATGGCTAACACATATCATCCCCATGCCACCTCATTTACCATAAGCTCCACTCTCTCTAATCACTCCCTGTGATCCCGGGATACCGTCTTAATGACCGGGCCTCCCCCATCCTTTTAATCACCCTCGGTTGCCGTGTTATGATGACACTGCAACCAGGGGTCCCAGACCTTTATAAATTTATCGAGTACCCCGCTTGCCGCATATGTAAGTTTGTACATGGCGAGTTTTTAATTAATTAAACTTTTCCAAGCTTGAACGGATGGTTTAGTAGGATGTTTCCAATTTAACAGGATACATTTCCTGGCATAAAAGAGAAGCAATTGTAGCAGGGACCTTACTGCCCTCAGTTCCGAAAGTGGCTCAACCACCCCTAAAGGACATAACCTGACCGAGCCCTGGATCTGAAATCCCACCACTCTACTTATTAGTTCCTTTACTTTTCTCCAGTAATTCATCAGAACAGGACAGGACCAAGTCGCATGCACCCACGTGCCACTATCCCTCTAACATCTGGGACACCGGTCATCAGCCATTAACCCCATTTTATGCAGTCTCACCGGTGTGACTTATTCTTGGTGGATCCATTTAGTCTGGATCAGTCTATCTCTAGCCTCAATCACAGACGAGTGCAGATTATCGAGAATCTTCTCCCAATCATCCCGGTCTAAGGACTGGTTCAATGCCTGCCATTTAATTTACATCTTTTTCCTAGGGGACTCCAACTCACTAATCAGACATTTGTATATTGTAGAGGTAGGCTTCTCCAGGTTTGTCTCTCTAACTTCACCCTCCACATAAGAAACTGATATCCTTGGTTCCTCCCTTCGGATTTGGGCCTGCAGAGCATGGCTGAGTTGCAATTAGCAGAAGAAGTCCCGATGGGAGAGGCAAAATGTCTCTTTAATTTGGTCAAACGACATGAGAGCTCCTTCCTTATATATCTGGCCATGGTCTGAGTGCCTTTCCTAGCCCAAAACTGTGAGTCTTGCATAGTGCCCAATTCTGGGAGTCTAGGATTATATATGGGTGATATGGGTATGGGTGAAGTGGGACAAGGTCAGACTCTGGTCCAGACACAAACTCAATTTGGCCACTCTTTCCCATATATTGCAGACAGTTTGCATGCAAGTGGTTGCCTCCTGCTTCCCCCACACCCTCTGTACACCAAGAAGGAAAGCCCCTCAGAGGAGCCCAGCACCGCCGTCTCCAGACTCACTACCGGATTGTCAGGCGGCTGACTAAGCCACCAGTGTGCAAACAGGAGTGGAGGTGGAATAGAAATACATTTGCATATATGGCACCGCGAGCCCACCTACCTCCCTCTGCACTCTCATTACTTGTCTGCTTAGTCTCGGCGGGGACTGCCCCCAAACGAAGCCAAACACGACTGTCTCCAGTGTCTCAAAGTGGGACATAGGCATCAGCACCGGTGAGGCCTGATATATGTATAAGAATTTGGGAAGGAATATCATCTTGAATATGTTAATTCTGCCCATAACAGACAGCGGAAGACTCGCCCATTGGGTGACACGTTGTTTTAACTTTGATACCACAGGGTAGATGTTAAGGGGTATGAATTCACAAGGCAACCTGCTGATCTTTATCCCTAGGTATTTGAACTGCTGTACTATCTTTAACCGAGACCTCGGAGAGATGCCTGGGGGATCAGGCCCATCCACCAGCATGAGGCTAGATTTGTCCCAGTTGATCTTTAATCCTGAGAATCCCCCAAATGTTTCAATAACCTCTAAAGCTACATCGAGGGACTCATGGCCGTCAGCCAGGTAGAGGAGCATGTCGTCTGCGTAAAGTGATATCTTCTCCTCAACTGCACCAATTTTCCAACTCACGATAGCCGGGGCATTCCTTACAATAATCGCCAGAATTTCAATAGCTAGGGCAAATAGAAGTGGTGATAGCGAACACCCCTGCCTGGTTCCTCTACCCAGCGCAAATGAATTAGAGTAGCGCCCATTGACCCGTACTCTGGTGGTTGGCCGTCCATACAGCAGTCTAAAATACCTAATAAAGTCCAGTGGGAGCCCAAACCTTTCTAGCACTGCCCAGAGATAGTCCCATTCTATTGAATAGTCCCATTCTATTGAATAAAAGGCTTTCTTTCTCTAATGAGATGATCACCCTTCTTCTATGGTTTTCATGTATGATCTCGTGGTGCGCCCCGGCATAAAGCCAGATTGGTCTGGCACGATGAGTTGCAGTATGACCTTATTCAGTCTGGTTGCAAGGATTATTGCCAACACTTTGGCATCCTGGTTTAGGAGTGATATGGGCCTGTATGATGCACATGAATCAGGGGGTCTCCCCTCCTTGTGGATATGCACCACAAGTGCTTCGTAAAAAGAGGCAGGGAGGCACGTGTCCTCCAGCGCCTGTTTCAGGAACTCCCACAGCCTTGGGGCAATCTGCTCTAACCCCTGCTTATACCACTCAGCTGGTATCCCTTCAGGCCCTGGTGCCTTCCATAGAAACATAGAAACATAGAAGATTGACTGCAGAAGGAGACCATACGGTCCATCTAGTCTGCCCTTATGTGTATACTGTATGTACTCTTTATCTTAGGATAGATGTGTGCTTATCCCAGGCATGTTTAAATTCAGTGACAGTTGATTTTTCAACTACCTCTGCTGGAAGTTTGTTCCAAGCATCTACTACTCTTTCTGTAAAATAATATTTTCTAACATTGCTCCTGATCTTCCCCCCGACTAGCTTCAGGTTGTGCCCCCTTGTTCTATCATTAAGCTTCTTCTTAAAAACACTTCCCTCCTGAACCTTATTCAATCCTTTCACATATTTAACGGTCTCAATCATGTCCCCCCTCTCCCTTCTTTCCTCCAGACTGTACAAATTAAGTTCTTTAAGTCTCTCCTGATAAGTTTTAAGTTTAAGTCCTTCCACCATTTTCGTTGCCCGCCTTTGGACACGTTCTATTTGAATAATGTATTTTTGCAGGTAAGGTCTCCAGAACTGCACACAGTATTCCAGCTGTGGCCTTACCAGGGCTCTGTACAGCGGCATCACAACCTCCCTCTTCCTACTGGTGATGCCTCAAGCTATGCAGCCGAGCATCCTGCTTGCTTTTCCCACTGCCTGGCTACACTGTCCACTCATCTTGCAGCTATCAGTAATCAGTACCCCTAAATCTCTCTCCTCTGAGGTCCTGGCTAACACAGTGCTGCCCATCCGGTACTCAGAGCAGGGATTCCTTCTACCCAAGTGCATGATTTTACATTTAGAGACATTTAACTCTAGTTTCCACAGTTTTGACCATCTATCAAGTAAAGCTAAATCATTTTCCATGTTGCAGACACCTCCAGGAATATCCACCCTATTACTAACCTTTGTATCATCAGCAAACAGACAAACTTTTCCTACCAAGCCTTCTCCTATGTCACTTACAAATATATTAAAAAGAATGGGGATAGACTTCCTGCCCGGTAGTGCCCTGATTGCATTGATGTCCTCCTCACTAGTGATAGGGGATTCTAGAGCCTCTTGAGCCTCTGCGGTTAGTACCAGAAAGTCAATCTGCTCCAGGTAGCTGTTCAGGTCTCCCGCCCCATGATGAGTATAGGGTTGAGTAGTACTCAAGGAACCTCTGAGCAATTTTGTCCCCATCAGTTACTATAGCCATCCCATCAGATATGGCAGCTATGCAGTTCGACTTATGTTCGGCCCTTGCCAGATAGGCCAGGGCCGTGCCGTTCGTGTCCCCTTTATCAAAAATTGTCGCCTGTTTGTACAGCAGCAGTTTCCTAGCAGAGTCAGTCCATATCAAGCTATACTCTCGTTTCAGTGCCATAAGCAATGAGTGGCCCCTGTTACCTAATGACGCCGCAAATTTCTCCTCCGCCGCTAATTTACCCTCCAAATCCGCCATCTCTTCCCCCTTTTTCCTTCTGGTGCCGCAATAGCGCTAATGGCAGTTTCCCTAGTAACGGCTTTAAAGGCGTCCCACCTCACTCCTGCTGAAGTCTCATCAGTGTTACATTCCCAGAAGACCTCAGCCGAGGTTAGCAGCTTACTTTTAATTTCAGGGGATTCTAACCACAGGGGGTTCAGGTTCCAGCCCACCCGACATTCCTGTACATGCGACAATCCCACCACGGTCAATAAGGGTGAATGATCCGAAATCCTTCTTGGGAGATAGCTACATGACGCTACTTTAATCAGGAATTCGGCCAATGAGAATGCAAAATCAATCCTGGACAGAGACCTGTGTGTGGCAGAATGGCATGAGTACGCCTTGTCAGTCGGATGTTTCCACCGCCAAAGTTCCTGCAGACCCAGAGTCTCGGCCCAGGATGCCAGCCTCGTCCCGGGACCCGGGTTCCCACCCAGTCTATCCAACGCTGAGTCCAGCACCATATTTAAATCTCTCATCAGTAATATTGGGGCCGGGGGGGTAAGAGACTACCTTTTCCATGACTCTATCCAAAACCTGTACATAAAATGGCGGAGGGATATATAGTCCTACAATTTTGACATCGGTATCCATCAGTTTGGCGTGGAGGATTACATAACAACCCTATCAGTCAATCTGCACCGAGTACAACACAAACGGGGTGCCCCTGGAAATCAGTACCGAAACAACTCTGGAGTAAGTTGAAAAGGAGGCATGAAAGGAATTCTGTATCCAGGGCCTCCTCAATGCCAGCAGTCTCTGACCCACGAGGTGAGTTTCTTGGAGAATCACCACATTGTGTTTATGTCTCTTAATAAACTGGAGGACTGTGGCCTGTTTGATTTTAATCATTCAGCCCCCTGACGTTCCAGGAGAGAAACTTGCATTCACCCATTATTGCCAGCTGAAGTATATTCCCCCTGTCTGAGGGAAACATTGCATTTGAACCCCTTCCAATTCTCCCGCAGTCTCCTCATTTCCCGAGTCCAACATCCATACATCCGATTCATACCAACATTAGGACAATATAAACAAATAACACTATACACTAAGCTATACATTACAACATTGTAAATCCCACTCTGGTAGAGAGTCAAGCCATATGTTAGCTTCCTCGGCGGAGGTAAAAACTTGGTAGACTCTCCATCTTGGACACGCAGCCTTGCTGGGAACAGGATGGAATATTTGATTTTCCTTTTCCTGAGCCTTTCTCTAACACCGTTGAATGAGTGTCGCATCTTCTGAACCTCCAATGTGAAATCAGGGAAAATAGACAGACGAGCATTATCAAAAGACACAGTTCCTTTCATTTTGGCCGCGGCCAATATAACATCTCTGTCCTTGTAGTAGAGGACTTTAAATATAAATGATCTTGGCGGGTCCCCGGGTGGAGGGGGCCTTAGTGGGATCCTATGTGCTCTCTCTATTGAAAAAAATTGGGTCAGGTTCCTAGGTGCCAGGTTTTCTCTTATAAGCTTTTCGACAAACTGTTCTGGGGTGGAACCCTCCGATTTTTTGGGTAATCCCAGGATTCTTACATTGTTCCGCCTATTCCTGTTTTCAGAGTCCTCGGCCCTTCCCAGTAGGACAGTCAACTGCCTCCTTAGGGTCGCAAGCTCCCCCTCCTGCACAGACAGATGATCTTCCGTCTCCCCAATTCTCCTCTCAGCCTCCCCCGTGCGATCCCAAATTCAATCCAGATCATGCCGAAAATAGTTGAATTGCTCCTGGAAAGTATCAAATTTAGCAGTGAGGGCATTTTGACAGGAGGCAATGGCAGCCATAATGGCCACTGTGTCCAGATTAGAAGGCTCCTGCCCGGCTCTGCCTGGAGTTTCCATTGTTTGCGTGCTGCAACTGACCGCTGCAGATTTACGCTTTTTATTGCCTGTCATATGTGAGAATATGTGTTGCACAGACGTAGGGTTTAGGGAGCACCCAGATATAGGGCCTGATGTTGAGCCTCCTCTGAACTGCCCTTAAAACTAGGGATGAGCGAATCGATCCGGACGAACCCGGATTCGATCCGAATTTCAGGAAAAATTCGATTCGGATCGAATCCGAATTTCCCCGCGATTCGATCACTCGAAGTTTTCCTTTAACATCCATTCATTTACATTTACAGGCATTCTAAGATGGCGGACGGGACATGTCTGGACATGTATCCCGCGCCAGTGCAAGCTGGGGCAGTCACATGCAGCCTATCAGCAGCCAGCAAGCCCGGTGACGTCACACAGCGGTATTTAACGGCGGCCATCTTGCTTTTCCTCATTTCTCTATTGCATTCGTGACAGACAGACAGAACGCTGTGTAGCTGAGGCAGTTAGACAGGCTGGAGACAGGGACAGACAGGGACAGGCAGGAGACAGGCAGGAGACAGGCAGGAGACAGACAGGAGACAGACAGAAAGCCAGGGAAAGGTAGGAAAAACGGAGCTGGCTGACAGGGAGATTTTTTTTTTTTCATCCAGCCTTTGTTAGCGTTTTCAGGCTGCTTATAGTAACTAACTGTGCATATATACTGAACTGATCTTAAGTCTGCTGTGAGGCATCCCATTCTGTGACTAAAGCAGCCTCTGTTTAAGACCATATAAGCATTTGCTCTTATCATATTTGAAATTAGGCCTGATAAAGACACTTTTGCTGGCCAAAGCACTACTGGACCCTGCCAGGTCCATTCCTGCCCAGGGCATCCCATTCTGTGACTACAGCAGCCTCTGTTTAAGACCATATAAGCATTTGCTCTTATCATATTTGAAATTAGCCTGATAAAGACACTTTTGCTGGCCAAAGCACTACTGGACCCTGCCAGGTCCATTCCTGCCCAGGGCATCCCATTCTGTGACTAAAGCAGCCTCTGTTTAAGACCATATAAGCATTTGCTCTTATCATATTTGAAATTAGGCCTGATAAAGACACTTTTGCTGGCCAAAGCACTACTGGACCCTGCCAGGTCCATTCCTGCCCGGGGCATCCCATTCTGTGACTACAGCAGCCTCTGTTTAAGACCATATAAGCATTTGCTCTTATCATATTTGAAATTAGCCTGATAAAGACACTTTTGCTGGCCAAAGCACTACTGGACCCTGCCAGGTCCATTCCTGCCCAGGGCATCCCATTCTGTGACTAAAGCAGCCTCTGTTTAAGACCATATAAGCATTTGCTCTTATCATATTTGAAATTAGGCCTGATAAAGACACTTTTGCTGGCCAAAGCACTACTGGACCCTGCCAGGTCCATTCCTGCCCAGGGCATCCCATTCTGTGACTACAGCAGCCTCTGTTTAAGACCATATAAGCATTTGCTCTTATCATATTTGAAATTAGGCCTGATAAAGACACTTTTGCTGGCCAAAGCACTACTGGACCCTGCCAGGTCCATTCCTGCCCAGGGCATCCCATTCTGTGACTAAAGCAGCCTCTGTTTAAGACCATATAAGCATTTGCTCTTATCATATTTGAAATTAGGCCTGATAAAGACACTTTTGCTGGCCAAAGCACTACTGGACCCTGCCAGGTCGATTCCTGTTGGGGCATCCCATTCTGTGACTAAAGCAGCCTCTGTTTAAGACCATATAAGCATTTGCTCTTATTATATTTATATTATAAGACACTTTTGCTGGGCATAGGCTTACTGCTGCCTGCCAGGTGCACTTCTGTTGAGGCATCCCATTCTGTAACATAGCATACCCCTCTTTATTTACACTAAGCAGCTCTCTTATTTACACTAAGCAGGCCTGTTGGAGGCTGAGTGTTACTGCTCACTTTTGGTGTGCATTATATTCTGTTTCATATAGACCCACCGCTGCCCGGGGTTTTTTTAAATATCACCTACTACCACGCCAGTTAGACTATGTCGGGCAGACAAGTGCCTGGAAGTGAAAAGAGGAGTGGCAGAGGCCAAGATTCCGCAGGCAGAGCTCGCATCAGACTGGGGGCCAGTAGCAGCAGGAGTCACGCTGAGAGACCTAATCTGCCAGTATCTGCTAGCGGTCGGGTCTCCACCAGTAACGCATCTGCCGTGGTAGATTGGTTGACGCGCTCATCAACAACATCATCACAACTTACGTCTGAGACCCCCAGTCTAGGGTCGGTAGGTTCCTCTGACACAACCCTGAGTTGGCATGCCCCGAGAGCAGTCCCTGTCCTCCCATTGCCTCTGGCCTACGCCGTTCCCTCCCCCAGCGACGTATCCTATGCTTTGGGTTCAGCTCCACTCTTTAGTGAGGAGGACCATCAGATAGAGGACAGTCAGCAGCTACTGCCCAGCCAAGAAATGGAGGTGGCTTCTTTAGCTAGGCAGACAAATAGTGATGTGGACAGTGTCGTGGGTGCTGCGAGCGTTCCAGCTCCTGCGCCAGACACTGTTGACGAATCCACGAACATCAGTGACGTACAGCCACAACTCGGTGATGATGATGATGATGACGATGAAGCCGATCGCACTTGGGAGCCGGGTGATGAAGGGGCTTCATCGTCATCATCAGGAGAAGAGGGGTGCAGGTTGCCCCGGAGTCAGCAGCTGAGGCAGCAAGGTGGTAGCAGTCAGCATGGGGGCACAATTCCAAAGGCTGGAGCCGGCCGGGGCCGGGGCCGGGGTAGAGCACCTGCTGTGCGGCAGTCTACCTTATCGGGAGGTAGTGGAGCAGGGGTTCCTGGAGTTGGCAACAGCAGCAGTGAATCAGTGAGGCCAGGGGGTGGGAAAAGTAGCTACTCGGCAGTGTGGCAGTTTTTCCTGAGGCATCCGCAGGAGGGTAACATGGCCACATGCAAGATATGTAGGCAAAAGGTGAAGCGTGGCCAGGGTCCAAATGTTGGCACCACGGCCCTGCGTCAACATATGATGCGTCACCATAAAATGACCTGGGAGAACCGAGGCTCCCAAGGGGTGGTCCAGTCTGCTTCCTCACCAAGTGAGCTCCCAATTTCTGCCAGCCAAGGCTCCAGCACCTCAGCCGAAGGCAGCTGTGCGTCATACCCATCCTCTGTCGCTCCTGCTCCTCCTCCTCCAAGTCATGCATCCCGCCAGCAATCCATCAGCGAAGCCATGTCCAAGAGACAGCAGTATGCGCCCACTCATCCTACGGCGCAGAAGCTGAATGTGCTCCTGTCCAAGTTGCTGGTGCTGCAGTCGCTCCCTTTTCAGGTGGTGGAATCTGCACCTTTCAGAGAACTGATGGCTTGTGCCGAGCCGAGGTGGAGAGTCCCAAGCCGTCATTTCTTTGCCAAGAAGGCAGTACCAGCGCTGCACACTTTTGTTGAACAGAAGGTTGGCCAGTCCTTGAGCCTGTCGGTGTGTAGCAAAATACATGGCAGCGCCGACATCTGGAGCTGTAACTACGGTCAGGGGCAGTACATGTCGTTTACGGCCCACTGGGTGAATGTGGTCCCTTTGCAGCAGCAACTTGGACAGGTCACGCCGCTTCGGCCTCCGCGCTCTCTGCCCATTGGGCCTGTGACACCGTGCGACTCGGCCTCCTCATCCTCCGCCATCTCCTCACCCTCCACTGTAGGCTCAAGTCTCAGTGCCCCTCCAGTCTACCATGTGTGCAGGGCACGGAGGTGTCACGCAGTGCTTCACATGGTTTGTCTTGGCGAACGGAGTCACACAGGGGAGGAACTGCTTAAATGTATTCATCAGGAAATCCAAACATGGCTTACTCCGAGAAAACTTAAAATGGGAATCATGGTTACCGACAATGGGAAGAACATTTTGTCTGCGCTGCGCCAAGGAAGCCTGACCCATGCCCCCTGCATGGCTCACGTCTTCAATCTGGTTGTCAAGCGGTTTCTGAAGTGTTCCCCCCATCTGCAGGACATCCTAACAACTTCACGGAAACTTTGCATGCACTTCAGCCACTCCTACACCGCCAAACACACCCTTCTTGAGCTACAGCGTCAGAATGGTATCCCCCAACATAGTCTGATTTGCGATGTTTCCACCCGTTGGAATTCCACCCTTCACATGTTGGACCGATTATATGAACAGAGAAAAGCCATCACGGATTTCCTGATGATCCAAGCAGATAGGGGGACTCCCCTGTGTAACTTCAATGTCAACCAGTGGCAGCTCATACGTGACACCTGCCGTTTGCTCAGGCCCTTTGAGGAAGCCACTTTATTTGTCAGTCGGCAGGATTACGGGATGAACGACGTGATTCCACTGCTTCATGTACTACAGCACATGTTGGAAACCATGGCTGGTCAGGGCACTGGAGACATGGCGTTTACATCTTACGGCCACATGAACCCCGTTGGAGCTGAACTGGAGGAGGAGGAGGAGGAAGAGGAGGAGGAGGAGTTGCCCAGCGAAACACAGTTTAGGCTTGGCGAAATGGCTGGTTTATCTAGTCAGCGGACAGGAGAGGAGGAGCAGGAGCAGCCAGAGGAGCTAGAGGTTTTTGAGGAAGGAGAGACAGAGGACCCGGGCACACCGTGGCAGTATGCAGTGGAGATGGAGACAGGTAGTCCATCCGAGTCACTTGCGCAAATGGCACGAAGCATGCTCACATGCTTGCGTAGTGACCCCAGAATTGTTTCCATCTGTCGGCGGGATGACTTCTGGCTGTCCACCTTATTGGACCCTCGCTTCCGGCACAAAATGGGGGCATTTTTTAAACCCACCGAGAGGGAGGACAAACTCAACTACTACAAAGACATTCTACGTAGGCAGTTGGCCGATGCCTATCTGCGCCATGGTCCATACTCTCGCAGGTCTGACTCGAGGGGACCTCTGCGCTCACCTTCCACTGCCATGGCCGCTGGGGGGGTTGGCAGCAGCAGCAGCAGAAGCTCCATCAGCAGCAGCAGCCTCAGTCTTCAGTCGCTAATGAGTAGCTTTCTACACCCGCATAGTGAGGCTACTCATGAGCAGCAGGAAGACCTGGAGCAGGACCTGAACCAGCAGGTCATGTCATACTTTGACATGACCATGCCAACACACCTTGAGGATCCGCTGGACTTCTGGGCAGCCAAACTTGATTTGTGGCCGCAACTAGCAGAGTTTGCCCTGGAAAAGCTGTCCTGCCCGGCAAGTAGCGTGCCATCTGAGCGGGTGTTTAGTGCGGCGGGGGCCATAGTTACGGCGAGGAGAACTCGTCTGTCAACTAAAAATGTGGAGAGACTCACCTTTGTCAAAATGAATCAGGGATGGATCAGCCAGGATTTCCACCCACCAATGCCTGATGCATGCGACTAGATTCAGCATGGTGCCACGTTTTACACTTTCCAAATGGTGCAAAACATATTTATGTCTTTAGGCCATTTTTTGGGCTCCTGCTGCTGCTGCTGCCAACTTCTGCCAACTCCAGGGTGTGATTCATCCAATTGTTGGGCTCCTGAAGCCAACTCCAGTGTATATTTGGGCTCCTGCTGCTGCTACTGTCAACTCCTGCCAACTCCAGGGTGTGATTCATCCAATTTTTGGGCTCCTGAAGCCAACTCCAGTGTATATTTGGGCTCCTGCTGCTGCTGCTGCCAACTTCTGCCAACTCCAGGGTGTGATTCATCCAATTTTTGGGCTCCTGAAGCCAACTCCAGTGTATATTTGGGCTCCTGCTGCTGCTGCTGCCAACTCCTGCCAACTCCAGGGTGTGATTCATCCAATTTTTGGGCTCCTGAGGCCAACTCCAGTGTATATTTGGGCTCCTGCTGCTGCTGCTGCCAACTTCTGCCAACTCCAGGGTGTGATTCATCCAATTTTTGGGCTCCTGAGGCCAACTCCAGTGTATATTTGGGCTCCTGCTGCTGCTGCTGCCAACTTCTGCCAACTCCAGGGTGTGATTCATCCAATTTTTGGGCTCCTGAGGCCAACTCCAGTGTATATTTGGGCTCCTGCTGCTGCTACTGTCAACTCCTGCCAACTCCAGGGTGTGATTCATCCAATTTTTGGGCTCCTGAGGCCAACTCCAGTGTATATTTGGGCTCCTGCTGCTGCTGCTGACAACTTCTGCCAACTCCAGGGTGTGATTCATCCAATTTTTGGGCTCCTGAGGCCAACTCCAGTGTATATTTGGGCTCCTGCTGCTGCTACTGTCAACTCCTGCCAACTCCAGGGTGTGATTCATCCAATTTTTGGGCTCCTGAGGCCAACTCCAGTGTATATTTGGGCTCCTGCTGCTGCTGCTGCCAACTTCTGCCAACTCCAGGGTGTGATTCATCCAATTTTTGGGCTCCTGAGGCCAACTCCAGTGTATATTTGGGCTCCTGCTGCTGCTGCTGCCAACTTCTGCCAACTCCAGGGTGTGATTCATCCAATTTTTGGGCTCCTGAGGCCAACTCCAGTGTATATTTGGGCTCCTGCTGCTGCTACTGTCAACTCCTGCCAACTCCAGGGTGTGATTCATCCAATTTTTGGGCTCCTGAGGCCAACTCCAGTGTATATTTGGGCTCCTGCTGCTGCTGCTGCCAACTTCTGCCAACTCCAGGGTGTGATTCATCCAATTTTTGGGCTCCTGAGGCCAACTCCAGTGTATATTTGGGCTCCTGCTGCTGCTACTGTCAACTCCTGCCAACTCCAGGGTGTGATTCATCCAATTTTTGGGCTCCTGAGGCCAACTCCAGTGTATATTTGGGCTCCTGCTGCTGCTGCTGTCAACTCCTGCCAACTCCAGGGTGTGATTCATCCAATTTTTGGGCTCCTGAAGCCAACTCCAGTGTATATTTGGGCTCCTGCTGCTGCTGCTGCCAACTCCTGCCAACTCCAGGGTGTGATTCATCCAATTTTTGGGCTCCTGAGGCCAACTCCAGTGTATATTTGGGCTCCTGCTGCTGCTGCTGCCAACTTCTGCCAACTCCAGGGTGTGATTCATCCAATTTTTGGGCTCCTGAGGCCAACTCCAGTGTATATTTGGGCTCCTGCTGCTGCTGCTGCCAACTTCTGCCAACTCCAGGGTGTGATTCATCCAATTTTTGGGCTCCTGAGGCCAACTCCAGTGTATATTTGGGCTCCTGCTGCTGCTACTGTCAACTCCTGCCAACTCCAGGGTGTGATTCATCTAATTTTTGGGCTCCTGAGGCCAACTCCAGTGTATATTTGGGCTCCTGCTGCTGCTGCTGCCAACTTCTGCCAACTCCAGGGTGTGATTCATCCAATTTTTGGGCTCCTGAGGCCAACTCCAGTGTATATTTGGGCTCCTGCTGCTGCTACTGTCAACTCCTGCCAACTCCAGGGTGTGATTCATCCAATTTTTGGGCTCCTGAGGCCAACTCCAGTGTATATTTGGGCTCCTGCTGCTGCTGCTGCCAACTTCTGCCAACTCCAGGGTGTGATTCATCCAATTTTTGGGCTCCTGAGGCCAACTCCAGTGTATATTTGGGCTCCTGCTGCTGCTGCTGCCAACTTCTGCCAACTCCAGGGTGTGATTCATCCAATTTTTGGGCTCCTGAGGCCAACTCCAGTGTATATTTGGGCTCCTGCTGCTGCTACTGTCAACTCCTGCCAACTCCAGGGTGTGATTCATCCAATTTTTGGGCTCCTGAGGCCAACTCCAGTGTATATTTGGGCTCCTGCTGCTGCTGCTGCCAACTTCTGCCAACTCCAGGGTGTGATTCATCCAATTTTTGGGCTCCTGAGGCCAACTCCAGTGTATATTTGGGCTCCTGCTGCTGCTGCTGCCAACTTCTGCCAACTCCAGGGTGTGATTCATCCAATTTTTGGGCTCCTGAGGCCAACTCCAGTGTATATTTGGGCTCCTGCTGCTGCTGCTGCCAACTTCTGCCAACTCCAGGGTGTGATTCATCCAATTTTTGGGCTCCTGAGGCCAACTCCAGTGTATATTTGGGCTCCTGCTGCTGCTACTGTCAACTCCTGCCAACTCCAGGGTGTGATTCATCCAATTTTTGGGCTCCTGAGGCCAACTCCAGTGTATATTTGGGCTCCTGCTGCTGCTGCTGCCAACTTCTGCCAACTCCAGGGTGTGATTCATCCAATTTTTGGGCTCCTGAGGCCAACTCCAGTGTATATTTGGGCTCCTGCTGCTGCTACTGTCAACTCCTGCCAACTCCAGGGTGTGATTCATCCAATTTTTGGGCTCCTGAGGCCAACTCCAGTGTATATTTGGGCTCCTGCTGCTGCTGCTGCCAACTTCTGCCAACTCCAGGGTGTGATTCATCCAATTTTTGGGCTCCTGAGGCCAACTCCAGTGTATATTTGGGCTCCTGCTGCTGCTGCTGCCAACTTCTGCCAACTCCAGGGTGTGATTCATCCAATTTTTGGGCTCCTGAGGCCAACTCCAGTGTATATTTGGGCTCCTGCTGCTGCTACTGTCAACTCCTGCCAACTCCAGGGTGTGATTCATCCAATTTTTGGGCTCCTGAGGCCAACTCCAGTGTATATTTGGGCTCCTGCTGCTGCTGCTGCCAACTTCTGCCAACTCCAGGGTGTGATTCATCCAATTTTTGGGCTCCTGAGGCCAACTCCAGTGTATATTTGGGCTCCTGCTGCTGCTACTGTCAACTCCTGCCAACTCCAGGGTGTGATTCATCCAATTTTTGGGCTCCTGAGGCCAACTCCAGTGTATATTTGGGCTCCTGCTGCTGCTGCTGCCAACTTCTGCCAACTCCAGGGTGTGATTCATCCAATTTTTGGGCTCCTGAAGCCAACTCCAGTGTATATTTGGGCTCCTGCTGCTGCTGCTGCTGCCAACTTCTGCCAACTCCAGGGTGTGATTCATCCAATTTTTGGGCTCCTGAGGCCAACTCCAGTGTATATTTGGGCTCCTTCTGCCCCTCATAGTGATGCCACTTCAACTCTCTGCAATTGTGCCGCTCTGCGATTCTATTAGCGATGCCTCTGATCTGCATGTGATATTTCTTCAAAGTATTATTTAACTAACCCAGCACGCATCCTGTGCGTGTTACAGCAAGGCTGAATGGTTTACAACCCTATTGAGGCTGTAGGAGGCTCAGAAATAGCCGTTTTTAATAGCGATTCGTCGCGAATTTATTCGGGTCGAAACGATTTTTGTCGGAAAATTCGGCGAATCAGTCGAATCGAATTTTTCAAAAGTTCGCTCATCTCTACTTAAAACCTTCCGATTGTCCGGGGCTCCCGTTTGAATCGTGGCTCAAATGTGATGCAGAGCCTCCGTCGGAATGGCTCCCTAACTGATCCGTCAATTTCACTTTACTCGGAAAGCTTTTTTTGCTCTCTCGGGTGCCTTCAATTTGATCGGGGCTCCCGTTCACGTTCACACGGGCGGCCCGTTTTTCCCTGATTTTTCCTGCCTTTTTGAACGTACCTGCTTGGTTTCCGTCGTATTTGACCTTCCATTTTGGTGGTTTTAGTAAGTATACTTACATCTCCATGGCTCTTCAGTTGCCAATCTGGCTACACGCAAGCGCACATCCCTAAACCTCCAATGGAATATGCATATGGCACCAACTGCCAATTTGACACATATATATATATATATTTCTGTTAAATGTTTGGTGTTCCTTTTTCCTTGCCATTAATGCATACTTTAATTCTTTCTGATTGTTTTTGATTTATTGTCCCATATCTAAACCTTTTGTGTCATGTAAATGTGTGATGATGTTGTGTGATTGTACATTTGCAGGAGAGACAACACACCAAATCTTTTTATTTGTTTTTAATTCAAACGTTGTTTTTATTTTTTATTTGGATTTGGATTTTTCATTTTTTTTTTTTTTTTTGCCAAAACTAAAAAACAATTACAATTTTAATGCAAAATAAAAAACATTAGGCCTCGGGGTCTTGTGCCTGTGGTTTTCTAGTATCTGTGAATGATAAACAACATTAGTTTAGCATTGTTTTTATGGTTTGGTTGGGCGTGTTTTTTTTGGGGCACTTTTTAAACCGGACCTTCAGCGTGATTTAATGAAAAGCCCAGACTCTTAAAAAACGATTCCGCAGCATCATCTGTTAAAAGATACAAGGACCCACCATTAATCCACAAAATACATTAACAAGTTTCCTGGCCTAACTAAAGTCATTTTATTAACCTCTTGCTGCCTCACATTGCCCTAGTTCTTCTATCTGCATGTAGGCTAGTTTGTAGCGGCGTACATGTGTTAAACTAAGGTGGGCTGGTATGTAACGTGACAAACTAAGTTGTTTCAGACTATTCTTGCACTTTGTTTTTTTTTATTATAAGGAATGTGTGCGCGCACATAAACGCACGCTCGCATACTCACATCCATGATGATGTCGTCCTGCTCCTGTGTAAAGATGGCATAGCTCCTGGTATAGCTCTGACGTTCCCCCGCAGTGACGTGCAGGACATCCGAAATTGGAATGCCCCAGAGACATGATGCCTGTAACCCAACCCTGGATTTCTTCACACTCCAAAGGGCTGGGTTACATGGGTTTTGGCCTGCTTTAAAACATCATGACCAAATCAGGTTAGGATGGAATAACCCACCTCCTTTACATTATTATTAAAGTAACACAGGTTCCCTCACATAAAGCAGAACAAAACCCAGAGCGGCCACTGGTCTTCCCCCTGGAAATCCCAGATCGGGATGCCCCACTGTGTGAAACCCTTTTTACTGAGACTTTACTCAGAAATGGCAGACTCCCTCTCTTAAAGCGGAACAAGCCATGATTAGTTTAATGAACTTTGCAGGCGTATATTGTAGTGCCCCCCCAGTCTTATCAAGACAACGGAACCTCATCTTCAAGAGACCAAAGGCTCGCTCCACCACAGAGTCCTCCTTGGGGGCAGTATTGTAGGGCTCCTCTGCCTGTGAAGATGGGTGCAGGATTGGGGTCAGCAGCCAGGGGAGCAAAGGATAGCCAGAGTCTCCCCCCCCCCCAAAAACAAAAAAATAAAAATAAAAAAAGGTGTGCATTGCAACAATAGAAAAGAGGGACAAATAGGTGAGCGGGGTAGGGTTGGAGTAAAGGACATTTGTAATGAGCCTACATGCACATCCAACCTGTACACTCATTAAAAAAGTCTGGGGAATACTACTTACATAAGAGGGCAAGAACATGACGCAATAGGGTTCGATCACTTAACCCATTTAATTTAAAGTTAAAAAATTAGGCAAAAAATATACTAACAACAAAATTACCAAATAGTGTGTTAAGGGAAAAAAAAAATAAAAGACAGGGTGGGCAACCAATACAAGTTTCATACACATACCCAGTAAGGCGGGTGAGCTCAAATAGGTGCAGCCTGGTTTCTGCCATACTCAGCAGGACAAGACCGCGGAGCTGGCGCCGCTGATGTGCTCCAACAGAGGACTGCATATTATTGCCCGAGTGCAAATACGGCTGCTCTGACTTGCCGTAAGTGAAGGCTCGGCGGCCCCGTTTCATTAGGGTGATTTCAATCGGAAAACAAGGCTCTGCATCACTGAAAAAAACGGAACAATGAACGAGGCGTCCGTTTTGCCGGGAAACAGCCTCGTGCGAGCCGACAATCGGAAAGGCGGCTGAGCACACACCTGAGTGCATAAACGCACACTAAAATCAACGTAGCACCCTTTCCTGACCCGATCAAAGCCCAAAACCAACGGGAAAACGCACGGGAGAAGTGAACGGGGAGGCTCTGCATCAAGCCAATAGGGTTCAAGGAGCTTTCTGTTGCCGCACAGATATATGGCTTGATGCAGAGCCTCCCCGTTCAGCTCTCCCGTGCGTTTTCCCGTTGGTTTTGGCCTTTGATCGGGTCAGGAAAGGGTGCTACGTTGATTTTAGTGTGCGCTTATGCGCTCAGGTGTGAGCGCTCAGCCGTCTTTCCGATTGTCGGCTCGCACGAGGCTGTTTCCCGGGAAAACGGGTTCATTGGTCCGTTTTTTTTCAGTGATGCAGAGCCTTGATTTCCGATTGAAATCACCCTAATAAAACGGGGCCGCCGAGCCTTCACTTACGGCCAGTCAGAGCAGCCGTATTTGCACTCGGGCAATAATATGCACATCAGCGGCGCCAGCTCCGCGGTCTTGTCCTGCTGAGTATGGCAGAAACCAGGCTGCACCGCACGCCTTTGGACATCGATGGCATGAGTATTTGATATATTTTAGGGGTTTTTTGGGGGGGTCCTTTTTACAGGGTCTACCTAATTTCTTTTTTATTGCCTGTGTGCAGGAATTGGAAGATGGGACATAGCATAAATGTGCAGGCACTGGCTGGCCCTGAATTGGTTTTTGGGAGTCGTTTTGCTGGCTTTCCCTGCTCGACGCATGATGCGCACATCTTGAGGAATTCCTGCCTAGACGAGCGATTCAAATCTGGCGATCTTTTTGGTGGCTGGCTACTGGGTATGTGTATGAAACTTGTATTGGTTGCCCACCTTGTCTGACTGTGTTTTTTCCCTTAACACATTATTTTGTAACTATTTTCGTAGTATATTTTTAGCCTAATTATTGAGCTTTAAATTAAATCGGTTAAGTTATTGTACCCTATTGCGTCCTGTTCTTGCCCTCTTATGTAAGTACCATCCCACAGACATGTTTAAGGAGTGTCCAGGTTGGATGTGCAGGTAGCCTCATTCCAAATGTCTTTTCCTACAACACTAGCCCGCTCACCTATTTGTCCCTCTTTAATAATGTTGCTATGCACCCCTAAACTTTGGGAGTTGTTATAAAATGTTTTTTTTATTTTATTTTTGCAGGTGACTCTGGCTATCCTTTGCTCCCCTGGATGCTGAACCCCATCCTGCACCCATCTTCCCAGGCAGAGGAGCGCTAGAATACTGCCCATAGGAGGACTCGCTCGGTGGTTGAGCGAGCATTTGTTTTGCTCAAGATGCGTTTTCGCTGTCTAGATCAGACTGGGGGGGCATTCCAATATAAGCCGGCCAAGGTCATAAAAAATTGTAATCGCTTGCGGGATCCTACACAACCTGGCCATTCGTAGCAGGGTTACCAGATATTCTGACCTGCCTGCCGATCATATTTTTCTTGCTGAAGAGCACACCCCTCCTTTATCAGGCAGCCAAAGTGGCACCGCACAAACCATACGTGCGCAACTTGTTGAGAATGTATTTGCATACAACCCAAGTGTTTTTTCGGCTTACTTTTTATTGTGCTTAAACAAATTGTTAGTTTTCATTTTTTTTTTTTTTTAAAAAGGAAACTTACACGTGGGGACAGATATTGTAACCAAAATCTTTAGTGGTATGTGTGGGAGGATGGTGCAGATGAATGCCGGTGTGGAACAATATTTGCAGCAATGTGTGCCAGGCTTTCCTTAATGTGCTGCCACTGTTGGAATAGGTCAACCATATGGCTGGTAAGGGCAGACACATTTCGGTTTAATACCTGTAATTGGGTACTTATGTTGGTTAATTGTGTGCACACAGTGGCATTGAATTGCTGTGTGCTAGCTGCAAAAGCTATATTTTCCTGGCGCCACGCTTCTTCCATAATTTGCAGTTGCACTCTTTGGCTAATCTGGCGCCTGGTATGGGTTCTAGCAGTGGGCTGGGTGGTTGTTTTGGGTTAGGAAAGAGGTTGTGGATGTGGTGGTTGTGGCTGTGTTGACTGCGTTGCGGCCACTGGCTCAGTAGTGGTTGGTAACAGATGTGGGTTGTCCTCCTTAAAATCTCGGATATCTTCTATTATGGGTGTGCTTACTCTGTGCTGTAAATAAATCTAGTTTCATTTTAGTTTTTTGATGGCACACCAATCGTTCCTAGTTCAAAGTTAAAAGTACACACAAAGGACCATTGACTTACCTCCTCCAAATCCTCATTTTGGGTTTGTGCTGTTGAATCCTGGTTTGGCCTTGCCTTCGGGGTTAAGGCAGGGGTTGCTTGGCCTTGTGTGTCCTGTTGCCTTTGGCCTTGGAATTGAGAATGTAAGATTATATTAAACCCAAAGTAGAGTGTGTTGTCTAGCCTAACACTGGCTTTTGTCCCTCATTTTAAAAGCTCATGGAAAATTCAAACTCACCTTGGGACCTTACATTCCGGTCTGTGTCGTGTGCCTCTTGCAGGCCCCTGGACGCTGGCAGGGTGTATGTATGTATAGACATGTTCCTCGGCGGGTGTTAGGATTATTTTTGTGGGTAAGGCACCCCCTGTCTGCTGGCAGGGGAAGATTAAATCACACCTAATAAGTGTTACATCCTGTTATCAATGCAACTATAAAGGCATTTAAAATGGGCTTTACCTCTGCTGCCGGCGCATGTCCCTTTTTTTTTGGCTATAATATTTAAGGTCCCCAAATTTCCTGGATTTGTGGAATATCTCGCCGGACAGATCCCACACTATTTACTTGCCGCCAAATATTCGTCAAGATCTCCAGCTTAGCCTGCTTAGTGGTTGATTTGGAGGTCCGGCCAAATCGGGCATCATAATGCTCACAAACTGCATTTGCACCAGCCATGCTTTGAGCATCGCAAAATCGTGCAGTTAGTGAGCCACGGCGTAGTTGTCGCCCACATGGGTGTGTTGTGTCCCCTGCATCTGTGGAAATTGATGGTTGACTATCTGGGGAGTCATGTGTGTGTCTTGGGCTTATGGGGGATGGTGATGTGTTGTGTGTGTGCTGCTGTGGGTTAATGTATGGGTTCCTGTTGAGCTCTCACCTGTTGAGCTGGATGATGTTTCTGAGGTACTTGAATTGGGAGAACCAGAGGGTTGAGGTGGAGGGGTGGGTGACCTTGGTGGGGTGGAGGGTTTGGCACTAAGCTTACCCTTGCTGATGTGTTTGCTTTTGTGTGTATGCTTGCTGTGTTGCGGTTGAGGATGCTGCAGTGTTTTAATCGATTTGGCACCCTTTGGAGGTCTGGTTTTGTTTGGCAGTTGGTGGAGAATGTGTTGTGGTATCTTTGCTCCTGCGTTTTTTAGAATGTTCCTGTGGCTGTGGAGTACCCACCGTTTTAGTTGGGGCATGTGTCTTGTGTCTGCTCTTTTGGCTTTTTTTTGATGAGCCATGTGTGCGCCTGCTATGTGGCTCGGGGCTTTGGTGGCTTTTTTGGCTCCCTTTAGGTCTGGCCAGATTGATATGGTATACAACACTGAGCTGAGGGCCTTGCGCTTTAAATATGTGGCCCGTGTGGGCGTGTTCCTTGGTGCCTGCGTGCGCGTGTGCGCACGCACGTCACCACGGGGGCTCGTCACTGATAAACCTTGAAAAGAAAACAAAGATGTCGCCCGACATCTTCACTCAGGAGCAGGACAAAATCATCATGGATGTGAGTAGGCGAGCGTGCGTTTATGTGCGCGCACACATTTCTTGTAATAAAAAAAAAAACAAAGCACAAGAATAGTCTTGAACAACTTAGTTTGTCATGCTAAATACAAGCCCACCTTAGTTTAACACATGTACGCAGCTACAAACTAGGCTAGATCAGATAGCAGAACTAGGGCAATGTGAGTCAGCAAGAGGTTAATAAAGTGACTTTATTTAGGGCAGGAAACATATTAATGTATTTTGGGGATTAATGGTGGGTCCTTGTATTTTTTAATAACAGATGATGCTGAGGAATCGCTACGACTTCCTGCCGTCAGATTATGCCAAACGGACGTTGGCCCTGGAGGTGGTGGACGCGATAGAACGCCGATCCCAAACCACCTATACCTTCACCCAGATCGCCCAACACTGGTCTGATTTAAAAAGAAGGCATAAGCCCCGGGTGAGGCGGTACTTCGCAAAACATTTCCCATGTAAGTGTTTAAAATGTAAATGCACCTATAACCCTGGCATCGCTTGGGCGTGGTTTAATGATTGTGTTTGTATTTCAGCCCATGAATGGAATATACGGTTCCGCCCCACCTGGACCAGGACATGCAGCCCAGTGTTGGGCGAAACAGGTGAAGGTGTAGGTGGGCCACCGCCAGGGTCAATGGCCACCCCCTCCTCTGTAAGTGACTCGGAAGAGCCGCTGGACCTCAGCATGCAGGGGAGGGGGCAATCTGACGGCAGGGAGTCTAGCAGAACAGAGCCTCAACCGGACTCCGGTAAGGGAAATAAAGTTAGATATGTGGTAAGACATGCATTAAATACAGATACTCATGTGCACTATTGTTGTAGATTCAGACGTCGCTGGAACATCCCAAGGGATGAGTGAGGAAGGGGGCGAGGAGGAAGAGGTTGCTGGGGAAGGTGAGTAGATTGATACCTAGAAGCCTAACTTAATATTATATTAATGAAAGAACAACAGTCTCTAATATCAGTGTGTTTGTCATCCATACAGATTCCCAACTGCCACAGAGGGAGGATGAAGGGAGACTCCGCCCCCGACGCAATGTGCGGCCTAAACCTTGTAAGTGGTGTTTATTTAAACTAAAGAAAATGAGCAAACAATACCATTAGAAAACTAAAAATCTTTAACATTTCCAGTAAAATTTATCCAAAAAAGCCCTTAAACCGGACCTTAACTATGAATAAGAGGCTATCTTAGATATTTCCCACACCCTGTACATACAGATTGTCCACCTTACAAATCATCTTACCAACCTTTTCCAGAGCACAGCTCTGCTCTGTGTGAGCAAAGCACAGCTATAACCCACCCCCTGTACCTTATCCCACTCTCCTCTCCTCAGTAAGTGTGATGCTTCAGAGTCAACATGGCGTTGCACGTATCCTAAATTCCTGAACTGAGTTGCAGCCCAGTGGGGGAAAGAATAATAATTGATTGACTAAAAAATTAATATATATTAGTTTAAGATGCTGTGGAAACATTTTTTAAGAGTTTGGGCTTTTCATTAAATCACGCAGAAGGTGCGGTTTAAAAAGTGCCAAAAAAACCCCCCAAAAAACCAAACACAATAAACAATGCTAAAGTAAGGTTGTTTTTCATTCACAGATCAAAGAAAACAACAGGCTACAGACCCCGAGGCCTAATTTATTTTTTTTACTTTAAAACTGTAAATATTTTTATTTGTATGTTTAAACAAAAATTTTAACAAAAAAACAAAACTAAAGCAAAACCAAAAAAGTTTATTAATAAATAATTATTAATATTTCGAGAGTTGTCTTTCCTGCAAAAGTACCATCACACAACATCAGCACACATTTACATGACACACAAAAGGTTTAGATATGGGACAATAAAACAGAAAAAAAACACAAACAATTAAGGTATGCATTAAAGCCAAGGAAGAAGGAACTACAAGATAATTAAGGTATGCATTAAAGCCAAGGAAGAAGGAACTACAAGATAATTAAGGTATGCATTAAAGCCAAGGAAGAAGGAACTACAAGATGATTAAGGTATGCATTAAGGACAAGGAACACCCGAAAAAAAAAAAACAATATATATATATGTGTCAAATTGGCAGTTGTTGCCATATGCATATTCCAATGGAGGTTGAGGGATGTGCGCTTGCGTGTAGCCAGATTGGCAACTGAAGAGCTATGGAGATGTAAGTATACTTGAAAAAACCACCAAAATGTAAGGTCAAATACGACGGAAGGCGAGCAGGTACGTTCAAAATGCAAGGAAAAAGCAGGGAAAAACGGGCCGCCCGTGTGAACGGGAACGGAAGCCCCGATCAAATTGAAGGCACCCGAGAGAGCCAAAAAAACTTCCCGAGTAAAGACAAATTGACGGATCAGTTAGGGAGCCATTCCGATGGAGGCTCTGCATCACATTTGAGCCACGATTCAAACGGGAGCCCCGGACAATCGGAAGGTTTTAAGGTCAGTTCAAGGGAGGCTCTGCATCAGGCCAATTGGGTTCAAGGAGCTTTCTGTTGCCGCACAGATATAGGGTTCAAGGAGCTTGCAGTTGCCGCACAGATATAGGATTCAAGGAGCTTGCTGTTGCAGCATAGATATAGGGTTCAAGGAGCTTTTTGTTGCCGCACAAATATAGGGTTCAAGGAGCTTGCTGTTGCCTCACAGATATAGGGTTCAAGGAGCTTGCTATTGCTGCATAGATTACATGCCACACTACCATAATACACTCTCCTCAGCTCTAGACTCTGCTGCCCCCCTCACCTATAACCGCCCCTGCCCCAAAAAACGCCAACCCTGGCTAAATGCAAGCACAATGGAATTCAATGTGGTGTCCAGCCGTTCCAGAATAAAATATAGCTTTTAATTCATTCAATTAAAAAATAGCTCAGTCCACGACAATAGCACATGTGGAACACATGACCTAGAGCGACCCAAAGAGCAGCAAAAATGTGACGCGTTTCGAGCCTGAACAGCTCTTAGTCATACACAGTATAGGTTACTCAGAATGTCTATATATATATATATGTAAGCTAATTAATTGATAAGGAGCTTACCTTACCATAATGTCAGATGGAAAGGCGCGGCGTATTGCCGATACCCGGAAATGCTCAAAATGACGTAATTGAAGAGCAAACCGTGATTGGCTACGATTGTGCAAATAGCGCATTTCATCCCCACTTCGCACTAAATATATAAAAAATACAGCGTGCGCCATTGTTGTAAGATAAATTCATAAACTTGTCAATCTTTATAGCATGTTATAAATGGCACATAAAGAATAAAAGGGGGGGATTTTAATAGTGGCGGCATCCAAAGAGTCCAGAAGTGTCAGCTGCATCTCGTGTCATCACCATAAGCGGATTGGCTGACGAATAATCCAATGGGGAAGTCAGTCAGCGTAAATTACGCTGATTGCGTATATAGTCCCCTTATGCTATTCTAATGCCTATGATGCATAATTTATTAGAAGAGTAGACTACTATGCTCTACATAGTTAACGTATATGATCGCCGCCCGCTATGCTTTACCCGGAGATGTAGCAGCATAGTGCTATGTATTCAAAAACAAATTTATATAAAAATATAGAGTTCAAGCCAAGGAAGGCAGAGCAGACAATAGAGTATAAATTATGCAAAAACTGACAATTTGTAAAAATGATTATATGTAGCCGACAATTCTTAATATAGAAATCAGGCAAGGAAAATAAAACTGTGACACATTAGGCTCGATTCAGAGAGACAAAAAAATACTTCCGTTTTAGTGCCGATCTGTTTTTTTTGGAAATGTTTCCGCTCTCGTATGAGTGTGCGAGCGATTCTATGCATGCATTGCATTCATTCTGTAAAGTTTCCGTCCGTTCATACGGCAGATTATGAATACGAGGATGTTATTTTCCAGCGTGACTTTTCCGTTTCATTTTCACATGTTACAACGTAGGCTTTCGTTTTTGCCCTTTTCCCATCGTATCCTTCCACAAATCCTTTACGTTTCCCGTTAGTTTCTGTTTCCCTTTTTCAATAAATAATCGTCCAGACAGAAATCCTTACGATCTTGCGCCTGCGCACTACAAACTTAACTCATTAAAGTGCTCGCCTACATATTTGCCACCCTCACTTCTACTACAATGTTTAGCTAAATCACTTAGCACTATCCTCCATCTTCCCTTTTGGACCCTTAAAGCTCACTCAAACCACTTTGCGGTTAGGTTCTTCTTCCATTTTAGCCCCCTAAAACTTACCCAAATCACTTCTCGGTCATGTGAATATTCATCTTTAAATATTGCTGGGCCCATTAGTTTTGTGTTAATGTATTTTGTAAATGAAATGACACTGTAACATTTTTTTTTATTATTCCATCATCAAAAGCGCATATACACATTTTCCCGAACGTTCGTACGAATGAAAAATGAACGAAAAAAAGCAAAAAAATGACAAACACCCACTAAAACTTTCACAGACAGCTACGGAAGTCCAGACGAATGTGTCTCTGAATCGAGCCTAATAGCCCAGAGCTTGAAATACTCCGCACAAGGAAGGGTACAGCACCTTTCATGATTTAAAATTCAAAAATATCCTGTATCCTTCATAGTTGTAGTAGATCTAATTCCAGATTGCCTGATTAGATTTGCCATATAAGTTATCACTGCACTATTAACCCCTTATAAGAATCTTGTAGAAGTTATATGGGAATATGTTTAGGGACATATGTCGTCATAAATTGGTATACCTGCTAGGAACCCCATTAGCAAAGACTCAAGTGGACCTAAACCCACTTATCTATAAATATTATACAAGGAAATAGCCAACGAGTATAAAAGCTCCATAAATGACCATCTGAGTAACCTATACCGTTCAAACAGTGCCCTGAAAAATTTAAAACAATTTCCATATATGGTTTAAAACCAAAAATTTGCCATCTTATCTAATTCACCGCATGGTAGAAAAGGATGTATCTTCTATTAACAAGGATAAGTCTCTCAGAAATCAGTAAACAACGACAGGTCTAGCCTATTGTTCATTTCATCAGGGATACGGGTCACCAGATTTAAAATCCATTTTACTTCTGTCCTTAGGAGTTTTTTATATGGATCACCTCCTCTGATATGTGGGATAATTCTTTCAATTGCTGTGACTTTCAATCCAGCTGGATCTCCAGAGTGTTCGTTCTGGCAATGTCTCGCCACATTGGACCTAGTTTGGGAGGACTTATATTGGTATATGTGTTCCATAAACCGATCTTTGAGTTTTCGGGTTGTGCAGCCTACATATTGTAGGTTGCAGACTGTACAGATCACCACATATACTATCCTGCGTGAATTGCAATTTAAAGTGTCCATAATCATATGTCATTTTCCTGTAACGCTTGATTCAACATATGTTCCTCTCCGTATAAATTTGTAACATGAGCACCTTGCCTGACCACATGCAGAGCATCTTTTGCAGGTAAGCCATGTCTTAGAAATCGTTCTCATAGGTCGAAGCAGAGAAGGCGACAATTTACTAGCCAAAGTAGGCGCACGTTTCGCCACAACCCGTACTCCATTTTCTAATAAGGGTTGTAGATCAGAGTCCGACATCAGTATTGGAAGATTAGAGTGAATAATCTTATGAATGGCCGTAAACTGTTTACTGTAGGCTGTAACCATTGTTAGAGGATTTACTTTGTCCTGACCTCTATTGTTACCTGACATCTTTTCTTTCCTGAACAGGAGATTTTTTCTATCTATAGACATAACTTTTGTTTCAGCCTTCTTAATTATCGTGGGATTATACCCCCTCTGTTGTAACCTCATAACGATAGTCCTGAACTCATTATTCTTATATGATTCCGTACTGCCCTAAGAAACTCCCCATAGGGTATTGCCTTTCTCGTATGGTGGGGATGGCAGCTAGTTGCATAAAAGGTTGAATTCCCTGCTGTAGTTTTGCGGAAGGTTCTGGTCTCAATGTATTCACCCGCATTGGGGGCAATCAGAACAAGGTCTAAAAATTCAATTTCTTTAGATTGAAAACTTGCCGTAAATTTCAAATTCAGATTGTTCGAATTTAGGTATGTCAGAAAATTCTCAGCAGACTCGGGGGGGGGGGGGCCCTTCCAAATACAGATAAGGTCATCAATGTACCGGGCATATCAAAATAGGTGCTTTTGAAAAGGGTTCTTCTCTGTAAAGATCACCTGTAATTTCCACCACCCCATATACAGATTCACTAGAGATGGTGAGAATGGTGCCCCCATGGACGCGCCACATTTTTGTAGAAAATATTTGCCCTCAAAGTAAAAGTAGTTATGACTTAACAAATAATCAATGACAAGGCAAAGGAAGAGAATCTCTTCTTCTTTCAAGTTGGTATATTTTTTAAGCATGTATGTTGTTGCTAAAATTGCCTTGTTATGAGGGATACATGAGTACAAGGATGAAACGTCCATCGTAAACCAATTTCCTCCCACCGGCCACTGCAACTGATCAACTGCTTTTAAAACTTCAGTGGTATCCTTAATATAAGCAGGAAGACACCTGACTAGTGGTTGCAATATGGAATCAAGCCACTGTCCAAACCTTTCGTTTAAGCCACCTATGCCTGCTACAATCGGACGTCCCCGAGGGGGTCTCTCAGGCTTATGGATCTTTGGCAAATGGTGAAAAATGGGAGTAATAGGGTGTTCTATTCGTAGTTTCTCAATAAGCTCAGGAGAAAATAGTCCCACAGCTATTACTTCCTCAAGAACAATTTGCAAGTCCTTTCTAAATTTCTCTATTGGATTCCCTGTGAGTTGAACATAGGTATTTGGATCCCCTAATTGTCTTTCCGCTTCCTCAATGTACATACTTCGATCCATTATTACAGTGGACCCCCCTTTATCTGCGCTTTATATAAAAAGATCGGGGTTATCTTGTATTTCTTTCAGAGCAATTCGCTCCTTTTTTGTCAAATTCTGGTGTGACGGAGGTTTTGTCATTTCCCTGGAGAGGGTTATTAGTTGTTTTTCTACAACTGCTTGAAAAACGCATATAGGGTCACTCCGAGACTGAATTGGATAAAACGTTTGATTAGAAAAGTCCCGGACAGGTAAATCTGAGATTCTCATGTTCCCATTTTCTAATTCCAGTTCTGGGAGGTTTACAAGAGCACACACATCTAAATATGTATGGTGTAACCAGTCTGGATTTTTTTTTTTTGGCTCAGTTTGGATCTTCAAAACTTTTTTCAAAGTCGTTCATCTAGTGAGGTAGATCACTTTAACATCATTGCCAGGGTTAAACTACTTACTTGTGGTTGTGTGTAGTGTATATTTGACCCTGTGTTTTGTGAGTGAGCTTTTTCCCATGCACTCCCCCCTACTCCTTCCTACCCGTGAGTTACCCCCCATGAACCCCGTATGCCACCCTCCCCCCCGAACTGGTTGCCACAGATATAAGTAGATAGTTATGGATACATCAACACCTATACTTGAGTAAGTATAGATATATACATACACACGCACGGTTTAGTACGTGTACATGCACACCCATACACTCATTCTGCTGCACACAGGAAAAGGAAGGAAGGCCTCTCTCTCTCTTCCTCCCGCCTTCTTACTTGTCGTCTTTTCTATCTCTCTTTTCTTGGATTATCTCCCTAAACCCTTGAAGCAGAGACCTGGTCTCTCCTGGTTCTGTCAGTGCTAATTCTATTTCTACAGTTTTTGACATCTCTTCTTTACATTTTTTGGAGGTGGGTGGGTTTGTTCTGTGCCAGTGTTTGATTATGTAGAGTTTTGTGCCCATTATAATGAGGTTGACTAGGAATCTTGCAGCTATTGGGTGATCTGTAGTTGGGAGGTTTAGAAGAATTTGTGACTTACACAGGGAACTTTATTCCAACTTCTTTCTCTGTGAAGGTTATTATATATTGCCAGAGATTCTTAATATGTACACATTCCCACCATATGTGTTTTACTGTGGACGGGTAAAGCCCACACCACCAGCAAGAATATGGGGTCATGTTATTGTTGTAGTCGGAGGTTAGGTAATACCGAGTGATATATTTGAAACTAAAGATTCTTATGTGTGTGGACTGTATGAGGGCATTTTCTTTGTAGATATTCTGCCAATCTGTGTCGAGTAGTGGAGTCTCAGTATCTCCCTCCCACTTTTTCTTGTAGGGATCGGGCTTGTTGTGACCACCGAGTGCTCTATAGTATTGCCTTAGTTGCCTTGGGTGGGTATCTATTGAAAAAAATAATGCTTGTACACTGGATAGGGGCGGGATAGAGGCTGATTGTTTGTTGTCGCGAAGAATGTTGTTAGCTTTGGTGAATTTTAGTAGGGTATTCACTTCCTTTTCTACTTTAGCTTTAGGAAATATTTGGGACAACTCTATTTCTTTTAACCAGATACCCTGAACCCTGATATATTCCCTTGGAAATGGTACGTTAATGCTGTGTTTGCCAAATACATATTCAATATCTTTACGTTTTGACACTGTTAGTAATCTTTGTGGGAGAGGGGATTTTGATTGGTTAAGAATCAGTCTTTTTAAGAGGGAGAGAGTTGGCTTGACCAGGGGGTGTGATGTACATCTCAGAGCTTCTGTCAGGATTTTGGGGTTTAATGAAAATACTTCGTCAACTTTAATAGGGTGTACTTCCAGTTGCGGCCAGACCTCCTTTTTTGGGGGAGATTTCCAGTTGAAGATCCTTTGGAGCTGGGCTGCTTGATAGTATTGTCTAAAGTTGGGGGCGCCCAGAGCGCCGTGTTCCATGGGTCTACTTAAATACTCGTATTTGGTCTTGTGTTTTCTCCCTCTCCATATAAAGTCAGAAGTAATACTGTTTAATTCTAAGAAGTACTTTCTAGGGATATTAATTGGTAGAGCCTGGTAGAGGTAAATTAATTTGGGTAGGAAGAACATTTTTAATAAAGAAATTCATCCTAACATGTTCAGGGGTAACTTATTCCATTTTTTGTTGAGTCCCTTAACTTTGGGAGAAGGGGGGTGTAGTTTACCCTGAACAGGTGCTTAGGGTTTTCGTGTTATGTTAATTCCAAAGTATTTAATATGATCTTCTTCTACGTGAAATTTGGCCATTTGGCCATGGAATATCGACCAAATGTTTCCAGTGCGTGTAGACATTGCGGAAGTGATTCCCTGGGATCTTCTAAGGTTAATAATATGTCATCTGCATAAGCGAGGATTTTTATTTTGTTATTACCAATTCCTATGCCTTTAATCATAGGGTCGTCATTGATTGAACGGAGTACAGGTTCTAGATGTATATTGAACAGGGAGGGTGATAGGCCTTGTCTGGTGCCATTTCCTATTTTAATGGGGTTAGTAAGAGAACCATTTATATCTATTTGGGCGGACTGGTTCCTATATAGACTCATAATTTTAGCTACAAGTGCAGGTCCTATTCCGTTTTTCCTTAGTACAGCCTCTAAAAAATCCCTATCCCTAAAAAAGACCCTATCAAACGCTTTTTCTGCGGGTTATTATGGGGCTATTATGATTGCTTTAGTTTTGTTTTTATTTATTTTATTCAGTGCTGTTATAGCTAGTGAGATATTCTGGTGTATACCTCTGGCAGGGATGAATCCTGCTTGAAAGGGAGAGATGATGTACTTTGTAACTTCCTCTAAGCGTTTACTGATAATTTTTGCATATATCTTTAAGTCTATCCCCTCGATTCAAAGAGCAAAAGTTAATTGATTTCGGATCGAGAATCGTAAGTTTGGGTGGGTGTTTGTCATTTTTTCCTTTTTTTTTGGCCATTTCGTATTCGCACGAACGTTCGCGCATAGACGTATATGAACATACGCTTTTCGGACGTCAATCGTATATTTTGCGTTAGTTCGTGTGTTTTTCCCGTCCAAATCGTATTTTTTAGGTCCGATCCTATTTTTTACGTGCTTCACATGGGCTTGCGACCAATTCAGAGAGGTGATTGCTAATTGTTTTGAAGCCCATTAAAGAGCTGCTTCCCGAAATGTTTGCCGGCAGCTATTTGGCCTCGGGAGTAGGATGGAGAGGAGCGAGTTTGTGGCACATCAAGGGCTTATGCTTTTTGGCATCGATTTGATCCGGATGTCTGAGAGCAGATTGCCCCTGCGTCGTCGCATGAACATCGATAGCATGAATGATGTTGAGCTGTTTGAGCTGACCAGGCTTAATCGCGCTTCCCTCCATAAATTATATAGTGAGCTGCGGCCATGGTTAGCCCGCACCACAAGGAAGGGGCATGCAATTTCAGGTATGACCAAGATGCTTGGCTGCCTGCAATTTTTGGCGAACGGCTCGTTACAGAGGCTGGGTGCCCTCTCCGTGGGGATGTCCCAGCCTACGCTGAGCCGCGCACTCTCTAAATTTTTGGAAGGCATGGCTGCCATAACTCCCAAATATATTTTTTTCCCGGATGATATGGCAGCCAGAAACGCCATTAAGCTTGGTTTTTATAATGTGGCCGACATGCCCAACGTAATTGGTGCTGTTGACTGCACACATGTGGCACTCGTACCTAGGGCATCCGACGAATATATATATAGGTATATATTTTGGGTTTGGGTTATTATGGGGCCCAACGTGTAATGTAACCTATTTTCCTTGGCGGCAGCATATTTTTGTTTGGCCTTTTGTGTACATGCCTTATTTAGGCTTCTCATTTGTTGTTTGAATTTGTGTGCAGACATGTTTTTTTTTCTAAATGTTTTTTGCCCTTATCACTTACCCTTTTTTTTGGTTTTTGCCTTAAGGAATCGAAAAATGGGACACTCCCTTAATGTCCAGGCCGTGGTGGGGCCGGACATGCGTTTCCTGAGTGTCCTTGCCGGCTACCCTGGATCGTCGCACGACTCCTATATCCTGAGACGATCTGGTTTGTTTAGGAGATTTGAGTCTGGGGAATTTTCGGGTGCATGGCTGCTTGGTAAGTGTGTCCTATTTTTGGTTACTGATATTTCCCAGGAATCTGTATTGTTTGCCTATTTTAGCTTTCTAATTCTTGTCAGAAACACGAACCAGCATTTTTTTGGGGGGGCTTTTGTGGATTGTATTTTGTTTTTCAACCAAACGCTTTGCTCACTTTGTGCTTCTGTTTTTTTTTAACTTTGGTTAGGATGTCTGTAACTTCCATGTCCCAAAATATATTGGGTAGCAGATTGTCCCGAAGTATCTGCTAGTTTTTTGTCCTTTTGTAGTATTGGTCTTGCAACGCCAAAGTGGACTTAAACTGCATACAGTGCATTCTTTATCGAAATGGTGTGGGCCCCTCAGCAGCATCCTAATTGTAACATTTGCGAAGCCAGAATAAAAAACATATTTCTAAAAAGCCTTGTCCGTGCAGATGTTTTTTCATTCTTGGCTTTATTTAAGCTGCATTTTTAGTTATGTACTACATTTGGCCCAATAGTGTTTTTTCTAATGTGCCCTGGGTGTCTTTTTTGGCCCTTTAGCTTACCTCATTTTGATATATGTCAAATTGTTTGTGTTTGTTGTCTTGCAATGTGTTAATTTTTGTTATTTAATTGTCTTGTTAAGGTGATTCCGGTTACCCACTTCTCCCCTGGCTCATGACGCCTGTGCTGCGGCCCCAGGATGCCTCTCAGGAAGCCTACAATCGTGCGCACCGCAAGACCAGGGCTGTTGTTGAGAGGGCATTTGGACTGTTGAAGACACGTTTTCGTTGTTTGGACCATACCGGGGGCGCCCTGCAATATGCTCCTAACAAAGTGATAGACATCATAATGGCATGTGCTGTTCTGCATAATTTTGCCATTCAAGAACGTGTCCCCCGTTATGTGGATGTTCTGCCCTCTACAGCCCGAGAAGATGATGGTGACAATTATGTGGGCCCACCCAGTGAGTCTGGCCAATCAGTGAGAGCAAATTTGATATTGCAGCATTTTAGTTAAAGCCTTTTTTTGGCTTGCCATTCTGTGTGTGTGTGTGTGTGTGTATTTGCCTTTATTTTCAAATATTTGTTTGGCCGTAATGTGGCATTACCTTAAATAAATACACAATTTCCCTTAATTGTTGCCTAATGTTTTTCCTGGTGTTTACTTAGATTGATCTTTGCATTTTTACACCTCTTAACCAAAAATGTATCTGCTTTAGCCCAAGGTGATGTTAAATGTGTTTCAACTCAAAACGCAACAAGTATTGTAAGTTTGAAATTTTTTTACTTTTTGCACTTTGATTGGTGGTGCATAACAAATAAAAATCCACATACAACTGTGGCTCAAAAACCAAGAAGGTATTAACATTAAATCTACCACATCTACACCTGGAAGAGAGTGGCACAACCAAACAAGGACACCCAGTCCAAAGGCCAGCCTAGTCCAGTCATTAATATTGCCTGTGCCAAGGGATATTTGGGCATGGCCATAATGTCACACAAACATGTCTGCAAACAGGAGGAGCACAAACCAACAAACCAAACAAATGTCAAAAGCCATAATTGGCACACGATAGTTGCCAACTAGACAGCACATAGACCTATGGCATTGGCTAGTGGCCTTAATCATTACTCTAAGGAGCTCTATGGGAGCAAATACAAAACACAACCTGCATGTGAAACACAAAATGGATTGTTTGAAACCTCAAAGGACAAGTAAATACAGTGGGGGGGAAGAGAAAAGATGTCCCACACATTCATGGATTAATAGGGTGGCTGCCCATAAAACCCAGGTGGAGGTCCGTGGGGATGGGACCTAACCTGGGCCATGGTTGCATTGTGAATTTGCAACTGCTCCACAATGTTTCTCTGCATATTGGTCATCTCAGCCATGGCTGACTGGATGCCATTACTTGCATTGACCATGTTGCTGTTGAGGGTCCGAAACTCCGCGAGGATGCCCTGTAAGGTGTTAGTTAGGTTGACCATATCGGCATGCCTTTCCTCCCGCTCAGTTACGAGCTGTGCCTCAAAAGAGTCCCTCTCTTGGTTCCATAAATCAAGCAGGGCACTGTGCCTCCCCTGGGAAATTGTGCGGCGGCGTAATGGAGTCCGCCGCACAATTACCCTGGCTCTTGGGCGTGCCCTGCCGCGTTGTCTCGTCCCCTCAACAGCAACAGGCATGCTTGGCAAATCCTCAGCAGCAGAGTGAACACTGGGGACTGTTGTGTCAGTCTCCCCATGTGCATGCACAATGGATGCAGATTCACTCTGCTGCTGAGGATTGGCCAGAGAAACATTAGGGAGCAGTTGCAGATTGGGACCCAGGGGGAGGTCATCGGACGTGGCCAGCAGGGATACATCATCTTCCTCCATTTCCTGGATCTCTTCCATGAGTGTGTGGGTCTGTAGGGACATATAAAAAAAAAGGTTAAGTTGACGTCCAAATTAGGATTCCATCAGTTTAACACATGCTTAAGCACTTGGTAGTATTTTGGGTACTAAATAAACTTACCGGAAAGCTCGGATCTGGGCTCCTATGCTGTACGGACCTGGTAGGCATAATCAAACTGGGGGGTGAGTTTACCCTTGCTGAGGGGTCATGCTGGGCTGAAGAAGAGAAAACAAAACAAGGTAAACACACACATAAGCATTGTTTGGGTAGGTAATAAAACAAGCCACTATTTCTAATATTAAGCAACTCTACAGCAATGGGTACAATTGGTAAAATACACTCAATTTAAGATATGTGCAATGGATCGAGTAAACTGCTAACTGACCTCAGTTCGAAGTCAGGAAGTGTACCCAGTCAGCATACAACTTGCAGAGCAACTATTTTGAGTTTGACTACCATTCTCTAGGTCAGGGGTACTCAACCACTTCTTGTAAAGGTCCATTTAAAGGTATCCGGTGAGAGGTGAAGGTCCGGGCATGGGGCTGTCGCAGGGGGTGTCTAGTTAGAAATCAGCACACTGGGGGAGGGGCTAGAGATTGCCAAGTGCAAACTAATAAAGGCTGCTTGCCCTTGCTGGGCTGGATGGGGCAGAGCTGAGGGGACAGGGATTGGATGGCTAAAGCTGGGAGGACAGGAATGGATGGTGATGGGATGGATGGAGCAAATCTGTTAGGAATGGATGGGGCTGATGTGGGGGGGGGCAGATGGTGGGACAGGGGCAGATGGGGCAGAGCTGGGGCAGCGGGACAGGATTGGACAAAGAGAATGATGCACCAAGTTAGTGTGTACCTTGCAATGCCACTTCCTGTGCAGTACTTCATATTGCAATGCTAGGTTTCATGGAGCCATGACATTGGCCAGGAGACCAACCACTACATCGCCGATCAAGGGGGCAGCTCTGAGCACGTCAACACAGAAGTAACTGAGTGCAGGGCTGTCTGGGCAGGGGTCCGGGAATCTGGTGCCAAGGTCCGCATTGGGACCCCGGGCCGCCAGTTGAGTATCGCTGCTCTAGGTCAGATATGTTTGGGGGTGTTGAATTAAATTGTTACCTCAAACACAACTCACACAACAAATAGCCAACACATCCCTAATGATGTGTGTTTTGTGATTGAGTCCAAATATATCACTTTTCTTCATAAACTTCGTTACTTCACACATAATTAGTGTTAATTGTTATTTTACATAATGTATGTGGTCCGAAATGTGTGATTCACACGGACCAAAACAGGACACAAACAGGCACAGTAGTGCGAGGCCAAGCAAGCCACACCATAGGGCCATACCGTCATCTTGGTACTAGTGAACTTTAATTTTCTGGGCAAACAGGCAAACATGCAGATTAAGAGTACTCACCTTGTGTACGGGTCGGTGAGTCTGTGTCCCTTAGACCCGCATGGCCACCGACCGCGACAGGATGGAGAAGGCCCAGCACAATCTCCTCAGCAGGTGTAAACTCCAGTTTGGTGGGAAAGCCACCTCCAGTTTTCATGCTGAAATGAAAAAATAGTTTGGTACCCAGAAAAGGTGCATACAGTACATCCTAATCATTACATTTGGAGACATCATTTATTTACCTGTAATTATGCCTTTTAATTTCTTTTTGACGTACAGCATATTTGAGATCCGAAATTTTCTTCTGGATTTGGGCCACATCTTTCCTCTCTTCCCCCGCTGCATTTACTTGTCGTAGGATGGTTTCAAACAATTCCATCTTGCGCTGCTTAGTGGTGTGTTTTGATTTGCTCCCATAGAGCTCGTCATAGTATAATGTAAGGCCACTAGCCAATGCCATATTTTGGTCATGGGAGAATCTCCCACTCAAATGTCCGCGCCGCAATGTGCGGACAGATGGTTGGCTTGGGTGCTCCTCCATGTGTGCAGACACATGTGGTGACATTATGGCCTGGGGCTGTGTAGGGGAATGGAAGGATTGCTGGTTTCCCAATGACTGGACTGGACTGGCCAAGGGACTGGGTGTTCTTGCGTGGCTGGCCACCGAACTTCCAGGTGTAGATGTGGTCCGGGTGGCCATTCTTTGGCCTCTTGGGGGGCTATGTTCCCGGCTGGTGCCAGGTCGGGGGCTATGTTCCCGGCTGGTGCCAGGTCGGGGGCTATGTTCCCGGCTGGTGCCAGGTCGGGGGCTTCGGGCCCTGCTGCGGGGCCTGGATGCTCTTCGGGCCCTGCTGCGCGGCCTTGATGGGCTTCGGGCCCTGCTGTGGTGCCTTGCTGGGCTTCTGGCCCTGCTGCGGGGCCTGGATGGTGTTCTGGGCCTGCTGCGGGGCCTTGCTGGGCTTAGGGCCCTGCTGTGGTGCCATGATGGGCTTCTGGCCCTGCTGTGGTGCCTTGCTGGGCTTCTGGCCCTGCTGCAGGGCCTGGATGGTGTTCTGGGCCTGCTGTGGTGCCATGATGGGCTTCTGGCCCTGCTGTGGTGCCTTGCTGGGCTTCTGGCCCTGCTGCGGGGCCTGGATGGTGTTCTGGGCCTGCTGCGGGGCCTTGCTGGGCTTCGGGCCCTGCTGTGGTGCATTGCTGGGCTTCTGGCCCTGCTGCGGGGCCTGGATGGTGTTCTGGGCCTGCTGCGGGGCCTTGCTGGGCTTCGGGCCCTGCTGTGGTGCCTTGCTGGGCTTCTGGCCCTGCTGCGGGGCCTGGATGGTGTTCTGGGCCTGCTGCGGGGCCTTGCTGGGCTTCGGGCCCTGCTGTGGTGCCTTGATGGGCTTGTGGCCCTGGATGGTCTTCTGGGCCTGCTGCGGGGCCTTGATGGGCTTCGGGCCCTGCTGCGGTGCCATGATGGGCTTCTGGCCCTGCTGCAGGGCCTGGATGGGCTTCTGGGCCTGCTGCGAGGCCTGGGTTGGCTAAGTGCCCGGCTTGAAAGCATGGGTGGTGTGGGCTCCCTTGGGCGGCCTCTTCTGGGGGCAGAGGTGGTGGTGGCTGCTGTGGCCTGTTTTTTGGCCGCAGGGGCACGTGCCTTTGGGGCCCTTTTTTGGGAAAGGGAGGGTCCAGTGTCCCTTGGTGGGGCCGAGGTGGTACTTGCCTTCTGGGACCTTAGCTTCTTGGGTCCTTGCTGGGACCTGGTGGTTGGGCCCTCAGAGGTCTGCCTTGGCTGGGCGCGTTTAGCTGCTGCCTTTTTGGGTGCCATTTTCGCAAAAAGCTCAAAGAGAATGAGCTTTGGGTGCAGGGACCTTTAAATCATGCGCCCAGCGTCTGACGCCTATGCACACGACTACGCGCTCGTACGGACGTACGTTCGTGCGGAACCAGGAAACCGCTGGGGTTTCACTTATCTGCTGCCTTGAAGAAGCATAAAGATGGCGCCCACTATCTTCCCCCGTCAACAGGAAGAGATCCTCATGCTGGTAAGTGCCTTGCTCTGCCTTTTAAGCTAATACTGACTGATGTACTAAATGTAAATGATGCGGTTGGAACTAGTTTTGGGGATCTTAATGTTTAAGAACAGGCTCCTCACACTTCATCCTCAAGGGCCGAGCCAGGCCACGTTTTCACCTCTCTATGCTGATGTCCTAATTAGGGCAATTGCTCTGGCTTAGCACCAGTTAATTAACCTGTGGAGTAGCGTGGCTAGCTGTCAAACCTGGCCTGTCTCGGACCTTGATGCGGATGTTTGAGGACCACTGTTTGCCTAAGACCTCAAAACACAACGGCAAGCCACACACGTGGGCAAAAAGACAGAAACCGGGCCTTCAGCGTGATTGACTAAAAAGCAATAAAACCTAAAAAACGAGTACACAGCCTGTGACATTTCCAAATGTGCCATTTGAAGCCAATAACTTATTAGTCTTGCCTCCACTGGCCTGAAACTCTGCTCAAGAATGTAAGAGATGCGCGCAGCCATCTGTACTCAGAAGCATCACACTTACTGAGGAGAGGTGAGTGGGATAAGGTACAGGGGGGTGGGTTATAGCTGTGCTTTGGTCAGACACAGCAGAGCTGTGGTCATGGGAAGGTCATCAGTCCAAGAATGGCGAGCAGCACACACACTTACAGTTTGCATGAACTTCCTGTTTGCAGGCTGCCTGCAAAGAAGGCATTTTACATAAGCCGACATCTTGGATGTTCAAACCATCATAACATGCCATAGATGCAGGTGGCCTGATTTGTAATGTTGGCTATCTGTATGTACATGGTGTGTGAAACATATAACATAAGACCAGACTCTGAATCAGAGTGAACGTCCGCTTTAAGGCACTCCCCAAAAATGGCTGGCACTCTAAATGTGTGTGTTAATGACATGACATTCGCAACTTGTGATGCAACACATATGGCTCTGTGTGTAAAAGTAAAAGCTCTGTGTCCATTATGTTTTTCAGATCATGCTTCAGCGCCGGTATGACTTCGCGCCCAATGTGTGCGAAAAAAGGGACATCGCCCGGGAGATCATCGCGGAAATCCACCGTGTCACCAGCACCACCTTCACTCACACCCAGATAATGCAGCATTGGTCGGACCTGAAACGTCTGCACATGCCCCGAGTGCGGAGGTTTTTTGGGATCCATTTCCCAAGTAAGTACAAAGCGATAGCATGGTATATGTTCCAAATGTATAAGTTATGCCTTTATTTATAATGACTTTTCTTTGTTAGTGTTGGAAATGGATTTCAGAATTCGCTGCACCCGGAGGCGCACAGGCCGACCAGTGCTGCATGCTTCTGCATCTGTGAGTGAAGGTGGTGGATCTCCCGGGCGACGGACCTACCCCTCCTCTGTGGCCTCCTCAGACCAGCCCCTGGACCTTACCACAGAGGAGGGGCCCAACCGCGTGGGCGTGGAGTCATACCCGGCCAGGCATGGGGAAGGCTCTGGTATGTCACTCTTCATGTATATGCACAAAGATATACATGCCAGGCCAAAAACTAAGTGCTCCTTTATTATGTATTTGTAGAAGCTTCGGGAGCGGGTGAGATAGTGGAGGAGGAGGCAGCAGAGATGCTGGAAGTTGATCCTGGCGAAGGTGAGTGATGTCAGCCAGACTGGGAGCCAGATATGTTGGGAATAGTGACTCTATACAACTACTAACCAAATGTCACATGTTTCTCCAGGGACTTCTTCACAGCATAGCCAGGACCAAGGGCATCCTGTTGGCCCCAACCAGCCATCTGTCGGCCACCAACAAAGTAAGTAGCCATGCCATTATTCATATTTATGTGTTTTTAGCTAATAACACACACATAACTAAAGGCGTAGCCAATGTATAGTTAACACTTTCATGTGGGCACTTCGTTAGCTTAAAGCGGACCCTAACTCGTATTAAGAGCCTAGCTAATAATTATCCCACACACTGTACATACAGATTGCGAACATTCCAAAACAGGCTACCGGCATCTACTGCATGTTAGGAGCCTTTAAACATCCAAGATGGCGGCATATGGAATGCGCAATATTTACAGGCAGCATGGCATACAGATTTAAAAAAGTAAGGTGCTGCCATGCATTGTGGGACTGCTGACCTTTCCCTGAACCCAGCTATGCTCTGTATTACCAAAGCACAACTGTAACCTACTCCCCTGTACTTTATCCCACTCTCCTCTCCTCATTAAGTGTTATGCTTCTGAGTCCAGATGGCGGCGCAGTAATCAAAAATCCACCAAAATGTACTTTGATCTGGTGCAGAATCATTTGGGAATAGTTATTGATTTTCATTAAATAATGTTGAAGGTCCGGTTTAAGGAGTTTCAATACTTACCTGTGGGAAATGCATTTACTTTATCCCTTAGAAGAATGACATATGTCATGCATTTACATGTATTTGATTAACCCAAAATCTATTCCCAGCATACAAACCGGTCTGGTACTCCTATTTATGTTTATTTCTCTATTGGTTACAGGGATGATCCCAAAAACCTTGGAGGGAAAAAAAAAGAATCAAGGAGTTGGTGGCCGAGCTGCTGGCCATACAGGCGACGTTGGGGCCAACAGAAGAAGAAGAGGAGGAGGATTAGTGCCCTTGGTCCTGGCTAATTTTGTAAAATAGTTTTAAAGTAGCTTTTATTGTAAATAATTTTATACTTTTAAAAACACAAAAAAAAACAATTTTAACATTTTAAAATGTTTTAAAAAAAACCAAAGCACCCAAAAAAAAAAAATGATAATAAATAATATTTTAAGCCTTTATAAATGTGTCATTTCTAATATGCGCCCAAAAAGACATTTACACAAACACGAAAATACATGCTTAGAAACATATAGACATATGTACATTATGTGGTTTGGGTAAGTTTGAGGGTCGTCAACATGAAGAAGGATGCAAGCGCTAAGGGGTTTGGGTAAGTTTTAGGGTCGTCCAAATGAAGAAGGATGCAAGCGCTAAGGGGTTTGGGTAAGTTTTAGGGTCGTCCAAATGAAGAAGGATGCAAGCGCTAAGGGGTTTGGGTAAGTTTTAGGGTCGTCCAAATGAAGAAGGATGCAAGCGCTAAGGGGTTTGGGTAAGTTTGAGGGTCGTCAACATGAAGAAGGATGCAAGCGCTAAGGGGTTTGGGTAAGTTTTAGGGTCGTCCAAATGAAGAAGGATGCAAGCGCTAAGGGGTTTGGGTAAGTTTTAGGGTCGTCCAAATGAAGAAGGATGCAAGCGCTAAGGGGTTTGGGTAAGTTTTAGGGTCGTCCAAATGAAGAAGGATGCAAGCGCTAAGGGGTTTGGGTAAGTTTGAGGGTCCGAGAAATGAAGAAGGATGCAAGCGCTAAGGGGTTTGGGTAAGTTTTAGGGTCCGAGAAATGAAGAAGGATGCAAGCGCTAAGGGGTTTGGGTAAGTTTTAGGGTCGTCAACATGAAGAAGGATGCAAGCGCTAAGGGGTTTGGGTAAGTTTTAGGGTCGTCAACATGAAGAAGGATGCAAGCGCTAAGGGGTTTGGGTAAGTTTGAGGGTCGTCAACATGAAGAAGGATGCAAGCGCTAAGGGGTTTGGGTAAGGTTTAGGGTCCGAGAAATGAAGAAGGATGCAAGCGCTAAGGGGTTTGGGTAAGTTTTATGGTTCCTAAAGGTAAGTGGTAGCCTGGCGCGAGGCAGTAGTGGTGAGATTGGTAGTGTCAGATAGGGCCCACATTGGTTTGTGGAGTGTAGCTTGGATCGCGCATGCGCAAGACCTTATATACATACGAACGAACGAATATAAGAGGCCAAAAACCATTGAAAACCAGACGCAAACGCAAGTAATTGGAAGAGGTGGACGATGGAAGCGGCCGAAAAAACAGGCTGCCGCCGCAACAAGTGATCACATCAACCTGTTTTTTACGATTGACAACTGACTGAGGCAAGTTCGGGAGATAACATACGAACGGACGTACATTTTAGGATAGAAACGTATTTGCTTATAGAATCACTCGCAAGTTCATACGAACGCACGAGCGGACGGGAAAAATAGGATGATCGGCACCCAAATCAAAGCTGTTACATGTTTCTTTGAATCGACCCTTATATTTATAAGAGATATAGGTCTATAGTGTACGCAGTTAGAAGGAGATTTGCCTGGTTTCGGGATTAGTCTAATAATTGCATTGTTCATCTGTTGACTCAAGGGATATGACTCATCTAAAGTGTTGAATAGTTCCGATAGGTAAGGAGCCAACTCATCTTTGAAAGCTTTAAAGTATTCAGCAGGAAAACCATCACTTCCGACTGCTTTCCGGGTTTTTAGGTTATCAATTGCCCATATAACTTCCTTGATATTTAACGGGGTTATCTAGTGTATCTTTTAGATCTTCTGGGATTATTGGAATGGTTTGGATTTTGTATGCCGTTTTCACAACGATCGATTTGAATATTCGTAGAAAAATCTTCCGATTGATTATTTGAGATCTCATGAGAAGCAGATTCCGTATGTTTACTAAAGTGTTTCTTCAGTGTCAAGAGTCGTACGAAACGATTCAAGTCAGTAATGGTATCCAGTAAGTTCATCTGGTATGTTGGTAAAAAGGAAAGACCTTTACTTAAAAGGTTCAAATGTTGCTCTGTCAATGGAAGCACAACCAGACTGAAACAGTTGTCTCGAGCTGTTGAACAGCAATGGAGGAAAACCAAATCCAATTGTGACTTAATATTCTATAAACAAGCCCTTCAGGAACTCAGGACTTCCCTTTCATCTGCTAAGCAAGCATATTTCTTTTCACTGATTTCTGCACAAACCCGGAATCCCAAACAACTCTTCAACACTTTCAGTTCCCTACTCTGCCCACCACCCCCTCCTCCAACCTCCCAAATAACAGCAGAAGAATTTTCTACATTCTTCAAAGAAAAAAATAACAACATTCGATTTGGCTTTGCCCATCAGAATCCCTCACCACTTCAAACAATCCCACTGCCTTACTCTCTTGCTTTCTTCACTCCAATAACTGAGCTTGGACTAACCTCTCTTATTTCTAGGGCCCACCTGACTACTTGCTCCCTCGATCCTATTCCATCCCACCTTATTCCTCAACTGTCTTCATCCCTCACTCCAGGTTTAACCTCTATATTCAACCTTTCTCTCTCCACTGGCACTTTTCCTTCCACCTACAAACATGCAGTTATTACTCCGATAATCAAGAAACCCTCTCTCGACCCCTCTGCCCTCTCCAGCTACCGCCCTATCTCACTACTCCCCTTCTCCTCCAAACTTCTTGAACAACATGTCCACTCAGAACTGGCACAATACTTATCCACTAACAACTTACTTGACGCCTTACAATCAGGATTCCGCCTGATCTGCTCACTGCCAAAACCAATGGTCACTACTCCACTACTCCATCCTCATCCTTCTTGACCTCTCCTCAGCCTTTGACACTGTCGACCACTCTCTGCTTCTTGATATTCTCTCCTCTCTTGGGGTTCAAGGTCTTGCACTCTCTTGGCTCACCTCTTACCTCTCTGACAGATCATTCAGTGTATCCTATTTTAACAGTCTTATCCTCACGTTCCCTTTCTGTTGGTGTGCCGCAAGGTTCTGTCCTAGGCCCCCTACTCTTCTCAGTCTACACCTATGGCCTTGGCAAACTTATAACTTCACTAGGCTTTCAATACCACTTCTATGCGGATGACACTCAGATATATCTCTCAGGCCCCAATCTCTCCTCTCTCCTATCTCGCCTCCCCGACTGCCTCTCAGCTATTTCTTCATTCATGTCATCTCGCTACCTGAAGCTAAACATGGACAAGACAGAACTGGTCATTTTCCCACCCTCTAACTCCCCTCCCCTCTCTAACACGTCTATTTCTGTCAATAATTATACAATAACTGCAACTCCCCAAGCTCGGTGCCTGGGAGTCACTCTGGACTCTGCCCTCCCTTTCAAACCACATATTCACTCCCTGGCCACCTCCTGTTGCCTCCAACTTAAAAGCATCTCATGCATCCGGCCTTTCCTCTCACCTGACACCACAAAAATGTTAGTGCATGCCCTCGTCATATCCCAACTGGATTACTGCAACATCCTTCTTTGTGGCTTACCAACTTACAGACTGGCACCTCTCCAATCTATTCTGAACTCCGCTGCTTGCCTCATCCATCTCTCCACCAGTTCTGCGCCTCTCTGCCAATCCCTACACTGGCTGCCAATCCCACAGCGAATCCTGTTCAAAACTCTAACTCTCGCCTACAAAGCTCTCTCCAACCAGGCCCCTCCCTACATCTCATCTCTAATCCAGCAATATCAAGCTAGATGCAGCCTCCGCTCTGCTGCCGACCTTCTCCTGTCCTCCACCCTGGTCACCTCCTCTCACGCCCGCCTCCAGGACTTCTCACATGCAACTCCAATTTTCTGGAATGCCCTCCCCCACCCAATCCGCCACTCCACAACACTCAAAACCTTCAAAGGCGCCCTCAAAACTCACTTATTCAGACAAGCATATAATGTGGCTTAACCAATCTTCTAAAGGGCATATGCCACAAAGCTCAGTACTGACTGTTTGTGATCCTTCCCCCTCGTCTTCACCCCTTTTCCTTTAGACTGTAAGCTCGCAAGGGCAGGGCTCTCTCCCTTATTGTATCTTGTACTCAGAATATCCACTGTCAAATCTGTAAAACTGCATTTGAAATAGTATATGTACCTTATGTTTCTACCCTGTCTGTAATTACTACTCTGTAAAGCGCTTGCCATTGCTGCATAGATATAGGGTTCAACGAGCTTGCTGTTCCCGCACAGATATAGGGTTCAAGGAGCTTTAGGGATCAAAGAGCTCGCCGTTATGCTGCACAGATGTAAGGTTTAGGGAGCTCTGCTGCTGCCGCACGGACTGCACAGATGTAGGATTTAGGGGGCTTATTATCGCTACACGGATATAGGGTTCAGGGAACTCACTGTTGCGCTACTCAGATTCATGGTTTGGGGAGCTTGCTGTTGTACTATAGAGAAGTGGTATTTGAGGAGCCCACTGTTGCTGCACAGGTATGGAGGTTATAGAGATTGCTGTTACTGCCCAGGATATAGGGCTTAAGGGGCTTGCCACTGCGCTGCACTTATATAAGGTTTACAGAGCTCACTACTGCGCCGCACCAATGAGGAGCTTGAGAAACTTGATATATCTGCCCTGATATGGCATTAAGGAGCCTACTGCGGCTGTGCCAAGAGAGAGCCCAGAGCCTGCCACTGTTGCCACTTTCAGGGGGCTCAGATCTCCTAGGAGGTAATGGCGGGAGGGGGGGGGCTAGGGTGCTTGATTTTAGCCGCAACCAATCCAGGAAGGCAGGTGGAGATTTATTCTCAGTGGGGCACAGTAGTATGAGCAGCCTGCAATACCCCTGCTGCTGCAGGTCTCCTTTATGCTCCCCGCTGCCCATGTCAGCATCACACAGCGAACCACACTAGAGCATGTGAGTCCCGATGTCATCCGCCACCCCCCTCACCTCTTTCCAAAATGGCGCCAGGCCTCTCCTCTTCTTCGCGCCAAACCGTGATCTGCTAAAATCTTCTGCGGGGAGACACCTCACACCTTCCAGGCATGCCTCCTCGCTCCACCGCCACTGCCCAGATCACACAGGGGCTGGCTTCTCTCCCCACGTCCCTCGCCGTCTCCTATTTGTACGATGGGGCAGCACGCCCCCGCTGCCAGCCGGATGCTGCTCCGGGTTGCTCAGATCGCCGACAGCAGCACACTGCAGGGAGATGCCTCGCACCCTCCCGGTGTACCTCCTCGCTCACCGCTGCTGCCCAGATCGCTCAGGGGCTGACGCCTCTCCCCACACCCGCCGCCCTCTCCTCTCCACTCGATGGGGCCATGCGCCTCTGTCACCAGCTTGTCGCTGCTTCGGACCTCACAGGCCACAGACAGCAGCACACATGGGCCGCCTCCCCAGCCGCAGGCTCTCGGTCTTGGTGAGTCAAACTGTGGTAATCCCAGTTGCCCAAATTCGCCCAGAAGGCTATCAAATCAGGATTCTTTCAGGAGCCCCTAGCAGACACGTCCGTCTAGGCGGCCATCATAACCACGCCCCCCACTTCAAGATGTTTTTATTTGAAATAGCTTTTGATATCACCAAGCTTGGTTACAACTTTAACTTCAACTGTCCATAATAATTTGGAACAGTGCATTTTCAGTCTTTTAATTTATTGAAAAATGTATTGTTATTGGGAGGTTTGTTTAGTTTAAACCATTCAAGAGAATCAGCGAAATATATTATTTGCATAATTATATGGAATGGGATGTACTGTTGCCCCTTCCCCATACACAGGGTTGCCAAATTGGAAATATGGCCCTGACTATATGATATTTAAGAATTAAACCAGATGATTATGGTTGTGACCATGGATGTGGGAAAGCAGGCACTGTTGTTAAGAAAGGTCTAATAATCGGTAATAATACTAGGTAAGCAGGGGGTAACCTGCTTCTTTTATAGACATCATGGGATAAAGGAGGATATAGAGGACATATATAGAGCCTGGGGAACTAGGGCAGAGGAACACAATGACATAAGAATAATGGGTTACACATAAAAGCTACACACTGCATGATCAAATCCTATCAACTTTGAATTACTGAGTAATTTGAATTTTGAAAAAACATACTGCACCATCCCTAAATGTAAATTTTGCTATTATTTAGTAACTGTTTACAAGCTTAAGTGACATTAGCAGCACTGGCATACATACCATGGAGGCAGGGTAGGCAGTTGCTACCATGCCCACAGCAGAGGGTCTGGTGACCATGTAGGGTTGGGCTAGGTGTGGGGATGTCTGCTCATCAGCAAAAGTTCATCAACACTGAGCAATTTCATTATCCATCTGAAATAAACAGGGTCACTGTAGCACTGTTCCAGTTCTAGGAGGGGTAGGAGGGTTCTGTCTTGTTTTGTAGCTTGGAAAGCAATTGGGACCAAAGCAGGGGAGGTGGGGTCATGTTGCAGAAACTGAAGAGGCCCCTACCTGGTCCCCACTGGGCAGAGATTGTGTACCTCACTGAGAAATTCTGGGAGCCCCTGGGCCAGGTTGCCACTGGAGGGAGCAGCACTGGCCTGCAGGCTATGCTCTTTCCTTTGAGTCCATATGTGTCCATATGAAGTCTATGTACGTTCTATCTTAGCAGTGATGCCAATATTCCTCATATAAATTATAGGCCAAACTTGACTTAGAGGCTACAACAAAAAAATGAATTACCTCACCGGGGAATCCAGCAGCGGCCACACAGGGGGTCACACAGCTTCCCCTAGCCCTAGACCATGCCCGCCTGTCCATTTTAGTGAATCGGCACGTGAGACTGTGCACAAAATGGGGAAAGTCTCTCTGTGCAGCAGATCCAATATGGCAAAAAGCTTATATTAATACATTAGTAGTAATTTCAATGATTAAGCTCACATATCTGTATAATAATGATTTCCTCAGATTTAGAAAGTAAGAGGTGGTAGAATAGAACTAGACTAGAGGTGGTAGGATAAAACTAGAATACCAAACCATTAAATAAAATTATTTAAAAAAATATTTAAAAATTTACATAGCCTATGGTCAAGGTCAAGGCAGTCCCTTGTTATTTTTTAGCCAAGTGGATTGTCAGTGAATCTTGGCAGTAAAATAACATACAGCAATCAGCAAGTAAGTGAACTCCTTTGTGCTGGGTTTGGGAAGGCTGCTAACATTGTGTGGTAATTTGAATATTGTTTTGCTAATTGTCTCATAATGCACCAGTGGCATAATGGTAATTTTCTAAAACATTCATATAATTATGGCAGTGAGAGGTGGAAATCGTGACCATCTTTGCAAATTACATTTCCAAATTCAATGCATGACTACAAATTAAACGGCTTTTCATTTAGATCTCATTTGTTAAACAAAAATGTTCTTGCTTCTGCATTGCTCACATTATTTTTAATTAATAAAAAAAAATAACAAAACGGCAATCTCATGTCTTTTTCACAGTTTAGCAATATAGTAAAATGGGGGTGTCAGGGAACCGCGGGTCACGAGATCCAGCTATCAATCAGGGACCTCCGGACACACAGACCACTTTCCCAAAACCCTGTCCGAGTCCACCTAGCGGGACTACCAGGCCCAAAGACTGAGGATACACAGATTCTTGGCTAAGGCAAAAAGATCGCTCAAGTTAAATATAGGTTTTGATGCAATAAGCACACTAGGCAGTGATAACAAACATTTGGCTATGATGGAATATGAATGAATACAAATGCCGAGCTGTTTTGACCCATCTGGGGTCTGGGCCCAAGTGGGGCTGCACCCTTTGCTTGGTGAGAGCTATCTGGGGGTCATCGGTGTCTGACGTTACCCCACATCTCTGCCTAGACATGGTCGGAATAGTGAAGATCACCATGTCCTCAGTCAGTTTCCCGGGGCCCATCTCTGGCCTTCTGCCTGTCTCAGCAGCCTCTTGGGAGGAAGGGAGGGAGCTGTCAGTCCCCTGATGGTACCCTGGGCCTCTGCTGTTCTTGTCAGCCATCTCAGCCGCTGAAGTCCCATATAGCACCTGCTTTACTCCATTACTTCCACCCATGTTGTCGGTTTAGATGGACTACCTTGGTCCCTTAACACCCCGGGTGTGATGAAACCCTGCCGTGGGGACTTACCTAGAGGTCCCATCTCTCCTGGGATGGCCCTCACCCCATCTGCAGGTTCCATTACCACTGCTTTTTGGCCTGGGCTGGTCTTCTCGGGTTGTACCAGGTATCAGGAACTCTGGATGCGGGGTGGTCGGAAAAGCAGAGACTGTCCCATCCACTGTCCTTTTCCCAGGACCTCCCTCCGGACCTCCGTCGGCCCTGGCACCCACTTGGTTTAAAGGAAAGAAGCCATTAGACCCCTGAGGGGCCCCTGGGCTACCAGCACTCCCACTATGTATGATAGTGGCCAGAGCCGCTGTGGCCTCCAGTAATGCCTGCCCCCCTTCCACTTCCATCCAAGCTGCCAGTCCAGACAGACCAGCCTGGCCCTCCGACAACTCAGTGGTGGAGAAACCCTGCGATATGGACTTACCTAAGGGTCCCACATCTCCTGGAACAGCCCTCACCTCAGTCGTAGTTCCCTCCGCAGCTGCTGGGTAACCCTCCTTCGGGGAGGAAGAAGCACACATTATACTACCTACCCCCACATTCCCTGTAGCAGGCAGGTCACACACATAGCTCTTATTGATTGCACACATTGGAGTATACATGTTATTACATTCTGGGGGACCAAACCTCGGGGGTTCAGTGGTCACATACTGAGACACTAGCTGCACCAAGTCTGTTCCTAGCAAAACACTGGCAGGGATATCTGACGTTACCCCCACCTCCCACACACCCCGCTCCGGCACCCCAGTCCAAATAAACCTTTGCAATGGGCAGTGTCGGGTCGGTGCACTTCCCTCAATCCCAGAGACTGAGACAGTCTTTCCAGGGATGAAGTCCAGTGGGGACACAATCTCAGGGTGCACAAGAGTCGTCTGTGTCCCTAAGTCCCACGGCCACAGCCTGGCCCACAGTGACGAGTTGCAAGTTGTCCTGGGACCTCCCAGCACCCCTACCCACATACAGCACATTGGAGGAGTTCCGAGATGGGCCCTGCTGACGCTGGTAACATGTGGTCTTGAAGTGTCTAGGTTGTTTGCATTGGTGACAAAGTGAGGGCCCACCTCCCCCTTGCCGGAAGAGGGAAATAGGGGCCTTGGGCTGATGGGCATGGACAACAGACGCCGGTGGTGGGTTACCCCCTTTCCAGCTGGCAGGTTTCCGGGTCTCGGGGGCCCTGTTGTGTCGTGTACTCATCCACAAGTGCTGCAGTTGCTGAGGCTCCCTTAGGCTTCCAGTCACATAGATCCTGCTGCAGATCCTCAGGGCAATTCCAGATAAACTGTTCTGTAGCAATAAGCTCCTTCAGTTGCTGGATGGTTGTGAGCTCTAAGCTAGTAGTCCACTGCTCGACTGCTCTCTGTAGCACCCTCATGTGGTCAGCCCAACTGTCGGTGGGGACCCTTCGCAAACTCCGCAGTTTCTTGCGATGAAACTCAGGGGTCAGGTTGCATTGGCGGATCAGCGCCTGCTTGACCCCCTCGTAGCTCTGGGTGGTCTCACTGGGTAGGTACCCAAAGATTTCCAGGGCCTTACCCTAAGGTGATGGGTAAAGTGCCTGACCCACTGATCCTCCAGGTACATGGTACTGATGACAAACAGTTTCAAAAGCCAGCAGAAAGGTGTCCAGATCTGTACCTTTGTCCAAGACAGGGGAAATCCTCTGCACGCAACTTTGCCTGGTTCCCAAGGGGCTCGCTATCAGCTGTGCTGGCTTGCGGGTGCTGAGGCTTAATCTGCAGTACTTGGAGCTGGTGTGCACGTTCAGCTTGCTCCCGATGTTCTGCAGCCTCAACCAGCTCTCGCTCCCTACGTTCTGCAGCCTCGATCTTCTTGCATTCGCGGCATTCCTCGCGTTCTGCTTGGCGCTCTGCAGCCTCAATGAGGACCTCATAGGTGGCCTGGTCTCCAGCCCAGAGACTGGCCAGAGCAGCGTGCAGGAGAGCATCTGAGCCTGCCTGGCTGGCAGGACCGGCAGAAAGTGCATGGTCCTTTTGGGATGCTGAGGGCTGGTGATTGGCTTCTGGGAGAGCCCTGGCTGGCTCTTCAGTGCAACTTCGGTAGCCACGTCACCAAAAGCAGCAGCCACGTCCCTGCTTCTAGCCCTGGGGCCACTCGCGGCTTCTCTCTAGCAGGGCATGTGCCTGCGCCGTCCATTTGCGAATGGCCGGCGCGGGCGCGCTCCCTGTTAGAGGGAAGTGCGAGAAGCAGCCGCCAGCGTGCTCGGAGCTGGTGTGGTAAGACGTCTCATTGACGCGCATAGCACAGCGGCTCCGAGCGCGCTGATTGGACGTCATAGGAGTGGGGTAAGGTGAGTTTATGTGGTGGATAGTCAAAATCCTGGGTGTTGGTCTACTTTAAGGTCAATGGCATCCTATCCCTTTGCCAGGGGTGCCCCCTCTCTCCTTTACTATACTTGATTGTTCTTCACTAAGAGGAATCACATGTGGATGGAGAGAATACAAACTCTTCTTTTTTGCTGTTGACCTTTTACTCTGTATAACATCTCACATCTCTCTACCCTCCGTTCTGGGGGAATTTTAAACATTTACCCATCTTAGAAGTTTTAAAATTAAGCTTTCTAAGTCACTGAATGCAGAAACCCAGCAGTTGCTCCAGGACAACTTTCCTTATTAGTGGCAGAAAGAGACCATCAGGTAACTTGGAGTACAGATCCTATCAATCCTTTTATGATATTAGCAAATAAGGCTAACCTTAAATGTAAACTGTGTTGTCTTATATACTGTTATTTTATATAGCAATACTGGATTGATGATTGTCCTTTAAGGTGGAATTTTAATTTCGATGTTATTTCCTCAGTTTCTGTTCTTCTAATCTATAAACTCTAAATAAAACATATATTGTACTTGAAAAAAGGCTAAAAAATAACCTATACTCACCGCAAGGTAGCCGGTTCTATGTCTCTTAGTGGGACATACATAGCAGCGGGAGAGAGTATGCAGCTGCAAAGCAGACCATTATGCAGAATCCTCTGTTGCTCTGCCCGGAATAATGAGTATATGATATGCTTTAAGCTTTGAGTAGATATTGCTGGAAAAGTAAGGAAGAAAAGAGATAGGGTTGAAGGAAGCACACAGATTAAGCCTAATGCAGAGAAATATTGTCTGCCCTATTCTAACCCCTCCTCCTCAGGATTAAGTGTGGGCGGGCAGATGAGTACAAAACGGGGGGACTGCCAGTTTGTGCACTGTGTGACAGCCGCACGTGCCTAGGTGACAATGCTGAATTACGAGAGAGGTAAGGATTTTTTTTTCTAACCCCACCGTTTCAACACCCCAATCCATGCTACCTACTCACCAACTTCCAGGAACCCTTGGCTTGACCAGCTGCAATTAGCAGAGCACTTTGCCTCTGCTAAATGCCACAGATTGCTGCCGTAGAATCCCAAAGGGGCACAATGTGGGGCATCTGGTGGAGGTGGTGCTGTCACACACAAGCAGAAGTGTGCAGCAGTTGTCTGCTTTCCCTGTTTGCAGCTGGCTAGCAGTATGCTTAATGCTTGGGAGGGGGGGGGCGGAGTTGTGATTTGACTCTCCACCACAAAGGGGCCCAGCGAGACCATGCAGCCTAAGGGCATACATAAACCTGGAGCTGGCCCTGACTAGTCCCCTCAAGAATAGCAAAAATGCATCCTGGTGCCTCTCCATTTTGTTTTAGAGGATGTGAGGTGCCATGGAATATGATACATATGGTGGCTCTGAACTAGAACTTTCTGGCATAAGGTGTTTGGGCTCATAAGAAAAATTACAAAAGTATATATACAATGTAATATATAAATTGCCCTCTTTGGATAAAAACCACCAGAAATAACAGGGTTCCAATGGAAACGAATAACATGTATACTGAGTACAGCAAGAAGCTGCAGCTCATGGAAGCTCATGGAAAAAAAGACCTATCCCCTATAGCCGCATGAAACAAAAAATAAACTGGATGCAAACCAATGAAAAATAGGCTAGTATACTCACACTTCGGCAGAGGCGATATGAGAGAGTTTGGTGTTCCTGGCATTTATATGGGGGGGCGGTAAGAGGGAAGAGACTTGAAGAAAGAGTTCCCAGAAATGAACAGATATTTTTTTTGTTTTTGTTTTCTCTCTTCCTTTTTTCTTGTCTAGATTGTAATGATTACATGCACTAGATAGAAAAAGGCATTTTTACAAATAAAATATTGGAAAATCAAAACTGCGGTCCAACAAGGTAGGACTGGCACATATGACGCAACACTTCCAGCCAACGGAACCACAGAGCTTGCAAATCTCAGAATCAGAAGCTAGGGTCCTTTGTGCAACTTGTGTTCATTGTAGAAATGGTGCCAGCCAAATGACCACACCACCAGGCCTCAATGCCATTCTGTGCTCAGAGTGGGGGAATCTAGTGGGGGAAGCCTGATCCAGCCCCAAACCACTATGCAAGCAGTCCTGGGAACCACACTGCAAATCAGTCAAAGAGCATCAAGCCACAGTAGACACAGGCACCTCCCATCCACGACTCGGCCAGCATATTTTTAGAAATAGTGTAGGAGCTAGTTTAATAAATCTGAACATCTAACAGAACAGGAACAGAAAGGGTAAAACTCTGCCAACAGGCCTGAGTCCCCCTATAAAAATAAAACAAACAGGGGACGATCCATACTGCCGGCAGGACCATACTGAGGGACTATAGGAACAGGAAATCCTTTTATGGGGTGTTTCCTGCATCTGGATGGGTGTCTGCTTGGGCGTCTGGGTAGGTGCTGTCCTGGGAGATGACTGGGGAAAAGGGGCACATACCTGCCAGTACACAGACCTGATTACATGGAGTTCTGCAGGCTGCTTTCCCCTGGTTTCAGCACTTCTTCCCCCGCCTCAATACATTATGGCTTAGGTGGTTAATGTAGTAGACAATAGAATAGATTGCAATAGAATAGGCCAGATGTTTGAGACCTCAGGTTGTCCAGAAAGAAACATTTTACAATGTGAGTATGATTACATTGATTGTGGGTCTGTTAGGAACAGACCATGGACCAATGAATTAGGAGAGATTAGACACTGCAGTTTGGCAGCAGTTAGTTGCTCAAGAGCATTTTCCCGTTGCTTTATTTGTAGTATCCTATCCATTGATATCACCATATTTTGTTTTGCCAACCAGGGTATAATGTTATGTTTTAAGTACATATGTGACAGAGCACAGTGTAGAGGCCTAAAAGGCTGTAGTTACCACAGGTTTGGGTTGGGTGATGAACTTCTGGCACTAAAGTGTTAGATGTTGTTAAAATGTGGTGTGTGTACATGTCAGGGGTAAATAATGTCTTTTGGTGTGCAAAAAGCATCAACGCACCTCTGTATTTCTTTATTGCTGGTACAGAAACAGAGCGACAAGCTGACCTTCAATATGCATATGTTGCGGAATTTTTTTTCAGAGCCCTGTTTACACTCATGAGCGGGGTTGGGGGTGTGGATGGCCAGGGCAGACACATAGAAATCCACACAGAATAGGGTTGATTCCGAGAGATATAAAATGCTACAATGCTTACCTCAATTACATCGCGGTCTGTATATTCGTCCCTTTGCGCCCTTAATGCTTACCTTAATTACATTGCGATCTGGATATTCTCCCCTTTGCGCTCTTAATGCTTACCTCAATTACATCGGGGTTTGGATATTCTTTCCTTTGCGCACCTCATGCTTACCTCAATTACATCGCGGTCTGGATATTCTTCCCTTTGTGCCCTTAATGCTTACCTCAATTACATCGCGGTCTGGATATTCTTTATTCTTATTATTCTTATTTATTTTTTGGGGTTCTTCTGTAACCAACCCTTAATGAATGTTTTTTTTTTACATAAAATGACACAAAAACAAGTTTTAGGTTTTTTTTTTTTTTTAATAGCAACTGGCAAATTATTTTGCCTTTTTTATGTTGTAAGATTTGTGGCAGTACAAAAATTGTAAAATGTTTTGGGTAAAAATTGTAAAAACATAACAAATATTTACAATTTGTATAAAAAAATGTTAAAACATAAAACTATATACAAAGCCATGGCAGGCCCCAGATAATTATTCTGCATTTGTGGTCCCCAACGAATCTCACAGCTCCTGCATATAGCCCACCAACCGAAACACCGTTGCAGTGAGTTGTGCCAATCTTGCATGTGCGGTGTCTGTAAAAAAGAGAAGAAAATTATAGTTCTGCAAATACTTGTTTGCTGTGGATGGAATGCTTATTAGGTTGAAATCTAACTCATGAGGCCATATGTCATTATGCTAAGGAATTTCTTAAAGAAAGAGGCCATATGCCAGTATGCTAAGGAATTTCTTAAAGGAAGAGGCCATATGTCATTATGCTAAGGAATTTCTTAAAGGAAGAGGCCATATGTCATTATGCTAAGGAATTTCTTAAAGGCAGAGGCCATATGTCATTATGCTAAGGAATGTCTTAAATGAAGAGGCCATATGTCATTATGCTAAGGACATTGACAATGGATTTAGGTTGATTGGTGATGATGTTATTTTCCACATACTCAAAATATTTACATTACAACTTACTTTGGTGGTGGGCGACCTCTGCTTCGGGGATCTTGCATGTGCGGTGTCTGTAAAAAAGAGAAGCTAAGGAATTTCTTAAAGGAAGAGGCCATATGTCATTATGCTAAGGAATTTCTTAAAGGAAGAGGCCATATGTCATTATGCTAAGGAATTTCTTAAAGGCAGAGGCCATATGTCATTATGCTAAGGAATGTCTTAAATGAAGAGGCCATATGTCATTATGCTAAGGACATTGACAATGGATTTAGGTTGATTGGTGATGATGTTATTTTCCACATACTCAAAATATTTACATTACAACTTACTTTGGTGGTGGGCGACCTCTGCTTCGGGGACCACCCTACGGTCTGGGGCCTGCCATTGATGGGAATGTGAGGCTGTGGAGACATTTAAAATAGGCTCACTTATGATGTCTGATTCAACAGTAACCAAATGACACTTAGAAAGTGTGTGACATCACCCACCTTCTCCATGTTCCTCCTGGGCATGATCTGCTGCAGTCTCTGCTCCAGATCGTTCACCCGCTACATATTCATTTATAAAAAGAGATTAAGGGAATCAGCTTTGGTTTAAATAGCATGTATGTGTGTGGGGTTACTGTAATATATAGAAAAAAGACCGCACTCTATATCTAGAAAAAAAATAATAAACTAGTGTGCAACACTAGAGGTTGGCCGAAAAGGAAACCCCTTCGGGGGCCAAATTGCAAACAGACAGGGGTCCCACACACCCCAAAGTTACCAACCTCATATACTAAGTGGCACCACTACAGTAAATTTATGAAAAAATACAAAAGTTTATTTATTACATATTTAAACACATAATGACAGGCCAATTAAAATCAATTAAAAAACATATAACATGATAAATGAATATGGGGAGGGCGAGACTAAACCTTGAGCAGCTGGACAAGGGGACAAAATAGTAACAGATGGAGATATAGGGTGCCGCTGAGTCTAATCTATATAGCTTATACCCATTTCTTTAATCCATAATGTGGTGTCTGTTTTAGGGGCTGGTATTAAAAATATATAATATAATTTTACAAGTGACCATATATACAACTAATATCTATACAAATAGAAAACGCATATCAAAAACTCCCCAACAATCCTTCTATTCAAAAAAGTGAAACCAAACTTCAGTATCACTCCAAATACCCAATAAAGTGCAATGTGCTTAAATGCTAAAGATTATAAACCTATCTACCTAAATAACACCTAATTAGAACAGAAGAACCAGCCAGATGGAGAAAAACAGACCAACTCACGACATGTAACAAACACTTACTGAGTCACAATAGGTCAGCAGCAACCGAGCCCCCAGCCAGCAGACGTCTCACCCCCACCGTCACAGCCGACGCGTTGCGTGACGTCAAACGCGTCACTTCCTCAGGGCATCTGTTACTATTTTGTCCCCTTGTCCAGCTGCTCAAGGTTTAGTCTCGCCCTCCCCATATTCATTTATCATGTTATATGTTTTTTAATTGATTTTAATTGGCCTGTCATTATGTGTTTAAATATGTAATAAATAAACTTTTGTATTTTTTCATAAATTTACTGTAGTGGTGCCACTTAGTATATGAGGTTGGTAACTTTGGGGTGTGTGGGACCACTGTCTGTTTGCTGTGTGTGGGGTTACATTTAGAGTCACATACCAGAGGCTAATGGCTCAGTCATTTCGTACGACTGCCTGCCCACGCCGTGACGCCCCTCCTCTGTGGATAGGTCCAGGGGCTGGTCTGACGCAGCTACAGAGGAGGGGTAGGAACTAGTCCCTGGAGATCCACCACCTTCACTTGCTGGTGCAGATTCATGCCGCACTGACAGGACTGCGCGCCTCCGGGTGGGTCGTATGCGATAGTTTCCGACACTAGAAAAGAAAAGCATTTATAAATAAAGGCCTACCTTCTTTATTAGTTACATCTAGCATGCAATCAGTATGTACTTACTTCGGAAATGGTTCGCAAAAAATCGCCGCACCCGGCGGGGGAAGTTGCTTCAGGTCCGACCAGTGCTGCATAACTGAGTGAAGGTGGAGTCCGTTTCCTGGCGGATCTGGGCCAGGATCTCCAGGGCCAGATACCTCTTCTCAAAGGCGTTGGGCAGGTAGTCGTACCTGCGCTCATGCATAGTCTAAAAAACACAAAAAACTAAATAGTTGTTAGATCAAACAGCATACAAATATCATTCAGATCAGTTGACTAAATGACATTCCCCAGCACATTTCTAGCCTTAACCTATCCTTCTAGATGCAAGTGAGTTGGTTCGCACATGTGCGCGCTAACTTCTGTTTGGCACGGAGTTTAAATCACTTTTAAAAACAACTGTTTCTTCCTGTGCTTCCTTAAGGCCTATGCATGCATTTAGATGTCAAATCAATGTCCTTACAATACACTTACGAGCATAATAAGCTCTTGTTGTTGGCGGGTGAAGATCGTGGGCGCCATCTTTCTTCTTGTCCGCAGCAGATAGGTAATGCCCCAGCGGTTTCCGGGTTCCACACAGCCAGACGGACAGCCGTACGCACGCGTACACGAACGCGTATGCGCCATACCCAGTCATTTGTATTTAAAGGGTCATGGGCACACAGCTCATTCTATTTTTGATTTTCAATATGGCACCCAAAAAACCTAGCGCTAAGCAACCAGCAGCAAAACCAAAAGGCCAGAGCGGCATGAGGACACTTCATCCTCCAGACCGAGCACTCGCTCGCATAAATCTACTACAAAGGTGCCTGAAACGCGGAGCAAAAGTGGCCACCACAAAGCTACATTGGCCACAATTTCAGGCCCATCCAAAACATCAAGCACCCGCAAGCAAGGATCCTCCAAGAAGAAGGCTCCCCGCGCACCCACATCCAAACAGCAAGGTACCACGACGTCCAAGGGTAAAAGTTAGCCGAGGGCCAGAAGCCCGAGCCCCCCAAGCACACCCTCTCCTGCTCCCCGCCCTACCACATCCAAAGGAAAAGGGAGCACAAGTTCCAAGGGCCAAAAGAGGCAGATGGCCAGAAGCTCGAGCCCCCCGAGCACACCCTCTCCTGCTCCCCGGCCTACCACATCACAATGAAAAGGGAGCACAAGTTCTAAGGGCCAAAAAAAGCAGAGGGCCAGAAGCCCGAGCACCCCAAGCACACCCGCTCCTCCTCGGCCACATTTGGCACCGGCACAGGTGGAAACTAGCGAGACCTATGCAATATCCACGACTGGAAGTTCGGTGGCCACCCAGCCAATGACCCCCAGTCCTAATGCCAGTCCGGTCTTTTTCCAGCCACGTGACGGCCGATTCATCACCACGCAGCCAGCCAAGAATGTCCCCTGAATTGCCACCAAACAGAGATGAGCCAGAAGAACAATCATTAGGCTGAACATTGCGGCGAGGCCAGTTGAGCGGCCGGTTTGGGGAGGCACAAACCCTAGCCTTGGCAAGTGGCCTCACACTTCATTATGATGAGCTATTTGGGCACCATTCCAAAGCAACCAGCAAATTGATATAAAAACAAATCTGGGAAGAGCTCACCAGACAGGTGAATGCAGTGGGGGATGAGAAGAAAGATGTGGAGCAGATCCAGAGAAAAATATCTGACCTGAAGTATGCAGTACGGAAGAAGCAGAATAAATGGTGCAATCACAGGTACATATTTGAGGATTGCATTTTGCTGCTTGTTGTAGTGACCACAATGCCAAATAATTTTTAACCTCTAATTTTCAGCTTCCAAACTGGCAGAGGCTTCCCCACCAAATTACAATACACCAGAGCTGAAGAAATGGTCCTGGCTTTAATCCACCCCATAGCATTAGAGGGCCTCTCTGGCAGACACGACACGGACACCCAGGACATTTCTGCAGGTTAGTAATGATTGTTTTAATGTGAACTATTGTAAACTTGTGAAATGAGGCTCACAGGCAGATATGAACACAGGCCCCTAGGGAGTGACTTTGAGGGGAGGTTACTGTTTTAGGCGGGTGTTTAATGTCTGAGGAATGGCCTTCATGATGGACACTCTCCCAGGTTGCTGTAGTTAATGGTCCTTAGAAAGTTTTACAGGCCATACACGACCTTTGACATTATTTCTGGACAATATTAAACAATTTATCTTACCAAAGCACTGCATGTGATGTGAATATAGTCATTAATTGACAACACTTACTTCTTTGTCTTTCTACCACTGGGGTTGTAGCTGTGCTTTGGTCAGACAAACTTGAGCTGGGGTCAGGGAAAGGTCAACATTGCAAGAATGCCCAGCAGCATACTCAGAAGCCAAATGCTATTTGCAAGCTGACTGTTGGCCCCTAAGGCGCCATTTTGATCTGTAAAACCTCCTAACATGCAGTACATGCATGTTTGTATTATTTAAGTTGACCAGTCTGTATGTACAGGGTGAGGCATACATATAAGATAGACTCAGATTCATTGTGAAGGTCAACTTTGACCGTTGGGGGAGTTGTCATTCCTGCTTGCCCACGTGTTTTGTGAAGCATATGTACTCATCAGGCTCATCAAGGGATGTTTGTGTGTTTAAGTGCCTTTTACTTTTTAACACAGCACAGCATCCAGCCTCTGGAAGTGTGGAAGCCTCTCCCAGTTTGAGCACGCCGTCTACTTCCCTGCTGCCTAGGACACAGGACCAGATATATAGGGTAAGTGGACTTTGCTGAAACTGGTGATGCATGTGAATGCACATGACTAATTTTGTTCTAAAAGATATTTAGGCCCCAATCTGACACACTTTTTCACATTTCTCAACAGACTCCCACACTAATGGATGTCATCCAGGATATGGTAGAGGAGGATGCCAGCCAGATTGGACCTTCGCAAATTACCCCCCTGAAACCTAATCTGCCACTGCCCTAGCATCCTTCTGCACCAAATCCTCTGCAGCAGAGTGAAGCTGGACGCATGATGCCCATTGTGGGCAGCAGACTGAGACTGAGCCTACAGTCCCCAGTGCTAGCTCTGCTACAGAGGTTTTGCCAAGCACATCTGGTACTGTTGCTCGCCCTAGAACTCCAGCATCTGCAGGCGCTCAAACCCGGGGAAGGGGAAGATGCAGTCAACAACATTGACCAGTTTCTCAGGGAAGGCGTGTGCCGATCCTGGAGTCAGCATGGCGCAATTACAGCCGTTACTTTAGGCAGGTGACTCAACGAACAACAAAGCAGATTACTGCACAATTAGAGAACTTCAATACTACTTTCACCACCATGCTGACTGATTTTAGGACAAGCAACAGCCAGATGGCTGAACAAATGGCCACCTTAAACAGACAGATGGCAGAACAAAATGCCACCTTAAATGCAAACTTCACTGCCATGCTAGATGAATTTCGAACTAGCAACAGACAGTTGCTAGTTCGAGCAGTGGCAGATTATGAATGCCACACATGCCCAGGTGTTGGGCCACCTCCAAGGCCCACCACAACCATATTATGGGCAACATCAATATTAATCTCAATTTGACCTGGATCTGCTAAACATCTTTCCTCTACATCCCAACTCTATTTACCTGTGTGGTGAGCGCAACCAAGATTGTGTGGTTTATTGCTTTGCTGGTTTGTTTTGGAATTTGCCCATATAGCTAATTAGAGAGCTCACATACCTCACTAGCCAATGTCTCAGCTTAAGGCTCACTGAAGTGGCCGCTCAAGCTCCCACGCAGCAGGCTTGGGCCTAAGAAAATGCTGGCTGCCTCATCCTGTTTGTTGGCAATATTGGGGGACATTGCCCATGGCAAAGATTGGACTGGACTGGCATGGGGTCTGGCTGTCATAGGCTGGGAAAATTAGAAGCAGGAGAGGGTGTTATGTGGCCCTATGTATTCCTGGGCGACAATTTCCCTTGAAATTCTTTCTCCCTATGGATCTTGATGTTGGTGGGTGGGGAAACTTCGGGCTGGAGTCAGTTACCTTAGAACTCCTGGATGTGGCCAATTGCTAGGGGCCAGTAGTCTGCCCCAATTTATAGTTCTGTTTTAAAATGTATGTACATGGAGTCTTCGAGTGCCCTTCAACTAAAAATTTACATATTTCCAGAAAATATATGGAATTTGACTTTTGCTGTTCTTGCCTAAGTTGATGCATTATTGTTTGGATATTAATGAAGGTTTGGAACCACAAACATGAGAAAATAAACTGCATGACGCTCAAATTATGTGTAAAATGTTTAGTAATTAAAGCATTACTAAATTGGTAAACAAAACAAATAGGCACCAAACATTACAAACACACAAAAACATAAACAAATGTTAAGAAAAATAAGAAGAAATAACGTGCACGCACAGATTGGCCAGAGGCACTTGGGGTGCCATCATAGATTTCATCTGCCTCTTAGCTGGGTGGAGAGGGGGCAGATCCACATAACGGGGGACATGCTGCATCAGGGCAAAATTATGCAGCATGCAGCATGCTATGATGATTTGGATGATCTAATTTGGTTCATACTGCAGTGCCCCCCCTGTATGGTCCAAACTAGGGATGAGCGAATCGATCCGGATGAACCCGGATTCGTTCAGAATTTCCTGGAAAATTCGATTCTGAACGAATCCGAATTTCCCTGCGATTCGATCGATCAAAGTTTTCCTTTAAACTCCATTCATTTCAATGACAGGCATTCTAAGATGGTGGACGCACATGTCCAGACATGTACCCTGGGGCAAGGTATGATGGGACAGTCACATGCAGCCTATCAGCAGCCAGGAAGCCCGGTGACGTCACCGTGCTATATAAAGTGGCGGCCATCTTGCTTGTGCGCATTTCAGACTTGTGAGACAGCAGTGGTTGCTGCAGACAGGGACATATAGTTAGCGATAGGTAGGGAGAGTTACAGATAGGTAGGGAGATTTACAGATAGGTAGGGAGATTTAGAGAGCCAGGGAAAGATAGTGGAAAACCGGAACAATCCAGGGACAGCATAAAAGTGACAGTGACAGGGTGATTTGCCTGATCAGTTTTCAATTCAATTTGATTTCTTTGTGCTGTAAACCGTAATCTGCCTTGCCACTGTGCATGCCATGCCTTATGTAACCCTATCTGTTACACACAAGCATTTAAATAACTGGATTAGTGTTAATATTTTTGGGTCTGCTTTAAATACACCAGGCCACTGTGCTTGCCATCTATGCAGTGCCTTATGTAACCCTATCTGTTACACACAAGCATTTAAATAACTGGATTAGTGTTAATATTTTTGGGTTTGCTTTAAATACACCAGGCCACTGTGCTTGCCATCTATGCAGTGCCTTATGTAACCATATCTGTTACACACAAGCATTTAAATAACTGGATTAGTGTTAATATTTTTGGGTCTGCTTTAAATACACCAGGCCACTGTGCTTGCCATCTATGCAGTGCCTTATGTAACCCTATCTGTTACACACAAGCATTTAAATAACTGGATTAATGTTAATATGTTTGGGTCTGCTTTAAATACACCAGGCCACTGTGCATGCCATCTATGCAGTGCCATATGTAACCCTATCTGTTACACACAAGCATTTAAATAACTCGATTAGTGTTAATATTTTTGGGTCTGCTTTAAATACACCAGGCCACTGTGCATGCCATCTATGCAGTGCCTTATGTAACCCTATCTGTTACACACAAGCATTTAAATACCTGGATTAGTGTTAATATTTTTGGGTCTGCTTTAAATACACCAGGCCACTGTGCTTGCCATCTATGCAGTGCCTTATGTAACCCTATCTGTTACACACAAGCATTTAAATAACTGGATTAATGTTAATATGTTTGGGTCTGCTTTAAATACACCAGGCCACTGTGCATGCCATCTATGCAGTGCCATATGTAACCCTATCTGTTACACACAAGCATTTAAATAACTCGATTAGTGTTAATATTTTTGGGTCTGCTTTAAATACACCAGGCCACTGTGCATGCCATCTATGCAGTGCCTTATGTAACCCTATCTGTTACACACAAGCATTTAAATAACTGAATTAGTGTTAATATTTTTGGGTCTGCTTTAAATACACCAGGCCACTGTGCTTGCCATCTATGCAGTGCCTTATGTAACCCTATCTGTTACACACAAGCATTTAAATAACTGGATTAGTGTTAATATTTTTGGGTTTGCTTTAAATACACCAGGCCACTGTGCTTGCCATCTATGCAGTGCCTTATGTAACCCTATCTGTTACACACAAGCATTTAAATACCTGGATTAGTGTTAATATTTTTGGGTCTGCTTTAAATACACCAGGCCACTGTGCTTGCCATCTATGCAGTGCCTTATGTAACCCTATCTGTTACACACAAGCATTTAAATAACTGGATTAATGTTAATATGTTTGGGTCTGCTTTAAATACACCAGGCCACTGTGCATGCCATCTATGCAGTGCCATATGTAACCCTATCTGTTACACACAAGCATTTAAATAACTCGATTAGTGTTACTATTTTTGGGTCTGCTTTAAATACACCAGGCCACTGTGCATGCCATCTATTCAGTGCCTTATGTAACCCTATCTGTTACACACAAGCATTTAAATAACTGTATTAGTGTTAATATTGTTGGGTCTGCTTTAAATACACCAGGCCACTGTGCATGCCATCTATGCAGTGCCTTATGTAACCCTATCTGTTACACACAAGCATTTAAATAACTGGATTAGTGGTAATATTTCTGGGTCTGCTTTAAATATACCAGGCCACTGTGCTTGCCATCTATGCAGTGCCTTATGTAACCCTATCTGTTACATACAAGCATTTAAATAACTGGATTAATGTTAATATTCTTGGGTCTGCTTTAAATATACCAGGCCACATGGGCATCCCAAACCTGCACTTAGCAGCCTATCGGTTATACTAAATAAGCATTGTTCAGCATCAGCTTTATTAAGCTATTGCATTTTGCATTGGTTTTTATCCTGCTGTCAATACACCAGGCCGCAGGGTATCCCAAATCCCCACGTGGCACCCTATCTGTTATACTAAATAAGCGTCTACAGCCTCAGCTTTATTAAGTTATTGCATTTTGAATTGGTTTTGGTCTGCTTTAAATACACCAGGCCGCAGGGTATCCCAAACCTGCACTTTGCACCCTATCTGTTAAACTAAATAAGTTTGTTCGGCATCAGCTTTATTAAACTATTGCATTTTGCATTGGTTTTTGTCCTGCTGTCAATACACCAGGCCGCAGGGTATCCCAGACCACCACGTGGCACCCTATCTGTTATACTAAATAAGGGTCTACAGTCTCAGCTTTATTAAGCTATTGCATTTTGAATTGGTTTTTGTCCTGCTGTCAATACACCAGGCCGCAGGGTATCCCAGACCACCACGTGGCACCCTATCTGTTATACTAAATAAGCGTCTACAGCCTCAGCTTTATTAAGTTATTGCATTCTGAATTGGTTTTGGTCTGCTTTAAATACACCAGGCCGCAGGGTATCCCAAACCTGCACATTGCACCCTATTTGTTATACTAAATAAACGTTGTTCATCATCAGCTTTATTAAGCTATTGCATTTTGCATTGGGTTTTGTCCTGCTTTAAATACACCAGGCCGCAGGGTATCCCAAACCACCACGTGGCACCCTATCTGTTATACTAAATAAGAAGCGTTGTTCAGCATCAGCTTTATTAAGCTATTTCATTTTGCATAGGTTTTTGTCCTGCTGTCAATACACCAGGCCGCAGGGTATCCCAAACCACCACGTGGCACCCTATCTGTTATACTAAATAAGCGTCTACAGCCTCAGCTTTATTAAGTTATTGCATTTTGAATTGGTTTTGGTCTGCTTTAAATACACCAGGCTGCAGGGTATCCCAAACCTGCACGTTACACCCTATCTGTTATACTAAATAAGCGTTGTTCAGCATCAGCTTTATTAAGCTATTGCATTTTGCATAGGTTTTTGTCCTGCTGTCAATACACCAGGCCGCAGGGTATCCCAAACCACCATGTGGCACCCTATCTGTTATACTAAATAAGCGTCTACAGCCTCAGCATTATTAAGTTATTGCATTTTGAATTGGTTTTGGTCTGCTTTAAATGCACCAGGCCGCAGGGTATCCCAAACCTGCACTTTGCACCCTATCTGTTATACTAAATAAGCGTTGTTCAGCATCAGCTTTATTAAGCTATTGTATTTTGAATTGGTTTTTGTCTGCTTTAAATACACCAGGCCGCAGGGTATCCCAAACCACCACGTGGCACCCCATCTGTTATACTAAATAAGCGTCTACAGCCTCAGCTTTATTAAGTTGTTGCATTTTGAATAGTTTTTTGTCCTGCTGTCAATACACCAGGCCGCAGGGTATCCCAAACCACCACGTGGCACCCTATCTGTTATACTAAATAAGCGTCTCTAGCCTCAGCTTTATTAAGTTATTGCATTTTGAATTGTTTTTTGTCCTGCTGTCAATACACCAGGCCGCAGGGTATCCCAAACTACACGTTGCACACTATCTGTTATACTAAATAAGCGTTGTTCAGCATCAGCTTTATTAAGCTATTGCATTTTGAATTGGTTTCTGTCCTGCTGTCAATACACCAGGCCGCAGGGTATCCCAAACCACCACGTTGCACCCTATCTGTTATACTAAATAAGCGTCTACAGTCTCAGCTTTGTTAAGCTATTGCATTTTGAATTGGTTTTTGTCCTGCTGTCAATACACCAGGCCGCAGGGTATCCCATACCACCACGTGGCACCCTATCTGTTATACTAAATAAGCGTTGTTCAGCATCAGCTTTATTAAGATATTGCATTTTGAATTGGTTTTTGTCCTGCTGCCAAAACACTAGGCCGCAGGGCATCCCAAACCTGCACTTAGCAGCCTATCTGTTATACTAAATACGCTTGTTCATCCTTCTTCAGCTGAATCAAACTATTGCATTTTGAATTGGTTTTTAGTTTGCTGCCAAAACACTAGGCCGCAGGGTATCCCAAACCTGCACTTAGCAGCCTATCTGTTATACAAAATGCGCTTGTTGATCCTTCCGCAGCTTAAGCAAACTATTGCATTTTGAATTGTTTTTTGTCCTACTGCCAAAACACTAGGACGCAGGGTATCCCGAACCTGCACTTAGCAGCCTATCTGTTATACTAAATACGCTTGTTCATCCTTCCTCAGTTAAATCAAACTATTGCATTTTGAATTGGCTTTTAGTCTGCTGCCAAAACACTAGGCCGCAGGGTATCTCATATTGTCAATTTTCATGGTATCTGGTGCAGAGAAGCAGTTCCTCACTTTATTTAGCTTCTTCTTTTTAAAGTAAACACATTTTTTATCGTACCTATTGTGCATTTCAAATACATAAAAATGTCAGGCAGACAAGTGCAAGGATGTTCAAAGAGGAGTGGCAGAGGCCAAGATTCAGCAGGCAGAGGTCGCAGCAGACTAGGAGCGAGTGGCAGCAGGAGTCATGGTGAGAGACCTGAACTGCCAGTATCTGCTAGCGGTCGTGTCTCCACCAGTAACGCATCTGCCATGGTAGATTGGTTAACGCGCTCATCAACATCATCACAAGTTACATCTGAGACCCCCAGTCTAGGGTCGGTAGGTTCCTCTGACACAACCCTGAGTTGGCATGCCCCGAGAGCAGTCCCTGTCCTCCCATTGCTGTAACTACGGTCAGGGACAGTACATGTCGTTTACGGCCCACTGGGTGAATGTGGTCCCTTTGCAGCAGCAGCAACTTGGACAGGTCACGCTGCTTCTGCCTCCGCGCTCCCTGCCTGTTGGGCCTGTGACACTGTGCGACTCGGCCTCCTCATCCGCCGCCATCTCCTCACCCTCCACTGTAGGCTCAGGTCTCAGTGCCCCTCCAGTCTACCATGTGTGCAGGGCACGGAGGTGTCACGCTGTGCTTCACATGTTTTGTCTTGGCGAACGGAGTCACACAGGGGAGGAACTGCTTAAATTTATTAATCAGGAAATCCAAACATGGCTTACTCCAAGAAAACTTAACATGGGAATCATGGTTGCTGACAATGGGAAGAACATTTTGTCTGTGCTGCGCCAAGGAAGTCTGACCCATGCCCCCTGCATGGCTCATGTCTTCAATCTGGTTGTCAAGCGGTTTCTGAAGTGTTCCCCCCATCTGCAAGACATTCTAACAACTTCAAGGAAACTTTGCCTGCACTTCAGCCACTCATACATCGCCAAACACGCCCTTCTTGAGCTACAGCGTCAGAACGGTAGCCCCCAACATAGTCTGATTTGCGATGTTTCCACCCATTGGAATTCCACCCTTCACATGTTGGACCGATTATATGAACAGAGAAAAGCCATCACGGATTTCCTGATGATCCAAGCGGATAGGGGGACTCCCCTGTGTAACTTCAATGTCAACCAGTGGCAGCTCATACGTGACACCTGCCGTTTGCTCAGGCCCTTTGAGGAAGCCACTATATTTGTCAGTCGGGAGGATTACGGGATGAACGACGTGATTCCACTGCTTCATGTACTACAGCACATGTTGGAAACCATGGCTGGTCAGGGCACTGGAGACATGGCATCTACATCTTACGGCCACATGAACCACGTTGGAACTGAATCGGAAGAGGAGGAAGAGGAGGAGGAGGGGCACAGTGAAGCACAGTTTAGGCTTGGCGAAATGGCTGGTTTATCTAGTCAGCGGACAGGAGAGGAGGAGCAGGAGCAGCCAGAGGAGCTAGAGGGTTTTGAGGAAGGCGAGACAGAGGACCCGGACACACCGTGGCAGTATGCAGTGGAGATGGAGACAGGTAGTCCCTCCGAGTCACTTGCGCAAATGGCAGGAAGCATGCTTGCGTAGTGACCCCAGAATTGTTTCCATTTGTCGGCGGGATGACTTCTGGCTGTCCACCTTATTGGACCCTCGCTTCCGGCACAAAATGGGGGCATTTTTTAAACCCGCCGAGAGGGAGGACAAACTGAACTACAAAGACATTCTGCATAGTCAGTTGGCCGATGCCTATCTGCGCCATGGTCCATACTCTCGCAGGTCTGACTCGGGGGGACCTCTGCGCTCACCTTCCACTGCCATGCCTGCTGGGGGGGTTGGCAGGAGCAGCAGCAGCAGCTCCATCAGCAGCAGCCTCAGTCTTCAGTCGCTAAAGAGCAGCTTTCTACACCCGCATAGTGAGGCTACTCAGGAGCAGCAGGAAGACTTGGAGCAGGACCTCAACCAGCAGGTCATGTCATACCTTGACATGACCATGCCAACACACCTTGAGGATCCGCTGGACTTCTGGGCAGCCAAACTTGGCTTGTGGTCGCAACTAGCAGAGTTTGCCCTGGAAAAGCTGTCCTGCCCGGCAATTAGCGTGCCATTTGAGCGGGTGTTTAGTGCGGCGATTCTCACCTTTGTCAAAATGAATCAGGGATGGATCAGCCAGGATTTCCACCCACCAATGGCTGATGCTTGCGACTAGATTCAGCATGGTGCACGTTTTACACTTTCCAAATGGTGCAAAACGTATTTATGTCTTTAGACCAATTTTTGGCCTCCTGCTGATGCCAACTTCAGGGTGTGCCTTTCAGCCAATTTTTGGCCTCCTGCTGCTGCTGCTGCCAACTCTAGGGTGTCTTTCAAGCAATGTTTGGGCTCCTGCTTATGCTGCTGCCAACTCCAGGGTGTGCCTTCCAGCTCATGTTTGTGCTCCTGCTGCTGCCAACTTCAGGGTGCCTTCCAGCCAATTTCTGGGTTCCTACTGCTGCCGCCAACTCCAGGGTGTGTCAGTAAATGTTTGGGCTCCTGCAGCCAACTCCAGTGTCTCTCTAAAGCAATGTTTGGGCTCCTGCTGCTGCTCCTGCTGCTGCTGCTTGCAACTCCAGGGTGTGATTCATCCAATTTTTAGGCTCCTGCAGCCAACTCCAGTGTCTCTTTAAAGCAATGTTTGGGCTCCTGCTGCTGCTGCTTGCCACTCCAGGGTGTGATTCATCCAATTTTTGGGCTCCTGCAGCCAACTCCAGTGTCTCTTTAAAGCAATGTTTGGGCTCCTGCTGCTGCTCCTGCTGTTGCTGCTTGCAACTCCAGGGTGTGATTCATCCAATTTTTGGGCTCCTGCAGCCAACTCCAGTGTCTCTTTAAAGCAATGTTTGGGCTCCTGCTCCTGCTGCTGCTGCTCCTGCTGCTGCTGCTGCTTGCAACTCCAGGGTGTTATTCATCCAAGTTCTGGGCTCCTGCAGCCAACTCCAGTGTCTCTTTAAAGCAATGTTTGGGCTCCTGCTGCTGCTGCTTGCAACTCCAGGGTGTGATTCATCCAGGTTTTGGGCTCCTGCAGCCAACTCCAGTGTCTCTTTAAAGCAATGTTTGGGCTCCTGCTGCTGCTTGCAACTCCAGTGTGTGATTCATCCAATTTTTGGGCTCCTGCAGCCAACTCCAGTGTCTCTTTAAAGCAATGTTTGGGCTCCTGCTGCTGCTTGCAACTCCAGGGTGTGATTCAGCCAATTTTTGGGCTCCTGCAGCCAACTCCAGCGTCTCTTTAAAGCAATGTTTGGGCTCCTGCTGCTGCTTGCAACTCCAGGGTGTGATTCATCCAGGTTTTGGGCTCCTGCAGCCAACTCCAGTGTCTCTTTAAAGCAATGTTTGGGCTCCTGCTGCTGCTTGCAACTCCAGGGTGTGATTCATCCAATTTTTGGGCTCCTGCAGCCAACTCCAGTGTATCTTTAAAGCAATGTTTGGGCTCCTGCTGCTGCTGCTTGCAACTCCAGGGTGTGATTCATCCAATTTTTGGGCTCCTGCAGCCAACTCCAGTTCTCTTTAAAGCAATGTTTGGGCTCCTGCTGCTGCTGCTTGCAACTCCAGGGTGTGATTCATCCAATTTTTGGGCTCCTGCAGCCAACTCCAGTGTCTCTTTAAAGCAATGTTTGGGCTCCTGCTGCTGCTGCTTGCAACTCCAGGGTGTGATTCATCCAATTTTTGGGCTCCTGCAGCCAACTCCAGTGTCTCTTTAAAGCAATGTTTAAGCTCCTGCTGCTGCTGCTCCTGCTGCTGCTGCTTGCAACTCCAGGGTGTGATTCATCCATTTTTTGGGCTCCTGCAGCCAACTCCAGTGTCTCTTTAAAGCAATGTTTGGGCTCCTGCTGCTGCTTGCAACTCCAGGGTGCGATTCATCCAATTTTTGGGCTCCTGCAGCCAAATGCAGTGTCTCTTTAAAGCAATGTTTGGGCTCCTGCTGCTCCAACTCCAGGGTGTGATTCATCCAATTTTTGGGCTCCTGCAGCCAACTCCAGTGTCTCTTTAAAGCCATGTTTGGGCTCCTGCTGCTGCTGCTTGCAACTCCAGGCTGTGATTCAGCTAATTTTTGGGCTCCTGCTGCTGCCAGCTCCAGGGTGTGTTTTTCAGGCACTATAGGGGCCCCTCATTGTGATGGCACTTCAACTCTCTGCAATTGTGCTGCTCTGCGATTCTATTAGCGATGCCTCTGATCTGCATGTCCTAATTATTTACAGTATTTTTTCACTAACCCAGCACGCATCCTATGTGTGTTACAGCAAGGCAGAATGGTTTACAACCCTATTGAGGCTCTAGGAGGCTCAGAAATAGCCGTTTTTAATAGCGATTCGTCACGAATAAATTCGGGTCGAATCGATTTTTGTCGGAAAATTCGGCTAATCAATCGAATCGAATTTTTCAAAAGTTCGCTCATCTCTAGTCCAAACATCTGAATCTGGACTTCAGCAGTCCAAAGGCCCTCTCCACTACAGCCCGGGTCTTCCAGTGGGCCCGATTGTACGACTCCTGGGCCGCATTCTGCGGGCAAAGAACGGGCGTCAGGAGCCAGGGCCAAACATGGGTAAAACATGGGTCATCAACTATATTCATAGCCATACAGTGAAAAGGGAATGAAGGAATTGGAGCAAACTTACCCAGGAGCCATCCAACAGATAATTCTCCAGACTCAAACAGACGAAATAATCCGGAGCTCCGCAATATATAAGCATCATGGGATGAGCCTGGATACCCTACAAGTACACTAAGGAATCGCATATCTGGGCCAACCACTGCTTGGATATTCAGCGAGTGGCCCATCTTGCGGTTCCTGAAACCAAAAAAAAAAACACTAAGCCAAGGTAAACAACTAAAACACTAACTCCTAACACCCCAAAAAAAAACATGTTCGACAATCCCAAGATAATTAACAAAGTACATAAGTAGTTATAATAAAATATTAGTTATAGTTAATAAAATATTATATTGATGTGTTAGAAAGAAAGTTTAACATGCTAATGACTCATTAAGGTTAGCATTAAAATGGTTTTATAAGGCCTACATGAAAATAATTGATGAAGGTATGCATTTAAAACTGTTTTAAAGGGACACTTGAGAAGGAGGGATTAAGGTATGCATTGGAAACTTTTTCAAAGGGACACTTGAGAAGGAAGGATTAAGGTATGCATTGGAAACTTTTTCAAAGGGACACTTCAGAAGGAGGGATTAAGGTATGCATTGGAAACTGTTTCAAAGGGGCACTTGAGATTCATCCAAATTTTGGGCTCCTGCAGCCAACTCCAGTGTCTCTTTAACCCTTTAAACGCCAGCCACGTAAAATTTACGTGGCCGCCTCTCCTGCAGTTAACTGCCAGCCACGTAAATTTTACGTGCCTGACTTTCCCCACTAATAGTAAAAAAAGTTAAAAAAAAAGTCACTTACCTGACCCCTCGTTTGATTCAGCCGGGTCTCCTCTTCAAGATGGTCATCTCCGATCGTTCATCGGACGTCCTCCGGCTGCAGGGGAGGGCCCGGGTGACCCCCCATTTCAGCTGCCTCCGGCTTTTCCTGTAAAAAAAATAAAAAATGACATTTACTTACCTGCGTGTGCGCTGGCTCCCGCCGACCCTCCTCTTCCCCTGGGGGGCCTCCGATCCCCCCCAGGTCTTTCCGATCTTCAGGAGAAGGCTCTGGAGCCTGGAAGGCTCTCTCCCCTGGCGGCCGCCATCTTGCCTTTTGGGGCGGGGCTAATGACGTCATCCCAGTCCCGATCACCGGCTTCAGCTCTCTCAGCTGTCAGATGCCGGTGATCGGTGCCCGGGGAAGGAGCTGGTAGGAGATCCTCTGATCTCCTGCCTCCCCTTCTCTGGATGCCGATCACCGGCATCTGTCATCAGAGCGGCGAGGGACAAGAGCTTACAATCAAAGGTAAGTACAGTAAAACATTTTTTTTTTTAATAAAATCATTTTGTCTTTTGTGTCTTTTTTCAGTTAACCCTTTGTGAGCTAGTAAGGGGTCTATAAGACCCCTGTACCAGCTCACAAGGCTCTGGGTATGGCAAGTCACCTGCGGGCTAGTGGGTGACTTGCCAAAGCCCCCAGCCCCCCATTACCTGCCTCCCCAAAGGCCAGAGGGGGCAGAAGGGCCCAGGCCACTATGGCTATGTGGGCTAGTAGCCTGCAGGGCCAGGGGCCACCAGCGCTGGCCCCTGCGCCCTGTTCTACAAGCCCCCATAGCTGGCCTGGCTCAGTAATGCTGGGTAGGGGGGACCCTACGTAATTTTTTGGGGGATTTTTAAGGGTTTTTAACCCTTAAATTTCCTCAAAAAAATGCCCCCCCCCCCTGGGAGGGGGGACCCTATGTCAATTTTTTTTTAAATTAACCCCTTATGTCCTGTCGCCCAGCTGGTAATAAATGCTTCCAACATTTTGTGGTGTGTTTTTTTTTTAAGTGGACCGACACCCAGGATTTTGACTATCCTGGGTATTGGTCCTTTTCCCCGGGGCATCCCGATCGGGGATGCCCCGCTGTGTGAAACCCCCCGATAACCCACAATAACTCACCTCACCCGGGTCCTACGGCGCATGCGCGGCCGCTCGTCCAATCAGCGCGCTCAGAGGGGCTGAGTTATGGACGTCTAAGAGACGTCTAAGCTCAGCCGCTCTGAGCACGCTAGCGGGTGCATCCCCCACTTCCCTCTAACAGGGAGCGTAAATAGCCGGCGCGGGCACGCGCCCTACTAGAGGGATAGCGGGGATGCGGCCCGCGCATGCGCCGTAGGTACGGGATTCAAGTAAGTGGTAGCGGGTGTTCCGTGGGGTGTCACACAGAGGGGCATCCCGATTTTGGATGCCCCAGGGGGAGGAAATAGAACGGTCTGGGAATCTTATAGATTCCCGGGCCGATCAGCCCTGGGTGTTGGTCCACTTTAACCCATTATGAACTTGTAAGGAGTCCATGAAACCCCTATACCAGTTCACAAGGCTGGGGGGCTGTCAAGTCACCTGCGGCGAGTGGGTGATTTGCCATTAACCCCGGCCCCCCTATTACCTGCCTCCCTGAAGCCCAGGGGGGGCAGAAGGGCCCGGGCTGATTTAGGAGGTGCGGGCTTATACCTGGCAGGGTGGGGGGCCACCAAGGCTGGCCCCTGCGCCCCCGGTTCTACAAGCCCTACATAGCTGATCCCCGGGCTGGTTATGCTGGGTAGGGTAGGGGGGACCCCATGTCATTTTTTATGGGAATTTTAAGGGGTTTCTAACCCTTAAAATAAAAAAAAAATGGGGATTACCCCCCCCCCCCCCCTTGGAAGGGGAACCCCACGCCAATTTTTTTTCTTGATTTAACCCTTTATAGTGTGGATTGTAGTTTTATTTTTACATGTTATAAAGTGTTTTTTCAGTTTGGGGGGTCTTCTGAACAGTAACGGGGGGCTACCGATACATATGTGGTACCGTTGTAATCGGGAGAAATGGGGCTTTCACATGCAATATGGTTTTCTTTAAAAAAAAAAAAAGGTTTTATTTGAAATAAAGGAGACAATTTTCTAAAAAATATTTTTTTTATTTTGTTTTGTTTAATTTACTCAAAAATATTTAAAAAAACAGTAAAAAAATTACAAACAAGACATTTCATGTTAAAGCCTAAACTCTGCCGCAAAAATAAAATATATCATTTTCCTGGAAATTCCTGCAAAAATCACAGTAAAGCATAGCGCAAAATGGTGAAAAATGACCCGTAAAGAGAGGGTGAAAAAACCTCAAGTAGGCTGGCAGTTAAAAGGGTTAATAGAACCTATGCATGTTGGGTATCGTTCTGCTCGGGGGACCTTGCGCTTTCAGATTTAGCTTGTTTTTTTTTGTTTGCATATTGATATTTTAGGAAAACTCATTTTTTATTCTGCTTTATTATACATTTTTTAAGGAAACCCTGTGCGACCAAAGAATTCTTTGAGGGATTACTTTCAGAAAGATGGGCCCACTACAACATGCTGGGTACGCTTAGAAAGCTTATCATGTGTACTTTCAGGAATGTATGGTTTGTGGGGGGTATTCCAAATGTAAAGGGTTTTTTTGGCAGAAAAAGCGCAAGGTGCGCACTTTGTCTGCAGAGTTGAAATTTTCAAGCAAAATTACCATTGTGCATATGCATACTTTTTGGTGCTTGGCAACTCTTCTTTTGACAGTACTTATGCATGTTGGGTATCGTTCTGTTCGGGGGATGTTGCTTTTTCAGATTAACTTGTTTTTTCTTGTTTGCATATATTTTTTTTAGGAAAATGTGGCTTTGATCCTGTTTTTTTTATCCTTTTTAAGGGAAGCTCTGTGTAACCAAAGAAAACAGTGGCAGCATCAACAAGCCTGGTACGCCTAGAAAGCTTGAAGTGTGTATTTCCAGAGAATATATCGTTTGTGGGTGGTATTTCAAATGTAAAGGGTTGTTTTTATTAAAAAACTGCAAGGTGCACATAGCACTTAGCATAGATGTATTTGATCTAAAAATCTCTTAAAGTGCTGTTTCAGTTTGAGGGAGTCTCCTGGGCAGGAAAGGGTGTCTACCAATACATATGTGGTACCGTTGTAACTGGGAGAAATTGGGATTTCACACGCAATAAGATTTTATTGACAAACTTACATTTTTTTTATTTAAAAAAAAAAAACTACAAATTGTAAAAAATAGATTTTTTTAATTTTTTGCACATATTTCACCCCAAAATATTAAAAAAACACTTGAAATAGGACATTTCATGTTAAAGCTCAGACTCTGCTGAAAAAAAAACAATATATAATTTTCCTGGGAAATCCATGGAAATCCCTTCAAAAATCACAATTGAACAAGAGCGCAAAATAGTGCAAAATGGTCTGGCAACAAAGGGTGACAAAAACTCCAGGTAGGCTGGCGGTTAAAGGGTTAAAGCAATGTTTGGACTCCTGCTGCTGCTGCTTGCAACTCCAGGGTGTGATTCATCCAGTTTTTGGGCTCCTGCAGCCAACTCCAGTGTCTCTTTAAAGCAATGTTTGGGCTCCTGCTGCTGCTTGCAACTCCAGGGTGTGATTCATCCAATTTTTGGGATCCTGCAGCCAACTCCAGTGTCTCTTTAAAGCAATGTTTGGGCTCCTGCTCCTGCTGCTGCTGCTCCTTCTGCTGCTGCTTGCAACTCCAGGGTGTGATTCATCCAATTTTTGGGCTCCTGCAGTCAACTCCAGTTCTCTTTAAAGCAATGTTTGGGCTCCTGCTGCTGCTGCTTGCAACTCCGGGGTGTGATTCATCCAATTTTTGGGCTCCTGCAGCCAACTCCAGTTTCTCTTTAAAGCAATGTTTGGGCTCCTGCTGCTGCTGCTGCTGCTCCTGCTGCTGCTGCTTGCAACTCCAGGGTGTGATTCATCCAATTTTTGGGCTCCTGCAGCCAACTCCAGTGTTTCTTTAAAGCAATGTTTGGGCTCCTGCTGCTGCTGCTCCTGCTTGCAACTCCAGGGTGTGATTCATCCAATGTTTGGGCTCCTGCAGCCAACTCCACTGTCTCTTTAAAGCAATGTTTGGGCTCCTGCTGCTGCTTGCAACTCCAGGGTGTGATTCATCCAATTTTTGGGCTCCTGCAGCCAAATCCAGTGTCTCTTTAAAGCAATGTTTGGGCTCCTGTTCCTGCTGCTGCTGCTGCTGCTTGCAACTCCAGGGTGTGATTCATCCAATTTTTGGGCTCCTGCAGCCAACTCCAGTGTCTCTTTAAAGCAATGTTTGGGCTCCTTATGCTGCTGCTTGCAACTCCAGGGTGGGATTCATCCAATTTTTGGGCTCCTGCAGACAACTCCAGTGTCTCTTTAAAGCAATGTTTGGGCTCCTGTTGCTGCTGCTTGCAACTCCAGGGTGTGATTCATCCAATTTTTGGGCTCCTGCAGCCAAATCCAGTGTCTCTTTAAAGCAATGTTTGGGCGCCTGCTGCTGCTGCTCCTGCTGCTGCTGCTTGCAACTCCAGGGTGTGATTCATCCAATTTTTGGGCTCCTGCAGCCAACTCCAGTGTCTCTTTAAAGTAATGTTTGGGCTCCTGCTCCTGCTGCTGCTGCTGCTGCTGCTGCTTGCAACTCCAGGGTGTGATTCATCCAATTTTTGGGCTCCTGCAGCCAACTCCATTGTCTCTTTAAAGCCATGCTTGGGCTCCTGCTGCTGCTGCTTGCAACTCCAGGGTGTGATTCAGCTAATTTTTGGGCTCCTGCAGCCAACTCCAGTGTCTCTTTAAAGCAATGTTTGGGCTCCTGCTGCTGCTGCTTGCAACTCCAGGGTGGGATTCATCCAATTTTTGGGCTCCTGCAGCCAACTCCAGTGTCTCTTTAAAGCAATGTTTGGGCTCCTGTTGCTGCTGCTTGCAACTCCAGGGTGTGATTCATCCAATTTTTGGGCTCCTGCAGCCAAATCCAGTGTCTCTTTAAAGCAATGTTTGGGCGCCTGCTCCTGCTGCTGCTGCTCCTGCTGCTGCTGCTTGCAACTCCAGGGTGTGATTCATCCAATTATTGGGCTCCTGCAGCCAACTCCAGTGTCTCTTTAAAGTAATGTTTGGGCTCCTGCTCCTGCTGCTGCTGCTCCTGCTGCTGCTGCTGCTTGCAACTCCAGGGTGTGATTCATCCAATTTTTGGGCTCCTGCAGCCAAATCCAGTGTCTCTTTAAAGCAATGTTTGGGCTCCTGTTCCTGCTGCTGCTCCTGCTGCTGCTTGCAACTCCAGGGTGTGATTCATCCAATTTTTGGGCTCCTGCAGCCAACTCCAGTGTCTCTTTAAAGTAATGTTTGGGCTCCTGCTGCTCCTGCTGCTGCTGCTTGCAACTCCAGGGTGTGATTCATCCAATTTTTGGCCTCCTGCAGCCAACTCCAGTGTCTCTTTAAAGCAATGTTTGGGCTCCTGCTGCTGCTGCTTGCAACTCCAGGGTGGGATTCATCCAATTTTTGGGCTCCTGCAGACAACTCCAGTGTCTCTTTAAAGCAATGTTTGGGCTCCTGTTGCTGCTGCTTGCAACTCCAGGGTGTGATTCATCCAATTTTTGGGCTCCTGCAGCCAAATCCAGTGTCTCTTTAAAGCAATGTTTGGGCGCCTGCTCCTGCTGCTGCTGCTGCTGCTGCTGCTTGCAACTCCAAGGTGTGATTCATCCAATTTTTGGGCTCCTGCAGCCAACTCCAGTGTCTCTTTAAAGTAATGTTTGGGCTCCTGCTCCTGCTGCTGCTGCTGCTTGCAACTCCAGGGTGTGATTCATCCAATTTTTGGGCTCCTGCAGCCAACTCCATTGTCTCTTTAAAGCCATGTTTGGGCTCCTGCTGCTGCTGCTTGCAACTCCAGGGTGTGATTCAGCTAATTTTTGGGCTCCTGCTGCTGCCAGCTCCAGGGTGTGTTTTTCAGGCACTATAGGGGCCCCTCAGTGATGGCACTTCAACTCTCTGCAATTGTGCTGCTCTGCGATTCTATTAGCGATGCCTCTGATCTGCATGTCCTAATTATTTACAGTATTATTTCACTAACCCAGCACACATCCTATGTGTGTTACAGCAAGGCAGAATGGTTTACATCCCTATTGAGGCTCTAGGAGGCTCAGAAATAGGCGCTTTTAATAGCGATTTGTCGCGAATAAATTTGGGTCGAATCGATTTTTGTCGGAAAATTCGGCGAATCAGTCGAATCGAATTTTTCAAAAGTTCACTCATCTCTAGTCCAAACATCTGAATCTGGACTTCAGCAGTCCAAAGGCCCTCTCCACTACGGCCGGGTCTTCCAGTGGGCTCGATTGTACGACTCCTGGGCCGCATTCTGCGGGCGAAGAACGGGCGTCAGGAGCCAGGGCATAAGCGGATATCCAGAATCCCCTTAAAGAATAACAAAATACTTACATAAATTACACACTCTAAGCAACATTATTGTTTAACATGTTAACAAGGGAAAAAATCAGCCATTGGGTAAAACATGGGGCATCAACTATATTCATAGCCATACAGTGAAAAGGGAATGATGGAATTTGAGCAAACTTACCCAGGAGCCATCCAACAGATAATTCTCCAGACTCAAACAGACGAAATAATCCGGAGCTCCGCAATATATAAGCATCATGGGATGAGCCTGGATACCCTGCAAGTACACTAAGGAATCGCATATCTGGGCCAACCACTGCTTGGATATTCAGCGAGTGGCCCATTTTGCGGTTCCTGAAACAAAAAAAAAAAACACTAAGCCAAGGTAAACAACTAAAACTAACTCCTAACACCCAAAAAAACATGTTCGACAATCCCAAAATAATTAACAAAGTACATAAGTAGTTATAATAAAATATTAGTTATAGTTAATAAAATATTATATGGATGTGTTAGAAAGAAAGTTTAACATGCTAATGACTCATTAAGGTTAGCATTAAAATGGTTTTATAAGGCCTACATGAAAATAATTGATGAAGGTATGCATTTAAAACTGTTTCAAAGGGACACTTGAGAAGGAGGGATTAAGGTATGCATTGGAAACTGTTTCAAAGGGACACTTGAGAAGGAAGGATTAAGGTATGCATTGGAAACTTTTTCAAAGGGGCACTTGAGAAGGAGGGATTAATTGATAGTTTCAATTAAGTTTTGGCTAAACAATCTAAAAAAATACATAATTACCTTACTTATAGATGTACTTATCGGCTGCGGGAGGGACCAATGCAACGTGTGTGCAATCAATCGCACCCATGACGTTGGGCATGTCGGGGATATTATAAAAACCCAACTTAAGCGCGTTCCAGGCTACCATGTCGTCCAGAAAGGAAATATATTGGGGACTAAGGGTAGCCATGCCATCCAGAAACTTGGATAGCGCGCGGCTCAGTGTAGGCTGGGACATCCCCGCGGAGAGGGCACCCAGCCTCTGGAACGAGCCGTTCGCCAAAAATTGCAGGCAACCAAGCATCTTGGTCATACCTGAAATTGCTTGCCCCTTCCTTGTTGGGCTAACCATGGCCACAGCTCACTATACAATTTATGGAGGGAAACGCGATTGAGTCGGGTCAGCTCGAGCAGCTCAACGCCATGCATGCGATCGATATGCATGATTCTCCGGTGCAATCTGGCCTCGGCCATGCTCACTCACTCATACTCCTCCACATAGCAGCTAAACATGTTCAACAATAGTAATCCAAGGCAAAAATGGTCCCGTAAGTGGAGCGGAAAGGAACACGGTTTATAGGGCGGTGGTCCATCGGCAATCAGGTCTCAGAATCAGACGCAAACACCCATCCTAATAACGTAACTTATCTGAAGTAACGAAAATTTTCAGAATGAGATCCGTATCTTTCTCGAACTAACGCAAATGATCAGATTTAGATCCGTAGATTGAAAGCGCATATACGCGTTAGCGTGAATGAACATACGAATGGAAAAAGTAACGTAAAAAAAACAAGAAAAAAGTCAAACAATCAAAAAAAATACATATGCGAAAGTCCATGCGTATCTGTCTCTGAATCAACCCCAATGTTTGAAAAAGATAAAAGTTTTATGTAGCTGAATGAAAAGTCCCCAGCTAGTGCAGCATACTGTGTGAGGGAATTTATGATACTATTCATCTCTAAGTATCATCATTGGCTGCCGCAAGCATTCAGTTGCTGCCTTTCTGCTTCTGCTAGTGAGAAAAGATGATTGCACAGAGATTTAAGGCAATATTGACTGCGGGTCTGTGTTTTTCAGAAGCAGGGCTGTCAAATATGTAGCAGTGGCTGATCTCATGCAGTTCATAGCGCAGCTGTCAGGGACCGTCGAACACCCTTCTCTCGTGAGCTAACAATCCCTAATCTCCACCGCCTCTTGTGTTTATAGACAAGCCCCCGCTTGCTGGAGACACGGGTTATGCCTCTCCAGACTCGGTTGCCCCCAGGACTTACTGGGGCAAAGATTGCTGGCTTACAATAAAGACAGATGAACTGCGGGGTATCCCAAAACAGGAGTACATGCGACAAAAGTCCGAAAACATCAAAACCAAGGGGCTAGGCAATGAGTAGTCAGGACTGGCAAGGAGTCGAGGCCGGGTGATCACAGAAGCGCGGTATCCGAGGGGTAAGGCAGAAGCGAAGTCAAACAGGCAGAAGGTCGATGCAGGCAGCGGGCAAGAGTAGTCAAGGACGAAGCCGGATCTTGCTGCCCATCTACCATGATGGCAGCAGGGGTATCCGGCTCAATACCCTTGGCAGATTTTAAAAGGGAGACATGAAAAGAATTGCAAATTTTCATGGAGGGCGGAAGATCAAGGCCATAAGTGACCTGATTAATCTTCTGTAGTATGGAAAAAGGGCCAATAAACCTTGGACCTAACTTGGCAGAGGGTTGACGTAATGCCAAATTTTGGGTGGAAAGCCAAACTAGCTCCCCAACCTCATAATCAGGGTTACTAGACCGACCGTGATCGGCAAAAGTTTTCTGCTGGTTGACAGCCCTGGTCAAGTTTTGCTGGATCTTTGCCCATAGATCCGGCCATTGGGACAACCATTCTTCAAGCGAGGGCACGCTAGAGGGTACGTCTGACAAAGCAGAAAATTTGAGGTCTCTACCAAAAACACAGCAAAACGGGAAAACCCCTGGGGAAGTATGGGTGGCATTATTTAGAGCGAACTCTGCAAACAGAAGGTACAGTAACCAATCTGTCTGGACATCAGAATCAAAACATCGAAGGTATTGCTCCAGTGATTGGTTGGTTCTCTCTGTCTGCCCATTTGATTGGGGATGAAATGCAGAGGAAAAAGAGACAGCGAACCCCAACCTGGCACAAAATGCCCTCCAAAACTGAGACACAAACTGAACTCCCCTGTCTGAGACCACATCCTCCGGAATTCCATGGAGTCTGAATATATGGGTTAAAAAATGTTGTGCAAGGTCTTGAGCAGTTGGTAACTTTTTTAACGGGACAAAATGTGCCATCTTACTGAACCGATCTACCACCACCCAGATGACGGTAAACCCCTGGGATGGTGGAAGATCAGTGATGAAATCCATGGCAAGGTGTGTCCATGGTCAGAAAGGAATGGACAAGGGCAAGAGTGAACCTTCAGGAGAATGTCTAGGGGTTTTACTCCGGCCGACGCCTCTCAGCCTCAGAAAGCTTGGTAGCTCCCAGCTGCATAGGTTCCTCAACAGGTAAAGTGGCTGGAGTTCCAGCTCTCCAGCTGGTATCGGGATGCGCCCCTCTTTCAAAGCATCCCCCCCGTAAATGTCGGTCGATTTGGATGACTGAGGTACAGGGTGATTCACCAAAATGTCCTTAATAGCGTCAGATAGGCCCAATCGGAACTGACCACACAGGGCAGGGTCATTCCATCGAGAGTCCACGGCCCACCGACGGAACTCGGAACAATACTCCTCGGCCTGCCGGCGACCCTGTCACAAGGAACGAAGTTTGGCATCCGCAGTTTTAATTTTAGCCGCTTGTATTTGTTACCCATAGGAATACATTTTGCAATGTTGGTACTCACAATTGACTTAAAGCACTCTCATTTGGCATCTGTATCCGTATTTATCAACAGATGCTCCCATGTCCTGGAGTGCAGCTCTGAGCCTGGGGAAGTTGACCTTCCTAAAATTCAGTGTTTTTGCCCTTCCAGACTTTTCTTACAGTTTATGTTGAATACAACTATATTATGGTCACTGTTACCAAGATTTTCATGTACTGTTACCCTCCCTATCAGGTCATCATTATTTGATATTACCAGAAGAGCATTACATCTAGAAGGTGCCTCCTTGAACTGATTTATATAGTTATCTTGTAGCAAGCTGAGGAATGCTCTCCCCTTGTAGTAGAAGCAGAACCAGTCGATACCTGGGTAGTTGCTGTCCCCCATCACCACCACTGTACCAGCTTGTGACAGCCGCTCTATCTATTTATTCATCTGGCCCTCTATTTCCTGTTATGTTCGGGAGTTTATAGATTACACCAAATTGTATTTTAACATTGTTTACATAACCCCACATTTCTACCCACAAGGATTCTGAATCCTTACAATGTTCTTCTAGCATCCCCTCATTAATATATGCTTTGAATTCTGGCTTTACGTAGTGACTGACTCCACCCCCTTTTCTATTTGCTCTGTTTTTCTGAAAGAGAGCAAAACCTTGAAGATTGACAGTCCAGGTATGTGTGGAATCCAGCCATGTCTCAGCCACACCAAAACCATCAATATTTTTTACTTTATACTATACTTTATACTATACTTTAAAGAAGGGACATGAAAGAAAGTGGGCACAGTGGGAGGCCGGGGGGTGTTGCATCTGCCTGTGCTGGGATCTGCTGGTCATTGTAGTCCACCCTGTAAAGTCTGAAAACTTCAGTGAGGGTTTTTTTTATTGTTGGCCACATCTGTCTGGTTTAGCTGGCCCCTGTTATTGGGTTGGGGAACTTGGGGTACACAGTGCCTCAGTGTTTAATATTTTATTTTTTAAAAGGGGGCAGCTCTGTTTTAAGTGTGCATGCACCATCTCTCTAAGCTGGAGCCCACTGTGCCTCAGCGTTTAATATAGTTTTAAATAAAAAAACAGTCTTTTTTACCTGCCAACGTTTTTTTTTTGTTGGGGGGGGGGGGGAGCAGCTCTGTTTTAAGTGTGCAGGCCCTGTCTCTCTCTAAGTTGGGGTCCATGGTGCCTCTTTGTTAAATACAGTTTATAAAAGAACCAAGGGGGCAGCACTGTTTTAAATGTGCACGCACCATGTCTCCAAGTTGGGGTCCATTGTACCTCTTTGTATTTTTTATTTACTGTATTTAACAATCTTTTTCACCTGCCAAGCGATATTTTTGGGCACATCTGTTTGTTTTAGCTGGGCTGTGCAAATGTGTTATTTTGGTGCGTGCGTTGCTCCGAATATTTTTTTTTTAAATACTAAGTAGTATGTCTGGGAAACGACGGGGTAGAGGAAAATACATCCCTGCAATTCCTTCTGCCACTAAGGATAAGGATGCTGGTGCCAGTACCAACACTGTGGTCACCAGCCATTTGCTCAGGCCCAGCCATAGTAGTGGCAGCATCCATTTCCCCAGGCCCACCACTGCTAGTAGTAGCAGCATCAGCAAACCAGATTTGTGCATTTTCTCTATTGTGCGTGTTATTTTGGACAATGCATCCATTGTGGACTGGTTGACTCACTCTCGCTCATCTCAGGAGGTGGAAGATTCTGACGCAATGACTTTGAGCCAGGTTTCAGTGTATTCTTCCTCCACTGCAGCTACACATTGAAAGAAAAAGCCTCTCTTTACTGCCCCCTCCATGTGGGGCGCTAGCTTCTCTCAGCAGCCCTGTTGCTATGGATAGTGATGAGCAGAATTTGTTTGACAATAGTCAGCCTTTGGAGTGTGTTGCGGAGGTGGAAGCGGTGTCCAAGATGCATAGCTGTGGCAGTGGGGGTGGTGGTAGACATTAACATACTGGCAGTTATGAAGGTGGTTATGGTGTGGGGAGGCAAGTAGACCATGATGAAACCAGAGAGGTGGCGGGGATCAGGAGGAGGAATATGATGATGTTGTTATGGACAGGACCTGGGAACCAGGCAACAAGGAAGGGACATCATCAGAGCAGGAGGGTACTTCTGGCACTGGCAGCGACAAAGAGTCGAGACATGGTAGGGCCAGATCATCTGCAAAATGGCACAGGGATAGATCGGCTGATATGATCCATTCTGGAGCAGGTGACGGTGACATGTATGTTGCTCTTGCAGACTCCAGAAAAAAAACTGCCAGAGGAGGAGCAAAGTCAGGTAGTGGTCGTGGACATTCTAGATCTTATTTACGGTACGGTGCCATGTGGCAATTCGTTCACACCTTCCCTGGAGAACAAAACCTAGCACAGTGCCAGATCTGCAAGTAGTTAGCCATAGCGAGGGCACAAATCTAGGACTAGGAACTACGGCTCTACATAGGCATCTGAAGCAGCATCACAAAGCTGTGTGGGACAATCAAAATGCCCTTCTTCAATTTTCAGAAAGCCAATCCTGTTATTACCTCTCTAAATTAAAAATGGGAAGGTAAGCACACCAATTCAAGGCAATAGGAACTAGCAAAAGGGAGAAATGTGTGTGCAAACATAAAAATAATGGCAGAAAACTGCACATAACCATCAAGAACTAGAAAACTATGAATGCACACCTTAAGCTTAAGTTTTTGTTGCAAAAAAGATAAATTGTATTAAAAGATTTCTGAATAGCAGTACAGAAGGTATCATAGACAGTGAATATACAATATGTCCATGTCATGGAGAGTTCAAATGTGAAGACACCAAATCACAATTACATCACCGTATTATCCAATGCTATATACTATTTACAAAAATATACAAAGTTTCCAATATTACTGCATCCTAGTTAGGGCTAGGCTTATTGTAGGAAGATGCAGTGAAATTAGGCAGAAAACAGTAGCTATATAACTGATAGAGCCACTTCAATAAGGTATTACCATAGTAGTAATGCACAAGCGTTTTAGGTTGTGGCTATACCTTTAAATCGCATGAATGAGGCACAGTTTGTCAGCTGTTTGGAATGTCCAAAGACTGTCCTGGTGTCAGGAGATCATGAGGCTTTTAGCAGGATGGAGGGTACTTGCTGGTTTGCTGCCGTTGCGTCCTTACTGACACGTATTTCGGGAGTAATTGTCCCTTCCTCAGAGCGTAGCTGTGATGCGGAGAGAGAGAGTGGAGAGCGGTGCCTGCTGAGGGTGAGTATGTGTGCTGCTTTATGCACCGAAAGCACGCGTATCCCCCGCGGCCGGCCCTGTGACGTCGCCGTGACGCGAACGTCCGTTCGAGTCACCGCGCGTCACTTCCGGTGACGGACGCTCCAACCTTCTGCCCTCCATCTCTCGGCCGGCCACATTTGCCAGCCAAAAGATGGCGGTGCGCAGGCGCACGGGGCATCCGCCACATCGGATATCAGCGGAGCGAGTGAAGGTGAGTAGGTGCTGATTGCGGAGGATTTACAATGCAGGGATAAGTCTGAAAATAAAGAGCACAAGTGTTACCAGCAGGAAAATAAAGTTATACAGATATTAAAAGTTTACAATTTATTTACATGTTACAGTCGTTTGCAACTGGCAGGGAATTTAACATAAAAACTGGTAATGTTAGATAACAGTAGTTTCACATTAACCATTCAGTACAACTCAAACCTAGGAAAGAATGTAAAACATATACCACTGAATGTAGTGACTAGTTATAGAACATACAGGGATATAAGTCTAGTCCCTTAACTTTAAAGGATAACATCCTATTGTTGCATATCGCTTGGTCCTCTGTTTTCAATAAGGGGGATCTAAATCCAACGTAAACAAAATGGTTGCTTACCAAAGGAACATGCTTCTATGTTTTCATCAAGCATGGATATGATTGCCAAATTTAAATGAAGGGGAGTCTTGTTTTGTCTAGTGAGGATGAAGTTTCTAGATAAAGGTATAAGGTGAAGTCAATATAGCAGTACTATACAACTATTGCAAAAAAGGGCAAACTGGAGACAAAAGAGGAGTTATAATGGGAATGATGGATTCCATTGTTATGATCAAGATGAATAAATGGGATTTGGCGAGTATAAGTAGTCAGAATGTTGTGATCAATCAGTCGCTAGCCTTAGTCAAAAAAAGGGGGCAAGTCGCAATCCTTATTCATGCCCATAGGAATTTTTGTTCTCAGTTCATAAATCCAAAAGAGCTCTTGTTTCAGAAGTCTATTGACAAGGTCACCACCTCTTTTGTGTGGGGTGACCTTTTCAATTACTAGATACCTAAGCTGTGACACTTGGTGGTTGGCCTCTGCGAAGTTCCAAGCAACAGGGGAATTAAAATCAAAACGACGAATCCTGTGTTCACTGATACAATTCTTGACAGCCCGCTGTGTTTGTCCTACATAGGCCATACCACAGGGGCATTTCAATAGGTAAATTACTTCCATGGTGTTACAATTAAAGAATCCACGCAATTGGTATGACTTCCCTGTGGTGGGGTGATGACCACATGATGATGCATTTGATGACCACATGCGTGCATGCCCATGGGCTTTGGTAGTGTGCTCAGCCAGTCCCTATTCACTTCTTCCCGGAATTTCTGAGAAGTGTTGGCATGTATTAGAGTATCCTTAAGGTTTTTAGACCTTTTGTAGTCGAACATGGGTGGTTGGGAAAAGGCTTCTTTTAGTCTGTCTTCACACGTGAGTATATGCCAGTGCTTATTGATTATTGATTGTACCAATCTGCTATGGATGTTGTAAGTAAGAATACAAGGGATACGTTTATGGGGTTGTTTTTGCCGATATTGTAAGAGGGATGATCTCGGTACAGTTGAGCCCTTTTTCAGAGCTTTATTAATAATTATCGGGGAGTATCCTCGTTCATCGGCCATTCTGGTTGCCCTAATTTGAAAGGTATCATCATTATCTATAATACGTCTTAGGGAAAATAAATTGGCTATAGGGTAAGCCGTCTTTGAGTCTTTTGGGAAGGAAGCTTTTAGAATGTAGATATGTCTGTGGGCTTGGAATAGAGGTTGGTGTGTAGAATGTTGTTAGCACTACTAACCCAGACGTCTAAGAAATGTACCTTCTCTGGGTCAGCTTCCAGGGTAAAGGAGATCGTGGGCCAGGCTCTGTCCAAATCATTTTTGAACATTTGTAGGTTATCTGGGTCTCCTGTCCAAAGAAAAAACACATCATCAAAGTATCTATACCACATGAGAACATGATCCTGAAACAATGGGTTAGAGTATACTACGGATTCTTCAAACTCGGTCATAAAGAGATTTGTGTATGCTGGTGCAACATTGGAGCCCATAGCAGTACCTTGTTTTTGTAGGAAAAATCTGTCATTAGGGTCGATTCAAAATCCCAAGTGTCATTATTTTCGTATTTGAAAACGAAAGTTTTGTTGGGTGTTTTCGACTTGCACGACCGTTCGAATATAGACGTATGTGTTCTTTCGTTTTTCTAAAGGAAATCTTTGGTTTTACGCTAGTTCGGGCCCTTTTTCATTCGAAATCGAAAATGTTTCGATCGTTCCAAACATTTACGTCATTGCAATGGGCTTGCGATTAATTCAGAGAGCTGATTGCCAAGTGTTCCGAAGCACATATAATCGTTTCCTAAGGTGCCTTACGGCACCTTTTTTACCTCGGTACTAGGCAGCCAAGCATGATGGAGAGTGACTTTGAAGAGCATCAAGGTCTTCTTCTGTTTGACATTGATGTGATCCTGAGGTCAGAGTCCAGATTGCACCAGCGGCGACGCATGAACATCAATGGCATGCATGACGTTGAGTTGTTCGAGCTGACTAGGCTTAATCGCGCTTCCCTCTATAAATTGTATAGTGAGCTGCGGCCATGGTTAGCCCGCACCACAAGGAAGGGGCAAGCAATTTCAGGTATGACCAAGATGCTTGGCTGCCTGCAATTTTTGGCGAATGGCTCGTTCCAGAGGCTGGGTGCCCTCTCCGTGGGGATGTCACAGCCGCGCACTATCCCAGTTTTTGGAAGGCATGGCTACCCTAACCAACAAATATATTTTTTTCCCCGATGATATGGTAGCCAGAAACGCCATTAAGTTTGGATTTTATAATATCGCCGACATGCCCAACGTCATGGGTGCCATTGACTGTACCCACGTCGCCCTGGTGCCTCCGGCTGCCGACGAGTACATCTACAGGTATTTTTTATGTCTTTTGATTAAGTTCCCAAAAACCGTCCTTGTAATGATCCCTCCTTGTAAAGATCCCTCCTTGCATTGATCCCTCCATTTAGAGAACCATCCTTGTAATGATCCCTCCTTGTAATGATCCCTCCGTGCATTGATCCCTCCATTTAGAGATTCCTCCTTGTAATGATCCCTCCTTGCATTGACCCGTCCATTTAGAGATCCCTCCTTGTAATGATCCCTCCTTGTAAAGGTCCCTCCTTGCATTGATCCCTCCATTTAGAGAACCGTCCTTGTAATGATCCCTCCTTGTAATGATCCCTCCTTGCATTGATCCCTCCATTTAGAGACCCCTCCTTGTAATGATCCCTCCTTGCATTGACCCGTCCATTTAGAGATCCCTCCTTGTAATGATCCCTTCTTGTAACCATCCCTCCTTGCATTGACCCGTCCATTTAGAGAACCATCCTTGTAATGATCTCTCCTTGTAAAGATCCCTCCTTGCATTGATCCCTCCATTTAGAGAACCGTCCTTGTAATGATCCCTCCTTGTAATGATCCCTCCTTGCATTGATCCCTCCATTTAGACACCCATCCTTGTAATGATCCCTCCTTGCATTGATCCCTCCATTTAGACATCCCTCCTTGCATTGATCCCTCCATTTAGACATCCCTCCTTGTACTGATCCCTCCTTGCTTAGTTCCCTCATTGTAAATTTCCATCCTTGGAATGTTCCCTCATACACAATTTTCACTCATTGTATTGTTAACATAAGATTAATTGATCCCTCGTGTTAGAAATGTGTGTTTACATTTGACACAAAGCCTTAATTGTCTTTTTTTTGTTTTTTTCAACAGGAACCGCAAAGCGGGCCACTCAATGAATGTTCAGGCAGTGGTGCCCGGACATGCGGTTCCTTAGCGTCCTCGCCGGCTACCCAGGCTCAGCACATGATGCGTACATCCTTAGACAATCTGGATTGTACCGTCGGTTTGAGTCTGGGGAATTTTCCGGGGCATGGCTCCTTGGTAAGTTAACTGAAACAACATTGTTTTTTTTGGGGATGTTTGTGTGGAATTTGCATTTTGATGTTATGTCTGTAAAAAATATAACTTCCACAACCTAATTGCCATGTGAAAACACACTTGAATTTAAGTTATTAAACAAACAAGCGTTGGGCCAAGTTTGTCCTGCATTTGCAAACCTAAAGCTTGTCAGTTTGTACTCTTTATGAATCTCTCTTCCCCCACCCTCGCCTGGAATAGTGCACTTAACTTTATCATAGTGTGTGCCCCATCTTTGCTTAGATGGATTTCACTTCCAGAGGAGAGGAGAGCGGGATAAAGTGCATGTGGCGGGTTTATGCTGTTTTAGGCTCAGAAAAAGCATATAAGGGGTCAGCCAAACCTCAAAAAGCATCTAAAAAAAGCAGCTAAAAGCATCTTGCCCAGCACACTTGTAAACCAAGACCTGGGATCCTTATGTCTGGCCATCATCCTCAATATTTGTTTGGGGAACTATTTCCAACATCTATGACATATGTTTATTTTTCGACGGGGACAGTGGCAAATGTCTGCTCAATTGACCAATAGGCTTATATTGATGTTGCTGGTGTGTTTATTCCCTTAAACTGATTTTTTTTTTTTGGAAATTTTTTTGGGTTTGGTGAAGGTGATTCCGGATACCCGCTGCTGCCGTGGCTCTTGACGCCTGTACTCCGGCCCCAGGATGCGTCCCAGGATGCGTACAACCGTGCGCACCGCAAGACCAGGGCTGTGGTGGAGAGGGCCTTTGGTCTTTTGAAGACAAGGTTTCGGTGTTTGGATCATACCGGGGCGCCCTGCAATATGGCCCGAAAAAGGTCATAGACATTATAATGGCCTGTGCGGTTCTGCACAATTTTGCCATTTCAGAATGGGTCCACCCTGCGAAGACCAGGATGAAGCATTTGTGGGCACACACAGTGTGTCCGGACAAACTGTTCGTTCTAATTTGATTTACACACATTTTTCATAATTTTCCCTTGATTTTCCTTTGGTTAAAATGGTGTTGTTGTTTGTGTTTTTTCGAACCTTTGTGTAAGTTTATTATTGTTCACATTTTTACCTTAATTAATGAAGTAATTACTCACCACAGCCATAATGCTTTACGCCTCTATTTTTAGTATGTGTGAACTGTGTGAATGTACAAGTTAATTATTATTTTGGACACCAAAAAAGGAAGATACAAAATTACTGAGCCACAGGTGTGTTTAACTTTTTAATTTCCAGCAGTAACATCACAAACTTTGAGTTGCTGCTCACTCTATTTTTTTGATCAAACATATGTACATACAAACCAAAAATTGATAGATCAACCATGCCACATTCCTATTGCACACAGGCATGAGTTTAGAAGGAACTTCCTCCTGGCCGACATTAATGTCAATGACACTTAGAAAGAGATCAAACACAAAAAATGAAAATAATGCTCACCAAAAACTATTTACAAGGTAAAACATCACAACACACCCTCTCCTGCTTTGCCACATTTGTCACAGGCACAGGTGTAAAGCAGACATACCTAGGCCACATCTACACCTGGAACTCCCACACAGCCAAACCAGAACACCCAGTCCCAAGCCCAGTCCAGTGAAATCTTAGCCAGGATTAAAGGGATTAGGTTTGCAGGGCAGAATGTCACACAATCATGTCTAGAAACAGGAAGAGCCATAACCAATCTAAGGACGCACAAGGCGTAAGGGCAACAGTTTGAGTGGCACGTTCATTGAGCATTGAGCTATGGCATTGGCTAGTGGCCTACCTCAGCACTCTAATGAGCTATATGTGCGCAAATCCAAACCAGACAAGCAAAGGCAGACACAAAGGGTATCTTAGTTAGCTTCACCAGACAAGTCAATACAGTGGGGATTTTGAGCAAAGATGTTGAACAGATTCAGGGAGTTTCGACCTTAATATGGGGTATGCCCATAGAACCCAGGTTGTGGCCCTGGCTGGTTGGACCTAACCTGGGCCTGTGTGGCATTCTGAATCTGCAGCTGTGCCAAAATGTTTCTCTGTATAGTTATCATTTCAGACCTGTAGGCACGGTTATCATTGTTTGCATTCTCCAGGTGGCTGTTGAGGGTCCTAAATTCTGTCAGCACGGCCTGTACGGTACTATTGAGGTTGTCAATCCGGCCATGCAGTTCCTCTCTGTTCCTTTGATTGTGTTGTTGAAACGTAACCCTCTCGTGGTGCCATGCGTACAAAAGCGGCATGGCCCTCCCCTGGGAAAAGGGGCGACGTCACAGAGTACGCCGTCCAATTCCCCGGGTTCTGGTGCGTGCCAATGATGTTAGATGTCTAGGGCCCTCAACAGCCACAGGCATGCTTCCCAAATCCTCAGCAGAAGAAAGAACACTGGGGACTTGAGGGTCAGTCTCTGCATGCTGCCCACGATGTGCAGGCAGCATGCAGCCAGCTTACCTCTGCTGCTGCGGAGTTTGGGGAGAAACATTTTGGGACAGTTGCAGATTCTGTCCCGGGGGGGATCTTCAGAAGGGCCCATCAAGGATCCATCCTCCTCCAGCTCCTGGATTTCCTCCATGAGTGTGTGGGTCTGTAGGGACATGTAAAAATGTTTGTTTAGCTTTTGCACTACATATGTCAATATGTTAGTAGTAACATGCAAAGTCACATGGATAACCTACATTTGGGGAAACAACTTACAGAAAATATTGGATCCTGCCTCCTAGGCTGCACGGAAGTTGTAGGCATGTCAAAACTGGCAGAGGATTCCACAGTAGCTGAGTGATAAGGCTGGGCTGCATGAGAAGCAAAGAAACTAGGTAAACACACAACTATGCATTGTTGCTGGTTAAAAATACATTTGTTTTTTTATTTCACGGGGCAAAGCTGTAATGGGCACTACACCAAGGGTGACACTTGACCTTCACTTCCCATTCCATTATCTGTTAAATGGATAATTTCCTAACTACTTCCACATTGGTCCCCTGGACTATTGCAATCATTCAAGTTCTGCTTGTTCTGTGGTTGCCAACATCCCTTATAGGCCATTAAGTGTACACACTCAGCGTGCAACTAGCAGTTACCAGCATTTGAGGCATTGTATCTAGTCCAATTGTTTAAGAAGCATGTTTGGAGCTTTGGACCCAACCACAGCTCACACACAAGTAGACAATAGATCAAGATTGAAGTGTGGGCTGTGAGTGTAAAGACATAACTGGCAGTTTAAGGCTAATCTGAAATCTTGGTTCCTAGGCTTAACTGCTCATTAACGTCATGTATGGGCCCACCAAATATGAATCTAACTGGTCACACACATGCCACACCCTGGTCCAAGACTGAAATCCACTACAAGGCACACCCTAGGGGCATGGCTTAACATATGTGTTACTGGCTAATTGTGCATGGTCACAAATGTCGAATTTCACATAAAGCTTGGTCACCTGCAGGACGGGTCGGGGAGTTTGTGTCCCTTAGGGCCGTGTGTCCCTCGACCGTGACAGGATGGAGCAGACCCAACACCATCTCCTCAGCCGGTGTCAAATTCAATTTGGACGGATATCCTCCTCCAGTTTGCAAGCTGAAAAACATAGTTAGGCTAATTAAGACCAATGTGGGCAATACCAGACTAATTAAAATCATAAATGAAACATATTTACCTGTAATTCCGCCTTTTATTTTCTTTCTTCCGTGCAGCATATTTGAGGTCTGATATCTTCCACTGAATCTGTTCTACATCTTTTAACTCTTCCCCCGCTGCATTGACTTGTCTGGTTAGGTCGGCCAAGATGTTTGCTCTGCACTGCTTGGTGGTGTTTTTCGATTTGCGCCCATATAGCTCATCATAAACTAAGGTAAGGCCACTAGCCAAGGCCATAATTTGTGCGTCACCAAAACGGCAACTCAACTGCCCTCTGCGCAATGCGCGCCCTCTTGTTTGTGGTTGTGGCTCCTCCATGGTTCTTGACAAATGTAGTGACATTCTGGCCTGGGTCTGTGTGGGAGAATGCAGGGACTGGTGGCTGCATGGTGATTGGACTGGACTGGGCAAGGGACTGGGTGTTCTGGCCTGGCTGCCCACAGAAGTTCCAGGTGTGGATGTGGCATAGGTACCTCTCCTTCCCACCTGTGCTGGTGGCGAATGTGGACGTGCAGGAGAGGGTCTTTCAGAGGATGAAACCAACGGTGAGGGAGACCTTGCCGGGCCGGGCCTCTTCTGCTGGTGTTTTTTGCCCCCTGCGGGTGGGTATGTTGATGGCCCAAATTTGCCTCTTTGTGGGCTGCGTGCCCTGCTTTGCCGTTTTGGGGGGCTGCGGTCACTGGTGCGGCCTCTTTGTTGGCTGCGGTCTCTTGGGGGGCTGCGGGACCTGGTTCGTCCTCTTGGGGGGCTGCGGGACCTGCCTCGCCGTTTGGGGGTGCTGCGTGCCCTGCTTCGCAGTTTGTGGGGGCTGCGGGACCTGCTTCGCCGTTTGTGGGGGCTGCGGGACCTGCTTCGCCGTTTGTGGGGGCTGCGGGACCTGCTTCGCCGTTTGGGGGGTTTCGGGACCTGCTGCGGCCTCTTTGTTGGCTGCGTGCCCTGCTGCGGTATGTTGGGGGGCTGCGGGACCTGTTCGGCCTCTTGGGGGGCTGCGTGCCCTGCTTCGCCTTTTGGGGGGGCTGCGGTCCCTACTGCGGCCTCTTGGGGGGGGGGGGCAGGGTGGTGTGGGGCTTCGTAGCCTCTTACCCCTTTTTTTAGCAGCAGAGATAGTAGGCTTGGGGGCCTGGGTCTTTGCTTTTGCTGCTGACGCCTCCTTTTTTGGCCCATAGCTGGTCGTAGCCTTGTTCGGTCCCTTTGTAGTAGCCCGTAACCGAGCTTTTGGCTGCTGCAACCTGGTTTGGGGCCCTCCTGCATGCTCCTGCTGCTTGTCTTGCTTCTTGCCCGTTGTGTCCTTTGCAGTTTTTGTGGCTGCTTTTTTTGGGGCCATTTTCATGGGACCCTCAAAGAGAATGAGCTGTGTGTCCAGGGACCTTTAAATAAGCTAGCCGGCGTGTTCGCTTACGCATACGTCCGGCCGTTTGCACGGCCGTACGGAACCCGGAAACCGCTGGGGCATTACTTATCTGCTGCCGAGAAGAAGAAGAAAGATGGCGCCCACTATCTTCACCCGCCAACAAGAAGAGATCATCATGCTCGTAAGTGTATTTTAATGGTTTTATTTGGACTAGTAAATGCTGCTCTACATGTTAAAGAAGCGCAGGAATAAATGGCTTAAGTTCAACATATGTGAAAATACATGCACAACCAAAGGCACAGCACACATGTGCCAAACAACCTTTCGCCCAGATTGTCAACTTGCCTTAGCCTAGAAATGTGTGTGTGTTAATGGCATTTCCTAAAATAATGTATTGTTGCAACATAGTGATATGTATTTAGAAGTAAATGGTATGTTTGCTTTCTGTTTTTTAGACCATGCTGGAGCACAGGTACGACTACCTGCCCAACTCATTTGAAAAGCGCAACGTCGCCCTGGAGATCATCTCCGAAATACAACATCAGACCAACACCACCTTCACCCACACGCAGATCATGCAGCATTGGTCGGACCTGAAACGACTTCACATGCCCCGGGTGCGGAGGTTTTTTGGAATCCACTTCCCAAGTAAGTACACAGCGATTGCATGCAAGATGTAACTAAGACAGAAGGTAGGCCTTTAGTTATAATGGCTTTTCTTTGGTAGTGTTGGAAATGGATTACCGTATTCGCCGCACCCGGAGACGCAGAGCCCGACCAGTGCTGCATGATTCTGCAGCTGGAAGTGAAGGTGGTGGATCTCCAGGGCGACGGTCCTACCCCTCCTCTGTGGGGTCCTCAGAACAGCCCCAGGGGCGGCACAGCGTGGGCAGGCAGTCGTACCCTGCCACGCATGCGGGAGCCTCTGGTATGTCACTCTTCATGTATACGCACACACATATACATGCTAGCTCCTGATATCACCAAACTGATTCCTTGAATCTGTCTTTTTAGATGCTTCGGGTGTGGGTGAGGTAGTGGTTGAGGAGGCAGCAGATATGGTCCAACAACAATCTGGAGAAGGTGAGTGATGTGACCCAAAAACATTTGAGGACTGCTGAATCAGACAATAAAAATAACCATATTGCCCATGTTTATACAGGAACTTCTTCACAGCAGAGCCAGGAACCAGGACATCGTGTTGTTCCCAACGAGCCATCTCTCGGCCACCAACCAAGTAAGTAGTCATGCCATTATTGCCATTTATGTGTTACTTCACATGAACACACAAATACATCATGCCCTAGTCACTGGCAATATAAGACTGACCTGTGGCCACTTCCTTAGCTTAATGACTTGCCAGACTGACCTGTGGCCACTTCCTTAGCTTAATGACTTGCAAGAATGACATATGTGGCTTTTAGTTAATTTGTTAACTAAAATACATTAAATCCACATGTGAAAAACATGTATTGGTCTCCAAATAATATTTTGGTCGAAATTTGTTCCAGGGACCACACAACAAAGACTGGCGGACATGAATCGGAGGGTCCTTGAGTTGGTGGCCAATCTGCAGGCGATGCGTGACATGTTGGGGACAACAGAAGAGGAAGAGTAGTGTCCTGGTTCCTGGCCCTGTATCTTTGTATATAGTTTGCCCAGATTTTAAATTGTATATAGTTTTTTAAATTTTTAATTTGTAAATAGTTTTTTAAATTTTTAATTTGTAAATAGTTTTTTAAATTTTGGATTTATATATAGTTTTTAACAATGAAAACAAAACTTTTAAAAAAATTAGGAACTATTTTTAAAAATGCCACACAAACATGGCAGTTGAATATTAAACACATTTCAACTAAAAAAAAAATGATGTGACATTTATTTGCACAAATACATTTACACAAAACAAAGGGGCAATGACATATTTAGAAATCAAGATTCAGATGTCCGTGAAGTGGTTTGGGTAAGTTTTAGGGTGCTGAAAATTTTGAAGAAACTAACCGGGAAGTGGTTTGGGTAAGTTTTAGGGTGCTGAAAATGTTGAAGAAACTAACCGGAAAGTGGTTTGGGTAAGTTTTAGGGTGCTGAAAATGTTGAAGAAACTAACCGGGAAGTGGTTTGGGTAAGTTTTTGGGTGCTGAAAATGAAGAAGAAACTAACCGGGAAGTGGTTTGGGTAAGTTTTTGGGTGCTGAAAATGAAGAAGAAACTAACCGGGAAGTGGTTTGGGTAAGTTTTAGGGTGCTGAAAATGTTGAAGAAACTAACCGGGAAGTGGTTTGGGTAAGTTTTAGGGTGCTGAAAATGAAGAAGAAACTAACCGGGAAGTGGTTTGGGTAAGTTTTAGGGTGCTGAAAATGTTGAAGAAACTAACCGGGAAGTGGTTTGGGTACATTTTAGGGTGCTGAAAATGAAGAAGCAACTAACCGGGAAGTTGTTTGGGTAAGTTTTAGGGTGCTGAAAATGAAGAACAAAACTAACCGGGAAGTGGTTTGGGTAAGTTTTAGGGTGCTGAAAATGAAGAAGCAACTAACCGGGAAATGGTTTGGGTAAGTTTTAGGGTGCTGAAAATGTTGAAGAATCTAACCGGGAAGTGGTTTGGGTAAGTTTTAGGGTGCTGAAAATGAAGAAGCAACTAACCGGGAAGTGGTTTGGGTAAGTTTTAGGGTGATGACAATGTTGAAGAAACTAACCGGGAAGTGGTTTGGGTAAGTTTTAGGGTGCTGAAAATGGAGAAGAAACTAACCGGGAAGTGGTTTGGGTAAGTTTTAGGGTGCTGAAAATGAAGAAGCAACTAACCGGGAAGTTGTTTGGGTAAGTTTTAGGGTGCTGAAAATGAAGAAGAAACTAACCCGGGAAGTGGTTTGGGTAAGTTTTAGGGTACTGAAATGTAAGTGTTAGAGTAGCGTGAAGTGGTTGGGGTGAGCTTTAGGGTGCTGAAATGTAAGTGTAAGAGTAGCGTGAAGTGGTTGGGGTGAGCTTTAGGGTGCTGAAATGCAAGTGTAAGAGTAGCGTGAAGTGGTTGGGGTGAGCTTTAGGGTGCTGAAATGTAAGAGTAGCGTGAAGTGGTTGGGGTGAGCTTTAGGGTGCTGAAATGTAAGTGTTAGAGTAGCGTGAAGTGGATGGGGTGAGCTTTAGGGTGCTGAAATGTAAGTGTAAGAGCAGCGTGAAGTGGTTGGGGTGAGCTTTAGGGTGCTGAAATGTAAGAGTAAGAGTAGCGTGAAGTGGTTGGGGTGAGCTTTAGGGTGCTGAAATGTAAGTGTTAGAGTAGCGTGAAGTGGTTGGGGTGAGCTTTAGGGTGCTGAAATGTAAGTGTAAGAGTAGCGTGAAGTGGTTGGGGTGAGCTTTAGGGTGCTGAAATGTAAGTGTAGGAGCAGCGTGAAGTGGTTGGGGGGAGCTTTAGGGTGCTGAAATGTAAGTGTAAGAGTAGCGTGAAGTGGTTGGGGTGAGCTTTAGGGTGCTGAAATGTAAGTGTTAGAGTAGCGTGAAGTGGTTGGGGTGAGCTTTAGGGTGCTGAAATGTAAGTGTAAGAGTAGCGTGAAGTGGTTGGGGTGAGCTTTAGGGTGCTGAAATGTAAGTGTAAGAGCAGCGTGAAGTGGTTGGGGGGAGCTTTAGGGTGCTGAAATGTAAGTGTAAGAGTAGCGTGAAGTGGTTGGGGGGAGCTTTAGGGTTCTGAAATGTAAGTGTAAGAGTAGTGTGAAGTGGTTGGGGTGAGCTTTAGGGTGCTGAAATGCAAGTGTAAGAGTAGCGTGAAGTGGTTGGGGTGAGCTTTAGGGTGCTGAAATGTAAGTGTAAGAGCAGCGTGAAGTGGTTGGGGGGAGCTTTAGGGTGCTGAAATGTAAGTGTAAGAGTAGTGTGAAGTGGTTGGGATGAGCTTTAGGGTGCTGAAATGTAAGTGTAAGAGTAGCGTGAAGTGGTTGGGGGGAGCTTTAGGGTTCTGAAATGTAAGTGTAAGAGTAGCGTGAAGTGGTTGGGGTGAGCTTTAGGGTGCTGAAATGCAAGTGTAAGAGTAGCGTGAAGTGGTTGGGGTGAGCTTTAGGGTGCTGAAATGCAAGTGTAAGAGTAGCGTGAAGTGGTTGGGGGGAGCTTTAGGGTGCTGAAATGCAAGTGTAAGAGTAGCGTGAAGTGGTTGGGGTGAGCTTTAGGGTGCTGAAATGCAAGTGTAAGAGTAGCGTGAAGTGGTTGGGGGGAGCTTTAGGGTGCTGAAATGTAAGTGTAAGAGTAGCGTCAAGTAGTTGGGGGGAGCTTTAGGGTGCTGAAATGTAAGTGTAAGAGTAGCGTGAAGTGGTTGGGGGAGCTTTAGGGTGCTGAAATGTAAGTGTAAGAGTAGCGTGAAGTGGTTGGGGTGTGCTTTAGGGTGCTGAAATGTAAGTGTAAGAGTAGCATGAAGTGGTTGGGGGGGAGCTTGTTAGTGTAATATATGGGGACACATTTGTGGGCGAACAGTTTAATGAGTTAAGTTTGTAGTGCGCAGGAGCAGGATCGTAAAGATTTTCGTTGGGACAATTATTTTAGGTAATATCCAATTAGAATTGATCGGGAAACGTAATGTATTCGTTGAGGTAGACGATGGGAAATGGTTAAAAACGAATGCTGCCGTTGCAACCAGAGAAAAGGAATCAGAAAAGTCACGCGGGGAAATGACATACACGAACCCGTACTCGAGCATACGAACGGACGGGCACTTTACAGAAGGAAACGAATGAATGCATAGAATCGCTCGCACATTCATACGAGAGCGGGAACGTTCGAAAATAATACCAAGTGCGGCACAAAAACAAATGCTTTTTAAAGTCTCTCTGAATCAACCCTATTGTACCAGAAGTAGTACTTAGTGAGTATTATTTCAAGTAGGGTCATGCAGAAGGACTTGTATGCAGGGGTGAGTTGCATCTGATCTAAATTCTAAAATGTAATACTATAGAGATTCCAAGAGTGCGGGGTATGGACGTGTACAAGCTGTTTACGTCCATACTGCAGAGAATGGTTTGTGGTGGAATGGGGCCTAGGGCTGCAAGTTTATTCAGAAAATCTCCTGTATCGAGAAGAAATTAGGGGATTTTAAGCACCTTGGTTTGCAAGATCTTGTCAAGAAAGATGGTTATGGGTTGAAATACTGAATTAGTTCCGGCCACTATGGGCCGTCCTGGTGGTCTGGTGGGGTGTTTATGAATCTTGGGTAAGATATAGAATAGTGGCGTCATAGGGTGAGTGGGTTGCAAAAACATTTTTACTTTATGATCTATCAGGGCCTCATTAAAAGCTTTTTCTACTACTTGATTTATAGTGGTTTGGATTTCGGGTAAAGGGTCTCCTGGCAATGGTTCGTACACCTGTGAATCAGATAGTTGTTGCAGTACTGTTTCATTGTAATATGAGGAATCCAATATGACAGTGGCACCCCCCTTGTCATCGGCTTTAATTATGATGGATTTGTCATTGTTTAAGTTAAAGGCTAATGCTTCTCTTTCTAATTTTGTCATGTTGCTTATAAAGCGGGAGCCTTGGGGGTGCCACTTCAGATTGGCAATATCTCTTTGGACCATTTTGATATACGTTTCAACACTATGAGGCATAGTCGGTGGAAGCCACTTACTTGGAGGGCGGCATGAGCTTAGGTCTACTCCCATCCGCGTAAGCTCAGATGAGGTGGTAGGGTAAGACATGTCTGAGGTATCAAAGTGTGAGCGTAACCTGGTGGAGCAAAAAAATGATATAAATCAATATCCAACTCAAGTGGGTTACCCCGATGGGTTGGTACAAAGCCAAGACCCTTCTGTAGTACCTTGATTTCAATTGTGCTGAGTGGTCTGTTACTACCTCTCTAAAAATGGGATCATTTTTTGAGTGCCTGTCAGCTACTACCATTGCCATGCCTACACAACAACCAAAGGTCTCCTGTCCATTGAGCTAGTCTTTAAAATCTGTGTTTCTGCTAATGCTACCACTACCTGCAACCCTGCTGCCGTCTACTAACACCAGCCCTACACAACACAGGTCTCCTGGCCCTCTGCCTAGTCTTTCAGTACTGCTAATGCCGTTACTGCCACCAACAGCACCTCCTCTGCCACCCTACGCCGCTATTAGGCCTACACAACCACAGGTCTATGCCATGATGCACAAAATGTGTACATTTATCAAAACTTGTAAAAAAAAAAAAAACATTGTTTGGTCTTCTTCAACTAAGTTGTCAAGATTCCAATCATGCTGCTACCGCCTGTTACACACGGGACAATTTTTTGAGGACTACTGGCAGGCCTGCACAACCGCCACAGGATTCCTGTGACACGGCCTAATCTTTCTTAAACAGTTGCAGCCTCTGCTAATGCTGCTACTACTATTACCACCAACGGCCACTCTGCTGCCACTCTGCAACCCTCTGCGCCTGCCAGCCCAACACACAGGTCAATCCTGTGATACCCAAAACGGGAACATTTTTCAAGGCTTGCAAAAAGCCATTGCTTCTTCTTCAACTAAATTGTCAAGATTCCAAACCTGCTGCTACCCGCCCTGCTACCCGCCATTACAAATGGGCCAATGTTTTGAGGGCTTGCTCGCTACTGCCAGGCCTACACAACCGCAGGTTTACCCCTGTAATGCCCAACATGGGTACATTTTTCAATGCTTGTAAAAAGCCAATACTTTTAAGTAATGCCAACCCTGTTGCTTCTCCCCAAAACAGCCACGGGCTATTGAAATGCTAATTAGGTAATGGGTGATTGGTTTGACAATTAGCCTCATCTAATTCAAATGCTAATTAGTCCACTAAAACATGTTTTCATACAGCTCTGGGTGACTTCTGGGTGAGTTCTGTTATGCAGGACTTTTAGTGCTACCAGGCATTGTTTTCCATGTGTTTTGTATGAAAGTTCATCCTGAACTAGTTAGAACCGAACCAAACTTTTTCGGAAAAGTTTGCTCATCTCTAGCCATTCTCTAGTAGACGCCTGTCTACTTTAATGGCCAGCTGTATGTAACCGTCCAGGTTCTCTGGTGGGGGAAAGTTTACCAGGGTATCTTTAATACCCTCTGAAAGTTCAATCTGAAATTGACTGCAAAGTGCTGGATTGTTCCAATGGGAATTGATCACCCATCTAAGACATTCTGAGCTGTACTCCTCTGCCATGCGTTTCCCCTGATTAAGACTTAGCAGTTTAGCATCTGCGGTTGAAGCCTGATCTAGATCCGCATACATGACTCCCATGGCTTTGAAAAAGGCATGAACTGTTTGTAGAGCATCATCAGTGGGTGCTAATCTGAACGCCCAGGTTTGTGAAGGGAAATTATCAGGTCCACTTTCTGTATGTCTGTACCTGAAGAGTTGGGTCGCAATCTGAGGTATAACTCACAGGAATTTTTGAACTTAAACATTTTTGAAGTTTCCCTCCCCAGCTCTGGGAGGGAAATCTTCGGCTTGACGGGAGGTGTGGTCACTTGTGGGGCAGGTGACTGGCGGTTCTCCTGGGCCGTCATGTGATAAGCAAGTTGGTTAATGGCGGAAGCCATGGCTTGCACTTGTTCCACAAGATCTTCCATAATTTTGGCCCGTGATAATGTAATTCCCCTCAGAACACCAGCCTTCAGGTGAGTTGGCAGCCCCAAATCTGACAAACCTGGCATTTGCTATACACACTATTAAAATCTGTCCCTAAACATGTTTTCAAACCACCTAAGTCTTCCATAATTTCTAGTAAGTGAACCTGAACTTTTCATACTTATTCAGGCTTTGCCAAAGCATTTATTCTTATGCTTATTAAATTCCAATGTATTGAGTACCCTTTAGATCAGACCTTGGCATTGTAAGGCTTGGGGGCCGTATACGGCCCTTTGATTGGCTCTGACCAGCCCGGGCTGAGCTGGCTGATGGAGTCCCTCCACTTGTGATTCGGCGTCCCTCCACTCGTGCTGCCTGCGAGGCGCCCGCCCGTCCCTCTTTGCAGCGGGTCGGCGCCTCCCGCCACTCAGTGAGGAAGCGAGAACGCGCCAGACCTGATGAGCCGAGTGGCCGAATGGCTGCTGCTTAAGTGATCGCCTGTGTACAGTGCTGGTGGTGCCGACCCGCTGCAAAGAGGGACGGGCGGACGCCCGAAAGTGAAGAAGAGCCCAATCAGGGGAGGAAAAAAGGTAGGTTCCAACGCCATCTTGCCTGGGTGGAGGGGCAGGACGCATAAGTGCCCTGACTAGAAGCCATCCTCGGGCTACTGCTAAGCTTAAGGGGAAGGAGAGTAAGGGAAGTGGGGCTGCATTTGCTCTGCCCCAGTTTGGTGGAAGAGTGAGCTGCTGACATCTGTGGGGGTCGATATCCCCCCTTTCTGTGGATCCTACCAACCGGTATCGCCCTCCCATCCAGTTGTTAGCTAAGTGCACATGATCCTTGTCACAAGAGGACTTTGGCCCTAAAAAAGAAAGGTAGATGCTGAATGCAGGGTTTTCTTTATAAAGAAATACAATTAATATTATTCAGAATTGAGTTCAGCCTTTTGGCCCGGCCCTCCACAATATTTTTAGTTTCTCATATGGAAATAATAATTGCCCACCCCTGCTTTAGATCCTTCTCTGTCTATTGCTATAGGCTAGTATGCAACTATACATCTGCTTCCTTTGGTTCACAAAGCTAAAATTTGTCAGTTTTCTTTGTACACATAGGCGTTTGCGACTTTTGCAAGCTGAAGTTGAAGAATGCAGCAATAAAATGAAATTTTATTTTAATGGCACTTTTGTTACATAGATTTCCTTTATCACAGCAGGACAGACATTAATCAATTCAAACTTAAAATTGATTGTAAAGGTGCATTGCATTAGTGTCATCTCTCTCTTTGAGCAGACATGGTATCATTAATCATCAATTGGTAAATAGTCACCTTACAGTGTCAAGATTGATCTATATTGTAAGTGGCACGAGTAGTAAAATGGCAGTAATCTAGAAGTTTACTGCGCAGTAATACAAAGAAACATGTAAGTAATGGTATAAAGAAAAATAGTAATAGTACAATAGCTGTCAAATGTTGTTTTTTTACAACTTTTGTTATATTGTTAGATTGTTATTTGAACATGAGACTCCTTTGTTCAATAAGGCAATTCTGTAGCCTCAGGCTTCCAGAGGGATGACTTAGCTCTGTATGTTCTGCATATGGCCATACGGAACCTACTATATTACTAATTAATTAATCCGGACTATAAAATAGGAGCTGCCTGGCCCATCTGCACTTTATCCTAGCTGCTGCATGATCCATCTGTGCCACACCTCAGCTGCTGCCTTATATATCTGCATCGCATCCCAACTGCCACTTAATATAACTATAACACAATTCAGTGACCCATTTGGTTAGTTTAAAGTGGACCAAAACCCACGCCGAACTGTGGCTGATCGATTCCCTCCCTGGGCATCCAAAACCGGGATGCCCCGCTATGTGTGAAACCCCCCAGGTTGCCATATTCACTTACCTCGTCCTTGGGAGTTTCACGCAGCGGGGCACCCCTGATTCGACAGGAATCCGAATTGTCTTGTAATTTGTGCTGACCAAATTCTTTCCTGAAATCCTTAAATTAAAAAGTTAAAACTCACCTGCTCTCTGGTCACTGTCCTGTTTCGCGCTCCACAGAAATACACATCCCCAGCTGTGATCCTGGCATCCTGCTCCCCTCCGCACGGGCGAGTGAGCTAACGTCAGCTCACTCTGCCGCTGCTGCAGCGAGATGTTGGATATTGGAGTCCGATCATTCTGGCTGTCAGAAGCAGCAGCGGACGGCGCAGGACAACACCGAATGGTGAGGTAAAAAAGTGAGGGGGAAAGACTTTGCTCCTTTAATGGATGAGGACATCGCCCAGCGCAGGAACAGGGACGGAGGTAAAGTATGCTCATCTCTACTTCTAAGCAAGGAGGGTGATCATGGCAGCTGCCAATCTTTTAAGCCCAGCTCCAGGCAAAACTGTTTTTTCATGTTTCATAGTGGTAGGGAATGGGTAAAGCCACAATGTTTCTTTGGTGACTGGCTAGGAAATTAAGATCATCCCAAAGAAAACATGAAAAGCACTGGTTCTTAACATGCACCTTTAAAGTGGACCAAAACCCAGGATTTTTACTATCCTGGGTTTTGGTCCTTGTCCCTGGGACACCCTGATCGGGGGTGCCTCGCTGTGGGAAACCCCCCAGGTTGTCCGAACAAACTCACCTCTTCCCGGTCCTACAATGCATAGATGGACGCTAGACCAATCAGCGCACTGGCGACCGCATCCCCCCACCCTCTAACAGGAAACGTGACCATGCCAGCCATACCCACATGCTTGGCCCGGGAACGAGCACTTCTAAAGGGAGAGTGGGGTTACAGCCGCTGCTTGCACATGCGCCGTTGGGCAGGGAACTAAGGTGAGTTTTTGGGCGACCAGAGAGGTTTCACACAGTGGGGGTTTTGGTCCTCTTTAATAGGGGTATACTGCAATACACAATTGTTTCCCAATTAATTATGAACATAATAAATGTTGTTTCAGAGCCCCTTACTCACCTGTTTTCCCCTGAAAATTACCGTTTTGGGCCTTTTTCACTCTTGTGCAATACATCTAAGCTATTTTTGGATGATTGAATTTTGAGGTTTTTTTTCTACTTTGTAGGATTTTTAGTATATTTTCCAAACAACAAAAAAACTGGTGGAAAACAAGTTTTTGGACCTGTCCTTTCTCATCAGCAAAAAGCTTTTGATCCTTTCCCCTCGTCTCCACTCCTCATTCTTTAGACTGTAAGCTCGCAAGGGCAGACTCGCTCTCCTATTGTATCTTGTATTCAGAATATTCATTGTAAACTCTGTAACACTGCATTTGTAATAGTCTATGTACTGTATGTTTCTACCCTGTCTGTAATTACTACTTTGTACAGCGCTATGGAAAATGATGGCGCTATATAAATAAACAATAATAATAATAATAGGCTGGCTTGGCATGAGCGAAGTTCAAGATCGCATGATTTTTAAGAAATAAAATACATCTTGTTATTAATAATTTTAAATTTCTAACACAAAAAAAAATTTGGGGGCATATTGTTTGATGACTTGTGCATATACAGGCCCTTATGCTCTTTGGTATGGGCTTGGGGCTCTTCCAGGGGTGCCTTGGCACCTCTGCAAGAACCCCATGCCCACACCAATGGGCACCGGGCTCTTCCGCACCCCCCTGATTCCTCAAATGGCGGTACCCGCTGATTCCAGCAAGTGCCATGCTGGCTCCTGACCCAGGTAAATTAGTATAGGGGTCCCCCCAGTTCACCCAAAGTTTAAAAAAACGCAACACACAAAAATCTTTAATCTTCTTCATTTGATTACTCACCGGTCCGTGCTTCTTTCTTCCTTCTCACACCAGGCACCGCCCTCTTCCACCCAAAGTCTGGTGATCATTGGTGTGGGCTTGAGCCCTGAGCCCCTACCAAAGGGCACAAGGTGTGACCTCTGAGCCTAGAGTTAAAAGCCCTTATGCTTGGTGACCGGGCTGATTGGCTTTGGGGCAGAGGACCCTACTTTTTTTTAAATAATAAAAACAGCCAAAAAAAACAATACAAAAAAAGCCCTGCTGTCACTTTCGCTGCTAAGATGAATGCCGGTTTAAACGCATTCATTTAAATAATGAAAACTAAAAAAAATAACAACCAAAATGAAAAGTCAGATATTATTTTTATGTAATAAAAACTAGCCTAACTAAAAATGCCCAAAAATGTACAATAAATTTGAAAAAAACCCCGCTGTCAGTTACCCACAGCGAGAACAAAATTCTACTCAAGAACAAATGTCGGAAAATGGGATAAACTCTCTTTAAAGAGGAACATCGGTGGCCCTGGAGTCTAAGAGACTCCAGGACCGTCCGAGTTCCACTCCTTGGGTCATCCCAAATTGAGATGCCCTGCTGTGTGAACCACCCCCCCAATCGACAGTTTCCTTCCCCTTCTGCTGGAACCCTCACCGCGTGTGTGCGTTCCAGCCACATCACCACTCACCTCTAGCTGTGTGCACCCCTGCGCCCAGCCTTTGTGAATGTGCAGCATGCACATGCAACGGCTGCAAGATGGGTGGGGGATGCAACTGGCGGTGTTGCCCAGCGCTGAAGGAAGCAGAGTGACAGCGAGCGCGCTTCTTGGCTGAGTGCAAAGCTCAGCCAATCAGTGCACTCGCTCTAGTCCGTGTCTGTGCAGAGGGAGCGGAAGGAAGGTGAGTGAAGCAGGGCGAACGGGGGGGTACACACCTCTAGACATCCCAATTCGGGATGCCGCCGCACATAGGAACAACTCAAAAACAAGCCTTTACACAGAGGGTCTGAATTAGCCCCATAGTCCATATGTGCACCATGTTGCTACATCCTTTAGAATGTTCAAAAGTACATTCTAGGGGTGATAGATAATGAGTTCTGTAATCTCCCCTGTCCTTATACTCAGTATCTTAATGGTACCCCAAGACCCTTAGTTACCTGCCTGCTACTGTTGCTACCCGCCTGTTACTTTGCCTGAAACTTTAATTTAAAGGTTTTGTCCAGGCAGAAGGACCAAAAGTCTATACTTACATGCAACTACTCCGTGCAGGTCCAGTGTTCCTCTTTGCAGTGGCAGCATCTTCATAACCAGTGGCTTGTAGTCCTGGTCCAAAGAGGGGAAGAGAAAGAGTAGCTATTATATGTATGTAATCAAAGTTTCGGGAACTAGGAATCACCCACCCAGATAGCTTTTCTATTTCATGGTGCCACTTGGTGGGTTCCCTAGATCAAGTAGAGAGAGCATATCAAGAAACAAGGTCATGAGTTAAAAGAGCAGGCCCAAAGCAGGAGAGGAGGTTTAGGGGCAAGATCAAAGCTGGGAGAGTGTTTCTAAGAATAAAGACTTCGGTGCTAATATTCATTAAAAAGCTTGGAGTCCAGTTACTTGATGTTAAAGTGGACCAAAACCCAGGATAGTCAAAAGTTTTGACTAGCCTGGGTTTTGGTCCTTTTCCTATTGTGTGAACCCCGCCCCCAGATCGCCCAATCTCACTCACCTCTTCCTGGTCCCACAGCGCATCTAAGAGAAGGGTCTAACAGTTCACTCTAACAGGGAATGTGCCTGCGCTGGGCATTCACAAATGCCTGGCATGGGCATGCGCACTGCTAGAGGGAAGTGGAGGATGCGGCCGTCAGAGCCGCTGCTCCAAGACTCGCTGTGGGACCGGGAAGAGGTGAGTTGGCTGCGGCTATCTGGGGGGGGGGGGGGGGTTCACACAGTGCGGCACCCCCGCCAAAACCCAGGATAGTCAAAATCCCGGATTTTGGTCAACTTTAAAGGGTAATTCAAGTTTAGATGGCATTTTTAAAAGTTTTCATTATTGTGTGTTAAAGTGATTTCTTCAGTGTGCTGAACTTATTTGTGCTTTCTCTCTTTTCTATTAGTTTGTAACTTTTGCAATATGGGTTTTATAAAGAAAAATCGGTTTTCTCTACAAACTATGTGTTTACCTTAACAATGTTCGCTAACCAGTGTGTGGTGTACAGAACAGTGATTTCCTGGCTCTGGATTGCTAATCATCTAATTTGCTAAGGCAGAGACAACGCTTCACACTCCTGAGCTCACAGGTTTAACTGCTAAGTGTCAGCTACACGAAACTAAAATGTCTACATAACTGAGACATTTCTTAATTTAAAAAAAATTAAAAACATACAGACCTCTGAGCACAAGCCTTTCAGATGGCACTCGGATGGCCTTTGATCCCCCCCAGGATCTTCCAGCTTCAGGAGAGGGACCGAAACAGGGCCCCCTTGTTTATGACAGCTCTGGCTACCGCTGTTAGCCCTGCCTTTTGTAGGAGGAGCAGGATGACATCATCCCACCCCTTGCACTTTGGGCTACAGGCAGGGTGGGTGAAGGGGCAGGGGACTCAGATCCACCTTCCCTGTACAGATCACTACCGGCTGTCAAGGGATAGCAGTGATCGGTGCAGGACAGAGGATAGAGGTGAGTAAAGAATATATATATATATATTTTTAATAAATGACATTTACTATGTGGTGTGTTTTTTACATTTAACCCTTTGTGAACTGGTAAGGGGTCCACGAGACCCCTGTACCAGTCCACAAAACTTGGGGGAGCTGGCGAGTCACCTGTGGCAAGCAGTCGACTTGCCATTAACCTCCTACCCCCATTACCTGCCTCCCCAAAACCTGGGGGCCGAGGGCCACCGAAGCTGGCATCCACCAGGGCGGTCTACAAGCTCAAATAGCTGGTGCCAGGCTGATTTTACTGGGAGAGGGCACCCCCAGGGGCGTAGCCTGGGGGGCGCTGTGTTGCCAGAGGGCGGCAGTTAGATGATGGGCAAGCCAGGCTGTTTGTGTGATCACCAGCGCACCGGCAGAGAAACAGTGCACAGCGTTTTTCTTCCTGATTGAGGAGGCTCTGCCCCCCCAGACGCTCCATCACACTGCTGCCTGTGTCTCCCGGCCAGTGAGGAGGAAGTCTGCTGTACTGCTAAGCTTCATGTAGGTAGGTGTGTGTGTGTCCCTCTCTTTGTGTCTATCAATTTGTGTGTGTGTCTCTCTCTCTGTCTGTGTATGTGTCTCTCTCTCTCTCTCTCTGTCTGTTAGACTTTATATGTATTTACCATTTAATAAAGCACTGACCAATCTGGCTATGGTTTGCATGATGGGACCCTGATTAAAGCAGAACAAAACCCAATAGTGACCAGTAAGGAATCTAAAAGATTCCAGGGACAGCGGCTGGCTTTTCCCGATTGGAATGCTCCATTGTGTGACACCCTTCCAGACGCTCATAAAAACTCACCTTTCCCCAATCCAACGGTGCATGCGCGGGCTCTCGTCTAATGAGAGCCGCCTGCTTTGACGTCATTGTTTCCACCCACATGTGTGCTCCCACCCAGGGCCGTATTTGACATAAGGCACACCTAGTCACGGGCCTAGGGCAAAGCTACAGACAGGGGCCGGCTCAGGGCAGAGATCATTAACAGTAAAAAAAAAAACTTGCTGTCAGCCTTCGTCGTGTCGCCACCCTCCCAGCAGCAAGACATTGGTGGATCAGTGGGAACCCTCCCCACACCGCCCCGCCTCACCCCACCCCACAGACTCCGCCTGTCTACTGGAGTGCCTTCTGTCATAGAAGACAGGCGGCAGCTGCAAACTGGGGCAGGGCAAGAAGTGGGGCGGCTCATAAAATGCAGCCCTGCCCCACTCTTCGCCCAGCCCCCCGCTCGCAGCCGCTGTCTGTGTTCTATGCCAGGAGGCGCACCAGCAAGTGCCTTCCGCTCACAGCCCCAGCCGCCACCTCGCCCTGTCCCTCCCCTTGCATCTCCACCCCACCACTCCGCACCCTGCCCCCCCTTGCAGCCTGCCTTCTGTGGCAGGAGCGGCGCACCAGTAAGTGCGCCCTGCCCCACATCACCTCGCACTGACCCCCCCCCCGCTCACAGCCCCAGCCCCCACCTCACACTGCCCCCCCGCTCACAGCCCCAGCCCCCACCTTGCGCTGCCCTCCCCGCTTGAATCCCCCACCGCTCCACTTCGCGCTCTGCAACTCCCCCCTCGCAGCCACCGCCTGTATTCTATGACAGTAGCGGCGCACCAGCAAATACGGAGTTCGGGGGTGTGGTCTTGAGGGCACCTGAGAAGTCCACGCACCGCACAGAGCAGGGAGACCAGGTAAGCGGCCGCTCTTCCCTGTGACTCAACTCTTGTACAAATGGTGCTTTATAATGTGCATTAAATTGCACGGCATAAAGCACTGATCGGACAAGAGATTGTGCATGCGCAGTGGGATGAAAGAAGATTAAAGTGGACAAAAACCCAGGATAGTCAATAGTTTTGACTATCCTGGGTTTTGGTGTTTTCCCCGGGGCACCCCGACCGGGGATGCCCCACTGTGTGAAACTCCCCAGACCGCCAGGACCCATCTAACCTCTTCCCGGTCCCACGGCATCTCAAAGAGCAGCTGCTCTGACAGCTGCATCTTCCGCCTCCCTCTTACAGGGAGCGTGCCTATGCCGGCCATTAAAAAAGGCCTGGCGCGGGAACACGCCCCGATAGGGGGAGAGTGGAATGCGGTCGTCAGAGCTGCTGCTCTTAGATGCGCCGTGGGACCGGGAAGAGGTTAGATGGGTTCTGGCGATCTGGGGGGTTTCACACAGCAGGGCACCTCCGATCGCCAGGATAGTCAAAATCTTGGGTTTTGGTCCACTTTAAGTCTTTGGGAGCACTGGGGGGTTTCATAGAGTGGGGCATCATAAATCTGGATGCCCCTGAGAAGGTAACAAAACCCAGGATAGTGGTGGGTTTTCACTATCCTGGACTTTGGTCCTTGCCCCCGGGGCACCCCGATCAGGAGTACCCCGCTGTGTGAAACCCGAGCGCAACTTACCTATTCCCGGTCCTATGGCGCATGCGCGGCTGCTCGTCAAATCAGCGCGCCTGGAGCCACTGACCTCATGCCGTCTAAGGACAGCGGCTCTGAGCACGATGGCGGCCACATCCCCCGCTTCCCTCTAACAGGGAGCGTGCCTGCGACAGCCATTCACAAATGCCTGACACAGGCACGTGCCTTGCTAGAGGGATAGTGGGGATGTGATTTGTGCATGCAGGAAGCAAGGTAAGTGTACAGGCAACCTGGAGGTTTCACACAGTGGGGCATCCCGGTTTTGGATGCCCCAGGGTGAGAATCGATCGGCCTGGGAATCTTATAGATTGCCAGGCCAATCACACTGGGTTTTGGTCTACCCCAATTCAAGATGCCTCAGGGGCACATAACATAACAAAAGTCAAATTCCTGGATTTTGTTCTGTTTTAAAGCTGGTAAACATGATTGAGGATTCTCTCTCCCATGGCGCATGTGCAGGTTACAGTAATTCAAAATATTTAGAGTTGCCTGGCAATCTATTCTGAATTAATGGAGTTACAGGGACCTTCCGCTCTGCAAGCTTGCACTAGCTATTCAGCCAGGGAGATGCCACCTCTGGCTGCCCATGCACCATGGGATCGATGGAAAGGTAAGATTAATGAGGGTGGGAGGCTGTCCCTGGAGTCCTTTAGAGTTTACAATGTGGTTAATGGTATTATGTAGTGGGGGGGGGGGATAATAGTGTGTGTAGGTAGGGGGTTAAAATGGAACAAAGCCTAGGAATCTAAAAGAAGCTGCTGGCCTTCTCCTGGGCATAATTGGGATGCCCCACTGTGTGAAAACCCTCGGGGTGCCGGTAAGCACCCGCCCGGGTGCTGCACATGTGTGGACTCTCGCTCAATGAGAGCCGTTTGCTGTGACAATGTCATATGGCTAATGGCTCTCATTGTATTCAGAGAGATAGGCTGGGGCAGGAACGCACACGCCGCTGGGGAAGAGGCCGCTTGCGCTACCTTTTGAAGTCAGTGAGAACTGTTTGCCGAATGGCTGCTCTCATTCGACCATGTGCCGTTGGACCTGGTAGGTGAGTGAATACCGCCACCTTGGGGGGTTTCACACAGCGGGGCATCCCAATTCGAGATGCCCCCGGAATAATGGAACAAAACGGGGAAAGTCAAATTCGTTCCACTTTAACTGTATGTGTGAAAGGTTAAAACAGACCAAAACCTGGGTTTTGGCACCCCTTTACTGGGGCATGTGTCACCTGGCTATCGATTATAAATGGAAGGTTTGGAACCACCTGCTGGCTGTTCCCCTCCTGCTGTGTGTGCCCGTTCTGGCCATTAAGCCAGAAGAATGCCACCATGGGCCATGTATACGCTGACTGATTCTGGGGAGAGGTAATTGGCTGGTGCTGGGGGATTTTAGACTACGGGACAAAACTGATTATGGTCTGGGTTTAACAGGTGTGAGGGTTAGGTGTGGGGTTATAGTGTGCATGTAGTGGAAGGTAATACTGTAGAGTGGGGGTATAATGGGGACAATGGTGTGTGGGCTAACTGATGTGTGGGGCTAATGGTGTGAGGGGTTGATGGGATGTTTGCCCTTTGCTGATTCCTCTTCCCAATTGCAGGCCCATTTCTTGCCTTATCCTTCCCCGTCTTGGCAAAATGGAACCAAGATTGGCTACTAGCCACCACGTCGACTCTGGACCCAGTGATCACCGATCTACAATCACAGAGTCCCGGTTTTAATGAGGGAGTGAGCATCAGGTAAGAAGATTTGGGCTTGCAGCATTGTGAGCAAATGTGATCTGTACCTATTTTTTAATAAAATTGTTTTTGGATGGCTGTAAATGATGATTGTGGGCTCTTGTCCAATCAGCGCTATACTGTGCATAATAATGCCATTGTTTTGGTTGTAGCCTCCTGTACTGGGTCTTCAACCTACTCTACCTCTTCTTGGAAGGTGGGGGGTGAAACACAAATAGTGCCTAGGGCAGCATGAACCCTAAATACGGCCCTGCTCCCACCCCAGCCATTCTAGGCACGGCCAGGCAGATGAGTTTTTTTGGCTTCCCGGGGGTTTCACACAGCAGGGCATCCCACTTTAGGATGCCCCGAGGGCATAGAACAAAGCAAAAAAAGTCAAATTCACAGGTTTGGTTCTGCTTTAAAGAGAAAAAAACCTCCCACAATCCTCACTGATCTGCTGTCCCTCCACCCCTCCGGTTTTACCTTTGGCTAATTTTTACTCACCTTGCCAGGGCATCCAGCTTCTGGGTCCCTCGGATTCCGGGCGACCTCGGGACGGGTGGCACCATCTTGCATCTCATCAGGCACTGCACGCAGCTCCCAACTTGTGCAGTGCCCATTAATGGGATGCAATGGAGCTGCTCGAAATCCCGCGAGACTTTGCGGAGCTCCAAGATCGGCGTGGGATATTGAAGAGCACGGCTAAAGCCGCGCTTGTTAGTGAAGGCTAGGTGGGCAGCGGGGTGAGGATCGGGCCCTGAAGCAGCCACATGCATCCAAAAGATAAGCAGGGACAGATGGGAGGGAGGGGGAATCGGCCCCTTTTTATTTTAGGTCCGATGTTCCTCTTTAAATATGTATTTAGGATTAGTTTGGTTGTTTTATGGCCACTGTTATGTCTTCATAAGGAGGAAGATGGTTCTGTTCTGGATGGATTTTAGTTGTATTGGACTATATATGGCTTTGGCAGTTTACCTTACAGTGCACCTATACCTATAAGTTTATGTGGTCACCTCCCATTGCCAGCCCTTTGCCCCAAAACAGCCTGCGTTTTATTTTTTACCTTAGCTTTTCCCCTATATTCATACAAAAACCAGGAAAAACACCAGGAAGTAGTATTATGGTGAATGGTGGTCATATGCTAATTAGTTCAGATACAACCTAAATGTCACATAATGGCAGTTAGGTTGAAGTGCTCCCCATTGCTGAGCGGTGTGACTGAACGCATCATCACTGGGGGCGGGGCTGCTCTGCCAAAATGGCTGTTTTGGGCACTTGGCTGGAGATCGAAGGTGACTACATTTACTTTCCTCTCAGTATAGGTGCACTTTAAAGTGGAACAAAACAAAGTATTTTGCTTTCTTGGGTTTTGTTCCTCTCTGGCAGGGCGTCTTGATTTGGGATGCCTGGCTGTGTGTATCCCCACAAATTGCCCAAAAAGCACATCTTCCTTGTTCCCATGTGGGTCACTCAGCCAATCAGCAGCGCTCGTTCCATTCAGATTTCCTTTGCCACACTGATGTCAGTGCAGCAAGAGGATCTGAATGGAGCAAATGCTGCCGGCCACATCCTTGCTCACCTCTAGCTGGTGACATGCCATTCAGAAAGGCCTGGCGGGGTGCGCACCCCAGATAGAGGTATGCTGGAGATATAGTCACAGCACAGCAAGGGCTCCAGGAAGAGTTAAGGAAATCGGGCGTTCCAGGGGATTTGACACAGTGGGGCATCACAATTCTTATAGATGCTTGGCCGGTCAATGGCTCCTCTTGACCCTATCCACCTGGCCATAGAGTCTAGTAAATTTTAGCTCGGGGTAAAAGCCCTCCCCAGTGGTATTCCAATTTGGAAAGCCCAACCTCAAACCCTCCAGAATCACTGCAAATCTTTTCTCATTCCTCACTCCCACTCCCCATAAACAGGCCTCCCCCACCCCTTTATCCAAAGCCAAACCCCTGCCAGGCCTAACTGAACAGCCAATGGGTGCACGCACAGCCAGCAGGCGATGCCCCAAAATGATTGCATTATTCTGACTGGAGAAATGTCTGAGCATGTGTGCCGTGGGAGCATGGAATGAGGTAAGATTTACAGCTATCCAAGGGGTGTCACATGTAGAGGCATCCCAAATCAAGGTACCCTTGTGAAGCAGACCAAAACTCAGCAGGGTGAAATTTGTGGTGAGTTTTGGTCCACTTCAATAGACTCTATATCTACTGTATATTGCTGTACATATATTGGTCATGTTGATTTTAGATAGACCAAAACCCAGGATTTTGACTATCCTGGGGTTTGGCCCTTGCCCCTCAGGCACCCTGATCGGGGGTGCCCTGCTGTGTGAAACCCCCCACGTCGCCTGATCAAACTTACCCTTCCCCAGTCCTACGGCGCCTGCCTGGCCTCATGTCCAATCAGCGCACTCGGATCTTGTCCCCTTCGTCTAAACAATCGACTAAGGGAGCAGGTCCAAGCCGCATCCCCCACTTCCCTCTAATAGGAAGCGTGCCCGCGCCAGTCATTCTGTTTTTAGCGGAACAAAACCCACCAGCAGCCGGCCTGGAATCTAAAAGGTTCCAGGGCTGGCCCCTAGCTTTCCCTCGATTTGGGATGCCCTGCTTTGTGAAACTCCCCAGGTTGCCTGATCTAAGTTACCCTTCCCCAGTCCTATGGCGCCTGCCTGGCCTCATGTCCAATCAGCGCGCTCGGATCTTGTCCCCTTCGTCTAAACAATCGACTAAGGGAGCAGGTCGGAGCCGCATCCCCCATTTCCCTCTAATAGGGAGCGTGTCCACGCCAGTCATTCTGTTTTTAGTGGAACAAAACCCACCAGCAGCCAGCCTGGAATCTAAAAGATTTCAGGGCCGGCCGCTGGCTTTCCCCCGATTCAAGATGCACCGTTTGTGAAACCCCCCAGGTTTTTTTCCTGGTCCAATGGCGCATGTTCCGGCTCCAATCATAGATGTTTGCCTTTCGACAATTTTGTTTACAATGGGGAGCATGTGCTGCTGCATCCTCTGCATCCCCGGTGGTCTGCATATGCTCCTGCCCCAGCCATTCAGATTGGTTGGGACAGGAGGGGATAGCGCGGCAGTGCGTGCTCCCCATTGAAGGCAATCCGAGCCCTTTACCGAAAGGGCAAAGGGCTCTGATTGGATGAAAGTCAGCACTTGCGCTGTTGGACCAAGGAGAAGTGAGTTGTACTGGGAAACTGGGGGGCTTATATAGTGGGACATTCCAATTCAGGATGCCCCAGGGGCGCAGAACAAAACCTGAGAAAGTCTATCAGGCGCGGGGCAATTCAGCTTAAGCTTTATTGGGGGTGGGGCGCTATTCTGGATCTTTGCCCCGGATGCAGGAAAGTCTAGCTACGCCTCTGGGCACCCCGCACCATGTATTTTTAATTTGTCATGGTTTTTAACCTTTAAAAATTATAAAAAGCCTGGGAGAGGAGGGACCATATGTTGTTTTTTTAATTAAGCCTTGATGTCCCGTCACGCAGCCAGTATAAAAGGCTAACAGCAGCAGGAGTGAGAGCAGAAGCCAGAGTGATCGGCATGGGACACAGTGCTTAGGGGAGGATTGGAGGTAAGTATTTAAAAATACTTCTCAGTCTCAGTGTTTTTTACATTTAACCCTTTGTGAAGGGTTGCCTGGGGCAAGCGGGTGACCTGCCATTAAGGAGGAGGAGCACGTGACTTGTGAGGGCTATGGGGTCTTGTATCCTTCAGAGCCACCCAGTCTGGCCCCTGGGCCCTGTTCTACAAGCCCCCCATAGCTGGTGCCGGGGTGGTTTTACTGTGAAGGGGGGGACCCACAACACTTTTTTACCCTTAAAAATTAAAATAAAAGTCTGAGGTCCCCCTTGAAGAGTGGGGAATTATGTTTTTTTAGAAATGTAACCATTGATAGTGCAGATAGTAGGTTAAACTTACCTTTGTATGTTGGGTATTGTTCTGTTTGGAGAACCTTGTGTTTTCAGATTTTGCTTATTTTTTCTAGCTTGCATATATATTTTAGGAAAATGTAAAAAAGAATGTATTATGCTTTTTTATAAATGTTTTAGGGAAACTCTGTGCAACCAAAGAATTCATTGAGGCATTACTTCCAGAAAGATGCGCCAAATATAATTCAAGCGTATTACTCTGAGAAAGCTTAAAGCGGACCAAAACCCACTGAACTTGTGAAATACATTTGACCAAAGCCCCATGCTGATACTCCCCTTTTAGGGTATAGAACTAGAAATGGATATTTTCACTTTCTGAATCATCCTGGAATGTTGTTTTTATTGCTGTCTATCTCTGTAAGACGTCAGGCGATCAGTCATTGCATCGATGTGGCAGTGACATCATTGTCACACACAACAGGGGCAATGAATGGAGGAGGTGAAGCTTTACAGCTAAAACAGGCACCATTAACTGTGATTAGAGTGTAGTAGGGGCAGTGAAAAGTGCCAAAAGGTACTCTTCATGGGGGAAGCAACGCAGGGGATGCTAGTTAAAAATTTGAGTTTTGGTTGGCTATAAGGTGTGCACTTTCAGGGAATACTTAATTGGTGGGGCATATTTCAGATGTAAAGGGTTGTTTTGGTTGAAAAAGTGCAAGGTGTGCACTTTGTCTGCAGAGATGTAATGTTTAAATAAAATGATCCTTACTTGCATGCTTTACTTTGGGGTGTTTGTTTTTAGGAAAATGTGGTTTTGATTCAGCTTTTTTATTCTTATTTTTTTGAGAAACCCTGTGCAACTAAAGAATTAATCAAGGGATTACTTGCAGAAAACTGTATCCACAGCCTGGTGCGCCTAGAAAGCTTGATTTTGCTTTTCAGGAGAGTATATAGTTTGTGGGGGTTTCAAATGTAAGAGGTTGTTTAGTAGTTGTATTTTCTTTGAAAATCTTTTTAGTTTGGGGTGTCTCCTGGGCAGAAGATTAGTGGAATGGTTGAAGCACACCAAAATCAATTAAAGAGATAGAATAAACAAGAGGGGTTCTATTTTTCCTTAGTGTGCCTGCTTAGTGCACACTCAACACAATAGGAAACCAAATCTGAATAGGAAAAATGAACACCCGACATCAAAGCTATGCATGCCAAACAAGGTGATTTTAATAACATGGAAACCATATATTATACAGCAAAATATCAAAAGACAATATAGCATGAATACATCTATATACAATAAATGGCCACCAGATGGCGCAACTGAGTTGGTTCCAATGCTAATCCTGCATCTCTCATACGGAATATACAGGCAACAAAAATGTCAGCAATATAGCATAATGACTTGATAGCTGAGAGGTATGCAGTATCAATGCCAAGTGGTAAATGCAGAGCAAGTAGTCAAGCATAAAGAAAGCAATGTAAAGCAGCAGACAGGCAGGAACACATGAGATAACATTTAAATCATACTCAACGTTTCGGCGGTAACCGCCTTCCTCAGGAGTAGTGGTGCCATGGGGTAATGAAGGTGGCTTTAAGTAGAGCTAGAGGTAACCATCCAGAGTGCAGGTGGCGCCAAATTGACGGCGCACACAGCGCCGCCTAATGACGCCACCGGCGGCGATTCCCCTGGGTCCCGGCCACCTCCAGTACAGGGTGGCAAATCTGCCTTCCCTGCCTGAGAGTGGCGCACGGGGTCCATAGGGATGCCGCTTTTGTGATTTTAAGACAATTAGTGAGAGAATTAGTTATGTGCAGTTCGCGGCTTCACAAAGATGGAGTCCGTCCCACTGGGCGGAGGCTCCAGCAAGATGGCGTCCAGCAGAGTCCCCAACGCGGCAGCCAGCTGCACTGTTAGTGTCTGAGCTCCCAAAAGATGGCGTCCATATGTGGATATCCAGACTTTAATAAGATGGCGTCGGTGCCTGGGCTCCAAGGAAATGGCGTCCTTATACATATGTCCAGGCCATAGGAAAATGGTGTCCGTAATGGTGCATAGATCTCTCATATGGGCTACAAAGAAATGGCCACCAAGACTGTAATGATAGCTGATGTGCGCTCTTGCAGCACATTATACAGAAGGTCATTTAGAACGTTGAAAGGATGGTGAGCACGCTGTTTGGTCGCTGGATGGTTTAACCCCTCATGGTGTCTCCTAAATAAAAACACACATCGTGAGATATAATAAAAACAGGGAGAAGAGGTGAACCCCCATTGTAATTAAAATTAAAACACCAAATGAATGGCCCCTGAAAGGGGAACAATACCTAAATCTATTGCGCAGTACTCCATATAAAGTGGCCTTAAAGAAATACTAACCCATGGTACTAGTAGGTGATTCACTGGGTATCCCGAATAGCGGCTAGCAGGGGCCACTAAAGTCTACAGGGTAGAAAATAAAGTATGATTAGTAAAAAACTGAAAAGTCCATATCCTCATTTAGACCAGCAGGGCTTAGTGTCTGAAGCTGAAAGATCCAGTAAAGTTCACGCTGTAGCAGTTTACGCTCTGTATCACCCCCTCTTTTATGTGGTTTAATACTTTCAATAACCAGGAACCGGAGTTGGCTAATATGGTGCCCCAACTCCAAAAAGTGCCTGGCTACTGACAACTCAATTCTTCCATTCCTAATATCTGAGCGGTGTTCACTGATCTGTTGCCTTACCTCCCTCTTTGTTTTACCTACATAACCCAGCCCACATGGACATTTCAACAGGTATACTACATTTTTAGAGGAGCAGTTTGCGAAGGTTTTTATGGGGTTTATGGGGTTACCTCTAGCTCTACATAAAGCCACCTTCATTACCCCATGGCACCCCTACTCCTGAGGAAGGCGGTTACCGCCGAAACGTTGAGTATGATTTAAATGTTATCTCATGTGTTCCTGCCTGTCTGCTGCTTTACATTGCTTTCCTTATGCTTGACTACTTGCTCTGCATTTGCCACTTGGCATTGATACTGCATACCTCTCAGCTATCAAGTCATTATGCTACATTGCTGACATTTTTGTTGCCTGTATATTCCTTATGAGAGACGCAGGATTAGCATTGGAACCAACTCAGTTGCGCCATCTGGTGGCCATTTATTGTATATAGATGTATTCATGCTATATTGTCTTTTGATATTTTGCTGTATAATATATGGTTTCCATGTTATTAAAATCACCTTGTTTGGCATGCATAGCTTTGATGTCGGGTGTTCATTTTTCCTATTCAAATTTGTGTCTCCTTGGCAGGAAATGGTGTCTACCAATATATATGTGGTACCGTTGTAACCAAGAGGAATGGGGCTTTTAAATGCAATATGATTTTATTTTATTGCACATATTGCATATATTGAAAATACACTAAAACAATATATAATTTTCCTGAGAAATCCTTAGACATCCCTTCAAAAATCACAGTTAAAAATGTATAGCGCAAAACAGGGTGACAAAACCTCTTGGTAGGATGGCACTTAAAGGGTTAATTCAGCTTCTTCAGCTGAGGAGATCACAGCATTGTGTTCCAGTAGCTAAAGGATTTTTAGCTGCCTTCTCACCTGGGAAGGTCATTACCATTGTTTAAATTAGCCAATGCTGCTGATAAGCTCACCTGTTACAGTGGATTAATTCTTGTAGGCAGTAGTTTTTACTTGTAGCGATAAACCTTATCGCCGGAGGGCTTCACCGCCCGAGACGTCCTTTTCCCAATCGTAAGAGGTGCTGCTGGAAGTCCAGAGTCGTCCGTGAGGATACAGGAACAGCCCTTACAAGGGCTAGTGAATTGTAATATAGCGTTTCCCCCAATAAGAGACAGAACTTCAGTATTGAGGGTGAAGGTGAAGTAGACTTTATTAGTGCCACTCTAGGCCTTATATACACAAGTCTCCATTGCATGACACACACACCGACCAATAGCAGCAGGGCACACAATCCCTCAACTCTGCCGGTGACGCAATCAATCAATACAATGGCAGTCAGAACAATGAATAACGTAATCAATCAATACAATGGCAGTCAGAACAATGAATAACGTAGTCAATCAATACAATGGCAGTCAGAACAATGAATAACGTAATCAATCAATACACTGGCAGTCTGTAACATGCTTAAGAAAAGGAAAGTAATGAACCTGTGTAAAGTCCAAAGGGGCAGAGAGTCTGTCACATTACTCAAGGCCAGAAAGCAACACAGAGCCACAGAAATGCAAGATACTTGGAAACAGCATGCTGATAAGTAATCATGGGTCTGGGGGCATAATAAGTTTATTTTACATTCCGAAAGAGGAAAACATTAAACACCAAAAACCTGACCAAAAAGGGAGTTTTCCTTTAAGGCACAATGTGATTGAGTGGATCAGAAATCAACTTGGAGCAGTACTGAAGTCATGTTTTAGGTGAGGCATAGATCTTGCATCATCTTGGGAGGAAAAAGAGAAGGGGCATTACAATATGGAGAGGAATAGAGGGTTTGCACGGACACTAAGCAGGGGCGTTGAATCTAGTGGGTGGAGGAAACACTTTGAGGGGGGAAAAGAGGATAGCAGGCCTGGGGACTGTAATATGTGTTTGTGGGGAACTATAACATGTGTAGGGGGACTGTAACATGTATGGGGGAGCAGGTCTTATATAATATAAATATATAGATTATATATATTATCATAATATGGGATCTATAAAGATTCTAGATAATATTGTACCGTGCAAATTGCAAAGGACTTTGAAAAGATCCCAATAAGCTGAAATGCCAGTGCTTATAAAAGTGGCAGTCCAGATAGTCCAAAAAACACTCACCTGCTAACCGTGGGCACCCATTTTCACAGATAATCTTGACGACAGCCACCATGAAAAAGGTGGCACTTATTGGCCGATTAAACAGTCAGTCATGGATGGGGCAGCAACTCCCAAAGCATAAACAGTGCTGCACAGTTTAATTATAACCCATTAGACCCCTTCTTGATCAAATTGCAAGATGGATAAGTAAACAACAACAAGGCGAACAGAAAATAAACATAACATTCAGATTACAGTACCTTATAACACATAAATAAACTAAACAGCGAGGAAGAAAATCCTGCTATACAATGTAGCAACCTAAAAATGTAAAGGCTCCATTTCAGATTCAAATTCCGGTATTTATTCAGCTTTAGATACAAAGAATTACATGTTGTCTATATTTGCAGGTAAAAATGAAAAAAATACTATATTTGTTGCCCTATAGACGCACCTAGGATTTGGAGGAGGGACATAAGAAAAAAATATATTCTGAACTAAATGTTGTGCTCAAACTCCCCCCCCAGAACCAAATAATGGGTAGTGCAGAATCCCCCACTTACAGGTAGAGTGGCATTCTCCTCCCCCCAATTCTCCATAGGCAGTGTGGCATCCCCCCTCCCATTCTCCATGGGCAGTGTGGCATTTCCTCTCCCATTCCCCATGGGCAGAGTGGCAGTCCCCCCTTCCCATTCCCCATAGGCAGTGTAGCATTCCCCTCCTCCCATTCCCCATAGGCAGTGTAGCATTCCCCTCCTCCCATTCCCCATAGGCAGTGTAGCACCCCCCTCCTCATATTCCTCATAGGCAGTGTAGCATTCCCCTCCTCCCACTCCCCATAGGCAATGTAGCAGTGTAGCAATCCCCTCCTCCCATTCCCCATAGATAGTTTAGCATTCCCCTCCTCCCATTCCCCATAGGTAGTGTAGCATTCCCCTCCTCCCATTCCCCATAGGCATTGTAGCATTCCCCTCCTCCCATTCCCCATAGGCATTGTAGCATTCCCCTCCTCCCATTCCCCATAGGCAGTGTAGCATTCCCCTCCTCCCATTCCCCATAGATAGTTTAGCATTCCCCTCCTCCCATTCCCCATAGGTAGTGTAGCATTCCTCTCCTCCCATTCCCCATAGGCATTGTAGCATTCCCCTCCTCCCATTCCCCATAGGCAGTGTAGTATTCCCCTCCTCCCATTCCCCATAGGCATTGTAGCATTCCCCTCCTCCCATTCCCCATAGGCAGTGTAGCATTCCCCTCCTCCCATTCCCCATAGGTAGTGTGACATTCCCCCCTCCCATTTCCCATAGGCAGTGTGATATTCCCTCCTCCCATTCCACATAGGTAATGTGGCAATCACCCCCCTCCCATTCCCCATAGGCAGTGTAGCATTCCCCTCTTCCCATTCTCCATAGGCAGTGTAGCAGTGTAGCATTCCCCTCCTCCCATTCCCCATAGGTAGTCTAGCATTCCCCTCCTCCCATTTCCCATAGGCATTGTAGAATTCCCCTCCTCCCATTCCCCACGGCAGTGTAGCATTCTCCTCCCCCCAATTTCCCATAGGCATTGTAGCATCCCCCTCCTCTCATTTCCCATAGGTAGTGTGGCAATCCCCCCTCACATTCGCCATAGGTAGTGTGGCATTCCCCCCTCGCATTGCCCGTAGGCAGGGTGGTAGTCCCCCCTTCCTATTCCCCATAGGCAGTGTAGCCTTCCCCTCCTCCTATTTCCCATAGGTAGTGTGACATTACCCCTCCCTTTCTCCATAGGCAGTGTAGCATTCCCCTCCTCCCATTCCCCATAGGCAGTGAAGCAGTGTAGCATTCCCATCCTCCCATTCCCCATAGGCAGTGAAGCAGTGTAGCATTCCTCTCCTCCCATTCCCCATAGGCATTGTAGCATTCCCCTCCTCCAAATTACCCATAGGCATTGCAGCATTCCCCTACTCCTATTCCCCATAGGCAGTTTAGCATTCCCCTCCTCCCATTCCCCATAGGCATTGTAGAATTCCCCTCCTTCCATTTCCCCATAGGCATTGTAGCATTCCCCTCCTTCCATTCCCCATAGGCAGTGTAGCATTCCCCATAGGCAGTGTAGCGGTGTAGCATTCCTCTCCTCCCATTCCCCATACGTAGTGTTGCATTCCCCCCTCCCATTCCCCATAGGCATTGTAGAATTCCCCTCCTCCCATTCCCCATAGGCATTGTAGCATTCCCCTCCTTCCATTCCCCATAGGCAGTGTAGCATTCCCCTCCTCCCATTCCCCATAGACAGTGTAGCAGTGTAGCATTCACCTCCTCCCATTCCCCATAGGCATTGTAGCATTCCCCTCCTCCTATTCCCCGTAGGCAGTGTAGCATTCCTTAACTCCCAATCCTCACAGGTAGTGTAGAATTCCCCTCCTCCCATTCTCTAAAGGCGTTGTAGCATTCCCATCCTCCCATTCCCCATAGGAAGCGTGGAACCCCCTTCCCATTTGCCATAGGCAGTGTGGCATCCCACCTTCCCATTTCCCAAAGACAGTGTGGCATTCCCATCCTCCCATTCCCCATATGCAATGTGGCTTTACCCCCTCCTATTCCCCATAGGCAATGTGGCATTCCCCCTCCCATTCCCCATAGGCAGTGTGGCATTCCCCTCCTCGCATTCCCATAGGCAAAAAAAGTAAACTGACATGTATATTTCTCTTGTGCTGCTGGCCAGGCTGTTGCAGCAGGCCAGGAAATGGAGGAGCGGCAGGTAGACAGGCAGGGTAACTGATCCTTGCCCAATGTCCCCACCATTCGTGCTGTCTTTGCAGTCTGCAATCCCCGCTGTCCCCGCCACTGCTTCTTCTCCAGCAGCATGAGCAAACATACCCGGCTCCATGCAGCTGGTGGGTGTGGTCTGTGCATTGGTCACGCCCACCCGCTGCACAGGGCCATGTTTTAGATCTGTGAGCTTGCCACCAGAGAAGAAGCAGTGGCGTGGATCATGGATTGTGGGGACATCGGGCATGGATCAGTTACCCTGCCCACCCACCGGCTACTCCTCCATCTTCTGGCTTCATATATCTGTGTCTGCCCATCAAGCTGTGCTCTTTTTTTTTACATTCCCCCGATAAGAAGCACCGGCATACCGCCCCCCCCCCCCCCCCTTTTGGGGAAAAATAAGTGCGTCTTATTGGGCGAAAAATACAATATATTTTTAAATCATATTATTAGAAAAATAAGACCCCTTTTTAGTAAACACCTTCAGCGGCCCATCTGTCGTCTGTCTCTTTCTTCACACAAGGCCACCAGCCTAACACTGGGCTAAGGATATCACCCACTCATCTCACAACATTACATTTTCCTCATATGGTGCTCATAAAATATACTTACTGTTAAGTGCAAATTATGGGTTTGAAATGGCTATATGTTCTGGAAAATTGTGAACGATAAGAGGTAATTTACCACTTCCATTTCCTTCACCGCTAAGGCAAGAATAGTAATGGAGAAGGATTCTGAGGGTAGTTCCTTAACAGCTTTGAAAGCTTTGCTAGTAAATTCTATATTCTTAAGGGACTTTGGGATGAAATAACTCTATTTTGGGAAGAACGTTAATTAATAATATAGTAAAAGCATCAAGTGCTTAGAATAGGAAATGCTTAGAATTGGAATGATCATATTACACTAAAATGTGAGACTGGTAAGTGCTCAGTCAAGTAATATTGAATGTTTTTTTTATTTTTCATTACTGGTGTTTAAAAAATTCTAATTTTGTCCAACATGTACCTTTATTAAATCAGTCTCATTTAAACAAAATCAATAATCATTTTGAAACATGTACTGAAGGCTGGCATTCATGCAAAGTATAAATAGACAAGTAATTGTTTTATTGGAATCTTATCATAACTATAATTACCTTTATGTACCACTGGAAAATCTTTTGAAAATATAAATATATCATGAATTAAAGCATAAAACCATTTTTGTACATACCTGGTAAAATGGTTTTCCCTTAGTTGTATTTACAGGGACACAATTTATTTTCTACTGTAGCCGGAAGGCAGAAGTAGAGCAGGAAGAGAACTGTGGCTCCTCCCCACTTGCAGGTAATAAATAATTTATTAACTGAAAAAGGCTGGAGAATTTCGACAGCCAAAGACAGTCTTTGTCCAATGGGCAATGGAAATAGGAGTTACAAAACCCATGGGCTGGTGCAGTGCAGGGTATGTACAAAATGGTATTTTACTTGTCAGATTGTCCATACATGGACACTGAAGTGATGTGTGCAAAAAGAGCCATTTTCCATCTGACAGAATTATGTCAGAGAGATCAAGATCTGGTAGGGGACTGAACCGACATTTGATGCACTTACACCAAAAGTTCATTACACCAAAAAGAATAGTCCAGAGAAAGAGCCTGTCAGATCCAATGACCAATTGTGGGTTTGGAGACCACCAACCCTTTCTTGGGTCTGGTAGGGACCACAAACAGCACATCTGTTTTTCTCACAAATGCTGTAGATACGAAATACTATTCTAGTGCATGCATTAGTCAAGAGTGCAGAATTTTTGGTATCATGGGATAGGGGTGACATTTTGCTTCTTTACAAGGCACTGGTGCACCCTCACCTGGAATATGCCATCCAATTCTGGGCACCAGTTCATAGAAAGGAAGCTCTGACTTGAGCCACCAAACCACCTCATTATGAGGAAAAATAATGAGAATTTAATCGGTTATCGGTTTAGTCTTGAGAGAGGAAACGACTGGGGGGGGGGGGTGCTTGGTTAACTTGTATAAATATGTAAAAGGGCAATACATAAAATATGGGGAAACACATATTTCAGTTAAAATCCTCTCTAAAGACAAGGGGACACTACAGCGTCAAAAAAGCATTAGATGCTTCTTTAGAAGAAAGCAATATTAACAGTTACAATTAGCTGTTATCAGTAAAAATAACTTCCCCTATCTTAAAACCCTTGGTTGAACTTGATCAACATATGTAGTTTTTCAACTGTATTAATTATGTAACAATGTAATTATTTAACAAAGAATTGCTTGGCTACAAGAGGTGACAAAACCCAGAGGTAGGCTGGCACGAAAGGGTTAATGGGAAAGTCCACTTTCGATGGAATTTTAGAAATATTTTTTGCTTCAAAACGTTTGTCCTTAAGGTTTTAAGATTATCTAAAATTATTTTTAACTTGTTTTCATATGTTAGCAAATGCATGTTTTATGGCAGCAGTTTTAAGTACCTGCATTTTGATGAATCTGATGTTTGTCAGTCACTATAAAGCCACTGTACAGTCGCTCACCCAAATCTAATGGTGTCTGGGCGTTTTATGCTGCTTTAACGCTAAAATTTGATTTAATGCTATATTGTCAATGGTCACATTGGCAATATAAGTTACATTTTTTTTATTTTAATTTAAGTCCTGCAGGTCCAAAAAGACCTATGAAAGTGGAAAACATAGTTATTGTAGTATAGTTATTGTAAATAATATGAAAGCACACTATTTAATCCCTTAAACAAGAGGCAAGTTTGGCTACATAATAGATGCCATAATAATGAAACCTGGCCCGCCATTCTATATGATCCACCCTAGTCTCACATCAGAAACTGCCTTAACTAACCAAATAAGGCCTACTTATCTAAGGCCTACAAGACTGTACTTCATGTCTTGCTCAATTACTCCTGTCCCTTTTTAATTTAAAATCCTTCACCTATCACATTTATTGAATGTGAAGTTACAATAGTAGGAGGATTAGAAAGCCACCACATAATCAACGGCTGCCTGTATCATGTATTGTCAAGTAACATTAACACAGTTCACATGTACACTTACTGACCACTTGCCAATTGACCCGAGGATCCACCCGCCAGGGGAGGCTAAAGGGGCAGGGGGATATCGGAGTCGGAGGATGAGCTGGGGAGGCGTCTGGCATGCCTTCTTGCTGGCATGGTGGATTCTCGTAGGTCTAAAACCGGAAAAACGAAAGTGAAAGCAAAACCTTTGACCCTGCTCGCAACAATGCAATGAAACACCAAATATTAAGCTACAATACGCAACTTTTAAACAGCGTACGCATAGCAATGTTCGGCGCTATAGCCACACACGCAAATACAACATTTAAAAACGGAGTGCAGCATGATGCGAACGACAGCAACTGCTCAGTGCGAATCTGAGCGACTCACACCATATTCTTTAAAACTTGACACTGACCGAACGCTGCCGTTCTAGATTTTGTGCCTGGAGCCCATAGCGGCAGACGCTGTGTGATTAAAGTGCATTTTTAAAGACATTAACATCAGTAAGCAAGCGAAAAAATATGGAATGACATTGTTGGAGTAGTGTGACATCAACACTATAGTGGCAGACATGTACAAACATTTATGCATAAATTTAAAAAAAAATCAAAAATGTAATTTTCTAGGCCAGGATACATGTCAGTAATATTTGAGTTAAAAAATTCAAAGAAAATGGGATCAGGAAATGCATATAAGGAACATCCATTGAAATGTATGGAAATGTATGGCACTACCTGTCACTATCCCTTCATGAATAAAGCCCCAAGTCTACACCAAGATCTACAAGAAGTGACAAGTGAGCCTGGTACACAGAAGACCGCTGCTGGGGTGATGGAGCCCGCTCGCACTTACACATGCCCAGTAGCAGTGGTTTGTGTACAGGTCTCACATCTGTCTTCTTGTAGATCTTGGTGTACAGATTTGGTGTACGGCTGCTAGAAGCAACAGATTGCAGGTAGTCTTTACTGCTCCCACTAACACACATTTACTAACATAAGAAAAAATAATAAAAAATGCTAAATTCATGTAGCCCTCACGTACCGGGGTGTCCGACACGTGACGGCAGGGAGCAGGTTCTTCTGGGCCCAGGTGTCCGATGTGTGTGTTGTGAGTAGGTAAGGGTTAGGGTTTCAGGGAAAGGTAAGTACTCACTGGTGCCGCTTGGAAAGATGTACAGCAGCCCACTGTTGAAAGCAGAGTTCCTCTTTATATATTCCACAAGAAAACGGCAAACACGGAACAAGTACATCTCTTCCAGTTCTCTGGTTCTGTCCAATATCAGGTACAATCATCAGCATTGCTTCCATTAGAGAATAATGATCTAGGTTGGAACCTCTCCTTTCTCTCTCTCTTAGAGTCTGTGCTCCTACTCCTTACAATTCAAATGGTGAATCACATGATTAACACTGGGTTTGGGTTGGGGGCTTCCCTATATCCCTTCTCACTACCTTCCAGAATCTTCTATCACATGTTCGGCCTTCTGTCCGACATCTGATAGGATGGTTGGTAAACCCTCTGACCAATCACTAGCTTTCAGTTGTAACTATGTTACTAGTCTATCTCCTGTTATGACTAACAACCCTTCTGACCTCATCCTTCTAGAATGTTCCCCAGTCTAGTCTATGGACCAAGTTAGCCTATGGCCTAAACCCACTACTGCCTTCTAGTGTCTATTTAGGTTATGGCACTTCCAATGTACTTAAATGGGTAGAAACCATAAAAGTGAATTAATGTATGGTTAACTCTTATTTAAATGATTCTTATTAGTTGATTTAAGTGTGTCTAGTTATTACCAGGTCCCTACACTCAGCACCCTGAGAACATCATTTTGGCACTCAAACCATCCACACACTCACAAGTGTGGTGGAGTCCCTTGCCTCCTCCCCACTGGGACTCCCCACTCGAGAGTGGCCACAGGGGGTTTGGGACTCAGCTGAGTCCTATTGAGAAGAGCTGAGTCTCCATAATGCCCTCACCCCAGCAGCACTCCCCACTGGGGCATCATCTCTTCCCTCCCCTGGGTCCTCTATATGAGGACCCATCCACAAACTCAAAATGTCATCAAAAGTGGACGTACACTTCATTTGAAAACTGAATTTGTAAAATATCTAAACATATTGAAGGCCCTTGTGTTCCACTATCCCATTTTGACCATAAACCCAACATAATTATTGTTCATGCTATTTTGCTAACCTTAAGGTCAATCCAAAGGTGGGCAACAAAAATGGTGGAAGGACTTAAACTTAAAACTTATCAGGAGAGACTTAAAGAACTTAATTTGTACAGTCTGGAGGAAAGAAGGGCGCCGGCCCTTTTAGGGCTGGCAGCCCCATGACTGGCCTGCGCCTCCTGTTGGAAGCTGACCAGCCATGGGATTGGGGGAAGAGATCGGGGGAAGTGACCTCAGGGGAGGGGGGGAGTATATAGGGTCGGGTCCCCCCCCCTCTTCCTCTTTGGCCCCTGATCTCTTCGCTGGAACGTGCGGTCAGTACTGACGCCCGTCCAGACCCCATTTAAAAAAAAAAAAAAAAGGAGGGAGAATGGAAGCCCTAATGGCTGTCCTGCGTCGGGAGGTGGAGCGGCGAGGCGAGGACTGGGTGAGGAGTTTATTGTCCCCAGCCGCCTCCTCGCCGGCCCTCCTCCCTCGCGCTCCTGACGGGTTCGGCGGGCGGTCGCCCGCCTCAGCCCGTCCCCTCCTCGCCGTGCTAGGCGGCGTGTGAGCCCCCCTTCAGCGGCTGTTGGGCCCGGCGGGCCCTCCTCCCCTGCGGGTGCGGGCCCCTCCCGCCCTCGGCGGGCTTCTGCGGCCCGGCGCTCCCTCCCGCCCCCCATCCCCCATGCCCGGGAACCCCCCTCTGTGCCCGCGGCCCCTCACCTACCTGCTTCGGCGGCGCGGCCACGGTCCAGGAGTGGCCGCGCGCGCCGGGGGCAGGGGCCCTCTGCTTCCTCCCCGCCGGGTAGCTCGAGGCGGCGGGGAGAGGCTCCGCCCCCTCCAGTGCGTGGGGGGAGAGGCGGCAGGCAGAGCTCTGCCCCGGCCGGGACAGAGACACAAGCAGGCGGCCTCGCGCTGCTAGAGCAGGCCGCCTGCTCTAGCAGTGGAGCCCCTGGCGTCTCTGCTGACGCTACAGGGGCTCCGGGAATCGGCAGCAGGGGGTGCACAGGGAGGGAGCCCCCGGCGTCCTCACGGACGCTGGCAGGGCTCCCTCTGCTCTATGTACAGGAGCCCCAGGCGTCTGCTATGACGCCGGCGGGGCTCCTAACTCAGCACACTTGTGGGGCCAAAGGGGGGGGAGCCCCCAGTGTCCTCACGGACACTGGCCGGGCTCCCTATGCAGCACCTTCTGGAGCCCCAGGCGTCGTTCCCGACGCCTCCGGGGCTCCGGACTCCGTCTTATGGGATCAGTGGGGGGCTCCTACAACAGGAAGTACAGGAGCCCCGGGCGCCTGTTCTGGCGCCGCCGGGGCTCCTAATACAACACAAAAGGGGGGACACAGGGGGGGACCCCCCAGGGTCCGCACGGACCCTTGTCGGTCCCCTTCAATGCACGGTACAGGGGCCCCCAGCGCCTGGAGTGACGCGTGGGGGGCCCCTCAAGCGGCACACCCCCGGCCCCCTCGGGCGTCCCAGCTTGCTTTGATTTGCTTTGAGGGCCCGTTGGGGGGCCACCTGAAGCTGGAAGTTAAGGAAAAGATTTGGAAGCGGGAGTACGTAGATATTTTTACACTGCTCCCTCTGGAACGTTTTGGAACTGACAGATGGGGGAGGGGAAGGGAGCACTTTAAGGAAGAGGATGAGGATAGGAGGGCTTTTAGGTTGATCCCGAGGACGTTCGGGAACTGGCTACAGGCTTTTGCTATCTTGGCGAGTGTAGTAGGGGAGAAGAACCCGGAGAATTGTTCTCCGCTTCTTTGTTACCTAGACAACATATGGGAGGCACACCGGGTTTATGGGGGGATGGCATGGCTGAGGTATGACGAGCAATTCCGGCAGCGGATGTCGGTGTGTGCCGAGCTAGGTTGGGACCATAGGGACATTGGGCTGTGGTTGCGGGTTATGAACTCTCGGGGGGGGGGTGTATTCTACGGCAGCCAGCTCATCGCCCTTTCAGGGGGGCCCCACCTTGTCCACTCCAGGGGTGGCGGAGGCAACAAGGAAAGGAGTGTGCTGGGCGTTTAATGATTCCCAATGTAAATTCGGTGCAGGATGTAAATTCCGGCACGAATGCTCGGCCTGCGGGGGTAATCACTCCGTTGGGCGCTGTTTCAGGAGAGGATGGGGGGGGTTCAGGAGGTTCCCAGAAGGTCCTGCCAAGAGGGATAACACTGGTGTAAGGAGAGGCGATGCTCCCGTGGCTAAATAGGTATCCGGATCGGCGGGCCGCACAGTTGCTGGCAGAGGGTTTTAAGGAAGGTTTTAGGATCCCATGTCAGGCACCCCCCGGGGAAAGGGGGGCGGTAAAAAATTTTAAGTTAGCCAGGCTACATCCGGATGTGGTGAGGCAGAAGTTGGGAAAGGAAGTATTACTGGGTCGGATGTCGGGGCCGTTTACCTATCCACCGGTGGAGGGATTAGTGGTGTCCCCATTGGGCGTAGTGCCAAAAAAGGAAAAGGGGAAGTTTCGCCTGATTCACCATTTGTCCTTTCCAAAGGGGGGATCTGTCAACGATGGCATTGACCGGGAGTTGTCGTCAGTGGCGTACACGTCATTCGACTTTGCATTGGCAATGGTGCGGGAAGCGGGCCCGGGGGCGCTCATAGCCAAAACAGATATTGAAGCGGCGTTTAGGTTGTTGCCAGTTCACCCGGAGAGTGTGTACTTATTGGGGTGTTTCTTTGAGGGAGGGTATTATGTGGACCGCTGTCTCCCAATGGGATGTTCAATTTCATGTTCATACTTCGAGGCATTCAGCTCATTTTTGGAGTGGGTGGTGAAGGGAAAGGCCGGGGGGAGGGCGTCCATAACGCATTACTTGGATGATTTTCTTTGCGTGGGGGCGGCGGAATCGAGGGAGTGCGAGCTCATCCTGGCATGCATGCTGGAGGTGTTTCGGGCGTTTGGAGTGCCGGTGGCGCACGACAAAACTGAGGGCCCGGCGACGTCCATCAAGTTTCTCGGGATCGAGATCGACACGATGGAAGGGGTTTGCAGGTTGCCGGCGGACAAGGTGCGGGATTTGGAAACAGGGCTGGAAGGGATTCTTGGACTTAGAAAGATTCGGCTGAAACAGCTACAGTCAGTGCTAGGTAAGCTGAATTTTGCCTGCAGGGTGTTGCCGATGGGGCGGGTTTTTATGCGCCGGTTGTCGTTGGCGACAGTTGGGATCAAGGAGCCGCATCACTTTATTCGTCTAACGGCGGAGCTAAAGGAGGATGTGAGGATGTGGGTTTCCTTCCTGAAATCGTTCAATGGCCTGGGGTACTGGTTGGATCCCATGAGATCGAACGATGAGGTGGAATTATTTACGGATGCGGCAGGTTCCGCAGGTTTTGGAGCGTATTTGAAGGGGAGGTGGTGTGCTGGATCGTGGCCGAGGAGGTGGGCGGAGTCGGAGCTGATCAGGAACCTGGCCTTTTTGGAGTTGTTCCCGTTGGTGGTGGCGATGGTCTTATGGGGGGAGTCTTTAAGGAACAAGGCGGTGTGTTTCCGCTCAGACAACACGGCGGTAGTGGCGGCGGTTAATTCTCAAACGTCATCATCCCCCCAGTCGTCGTATTGTTGCGCCAGCTGGTACTGGCATGCCTGCGGTGTAACGTATGGTTCAGGGCGGTTCATGTGCTGGGGGTTGAGAACGGGGTGGCTGATGCTCTTTCTCGTTTGCAGTGGGATCGGTTTCGGAGCTTGGCGCCCAAGGCGAACGCGGTCGGCGAAGTGTGCCCGGAGTGGTTGAGGGAGAACGTTTGAGCCGGTGGTTCGAGCTAATTCAGAGGTCGGTTGCGCCTTCTACGTGGGGGGGCTACTCGAAGGTGTGGAGACGCTGGTTCGAGCTGGAGAGGGAGTTTGGTGTTCCGCTCGTGGAAGGAGAGAGGCAGGACCTGTTTGTCTGGTATGAGGGGGAGCTAATAGCAGGGGGGGAGTCCCCGTCTGTAATAGACAAAAATCTGGCGGCCCTTGCCTTTTTGTGTAAGTTGGCGGGATGGAAAGATTTCACAAAAATGTTTTGGGTAAGGCAGGCTCTGAAGGGGTGGCGCAGGGAACATAAGACAGTGGATACGAGGCGTCCGGTTTCCTGGGAGATTTTACAAGGGGTCATGGGTCGGCTTACTCAGGTTTGTTCGTCGGAATTTGAGGTACGGCTTTTTCAAGCAGCATTTTCGGTGGCGTTTTTCGGGGCGTTACGGGTGGGGGAATTAGTTAGCCGGAACAAGCGAGATCCAGGTGGCCTCCAGGTGGATGATGTGTTTTTTTCGGGGGAAGGGGTTTGGATTCGGATTCGCGTGTCGAAGACTGACCAGGAAGGTAGAGGGGTGAGTATATTTTGGGTCAGCTGGGGCCGAATGTGTCATGTCCGGTTCTCGCGCTAAGGGGGTTTCTGGGCGTTAGGCCACTTACGGGGGGGCCATTGTTCATGGACGAGGATGGGACCTTTTTGTCGCGCTTCCAGTTTTTGGCTGTGTTTCGGAAATGTTTAGCGGTGATGGGGTTGTCTAGCAGGGAGTATGGCACTCACTCTTTTCGCATAGGAGCGGCGACGGAGGCGGCGAGATTGGGGTTGCCGGTAGACCTGGTTAAAAAGCTGGGCAGATGGGAGTCAAAAACGTTTATGTCATATATTCGTCCAGGGAGAATTGAGCAGGTGTAACAGCATGGTGGGGGGGGGGGGGGGGAAGTGTCGGTACTGTTACTAATGTTATTTTCTTTTAGACTCGGCGTGCTCGGTGTTGGTGGTCGGCCACTCATTTGTTTTTTGGGCGGCGCAGAGAGCGGCAGTGAGAAGGAGCAGCGAGCAGCTCGGCATTTCGGGGGATCGAGCGAAGCTGGTGTGGGCCGGCATCAGGGGATTGAAGTGGCGGGATATGAGAGAGCACGTCTTGAAGTCGGCAATGAAGTGGGGTCCTCCAGGGGTGTTGGTGTGCCACGCGGGGGGGAACGATTTGGGCCAGGTGCCGATGAGGCAGCTGATCAAATCAATTACTAGGGACCTCTTGTTTTTTCTAGGGGAATTTCCCGGGGTAGTGTTGATTTGGTCTGAGATAGTTCCCCGGTATGAGTGGAGGCATGCGAGGGATCCAGGAGCGATAGAACGGGTGCGTATCAAGGTAAATAGGGCAATTGCCCGGTTCGTTAGGTTGAACGGAGGGCTGAGTGCACGCCACGTGGAGGTGGAAGGAATCAGGGGTTTCTACAGGGCCGATAGGGTGCATCTAAACGGGTTGGGGTTAGATCTATTTAATCTCCTCCTTAAGGAGCGAATTGAATTGGCAGTGGAGAGGTGGCGGGCTGGGCGGCGCTAAGGTTTCAGCGCCGTCCAGCTTTGGCGGTCTCCTCTGCTCGGTTCGGGTCTGAGATGGCACGGAAAGTGGGGGTAGGTTACAAGGAAGCGGCTGTTTTGGCGGAAACGGGCCAGGAGGATAGGTGACTGAGTTTAAGGGGAGGGGAGGGACTAAGGGAAGGGGTTAAGGTGGATCTTGGCAGTTAGCCCCGTTGAGCTACCAGGCCTAGGAGGGATGCAGCCGGGCTCACGAATTGGCTTCTGTTTCAGATTCCGGGAGGTTGGTGAGCCTTCGGGCCGCCTCCCCTCCCCTTCTGTTGGTAGGTAGGGTGTGTTGGAATCTCAGACCTGGATCGGGGAGATCGGGAGTGCATCGTTAATTATTATTTGTTATTGTTTTATGTTGAGGCTGTGGCCAATTAAAATTCCATCAATTCCGAAGAAGTGGTTGTTTGGCTCTTTTATTTTGGGAGTGTGGGTGGGTTTGTGTTGGCTGAAGACGTATGGAACGCTAGCACAGTCAAGAAGGGAGAGGGGGGACATGATTGAGACCTTTAAATATGTAAAAGGATTGAGTAAGGTTCAGGAGGGAAGTGTTTTTAAGAAGAAAATTAATGATAGAACAAGGGGGCACAACCTGAAGCTAGTCGGGGGGAAGATCAGGAGCAATGTTAGAAAATATTATTTTACAGAAAGAGTAGTAGATGCTTGGAACAAACTTTCAGCAGAGGTAGTTGAAAAATCAACAGTCACTGAATTTAAACTTGCCTGGGATAAGCACACATCTATCCTAAGATAAAGAGTACATACAGTATACACATAAGGGCAGACTAGATGGACCGTATGGTCTCCTTCTGCCATCAACCTTCTATGTTTCTATGTTAATTCAGCACTAGGTGCAAAAAGTGTACTTTGGAATAAAAAGTTCACATTAGTTGAAAATAAAATAGTGCCTTTTTTACAACTGGTGCTGAGTCATCCCATAGGTAGAAATTGAAAGGGAATGGCACTTTTAATTTCACAGCAAATTGCTCTTTTTGCACCTGAGCCTCGATTCAAAGACACATTCGTCCGGACTTCCGTAGCTGTCTGTGAAAGTTTGGGTGGGTGTTAGTCTTTTTTTGCTTTTTCTCGTTCATTTTTCATTCGTACGAACGTTCGGGAAAATGTATATATATACGCTTTCGATGAACGGAAGCAAATCGGAACATTTCCGTTACTTCGGATCATTTTCCAAACAAAATCTGATATTTTTCGTTCGTTCAGATAACTTCCGTTGTTGGGATGGGTTTCCGTCTGATTCAGAGAGGTGATTTCCGGTGGGCCACCACCCTATAAATCCGTTTCATTTCCGATCCACTTTCGGGACCTTTGAGGGCTCGGATTGCTATTGTTGAACATGTTTTGCGGCTATGTGGAGGAGTCTGCTCGCCTTTAGCTCCAAGGCATTTGCATGTATCAGCATGGCCGAGCCCATAAATTGTATAGCAATGCATACCTGAATCAATAAATTTCATGTATGCCTTATAGAAGCATTTTAATGCTGACCTTAATTAGTCCTTAGCATGTAAACATTTATTTTCCCACACATCCATATAATTGCTAGATTTTAGTAGACTTATGTCCTTTGTGAATTATCTTTGGATTGTTGAACTTGAATCTTAATTTGTTGTAGGAGTTATTGTTTTAGTCGGTTACCTTTGCTTTGTGTAATTATTTTAAATTTGGTTGCAGGAACCGCAAAATGGGCCACTCACTGAATGTGCAAGCAGTGGTGGCTCAGGACATGCGGTTCCTTAGCGTCCTCGCCGGCTACCCAGGCTCATCCCATGATGCCTACATCCTTAGAAGATCTGGATTGTTCCGTCGGTTTGAGTCTGGGGAATTTGCCGGTGCATGGCTCCTTGGTAAGTTGAGTCCAATAACATCATTTTCTTTTCTAGGTCTGGCTATGTTTTTTGTTTGGTTCCACTTTCTTAAACTATGCCTTTTTCCTCACCTTGGTAACATGTGAAACACGACTGTACCCATGACATTAGCAAAACAACAAAGGCTGGCCAAATGTTTGTCCTGCATTGTTAAAACTCTAAAGAGCAATTTGAGCCAAATTAGTAATCAGTCTTCCCCACACTTTTCTGTAATTCTGTTTTTGACTTTATCATAGGGTGTGCGCCATCTTTGCTTAGACACATTACACTTACTGAGTAGAGGAGAGCGGGATAAAGTGCAGGGTCCGGCTTAGACCTTTTTTGTACTCAGACAAAGAAGATAATGGGTCATGCAAACTTAACCCATCCAAGATTGCTGAGCAGCACAGACCTAAACCAATAGCTCTTAACAGTCTGGCTGATTGGCCAGCATCCGCACTATTGGTTCTCTAATTTTGGCCCCCATCTATTAGATATGTTTCTTTGGCGATTTGCCCTGTGAAATATGTATGCTCATTTTTGGGGACAATGTCACCTAGCCTCTTCTTCAGCTAGTTTGTGCCTTTTTTGTCTGTAATGTATGCAGTAATTGTTTTGTTTTTTTTTTAATTTTTCAAGGAGATTCTGGATATCCACTCCCGTCGCTGTTGACGCCTGTACTACGCCCACAGAATGCCACCCAAGAGGCCTATAATAGGGCACACCGCAAAACCAGGGCAGTGGTGGAGAGGGCCTTTGGCCTATTGAAGACCTGATTTAAATGTTTGGACCATACCGGGGGATCCCTTCAGTATGACCCAAAAAAGGTCATAGATATCATCATGGCCTGTGCTGCACTGCATAATTTTGCTATCTTGCAGCGGGTCCCCCGGTATGTGGATTTTCCACCCTCTACACCCGCCGATGAGCCAGAGGACGCCTATGTTGGGCAGCACAGTGCGTCTGGCCAAGCCGTCCGTGCTAATTTAATAGCAACACATTTTGCTTAATTGTTTTCTCCTTTTTTTGTTTGTTTTTACATTGTTTGTTGTGATTGCTTTGTGCCATTTGTTTTTTTATTTGGGTTTGATTAAGAACAAAACAGTAATGAATTAATTTCCCAAACCAGCAACAATGTATTTATCCTCTTTTTAGAATATTTGTGTGTGTTTGTTTTTGGGGCTACTTTAAGTCATATTTATTAACCAAAAACTGACAGACAGTAACTTAGTCATAAACACGTTTGTTTAATTTATGAAGGTAGAATTTTGTAAACATAAGAATTGTAGGTGATGGTCACTCACATAGTTATGGGGAATACATGGACATGAAATTAATGTCAAAACAGGCCACAGACCAATTGCACACAGCCTGGATTTACAAAGTAAGGCACTCCAGGAGAAAGTTAACCTTCAAAATAACATACTAACATATGTGTGCCAAGCATTGTCAACGGTATAAATCACAGATGTTACATTGAAAAAATATGGACACAAACACGCCCTCTCCTGCTTGCCCACATTTGCCACAGGCACAGGTTTAAAGCAGACATACCTATGCCACATCTACACCTGTTACTCAGTGGCCCACCCAAACAAGAACACCCAGTCCCAATCCAAGTACAGTAAAATCACAGCCCAGGGTCCAAGGTATTAGTTTGCCAGGCCAGAATGTCACACAATCATGCCTACAAACAGGAGGAGCCACAACCAATGTAATTAGGGGCAAGGCTGCAGCGCAACAGCTTTAGTGGCCTCTTCAGTGAGGCTTGTCCTCTGGCATTGGCTAGTGGCCTACCTCAGGACTTTAATGAGCTATATGGGGGCAAATCCAAAACATACAAGCAAAGCCATATCAAAATGCTATATTGGTAGGGCTCACCACACAATTCAATACAGTGGGGATGTAGAGCAAAGATGTAGAACAGATTCAGGCTAAATACACCTTAATATGGGGGATGCCCATAGAACCCAGGTTGTGGCCCTTGGTGGTGGGCCTTAACCTGGGCCTGTGTGGCATTCAGAATCTGCAACTGTTCCAAAATGTTTCTTTGGTTAGTTTGCAATTCAGCCATGCTGGACCTGAATTCTGTGGTCAAGTTGGCCATGTGTCTGTTATGGGTCCTAAATTCAGTCAGCATGGCACTTAAGGTATTATTGAGGTTATCTAATTGGCCAATAATATTCTTGTGGTTTTGTTGATTTTGGTGCCGAAATAGCCGCCTCTCATGGTGCCATGCTGACTCCATCATCTGCATGCCTCTCCCCTGGGAAACTGGGCGACGTTGCTGAGTACGCCTCCCAATTCCTCGGGTTGGGGGGCGTGCAGATGATGTTGCTCTAGGACCCCCAACAGCCACAGGTATGCTGGGCAAATCCTCAACAGCAGATCTTAAACTGGGGACTGGAGGGTCAGTCTCTGCATGCTGCCCACGATGTGCAGGCAGCATGCAGCCAGCTTCCCTCTGCTGCTGAGGATTTGTCTGAGAAAAATTTTGGGACAGTTGCAGATTCTGGCCCAGGGGGAGATCTTCATAAGGTCCAAGGAAGGTTCCATCCTCCTCCAGCTCCTGGATTACCTCCATCAGTGTGTGGCTCTGTTGGGACATGTAAAACAAAAAGGTTCAGTGTGGGGAATACATATGTAATTCATGCCAAAGAAACATGGCAAGCCACATGCATACGCCACATCATCAAAAAACACTTGCCGTAGATATCGGATCCTGGGTCCGAGGCAGCACGGAAGTAGACAGCATAGTTAAAATGGCAGAGGATTCCCCACTAGCTGAGGGATGAGGTTGGCCTGCATTAGAAGAAAACAATGTAAACACACAACTATGCATTGGTGATGGTTAATAACACATATGCCTAAATCAAACACGTGGCCAAGCTGGAATGGCCACTCCCACAACGGTGCAACTTGACCTTTACTATGAATGCCATTATATTGAAAATGGATTATGAAACAAGAACAGACACATTGGTCACGTGAAGCCAAACAAACATGCAAGCACTGTCTGTTGTGTGTGTTTAAACATCCCTTATAGCCCATTAAGTTAACACACTCAGCTGGCAAATAGCAGTTACAATATGATTCTGGTGGTTATCATTGTATCTATATAAAACATTTCAATCACACCATCTTAAGCGGTTGGGCCCCAAGCACAGCTCAAACCCAAGTGGCCAACAGAAAAAAATTGAATAGAAATACATAGCACGCAGTCCTTTGCTAATCTCAATACTTTACTAATCTTCCTAAGTGTTCCTAAATGTCATGTATGGTCCTGCTAATTTGCACATTACCTGTCGACACACATGACACACCCTGGTCAAATTGATCACTCCACTACAAGGCACACCCTAGGGGCATGTGTTTAGATATGCCTTGCTGGCTAATTTGACTGTTTGGTCCATTTTGAGGGAAATTCACACATTACAAACCTGCTGAAATTGGCGGGATGTCCGTGTCCTGTTGTGCCGAGTGTCCCTCTAACGCAACAGGATGTAGCAGGCCCAGCACCATCTCCTCAGCCTGGGTAAATTTCAATTTAGTGGGGAATCCACTGCCAGTTTGTAAGCTGAAAAACATAGTATTCAAAAATAAGCTCACTGATGTCTATACAAGAAGAATAAAAACCCAAAAATAAGATATGTACCTGTACTGCCGCCTTTTATTCTCTTTCTTCTGTGCGGCATATTTGAGGTCCGATATTTTCAGTTTAATCTGTTCTACATCTTTGAGTTCGTCCCCCGCTGCATTGACTCGTCTGGTAGTGCAGCCAAAATCTCCGCTTTGCGCTGCTTGCTAGTTGATTAGGATTTGCTCCCATATAGCTCATCATAATATAACGTTAGACCACTAGCCAATGCCAGAGTTTGTGACTCACCAAAACGGCCACTCAAGTGGCCTCTGCGCAATGTGCGCCCTGTTTGTGGTGGTTGTGGCTCCTCATTGTTTGCAGGCAAATGGGGAGACATCAAGGACTGGAGGCTGGCTGCTGATCGAACTGGACTGAGAAAGGGACAGGGTGTAAGTGGTTGGGTGGCCACAGAGGTTGCAGGGGTTGATGTGGCATAGGGTGATTGCCTGCCAACCTGTGCCGGTGGGGAATGTGGGCGAGGAAGAGAGGGTCTTGAGGAGCTGGGACTGGTGCTTGTGGCCCTGTGGCTCTGTGGGCCCTTGGAAGGAGCATGGCCCTTGGAGGTACTTGGCTGGGGTGACCCAGAGCTGGTGGTTCGGCCACTCTTGGCCGTCGATTGGTAGCCACGTGCGGGTGGGGAGGGGGAGCTTGGCATTGTCTGCCTTTTCGGCCTTCTGGGCCTGCTGTGGCTTCTTTTTCTTCTTGGGCTTCTGGCCCTGGTGCGGCTTCGGGCCCTGCTGCGGCTTCTGGCTCTGCTGCGGTTTCTGGTCCTGGTGCAGCATCTGGCCTTGCTGCGGCTTCTAGCCCTGGTGTGGCTTCTGGCCCTCCTGCAGCTTCTGGCCCTGCTGCGGCTTCTAGCCCTGCTGCGGCTTCTGGCCCTGGTGCGGCTTCTGGCCCTGCTGTGGCTTCTAGTCCTGGTGCGGCTTCTGGCCCTGGTGCGGCTTCTGGCCCTGCTGCGGCTTCTAGCCCTGCTGTGGCTTCTGGCCCTGCTGCGGCTTCTAGCCCTGTGCGGCTTCTGGCCCTGCTGTGGCTTCTTTCTCTTCTTGGGCTTCTTTGCTGGCTTGGGCTTCAGTCATGTTGTTTTTGGCCTTGGAACACTGCCGTGGTGGCACTTAGGGGAGGGGGTGTTGGTCCGGGGGGCTGGGGCTTCGCACCCTCTTACCAGGTTTGATCACCTCCCTTGGGGTAGGCTTGGTGGCTTGTGACTTGGTTTTTGGTTGTGCCTCCTTTTTTTGGGGAGTAGTGGTGGGTTGCTTGGCAGGAGCATTGCTTTTTGCCCGCAGTTTTGCTTCGGGCATTTGGGAGTGAGTTTTGGGCCCTTCTGATGCATCCTGGCGCTTGGCTGCCTTTTTGCCGCTTGCCGCTGCTTGCATTTTTGGAGGCATTTTGCACGGACTCTGAAAGAGAATGAGCTGTGTGTCCAGGGACCTTTAAATATGATTTGCAGACTATGACGCCTACGCGCTCGCGTACGCGTGCGTACGGCCGTTCGTTCGGCCGTGCGGAACCTGGAAACCGCTGGAGCATTACTTATCTGCTGCAGACAAGAGGCAAGATGGCGCCCACAATCTTCACCCGCCAACAAGAAGAGATCATCATGCTTGTAAGTGTCTTTTACTGCCTTTGCTTTGCCATCTAAATGCATGCCTAGCCCTTAAGGAAGCGCATGACGAAAGGGTTTGTTTACAAAGTGTCTCAAACTCCGTGCCCAACCGAAGTGAGGGCCCACACGTGCGAACCAACACTGAGGCCAGCTTAAAGGATTGTATTAGGCTCCAAATGTGTATGTTAATGTCATTTAGTCAAATGATCGATTGGTGACAGATATTTGTATGCAGTTTTAACTAAAACCTAGCTTGATTTTGTGTTTTGCAGACCATGCTGGAGCGCAGGTACGACTATCTGCCCAACTCTTTTGAGAAGCGCACTGTCGCACTGGAGATCATTTCCAAAATCCAACATGAGACGGACACCACCTTCACCCACACGCAGATCATGCAGCATTGGTCGGACCTGAAATGGCTGCACATGCCCCGGGTGCGGCACTTTTTCGGAATCCATTTCCCTAGTAAGTACATAGCGATTGCATGCTAGATGTAACTGATGCAGAAGGTAGGCATTGATTTCTAATTGTATTTCTTTTGTAGTGCTGGAAATGGATTACCGAATCCGCCGCACCCGGAGGCGCACAGGCCGACCAGTGCTGCATGAATCTGCAGCTGGAAGTGTAGGTGGTGGATCTCCAGTGCAACGGTCCTACCCCTCCTCTGTTGGTTCCTCAGACCAGCCCCTGGACCTTTCCACAGAGGCGGGGCGGCACGGCGTGGGCTGGGAGTCGTACCCAGCGACGCATGCGGGAACCTCTGGTATGTGACTCTTCATGTAACTGCACACACATATACATGCTATTTCCACCCAAGCTGATTCACTTAATCTGTTTTTGTAGATGCTTCAGGAGTGGGTGAAGATGCGCAGGCTGCAGCAGATCTCGGCCAGGAGGCACAGGGAGAAGGTGAGTGATGTGACACACAAATTGAAAATTACATTTGATTACTGTTGACTAAGACATAATAAGTGACGACCCTATTTGCCATGTCTCTACAGCCTCTACTTCACAACAGTGGCAGGGCCCAGGACGTAGGGTTGTCCCCAACGAGGCATCCGTCGGCCACCAACCAAGTAAGTTGTAATGTCCTTCTTTGCAGTATGTGGTAATTGACATGATCACCCAGATACATCAAGCCATAGTCAATGGCATTAGCAGAATTACATGTGCCCACTTCCTTAGATAAATTACTTAGCAGAATGACATATGCCCACTTCCTTAGATTAATTACTTAGCAGAATGACATGTTCCCACTTCCTTAGATTAATTATTTAGCAGAATGACATGTGCCCACTTCCTTAGATTAATTACTTAGCAGAATGACATATATCATCATGATTTAATTTGCAAACTAACAAACATTCCTTCCACAAGTGATAAACTTGTATTTGTCTCAAACAAATGTATTTTTTCTAATTTGATCCAGGGACCACACGTGCAAGAGTGGAAGCAATGAATCGAAGGGTCCTTGAGGATACGATGGGAAAAGGGCAAAAACGAAAGCCTACGTTGTTACCTGAGAAAATGAAACAGAAAAGTCTCGATGGAAAATGACATCCTCGTACTCGTACTCTGGCATACGAACGGACGGAAAGTTTACAGAAGGTTTTCAATGCATGCATAGAATCGCTTGCACACTCATACGAGAGCGGGAACATTTGAAAATAATACGACATCGGCACTAAAACGGAAGGTTTTATTTGTCTCTCTGAATCGAGCCTCTGGTGCTGAATCAGGTACAACATGTGCACCATTTTTTTGTAGAGTAAAACATGCCATTCCCTTTCATTGTCTGCTTAGACATTTATTTAGCAGCAGGTGTAAAAAATGCACTTTTAATTTAGCTGAGCAAATGATGAGAGGGTTAAACTGGGCGGTAAATTGGTTCCCAGGCCCTGAATAATAATGTTGATAATTTTGTATATATACCGTATTTTTCGCCCTATAAGACGCACCTGCCTATAAGACGCACCTAGGATTTGGGGTAGGAAAATTTAAAAAAATATATTTTAAACCAAAAACACACCATTACAGACAGTGTGGCATCCCCCCTCCCATAGGCCGTGTGGGATGCCCCCATTCCATTCCCCATATAGGCAGTGTGGCATTCTCCCCCCTCCCATTCCCCATATACCCAGTGTGGCATCCCCCTCCAATTCCCATATAGGCAGTGTGCACCCCATTATCATAAGCAGTGTGGCATTGCCCCCTCCTATTCCCCATATAGGCAGTGCCCCCCCCATTCCCATTGTCAGTGTGGCATCCCCCTCTCCCCCCATTGTCAGTGTGGCATCCCCCCTCCCCCCATTGTCAGTGTGGCATCCCCCTCTCCCCCCATTGTCAGTATGGCATCCCCCCTCCCCCCATTGGCAGTCGGCATCCTCCCTCCACCCATTGGAAGTCGGCATCCCCCGTCCCCTCATAGTCGGTATAATAAAAAAAAAAAAAATATAACTCACCTCTCCGCTGACAAGCTGCTGGCTCCGTGAATCGGGTGGGCGTGGCCTGCGCCGCATCAGCGTCGGCGCAGGCCACGCCCACCCAATTTACGGAGCCGGCCGTAAGAAGCAGCGGCGGGCTGTGTCCCGGCCACGCCGCTGCGATCGCTGTCTTTTCAGGCAGCAACAGCAGCGGCGGGGCCGGGACACAGCCCGCCCTCTCCTCCATCTGCTGCCTCTTCCTTGCCACACGCGAACACCCAGGTCAGAGCAGTGGGTGGGCGTGGCCTGCACCGAGTCAGTGCAGGCCACGCCCACCTGCTGCGCTGACCTGGGTGCTCGCGTGTGACCTGACAGGAAGAGGCAGCAGATGGAGGAGCGGGCGGGCTGTGTCCCGGCCCCGCCGCTGCTATTGCTGCCTGAAAAGACAGCGATCGCAGCGGCGGGGCCGGGACACAGCCCGCCGCTCCTCTGGCCTTTCTCAGTGTGACGGGCAACACGGGAGCGGGTGAGTTTTTTTTTAATAATTTTTTTTTTTTTTTAATTTTTTTTTTTACATTCGCCCAATAAGACGCACAGACATTTTCCCCCCACTTTTGGGGAAAAATACGTGCGTCTTATAGGGCGAAAAATACGGTAATATTGATGGAGATGCTCCCACCCCCTTTGCTCACTTTTAATTTACTTTGGATGAAATTCAGTCTAGTATGTTCATTACTGCTCACTATAACATATTTTGTTTTTAGACATCAAATTCTCAAACCAAACCATGATTATGAATACACTAATATTTAATGTACAACCTCTTTAAACAACCAGCATGTAGCCTCATATCACTGACAATCATATTACTGAATACACAATTAAATTTAACAAGATTATGAAAAAATAATTTGTAAGTCATTAGAAATTCTCACCAGATAAAACATTGCTGGTTTACGGCTAATGACTGACTAATTACATTGCACGTTAGTTGAGATAGACTCCAAAGGATATTGATTTGAGTTCTGCCAGTACCTGTGGAGGGAGACTATCAAACACAGCAGGATGCTGGTTAATAATTTAGAAAGTAATTTATTAGGGAGGAAAGCTATGCGATTTTAATGACAATGATAGAAGGAAAAGATGGAGAAAGTGTGAATTTATTCTGTAAAAGAAAGTCATACACAGTGTGAAGCACAGGTCATCTAATTTGATGTATTAAATGTAAACATTTAATACTAAAACACATTAAAATGCATCAGAAACGTCTGTATGATAAAACACATTACTTCCTATAAAAAAAAAAAAAAGAGCAAGTGTGTATTTTGTGTAGCACTGTGCCGTTGGCAGGGTTGAGCTTCATACAGTAATCTGCTTGTAAATGATGGTTGAGCGACCAGGGGCTTACATAGGTTTCACAGGGTTCCACAACAAAATGCATAGAGGGCACAAAAAAAGGGCAAATATACTGTACTTACTTATACTACAAACTGCTGTGGGACCAGGTCAGCCACAGTGGGGCATGTGTGGTCCATTTATTGCTGGGGTGCTAGTGCAGTAAAGAAGCAGCAATGTGCAATGTAAGAAGCAGGGCCTGCTGTTACATTCTAAAAAATGCAGAGCATGTCTGTTCCTGCCGTGTTACATTGTAGCTGCCAGGGAAATGGCTTTTGTTACAGTTGTAACAAGAGCCAAATCCTGCTGAGTTACATTTAACATCTATGCATGTGTGAGTTATCAATCGCAGGACTGCAATGGAAAGATAACACATTGAAGAAAGTCACTCGTCAGATGATCACTCATCTGTTGCATCTGTGTGCAGCGTTGGTGTGCTATCTGCATGAACTGCCTGTGGTAAGGGCCATAGTTTTCACAGGATGGAACAAAGATTCCTTCACCTTGTTCCCACAGCTGCTAGCAAACTGCAGTTGTACCCCAGACATATAATTGGTATATACACCCATGTACACCCATGCAAGCACCCAAGAAAAAACCCCAGGAGGACCTGGATGAGTATGCATCATTATTAAAAATAATTTTCTAACAGCAACTAAAGGGTCATTGATCCCAAAATAAAAAAATAACAGCACCTACCTTCTCCCTTGCCAGCAGCTCCCGGATGGTCCCCCACTCTGAAACCTCCTTGTGGCCCCACCACTCCGGACAGCTTTGCACAATGTCCATTCATGCAGTGGAGGAGGCGTGTCAGGCACTGCCTTGGTATGCCCACACATTGCAATTAATAGACAGCCCTGTGCACATGCACAGTGATTGACGTGAGGGGTGCGACAGCGCACAAGGCATTGGGAGCACCATCCTCAGAGGCAGAAAGGTTTCTGAGTGTCCGGGCTCTGCCTCTGATCCTGCACCTTCTGCCACTGTCCTGGTCACGGACAGCCGGAGAGATCGTCACAATTTTAAAAACGCTATACTCACCTTTCATTCTTCCGCAGGCTATTGCTGCTAGTGCGGTGCTTTCAAACTTACCAGATAGCCCTATGTCAGAGCCCCACCATGCGCCACTCCATCTCATGACGCCGCTGTTCTATTGGAGTGATGCGGCGCGTCACAGGAACTAAGGCATGCCATGCAGTGAATGGAGAGGGGCGTGCCATAGTTCATGTGAGGCGCTTATACTGTTGTTGGAGCATTTACAGATTCCTCTGCCACATGGTGAAATATATAGCAATTTCTCTGTTACATAATAAACAAGAACATCACTGCCTTTCTTTCTGACGTTAGTGGTCCTTAACCCAGTTCTGACTCCCAGTCAATGTATCCAAAAAAGTCTGCTCCAAACTCTCACCTATATATGGTGCCTCACACAGCCATCAAAGATGCCTGACTTCCAAGAATTGATAAACAGATGAATGTCTAGAGAGGAATGCAGTAATAAAAACACTTACTTTATTTTGATCCACAAATGTCCATATGTAGCAGCCCCTCTCACCATAAAATAACAGGGTCCATAAAGTGTATTTGAAACTTTCAAGCTTTTCAGGCAAGCTCTAGCTTTTAATCATGACAGGTGTCCCCTCCTTGCTTTTCAGGGGGCCCACACCCTCAGGTTTGTACCTTTTACGGTTTATGTAGCTAAAGAATAATTTGGGGTTAGTTTTACTCTCTTTTGCGAACAAGTCTTTCTGTCTCCAGCTTAGCTGCCCATATCTGTTGTTTACATTGTTTATTTTCTTCTTTATAGTTTTTTAATGCTTCCGCTGACCCTTCCTGCTTTGCACTTTGAAATGCCTTTTTTTTGTTGTTTATTGCCCATTAACCTTTTTGTTTAGCCACATCGGTTTACATGTGTGTCTAATAGTTTTATTCCTGTAAGGTATATATCTGTCACAATGAAAATTAAGGATTCCTTTGAAAGTATCCCATTTAGTGTCCATGCTTTTGTTTTTAAGGACATTTTCCCAGTCAATGCAGTTTAGGGCGTGATAATGCACCCTAGTGACTGCTAAGTGGAAATTAATGATATTATGATCACTGCTTCCAAGGTGTCCCCCAACCTGTACCTTTATTACTTTGTCTGGTATATTAGGTCCAATATGGCTTTCCCCCTTGTTGGAGCTTGTACTTGTTGGGAAAGGTAGCCATCTTTTGTTTTAGATAAAAAACTATTACTTTTATGTGAAACATATGCTTCAGCGTCCCAGTCTATATCTGGGTAGTTAAAGTCCCCCATAATCACTACCTCATTTAGTTTAGCGGCTATATCTATTTGCCTTAGCATCATATTTTCTATGGATTCGGATATATCTGGAGGTTTGTCGCAAACCCCCATCAGACTCCACCCCCTTTGCATTTGTTACGGTCCCTCCTAAACACACAGTAGCCCTGTAGATTTACTGCCCAGTCATAGCTTTCATCCAGCCAGGTTTTTGTTACCCCCACTATATCATATTGCTCTTCTGTTATTATCAGTTCAAGTTCATCCATTTTATTAAGCAAGCTTCTAGCATTTGTAAGCATGCATTTCAAATGCTTATGATAATTTTGATAATTTTGTATATTGCCCTTTTTCCTTCTAGATGTGCTAACCCCTCCCTCCTCTCCACCCCCAGTTTCATGTCTACACCCACTGTCACTTTCTTTCCTAACTTCCCCTTTGTAACTGCTTTTACCCTCCCCCCCCAGTGCTTAGTTTAAACACTCCTCCAACCTTTTAGCCATCCTCTCCCCCAGAACAGATGCACCCTCCCCATCGAGGTGCCACCCATCCCTGCCAAAGAACCTGTAGCCCACTGTGAATTCGGTCCAGTTCTCTAAGAACCCAAACCCCTCCTTTTTACTCCAATTTTTGAGCCACCTGTTTATCCCTCTAATCTCCCGCTGCCTCTCTGGTGTGGCTCTTGGTACTGGCAGTATTTCTGAGAATACTACAGTTGAGGTCCTTGCCTTAAGCTTACGGCCTAAGTCCCTGAAATCATTTTTAAGGACCTTCCACCTACTTCTTCCTATGTCATTTGTGCCAATATGCACCATGACCGCTGGGTTCACGCCAGCCCCTCCCAATAATCTGTCAGCCCGCTCCGCTACATGCCGTACTCCTGCCCCAGAAAGGCAACACACTGTATGGCAATCCCTGTCTTTGTGACAGATGTCTGTTCCCCTTATAATAGAGTCACCCACTACCAGCACCTGTCTTGCCTGCCCTGTTCTCCCATTTCCCCTCTCTTTCTTACTGGAGCTGACAGATGTGTCTTGCTGCAGCTGTGCCATCCCTGAGCTAACATCCTCCTTGTCTGTCAACCGAGCAAACTTGTTCATGATTTTTATCTGCAAAAGAATGTGACATGCCGAGTGAAATGCAGGGGAATAACCGAAAACCCTCCATTAAATGTCACTGGTCTAACCAAGGAAGAAGTCCAGCATCGTCTCAAGCAGATAAAAATCGATAAATCCCCGGGACCAGATGACATACATCCTCATGTTTTTTTTTTTTTTCCATACTCAATTTTTATTAAGACTTCAAAACAATAGACAACAAATATACAGACAGTGGCCATATTATGCACATTGTTACAGAGGTGATATGAATAGCATACTGAAATACGCAGACCTGATCTAACGCGGACATATCAAAGAAAATATACAGAACAGGTAGCAAATCAGAAACAAGCAATCGAGGCCCTTCAATCCTATGAACTCCATGAAAGAGGAGGGTCTCCAAGTGTTAGGAAACCACCAACTCATTTTAATCTCAAGCTTACCCACCCTCACCATTCGCCCCCACCTCTCCACACACCTCATCCCGAGCAAAATATAGACCAGGGATTCATTACCGAAAGGGCTGATTATCCCAATCTAGAGACCCTCCCTCAGTGCCAGACCAAGACAAGGATCGGGGCCTCAGACCCAAAACTCAGCATGCTAAACATTTAGGCACACTTGAGACACCCGACGCACAAGACAAACCAAGGGACCTACGAGGAGCACACTAGGCAGGACAGACATTCATACTGGGTGGAAACATAAGGATAGGGAATATCTCAGAGAAACAGGGAGAAGGGCACGAGGGGGGGATGACTAAGACCTAGTGGGGGAAGAGAAGGGAGACAGAAGCCGAGGAAAGAGAATAAGAAGGAGAGGGGAGATAAGAACGGGGGGGTAATAGGGAGAGAAGGCGAAAGAACAGAGAGCTCAAAGGTAGGAGAGAAGGGAGAAAGGGAAGAGAAGAAGAGGAGGGGGGGCCCACGATCAGGAACCCTTAAACCCACTGGAGGGGGGGGAAAACCCTCGAGCTACCCTCCCATTCCCCACAGCAACTGTGACCTCCCTCCTTTCCCCCGGGAGAGCTGCACATCCCACAAGCGCACGTTTATAAAGAAAGTCAAACCCAAACTCTCTTATATGCCTCAGTGTCTTTAAAGTGGACCAACACCCAGGATTTTGACTATCCTGGGTCTTGGTCCACTTCAGGGGGGCACCCCGATTTTGCTGTGTAAAACCCCCCAGAAAGCCCCCAATACTCACCTCAACACGCTCCCACGTGGCCACGGACAAGCGGGTGACAGCGGCGGACAAGACAGTGCGCCCGCCGCCGCCTCCCGCACGTCGCTCTGACAGGGCGCGCGCCCGAGCCGGCCATTCACAAACGGCCGACGCGGGCGCGCGCACGTCTAGAGGAGCGCGCGGGAGGTGAGTTTATTTGGGGTTTTGGGGGGGCCCTCACCGCGGGACATCCCGATCTCGGATGTCCCGCGGTGAGGGAGGTGATCGGCCCGGGAATCTTATAGATTCCCGGGCCGATCACCCCTGGGTGATGGTCCACTTTAAAGGAAGACCAAGTCGTCCAAATTTTCCTGTGTGCATCCAGCCTGTCTTGTCTAGCGTAGCAAATTTCCTCCATGCTCTCTACATGGTTGAGCTGACAGAACCAGTCTCTCACCGATGGGGATCTCTGGGACCTCCAATTCCTCGGGATAAGGACCCTAGCCGCATTTAGAAGGTGCCTGGCCAAGGGGGCACCGCCCACTATCCCCCTACCATCCGGAGACCACCCCAGTAGGACCGTCTCCGCGCTCCAATCTAAAGGTTCTCCCATTATCTGAGCATATAGTTCCCTAACCTTTTCCCAGAAATCGCCTATGGCCTGACAGGACCACCAAATGTGGAGTATCGAGGCTCCAGGCTGTCCACATCTCCAGCATGTATCTGGAATTGCGGGGCAGAAAGAGTGCAACAGTTCTGGAGTCCGATACCATCGTGCCATCAGCTTGTAATTAGTCTCCTGCATCAAGCTACTTATCAGACCTTTGTGGGCATTCCTATAGACATTTCCCCAATCATCCTCTGACAAAGATCTACCTAAATCTGACTCCCATCTCCTCTCCCAGGGCCCACTCTCTCGCCTCTCCCTCTGCCTCAGCATCCTATAAGCCCATGATAGAAGGTGTGAATCAGGGCCCAGTCCCAAGCAGTTCCTTTCAAAATCCATGGGATCATTTTTCACTCCTATTCTGATGTCCCTCAAGGAGAAAAAGTGCAGAGCTGAAGGTAAGTAAGGATAGGTATCTCTCTTTCCAAAACCACCTGTATTTTCTGTTTATCCATGAAAATCCCCCCCTCTAGCAAATGATACACCCGCAAGGGGCAGGGACCCCTACAGTCTCTCAAAAAGTTCGGGTCCCCCCCAGGAGGGAAGGCCGGATTGCGCCCTACCGGAGTCAGATAGCCAGATTGGGAGGATATCGCCCTCGGTCCTCTACGGAGAAGACCCAAAACCTCCAGAGAGGCCCCCACAAACGGGTGATTTTTAATAGCAGTCGGAATGTCGCAGTTCTTCAAGTTGCATAGAACATCTAGCCGCCCTCTCTCCACTACCTCCCCCTCTATGCGCACCCAATCCTTCCGTGAGCTATTGATGTGCCAATCCACCACCCTTCCAATATGTACAGCCTGATAGTATGTCCACATACAGGGCAAACCAGACCCTCCCTGCTCCTTGGTTAGTAGTAGAATACTTCTCCTAATTCTAGGTGGTCTACCCGCCCAGACAAACCTCATAAAGGTTTTCCTCATTGTAGCAAAAAAGGAGTGGGGGACTTTAATGGGGATGCATTGTAAAAGATACAGCAGCCTCGGCAACACATTCATCTTAATTACAGCTATGTGGCCAAACCAAGACAGCTTTAATCTATTCCAGCCTTCTAGGTCTTTTTTAATCTTAGCTCCCAGGGGCGCAAAATTAAGTTGAAATAGATCCGTGGGAGAAACTGGTATCCTGACCCCCAGATATCTTAGACTCTTCCTCTCCCAAGAGAAGGGGAAAACAGTCTGCAATTCGCTCATCTCCCTCTCCGGCATCGAAATATTCATGGCAGAGGACTTGTTAAAATTAATCTTCAGATTCGAGAGACGGCCGAAGGTCTCAAACTCTTTCAACAAATTCGGCACCGCGATTCTTGGGGAACTCAGAAAGAAGAGCATATCATCGGCATAAGCTGCTACTTTCATCTCCTTTGCTCCTATCACCACCCCTTTAATGTCAGCATGTAGATTGACCTTTCTTAAAAACGGTTCCAATGAGAGAGCAAAAATTAACGGGGACAGTGGACAGCCCTGCAGGGTCCCATTGCGTATGTGAAAGACCGGGGACGTGCAAGCATTCACTCTCACCCTGGCAATAGGATCGGAGTAAAGCGAGAGAATCCTATTTCGCATATTTGTGCCTAATCCTATATGTTCCAGGACCCTCCCTATCCACCGCCACTCCACCCGATCAAATGCCTTTTCGGCGTCCGTAGAGAGCATAATTGCTTTGACTTTCCTAGCTCTTGCCCACCATTGCACAATGAGAGCTCTGATGACATTGTCACGGGCCTCCCTATTCGGGACGAACCCCACTTGATCCTGCGTAACCAGGTCCGGTAAGAAGGAAGCTATCCTATTAGCCATGGCTTTCGCAAAGATTTTCACGTCCACTAGAGATGAGCGAACTTTTGAAAAATTCGATTCGACTGATTCGCCGAATTTTCCGACAAAAATCGTTTCGACCCGAATAAATTCGCGACAAATCGCTATTAAAAACGGCTATTTCTGAGCCTCCTAGAGCCTCAATAGGGTTGTAAACCATTCTGCCTTGCTGTAACACGCACAGGATGCGTGCTGGGTTAGTTAAATAATACTTTGAAGAAATATCACATGCAGATCAGAGGCATCGCTAATAGAATCGCAGAGCGGCACAATTGCAGAGAGTTGAAGTGGCATCACTATGAGGGGCAGAAGGAGCCCAAATATACACTGGAGTTGGCCTCAGGAGCCCAAAAATTGGATGAATCACACCCTGGAGTTGGCAGGAGTTGACAGTAGCAGCAGCAGGAGCCCAAATATACACTGGAGTTGGCTTCAGGAGCCCAAAAATTGGATGAATCACACCCTGGAGTTGGCAGAAGTTGGCAGCAGCAGCAGCAGGAGCCCAAATATACACTGGAGTTGGCTTCAGGAGCCCAAAAATTGGATGAATCACACCCTGGAGTTGGCAGAAGTTGGCAGCAGCAGCAGCAGGAGCCCAAATATACACTGGAGTTGGCCTCAGGAGCCCAAAAATTGGATGAATCACACCCTGGAGTTGGCAGGAGTTGACAGTAGCAGCAGCAGGAGCCCAAACATTACTTCAAAGAGACCCTGGGGTTGGCTTCAGGAGCCCAAAAATTGGATGAATCACACCCTGGAGTTGGCAGAAGTTGGCAGCAGCAGCAGCAGGAGCCCAAACATTACTTTAAAGAGACCCTGGGGTTGGCTTCAGGAGCCAAACAATTGGATGAATCACACCCTGGAGTTGGCAGCAGCAGCAGCAGGAGCCCAAATATACACTGGAGTTGGCTTCAGGAGCCCAAAAATTGGATGAATCACACCCTGGAGTTGGCAGAAGTTGGCAGCAGCAGCAGCAGGAGCCCAAATATACACTGGAGTTGGCCTCAGGAGCCCAAAAATTGGATGAATCACACCCTGGAGTTGGCAGGAGTTGACAGTAGCAGCAGCAGGAGCCCAAATATACACTGGAGTTGGCTTCAGTAGCCCAAAAATTGGATGAATCACACCCTGGAGTTGGCAGAAGTTGGCAGCAGCAGCAGCAGCAGGAGCCCAAATATACACTGGAGTTGGCCTCAGGAGCCCAAAAATTGGATGAATCACACCCTGGAGTTGGCAGGAGTTGACAGTAGCAGCAGCAGGAGCCCAAATATACACTGGAGTTGGCTTCAGGAGCCCAAAAATTGGATGAATCACACCCTGGAGTTGGCAGAAGTTGGCAGCAGCAGCAGGAGCCCAAATATACACTGGAGTTGGCTTCAGGAGCCCAAAAATTGGATGAATCACACCCTGGAGTTGGCAGAAGTTGGCAGCAGCAGCAGCAGGAGCCCAAATATACACTGGAGTTGGCCTCAGGAGCCCAAAAATTGGATGAATCACACCCTGGAGTTGGCAGGAGTTGACAGCAGCAGCAGCAGGAGCCCAAATATACACTGGAGTTGGCTTCAGGAGCCCAAAAATTGGATGAATCACACCCTGGAGTTGGCAGAAGTTGGCAGCAGCAGCAGCAGGAGCCCAAATATACACTGGAGTTGGCCTCAGGAGCCCAAAAATTGGATGAATCACACCCTGGAGTTGGCAGGAGTTGACAGTAGCAGCAGCAGGAGCCCAAATATACACTGGAGTTGGCTTCAGGAGCCCAAAAATTGGATGAATCACACCCTGGAGTTGGCAGAAGTTGGCAGCAGCAGCAGCAGCAGGAGCCCAAATATACACTGGAGTTGGCCTCAGGAGCCCAAAAATTGGATGAATCACACCCTGGAGTTGGCAGGAGTTGACAGTAGCAGCAGCAGGAGCCCAAATATACACTGGAGTTGGCTTCAGGAGCCCAAAAATTGGATGAATCACACCCTGGAGTTGGCAGAAGTTGGCAGCAGCAGCAGCAGCAGCAGGAGCCCAAATATACACTCGAGTTTGCCTCAGGAGCCCAAAAATTGGATGAATCACACCCTGGAGTTGGCAGGAGTTGACAGTAGCAGCAGCAGGAGCCCAAATATACACTGGAGTTGGCTTCAGGAGCCCAAAAATTGGATGAATCACACCCTGGAGTTGGCAGAAGTTGGCAGCAGCAGCAGCAGGAGCCCAAATATACACTGGAGTTGGCTTCAGGAGCCCAAAAATTGGATGAATCACACCCTGGAGTTGGCAGAAGTTGGCAGCAGCAGCAGCAGGAGCCCAAATATACACTGGAGTTGGCCTCAGGAGCCCAAAAATTGGATGAATCACACCCTGGAGTTGGCAGGAGTTGACAGTAGCAGCAGCAGGAGCCCAAATATACACTGGAGTTGGCTTCAGGAGCCCAAAAATTGGATGAATCACACCCTGGAGTTGGCAGGAGTTGACAGTAGCAGCAGCAGGAGCCCAAATATACACTGGAGTTGGCCTCAGGAGCCCAAAAATTGGATGAATCACACCCTGGAGTTGGCAGGAGTTGACAGTAGCAGCAGCAGGAGCCCAAATATACACTGGAGTTGGCCTCAGGAGCCCAAAAATTGGATGAATCACACCCTGGAGTTGGCAGGAGTTGACAGCAGCAGCAGCAGGAGCCCAAATATACACTGGAGTTGGCTTCAGGAGCCCAAAAATTGGATGAATCACACCCTGGAGTTGGCAGAAGTTGGCAGCAGCAGCAGCAGGAGCCCAAATATACACTGGAGTTGGCTTCAGGAGCCCAAAAATTGGATGAATCACACCCTGGAGTTGGCAGAAGTTGGCAGCAGCAGCAGCAGGAGCCCAAATATACACTGGAGTTGGCTTCAGGAGCCCAAAAATTGGATGAATCACACCCTGGAGTTGGCAGAAGTTGGCAGCAGCAGCAGCAGGAGCCCAAATATACACTGGAGTTGGCCTCAGGAGCCCAAAAATTGGATGAATCACACCCTGGAGTTGGCAGGAGTTGACAGTAGCAGCAGCAGGAGCCCAAATATACACTGGAGTTGGCTTCAGGAGCCCAAAAATTGGATGAATCACACCCTGGAGTTGGCAGGAGTTGACAGTAGCAGCAGCAGGAGCCCAAATATACACTGGAGTTGGCCTCAGGAGCCCAAAAATTGGATGAATCACACCCTGGAGTTGGCAGGAGTTGACAGCAGCAGCAGCAGGAGCCCAAATATACACTGGAGTTGGCTTCAGGAGCCCAAAAATTGGATGAATCCCACCCTGGAGTTGGCAGGAGTTGACAGTAGCAGCAGCAGGAGCCCAAATATACACTGGAGTTGGCCTCAGGAGCCCAAAAATTGGATGAATCACACCCTGGAGTTGGCAGGAGTTGACAGCAGCAGCAGCAGGAGCCCAAATATACACTGGAGTTGGCTTCAGGAGCCCAAAAATTGGATGAATCACACCCTGGAGTTGGCAGGAGTTGACAGTAGAAGCAGCAGGAGCCCAAATATACACTGGAGTTGGCCTCAGGAGCCCAAAAATTGGATGAATCACACCCTGGAGTTGGCAGGAGTTGACAGTAGCAGCAGCAGGAGCCCAAATATACACTGGAGTTGGCCTCAGGAGCCCAAAAATTGGATGAATCACACCCTGGAGTTGGCAGGAGTTGACAGCAGCAGCAGCAGGAGCCCAAATATACACTGGAGTTGGCTTCAGGAGCCCAAAAATTGGATGAATCACACCCTGGAGTTGGCAGAAGTTGGCAGCAGCAGCAGCAGGAGCCCAGATATACACTGGAGTTGGCTTCAGGAGCCCAAAAATTGGATGAATCACACCCTGGAGTTGGCAGAAGTTGGCAGCAGCAGCAGCAGGAGCCCAAATATACACTGGAGTTGGCTTCAGGAGCCCAAAAATTGGATGAATCACACCCTGGAGTTGGCAGAAGTTGGCAGCAGCAGCAGCAGGAGCCCAAATATACACTGGAGTTGGCCTCAGGAGCCCAAAAATTGGATGAATCACACCCTGGAGTTGGCAGGAGTTGACAGTAGCAGCAGCAGGAGCCCAAATATACACTGGAGTTGGCTTCAGGAGCCCAAAAATTGGATGAATCACACCCTGGAGTTGGCAGGAGTTGACAGTAGCAGCAGCAGGAGCCCAAATATACACTGGAGTTGGCCTCAGGAGCCCAAAAATTGGATGAATCACACCCTGGAGTTGGCAGGAGTTGACAGTAGCAGCAGCAGGAGCCCAAATATACACTGGAGTTGGCTTCAGGAGCCCAAAAATTGGATGAATCACACCCTGGAGTTGGCAGGAGTTGACAGCAGCAGCAGCAGGAGCCCAAATATACACTGGAGTTGGCTTCAGGAGCCCAAAAATTGGATGAATCACACCCTGGAGTTGGCAGAAGTTGGCAGCAGCAGCAGCAGGAGCCCAAATATACACTGGAGTTGGCTTCAGGAGCCCAAAAATTGGATGAATCACACCCTGGAGTTGGCAGGAGTTGACAGTAGCAGCAGCAGGAGCCCAAAAAATGGCCTAAAGACATAAATATGTTTTGCACCATTTGGAAAGTGTAAAACGTGGCACCATGCTGAATCTAGTCGCATGCATCAGGCATTGGTGGGTGGAAATCCTGGCTGATCCATCCCTGATTCATTTTGACAAAGGTGAGTCTCTCCACATTTTTAGTTGACAGACGAGTTCTCCTCGCCGTAACTATGGCCCCCGCCGCACTAAACACCCGCTCAGATGGCACGCTACTTGCCGGGCAGGACAGCTTTTCCAGGGCAAACTCTGCTAGTTGCGGCCACAAATCAAGTTTGGCTGCCCAGAAGTCCAGCGGATCCTCAAGGTGTGTTGGCATGGTCATGTCAAAGTATGACATGACCTGCTGGTTCAGGTCCTGCTCCAGGTCTTCCTGCTGCTCATGAGTAGCCTCACTATGCGGGTGTAGAAAGCTACTCATTAGCGACTGAAGACTGAGGCTGCTGCTGCTGATGGAGCTTCTGCTGCTGCTGCTGCCAACCCCCCCAGCGGCCATGGCAGTGGAAGGTGAGCGCAGAGGTCCCCTCGAGTCAGACCTGCGAGAGTATGGACCATGGCGCAGATAGGCATCGGCCAACTGCCTACGTAGAATGTCTTTGTAGTAGTTGAGTTTGTCCTCCCTCTCGGTGGGTTTAAAAAATGCCCCCATTTTGTGCCGGAAGCGAGGGTCCAATAAGGTGGACAGCCAGAAGTCATCCCGCCGACAGATGGAAACAATTCTGGGGTCACTACGCAAGCACGTGAGCATGCTTCGTGCCATTTGCGCAAGTGACTCGGATGGACTACCTGTCTCCATCTCCACTGCATACTGCCACGGTGTGCCCGGGTCCTCTGTCTCGCCTTCCTCAAAAACCTCTAGCTCCTCTGGCTGCTCCTGCTCCTCCTCTCCTGTCCGCTGACTAGATAAACCAGCCATTTCGCCAAGCCTAAACTGTGTTTCGCTGGGCAACTCCTCCTCCTCCTCCTCTTCCTCCTCCTCCAGTTCAGCTCCAGCGGGGTTCATGTGGCTGTAAGATGTAAACGCCATGTCTCCAGTGCCCTGACCAGCCATGGTTTCCAACATGTGCTGTAGTACATGAAGCAGTGGAATCACGTCGTTCATCCCGTAATCCTGCCGACTGACAAATAAAGTGGCATCCTCAAAGGGCCTGAGCAAACGGCAGGTGTCACGTATGAGCTGCCACTGGTTGACATTGAAGTTACACAGGGGAGTCCCCCTATCTGCTTGGATCATCAGGAAATCCGTGATGGCTTTTCTCTGTTCATATAATCGGTCCAACATGTGAAGGGTGGAATTCCAACGGGTGGAAACATCGCAAATCAGACTATGTTGGGGGATACCATTCTGACGCTGTAGCTCAAGAAGGGTGTGTTTGGCGGTGTAGGAGTGGCTGAAGTGCATGCAAAGTTTCCTTGAAGTTGTTAGGATGTCTTGCAGATGGGGGGAACACTTCAGAAACCGCTTGACAACCAGATTGAAGACGTGAGCCATGCAGGGGGCATGGGTCAGGCTTCCTTGGCGCAGCGCAGACAAAATGTTCTTCCCATTGTCGGTAACCATGATTCCCATTTTAAGTTTTCTCGGAGTAAGCCATGTTTGGATTTCCTGATGAATACATTTAAGCAGTTCCTCCCCTGTGTGACTCCGTTCGCCAAGACAAACCATGTGAAGCACTGCGTGACACCTCCGTGCCCTGCACACATGGTAGACTGGAGGGGCACTGAGACTTGAGCCTACAGTGGAGGGTGAGGAGATGGCGGAGGATGAGGAGGCCGAGTCGCACGGTGTCACAGGCCCAATGGGCAGAGAGCGCGGAGGCCGAAGCGGCGTGACCTGTCCAAGTTGCTGCTGCAAAGGGACCACATTCACCCAGTGGGCCGTAAACGACATGTACTGCCCCTGACCGTAGTTACAGCTCCAGATGTCGGCGCTGCCATGTATTTTGCTACACACCGACAGGCTCAAGGACTGGCCCACCTTCTGTTCAACAAAAGTGTGCAGCGCTGGTACTGCCTTCTTGGCAAAGAAATGACGGCTTGGGACTCTCCACCTCGGCTCGGCACAAGCCATCAGTTCTCTGAAAGGTGCAGATTCCACCACCTGAAAAGGGAGCGACTGCAGCACCAGCAACTTGGACAGGAGCACATTCAGCTTCTGCGCCGTAGGATGAGTGGGCGCATACTGCTGTCTCTTGGACATGGCTTCGCTGATGGATTGCTGGCGGGATGCATGACTTGGAGGAGGAGGAGGAGGAGCAGGAGCGACAGAGGATGGGTATGACGCACAGCTGCCTTCGGCTGAGGTGCTGGAGCCTTGGCTGGCAGAAATTGGGAGCTCACTTGGTGAGGAAGCAGACTGGACCACCCCTTGGGAGCCTCGGTTCTCCCAGGTCGTTTTATGGTGACGCATCATATGTTGACGCAGGGCCGTGGTGCCAACATTTGGACCCTGGCCACGCTTCACCTTTTGCCTACATATCTTGCATGTGGCCATGTTACCCTCCTGCGGATGCCTCAGGAAAAACTGCCACACTGCCGAGTAGCTACTTTTCCCACCCCCTGGCCTCACTGATTCACTGCTGCTGTTGCCAACTCCAGGAACCCCTGCTCCACTACCTCCCGATAAGGTAGACTGCCGCACAGCAGGTGCTCTACCCCGGCCCCGGCCCCGGCCGGCTCCAGCCTTTGGAATTGTGCCCCCATGCTGACTGCTACCACCTTGCTGCCTCAGCTGCTGACTCCGGGGCAACCTGCGCCCCTCTTCTCCTGATGATGACGATGAAGCCCCTTCATCACCCGGCTCCCAAGTGCGATCGGCTTCATCGTCATCATCATCATCATCACCGAGTTGTGGCTGTACGTCACTGATGTTCGTGGATTCGTCAACAGTGTCTGGCGCAGGAGCTGGAACGCTCGCAGCACCCACGACACTGTCCACATCACTATTTGTCTGCCTAGCTAAAGAAGCCACCTCCATTTCTTGGCTGGGCAGTAGCTGCTGACTGTCCTCCTGTATCTGATCGTCCTCCTCACTAAAGAGTGGAGCTGAACCCAAAGCATAGGATACGTCGCTGGGGGAGGGAACGGCGTAGGACAGAGGCAATGGGAGGACAGGGACTGCTCTCGGGGCATGCCAACTCAGGGTTGTGTCAGAGGAACCTACCGACCCTAGACTGGGGGTCTCAGATGTAAGTTGTGATGATGTTGTTGATGAGCGCGTCAGCCAATCTACCACGGCAGATGCGTTACTGGTGGAGACCCGACCGCTAGCAGATACTGGCAGATTAGGTCTCTCAGCGTGACTCCTGCTGCTACTGGCCCCCAGTCTGATGCGAGCTCTGCCTGCGGAATCTTGGCCTCTGCCACTCCTCTTTTCACTTCCAGGCACTTGTCTGCCCGACATAGTCTAACTGGCGTGGTAGTAGGTGATATTTAAAAAAACCCCGGGCAGCGGTGGGTCTATATGAAACAGAATATAATGCACACCAAAAGTGAGCAGTAACACTCAGCCTCCAACAGGCCTGCTTAGTGTAAATAAGAGAGCTGCTTAGTGTAAATAAAGAGGGGTATGCTATGTTACAGAATGGGATGCCTCAACAGAAGTGCACCTGGCAGGCAGCAGTAAGCCTATGCCCAGCAAAAGTGTCTTATAATATAAATATAATAAGAGCAAATGCTTATATGGTCTTAAACAGAGGCTGCTGTAGTCACAGAATGGGATGCCCTGGGCAGGAATGGACCTGGCAGGGTCCAGTAGTGCTTTGCCCAGCAAAAGTGTCTTTATCAGGCCTAATTTCAAATATGATAAGAGCAAATGCTTATATGGTCTTAAACAGAGGCTGCTTTAGTCACAGAATGGGATGCCCTGGGCAGGAATGGACCTGGCAGGGTCCAGTAGTGCTTTGCCCAGCAAAAGTGTCTTTATCAGGCCTAATTTCAAATATGATAAGAGCAAATGCTTATATGGTCTTAAACAGAGGCTGCTGTAGTCACAGAATGGGATGCCCCAACAGGAATCGACCTGGCAGGGTCCAGTAGTGCTTTGCCCAGCAAAAGTGTCTTTATCAGGCTAATTTCAAATATAAGAGCAAATGCTTATATGGTCTTAAACAGAGGCTGCTTTAGTCACAGAATGGGATGCCCTGGGCAGGAATGGACCTGGCAGGGTCCAGTAGTGCTTTGCCCAGCAAAAGTGTCTTTATCAGGCTAATTTCAAATATGATAAGAGCAAATGCTTATATGGTCTTAAACAGAGGCTGCTTTAGTCACAGAATGGGATGCCCTGGGCAGGAATGGACCTGGCAGGGTCCAGTAGTGCTTTGCCCAGCAAAAGTGTCTTTATCAGGCTAATTTCAAATATGATAAGAGCAAATGCTTATATGGTCTTAAACAGAGGCTGCTTTAGTCACAGAATGGGATGCCCTGGGCAGGAATGGACCTGGCAGGGTCCAGTAGTGCTTTGCCCAGCAAAAGTGTCTTTATCAGGCTAATTTCAAATATAAGAGCAAATGCTTATATGGTCTTAAACAGAGGCTGCTTTAGTCACAGAATGGGATGCCCTGGGCAGGAATGGACCTGGCAGGGTCCAGTAGTGCTTTGCCCAGCAAAAGTGTCTTTATCAGGCTAATTTCAAATATGATAAGAGCAAATGCTTATATGGTCTTAAACAGAGGCTGCTTTAGTCACAGAATGGGATGCCCTGGGCAGGAATGGACCTGGCAGGGTCCAGTAGTGCTTTGCCCAGCAAAAGTGTCTTTATCAGGCTAATTTCAAATATGATAAGAGCAAATGCTTATATGGTCTTAAACAGAGGCTGCTGTAGTCACAGAATGGGATGCCCCAACAGGAATCGACCTGGCAGGGTCCAGTAGTGCTTTGCCCAGCAAAAGTGTCTTTATCAGGCCTAATTTCAAATATGATAAGAGCAAATGCTTATATGGTCTTAAACAGAGGCTGCTGTAGTCACAGAATGGGATGCCCTGGGCAGGAATGGACCTGGCAGGGTCCAGTAGTGCTTTGCCCAGCAAAAGTGTCTTTATCAGGCCTAATTTCAAATATGATAAGAGCAAATGCTTATATGGTCTTAAACAGAGGCTGCTTTAGTCACAGAATGGGATGCCCTGGGCAGGAATGGACCTGGCAGGGTCCAGTAGTGCTTTGCCCAGCAAAAGTGTCTTTATCAGGCTAATTTCAAATATAAGAGCAAATGCTTATATGGTCTTAAACAGAGGCTGCTTTAGTCACAGAATGGGATGCCCTGGGCAGGAATGGACCTGGCAGGGTCCAGTAGTGCTTTGCCCAGCAAAAGTGTCTTTATCAGGCTAATTTCAAATATGATAAGAGCAAATGCTTATATGGTCTTAAACAGAGGCTGCTTTAGTCACAGAATGGGATGCCCTGGGCAGGAATGGACCTGGCAGGGTCCAGTAGTGCTTTGCCCAGCAAAAGTGTCTTTATCAGGCTAATTTCAAATATGATAAGAGCAAATGCTTATATGGTCTTAAACAGAGGCTGCTTTAGTCACAGAATGGGATGCCCTGGGCAGGAATGGACCTGGCAGGGTCCAGTAGTGCTTTGCCCAGCAAAAGTGTCTTTATCAGGCTAATTTCAAATATGATAAGAGCAAATGCTTATATGGTCTTAAACAGAGGCTGCTGTAGTCACAGAATGGGATGCCCTGGGCAGGAATGGACCTGGCAGGGTCCAGTAGTGCTTTGCCCAGCAAAAGTGTCTTTATCAGGCCTAATTTCAAATATGATAAGAGCAAATGCTTATATGGTCTTAAACAGAGGCTGCTTTAGTCACAGAATGGGATGCCCTGGGCAGGAATGGACCTGGCAGGGTCCAGTAGTGCTTTGCCCAGCAAAAGTGTCTTTATCAGGCTAATTTCAAATATGATAAGAGCAAATGCTTATATGGTCTTAAACAGAGGCTGCTTTAGTCACAGAATGGGATGCCCTGGGCAGGAATGGACCTGGCAGGATCCAGTAGTGCTTTGCCCAGCAAAAGTGTCTTTATCAGGCTAATTTCAAATATGATAAGAGCAAATGCTTATATGGTCTTAAACAGAGGCTGCTGTAGTCACAGAATGGGATGCCCCAACAGGAATCGACCTGGCAGGGTCCAGTAGTGCTTTGCCCAGCAAAAGTGTCTTTATCAGGCTAATTTCAAATATGATAAGAGCAAATGCTTATATGGTCTTAAACAGAGGCTGCTTTAGTCACAGAATGGGATGCCCTGGGCAGGAATGGACCTGGCAGGGTACAGTAGTGCTTTGCCCAGCAAAAGTGTCTTTATCAGGCTAATTTCAAATATGATAAGAGCAAATGCTTATATGGTCTTAAACAGAGGCTGCTGTAGTCACAGAATGGGATGCCCTGGGCAGGAATGGACCTGGCAGGGTCCAGTAGTGCTTTGCCCAGCAAAAGTGTCTTTATCAGGCCTAATTTCAAATATGATAAGAGCAAATGCTTATATGGTCTTAAACAGAGGCTGCTTTAGTCACAGAATGGGATGCCCTGGGCAGGAATGGACCTGGCAGGGTCCAGTAGTGCTTTGCCCAGCAAAAGTGTCTTTATCAGGCTAATTTCAAATATAAGAGCAAATGCTTATATGGTCTTAAACAGAGGCTGCTTTAGTCACAGAATGGGATGCCCTGGGCAGGAATGGACCTGGCAGGGTCCAGTAGTGCTTTGCCCAGCAAAAGTGTCTTTATCAGGCTAATTTCAAATATGATAAGAGCAAATGCTTATATGGTCTTAAACAGAGGCTGCTTTAGTCACAGAATGGGATGCCCTGGGCAGGAATGGACCTGGCAGGGTCCAGTAGTGCTTTGCCCAGCAAAAGTGTCTTTATCAGGCTAATTTCAAATATGATAAGAGCAAATGCTTATATGGTCTTAAACAGAGGCTGCTTTAGTCACAGAATGGGATGCCCTGGGCAGGAATGGACCTGGCAGGGTCCAGTAGTGCTTTGCCCAGCAAAAGTGTCTTTATCAGGCTAATTTCAAATATGATAAGAGCAAATGCTTATATGGTCTTAAACAGAGGCTGCTGTAGTCACAGAATGGGATGCCCTGGGCAGGAATGGACCTGGCAGGGTCCAGTAGTGCTTTGCCCAGCAAAAGTGTCTTTATCAGGCTAATTTCAAATATGATAAGAGCAAATGCTTATATGGTCTTAAACAGAGGCTGCTTTAGTCACAGAATGGGATGCCCTGGGCAGGAATGGACCTGGCAGGGTCCAGTAGTGCTTTGCCCAGCAAAAGTGTCTTTATCAGGCTAATTTCAAATATGATAAGAGCAAATGCTTATATGGTCTTAAACAGAGGCTGCTGTAGTCACAGAATGGGATGCCCTGGGCAGGAATGGACCTGGCAGGGTCCAGTAGTGCTTTGCCCAGCAAAAGTGTCTTTATCAGGCCTAATTTCAAATATGATAAGAGCAAATGCTTATATGGTCTTAAACAGAGGCTGCTTTAGTCACAGAATGGGATGCCCTGGGCAGGAATGGACCTGGCAGGGTCCAGTAGTGCTTTGCCCAGCAAAAGTGTCTTTATCAGGCTAATTTCAAATATAAGAGCAAATGCTTATATGGTCTTAAACAGAGGCTGCTTTAGTCACAGAATGGGATGCCCTGGGCAGGAATGGACCTGGCAGGGTCCAGTAGTGCTTTGCCCAGCAAAAGTGTCTTTATCAGGCTAATTTCAAATATGATAAGAGCAAATGCTTATATGGTCTTAAACAGAGGCTGCTGTAGTCACAGAATGGGATGCCCTGGGCAGGAATGGACCTGGCAGGGTCCAGTAGTGCTTTGCCCAGCAAAAGTGTCTTTATCAGGCTAATTTCAAATATGATAAGAGCAAATGCTTATATGGTCTTAAACAGAGGCTGCTTTAGTCACAGAATGGGATGCCCTGGGCAGGAATGGACCTGGCAGGGTCCAGTAGTGCTTTGCCCAGCAAAAGTGTCTTTATCAGGCTAATTTCAAATATGATAAGAGCAAATGCTTATATGGTCTTAAACAGAGGCTGCTTTAGTCACAGAATGGGATGCCCTGGGCAGGAATGGACCTGGCAGGGTACAGTAGTGCTTTGCCCAGCAAAAGTGTCTTTATCAGGCTAATTTCAAATATGATAAGAGCAAATGCTTATATGGTCTTAAACAGAGGCTGCTGTAGTCACAGAATGGGATGCCCTGGGCAGGAATGGACCTGGCAGGGTCCAGTAGTGCTTTGCCCAGCAAAAGTGTCTTTATCAGGCTAATTTCAAATATGATAAGAGCAAATGCTTATATGGTCTTAAACAGAGGCTGCTTTAGTCACAGAATGGGATGCCCTGGGCAGGAATGGACCTGGCAGGGTCCAGTAGTGCTTTGCCCAGCAAAAGTGTCTTTATCAGGCTAATTTCAAATATGATAAGAGCAAATGCTTATATGGTCTTAAACAGAGGCTGCTTTAGTCACAGAATGGGATGCCCTGGGCAGGAATGGACCTGGCAGGGTACAGTAGTGCTTTGCCCAGCAAAAGTGTCTTTATCAGGCTAATTTCAAATATGATAAGAGCAAATGCTTATATGGTCTTAAACAGAGGCTGCTTTAGTCACAGAATGGGATGCCCTGGGCAGGAATGGACCTGGCAGGGTCCAGTAGTGCTTTGCCCAGCAAAAGTGTCTTTATCAGGCTAATTTCAAATATGATAAGAGCAAATGCTTATATGGTCTTAAACAGAGGCTGCTTTAGTCACAGAATGGGATGCCTCACAGCAGACTTAAGATCAGTTCAGTATATATGCACAGTTAGTTACTATAAGCAGCCTGAAAACGCTAACAAAGGCTGGATGAAAAAAAAAAAATCTCCCTGTCACAGCCTCCGTTTTTCCTACCTTTCCCTGGCTTTCTGTCTGTCTCCTGTCTGTCTCCTGCCTGTCTCCTGCCTGTCTCCAGCCTGTCCCTGTCTGTCCCTGCCTGTCTAACTGCCTCAGCTACACAGCGTTCTGTCTGTCACGAATGCAATAGAGAAATGAGGAAAAGCAAGATGGCCGCCGTTAAATACCGCTGTGTGACGTCACCGGGCTTGCTGGCTGCTGATAGGCTGCATGTGACTGCCCCAGCTTGCACTGGCGCGGGATAGATGTCCAGACATGTCCCGTCCGCCATCTTAGAATGCCTGTAAATGTAAATGAATGGATGTTAAAGGAAAACTTCGAGTGATCGAATCGCGGGGAAATTCGGATTCGATCCGAATCGAATTTTTCCTGAAATTCGGATCGAATCCGGGTTCGTCCGGATCGATTCGCTCATCCCTAACGTCCACGTTCAAAAGGGAAATTGGGCGATAGCTCCGGCAGTCCGTCGGATCCTTTCCCTCTTTTGGAATCACTACAATCTGCACCTCTAGCGATGTGTTGGGCAATTTGCCCGAGGAAGAGGTGGACTCGAATGCCTTTTTCATCATAGGGATCAACAGGTCTGAAAAGGTCCTGTAATATTGTGTAGGGAAACCATCCGGACCCGGGGCCCTTCCCGGTTTGGTTGATTTCAAGGCCTTTTGTAGTTCCTCGATCGAGATCGGGGCCTCCAACTTAGCCACATCCTCCTCAGGCAACGACGGCATTTTTGATTCTAGCAGGTACGCGGCCATACGGCTATCCTGAGTCCCTCCAGCCTGGGGGTCCCTGAGATTATACAAATCAGAGTAAAATCTACAAAAAGCATCAGCAATGGTTTCATTCTTTTGATGCAAGATCCCATCCTTCCCTCTAACACCTTCGATCCTATTACGGGCTATCTTGGGTCTCAGTGCACGTGCCAACAACCGGCCGGATTTATTCCCCTGCTCGTAATATAACCCCGTACGCTTAACAAGCCACTTGCTATTCTCTCTGGACATCAAGTCCCTGAGCTTAGCCCGCTTCAGTTCCAGTTCCCCCAGACATTTATCCTGAAGTGACTGTTTGTGTGCCGATTCAAGGACTGCCACCTGCCTCATTAAGTCATTTAGCTTCTGCATCCTTTCCTTCTTGAGCCTCGTCCCCTCTTGTATCAAAAGACCTCTCATCGTGCATTTCTGGGCTTCCCAGATCACCACCGGATCCATCCCTTCTGAAACATTTTCCCTGACATACATGGTCAGACTCTCCTTTAGTCTCTTCACTACCCCGGGATCTTTCAGCAGGCTTTCATTAAGTCTCCAATGCCATTCCTTCCATTCTATACATGGGATAGTTAGTGAGAGCACAACGGGCGCGTGATCGGAGAAGGTGATATTGCCAATCCCCGCCCGTTCCACCCTCCCCAAGTCCCTCTGCGAAAGGAAAATGTAATCAATTCTGGAATATTTAGCGTGAATGGGTGAGTATTAGGTATAGTCCCTGCCCGTTGGGTTCATCAGACGCCAGGTGTCCACCAGCTCAAGATCCTGCATGGCTTTCTTGATCTGTTTCAATGCCCTATAGGCGATGGCTGTTTTAGCATCTGACGTATCCAACAGGGGTTTCAATGCACAATTCAGATCACCACCTAACAGTAATATACCCTCCCGGAAACCCTCCAGTTTAGCAAGCACAGTGGTGCAGAATTTATGTTGGTCTTTGTTTGGGGCGTACACATTAGCCAAAGTGATAGCTGTTCCATTTGTAAGAACCCCTTTCACAAACACAAACCTACCCTCCTCATCCCGCTCAATAGCCGTGACCCGTAGTGCCACAGATTTGTCAATCAGAATGGAAACCCCCTTTGCTTTATTGTTGGGAGAGTGCGCCGAATAGCAGGTCGTATATATCCTGTTTCCCAAGTAAGGGGCCTTGTTTTTCTGGAAGTGAGTTTCTTGAATCATTGCAATATTAGCTTTAAACTTCTTCAGCTCCCTAAACAAAGCGTGCCTCTTGAAGGGAGTGTTCAGTCCTTTAGCATTTATTGAGAGGATATTGAGACACAGGGGATCCATACCGACCAGGGAGACCTCTCAAACCTCCCCCAATGTGCTCCGCTTGAGCTGAAGATTAGGCCCTATATGTGTGCAGAGCCCCTGTCCCCACCTCCAGTAGCAAAGAGAGAACTAGAGAGGGATAAGTATGTATACAAAAGAAAAAAGAAAGGACACCAGGAACAGGTAGAGACAACACAGGGAAGGACACAGCAGGAACTAACCACAGATAAACCTATCACACAGACAACCCACAGAGAACACACACCGAAAGAGGGTATGAGGAATTGGGACTACCACCGAATCCCTCCCACAGGATATGGGGACTATTGGGACAACTTAATCAGAGAGGAGCACCCCCTCTGCAGATGTCCCCCAGGATCAAAGAGGACTACCTCTAGGATCGGGGTGGCCGAGCACTAAGTGCAGGTCCCCTCAGGTTCCCCCCTGGATTGCAACCCCTTCCTGGGGAATTTTGAAGGTCAAGAGAACTATTTCCCAGAGTAATAGCTCCAAGCGCTTTCAAACCAGCGACTCCACCCGCAAACCCGGCGAGGCCCCCATCCCCTTGTCTACCAGCAGACCACCGGTGTCTCAGGGTCGGGAGATTAGCAGGGGAAGGGAGCAGACCCTCCACTGCACTCTATATGTTCCCTCCCCCCCCCTCAGACCCCGGACCAACCCCCCTCATCTCCGGGAGCCCACCGTAAAACCACCCCATCCGCCAGGTCATTCCTCCTCCAGCAGCGTGCAGCAAGCGAGACCAACGGGGCGGTAGAGTCGCCCCGGCACCAAAAACACCGGAGCCTTAATTACGCGGCCTCCATGTCTGCCATTCCGATATCACGGCGGTTGTCTCCCGACGATGCCGCTACACACCGAGAGAGGAGCGCGAGCGCCCATCCGTGTCCCATATTTAGACCTCTGATTTTATCCGGGGAAGTCTCTGCGCCCTCCCTCCCAGCATCAGACCCCACCTTTTACAGACCGAAGGAGGGTGGCACGTCAGTGTAGGTCCCAGCACCAGCGTTCTCAGAGAAGCCGCCACGCAAATGGTACAGGCAACGTGACTACGGAGCTCGTGACGCAGCGCCCTCCGCGATCAGCAAGAGACACCGCGCGAGTGTTCACTCCCCTCTGCCCTCTCCTAGAGTTCTCCCCCTCCAGCATAGTTTATGTGCAAGCCGTCTCCAGCTGGGTGTCCCATACGCCCATAAAGTGCACCACACCAGGGACAGCCCAATAAAATGCCCAAAACGTTTGGGGGGCAAAGATATATACTCCAACCCCGAGCACAGAAATAAATCCCTCATGAGATCATGATGACGCAGGGAGGCAAAAACCCACTTCTCCCCATCATAAAACTGAAAACCCCCCAACAACTGAAACTCGTCCCTGGTTTGATTAAACTGTAAGTCTAACAACCGTCAAAGAAAAACCATGCGGACATACCCTCCCAACCGCCCCCACAGACCAACATGCTCTCTTCCCCAAACTCCCCCAGCTGCACCCCCAGCGATCATGGAGCGCGGGTGCATTACACCAAGGGGAGCCGGCGAAGGTACCTAAACCGGACATGGGTGAGTTACCTATAATGCGAAACATTCAAAAGGCCTAAAAGCTACAGGGAATGGGCCAATATCCTAACGGCTAAACAGGGATCAATAAAAAACATCTTAGCTCCAAAGGCCATGACGGCCGCAGCAAACAGCCACTCAGCTCCTGGATCTGGACCGGCTCCTCGCTCCGTCGGCCGCCCTCGGGGAATAGTCCTGGGCCGCGCGCTGGGACAGTCCGGGGCGGTCGTCACGAGTCATTCTTCGCACCAGCTGCGGGATGGAAAAGTCTTGAAGCCAGTCCGGTAAGGATATCACAGGGATCCGCAGTTGGTTGCAAAAATCAGGTAGGTCCTCCGGCATCCGAAGCGTAGCAGTCTTGCCATTGCTCGAGGCCGACAAGGCAAAAGGAAATCGCCACCTATAAGGTATGCCCCTTTCTCTTAAAAGCGCTGTAAGGGGTCTCATCGCCCGTCGATTTTGCAGCGTTATGCTCGACAAGTCCTGGTATAGTTGGATTTCACGGTTGTTGAATAGGATGCCATCTCGACCTCTGGCCTTCGCGAGGATCTCCTCCTTCAAAGGAAAACTCTGCAAGCAGCAGATAATATCTCTGGGGGTAGAATCTCCCATACTGCGGGGCCTCAGAGCTCGGTGTGCTCTAACAAATTCAATCTGGGTGCCCGGCGGCCTCTCCAAGAGGGAGTTAAAGATGGAAGACAGGGCCTCTTGCGTTTGGTCTGGGGCCACTTCCTCGGGGACTCCCCGCACTCTGATATTGCACCTCCTGTTCCGATTCTCGAGGTCTTCCAGATGTCTGTGAAAATCCAACAGGTGTCTGTTGTGCGCACGCGCCACGTCCCGAACCTCGGCCAATCTGATCGACGTGCTGGCTTCAGCCTTCTCAACTTTGTCAACTCTTTGGGATAGTTGTTGCAGGTCCCCTCGCAGATCAGCGATTGCTGCAGTAATTGACGCTTTAATCTCTCCCGCAAAGCTAGCCAGCTCACTATGGGTGGGTAGTTGGCTGAGTTGCGCCGACAGCGCGCACTCCTCTTCCTCGGAGGCGGCAGCTTGTTCCCTCTCCAGTGAACTGCATACAGAGCGTGCGTCCGCCATGTTGGAAGCACGTGGGTCCCCTTTCCTCTGGCTCTGGAACAGCTCCGGAAGCCCCTTACCGGTCGTCTTTGGGGTCTGAGAGGGTCTGGGGGTCCTAGTAGATGCCCGGGTTTGTTTAGGCGACCCATAGTCAGGGTAGCGCGCAGATAATAAGCTTCTTTGGGGGCCTCGCCAGGAGCTCACAGATCAAGCATCCATCTCGTTCCCCGGCCAAGCCACGCCCCCCACATCCTCATGTTTTAATGGATTATGTACAGTAATAGACAAGCCGTTATTTCTAATATTTGTGGACTCAATAACTACAGGGTCTGTTCCGAGGGATTGGCGCAAATGTGGTGCCAGTATTCAAAAAGGGATCTAGGGGGGAGCCTGGGAACTACAGACTGGTAAGCTTAACATCTGTGGTGGGCAAGCTGTTTGAAGGTTTCTTAAGGGATACTATCCTGGAGCACCTTGGGGAAAATGACCTTATTACTCCATATCAGCCTGGATTTATGAATAAATCGCTCCTGCCAGACAAACCTAATCAGCTTTTATGAGGAGGTAAGTTCAAGATTGGATCAGTGGGAGTCATTGGATATTATATATCTTGACTTTTCTAAAGCATTTAAAACTGTGCCACATAAAAGGCTGGTACAAAAGATGAGAATGCTTGGACTGGGGGAAAACGTCTGCAGATGGGTGGGAAATTGGCTTAATGATCGGAAGCAGAGGGTGGTTATCAATGGTACACACTCAGATTGGGTCACTACTAGTGGAGTGCCACAAGGGTCAGTTCTGGGACCAATTCTCTTCAATATATATATATAAATGACATTGGGTATGGATTAAACAGTAAAGTTAAATTAAATTAAAGTTAAATGGCAAATGAAGTTTAACACAGATAAATGTAAGGTTAAGCACATGGTAAGGAGAAATCTGTGTCATGATTACACACTAAATAAAGAAACACTTGGTAAAACAACAATGGAAAAGGACCTAGGGGTTTTAGTTGACAATAAGCTCAACTGTAGTAATCAATGCCAGGCAGCTGCTGCCAAAGCAAATAGGATCATGGGGTGCATCAGGAGGGGCATAGGTGCTCATGACCAGAGCATTATTTTACCCCTGTACAAGTGACTGGTCAGACCCCATATGGAATACTGTGTACAGTTCTGGGCACCTGTGCTTAAGAGGGACATATCAAAACTGGAGCGCGTTCAAAGAAGGGCAACAAAGTTAATAAAAGGAGTGCGGGGACTAGAGTACCCTTAAAGATTGGCAAAGTTAGGTTCATTTAGTTTAGAAAAAAGACGATTGAGGGGTGATCTAATAACTATGTATAAATATATTCAGGGTCAATACAAAGATCTGTCCCACAATCTATTTATACCCTGGAGGGTAACCATAACCCGAGGGCATCCACTAAGGTTAGAGGAAAGGTGCTTTCTCCACCGACATAGGAGGGGATTCTTCTCTGTAAGAGCAGTGAGACTATGGAACTCGCTGCCAAAGGAGGTAGTAATGAAGGATACAGTAAAAACGTTCAAAAGTGGCCTTGATGCCTTCCTGGCATGTAATAACATTTCCAGCTATGGCTGCTAGACCACTGGAAGGAGTTAAACAGGCTGAACTGGATGGACTAAAGTCTTTATTCAGCCTTACATGCTATGATACTATGATACATGGATATGATTATGAATGCCTGGTCAGCCAATCACTCTCTCATCAGCTGCCGTTGTTCGGTATTAAATGAAGTGGTGAAGTCATTGGCCAGCAGCCTGCAGCTCCCTATTGGAACCTGGAAGCTGCTAGGAGAAGAAGCAGCATATAGCAATTGGCTGTGTGCTGCAGCAACATTTAGACTGTGCTGGGAAGGTACGTCTCCTTTTTTATTTTCAGACTTTTAGTCTGCTTTAACACTTTTTTATCTGTCTATATCTCACTGCATCTCACTGTTTCCCCTTCATCTCTCTTTATCCCTTTTTTGTCTTATGTGTCTACACAATTTCTCTAAATCTGCTTTTTCTTTAATACCTCTATATCCCAGCCTCCTTCATCTCACTATACCCTCATTTCTATCCCCACATCTGCCACCCTCTCCGCTTCTTTTCTTTCTCCCACTCCCTCTTTTGCCTTCTCTTTCACTCTCTTGCCTCTTTATACAAATGGGGGAGTGAAGCAGGGTGGATTCTAGTCTCTCCTTGCATGCGCACCTGGCTCCCGAAAATCATCCCATAATAATACTAACGCAGCAGGGGGATGATCCCAGGAAGCATCATCTAAACCAGTGGTCCTCAACCCTGTCCTCAAGGCCCATCAACATGTCATGTTTTTTAGATTGCCAAATAGCCAGCTCTATTGCTCTGCAGCTGCACTAATTACTCCACCTGTGCATCTTGTGGATATCTGCAAAACCTGGCCTGTTGGTGGGCCTTGAGGACAGGGTTGGGGACCACTGATCTAAACCTAATGCAGTTAGTGGTGTTTTTCTTATAGGCAAGAGTGGGATTAATGTAAGAACTTCATAATAAATTGTAGGTCTGAGGTTGCGGCACAGGTTCGCAGGGCTGGTGTGCTGGGTAAAATCCCGACCCAATTTTGTCCACCCCTTACTATAAGTAATTAAAATAAACACTCATATGTATTATCGTTCAGTTCTCTGAATAGGGAATTATCACTATTATAATATGTTGTGAGTGCTGAGTGAATCAAATCCAGATAGACTTTAGAGGGAACCAGGTTTACTGGAATATGAATTCAGTAAGAGAATGTCACCTTAAAATGGTGGCTAACCCAGACAGGAAATAAAGTGATAGAGCACAGCTGAATATGCAAGAAATGCAACACATTAGAAAAATGCATATACAGACTACAGTTAAGCATTGGTAACCATCTGCTGTCATAACTTGTCAAAACTGTAAACTGCAGTCAGTCTGGCAAAAGTCCCAAAATCATATTCAGAGATAAGCTGAAGCTGTTGCAAAGTATTGTATCTCCAGAAAAATATATGTTTATAATGTATAAAAATATATGAAGATTTCTAAGAAAACGAAATCCTCAAAAAAACAGAATATCTTTTTGATTATTGAGGCAGCTAGTGAATTAATCACCGCCCACTGTGTTTCAAAGGAACTGGATACGGGCCCAGTTTTTAACTTAGCATGACTAACAGTGCAATCAATATACCTTCATGATGCAAGTGCAAGGCAAACATCAACTGAGTGAATTAGCAATGTGTAACATTTACAATTCTAACACGTGCTTACTTAACTATCACCTGCACAGCAAACTAAACAGCAATTATTTACTGCCTGTCTGGCATGTGTAATATGATGATACAGTTGACTTTTTTGAAGCATCCATAATAATTTAGTGTGGTGTAGCAAAGGCCTCATTTGATATTGAATAACAAATACATGATAATACACAAAATGCAATTAGTAATGTAAGCTTTCTGGGATCTTCTTCGGCATGGACACAGGCATAGAAGGGGTTATTTAACTCCAAATGGTTTATTTTGACATCCACAAAATCCAACCTAAGCAAGATTTCTTCAGCACATAGGGAAACACAGCTCTTTACAGCAAACCATTTTCACAGAGTTCCATTTTCATCTGGCCACACAGGCCTACTCACAGTACATATAAGGGCGCTTCAGCCCTGACATCCATCTCACTCAGTTTAGAAGCAGCCTCTAGCCGGCCCTGTTCCTGGTGCCTCCTGCACCCTGTAGCCCACACGACTTGCTGTAGCACTCTCCAATGCTCTGGTGACACTTGCCCCCTGTAGCCCACTCAGCTTGCTGTAGAGCTCTCCATGCTCTGGTGCCACCTGCACCCTGTAGCCCACACAGCTACCTGGCTGAGGACTCTCCTCGGCCCGACCATCTGCAGTGCACTCCAATACTCATCAAGTCCAGCAGCAGCCCTCAACTGCGGCTTATAAGCACCTTGGAACAAGAAGCACCTTCTTTTATTCCAGACCCGCTTCAGTGAGATTAACCCTTTGTTTACTATTTATCAGTCACATCTCTACAGTAAGTATGTTAAGTTTAACCTATTAAATAATCACATTTTCTTATTGCATGGCACGGCCTGCTTCAGTATTCATAACAGTTGGGTTATTCTGCCGCAAGGTGGCGCAGTGCACTGCAGAAGAGCTGTGGCATCTCCTGGCCCCCTATAAAAACGGGATTAGCCATAAAGTTCCCAGTGTTTCCTCTGCAGTGAAACTGTGAAGATAGAAGATGGCTCTCTCTCTTGCGCAGGTGAGCCAGGCAACCGAGCCTGCGGCCCTGCAAGTCTATTTCCACCCGTTTCTGGACCCTTTCTGCCTCTCAGCCTTGGCTGACAGATCGGGTGAGGGTAGAAGAGCACTGAGCTGCGCGTTTGGTTTTCTCCCTTTCTGGCTGCGGTGCTGTATCCTCCTGTGTCGCTTTGTCCAGCGGTCTGAGGCCTGGTGATCCTGCGATTTCCTTGGTCCGTGAGTCCCCCTTGAGGTTTTTTTTATTGGTCTTGTGGTGCATGTGCTGCGGGATGCTCATGTGTCGTTTTTACTTATGTCTTTCAGGCGGGATACCAGTGGGTTGTGGTTTCTCCCGGCTCTACTCCTTCCTCCCCCTCATCCCCCCTTTACTGACTTCTGGGGGCATCCCGGGTGGCTTATGTATAAGCCTTTGCCCCGTACTGGCCTATTGCGCCTGTGTTAATCACCACATGGAGGCTTCTGGGGATAGCATGCTTGGGGGTCCTTCGGGGCAATCCCAGCTGTGTGCCATGTGTGGGGTATCCCCTGTGAGTGACAGTGTCAGGGTGTGTGTGCCGTGCGCCCAAAGTGTCCTTGCTCTCCAAGCTGGTTTGCCTGCATCGCTTCCCAGCTCTGGGCCCTCTTTGGAGTCGCCTACCCCCCCACTCCTGCAATTGCCCCCCCCCCAGTGAGGGGGATAATAGCAGGGAGTCTGATCTGGCACTTTCCTAGGAAGGCCTCTGGCAAGAAGCGGCACCTGACTTCCACTCCCTCTCCACAGAGGAGTATGAGGAGTTTGATGCCACTGGTGGATGTTATTCCCTAGAGGAAGGGGAACTGTTCCAGGTCTCTGACTCCTCTGGGGACCAGCAGCAGGGTTGCGATAGTGACCCTGGGTCTGCGTCTGGGGAGGAATCATGGTACCCTGAGGACATTGATAATCTGCTGTCTCACATTTTTGAAATTTTGCACATTGCTCCCCCTGATGTGGCTAAGAAGAAGCAGGGTGAGCTCTTTCGCCCTGATAAACAGCGTCTTGAGTTCCCTGAGTAGGGACATTTCGCTATGCTGTGCCCAAGGGATTGGATAAGAGGTATCCATTTCCTGCTGATCTAGTAAAGCGGTGGTCATGTCCCCCTAAGGTGGACGCTCCCGTGCTAGGTCTGTCCAATACCTCGGTCATGCCTTCCCTTGACACTACTACACTGCGGGACAGCGAGGACCGGCGCATGGATCAGCTGCCCAGCCATGCTTTTACTTGTGTGGGGGCTGGGCTGCGCCCGGCCTGTGCTGCTGCCATTACAGCTATTGCCATTAAGAAACTGCTCAAGCGTCTATGTGATGGCGCTATGGCTGGTAGGAGGAGGGAGGATTTTAGGGCCCTCTTGCTTTGCTCTGATTTTGTTCCATTTATCCTTACTGCCATGGATGATGCTGTGAGGCTGGGCGTAGGGCCTCTGCACTTTTGGTGGCTATGGGCCGCTCTGTTTGGTTGCGTCAGTGGGCAGCTGACGCTGCTGCTAAGAAGGCTCTCACTGGGCTTGCCTTTGTGGGGCTGCGGCTCTTTGGTGAGCGTCTTGATGTTTTAGCCAAGGATGGCAGACTGCCTCAGTGTAGGAGGCAGCCTCGGCCCTTTTGGGGGCCCTCCGCCTCCTTCCCCTCCCTTCGTACTCCCAGAGTATGTGATTAACACAGGCGCAATAGGCCAGTACTGGGCAAAGGCTTATACATAAGCCACCCGGGATGCCCCCAGAAGTCAGTAAAGGGGGGAGTATGAGATCTCTTCAGTTGCACCTCTTCAGTCTGGGATCGGGACCCTGTGTCCCTGGATCAGGAATTTGCTCTGTCTTCTCTGGCCAGACAGTCCCTTTCATGGTGGCTGGACTTAAGGAACCTTCTGGTGGGCAGGACTTGCCTGCCCCCGTGCTGGGAGACGGTCACCACAGGTGCCAGTCTGACAGGCTGGGGGGGCTTTTGGAAGTCTCTGAAGTTCAAGGGTCGGTGGGGCCCCCAAGAGGCCCATGCTCCCATCAATGGGGATTTTTCCATCCCCAGGATTCTGGAATTTTTTCAGCATGGTTTGGATTCTGGCCTTCAACTGAGTACCCTCAAGGACAGGTGTCAGCTCTGGCAATTTTTTTCCAAAGATCCTTTGCCAATCACCGGTTGGTTAAAACCTTTTTCCAGGGTGTTACTCATGTGCGTCCACCTCGTAAGCCCATGCTACCAGTCTGGGACTTGAATCTGGTGTTGTCTGCTCTGCAGGGTCCTCCCTTTGAGTCTATTCTTGGGGCTGCCTTGCCCATTCTGACTCTTAAGGTAGCCTTTTTGGTGGCTATCACTTCTGTCAGGCGAGTTTCCATCAAACCTTCTTATTTTGAGTGGCATCAAGATAAGGTGGTGTTTCGGCTTAAGCCGGATTTCCTGCCTAAGGTGGTGTCTGCCTTTCATCTCAATCGGGACATTGTTTTGCCTTCATTGTGTCCTAATCCTGCTAATTCCCAGGAGCGGACACTGCATTCTTTGGATGTGGTCAGGGCTCTGAAGTTTTATTTAGTCGCTACTAAGCCTTTTAGGAAATCTGATGCTCTTTTTGTTCTCACTTCTGGACCTAGGAAGGGTTTGCCTCCGGCTAAATCAACTTTTAGCAAGTGGAACCGTCAGGCGGTGGTACAAGCCTATTCGCCTAAGGGGAAGGAACCTCCCTTTAGGGTTACTGCTTATTCCACTCATGCTATTGGTGCCTCTTGGGCTTTTCAGCACCAAGCTTCTGTTGAACAAGTTTGCAAGGCCGCTACTTGGTCCTCTGTTCATACCTTTCCAAGTTTTACAAGGTTGATGTTAAGGCCTCAGCGGATGCTGCTTTTGGCCGCAAGGTACTTCAGGTGGTAGTGACTTGAACTGCCGGCCGTTACTCATTGGGGATCCCACCCTACTTTTGGACACTGCTTTTGGATGTTGTGAATACTGAAGCAGGCCGTGCCATGCAATAAGAAAAAGACAATTCTGTGAGTACTCACCTGTAGAATTGTTTTTGTTCTTGCATGGCACGGCCTGCTTCACCCCACCCTTGTTATCGTTATTCTTGTTGCCTCTTTATGGTGATTGTTCCAAGTTAATTGGGGTTTTTTTACATTTTTTACCTTTATTCTCTCCCGGTTCTTGTCTCACTGCTTGTCTACGCTGGGAACTCTATGGTTAATCACGTTTTTATAGGGGGCCGGGAGATGCCACAGCTCTTCTGCAGTACACTGCACCACCTTGTGGCGGAATAACCCAACTGTTATGAATACTGAAGCAGGCCGTGCCATGCAAGAACAAAAACAATTCTACAGGTGAGTACTCACAGAATTGTCTTTTTTCAGACGGACCTGCCCATAAAACACACCTCCAATTCCCTAATATGAGCATTCCCCATTCCCCATTATAGACAGTGTGGAATTCCCCCCCCCCCTCATTCCCCATTTTCGATAGTGTGGCATTCCCTCCTCCCATTCCCCATAGGCAATGTGCCATTCCCCACTCCATTTCCCATAGGCAGTGCATCATTCTGCCCCCTCCCATTCCCCATAGGCAGTGTGGCATTCCCCCTCCCTTTCCCCATAGGCAGTGCGGCATTTCTCCCTCCCATTCCCTAAAGGCGCAGTGACAATCTACCCCTATGCACCCTATGGCACCATTCCCCATGGACAGTGTAGCACCCCCCCTCCCATTTCCCATAGGGCAGAATCAAGCCCAGACACTGAAGGAATCAGGCGAAGGATGGACGATGGACAGCTAGGGTAACTGATCCCTGGCCGCCAGTGTCAGCGCCACTGATGCTCATGAGGCGCGGCAGGTGCACACAAACCTGCTGATCCATGCAGGGGGTGGGCATGGGCCATGCCCATAAGCTGGATGTTTGTGTATGTGTGCGTGCCGCACCCAAGAAGCAGCGGCAACACCCAAAAAGTGGCCAGTGGGCATGAATCACTTACCCTACCCACCGGCCTGCCCATCCCTCCTCCATCATCTGCCCCCCTCCCCCGTGGCTGCAGCGGCCTGACAAGCAGCGAAGTAGCACCAGTTTTTTTTTACATTTGGCACATCATTCCCCCACTTTTGGGTAAAAATGTGTCTTAAGAATTATGGTATTTCCTGCAGTAATATCAACAGTATTTGTCTCTGAAAATAGTAGGAAAGTGAAGAAATAAGGCAGTACGTTTTGTAGGTTACCTGAAATATTTTTAGGTGAACTTTTGAAGACATTTAGTCCTGTTTGCCAGATATAACATTATGTCTGATGAAGAGGACTAATTATCCTTGAAAATTCTTATTAGCATACAGGTGTAACAGGGGCTGGGATGTATATGACATATCAGGTCATAATGTCATGTTACAATGGCTGTTCTGGTCTAGCGTCTATTGGGAATGTCCATTAGAATGATTTTTTCTTTAAAAATAATTTTGTACATATAGTAGAGATGTGATATATACACAATATGTACAATTTTTCTTTGGAAATTTCATAGATGTTCAAAAAAAACGGAACTGGCAGCATTACTGAGCTGTTCGCCTCCAACTTGCCCACGCGACACTTGGGTCTCATTATATACTGCAGCAACACCTTGGCATAAGAGATTGTGATTACTCTGTGGATACATTTCACCCCTTCAAAATATTCTATGGCCCTTATTCATCAAGCGATAGCGCCAGGTAGTGTCTGACGAGCGCCATGTCCCGCCAGCTAACGTCTGCTACCGACTCAAGTACGCCCGGCGTCGGCCACAATGACGCATTTATCAAGCTAAATGAGGCTAGCGCCGGCGAGAGCGACGGCAAGTGCGGCATTCTTCATGAAGCCGACTGCAACGAACAGCGCCGCTGCTAATCCCATCACAGCGACAGGTATGACCTGGCGCTACCTGCCGCTCTCCCATACATTTCAATGGTAGACGCTGCAATGATTGTTTTAAGTGGTTTTTGTGTTCTTTTCTTTGGCACAAAATTCAACACATGTTTATAGTGATATGTTTTATTAATCTGGCTGGTTATTTGTATGTTTTTGAAGTTTTTATTAATTTTTACAATGTAATGTTGTGAGTGACATCTAAATTGCATCTCCTCCAACCAAACTCATTGGCATCAAAATCGCTTGTTTTCACCACACACGGGGCTTGTAAAGCTATTTTTTAGCCTGTCATGTTGGGCGGTCACGTTCGCTCTTCGAAATTGTCAGCGCCCAAGCTATTCGGCAGCCCTGTCCTTGATGAATCTGTGGTGGTCAGAGTTTGTGCAGTCGCTGTTTTAATTCGCTATGTGGCGTCGCGAGCGTCGCTGTGCTTCGCTGCGCTGCGTTGTGCGGCGCTGTGCTGTTCATACATGTGCCCTTCTGCCATTTGCAAGGAATTCACTTCCCGCGACCCCAGTCGTTCTTAATGAATACACTGTAGTTGTGAGCGTGCATGGCCACATATTGCAGGATTAACATTCAGTCGTACAAGCTCATAACAACCCGTTATGCATTCTCATGTGTGCCACATTATCATGTAGTTGTATAGTTTTATTTTGGGATGATTTTAGGAAGGAATAAGATTTGTATATTTAAGCACAACTTTGTTTGCTTTTCAAGGACCTATGCATTACAGTATGTCGAACCCCCTGCTAAATCAAGCTAATAATTCGTGGCGCCTTGGGCCCTAGCTTGTTATAAAGCGTCATTTTACTTTTTCCGCCACTTAGCTTGCACATAGCTGATATTAGCTTGTCCCTGGTGCGCGCATCTTTTTTTTTGAATTTTTAATCACAGTTGCTTTCGTCATATCCGGTTCCGGTATCCTCCTTTGCGTTTCAAAGCCACCTAAAGCTAAAAATGTCTAGCGCTTATGCCAATAGCTTGTTTTAAAGCGTCATTTTACTTTTTCCGCCACTTAGCTTGCACATAGCTGATATTAGCTTGTCCCTGTTGCGCGCATCTTTGTTTTTGAAATCGTAATCACAGTTGCTTTCATCATATCCGGTTCCGGTATCCTCCTTTGCGTTTCAAAGCCACCTAAAGCTAAAAATGTCTAGCGCTTATGCCAATAGCTTGTTTTAAAGCGTCATTTTACTTTTTCCGCCACTTAGCTTGCACATAGCTGATAATAGCTTGTTCCTGGTGCGCGGAGCGTTTTTTTTTTTTTTTTTTTTTCCCATGTCGCTTTGGTCATTTCCGGTTCCTGTTTCCTCCTTAGCGTTTCCACCATGCTTCCCAGAAGAAGAGTCATGCGCCTCCCCAGCTCCTCCTCCGACTCCGACCCCACCACCCCTCCCCCACCTCCCCCACCTACCTCACCTCCCCCACCTAGCACCCCCCCCACCCCTTCCCCTCCTGGGCAGGCCAAGAAAAGGCGCTTCAGAGTGGATAGCCGCGTTAATGGCCAGGTGGTCAAAGTGAGTATTTTTTTTTGGTATTTTATGTTTAAAGTGGAACAACACACAGGGGGGATTGGCCCTGAAATTGCTAATTTTTCTGGGCCAATTGGATCACTCCCCGTGGGGCATCCCCATTCTGGATGTCCTGCGGGGATGACCCCCCCTGGAGGGCCATAAAAATTACCTCAGCCCCGTCCCATCTGTGCATGCGTGAGCTGCGGATGCCTCTTGCGCTTACCTCTAGCAGGGTGTACCCCTGCGCAAGACATTTGTTAATGTTGTGTGCAGGCGCACTCCCTGTTAGAGTCAAACGCCACATGCGTACTTTGCCACGCAGAACCAGCTGAGCTGGTATGCACGTCCAAACGGCCTTGTATGCGCATACCACAGCGGCGCAGAGCGCTGTGCTAGGCTGGTGCAGTCACGTGGGAGCGTGGTCAGTGGTGTATTTGTGGCCTTCCAAGGGGGTTTCAGACAGCGGACCACCCACAATTGGTGTGGCCCACCAAAGTGCACACAAACCCAGAATAGTGATAATCCTGGGTGTGGGTCCACTTTGATCTGGTCTCTGTATAACTGTTTATGCCATTGTTCTGATGTCATGTATTGATTAGTGTTTCTTTTTCATTTCTCATAGGATTTCTGCATCATGCAGTACGACTATGCCCGTGGGGGAAAAAAAAGAATTGCCATGGAGGTGAAGGCCACAGTGTCCCGGCGCTTCCACACCCAGCTCTCCATAAGAGCAATACAGCAAAAGTGGTCGGACTTTAAGCGCCGGGACCCTGAAGGCGTGTACCGCCTATATGATGCCTACGCATCAGGTAAGTTAAAGCTTATGCTATGTTTATACTTTTTGGCTAATCATCTGCTAAGCTGTGTCCATTTGTGCTCTTTATATTAATTATTTTCTTTCACCCCCTCAACACAGATAAGCGTCCTCCCCTGGGGAAACGTGGGAAGGGATTCCTCCCCAGAACCAGGTAGGCGGACTCGGGGGAGTCATCGGGGGAGGGTCCCTCCCGCGGGTCCTATTTAGAGGACCCAGGGGAGGAAGGGGATGACGCCCCAGAGGAATGTGCTGCTGGGGGACTGGCAGGATCAAGCCTCAGCTCCTCACACTCTGAGTCTGAGGAGTCTCACCAGGCAAGGGGCCACTCTCAAGTGGGGAGTCCAAGTGGGGTGGTAGAAATGGACTCTCCCACACTCCCTGAAGGAGCAGGGAGTGAGAGGGAGGAGGGTGGCCCTTTGCCTGGTGGATCTTCCGACCAGAGTGTGAGGAGCCGAGGCTCCCCGCCTCCTCCTCAGAGCCCTCCCTGGGCTTCAAGTGGCGGATCATCCCCTGGTGAGTGTACTTTTTTTCATTGTTAGTCTGTGACAGGTTTCATCTGGCCATTTGTACTTAGCCCTTGCCATTCCTCTCTAATTTGCAGGGCATCATATAGGTGGCACCTCCATGGCCTTTTGGAGAAGCATTCTCCACGGGCATAGTCGTGGTAAGTGTTTGTTGTTATCCATCACATTCCCTATGTTATGACATTCCTTAAAGAGGACCAACAAACATTGTTGATAGTGCTTTGATTCTCGAAGCTTCCCTGCAAAATCACATCCCTCACCCAGGGCACCCCCCCAAAAAAACCCCCACAAACTCCTTACCTCTTTGGGGGTTGCAGAAGCCACCATCCCAGCCTCCTGTGTGCCACTCTAGATGTGTGTGCGCCTGCGCTCTGTTTCCTAATGGGCTGCGCGTGCGCACACACTGGAGGAGTGATGTGCGGAAGGCAGCGGCGGCGGCGGACGTTGTCTCACTCAAATTGTGGTGCTCTGCCAAAGCGGACCAAAACACAGAATAGTTGCAATCCTGGGTCTTGGGCCACTTTTAACAGACACATGTTTCCTGGTCCATTGTCACAGCTGGTTTGATAATGTACCTTAACCTCACAAACCCCACTACAGTGCTAGCCAACTGGCAACCACCCCTATGTTTCTGCCCACACCATGATGGGTGTTATCATTTTTTTTCTTGGGTTAAGTTGTTCCGGCTAACACATGTTGCACACTAGTAACATTAGCCAATCAACTGCTAATGAGTCCTTTACATTGCACTGTCTATGTTATTTGCACATTATCTTTAGGGATACATGTTGCAACCATAACTAATTTACATTAACTCATGGACCAGGAAATATGCTAATTTTGGTCAACCTGTATGTAACCATGCAAGCATTTGATTTTTCAGACTCCATAACCAGATGGATGTCAAATAGTCAGGTGTCATTGGCCCACTAATTCTGTTTTTGTCTTTTGCTTTCTGTTGACAGATGTTGCTACGCAGACGGAGCCAGAAAACCTCCTCCCCACCCCAGCTCCAGGGACGGCCAGCAGCATGGGCCCCCGCCACAGCTGCGATGGTGAGTACATCCCACTTCATATGCCTAAAGACTTGTGAAACCTATGTCTTCTAGTCACATCTGCAGACATTTAAAATGTACCTATGTGTTAATTTCACACACATCTAGATTCCATGTGTTTGTACAATAATCCAACATGCCTGTCTGCATGCTTGATTGTTGCCTCACATTCTTCATTTGGCCACATAGAGACTATTTGTGCCTTAGACACAACCAAATGGGCCGGATTAGGTCTTGACCTCTAACATTATAGGGCAAACTAGTTTACTCGTTAGGACTTAGGCCCTGATGTTTGGCTGTGACTAAACACATAAATGGACACACTGGGACTTATACCTTCTTTGCTTCCCAAGAGTTAAAGTGGAACAACAACCAGGATTTTGACTTTCCTGGGTCTTGGTCCACTACGGTGGGGCACCCCTGATCGTCACCGCTGTGTGACAACCCCCTGGCTCCTCCTCCTCCACCTCCCGCGCGTCCCTTTTTACGCGCGCGTGCCCGCGCAGGCCATTCACAGACGGCCGGCGCAGGCACGCACACGTCTAGAGGGGCGCGAGGGAGGGGCCGGCGGCCGTGCCCCACCGAAACTGAGGTAGGGAGTTTGGGGTGTTGGGGGGGTTTCACCCCGCGGGACATCCCGATCTCGGATGTCCCGCGGGGAGGGAGGTGATCGGGCCGGGAATCTGATAGATTCCAGGGCCGATCACCGGTGGGTGTTGGTACACTTTAAGAGTAAATGTATGCTTGGGATGTGTTGTCCAAATTCCTGCCAGTCAATAGTACTCATATAATGTTAACAAATAAGCGCACAGTGGCCAACAATGTTAATGTGAGTGTCAGCTAATTGGACACACTGACATTACATTGCTACATCTGTGTCTGTTGAGGTCACATTCAATTTATTAATAAATTGTTGTTTCTACATCTCTACAGCTTGTGAAAACCAGCATCGCAGACTGTGGCGGGAGATCAGGCTCCTGAAGCTGATGCTGCTGGCCAAGAAGAGGCGCCGGCGGCGTCGTTAGGGTGGGGGGATGCCTGGCCTGTTGACGCCCTTTGTTGGGCAATGTTGGCCCTGTTGGCCACCTTTGAAAATTAAACTTTTCGATTTACATAATTACAGTGTGGTGCCTTGCAAAGCATAGTTTAACTGTCTCAAAACTCATTTGTGTGTAAATTTAGCCATACCTTTGGAGCCATTTCATGTGTTAACCATAGTAAGCTATGGTCACAAATGTGTGGCCTAAATTTACAAATACATTGACATATCTAGATCAAGATACTCATCCCTGACTGTGTTATTAGCTATGTCTTAGGAAAAACACAATTTAGAGGTGGGTTAAGCCAATATATTTACAGAAAAAAAAACAAACAAAATTAATATTCTTGGCTGGGTGGCCGGGGAGGTTGGGAGTCATTGCTAGGGGCGGTGTTGGGGGACAACAGTGCAGTAAAAAATATAGACTGCTGTTGTATGAGCTGTTGTATCAACAACAAAGTTTGGTCCTGCCGCTGTATAGCTTCTTGCTGCTGCTGGATAGATTGTTCCATTGCATTGGCCAGCCGACCAAGTTCCTGGTTTTGTTGAAGGTTATGCATCAACAGGTCGATCTGGCGCTGCTGGGCCTCATTTTGTTGCTGACACATCAGCACCTGCTGTTCCAACGCCGCAATGCGCTCATTAGTTCCATCACGCAGCTGTTGGCGACTGTAGTCCTCCAGCATCCGGATCCCTAGCTGGTAAAAATCGGCACTGGTTGGTGCAACACCTCCTCTTGCTGTGGTTTGAGGCTAACAAAATAGAAAACAACATTTTAGACAAACAGAAACAATGCATGTATGCCCCTCAAAATCATTTGCCAAAACAGTCACTATACAACTTACCCTTGTCTGAGCCTCGGAAGCTTGGCCACATGGGACTTGGGAAGAGGTCCCAGCTTGGGGTTCTGGTTCCGCCTCCTGCCAAAACGACAAAGAAAGGAAATGTGACATGTTGCTTCATCCACTACCCACGAACATGGCAATGTGGTTATAGGTCCTCTAAATCAGCCATGTTACCTCCGTGTCGTCCGCCACAGGTAGGAGCGAGGTATCGCTGCCAGAGAGGGGCAATTCAACATCAGAGATGTCCGGCAAGTTGGCATATGCTAAACAGGAAAGTCAGGTTAGTAGGTCAGTGGACCAAACTCAAATGTAACATGGCTAGGCTATCGAGGCCATACCTCCACAAAGTGCAAAATTACACACTAGACCAAAGGTATCTGTTAAACTCAGATTGTTAACATGTATGTTAGAGGACTAAGAGGCAATAATTTTGGCAAATAAGATCAGACACATTGCTTAAATTACACATACCCGCAATCTCCCAGATGTCTGGAGTGGGGCCCTCACTCGAGCTTGGACCTTTAAAATACATGTGGACACACAAGTTGCCAGAAGCAAGTGCCACAAAAGTAGAGCCAAAATACAGACTAGAGCAAGGCAAAACAACTTACCCTCATCTCTGGCAGCCTGAACTTGAGGGGCCCTTTCCGGACAGCCACTTCCGATATTCTGGTCAACTAAAAAACACAAGTAATGGCTCTAAATATTCATCAAACTACTACGGTGAATGTTTGTCCAAAAATATGTCCTACAAAATGCATTGCTATCACTCCAAGAACTATTAGACTGACCCTGGGGAGGGAATAAGCACTCCCAAGAGGCATCTTCAAGTTGACAGAGCAAACATGTAGATTATTAGACTAACCAAATCGAACCAGTGTAACAGAAACAGCATAAAGGATACATTATGTATTGCTATACACACCAACAGGGTCCTGTTGACCTGCAACATCGGAAGTGGGGTCCAAAGATGAACCAGTCACTTGGCCTACCAATAAAAAAGAGGAATGAGACACATGCACTTGGGTTAAAGTGGGTTAAAGTGGATAAAGCAAGGTTGACACATGCACTTACCGACATCCAAAGAGTAGCTTGGCTCCTGAGGAGATGCTGGGGCCAATGGCGGGGGAGCTAGGCAAAAATCAAGCAAACATTGAGCCATTGTTAATGTGCGTGCAAAAATACAACATGCATTAAGGTGTGTGTGAGCAGCTCATTCACTAATATTCACTAATCAAGGCCAGTGTGGCTTCCACATTTATATGCAGATATGGCCACACATCTCTGCCTTCCAACATAGCTACACATGTTAGGGCCTTGTTAGTTAGTTGCTGTGAGTGTTAAAGTTGCCGTGAAATTAGGCCGCAGGTCCATATTATTAATACTCAACAGTCCCCACTCGATTGTTGGAGCTGCTCCCACACCCATTTGTTCCCCAAACAACCAGCACCTAAATTAGTGGTAAATACCTTCAATGGCAGACTGGGTTAGGCTTGAGGTTGGTTGAAGGGCAGGAGTTTGTGTGTCCTGAGGCACATCCTGGACAGCACCATGTGCACCTATGCAGAAAGCAACAGACAGGAAAGTAAAAAATGTATGAGGTCTAATGTACTACTTCACAGGTCCTACTGTTAGTTGGGCAGAAAGAGAAAATGCTAATCACATACATTAACAGTAGCTTTTAAAAAAAGGCAGAAAATATGTACCTTCAGTCCAACCTGTGGTGTCATCCCCAGGATCCACACCCTGCAGCCGAGCCAGTGGAATTTTGGCCTTCAGCATCTCCTCATACGGCCTGTAGGTACTCTTTGGAGCCTGGATGGTCCCACTGTCCACATCAAGATCGTGATTCATCTTTTTCATAAGGGCCCCTCTCAAAGTGTAGAAGCGTTTCCTGCAGGATGGGCCACTACGTGGGTGTTGAGCAGTGCTACTAAGCTCCACACCAATGGCATCCCACAGTTTGCTTCTTTCTTGTTTGCCTATGGACTTGCTTTGGGAGCCAAAGAGTAGCTCCCATTTAGCAAGTGTAAGGCGCACAAGATGATTATTCTCCGCCAAATTAAATTCAGGCTCCCTCTTGGCACCTGGGCGCTTAGCCTGGGGTGCTGCCCCACCTTCAGGCTGGGCCCTTTTCCGTAAGGGAGGTCTGCGCACAGCACCCACCAAACTCCTACTTGGGCCTGCTGTGGCCGGCAGATGTCCTGAATTTGGCTCCATCCTGTAGCTGCACACACACACAAATACACACCCAACAAGCACGCATGCAGACTACAGAATGGCATCGCACTCTCTTTGGGTTGGGCAGGTTTTATGTGCTCTAACAGCCAATCACAAACCAGCCCACTTAATTGATTCACACATACAGCCCAGTTCCTTCTAGCCACACCTCCACTGCACTGACTGAAGCATGTGTGTTAGGCAATTAACTAATTACAGACCTCATTAACCAAACAACACACACCCAAATACAACAATGGACTGATGTATCTGAAACCCTTGTGACATGTGGCTAGCCTAACGGCTATTTAAATAAACAGCAGCTTACCTTTCATTGGCCCACCACTGAATTTTCGCCCATGTCCGTTAATGCACGCAAGTTTCGGCTCACGTACGCTAGTAGCGCTACTAGCGTGCGCGTGCGCACTCCGTTTTACGCACACCTGGGTCGGCTAATTGGCGCCCGGAAATAGCAGAGCAACGCAAAAGGCGGCAAAGCGGACCTGTCCTTTTTCAAAGTGAAGTATAAATGGAAGGAATTTGCAAGCTTCTGGTATTGTTACACTGTGGCAAAGGCTGTGGTGTGGTGCTTGTTTCCCTTAGCTCATTTGAGTCTCTGTCTGGGTTCTGTCCTCACTCTCTGTGGCTTGTTGGGTGATTTCTGACATCAGTGCTGTTTCTTTAGGAGATTGTTTTTGGTGGCATATGCAAATATTGTGGAGCATACAGCAAGTGAGGCTTGATTTTGGGGCCTTTTGTGGGCTGTGCAGCAACTCCCCTCTTGGTTGTGCCTAACTTAGAAAGCTGTTTTTCAGCAGGCTGGTGGTTTGGACCACTATAGTTCTGGTTTTGTGGTGAGCTGCATTGTAGCGGGTGTGTGAGGAGTGTGATTGTTTGTGTGTGTGTGGTGTGTTTGTGGTTTTTGTTTTTGTTTTTTTGATTTTGTATATCTTTTGAGTGTGTGTGATGGATAAGAGGGTGATGTATGGTGTCTGGGTGGATGGATGTATGTGTATGCTGAAAGAGCAGGAGGACAGGGAGCAGGGTGTTGTGAGGCTTAGGGCACCCCGCTCCTTTGCAATCCGCCTTTCAGTATGGGACTTAAGTGACGAGCAGATCAGGAGCCGCTTCCGTCTGAATCGTGCTGCACTACAGTCCCTATATGATCAGATTAAGCACAAAATCGAGCCATCCACCAAACGCACTCAATCCATTCCAGGCATAGTACGCCTGTGTGCCACGCTGAATATTTTGGCACGAGGGACCTTCCAGGCAACCTCCGCCCTCCTCAGCGGGATAAGCCAGGCTACTATGAGCCGCATACTAATCCAGGTAGTTCTGGCGATTTGTGATTTAATCCCAATTTACATCAAGTTTCCTGAGGATGAGGAAGAGGTTGCCAAAATAAAACATGCTTTCTATCTCATGGGAGGGATCCCGAATGTGCTAGGGTGCGTTGATGGTACACATATCCCTTTCCGCCCTCCCCGTGCACAGGAGCTGTATTACAGAAACAGAAAGCAATTCCATTCAATCAACGTTATGCTTGTCTGTGACCATGACATGAGGCTGCGGGGGCGGTGAGATCGGGGTTCCCCGGCTCATGCCACGATTCTTACGTCTTGCAGCGGACAATCCTGTGCCGGAAGTTTGAGAACAACGAAATGCCAGCTGGCTGGCTACTGGGTAAATAATTAACCATGTCAAAGTATTTTGACTCAAATATGTGGCCTAGTAAGCCAAATTTGAAAAAAAGAAAAACAAAACATGTACTAGTACTAATTGCTGTCTCTCTCCTTGTGTTTTTTCTACAGCGGATAAGGGATATGGGCAGAGAACGTGGGTCATGACTCCGGTCAGGAGCCCACGGACCTCTGCCCATGAACGCTACAATGCAGCACATCGCAAGACCAGAAGCATTGTGGAAAGAACCATCGGCCTGCTGAAAGCACGCTTTCTCTGTTTGGCACGCCCAGGAGGAGAGATGCTCTACAGCCCACAGAAGGTCTCCAAGATCATCCTCGCCTGCTGCGTGCTCCATAATATTTGTATATGCCACCGAATTCAATCCCCCGAGGAGACAGCACTGGTGCCAGAAATCCCCAACTTGCCCGCAGGAAGAAGTGAGGACACCCAGACTGGCGATGAGCTAAGGGAAAGGATGATCACTTCCTTTTTTGCGGTAAGCTAACTACCCTTCACTCTAATCCAAGTACTGCACTACTGGGTAAATGTATTTGACCTCCCATCAAAATTTGAAAAAAACCACTCTAAGGGGGGGTGGAAGATGACCCAAACCACTCTAAGGGGGGTGTAAGATGACCCAAACCACTCTAAGGGGGGGTGTAAGATGACCCAAACCACTCTAAGGGGGGGTGTAAGATGACCCAAACCACTCTAAGGGGGGTGTAAGATGACCCTAACCACTTTATGGGGGGGGTGGAAGATGACCCAAACCACTCTAAGGGGGGGTGTAAGATGACCCAAACCACTCTAAGGGGGGTGTAAGATGACCCTAACCACTCTAAGGGGGGGTGGAAGATGACCCAAACCACTCTAAGGGGGGTGTAAGATGACCCAAACCACTCTAAGGGGGGGTGTAAGATGACCCAAACAACTCTAAGGGGGGGTGGAAGATGACCCAAACCACTCTAAGGGGGGTGTAAGATGACCCAAACCACTCTAAGGGGGGTGTAAGATGACCCTAACCACTCTAAGGGGGGGTGTAAGATGACCCAAACCACTCTAAGGGGGGGTGTAAGATGACCCAAACCACTCTAAGGGGGGTGTAAGATGACCCTAACCACTCTAAGGGGGGGTGGAAGATGACCCAAACCACTCTAAGGGGGGGTGGAAGATGACCCAAACCACTCTAAGGGGGGGTGTAAGATGACCCAAACCACTCTAAGGGGGGTGTAAGATGACCCTAACCACTCTAAGGGGGGGTGTAAGATGACCCAAACCACTCTAAGGGGGGGTGTAAGATGACCCAAACCACTCTAAGGGGGGGTGTAAGATGACCCAAACCACTCTAAGGGGGGGTGTAAGATGACCCAAACAACTCTAAGGGGGGTGTAAGATGACCCAAACCACTCTAAGGGGGGTGTAAGATGACCCAAACCACTCTAAGTGGGGGTTTAAGATGACCCAAACAACTCTAAGGGGGGTGTAAGATGACCCAAACCACTCTAAGGGGGGTGTAAGATGACCCAACCCACTCTAAGGGGGGTGTAAGATGACCCTAACCACTCTAAGGGGGGGTGGAAGATGACCCAAACCACTCTAAGGGGGGGTGTAAGATGACCCAAACCACTCTAAGGGGGGTGTAAGATGACCCAAACCACTCTAAGGGGGGTGGAAGCTGAACAACATAACAATTAGGGTTGGTGTGCAAGATTGACGCAAATGTTGGTTAACAATTAATGCAATATTTTTTTACAGCGAAAAAACAAATTTAAAGATATATACTAACTGCACTTTTTTTAATTTTTCAGGCACCCCGAGATGCACCCTGATTCAAAATTTCCTTTTCTTTAACATTTCTGTATTTTCCTTTCAATTCTAATTTCTGTTTGATTTTTCATTTTCATTTTCATTTCTGTTTTAATTTTAGTTCCTTTTTAGACCAAAAATTAAAAAAAAACTAAAGATACATGTGGCTATGTGTTTAATTCTGTTTTAATTTTCCTTTTCATTCTAATTCCTGTTTTAATTTTCCTTTTCATTCTCATTTCTGTTTTAATTTTCCTTTTCTTTCTCATTTCTGGTTTAATTTTCCTTTTCATTCTCATTTCTGGTTTAATTTTCCTTTTCATTTTCATTTCTGGTTTAATTTTCCTTTTCTTTCTCATTTCTGTTTTAATTTTCCTTTTCTTTCTCATTTCTGTTTTAATTTTCCTTTTCTTTCTCATTTCTGTTTTAATTTTCCTTTTCTTTCTCATTTCTGTTTTAATTTTCCTTTTCTTTCTCATTTCTGTTTTAATTTTCCTTTTCTTTCTCATTTCTGTTTTAATTTTCCTTTTCTTTCTCATTTCTGTTTTAATTTTCCTTTTCTTTCTCATTTCTGTTTTAATTTTCCTTTTCTTTCTCATTTCTGTTTTAATTTTCCTTTTCTTTCTAATTTCTGTTTTAACTTTCCTTTTCTTTCTAATTTCTGTTTTAATTTTCCTTTTCTTTCTCATTTCTGTTTTAATTTTCCTTTCCTTTCTCATTTCTGTTTTAATTTTCCTTTTCATTCTAATTTATGGTTTAATTTTCCTTTTCATTCTCATTTGTGGTTTAATTTTCATTTTCATTCTCATTTCTGGTTTAATTTTTGTTCCTTTTTCTTAAAAAAAAAAAAAAAAAAAAGATACATGTGGCTATCCCCTTGATTCAAAGAGCAAAAGTTAATTGATTTCGTATCGAGAATCGTAAGTTTGGGTGGGTGTTTGTCATTTTTTCTTGTTTTTTTGCCCATTTCGTATTCGCACGATCGTTCGCGCATAGACGTATATGAACATACGCATTTCGTACGAGAATCGTATATTTTGCGTTAGTTCGTGTGTTTTTCCCGTCCAAATCGTATTATTTGCGTCCGATCCTATTTTTTACGTCCTTCACATGGGCTTGCGACCAATTCAGAGAGGTGATTGCTAATTGTTTTGAAGCCCATTAAAGAGCTGCTTTACGAAATGTTTGCCGGCAGCTATTTGGCCTCGGGAGTAGGATGGAGAGGAGCGAGTTTGTGGCACATCAAGGGCTTATGCTTTTTGGCATTGAGTTGATCGAGATGTCTGAGAGCAGATTGCCCCTGCGTCGTCGCATGAACATCGATAGCATGAATGATGTTGAGCTGTTCGAGCTGACCAGGCTTAATCGCGCTTCCCTCCATAAATTATATAGTGAGCTGCGGCCATGGTTAGCCCGCACCACAAGGAAGGGGCATGCAATTTCAGGTATGACCAAGATGCTTGGCTGCCTGCAATTTTTGGCGAACGGCTCGTTCCAGAGGCTGGGTGCCCTCTCCGTGGGGATGTCACAGCCTACGCTGAGCCGCGCACTATCTAAATTTTTGGAAGGCATGGCTGCCATAACTCCAAAATATATTTATTTTCCGGATGATATGGCAGCCAGAAACGCCATTAAGCTTGGGTTTTATAATGTGGCCGACATGCCCAACGTTATTGGTGCTATTGACTGCACACATGTGGCACTCGTACCTAGGGCTGCCGACGAGTATATATATAGGTATTGAGATTGGTTATTATGTTGGCCAACGTGTAATGTAACCTGTTTTCCTTTGCGGCAGCATATTTGTTTATCCCTCATTTGTGTAGCTGCTTTATCTAGGCTTTTCATTAGTCTTTCCCAATAGAGTGCAGACATGTATTTTTTTATTTATTTTTTTTTTTTAAAATATCAATTACCCTTTTTGTATGTTTTTGCCTTAAGGAATCGAAAAATGGGACACTCCCTTAATGTCCAGGCCGTGGTTGGTCCGGACATGCGTTTTATGAGTGTCCTTGCCGGCTACCCAGGATCGTCGCACGACTCGTATATCCTCAGGCGATCTGGGTTGTTTAGGAGATTTGAGGCAGGTGAATTTTCGGGTGCATGGCTGCTTGGTAAGTGTGTCCTATTTGTGTGCTATTAAATGTGGGATTAATCTTGTATTTGTTGATATGTTTGTATTTGAATTCTTTACATAAGCCAGAAACTGCCTTTTTGTTGGGTCATATATTATGAACTCCCAAAAAAAATGCTTGGCTCGCTTTGTCCTTCAGAATGTTTTCCCTTTAGTTAGGATGTCTGTAAGTTCCATGTCCCTAAATATATTGGTTGGGAGTTTATACCCAAGGATCTGTGAGCTTTTGCTCCTTTTGTAGTATTGGTCTTTAAATGTCAAAGTGGACTTAAACTGCATACATTGTAGTTTTCATATAAATGTGGATAGCCCCTCAGCAGCATCCTAATTGTAACATGTCAGAAACCTCAAAATATATTTAAATTCCAACTACCCTTGGCCGTGCAGATGTTTGTTAATTAATTGGTATATTGAAGTGCCATTTTTAATTATGTACTACATTAGTGGCAATATTTATTTTGCTAATGTGCCCTGGGTGTTTTTTTTGGCCCTTTACCTTACATCATTATGATATATGTAAAATTCTTTGTGTTTGTTGTGTTGCCTTTTTAATTTTGATTACATTTAATTGTCTGTTTAAGGTGATTCCGGGTACCCACTTCTACCCTGGCTCATGACGCCTGTGCTGCGGCCCCAGGATGCCTCTCAGGAAGCGTACAACCGTGCGCACCGCAAGACCAGGGCTGTTGTGGAGAGGGCCTTTGGGCTGTTGAAGACACGTTTTCGTTGCTTGGACCATACTGGGGGCGCCCTGCAATATGATCCCAAGAAAGTGATCGACATAATCATGGCATGTGCTGTTTTGCACAATTTTGCGATACTGGAACGTGTCCCACGTTATGTGGATAGCCTGCCCTCTACAGCCCTAGAGGATGATGTAGAGAATTTTGTTGGGCCACCCAGTGAGTCTGCCCAATCAGTTAGAGCAAACTTGATCTTGCAGCATTTTAGCTAATTTTATTTCGTGTCTCAACATTCTGTGTGTCTGTGTTATCCTTTTTGTTAAATATGTTGTTTTGCCGTAATGTGGCATTACCTCAAAGTAAAACATTTTTACCTTAATTGTTGCCTAATGTATTTCATGTAGTTTCCTTAGCTTGATATTTGCATTGTTACACCTCTTAAAACCAAAATTATCTGGTTTAGCCCAAGCTGTTTAAAATGTGTTCCCACTAAAAACGCCACAAGTATTGTAAGTGAGAATATTTTTTTACTTAGAAAAGTAAAAATTATTGTGCTTAACAGAAAACATTCCACATACATCTGTGGTTACAAATGGATGACATAACAAAAAAAACATCGAGCACATCTACACCTGGAAGTGAGTGGCACAACCAAACAAGGACACCCAGTCCAAAGGCCAGCCTAGTCCAGTCATTAATATTGCCTGTGCCCAGGGATATTTGGGCATGGCCATAATGTCACACAAACATGTCTGCAAACAGGAGGAGCACCAACCAAATACATATTTAAAGCCATAAGTGGCCAGATACACTCCACATAGACCTATGGCATTGGCTAGTGGCCTTAAGCATTACTCTAAGGAGCTATATGGGAGCAAATACAAAACACAACCTGCATGAGCAACACAAAATGGATTGTTTGAAACCTCAAAGGACAAGTAAATACAGTGGGGGTTAAGAGAAAAGATGTCCCACACACCCATGGCTTAATAGGGTGGCTGCCCATAATACCCAGGTGGAGGTCCAGGTGGAGGTCCATGTGAATGGGACCTAGCCTGGGCCATGGCAGCATTGTGAATTTGAAACTGCTCCACAATGTTTCTCTGCATATTGGTCATCTCAGCCATGGCTGACTGGATGCCATTACTTGCAGTGACCACGTTGCTGTTGAGGGTACGCAACTCCGCGAGGATGCCCTGTAAACTGGTATTGATGGTGACCATGTCGGCATGCCTTTCCTCACGCTCTGTAACGAGCTGTGCCTCATAAGAGTCCCTTTCTTGGGTCCATAATTGAAGCAGGGCACTCTGCCTCCCCTGGGAAATTGTGGGGCGGCGTAATGGAGTCCGCCGCACAATTACCCTGGCTCTTGGGCGTGCCCTGCCGCGTGGTGTCGTCCCCTCAACAGCAACAGGCCTGCTTTGCAAATCCTCAGCAGCAGAGTGAACACTGGGGACTGTTGTGTCAGTCTCCCCATGTGCATGCACAATGGATGGAGATTCACTCTGCTGCTGAGGATTGGCCAGAGAAACATTATGGAGCAGTTCCAAATTGGGACCCAGGGGGAGGTCATCCGACGTGCCCTGCATGGAGACATCATCATCTTCCTCCATTTCCTGGATCTCTTCCATGAGTGTGCGGGTCTGTAGGGACATATAAAAAAAAAAGTGTAAGTTGGCGTCCAAATTTGGGATTCCCACAGTTTAACACATTCTTAAGCACTTGGTAGTATTTATGGTACTAAATTAACTTACCGGAAATCTCGGATCTGGGCTCCTATGCTGTACGGACCTGGTAGGCATAACCAAACTGGGGGGTGAGTTTACCCTTGCTGAGGGATCATGCTGGGCTGAAGAAGAGAAAAACAAACAAGGTAAACACACACATAACCATTTTTTGGATAGGTAATCAAATAAACCACTATTTGTAATATTAAGCAACTCTAGAGCAATGGGGATATTTGTTAAAAGACACGCAAGTTTAGATAGGTGCAATGGCTCGCGAAAACTGCTAACTGACCTCAGTTCTAAGTCAGGAAGTGTACCCAGTCAGCATACAACTTGCCACGCACATTTTTGGATTTAGAGTACCATTCGCTAGGTCCGGGGTACTCAAACAATTCTTGTAAAGGTCCATTTAAAGGTATGTGGTGAGAGGTGAATGTCTGGCCATGGGGCTGACGCAGGGGGTGTCTAGTTAGAAATAAACACACTGGTGGAGGGGCTTGAGATTTCAAAGTGCAAACTAATAAAGGCTGCTTGCCCTTGCTGGGCTGGATGGGGCAGAGCTGAGGGGACAGGGATTGGATGGCTAAAGGGGGGAGTTCACGAATTGATGGTGATGGGATGGATGGAGCAAATCTGTTACAAATGTATGGGGCTTATGTGGGGGGGGGGGCATGGGGGGACTGTGGCAGATGGGGCAGAGCAGGGGCAGCGGGACACGATTGTGCCAAGAGAAAGATGTACCAAGTTACTGTGTACCTTGCAATGCCACTTCCTGTGCAGTACTTCATATTGCAATGCTATGTTTCAGGGAGCCATGACATTGGGCAGGAGAACAACCACTACATCGCCGATCAAGGGGGCAGCTCTGAGCACGTCAACACAGAAGTAACTGAGTGCAGGGCTGTCTGGGCAGGGGTCCTGGAATCTGGTGCCAAGGTCCGCATTGGGACCCCGGCCCGCCAGTTGAGTCTCGCTGCTCTAGGTCAGATATGTTTGGGGGTGGGTAATTAAATTGTTAACTCAAACACAACTCACACAACAAATAGGCAACCCATCCATAATGATGTGTGTTTTGTGATTGATTCAAAATATATCACTTTTCAGGAGAAACTTCATGACTTGACCAATACAATTTGAAATTTGATCTTTGCCATAATGGATGTGGTCCTAAATGTGTGATTCACAGGGACCAAAAGAGGACACAAACAGGCACAGTAGTGCGAGGCCAAGCAAGGCAAACCATAGGGCCATCCCGTCATCTTGTTACTAGTGAACTTTAGATTATTTAGCAAACAGGCAAACATGCAGATTTAAGAGTACTCACCGTGGGTACGGGTCGGTGAGTCTGTGTCCCTTAGACCAGCATGTCCACCGACCGCGACCGGATGGAGAAGTCCCAGCACAATCTCCTCAGCAGGGGTAAACTCCAATTTTGAAGGAAAGCCACCTCCAGTTTTCAGGCTGAAAAGAGAAAATCGTTTGGTACTCAGAAAAGGTGCATACAGTACATCCTAAACATTATATTTGGAGACATCATTTATTTACCTGTAATTATGCCTTTTAATTTCTTTTTGCCGTACAGCATACTTCAGATCAGAGATTTTCTTCTGAATTTGGGACACATCTTTCCTCTCTTCCCCCGCTGCATTTACTTGTCGTAGGATGGTTTCAAACAATTCCATCTTGCGCTGCTTTGTGGTGTGTTTTGATTTGCTCCCATAGAGCTCGTCATAGTATAATGTAAGGCCACTAGCCAATGCCATATTTTGGTCATGGGAGAATCTCCCACTCAACTGGCCGCGGCGCAATGTGCGGCCAGATGGTTGGCTTGGCTGCTCCTCCATGTGTGCAGACACATGTGGTGACATTATGGCCTGGGGCTGGGTAGGGGAATGGCCGGATTGTTGGCTTCCCAATGACTGGACTGGACTGGCCAAGGGACTGGGTGTTCTTGCGTGGCTGGCCACCGAACTTCCAGGTGTAGATGTGGTCATGGTGGAAATTCTGGGCCCTCTTGGGGGGCTATGTTCCCGGCTGGTGCCAGGTCGGGGGCTCTGTTCCCGGCTGGTGGCAGGTCGTGGGCTTCTGGCCCTGCTGCGGGCCCTGTAGGGGCTTCTGGCCCTGGATGGGGTTCTGCGGGCCCTGGCTGGGCTTCTGGCCCTGGATGGGGTTCTTCGGGCCCTGGCTGGGCTTCTGGCCCTGGATGGGGTTCTTCGGGCCCTGGCTGGGCTTCTGGCCCTGGATGGGGTTCTGCGGGCCCTGGCTGGGCTTCTGGCCCTGGATGGGGTTCTGCGGGCCCTGGCTGGGCTTCTGGCCCTGGATGGGGTTCTGCGGGCCCTGGCTGGGCTTCTGGCCCTGGATGGGGTTCTTCGGGCCCTGGCTGGGCTTCTGGCCCTGGATGGGGTTCTGCGGGCCCTGGCTGGGCTTCTGGCCCTGGATGGGGTTCTTCGGGCCCTGGCTGGGCTTCTGGCCCTGGATGGGGTTCTGCGGGCCCTGGCTGGGCTTCTGGCCCTGGATGGGGTTCTTCGGGCCCTGGCTGGGCTTCTGGCCCTGGATGGGGTTCTGCGGGCCCTGGCTGGGCTTCTGGCCCTGGATGGGGTTCTGCGGGCCCTGGCTGGGCTTCTGGCCCTGGATGGGGTTCTTCGGCCCTGGCTGGGCTTCTGGCCCTGGATGGGGTTCTGCGGGCCCTGGCTGGGCTTCTGGCCCTGGATGGGGTTCGGGCCCTGGCTGGGCTTCTGGCCCTGGATGGGGTTCGGGCCCTGGCTGGGCTTCTGGCCCTGGATGGGGTTCTGCGGGCCCTGGCTGGGCTTCTGGCCCTGGATGGGGTTCGGGCCCTGCTGCGGGGCCTGGGTTGCCGAACTGCCCTACTTGAACCCATGGCCGGTGTGGGCTCCCTTGTGCGGCCTCTTCTGGGGGCAGAGGTGGTGGGTGCTGCTGTTGCCTGCTTTTTGGCTGCAGGGGCACGTGGCTTGGGGCCCCTTTTTTGGGTTCCAGAGGGTCCAGTGTCCCTTGGTGGGGCAGAGGTAGTAGTCTTGGCTCTCAGCTTTATCCTACCTTGCTGGGACCTGGTTGTTGGGCCCTCCGCGGTCTGGCTTTGCTGGGGTCGCTTGGAGATTGCCTTTTTAGGTGCCATCTTCCACAAATGCTCAAAGAGAATGAGCTTTGGGTGCAGGGACCTTTAAATAATGAGCCCAGCGTGTGACGCCTATGCGCACGACTACGCTACGCGGGGTTTCACTTATCTGCTGCCTTGAAGAAGCATAAAGATGGCGCCCACTATCTTCACCCGTCAACAGGAAGAGATCCTCATGCTGGTAAGTGGCTGCCTGTGCATTTTAATCTAATAGTCAATGATGGCCTAAATGTAAATGATGCGTTTGGAACTAGTTTGGGGTCTCTTAATGTTTAATAACTGGCTCCTCACACTTCATCCTCAAGGGCCGAGCCTGGCCACGTTTTCACCTGTCTATGCTGATGTCCTAATTAGGGCAATTGCTCAGGCTTAGCAACAGTTAATTAACCTGTGGAGTAGCGGGGCTAGCTGGCAAACCTGGCCTGTCTCGGACCTTGATGCGGATGTTTGAGGAACACTGTTTTCCTAAGCCATAAAAACACAACGGGAAGCCACACACGTGGTCCAAAAGCCTAAGCATAAGCCTACATCTTGGATGTTTAAACCATCCTAACATGCCATAGATGCAGGTGGCCTGATTTTTGATGTTGGCTATTATCTGTATGTACATGGTGTGTGATACATATAACATAAGACCAGACTCTCATTCACAGTCAACGTCCTCTTTAAGGCACTCCCCAAAAATGGCTGCCACTCTAAATGTGTGTGTTAATGACATGAAATTCTCAACTTGTGATGCAACACATATGGGTCTGTGTGTAAAAGTAAAAGCTCTGTGTCCATTATGTTTTTCAGATCATGCTTCAGCGCCGGTATGACTTCGCGCCCAATGTGTGCGAGAAAAGGGACATCGCCCGGGAGATCATCGTGGAGATACACCGTGTCACCAGCACCACCTTCACTCACACCCAGATAATGCAGCATTGGTCGGACCTGAAACGTCTGCACATGCCCCGGGTGCGGAGGTTTTTTGGAATCCATTTCCCAAGTAAGTACAAAGCAATTGCATGGTATATGTTCCAAATGTATAAGTTATGCCTTTATTTATAATGACTTTTCTTTGGTAGTGTTGGAAATGGATTTCAGAATTCGCCGCACCCGGAGGCGTACAGGCCGACCAGTGCTGCATGAGTCTGCATCTGTGAGTGAAGGTGGTGGATCTCCCGGGCGACGGACCTACCCCTCCTCTGTGGCCTCCTCAGACCAGCCCCTGGACCTTACCACAGAGGAGGGGCCCAACCGCGTGGGCGTGGAGTCATACCTGGCCAGGCATGGGGAAGGCTCTGGTATGTCACTCTTCATGTATAGGCACAAAGATATACATGGCAGGCCAAAAACTAAGTTATCCTTTATTATGTATTTGTAGAAGCTTCTGGTGCGGGTGAGATAGTGGAGGAGGAGGCAGCAGAGATGCTGGAAGTCGATCCTGGCGAAGGTGAGTGATGTCAGCCAGACTGGGAGCCAGATATGTTGGGAATAGTGACTCTATACAAGTACTAACCAAATGTCACATGTTTCTCCAGGGACTTCTTCACAGCATAGCCAGGACCAAGGGCAGCCTGTTGGCCCCAACCAGCCATCTGTCGGCCACCAACTCCGTAAGTCTCCATGCCATTATTCATATTAATGTTTGGTTAGCTAATAACACACACATAACTAAAGGCGTAGCCAATGTGTAGTTCACACTTTCATGTGGGCACTTCGTTAGCTTAAAGAGGACCCTAACTTGTATTAAGAACATAAGAATTAGCCAACACACTGTACCTACAGATTTGAAACATGGAAAAACACCCTTCAGCCATCTAATGCATGTTATTAGACTGAACAAAACCAATATTGCGGAATATGGAATGCGCAATATTTACAGGCAGCATGGGATACAGATTGAAAAAAGTAAGGTGCTGCCATGCATTGTGGGACTGATGACCTTTCCCTCAACCCAGCTATGCTCTGGATTCCCAACGCACCACTGTAAGCTACTCCCCTGTACTTTAGCCAACTCTCCACTCCTCATTAAGTGTTATGCTTCAGAGTCCAGATGGCGGCGCTGTAATCCAAAAACCTCCTAAATGTACTTTGATCTGGTGCCTAATCATTTGGGAATAGTTATTGCTTTTCATTAAATAATGTTGAAGGTCCGGTTTCAGGAGTTTAAACACTTACCTGTGGGAAATGCATTAACTTTATCCCTTGGAAGAATGACATATGTCATGCATTTACATGTATTTGATTAACCCCAAATCTATTTCCAGCATACCAACCGGTCTGGTACTCCTATTTATGTTTATTTCTCTATTGCTTACAGGGATTATCCCAAAAACCAATGCAGAGAAAAAAAAAAGAATCAAGGAGTTGGTGGCCGAGCTGCTGGCCATACAGGCGACGTTGGGGCCAACAGATGAAGAAGAGGATGATGAATAGTGCCCTTGGTCCTGGCTACTTTGTTTAACTTGTTTGTAGAGTTTTAAAAATTTTAAACATGTTTTATGTTTTTAAAAACAAAAAAAAAAATATGTTTTTTAAAAAAAACAAAAAAAAAATTTTATATGTGTTTTACAAAAAAAAAAAAGCTAGACTATGTTTTAAACAAAACAAAAAAAAAAAAAAAAAGTTTTGAAAATTACTCAAAACAAAACAAACCAAATAATTAAAATAAATTATATTTTAAGCCTTCCTAAATGTGTCTTTTCTAATATGCACACCCAAAAAAAATTACACAAACCAGAAAAAACACGCTTAGAAACATATAGACATATGTACATTATGTGGTTTTCTTACGTTTTAGGGACCGAGAAATGAAGTTGGATGCAGGCGCTAAGAGGTTTAGGTAAGTTTTAGGGACCGAGAAATGAAGTTGGATGCAAGCGCTAAGAGGTTTAGGTAAGTTTTTGGGACCGAGAAATGAAGTTGGATGCAAGCGCTAAGAGGTTTAGGTAAGTTTTAGGGACCGAGAAATGAAGTTGGATGCAGGCGCTAAGAGGTTTAGGTAAGTTTTAGGGACCGAGAAATGAAGTTGGATGCAGGCGCTAAGGGGTTTAGGTAAGTTTTAGGGACCGAGAAATGAAGTTGGATGCAGGCGCTAAGAGGTTTAGGTAAGTTTTAGGGACCGAGAAATGAAGTTGGATGCAGGCGCTAAGAGGTTTAGGTAAGTTTTAGAGACCGAGAAATGAAGTTGGATGCAGGCGCTAAGAGGTTTAGGTAAGTTTTAGAGACCGAGAAATGAAGTTGGATGCAGGCGCTAAGAGGTTTAGGTAAGTTTTAGGGACCGAGAAATGAAGTTGGATGCAGGCGCTAAGAGGTTTAGGTAAGTTTTAGGGACCGAGAAATGAAGTTGGATGCAGGCGCTAAGAGGTTTAGGTAAGTTTTAGGGACCGAGAAATGAAGTTGGATGCAAGCGCTAAGAGGTTTAGGTAAGTTTTAGGGACCGAGAAATGAAGTTGGATGCAAGCGCTAAGAGGTTTAGGTAAGTTTTAGGGACCGAGAAATGAAGTTGGATGCAGGCGCTAAGAGGTTTAGGTAAGTTTTAGGGACCGAGAAATGAAGTTGGATGCAGGCGCTAAGAGGTTTAGGTAAGTTTTAGGGACCGAGAAATGAAGTTGGATGCAGGCGCTAAGAGGTTTAGGTAAGTTTTAGGGACCGAGAAATGAAGTTGGATGCAGGCGCTAAGAGGTTTAGGTAAGTTTTAGAGACCGAGAAATGAAGTTGGATGCAGGCGCTAAGAGGTTTAGGTAAGTTTTAGGGACCGAGAAATGAAGTTGGATGCAGGCGCTAAGAGGTTTAGGTAAGTTTTAGGGACCGAGAAATGAAGTTGGATGCAGGCGCTAAGAGGTTTAGGTAAGTTTTAGGGACCGAGAAATGAAGTTGGATGCAGGCGCTAAGGGGTTTAGGTAAGTTTTAGGGACCGAGAAATGAAGTTGGATGCAGGCGCTAAGGGGTTTAGGTAAGTTTCTGGTTGAGGGTGCGCATGCGCAAGATCTTATAAACATACGAACGCACGAATCTAAGAGGCCAAAAACCAATGAAAACCAGAGGCAAACGCAAGTAATTGGAAGAGGTGGACGATGGAAGCAGCAGAAAAAACAGGCTGCCGCCGCAACAGGTGAGCGCATGAACGTGATTTTTACGATTGCCAACTGACTGAGGCAAGTTCGGGAGATATCATACGAACGGACGTATCTTTTAGGATAGAAACGTATTTGCTTATTGAATCACTCGCAAGTTCATACGAACGCACGAGCGGACGTGAAAAATAGGATGATCGTGACCCAAATCCAAGCTGTTACATGTTTCTTTGAATCAACCCATATGTGTTTAATTCTGTTTTAATTTTCCTTTTCATTCTAATATCTGTTTTAATTTTATTTCCTTTTCAACACAAAATTAAAAAAAAAACAAATAAAGAAACATGTTGCAATGTGTTTTATTCTGAAGGTACTTGATTCCCAGCCCACAGCAAAGCAAAGCGCAGGCGCTGTGTTGAATAGCGTGGTCAAACTGATTGACAGCGCCTAGAGATGAGCGAACTTTTGAAAAATTCGATTCGACTGATTCGCCGAATTTTCCGACAAAAAATCGTTTCGACCCGAATAAATTCGCGACGAATCGCTATTAAAAACGGCTATTTCTGAGCCTCCTAGAGCCTCAATAGGGTTGTAAACCATTCAGCCTTGCTGTAACACGCACAGGATGCGTGCTGGGTTAGTTAAATAATACTTTGAAGAAATATCACATGCAGATCAGAGGCATCGCTAATAGAATCGCAGAGCGGCACAATTGAATTCAAGAGAGTTGAAGTGGCATCACTATGAGGGGCAGAAGGAGCCCAAACATTGCTTTAAAGAGACACTGGAGTTGGCAGCAGCAGGAGCCCAAAAATTGGATGAATCACACCCTGGAGTTGGCAGGAGTTGACAGCAGCAGCAGCAGCAGGAGCCCAAATATTACTTTAAAGAGACCCTGGGGTTGGCCTCAGGAGCCCAAAAATTGGATGAATCACACCCTGGAGTTGGCAGCAGCAGCAGGAGCCCAAATATTACTTTAAAGAGACCCTGGGGTTGGCTTCAGGAGCCCAAAAATTGGATGAATCACACCCTGGAGTTGGCAGCAGCAGCAGCAGGAGCCCAAATATACACTGGAGTTGGCTTCAGGAGCCCAAAAATTGGATGAATCACACCCTGGAGTTGGCAGGAGTTGACAGCAGCAGCAGCAGCAGGAGCCCAAATATACACTGGAGTTGGCTTCAGGAGCCCAAAAATTGGATGAATCACACCCTGGAGTTGGCAGAAGTTGGCAGCAGCAGCAGCAGGAGCCCAAATATACACTGGAGTTGGCTTCAGGAGCCCAAAAATTGGATGAATCACACCCTGGAGTTGGCAGCAGCAGCAGCAGGAGCCCAAATATACACTGGAGTTGGCTTCAGGAGCCCAAAAATTGGATGAATCACACCCTGGAGTTGGCAGAAGTTGGCAGCAGCAGCAGCAGGAGCCCAAACATTACTTTAAAGAGACCCTGGGGTTGGCTTCAGGAGCCCAACAATTGGATGAATCACACCCTGGAGTTGGCAGGAGTTGACAGCAGCAGCAGCAGGAGCCCAAATATACACTGGAGTTGGCTTCAGGAGCCCAAAAATTGGATGAATCACACCCTGGAGTTGGCAGCAGCAGCAGCAGGAGCCCAAATATACACTGGAGTTGGCTTCAGGAGCCCAAAAATTGGATGAATCACACCCTGGAGTTGGCAGAAGTTGGCAGCAGCAGCAGCAGGAGCCCAAATATACACTGGAGTTGGCTTCAGGAGCCCAAAAATTGGATGAATCACACCCTGGAGTTGGCAGCAGCAGCAGCAGGAGCCCAAATATACACTGGAGTTGGCTTCAGGAGCCCAAAAATTGGATGAATCACACCCTGGAGTTGGCAGCAGCAGCAGCAGGAGCCCAAATATACACTGGAGTTGGCTTCAGGAGCCCAAAAATTGGATGAATCACACCCTGGAGTTGGCAGAAGTTGGCAGCAGCAGCAGCAGGAGCCCAAATATACACTGGAGTTGGCTTCAGGAGCCCAAAAATTGGATGAATCACACCCTGGAGTTGGCAGCAGCAGCAGCAGGAGCCCAAATATACACTGGAGTTGGCTTCAGGAGCCCAAAAATTGGATGAATCACACCCTGGAGTTGGCAGCAGCAGCAGCAGGAGCCCAAATATACACTGGAGTTGGCTTCAGGAGCCCAAAAATTGGATGAATCACACCCTGGAGTTGGCAGAAGTTGGCAGCAGCAGCAGCAGGAGCCCAAATATACACTGGAGTTGGCTTCAGGAGCCCAAAAATTGGATGAATCACACCCTGGAGTTGGCAGCAGCAGCAGCAGGAGCCCAAATATACACTGGAGTTGGCTTCAGGAGCCCAAAAATTGGATGAATCACACCCTGGAGTTGGCAGAAGTTGGCAGCAGCAGCAGCAGGAGCCCAAACATTACTTTAAAGAGACCCTGGGGTTGGCTTCAGGAGCCCAAAAATTGGATGAATCACACCCTGGAGTTGGCAGGAGTTGACAGCAGCAGCAGCAGGAGCCCAAATATACACTGGAGTTGGCTTCAGGAGCCCAAAAATTGGATGAATCACACCCTGGAGTTGGCAGCAGCAGCAGCAGGAGCCCAAATATACACTGGAGTTGGCTTCAGGAGCCCAAAAATTGGATGAATCACACCCTGGAGTTGGCAGAAGTTGGCAGCAGCAGCAGCAGGAGCCCAAATATACACTGGAGTTGGCTTCAGGAGCCCAAAAATTGGATGAATCACACCCTGGAGTTGGCAGCAGCAGCAGCAGGAGCCCAAATATACACTGGGGTTGGCTTCAGGTGCCCAACAATTGGATGAATCACACCCTGGAGTTGGCAGGAGTTGACAGCAGCAGCAGCAGGAGCCCAAATATACACTGGAGTTGGCTTCAGGAGCCCAAAAATTGGATGAATCACACCCTGGAGTTGGCAGCAGCAGCAGCAGGAGCCCAAATATACACTGGAGTTGGCTTCAGGAGCCCAAAAATTGGATGAATCACACCCTGGAGTTGGCAGAAGTTGGCAGCAGCAGCAGCAGGAGCCCAAATATACACTGGAGTTGGCTTCAGGAGCCCAAAAATTGGATGAATCACACCCTGGAGTTGGCAGCAGCAGCAGCAGGAGCCCAAATATACACTGGAGTTGGCTTCAGGAGCCCAAAAATTGGATGAATCACACCCTGGAGTTGGCAGCAGCAGCAGCAGGAGCCCAAATATACACTGGAGTTGGCTTCAGGAGCCCAAAAATTGGATGAATCACACCCTGGAGTTGGCAGCAGCAGCAGCAGGAGCCCAAATATACACTGGAGTTGGCTTCCGGAGCCCAAAAATTGGATGAATCACACCCTGGAGTTGGCAGAAGTTGGCAGCAGCAGCAGCAGGAGCCCAAATATACACTGGAGTTGGCTTCAGGAGCCCAAAAATTGGATGAATCACACCCTGGAGTTGGCAGAAGTTGGCAGCAGCAGCAGCAGGAGCCCAAACATTACTTTAAAGAGACCCTGGGGTTGGCTTCAGGAGCCCAACAATTGGATGAATCACACCCTGGAGTTGGCAGGAGTTGACAGCAGCAGCAGCAGGAGCCCAAATATACACTGGAGTTGGCTTCAGGAGCCCAAAAATTGGATGAATCACACCCTGGAGTTGGCAGCAGCAGCAGCAGGAGCCCAAATATACACTGGAGTTGGCTTCAGGAGCCCAAAAATTGGATGAATCACACCCTGGAGTTGGCAGAAGTTGGCAGCAGCAGCAGCAGGAGCCCAAATATACACTGGAGTTGGCTTCAGGAGCCCAAAAATTGGATGAATCACACCCTGGAGTTGGCAGCAGCAGCAGCAGGAGCCCAAATATACACTGGAGTTGGCTTCAGGAGCCCAAAAATTGGATGAATCACACCCTGGAGTTGGCAGCAGCAGCAGCAGGAGCCCAAATATACACTGGAGTTGGCTTCAGGAGCCCAAAAATTGGATGAATCACACCCTGGAGTTGGCAGAAGTTGGCAGCAGCAGCAGCAGGAGCCCAAATATACACTGGAGTTGGCTTCAGGAGCCCAAAAATTGGATGAATCACACCCTGGAGTTGGCAGCAGCAGCAGCAGGAGCCCAAATATACACTGGAGTTGGCTTCAGGAGCCCAAAAATTGGATGAATCACACCCTGGAGTTGGCAGCAGCAGCAGCAGGAGCCCAAATATACACTGGAGTTGGCTTCAGGAGCCCAAAAATTGGATGAATCACACCCTGGAGTTGGCAGAAGTTGGCAGCAGCAGCAGCAGGAGCCCAAATATACACTGGAGTTGGCTTCAGGAGCCCAAAAATTGGATGAATCACACCCTGGAGTTGGCAGCAGCAGCAGCAGGAGCCCAAATATACACTGGAGTTGGCTTCAGGAGCCCAAAAATTGGATGAATCACACCCTGGAGTTGGCAGAAGTTGGCAGCAGCAGCAGCAGGAGCCCAAACATTACTTTAAAGAGACCCTGGGGTTGGCTTCAGGAGCCCAACAATTGGATGAATCACACCCTGGAGTTGGCAGGAGTTGACAGCAGCAGCAGCAGGAGCCCAAATATACACTGGAGTTGGCTTCAGGAGCCCAAAAATTGGATGAATCACACCCTGGAGTTGGCAGCAGCAGCAGCAGGAGCCCAAATATACACTGGAATTGGCTTCAGGAGCCCAAAAATTGGATGAATCACACCCTGGAGTTGGCAGAAGTTGGCAGCAGCAGCAGCAGGAGCCCAAATATACACTGGAGTTGGCTTCAGGAGCCCAAAAATTGGATGAATCACACCCTGGAGTTGGCAGCAGCAGCAGTAGGAGCCCAAATATACACTGGGGTTGGCTTCAGGTGCCCAACAATTGGATGAATCACACCCTGGAGTTGGCAGGAGTTGACAGCAGCAGCAGCAGGAGCCCAAATATACACTGGAGTTGGCTTCAGGAGCCCAAAAATTGGATGAATCACACCCTGGAGTTGGCAGCAGCAGCAGCAGGAGCCCAAATATACACTGGAGTTGGCTTCAGGAGCCCAAAAATTGGATGAATCACACCCTGGAGTTGGCAGAAGTTGGCAGCAGCAGCAGCAGGAGCCCAAATATACACTGGAGTTGGCTTCAGGAGCCCAAAAATTGGATGAATCACACCCTGGAGTTGGCAGCAGCAGCAGCAGGAGCCCAAATATACACTGGAGTTGGCTTCAGGAGCCCAAAAATTGGATGAATCACACCCTGGAGTTGGCAGCAGCAGCAGCAGGAGCCCAAATATACACTGGAGTTGGCTTCAGGAGCCCAAAAATTGGATGAATCACACCCTGGAGTTGGCAGCAGCAGCAGCAGGAGCCCAAATATACACTGGAGTTGGCTTCAGGAGCCCAAAAATTGGATGAATCACACCCTGGAGTTGGCAGAAGTTGGCAGCAGCAGCAGCAGGAGCCCAAATATACACTGGAGTTGGCTTCAGGAGCCCAAAAATTGGATGAATCACACCCTGGAGTTGGCAGCAGCAGCAGCAGGAGCCCAAATATACACTGGAGTTGGCTTCAGGAGCCCAAAAATTGGATGAATCACACCCTGGAGTTGGCAGCAGCAGCAGCAGGAGCCCAAATATACACTGGAGTTGGCTTCAGGAGCCCAAAAATTGGATGAATCACACCCTGGAGTTGGCAGAAGTTGGCAGCAGCAGCAGCAGGAGCCCAAATATACACTGGAGTTGGCTTCAGGAGCCCAAAAATTGGATGAATCACACCCTGGAGTTGGCAGGAGTTGACAGTAGCAGCAGCAGGAGCCCAAATATTACATTAAAGAGACCCTGGGGTTGGCTTCAGGAGCCCAAAAATTGGATGAATCACACCCTGGAGTTGGCAGAAGTTGGCAGCAGCAGCAGCAGGAGCCCAAAAAATGGCCTAAAGACATAAATATGTTTTGCACCATTTGGAAAGTGTAAAACGTGGCACCATGCTGAATCTAGTCGCATGCATCAGGCATTGGTGGGTGGAAATCCTGGCTGATCCATCCCTGATTCATTTTGACAAAGGTGAGTCTCTCCACATTTTTAGTTGACAGACGAGTTCTCCTCGCCGTAACTATGGCCCCCGCCGCACTAAACACCCGCTCAGATGGCACGCTACTTGCCGGGCAGGACAGCTTTTCCAGGGCAAACTCTGCTAGTTGCGGCCACAAATCAAGTTTGGCTGCCCAGAAGTCCAGCGGATCCTCAAGGTGTGTTGGCATGGTCATGTCAAAGTATGACATGACCTGCTGGTTGAGGTCCTGCTCCAGGTCTTCCTGCTGCTCATGAGTAGCCTCACTATGCGGGTGTAGAAAGCTACTCATTAGCGACTGAAGACTGAGGCTGCTGCTGCTGATGGAGCTGCTGCTGCTGCTCCTGCCAACCCCCCCAGCGGCCATGGCAGTGGAAGGTGAGCGCAGAGGTCCCCTCGAGTCAGACCTGCGAGAGTATGGACCATGGCGCAGATAGGCATCGGCCAACTGCCTACGTAGAATGTCTTTGTAGTAGTTGAGTTTGTCCTCCCTCTCGGTGGGTTTAAAAAATGCCCCCATTTTGTGCCGGAAGCGAGGGTCCAATAAGGTGGACAGCCAGAAGTCATCCCGCCGACAGATGGAAACAATTCTGGGGTCACTACGCAAGCACGTGAGCATGCTTCGTGCCATTTGCGCAAGTGACTCGGATGGACTACCTGTCTCCATCTCCACTGCATACTGCCACGGTGTGCCCGGGTCCTCTGTCTCGCCTTCCTCAAAAACCTCCAGCTCCTCTGGCTGCTCCTGCTCCTCCTCTCCTGTCCGCTGACTAGATAAACCAGCCATTTCGCCAAGCCTAAACTGTGTTTCGCTGGGCAACTCCTCCTCCTCCTCCTCTTCCTCCTCCTCCTCCAGTTCAGCTCCAACGGGGTTCATGTGGCCGTAAGATGTAAACGCCATGTCTCCAGTGCCCTGACCAGCCATGGTTTCCAACATGTGCTGTAGTACATGAAGCAGTGGAATCACGTCGTTCATCCCGTAATCCTGCCGACTGACAAATAAAGTGGCTTCCTCAAAGGGCCTGAGCAAACGGCAGGTGTCACGTATGAGCTGCCACTGGTTGACATTGAAGTTACACAGGGGAGTCCCCCTATCTGCTTGGATCATCAGGAAATCCGTGATGGCTTTTCTCTGTTCATATAATCGGTCCAACATGTGAAGGGTGGAATTCCAACGGGTGGAAACATCGCAAATCAGACTATGTTGGGGGATACCATTCTGACGCTGTAGCTCAAGAAGGGTGTGTTTGGCGGTGTAGGAGTGGCTGAAGTGCATGCAAAGTTTCCTTGAAGTTGTTAGGATGTCCTGCAGATGGGGGGAACACTTCAGAAACCGCTTGACAACCAGATTGAAGACGTGAGCCATGCAGGGGGCATGGGTCAGGCTTCCTTGGCGCAGCGCAGACAAAATGTTCTTCCCATTGTCGGTAACCATGATTCCCATTTTAAGTTTTCTCGGAGTAAGCCATGTTTGGATTTCCTGATGAATACATTTAAGCAGTTCCTCCCCTGTGTGACTCCGTTCGCCAAGACACCATGTGAAGCACAGCGTGACACCTCCGTGCCCTGCACACATGGTAGACTGGAGGGGCACTGAGACTTGAGCCTACAGTGGAGGGTGAGGAGATGGCGGAGGATGAGGAGGCCGAGTCGCACGGTGTCACAGGCCCAATGGGCAGAGAGCGCGGAGGCCGAAGCGGCGTGACCTGTCCAAGTTGCTGCTGCAAAGGGACCACATTCACCCAGTGGGCCGTAAACGACATGTACTGCCCCTGACCGTAGTTACAGCTCCAGATGTCGGCGCTGCCATGTATTTTGCTACACACCGACAGGCTCAAGGACTGGCCCACCTTCTGTTCAACAAAAGTGTGCAGCGCTGCAGTGCAGGGACAAGTAGTACTATGCCCAGCAAAAGTGTCTTTATCAGGCTAATTTCAAATATAATAAGAGCAAATGCTTATATGGTCTTAAACAGAGGCTGCTTTAGTCACAGAATGGGATGCCCTGGCAGGGACAAGTAGTACTATGCCCAGCAAAAGTGTCTTTATCAGGCTAATTTCAAATATAATAAGAGCAAATGCTTATATGGTCTTAAACAGAGGCTGCTTTAGTCACAGAATGGGATGCCCTGGCAGGGACAAGTAGTACTATGCCCAGCAAAAGTGTCTTTATCAGGCTAATTTCAAATATAATAAGAACAAATGCTTATATGGTCTTAAACAGAGGCTGCTTTAGTCACAGAATGGGATGCCCCCAAAAAAGATCCAGTAGTACTATGCCCAGCAAAAGTGTCTTTATCAGGCTAATTTCAAATATGATAAGAGCAAATGCTTATATGGTCTTAAACAGAGGCTGCTTTAGTCACAGAATGGGATGCCCTGGCAGGGACAAGTAGTGCTATGCCCAGCAAAAGTGTCTTTATCAGGCTAATTTCAAATATAATAAGAGCAAATGCTTATATGGTCTTAAACAGAGGCTGCTTTAGTCACAGAATGGGATGCCCCCAAAAAAGATCCAGTAGTACTATGCCCAGCAAAAGTGTCTTTATCAGGCTAATTTCAAATATAATAAGAACAAATGCTTATATGGTCTTAAACAGAGGCTGCTTTAGTCACAGAATGGGATGCCCCCAAAAAAGATCCAGTAGTACTATGCCCAGCAAAAGTGTCTTTATCAGGCTAATTTCAAATATGATAAGAGCAAATGCTTATATGGTCTTAAACAGAGGCTGCTTTAGTCACAGAATGGGATGCCCTGGCAGGGACAAGTAGTGCTATGCCCAGCAAAAGTGTCTTTATCAGGCTAATTTCAAATATAATAAGAACAAATGCTTATATGGTCTTAAACAGAGGCTGCTTAATCACAGAATGGGATGCCCCCAAAAAAGATCCAGTAGTACTATGCCCAGCAAAAGTGTCTTTATCAGGCTAATTTCAAATATGATAAGAGCAAATGCTTATATGGTCTTAAACAGAGGCTGCTTTAGTCACAGAATGGGATGCCCTGGCAGGGACAAGTAGTGCTATGCCCAGCAAAAGTGTCTTTATCAGGCTAATTTCAAATATGATAAGAGCAAATGGTTATATGGTCTTTAACAGAGGCTGCTATAGTCACAGAATGGGATGCCCTGGCAGGGACAAGTAGTGCTATGCCCAGCAAAAGTGTCTTTATCAGGCTAATTTCAAATATAAGAGCAAATGCTTATATGGTCTTAAACAGAGGCTGCTTTAGTCACAGAATGGGATGCCCTGGCAGGGACAAGTAGTGCTATGCCCAGCAAAAGTGTCTTTATCAGGCTAATTTCAAATATGATAAGAGCAAATGCTTATATGGTCTTAAACAGAGGCTGCTTTAGTCACAGAATGGGATGCCCCCAAAAAAGATCCAGTAGTACTATGCCCAGCAAAAGTGTCTTTATCAGGCTAATTTCAAATATGATAAGAGCAAATGCTTATATGGTCTTAAACAGAGGCTGCTTTAGTCACAGAATGGGATGCCCTGGCAGGGACAAGTAGTGCTATGCCCAGCAAAAGTGTCTTTATCAGGCTAATTTCAAATATGATAAGAGCAAATGGTTATATGGTCTTTAACAGAGGCTGCTATAGTCACAGAACGGGATGCCCTGGCAGGGACAAGTAGTGCTATGCCCAGCAAAAGTGTCTTTATCAGGCTAATTTCAAATATAAGAGCAAATGCTTATATGGTCTTAAACAGAGGCTGCTTTAGTCACAGAATGGGATGCCCTGGCAGGGACAAGTAGTGCTATGCCCAGCAAAAGTGTCTTTATCAGGCTAATTTCAAATATAATAAGAGCAAATGCTTATATGGTCTTAAACAGAGGCTGCTTTAGTCACAGAATGGGATGCCCTGGCAGGGACAAGTAGTGCTATGCCCAGCAAAAGTGTCTTTATCAGGCTAATTTCAAATATGATAAGAGCAAATGCTTATATGGTCTTAAACAGAGGCTGCTTTAGTCACAGAATGGGATGCCCTGGCAGGGACAAGTAGTGCTATGCCCAGCAAAAGTGTCTTTATCAGGCTAATTTCAAATATGATAAGAGCAAATGCTTATATGGTCTTAAACAGAGGCTGCTTTAGTCACAGAATGGGATGCCCTTGCAGGGTCCAGTAGTGCTATGCCAGCAAAAGTGTCTTTATCAGGCTAATTTCAAATATAATAAGAGCAAATGGTTATATGGTCTTTAACAGAGGCTGCTATAGTCACAGAATGGGATGCCCCAAAAAAAGAAGTGGACCTGGCTGGGACCAGTAGTGCTATGCCCAGCAAAAGTGTCTTTATCAGGCCTGATTTCTATGAGAATAAGTGCAAATGGTTATTATGCTATTAAATAGAGGCTGGTGTTGTCACAGAATGGGATGCCACAAAAACCAGAGAGCATGCCCAGCAAAAGTGTCTTTATCAGGCCTGATTTCTATGAGAATAAGTGCAAATGGTTATTATGCTATTAAATAGAGGCTGGTGTTGTCACAGAATGGGATGCCACAAAAACCAGAGAGCATGCACAGCAAAAGTGTCTTTATCAGGCCTGATTTCTATGAGAATAAGTGCAAATGGTTATTATGCTATTAAATAGAGGCTGGTGTTGTCACAGAATGGGATGCCACAAAAACCAGAGAGCATGCACAGCAAAAGTGTCTTTATCAGGCCTGATTTCTATGAGAATAAGTGCAAATGGTTATTATGCTATTAAATAGAGGCTGGTGTTGTCACAGAATGGGATGCCACAAAAACCAGAGAGCATGCACAGCAAAAGTGTCTTTATCAGGCCTAATTTCTATGAGAATAAGTGCAAATGGTTATTATGCTATTAAATAGAGGCTGGTGTTGTCACAGAATGGGATGCCACAAAAACCAGAGAGCATGCACAGCAAAAGTGTCTTTATCAGGCCTAATTTCTATGAGAATAAGTGCAAATGGTTATTATGCTATTAAATAGAGGCTGGTGTTGTCACAGAATGGGATGCCACAAAAACCAGAGAGCATGCACAGCAAAAGTGTCTTTATCAGGCCTGATTTCTATGAGAATAAGTGCAAATGGTTATTATGCTATTAAATAGAGGCTGGTGTTGTCACAGAATGGGATGCCACAAAAACCAGAGAGCATGCACAGCAAAAGTGTCTTTATCAGGCCTGATTTCTATGAGAATAAGTGCAAATGGTTATTATGCTATTAAATAGAGGCTGGTGTTGTCACAGAATGGGATGCCACAAAAACCAGAGAGCATGCACAGCAAAAGTGTCTTTATCAGGCCTGATTTCTATGAGAATAAGTGCAAATGGTTATTATGCTATTAAATAGAGGCTGGTGTTGTCACAGAATGGGATGCCACAAAAACCAGAGAGCATGCACAGCAAAAGTGTCTTTATCAGGCCTAATTTCTATGAGAATAAGTGCAAATGGTTATTATGCTATTAAATAGAGGCTGGTGTTGTCACAGAATGGGATGCCACAAAAACCAGAGAGCATGCACAGCAAAAGTGTCTTTATCAGGCCTGATTTCTATGAGAATAAGTGCAAATGGTTATTATGATATTAAATAGAGGCTGGTGTTGTCACAGAATGGGATGCCACAAAAACCAGAGAGCATGCACAGCAAAAGTGTCTTTATCAGGCCTGATTTCTATGAGAATAAGTGCAAATGGTTATTATGCTATTAAATAGAGGCTGGTGTTGTCACAGAATGGGATGCCACAAAAACCAGAGAGCATGCACAGCAAAAGTGTCTTTATCAGGCCTGATTTCTATGAGAATAAGTGCAAATGGTTATTATGCTATTAAATAGAGGCTGGTGTTGTCACAGAATGGGATGCCACAAAAACCAGAGAGCATGCACAGCAAAAGTGTCTTTATCAGGCCTGATTTCTATGAGAATAAGTGCAAATGGTTATTATGCTATTAAATAGAGGCTGGTGTTGTCACAGAATGGGATGCCACAAAAACCAGAGAGCATGCACAGCAAAAGTGTCTTTATCAGGCCTGATTTCTATGAGAATAAGTGCAAATGGTTATTATGCTATTAAATAGAGGCTGGTGTTGTCACAGAATGGGATGCCACAAAAACCAGAGAGCATGCACAGCAAAAGTGTCTTTATCAGGCCTGATTTCTATGAGAATAAGTGCAAATGGTTATTATGCTATTAAATAGAGGCTGGTGTTGTCACAGAATGGGATGCCACAAAAACCAGAGAGCATGCACAGCAAAAGTGTCTTTATCAGGCCTAATTTCTATGAGAATAAGTGCAAATGGTTATTATGCTATTAAATAGAGGCTGGTGTTGTCACAGAATGGGATGCCACAAAAACCAGAGAGCATGCACAGCAAAAGTGTCTTTATCAGGCCTGATTTCTATGAGAATAAGTGCAAATGGTTATTATGCTATTAAATAGAGGCTGGTGTTGTCACAGAATGGGATGCCACAAAAACCAGAGAGCATGCACAGCAAAAGTGTCTTTATCAGGCCTGATTTCTATGAGAATAAGTGCAAATGGTTATTATGCTATTAAATAGAGGCTGGTGTTGTCACAGAATGGGATGCCACAAAAACCAGAGAGCATGCACAGCAAAAGTGTCTTTATCAGGCCTGATTTCTATGAGAATAAGTGCAAATGGTTATTATGCTATTAAATAGAGGCTGGTGTTGTCACAGAATGGGATGCCACAAAAACCAGAGAGCATGCACAGCAAAAGTGTCTTTATCAGGCCTGATTTCTATGAGAATAAGTGCAAATGGTTATTATGCTATTAAATAGAGGCTGGTGTTGTCACAGAATGGGATGCCACAAAAACCAGAGAGCATGCACAGCAAAAGTGTCTTTATCAGGCCTGATTTCTATGAGAATAAGTGCAAATGGTTATTATGCTATTAAATAGAGGCTGGTGTTGTCACAGAATGGGATGCCACAAAAACCAGAGAGCATGCACAGCAAAAGTGTCTTTATCAGGCCTGATTTCTATGAGAATAAGTGCAAATGGTTATTATGCTATTAAATAGAGGCTGGTGTTGTCACAGAATGGGATGCCACAAAAACCAGAGAGCATGCACAGCAAAAGTGTCTTTATCAGGCCTAATTTCTATGAGAATAAGTGCAAATGGTTATTATGCTATTAAATAGAGGCTGGTGTTGTCACAGAATGGGATGCCACAAAAACCAGAGAGCATGCACAGCAAAAGTGTCTTTATCAGGCCTGATTTCTATGAGAATAAGTGCAAATGGTTATTATGCTATTAAATAGAGGCTGGTGTTGTCACAGAATGGGATGCCACAAAAACCAGAGAGCATGCACAGCAAAAGTGTCTTTATCAGGCCTGATTTCTATGAGAATAAGTGCAAATGGTTATTATGCTATTAAATAGAGGCTGGTGTTGTCACAGAATGGGATGCCACAAAAACCAGAGAGCATGCACAGCAAAAGTGTCTTTATCAGGCCTGATTTCTATGAGAATAAGTGCAAATGGTTATTATGCTATTAAATAGAGGCTGGTGTTGTCACAGAATGGGATGCCACAAAAACCAGAGAGCATGCACAGCAAAAGTGTCTTTATCAGGCCTAATTTCTATGAGAATAAGTGCAAATGGTTATTATGCTATTAAATAGAGGCTGGTGTTGTCACAGAATGGGATGCCACAAAAACCAGAGAGCATGCACAGCAAAAGTGTCTTTATCAGGCCTAATTTCTATGAGAATAAGTGCAAATGGTTATTATGCTATTAAATAGAGGCTGGTGTTGTCACAGAATGGGATGCCACAAAAACCAGAGAGCATGCACAGCAAAAGTGTCTTTATCAGGCCTGATTTCTATGAGAATAAGTGCAAATGGTTATTATGCTATTAAATAGAGGCTGGTGTTGTCACAGAATGGGATGCCACAAAAACCAGAGAGCATGCACAGCAAAAGTGTCTTTATCAGGCCTGATTTCTATGAGAATAAGTGCAAATGGTTATTATGCTATTAAATAGAGGCTGGTGTTGTCACAGAATGGGATGCCACAAAAACCAGAGAGCATGCACAGCAAAAGTGTCTTTATCAGGCCTGATTTCTATGAGAATAAGTGCAAATGGTTATTATGCTATTAAATAGAGGCTGGTGTTGTCACAGAATGGGATGCCACAAAAACCAGAGAGCATGCACAGCAAAAGTGTCTTTATCAGGCCTAATTTCTATGAGAATAAGTGCAAATGGTTATTATGCTATTAAATAGAGGCTGGTGTTGTCACAGAATGGGATGCCACAAAAACCAGAGAGCATGCACAGCAAAAGTGTCTTTATCAGGCCTGATTTCTATGAGAATAAGTGCAAATGGTTATTATGCTATTAAATAGAGGCTGGTGTTGTCACAGAATGGGATGCCACAAAAACCAGAGAGCATGCACAGCAAAAGTGTCTTTATCAGGCCTGATTTCTATGAGAATAAGTGCAAATGGTTATTATGCTATTAAATAGAGGCTGGTGTTGTCACAGAATGGGATGCCACAAAAACCAGAGAGCATGCACAGCAAAAGTGTCTTTATCAGGCCTGATTTCTATGAGAATAAGTGCAAATGGTTATTATGCTATTAAATAGAGGCTGGTGTTGTCACAGAATGGGATGCCACAAAAACCAGAGAGCATGCACAGCAAAAGTGTCTTTATCAGGCCTAATTTCTATGAGAATAAGTGCAAATGGTTATTATGCTATTAAATAGAGGCTGGTGTTGTCACAGAATGGGATGCCACAAAAACCAGAGAGCATGCACAGCAAAAGTGTCTTTATCAGGCCTAATTTCTATGAGAATAAGTGCAAATGGTTATTATGCTATTAAATAGAGGCTGGTGTTGTCACAGAATGGGATGCCACAAAAACCAGAGAGCATGCACAGCAAAAGTGTCTTTATCAGGCCTGATTTCTATGAGAATAAGTGCAAATGGTTATTATGCTATTAAATAGAGGCTGGTGTTGTCACAGAATGGGATGCCACAAAAACCAGAGAGCATGCACAGCAAAAGTGTCTTTATCAGGCCTGATTTCTATGAGAATAAGTGCAAATGGTTATTATGCTATTAAATAGAGGCTGGTGTTGTCACAGAATGGGATGCCACAAAAACCAGAGAGCATGCACAGCAAAAGTGTCTTTATCAGGCCTGATTTCTATGAGAATAAGTGCAAATGGTTATTATGCTATTAAATAGAGGCTGGTGTTGTCACAGAATGGGATGCCACAAAAACCAGAGAGCATGCACAGCAAAAGTGTCTTTATCAGGCCTGATTTCTATGAGAATAAGTGCAAATGGTTATTATGCTATTAAATAGAGGCTGGTGTTGTCACAGAATGGGATGCCACAAAAACCAGAGAGCATGCACAGCAAAAGTGTCTTTATCAGGCCTAATTTCTATGAGAATAAGTGCAAATGGTTATTATGCTATTAAATAGAGGCTGGTGTTGTCACAGAATGGGATGCCACAAAAACCAGAGAGCATGCACAGCAAAAGTGTCTTTATCAGGCCTGATTTCTATGAGAATAAGTGCAAATGGTTATTATGCTATTAAATAGAGGCTGGTGTTGTCACAGAATGGGATGCCACAAAAACCAGAGAGCATGCACAGCAAAAGTGTCTTTATCAGGCCTGATTTCTATGAGAATAAGTGCAAATGGTTATTATGCTATTAAATAGAGGCTGGTGTTGTCACAGAATGGGATGCCACAAAAACCAGAGAGCATGCACAGCAAAAGTGTCTTTATCAGGCCTGATTTCTATGAGAATAAGTGCAAATGGTTATTATGCTATTAAATAGAGGCTGGTGTTGTCACAGAATGGGATGCCACAAAAAACAGAGAGCATGCACAGCAAAAGTGTCTTTATCAGGCCTGATTTCTATGAGAATAAGTGCAAATGGTTATTATGCTATTAAATAGAGGCTGGTGTTGTCACAGAATGGGATGCCACAAAAACCAGAGAGCATGCACAGCAAAAGTGTCTTTATCAGGCCTAATTTCTATGAGAATAAGTGCAAATGGTTATTATGCTATTAAATAGAGGCTGGTGTTGTCACAGAATGGGATGCCACAAAAACCAGAGAGCATGCACAGCAAAAGTGTCTTTATCAGGCCTAATTTCTATGAGAATAAGTGCAAATGGTTATTATGCTATTAAATAGAGGCTGGTGTTGTCACAGAATGGGATGCCACAAAAACCAGAGAGCATGCACAGCAAAAGTGTCTTTATCAGGCCTAATTTCTATGAGAATAAGTGCAAATGGTTATTATGCTATTAAATAGAGGCTGGTGTTGTCACAGAATGGGATGCCACAAAAACCAGAGAGCATGCACAGCAAAAGTGTCTTTATCAGGCCTAATTTCTATGAGAATAAGTGCAAATGGTTATTATGCTATTAAATAGAGGCTGGTGTTGTCACAGAATGGGATGCCACAAAAACCAGAGAGCATGCACAGCAAAAGTGTCTTTATCAGGCCTGATTTCTATGAGAATAAGTGCAAATGGTTATTATGCTATTAAATAGAGGCTGGTGTAGTCACAGAATGGGATGCCTCACAGCAGACTTAAGATCAGTTCAGTATATATGCACAGTTAGTTAGTATAAGCAGCCTGAAAACGCTAACAAAGCTTGTCAGGCTGGATGAAAAAAAAAAAAAAAAACTGACAGCCTCCGATTTTCCCTTCCTTTCCCTGTTTTTCGCTTACTTTCTGTCTGTCTCCTGTCTGTCTCCAGCCTGTCTCCAGCCTGTCCCTGTCTGTCCCTGCCTGTCTAACTGTCTGTCTCTCCCTCAGCTACACAGCGTTCTGTCTCTCACGAATGCAATAGAGAAATGAGGCTGGAAAGCAAGATGGCCGGCCTTAAATACCGCTGTGACGTCACCGGGCTTGCTGGCTGCTGATAGGCTGCATGTGACTGTCCCAGCTTGCACTGGCGCGGGGTTGATGTCTGGACATGTCCCGTCCGCCATCTTAGAATGCCTGTAATGTAAATGAATGGATGTTAAAGGAAAACTTCGAGCGATCGAATCGCGGGGAAATTCGGATTCGATCCGAATCGAATTTTTCCTGAAATTCGGATCGAATCCGGGTTCGTCCGGATCGATTCGCTCATCCCTAACAGCGCCTACAAAGCTGAGCTCCAACATCATATTCAGCAATGTAGGCGTTGTTCCCAACAACGCCAGGTAGCGACTGAGGAGGCCTGCTATAGCGAATCGCTACCGCCCGCGGCGTACGCTAGCGGCGCTCATAGCGCCATACTTCAGTCGCTCATCTGTCGCTACCTGGCGCTATTAATGAATCAGCCTCCCAGTTTAATAATGACTAATGGTGCATGTGTCAATGAAACATTATATCTATATGTTTTATAAAAGAGATAGATAGTTAGCAATCTTTATCTCTTTGTGAAACTTTTTGTACTTGCTAACATCCATTTAAACGTTTGGTGACAACTAATCTTCTTTAAAGCGGAACAAAACCCAACACAGCAGACCGTAAAATCTAAAAGATTCCAAAGCCAACCACCTGCTTTCCCCCGGGGTATCCTGGATGTCCTGTCCAATGGTGCATGCACAGGCTCTTGTCCAATCAGAGCCATTTGCCGACATGACATAGGCACAGCAAATGGCTCTGCCCTTCTACAATGGGGAGATTGAGCGACCACAACGCCAGCAGTGCATGTGCTTCCGCCCTAGTCTATCTGAATGGCTGTGGCGGGAGCGTGCACACAACCTAAAGATGCGGGGTTGTGGCCGCTCTTGCTCCTCATTGCAGAAGAGCAGAGCAGTTCGCCTAATGACATAGGCACGGCAAAAGGCTCTGATTGGACGAGAGTCTGTGCATGCACCGTTGGACCGGTGAAAGGTAAGCTGTTACAGATTAACTGGGGGTATTCACACAGCGGGGATTCCAAATCAGGATCCCCCCAGGGCTTTAAGAAGTTTCACTAGTCATGTGATAGACAATATGTAACTATCCATAATATTATAAGTGAAAACCAGTACATTTTTACTAAGGGCAAAATCTGCCAGGCTATCCTGATCGGCTTCTATGAGGAGGTGAGTAGAAGCCTGGACAGAGGTGCAGCATTTGACACTGTCCCCCTCAGACACTTATTGGGGAAATTGAGATCTTCAGGGTTAGAAAATACAGTTTGTAACTGGATTGAAAACTGGCTGAGGATCTTGTGTTGTGGTTAATGATACCTACTCTGAATGGTTACCAGTTGCAAGCGGTGAACCCCAGGGTTCAGTGCTGGGCCCACTATTTTTTAGCTTGTTTATAAATGGCAAAGAAGATGGAATTAAAAGCACTGTCTCTATTTTTGCAGATGACACAAAGATATGTAGCACAGTGAAAGTATTGAAGATGTTCACAAGCTTCAAGCTGACCTGGACAATTTGGGTGTCTGGTCATCCACTTGGCAAATGAAGTTCAATGTGGAGAAATGTAAAGTCATTCACTAGGGGTCTAATAACCTGAAGGCCACATATATCCACGGGGGAGTAAAACTTGTTGAGAAGGATCTGGGAGTACTGCTATAGGTAATTTTGTCTCTTTACAAGGCCCTGGTGCGCTCTCACCTGGAATATGCCATCCAGTTCTGGGCGCCCTTTAATAGAAAGGACACTCTGCCTATGGAAAGGGTGCAGAGGAGAACCACCAAACTGATAAGAGGAATGAAAGATCTTAACTATGAGAAAAGATTACGAGAATTAAATCTGTTTTGTTTTAATCATGCCCCAGCTCAGTCGTCTCCTTTTAACTTGAATAAATATATAAATGGCGAATACAAAAAATATGGGGAAACATCATTTCAGTAAAATCCTCTCTAAAGACAAGGGGATACTCCCTTCAACTGGAAAATGAGTCTCCGGAGATGACCATCATTTTTTACCATAAGAACTATAAATCTGTGGAATAGCTTCCCACAGAAGCTTGTTACATCATCAACCCCTGACAGCTTCAAAAAAGGATTAGATGCTTATTTAAAAGAAAATAACATTAATAGTTACTATTAGCTGTTATCAGTAAAGAAAAAATAAAAACTAACTTCCCCTGCCCCAAAACCCTTGGTTGAACTTGATGGGCTTATGTCTTTTTTCAACCGACACTATACTATACTAAATTATGTATGCTAATCTATGTAAATGCTGGTGCTGGCTGATAAAGGGACATTGAAATGTACACAAACAGAAAGGTGGTGGGGCTGCCAAAGGCTTTTGGGACTGTGCTGGCAGCCCCACCACCTTTCTTTTTTCAACCGCATTAACTATGTAACTATGGTAAGTCGAAGTTGCAATAAAAAGCTCAGGAAATGCAGTAGCCATTTACCGTGGGTGGAAAGAGGAGAAACCAGAAGCAGAAAGACATCAGAGAGAAAGGAAGGAAGAAAATTAAATACTGTACAGATAGATGGCTAATAATATTTAATGAATGGGGAATATTTTTGAGGAATAGATAAGTCACTCAGTACAGTGTCACAGGCTCAGGCAAAGGACGATTGTGAGGTAATGCAGCTTTTTTTGTCATTGTGAAATAATAGTGAACTGAGAAAGAAACCATTAGGGGAGAATATTATAGATAAGTCACTCAGTACTGTCAAGTACACTTTCATTCTCAGTCAATCAATAAACCCAGGTGGAGACAGCACAGCTAGTGCTTGTCATCAATGTGAATCAATAACAAATTGTGGCTTTAGACTTCATTATGGCAGTGTTTCTTGCAAGTGACTGATAATTATTGGCATTACCTAGCTACTTTAGTGCCCTATTTTTGAGTCAGGTCACAGTTGTGACTACAACTGTCTATAAAGACTTAAATAATTTCCTAAGACCCACTTCAAAATTTATACGCAGATTCTGCATATCTCTTGCTCTGGAACCCAAATATTAATAATTAACTAACATAAATTAGCAGTGTACGTGCATGGATCCCTCCCCAGAACTTAAAAATTAGCTGTCCCTTCAGTTTCCACAGCTCCCCCTATAGATCCCTAAAGTGTGAATTCCCCCACATTCCCCTAATTCCCCAAATGCGGACTATCTAGAAGGAGCATGGGGTTAAATGCATACAGTACAGGGGAAAGGGTACAACAAGTTAAATGCTGCGTGGGAAGGGCATAGTGAGATACTAACGATCTGGTGAAGCAAGTTTACCCTGGGTGTGTTTTTGGGTGTACTGTAGACTGAAGTTTACATCTGAAGGGGTTTTCTTACTTGAACACTAAAATATTCAATTACACATTTCTGCTGTAATATTTCCCAAAAGATCATATAGCCCCTGGAGTGAGGCATTTTTACAAGTGAAGTACATCCATGTGGGAACAGCAGCACCCAACAGACTACGCACAACAATTTGGCAAATTCTTTAGCATAGCCTATAGAGTGCTGTTTTTTCTATAAAAAAATAATCTATTAAAAAAATCCTTAAATATTATGAGCCTCACCTGTAAGCAGGATCAACACCTGTGCTGCATGGGTGGGGGGTGGCATCCAGAACACTGGAGCCCCCACACATAACTCCCCTAGAGCACCCATAAATCTTGGGCGCAGGCAGCCAATCACGGTGCTGGATTCTGGGCAGAGGACTGAGGGAAAGGTAAGATTTACGGGCATTCATGGGGGTAATGTGCGGGGGGACGCAGCATTCTAGATGCCCCCCCCCCAGCCTGTCATATAGTGGCGAAGTCCAACACCCGCGCGACATCCTGCGGGTGTGGGGGGTAGGTCCTCCAACCCCCTAACATCCTGCGGGTGTGTTTTTTACATTTTAATCTTTGTAAACTTGAGACCCCTATACCAGTTCCCAAGGCGGGAGGGCCTGGCAAGTAACCTGCCAGCAAGTGGGTGGCTCAACATAACCCCTGCCCCATTACCAGAATCCCCAGAGCCCAAGTGGGTGCACAAGAACCCGCGACCCATATAGGCTACCAGGGCTGATAGCCTTCAGAGCCAGGGGCCTATGTGTCCTCATCCATTAGCCCACATAGCTGGTGCCCAGGCTGGTTTTGCTTGGATAGGGTGGACCCTATGCTATCTTTTTTATTTTTAAGGGTTAAACCCTTTAAATTAATAGAATAAAACAACATAGGGCCCCTCTGAAGAGGGGAGGGGAGTCCCACCTTTGTAATGTTTACAGATTAAACTGGAGACTGGTACTTGATGAACAAATCTAGAAGGCATAACCAATCTTATGGCATGATAGTGAGGCAATGGGGTTTATAGACTAATAATCATGGTGAGTTACAAACTTGGATGCTGAGATTTGCAGAGTTATAAAAAGGGCAAAGGGAGAAAAAAGGGGAATTATAAAGGAATAGAAAGGGTAGAAGTGGTTTTGGGTTGAGAGATTAGTATACCTTACATGTATGATTTGCGCAGATATTGATTCAATGCTGTTAGAGGTGTGTCTTTGTCCAAGTTGATATATGTCATCCAAACCAGATTAAAATAAAATCGTCATGATTATCCTGGACTATAGAGGTTAACTTTTTATTGGTTATGATATCATATATCATATATCAGATTCTGTACAGAATTTCTCTCTAAGGGATATGCAGGGATTTCCAGTTACTGGCTATGGTGAGCTATTAAGATAGGTCTTGTCAAAGTCTACTCCCCTCTAGAGTGAATTTTAGTTCTGCAAGAAAGCAGAGCTTCCTGTGGATTGCTCCTGATATGTGGGCGAACAATGGAAGATATTAAGGAGTACGCTTTTTGCTAGATGAATGCAGCATCTGGACAGGTCCACCAGATGTATAACATCAATTCCACTTCTGAACAAAAGCTAAAACAAGGCTGTGTGAAAAGATAAATGTGTGTATTCTGTTTGGGATATAATACCACTGAGCATAATGTTCTAGGCATTCTCTGTAGCAAGGACATTGTAAGAGTTTCTTTTGGTGTTAGTCCATATGCCTTTCACGTTTGTGAATCTCCTTGACCCTCCCAATTTAGATTCCTATATTATCATAGAGTTATGTTTTGTGGAGTGAGAGTTGTGAGGGAGTCACATAGTATAGAGATTAAACCGCTCGCAAAAGGATTCAGTTTACATCTAATTTCAACACGAACACGGCCTTCAGGCAGAAGTCCATGCCAAAGTTCGGCATTCAGCCTGAACACAGAAAAGCCGCTTTATGGGTAAGATCCAATTTTTATCTATGAAGAATAGCTCAAATTGTTTTTATTTGTATTTCTTCAGGTTTAACTGTTTTACTAAATGCGGCTTTTAAAAGCATCCCATTTAACATAGAAACTGCCTGCAGGTTTATTTTTGATAAATATTTTGGTAATTTTATTGGCATTTTTGGGTAGATCCAATTTTTATCTATGAAGAATAGCCTGACTTTTTATTTTTTAATTGTATTTCTTCGAGTTTAACTGTTTTACTAAATGCGGCTTTTAAAAGCATCCCATATTAACATTGCTCTCTGTATTCCTGAATATTGGACACAGTGAGAGCTGGAGTTATAAAAGTAGTTGGAGATGTAGGCACAAATAGGCCTGATAAACAGTTTTCACACATATATTTCCTTGATACATAGCTCATGTTTTTCGCATGTTCTGTGAGGGTGAGATCCAGCTGATGGTCTTATCTTCTTTGGAAGAATAGGAGTAGTGTGAACCTAAAAAAGTGTGTTAATATAATGACAACAGGAGATATATTGTCCATTGTATTAGATTCAGTTTACTTATAGTGACCTGTAGAGATGAGCGAACTTTTGAAAAATTCGATTCGACTGATTCGCCGAATTTTCCGACAAAAATCGTTTCGACCCGAATAAATTCGCGACGAATCGCTATTAAAAACGGCTATTTCTGAGCCTCCTAGAGCCTCAATAGGGTTGTAAACCATTCTGCCTTGCTGTAACACGCACAGGATGCGTGCTGGGTTAGTTAAATAATACTTTGAAGAAATATCACATGCAGATCAGAGGCATCGCTAATAGAATCGCAGAGCGGCACAATTGCAGAGAGTTGAAGTGGCATCACTATGAGGGGCAGAAGGAGCCCAAATATACACTGGAGTTGGCCTCAGGAGCCCAAAAATTGGATGAATCACACCCTGGAGTTGGCAGAAGTTGGCAGCAGCAGCAGCAGCAGGAGCCCAAATATACACTGGAGTTGGCTTCAGGAGCCCAAAAATTGGATGAATCACACCCTGGAGTTGGCAGGAGTTGACAGTAGCAGCAGCAGGAGCCCAAATATACACTGGAGTTGGCTTCAGGAGCCCAAAAATTGGATGAATCACACCCTGGAGTTGGCAGAAGTTGGCAGCAGCAGCAGCAGGAGCCCAAATATACACTGGAGTTGGCCTCAGGAGCCCAAAAATTGGATGAATCACACCCTGGAGTTGGCAGGAGTTGACAGTAGCAGCAGCAGGAGCCCAAATATACACTGGAGTTGGCTTCAGGAGCCCAAAAATTGGATGAATCACACCCTGGAGTTGGCAGAAGTTGGCAGCAGCAGCAGCAAGAGCACAAATATACACTGGAGTTGGCCTCAGGAGCCCAAAAATTGGATGAATCACACCCTGGAGTTGGCAGGAGTTGACAGTAGCAGCAGCAGGAGCCCAAATATACACTGGAGTTGGCCTCAGGAGCCCAAAAATTGGATGAATCACACCCTGGAGTTGGCAGAAGTTGGCAGCAGCAGCAGCAGGAGCCCAAATATACACTGGAGTTGGCTTCAGGAGCCCAAAAATTGGATGAATCACACCCTGGAGTTGGCAGAAGTTGGCAGCAGCAGCAGCAGGAGCCCAAATATACACTGGAGTTGGCTTCAGGAGCCCAAAAATTGGATGAATCACACCCTGGAGTTGGCAGAAGTTGGCAGCAGCAGCAGCAGGAGCCCAAATATACACTGGAGTTGGCCTCAGGAGCCCAAAAATTGGATGAATCACACCCTGGAGTTGGCAGGAGTTGACAGTAGCAGCAGCAGGAGCCCAAATATACACTGGAGTTGGCTTCAGGAGCCCAAAAATTGGATGAATCACACCCTGGAGTTGGCAGGAGTTGACAGCAGCAGCAGCAGGAGCCCAAATATACACTGGAGTTGGCTTCAGTAGCCCAAAAATTGGATGAATCACACCCTGGAGTTGGCAGGAGTTGACAGCAGCAGCAGCAGGAGCCCAAATATACACTGGAGTTGGCTTCAGGAGCCCAAAAATTGGATGAATCACACCCTGGAGTTGGCAGAAGTTGGCAGCAGCAGCAGCAGGAGCCCAAATATACACTGGAGTTGGCTTCAGGAGCCCAAAAATTGGATGAATCACACCCTGGAGTTGGCAGAAGTTGGCAGCAGCAGCAGCAAGAGCCCAAATATACACTGGAGTTGGCCTCAGGAGCCCAAAAATTGGATGAATCACACCCTGGAGTTGGCAGGAGTTGACAGTAGCAGCAGCAGGAGCCCAAATATACACTGGAGTTGGCTTCAGGAGCCCAAAAATTGGATGAATCACACCCTGGAGTTGGCAGAAGTTGGCAGCAGCAGCAGCAGGAGCCCAAATATACACTGGAGTTGGCCTCAGGAGCCCAAAAATTGGATGAATCACACCCTGGAGTTGGCAGGAGTTGACAGTAGCAGCAGCAGGAGCCCAAATATACACTGGAGTTGGCTTCAGGAGCCCAAAAATTGGATGAATCACACCCTGGAGTTGGCAGAAGTTGGCAGCAGCAGCAGGAGCCCAAATATACACTGGAGTTGGCCTCAGGAGCCCAAAAATTGGATGAATCACACCCTGGAGTTGGCAGGAGTTGACAGTAGCAGCAGCAGGAGCCCAAATATACACTGGAGTTGGCTTCAGGAGCCCAAAAATTGGATGAATCACACCCTGGAGTTGGCAGAAGTTGGCAGCAGCAGCAGCAGGAGCCCAAATATACACTGGAGTTGGCCTCAGGAGCCCAAAAATTGGATGAATCACACCCTGGAGTTGGCAGGAGTTGACAGTAGCAGCAGCAGGAGCCCAAATATACACTGGAGTTGGCCTCAGGAGCCCAAAAATTGGATGAATCACACCCTGGAGTTGGCAGAAGTTGGCAGCAGCAGCAGCAGGAGCCCAAATATACACTGGAGTTGGCCTCAGGAGCCCAAAAATTGGATGAATCACACCCTGGAGTTGGCAGGAGTTGACAGTAGCAGCAGCAGGAGCCCAAATATACACTGGAGTTGGCTTCAGGAGCCCAAAAATTGGATGAATCACACCCTGGAGTTGGCAGAAGTTGGCAGCAGCAGCAGCAGGAGCCCAAATATACACTGGAGTTGGCCTCAGGAGCCCAAAAATTGGATGAATCACACCCTGGAGTTGGCAGGAGTTGACAGTAGCAGCAGCAGGAGCCCAAATATACACTGGAGTTGGCCTCAGGAGCCCAAAAATTGGATGAATCACACCCTGGAGTTGGCAGAAGTTGGCAGCAGCAGCAGCAGGAGCCCAAATATACACTGGAGTTGGCTTCAGGAGCCCAAAAATTGGATGAATCACACCCTGGAGTTGGCAGAAGTTGGCAGCAGCAGCAGCAGGAGCCCAAATATACACTGGAGTTGGCCTCAGGAGCCCAAAAATTGGATGAATCACACCCTGGAGTTGGCAGGAGTTGACATGAGCAGCAGCAGGAGCCCAAATATACACTGGAGTTGGCCTCAGGAGCCCAAAAATTGGATGAATCACACCCTGGAGTTGGCAGAAGTTGGCAGCAGCAGCAGCAGGAGCCCAAATATACACTGGAGTTGGCCTCAGGAGCCCAAAAATTGGATGAATCACACCCTGGAGTTGGCAGGAGTTGACAGTAGCAGCAGCAGGAGCCCAAATATACACTGGAGTTGGCCTCAGGAGCCCAAAAATTGGATGAATCACACCCTGGAGTTGGCAGAAGTTGGCAGCAGCAGCAGCAGGAGCCCAAATATACACTGGAGTTGGCTTCAGGAGCCCAAAAATTGGATGAATCACACCCTGGAGTTGGCAGAAGTTGGCAGCAGCAGCAGCAGGAGCCCAAATATACACTGGAGTTGGCCTCAGGAGCCCAAAAATTGGATGAATCACACCCTGGAGTTGGCAGGAGTTGACAGTAGCAGCAGCAGGAGCCCAAATATACACTGGAGTTGGCCTCAGGAGCCCAAAAATTGGATGAATCACACCCTGGAGTTGGCAGAAGTTGGCAGCAGCAGCAGCAGGAGCCCAAATATACACTGGAGTTGGCCTCAGGAGCCCAAAAATTGGATGAATCACACCCTGGAGTTGGCAGGAGTTGACAGTAGCAGCAGCAGGAGCCCAAATATACACTGGAGTTGGCCTCAGGAGCCCAAAAATTGGATGAATCACACCCTGGAGTTGGCAGAAGTTGGCAGCAGCAGCAGCAGGAGCCCAAATATACACTGGAGTTGGCTTCAGGAGCCCAAAAATTGGATGAATCACACCCTGGAGTTGGCAGAAGTTGGCAGCAGCAGCAGCAGGAGCCCAAATATACACTGGAGTTGGCCTCAGGAGCCCAAAAATTGGATGAATCACACCCTGGAGTTGGCAGGAGTTGACAGTAGCAGCAGCAGGAGCCCAAATATACACTGGAGTTGGCCTCAGGAGCCCAAAAATTGGATGAATCACACCCTGGAGTTGGCAGAAGTTGGCAGCAGCAGCAGCAGGAGCCCAAATATACACTGGAGTTGGCCTCATGAGCCCAAAAATTGGATGAATCACACCCTGGAGTTGGCAGGAGTTGACAGCAGCAGCAGCAGGAGCCCAAATATACACTGGAGTTGGCTTCAGGAGCCCAAAAATTGGATGAATCACACCCTGGAGTTGGCAGAAGTTGGCAGCAGCAGCAGCAGGAGCCCAAATATACACTGGAGTTGGCTTCAGGAGCCCAAAAATTGGATGAATCACACCCTGGAGTTGGCAGAAGTTGGCAGCAGCAGCAGCAGGAGCCCAAATATACACTGGAGTTGGCCTCAGGAGCCCAAAAATTGGATGAATCACACCCTGGAGTTGGCAGGAGTTGACAGTAGCAGCAGCAGGAGCCCAAAAAATGGCCTAAAGACATAAATATGTTTTGCACCATTTGGAAAGTGTAAAACGTGGCACCATGCTGAATCTAGTCGCATGCATCAGGCATTGGTGGGTGGAAATCCTGGCTGATCCATCCCTGATTCATTTTGACAAAGGTGAGTCTCTCCACATTTTTAGTTGACAGACGAGTTCTCCTCGCCGTAACTATGGCCCCCGCCGCACTAAACACCCGCTCAGATGGCACGCTACTTGCCGGGCAGGACAGCTTTTCCAGGGCAAACTCTGCTAGTTGCGGCCACAAATCAAGTTTGGCTGCCCAGAAGTCCAGCGGATCCTCAAGGTGTGTTGGCATGGTCATGTCAAAGTATGACATGACCTGCTGGTTCAGGTCCTGCTCCAGGTCTTCCTGCTGCTCATGAGTAGCCTCACTATGCGGGTGTAGAAAGCTACTCATTAGCGACTGAAGACTGAGGCTGCTGCTGCTGATGGAGCTTCTGCTGCTGCTGCTGCCAACCCCCCCAGCGGCCATGGCAGTGGAAGGTGAGCGCAGAGGTCCCCTCGAGTCAGACCTGCGAGAGTATGGACCATGGCGCAGATAGGCATCGGCCAACTGCCTACGTAGAATGTCTTTGTAGTAGTTGAGTTTGTCCTCCCTCTCGGTGGGTTTAAAAAATGCCCCCATTTTGTGCCGGAAGCGAGGGTCCAATAAGGTGGACAGCCAGAAGTCATCCCGCCGACAGATGGAAACAATTCTGGGGTCACTACGCAAGCACGTGAGCATGCTTCGTGCCATTTGCGCAAGTGACTCGGATGGACTACCTGTCTCCATCTCCACTGCATACTGCCACGGTGTGCCCGGGTCCTCTGTCTCGCCTTCCTCAAAAACCTCTAGCTCCTCTGGCTGCTCCTGCTCCTCCTCTCCTGTCCGCTGACTAGATAAACCAGCCATTTCGCCAAGCCTAAACTGTGTTTCGCTGGGCAACTCCTCCTCCTCCTCTTCCTCCTCCTCCTCCAGTTCAGCTCCAACGGGGTTCATGTGGCCGTAAGATGTAAACGCCATGTCTCCAGTGCCCTGACCAGCCATGGTTTCCAACATGTGCTGTAGTACATGAAGCAGTGGAATCACGTCGTTCATCCCGTAATCCTGCCGACTGACAAATAAAGTGGCTTCCTCAAAGGGCCTGAGCAAACGGCAGGTGTCACGTATGAGCTGCCACTGGTTGACATTGAAGTTACACAGGGGAGTCCCCCTATCTGCTTGGATCATCAGGAAATCCGTGATGGCTTTTCTCTGTTCATATAATCGGTCCAACATGTGAAGGATGGAATTCCAACGGGTGGAAACATCGCAAATCAGACTATGTTGGGGGATACCATTCTGACGCTGTAGCTCAAGAAGGGTGTGTTTGGCGGTGTAGGAGTGGCTGAAGTGCATGCAAAGTTTCCGTGAAGTTGTTAGGATGTCCTGCAGATGGGGGGAACACTTCAGAAACCGCTTGACAACCAGATTGAAGACGTGAGCCATGCAGGGGGCATGGGTCAGGCTTCCTTGGCGCAGCGCAGACAAAATGTTCTTCCCATTGTCGGTAACCATGATTCCCATTTTAAGTTTTCTCGGAGTAAGCCATGTTTGGATTTCCTGATGAATACATTTAAGCAGTTCCTCCCCTGTGTGACTCCGTTCGCCAAGACAAACCATGTGAAGCACTGCGTGACACCTCCGTGCCCTGCACACATGGTAGACTGGAGGGGCACTGAGACTTGAGCCTACAGTGGAGGGTGAGGAGATGGCGGAGGATGAGGAGGCCGAGTCGCACGGTGTCACAGGCCCAATGGGCAGAGAGCGCGGAGGCCGAAGCGGCGTGACCTGTCCAAGTTGCTGCTGCAAAGGGACCACATTCACCCAGTGGGCCGTAAACGACATGTACTGCCCCTGACCGTAGTTACAGCTCCAGATGTCGGCGCTGCCATGTATTTTGCTACACACCGACAGGCTCAAGGACTGGCCCACCTTCTGTTCAACAAAAGTGTGCAGCGCTGGTACTGCCTTCTTGGCAAAGAAATGACGGCTTGGGACTCTCCACCTCGGCTCGGCACAAGCCATCAGTTCTCTGAAAGGTGCAGATTCCACCACCTGAAAAGGGAGCGACTGCAGCACCAGCAACTTGGACAGGAGCACATTCAGCTTCTGCGCCGTAGGATGAGTGGGCGCATACTGCTGTCTCTTGGACATGGCTTCGCTGATGGATTGCTGGCGGGATGCATGACTTGGAGGAGGAGGAGCAGGAGCGACAGAGGATGGGTATGACGCACAGCTGCCTTCGGCTGAGGTGCTGGAGCCTTGGCTGGCAGAAATTGGGAGCTCACTTGGTGAGGAAGCAGAGTGGACCACCCCTTGGGAGCCTCGGTTCTCCCAGGTCGTTTTATGGTGACGCATCATATGTTGACGCAGGGCCGTGGTGCCAACATTTGGACCCTGGCCACGCTTCACCTTTTGCCTACATATCTTGCATGTGGCCATGTTACCCTCCTGCGGATGCCTCAGGAAAAACTGCCACACTGCCGAGTAGCTACTTTTCCCACCCCCTGGCCTCACTGATTCACTGCTGCTGTTGCCAACTCCAGGAACCCCTGCTCCACTACCTCCCGATAAGGTAGACTGCCGCACAGCAGGTGCTCTACCCCGGCCCCGGCCCCGGCCGGCTCCAGCCTTTGGAATTGTGCCCCCATGCTGACTGCTACCACCTTGCTGCCTCAGCTGCTGACTCCGGGGCAACCTGCGCCCCTCTTCTCCTGATGATGACGATGAAGCCCCTTCATCACCCGGCTCCCAAGTGCGATCGGCTTCATCGTCATCATCATCATCATCACCGAGTTGTGGCTGTACGTCACTGATGTTCGTGGATTCGTCAACAGTGTCTGGCGCAGGAGCTGGAACGCTCGCAGCACCCACGACACTGTCCACATCACTATTTGTCTGCCTAGCTAAAGAAGCCACCTCCATTTCTTGGCTGGGCAGTAGCTGCTGACTGTCCTCTATCTGATGGTCCTCCTCACTAAAGAGTGGAGCTGAACCCAAAGCATAGGATACGTCGCTGGGGGAGGGAACGGCGTAGGCCAGAGGCAATGGGAGGACAGGGACTGCTCTCGGGGCATGCCAACTCAGGGTTGTGTCAGAGGAACCTACCGACCCTAGACTGGGGGTCTCAGACGTAAGTTGTGATGATGTTGTTGATGAGCGCCTCAACCAATCTACCACGGCAGATGCGTTACTGGTGGAGACCCGACCGCTAGCAGATACTGGCAGATTAGGTCTCTCAGCGTGACTCCTGCTGCTACTGGCCCCCAGTCTGATGCGAGCTCTGCCTGCGGAATCTTGGCCTCTGCCACTCCTCTTTTCACTTCCAGGCACTTGTCTGCCCGACATAGTCTAACTGGCGTGGTAGTAGGTGATATTTAAAAAAACCCCGGGCAGCGGTGGGTCTATATGAAACAGAATATAATGCACACCAAAAGTGAGCAGTAACACTCAGCCTCCAACAGGCCTGCTTAGTGTAAATAAGAGAGCTGCTTAGTGTAAATAAAGAGGGGTATGCTATGTTACAGAATGGGATGCCTCAACAGAAGTGCACCTGGCAGGCAGCAGTAAGCCTATGCCCAGCAAAAGTGTCTTATAATATAAATATAATAAGAGCAAATGCTTATATGGTCTTAAACAGAGGCTGCTTTAGTCACAGAATGGGATGCCCCAACAGGAATCGACCTGGCAGGGTCCAGTAGTGCTTTGCCCAGCAAAAGTGTCTTTATCAGGCTAATTTCAAATATGATAAGAGCAAATGCTTATATGGTCTTAAACAGAGGCTGCTGTAGTCACAGAATGGGATGCCCCAACAGGAATCGACCTGGCAGGGTCCAGTAGTGCTTTGCCCAGCAAAAGTGTCTTTATCAGGCCTAATTTCAAATATGATAAGAGCAAATGCTTATATGGTCTTAAACAGAGGCTGCTTTAGTCACAGAATGGGATGCCCTGGGCAGGAATGGACCTGGCAGGGTCCAGTAGTGCTTTGCCCAGCAAAAGTGTCTTTATCAGGCTAATTTCAAATATGATAAGAGCAAATGCTTATATGGTCTTAAACAGAGGCTGCTGTAGTCACAGAATGGGATGCCCCAACAGGAATCGACCTGGCAGGGTCCAGTAGTGCTTTGCCCAGCAAAAGTGTCTTTATCAGGCCTAATTTCAAATATGATAAGAGCAAATGCTTATATGGTCTTAAACAGAGGCTGCTTTAGTCACAGAATGGGATGCCCTGGGCAGGAATGGACCTGGCAGGGTCCAGTAGTGCTTTGCCCAGCAAAAGTGTCTTTATCAGGCCTAATTTCAAATATGATAAGAGCAAATGCTTATATGGTCTTAAACAGAGGCTGCTTTAGTCACAGAATGGGATGCCCTGGGCAGGAATGGACCTGGCAGGGTCCAGTAGTGCTTTGCCCAGCAAAAGTGTCTTTATCAGGCTAATTTCAAATATGATAAGAGCAAATGCTTATATGGTCTTAAACAGAGGCTGCTGTAGTCACAGAATGGGATGCCCCAACAGGAATCGACCTGGCAGGGTCCAGTAGTGCTTTGCCCAGCAATAGTGTCTTTATCAGGCCTAATTTCAAATATGATAAGAGCAAATGCTTATATGGTCTTAAACAGAGGCTGCTTTAGTCACAGAATGGGATGCCCTGGGCAGGAATGGACCTGGCAGGGTCCAGTAGTGCTTTGCCCAGCAAAAGTGTCTTTATCAGGCCTAATTTCAAATATGATAAGAGCAAATGCTTATATGGTCTTAAACAGAGGCTGCTGTAGTCACAGAATGGGATGCCCCAACAGGAATCGACCTGGCAGGGTCCAGTAGTGCTTTGCCCAGCAAAAGTGTCTTTATCAGGCCTAATTTCAAATATGATAAGAGCAAATGCTTATATGGTCTTAAACAGAGGCTGCTGTAGTCACAGAATGGGATGCCCCCACAGGAATCGACCTGGCAGGGTCCAGTAGTGCTTTGCCCAGCAAAAGTGTCTTTATCAGGCTAATTTCAAATATGATAAGAGCAAATGCTTATATGGTCTTAAACAGAGGCTGCTTTAGTCACAGAATGGGATGCCCTGGGCAGGAATGGACCTGGCAGGGTCCAGTAGTGCTTTGCCCAGCAAAAGTGTCTTTATCAGGCTAATTTCAAATATGATAAGAGCAAATGCTTATATGGTCTTAAACAGAGGCTGCTGTAGTCACAGAATGGGATGCCCCAACAGGAATCGACCTGGCAGGGTCCAGTAGTGCTTTGCCCAGCAAAAGTGTCTTTATCAGGCCTAATTTCAAATATGATAAGAGCAAATGCTTATATGGTCTTAAACAGAGGCTGCTTTAGTCACAGAATGGGATGCCCTGGGCAGGAATGGACCTGGCAGGGTCCAGTAGTGCTTTGCCCAGCAAAAGTGTCTTTATCAGGCCTAATTTCAAATATGATAAGAGCAAATGCTTATATGGTCTTAAACAGAGGCTGCTTTAGTCACAGAATGGGATGCCCTGGGCAGGAATGGACCTGGCAGGGTCCAGTAGTGCTTTGCCCAGCAAAAGTGTCTTTATCAGGCTAATTTCAAATATGATAAGAGCAAATGCTTATATGGTCTTAAACAGAGGCTGCTGTAGTCACAGAATGGGATGCCCCAACAGGAATCGACCTGGCAGGGTCCAGTAGTGCTTTGCCCAGCAAAAGTGTCTTTATCAGGCCTAATTTCAAATATGATAAGAGCAAATGCTTATATGGTCTTAAACAGAGGCTGCTTTAGTCACAGAATGGGATGCCCTGGGCAGGAATGGACCTGGCAGGGTCCAGTAGTGCTTTGCCCAGCAAAAGTGTCTTTATCAGGCCTAATTTCAAATATGATAAGAGCAAATGCTTATATGGTCTTAAACAGAGGCTGCTTTAGTCACAGAATGGGATGCCCTGGGCAGGAATGGACCTGGCAGGGTCCAGTAGTGCTTTGCCCAGCAAAAGTGTCTTTATCAGGCTAATTTCAAATATGATAAGAGCAAATGCTTATATGGTCTTAAACAGAGGCTGCTTTAGTCACAGAATGGGATGCCCTGGGCAGGAATGGACCTGGCAGGGTCCAGTAGTGCTTTGCCCAGCAAAAGTGTCTTTATCAGGCTAATTTCAAATATGATAAGAGCAAATGCTTATATGGTCTTAAACAGAGGCTGCTGTAGTCACAGAATGGGATGCCCCAACAGGAATCGACCTGGCAGGGTCCAGTAGTGCTTTGCCCAGCAAAAGTGTCTTTATCAGGCCTAATTTCAAATATGATAAGAGCAAATGCTTATATGGTCTTAAACAGAGGCTGCTTTAGTCACAGAATGGGATGCCCTGGGCAGGAATGGACCTGGCAGGGTCCAGTAGTGCTTTGCCCAGCAAAAGTGTCTTTATCAGGCTAATTTCAAATATGATAAGAGCAAATGCTTATATGGTCTTAAACAGAGGCTGCTGTAGTCACAGAATGGGATGCCCCAACAGGAATCGACCTGGCAGGGTCCAGTAGTGCTTTGCCCAGCAAAAGTGTCTTTATCAGGCCTAATTTCAAATATGATAAGAGCAAATGCTTATATGGTCTTAAACAGAGGCTGCTTTAGTCACAGAATGGGATGCCCTGGGCAGGAATGGACCTGGCAGGGTCCAGTAGTGCTTTGCCCAGCAAAAGTGTCTTTATCAGGCTAATTTCAAATATGATAAGAGCAAATGCTTATATGGTCTTAAACAGAGGCTGCTGTAGTCACAGAATGGGATGCCCCAACAGGAATCGACCTGGCAGGGTCCAGTAGTGCTTTGCCCAGCAAAAGTGTCTTTATCAGGCTAATTTCAAATATGATAAGAGCAAATGCTTATATGGTCTTAAACAGAGGCTGCTGTAGTCACAGAATGGGATGCCCTGGGCAGGAATGGACCTGGCAGGGTCCAGTAGTGCTTTGCCCAGCAAAAGTGTCTTTATCAGGCCTAATTTCAAATATGATAAGAGCAAATGCTTATATGGTCTTAAACAGAGGCTGCTTTAGTCACAGAATGGGATGCCCTGGGCAGGAATGGACCTGGCAGGGTCCAGTAGTGCTTTGCCCAGCAAAAGTGTCTTTATCAGGCTAATTTCAAATATGATAAGAGCAAATGCTTATATGGTCTTAAACAGAGGCTGCTTTAGTCACAGAATGGGATGCCCTGGGCAGGAATCGACCTGGCAGGGTCCAGTAGTGCTTTGCCCAGCAAAAGTGTCTTTATCAGGCCTAATTTCAAATATGATAAGAGCAAATGCTTATATGGTCTTAAACAGAGGCTGCTTTAGTCACAGAATGGGATGCCCTGGGCAGGAATGGACCTGGCAGGGTCCAGTAGTGCTTTGCCCAGCAAAAGTGTCTTTATCAGGCTAATTTCAAATATGATAAGAGCAAATGCTTATATGGTCTTAAACAGAGGCTGCTGTAGTCACAGAATGGGATGCCCCAACAGGAATCGACCTGGCAGGGTCCAGTAGTGCTTTGCCCAGCAAAAGTGTCTTTATCAGGCTAATTTCAAATATGATAAGAGCAAATGCTTATATGGTCTTAAACAGAGGCTGCTGTAGTCACAGAATGGGATGCCCTGGGCAGGAATGGACCTGGCAGGGTCCAGTAGTGCTTTGCCCAGCAAAAGTGTCTTTATCAGGCCTAATTTCAAATATGATAAGAGCAAATGCTTATATGGTCTTAAACAGAGGCTGCTTTAGTCACAGAATGGGATGCCCTGGGCAGGAATGGACCTGGCAGGGTCCAGTAGTGCTTTGCCCAGCAAAAGTGTCTTTATCAGGCTAATTTCAAATATGATAAGAGCAAATGCTTATATGGTCTTAAACAGAGGCTGCTTTAGTCACAGAATGGGATGCCCTGGGCAGGAATGGACCTGGCAGGGTCCAGTAGTGCTTTGCCCAGCAAAAGTGTCTTTATCAGGCTAATTTCAAATATGATAAGAGCAAATGCTTATATGGTCTTAAACAGAGGCTGCTGTAGTCACAGAATGGGATGCCCCAACAGGAATCGACCTGGCAGGGTCCAGTAGTGCTTTGCCCAGCAAAAGTGTCTTTATCAGGCCTAATTTCAAATATGATAAGAGCAAATGCTTATATGGTCTTAAACAGAGGCTGCTTTAGTCACAGAATGGGATGCCCTGGGCAGGAATGGACCTGGCAGGGTCCAGTAGTGCTTTGCCCAGCAAAAGTGTCTTTATCAGGCTAATTTCAAATATGATAAGAGCAAATGCTTATATGGTCTTAAGCAGAGGCTGCTGTAGTCACAGAATGGGATGCCCCAACAGGAATCGACCTGGCAGGGTCCAGTAGTGCTTTGCCCAGCAAAAGTGTCTTTATCAGGCCTAATTTCAAATATGATAAGAGCAAATGCTTATATGGTCTTAAACAGAGGCTGCTTTAGTCACAGAATGGGATGCCCTGGGCAGGAATGGACCTGGCAGGGTCCAGTAGTGCTTTGCCCAGCAAAAGTGTCTTTATCAGGCTAATTTCAAATATGATAAGAGCAAATGCTTATATGGTCTTAAACAGAGGCTGCTGTAGTCACAGAATGGGATGCCCCAACAGGAATCGACCTGGCAGGGTCCAGTAGTGCTTTGCCCAGCAAAAGTGTCTTTATCAGGCCTAATTTCAAATATGATAAGAGCAAATGTTTATATGGTCTTAAACAGAGGCTGCTTTAGTCACAGAATGGGATGCCCTGGGCAGGAATGGACCTGGCAGGGTCCAGTAGTGCTTTGCCCAGCAAAAGTGTCTTTATCAGGCTAGTTTCAAATATGATAAGAGCAAATGCTTATATGGTCTTAAACAGAGGCTGCTGTAGTCATAGAATGGGATGCCCCAACAGGAATCGACCTGGCAGGGTCCAGTAGTGCTTTGCCCAGCAAAAGTGTCTTTATCAGGCTAATTTCAAATATGATAAGAGCAAATGCTTATATGGTCTTAAACAGAGGCTGCTTTAGTCACAGAATGGGATGCCCTGGGCAGGAATGGACCTGGCAGGGTCCAGTAGTGCTTTGCCCAGCAAAAGTGTCTTTATCAGGCTAATTTCAAATATGATAAGAGCAAATGCTTATATGGTCTTAAACAGAGGCTGCTGTAGTCACAGAATGGGATGCCCCAACAGGAATCGACCTGGCAGGGTCCAGTAGTGCTTTGCCCAGCAAAAGTGTCTTTATCAGGCCTAATTTCAAATATGATAAGAGCAAATGCTTATATGGTCTTAAACAGAGGCTGCTTTAGTCACAGAATGGGATGCCCTGGGCAGGAATGGACCTGGCAGGGTCCAGTAGTGCTTTGCCCAGCAAAAGTGTCTTTATCAGGCTAATTTCAAATATGATAAGAGCAAATGCTTATATGGTCTTAAGCAGAGGCTGCTGTAGTCACAGAATGGGATGCCCCAACAGGAATCGACCTGGCAGGGTCCAGTAGTGCTTTGCCCAGCAAAAGTGTCTTTATCAGGCCTAATTTCAAATATGATAAGAGCAAATGCTTATATGGTCTTAAACAGAGGCTGCTTAAGTCACAGAATGGGATGCCCTGGGCAGGAATGGACCTGGCAGGGTCCAGTAGTGCTTTGCCCAGCAAAAGTGTCTTTATCAGGCTAATTTCAAATATGATAAGAGCAAATGCTTATATGGTCTTAAACAGAGGCTGCTGTAGTCACAGAATGGGATGCCCCAACAGGAATCGACCTGGCAGGGTCCAGTAGTGCTTTGCCCAGCAAAAGTGTCTTTATCAGGCCTAATTTCAAATATGATAAGAGCAAATGCTTATATGGTCTTAAACAGAGGCTGCTTTAGTCACAGAATGGGATGCCCTGGGCAGGAATGGACCTGGCAGGGTCCAGTAGTGCTTTGCCCAGCAAAAGTGTCTTTATCAGGCTAATTTCAAATATGATAAGAGCAAATGCTTATATGGTCTTAAACAGAGGCTGCTGTAGTCATAGAATGGGATGCCCCAACAGGAATCGACCTGGCAGGGTCCAGTAGTGCTTTGCCCAGCAAAAGTGTCTTTATCAGGCTAATTTCAAATATGATAAGAGCAAATGCTTATATGGTCTTAAACAGAGGCTGCTTTAGTCACAGAATGGGATGCCCTGGGCAGGAATGGACCTGGCAGGGTCCAGTAGTGCTTTGCCCAGCAAAAGTGTCTTTATCAGGCTAATTTCAAATATGATAAGAGCAAATGCTTATATGGTCTTAAACAGAGGCTGCTGTAGTCACAGAATGGGATGCCCCAACAGGAATCGACCTGGCAGGGTCCAGTAGTGCTTTGCCCAGCAAAAGTGTCTTTATCAGGCCTAATTTCAAATATGATAAGAGCAAATGCTTATATGGTCTTAAGCAGAGGCTGCTGTAGTCACAGAATGGGATGCCCCAACAGGAATCGACCTGGCAGGGTCCAGTAGTGCTTTGCCCAGCAAAAGTGTCTTTATCAGGCCTAATTTCAAATATGATAAGAGCAAATGCTTATATGGTCTTAAACAGAGGCTGCTTAAGTCACAGAATGGGATGCCCTGGGCAGGAATGGACCTGGCAGGGTCCAGTAGTGCTTTGCCCAGCAAAAGTGTCTTTATCAGGCTAATTTCAAATATGATAAGAGCAAATGCTTATATGGTCTTAAACAGAGGCTGCTGTAGTCACAGAATGGGATGCCCCAACAGGAATCGACCTGGCAGGGTCCAGTAGTGCTTTGCCCAGCAAAAGTGTCTTTATCAGGCCTAATTTCAAATATGATAAGAGCAAATGCTTATATGGTCTTAAACAGAGGCTGCTTTAGTCACAGAATGGGATGCCCTGGGCAGGAATGGACCTGGCAGGGTCCAGTAGTGCTTTGCCCAGCAAAAGTGTCTTTATCAGGCTAATTTCAAATATGATAAGAGCAAATGCTTATATGGTCTTAAACAGAGGCTGCTGTAGTCATAGAATGGGATGCCCCAACAGGAATCGACCTGGCAGGGTCCAGTAGTGCTTTGCCCAGCAAAAGTGTCTTTATCAGGCTAATTTCAAATATGATAAGAGCAAATGCTTATATGGTCTTAAACAGAGGCTGCTTTAGTCACAGAATGGGATGCCCTGGGCAGGAATGGACCTGGCAGGGTCCAGTAGTGCTTTGCCCAGCAAAAGTGTCTTTATCAGGCTAATTTCAAATATGATAAGAGCAAATGCTTATATGGTCTTAAACAGAGGCTGCTGTAGTCACAGAATGGGATGCCCCAACAGGAATCGACCTGGCAGGGTCCAGTAGTGCTTTGCCCAGCAAAAGTGTCTTTATCAGGCCTAATTTCAAATATGATAAGAGCAAATGCTTATATGGTCTTAAACAGAGGCTGCTTTAGTCACAGAATGGGATGCCCTGGGCAGGAATGGACCTGGCAGGGTCCAGTAGTGCTTTGCCCAGCAAAAGTGTCTTTATCAGGCTAATTTCAAATATGATAAGAGCAAATGCTTATATGGTCTTAAGCAGAGGCTGCTGTAGTCACAGAATGGGATGCCCCAACAGGAATCGACCTGGCAGGGTCCAGTAGTGCTTTGCCCAGCAAAAGTGTCTTTATCAGGCCTAATTTCAAATATGATAAGAGCAAATGCTTATATGGTCTTAAACAGAGGCTGCTTTAGTCACAGAATGGGATGCCCTGGGCAGGAATGGACCTGGCAGGGTCCAGTAGTGCTTTGCCCAGCAAAAGTGTCTTTATCAGGCTAATTTCAAATATGATAAGAGCAAATGCTTATATGGTCTTAAACAGAGGCTGCTGTAGTCACAGAATGGGATGCCCCAACAGGAATCGACCTGGCAGGGTCCAGTAGTGCTTTGCCCAGCAAAAGTGTCTTTATCAGGCCTAATTTCAAATATGATAAGAGCAAATGCTTATATGGTCTTAAACAGAGGCTGCTTTAGTCACAGAATGGGATGCCCTGGGCAGGAATGGACCTGGCAGGGTCCAGTAGTGCTTTGCCCAGCAAAAGTGTCTTTATCAGGCTAATTTCAAATATGATAAGAGCAAATGCTTATATGGTCTTAAACAGAGGCTGCTGTAGTCATAGAATGGGATGCCCCAACAGGAATCGACCTGGCAGGGTCCAGTAGTGCTTTGCCCAGCAAAAGTGTCTTTATCAGGCCTAATTTCAAATATGATAAGAGCAAATGCTTATATGGTCTTAAACAGAGGCTGCTTTAGTCACAGAATGGGATGCCCTGGGCAGGAATGGACCTGGCAGGGTCCAGTAGTGCTTTGCCCAGCAAAAGTGTCTTTATCAGGCTAATTTCAAATATGATAAGAGCAAATGCTTATATGGTCTTAAACAGAGGCTGCTGTAGTCACAGAATGGGATGCCCCAACAGGAATCGACCTGGCAGGGTCCAGTAGTGCTTTGCCCAGCAAAAGTGTCTTTATCAGGCTAATTTCAAATATGATAAGAGCAAATGCTTATATGGTCTTAAACAGAGGCTGCTGTAGTCACAGAATGGGATGCCCCAACAGGAATCGACCTGGCAGGGTCCAGTAGTGCTTTGCCCAGCAAAAGTGTCTTTATCAGGCCTAATTTCAAATATGATAAGAGCAAATGCTTATATGGTCTTAAACAGAGGCTGCTTTAGTCACAGAATGGGATGCCCTGGGCAGGAATGGACCTGGCAGGGTCCAGTAGTGCTTTGCCCAGCAAAAGTGTCTTTATCAGGCTAATTTCAAATATGATAAGAGCAAATGCTTATATGGTCTTAAACAGAGGCTGCTGTAGTCACAGAATGGGATGCCCCAACAGGAATCGACCTGGCAGGGTCCAGTAGTGCTTTGCCCAGCAAAAGTGTCTTTATCAGGCCTAATTTCAAATATGATAAGAGCAAATGCTTATATGGTCTTAAACAGAGGCTGCTTTAGTCACAGAATGGGATGCCCTGGGCAGGAATGGACCTGGCAGGGTCCAGTAGTGCTTTGCCCAGCAAAAGTGTCTTTATCAGGCTAATTTCAAATATGATAAGAGCAAATGCTTATATGGTCTTAAACAGAGGCTGCTGTAGTCACAGAATGGGATGCCCCAACAGGAATCGACCTGGCAGGGTCCAGTAGTGCTTTGCCCAGCAAAAGTGTCTTTATCAGGCTAATTTCAAATATGATAAGAGCAAATGCTTATATGGTCTTAAACAGAGGCTGCTGTAGTCACAGAATGGGATGCCCCAACAGGAATCGACCTGGCAGGGTCCAGTAGTGCTTTGCCCAGCAAAAGTGTCTTTATCAGGCCTAATTTCAAATATGATAAGAGCAAATGCTTATATGGTCTTAAACAGAGGCTGCTGTAGTCACAGAATGGGATGCCCTGGGCAGGAATGGACCTGGCAGGGTCCAGTAGTGCTTTGCCCAGCAAAAGTGTCTTTATCAGGCTAATTTCAAATATGATAAGAGCAAATGCTTATATGGTCTTAAACAGAGGCTGCTGTAGTCACAGAATGGGATGCCCCAACAGGAATCGACCTGGCAGGGTCCAGTAGTGCTTTGCCCAGCAAAAGTGTCTTTATCAGGCCTAATTTCAAATATGATAAGAGCAAATGCTTATATGGTCTTAAACAGAGGCTGCTTTAGTCACAGAATGGGATGCCCTGGGCAGGAATGGACCTGGCAGGGTCCAGTAGTGCTTTGCCCAGCAAAAGTGTCTTTATCAGGCTAATTTCAAATATGATAAGAGCAAATGCTTATATGGTCTTAAACAGAGGCTGCTGTAGTCACAGAATGGGATGCCCCAACAGGAATCGACCTGGCAGGGTCCAGTAGTGCTTTGCCCAGCAAAAGTGTCTTTATCAGGCCTAATTTCAAATATGATAAGAGCAAATGCTTATATGGTCTTAAACAGAGGCTGCTTTAGTCACAGAATGGGATGCCCTGGGCAGGAATGGACCTGGCAGGGTCCAGTAGTGCTTTGCCCAGCAAAAGTGTCTTTATCAGGCCTAATTTCAAATATGATAAGAGCAAATGCTTATATGGTCTTAAACAGAGGCTGCTGTAGTCACAGAATGGGATGCCCCCACAGGAATCGACCTGGCAGGGTCCAGTAGTGCTTTGCCCAGCAAAAGTGTCTTTATCAGGCTAATTTCAAATATGATAAGAGCAAATGCTTATATGGTCTTAAATAGAGGCTGCTTTAGTCACAGAATGGGATGCCCTGGGCAGGAATGGACCTGGCAGGGTCCAGTAGTGCTTTGCCCAGCAAAAGTGTCTTTATCAGGCTAATTTCAAATATGATAAGAGCAAATGCTTATATGGTCTTAAACAGAGGCTGCTGTAGTCACAGAATGGGATGCCCCAACAGGAATCGACCTGGCAGGGTCCAGTAGTGCTTTGCCCAGCAAAAGTGTCTTTATCAGGCCTAATTTCAAATATGATAAGAGCAAATGCTTATATGGTCTTAAACAGAGGCTGCTTTAGTCACAGAATGGGATGCCCTGGGCAGGAATGGACCTGGCAGGGTCCAGTAGTGCTTTGCCCAGCAAAAGTGTCTTTATCAGGCCTAATTTCAAATATGATAAGAGCAAATGCTTATATGGTCTTAAACAGAGGCTGCTTTAGTCACAGAATGGGATGCCCTGGGCAGGAATGGACCTGGCAGGGTCCAGTAGTGCTTTGCCCAGCAAAAGTGTCTTTATCAGGCTAATTTCAAATATGATAAGAGCAAATGCTTATATGGTCTTAAACAGAGGCTGCTGTAGTCACAGAATGGGATGCCCCAACAGGAATCGACCTGGCAGGGTCCAGTAGTGCTTTGCCCAGCAAAAGTGTCTTTATCAGGCTAATTTCAAATATGATAAGAGCAAATGCTTATATGGTCTTAAACAGAGGCTGCTTTAGTCACAGAATGGGATGCCCTGGGCAGGAATGGACCTGGCAGGGTCCAGTAGTGCTTTGCCCAGCAAAAGTGTCTTTATCAGGCTAATTTCAAATATGATAAGAGCAAATGCTTATATGGTCTTAAACAGAGGCTGCTGTAGTCACAGAATGGGATGCCCCAACAGGAATCGACCTGGCAGGGTCCAGTAGTGCTTTGCCCAGCAATAGTGTCTTTATCAGGCCTAATTTCAAATATGATAAGAGCAAATGCTTATATGGTCTTAAACAGAGGCTGCTTTAGTCACAGAATGGGATGCCCTGGGCAGGAATGGACCTGGCAGGGTCCAGTAGTGCTTTGCCCAGCAAAAGTGTCTTTATCAGGCCTAATTTCAAATATGATAAGAGCAAATGCTTATATGGTCTTAAACAGAGGCTGCTGTAGTCACAGAATGGGATGCCCCAACAGGAATCGACCTGGCAGGGTCCAGTGGTGCTTTGCCCAGCAAAAGTGTCTTTATCAGGCCTAATTTCAAATATGATAAGAGCAAATGCTTATATGGTCTTAAACAGAGGCTGCTGTAGTCACAGAATGGGATGCCCCCACAGGAATCGACCTGGCAGGGTCCAGTAGTGCTTTGCCCAGCAAAAGTGTCTTTATCAGGCTAATTTCAAATATGATAAGAGCAAATGCTTATATGGTCTTAAATAGAGGCTGCTTTAGTCACAGAATGGGATGCCCTGGGCAGGAATGGACCTGGCAGGGTCCAGTAGTGCTTTGCCCAGCAAAAGTGTCTTTATCAGGCTAATTTCAAATATGATAAGAGCAAATGCTTATATGGTCTTAAACAGAGGCTGCTGTAGTCACAGAATGGGATGCCCCAACAGGAATCGACCTGGCAGGGTCCAGTAGTGCTTTGCCCAGCAAAAGTGTCTTTATCAGGCCTAATTTCAAATATGATAAGAGCAAATGCTTATATGGTCTTAAACAGAGGCTGCTTTAGTCACAGAATGGGATGCCCTGGGCAGGAATGGACCTGGCAGGGTCCAGTAGTGCTTTGCCCAGCAAAAGTGTCTTTATCAGGCTAATTTCAAATATGATAAGAGCAAATGCTTATATGGTCTTAAACAGAGGCTGCTGTAGTCACAGAATGGGATGCCCCAACAGGAATCGACCTGGCAGGGTCCAGTAGTGCTTTGCCCAGCAAAAGTGTCTTTATCAGGCCTAATTTCAAATATGATAAGAGCAAATGCTTATATGGTCTTAAACAGAGGCTGCTTTAGTCACAGAATGGGATGCCCTGGGCAGGAATGGACCTGGCAGGGTCCAGTAGTGCTTTGCCCAGCAAAAGTGTCTTTATCAGGCCTAATTTCAAATATGATAAGAGCAAATGCTTATATGGTCTTAAACAGAGGCTGCTTTAGTCACAGAATGGGATGCCCTGGGCAGGAATGGACCTGGCAGGGTCCAGTAGTGCTTTGCCCAGCAAAAGTGTCTTTATCAGGCTAATTTCAAATATGATAAGAGCAAATGCTTATATGGTCTTAAACAGAGGCTGCTGTAGTCACAGAATGGGATGCCCCAACAGGAATCGACCTGGCAGGGTCCAGTAGTGCTTTGCCCAGCAAAAGTGTCTTTATCAGGCCTAATTTCAAATATGATAAGAGCAAATGCTTATATGGTCTTAAACAGAGGCTGCTTTAGTCACAGAATGGGATGCCCTGGGCAGGAATGGACCTGGCAGGGTCCAGTAGTGCTTTGCCCAGCAAAAGTGTCTTTATCAGGCCTAATTTCAAATATGATAAGAGCAAATGCTTATATGGTCTTAAACAGAGGCTGCTTTAGTCACAGAATGGGATGCCCTGGGCAGGAATGGACCTGGCAGGGTCCAGTAGTGCTTTGCCCAGCAAAAGTGTCTTTATCAGGCTAATTTCAAATATGATAAGAGCAAATGCTTATATGGTCTTAAACAGAGGCTGCTTTAGTCACAGAATGGGATGCCCTGGGCAGGAATGGACCTGGCAGGGTCCAGTAGTGCTTTGCCCAGCAAAAGTGTCTTTATCAGGCTAATTTCAAATATGATAAGAGCAAATGCTTATATGGTCTTAAACAGAGGCTGCTGTAGTCACAGAATGGGATGCCCCAACAGGAATCGACCTGGCAGGGTCCAGTAGTGCTTTGCCCAGCAAAAGTGTCTTTATCAGGCCTAATTTCAAATATGATAAGAGCAAATGCTTATATGGTCTTAAACAGAGGCTGCTTTAGTCACAGAATGGGATGCCCTGGGCAGGAATGGACCTGGCAGGGTCCAGTAGTGCTTTGCCCAGCAAAAGTGTCTTTATCAGGCTAATTTCAAATATGATAAGAGCAAATGCTTATATGGTCTTAAACAGAGGCTGCTGTAGTCACAGAATGGGATGCCCCAACAGGAATCGACCTGGCAGGGTCCAGTAGTGCTTTGCCCAGCAAAAGTGTCTTTATCAGGCCTAATTTCAAATATGATAAGAGCAAATGCTTATATGGTCTTAAACAGAGGCTGCTTTAGTCACAGAATGGGATGCCCTGGGCAGGAATGGACCTGGCAGGGTCCAGTAGTGCTTTGCCCAGCAAAAGTGTCTTTATCAGGCTAATTTCAAATATGATAAGAGCAAATGCTTATATGGTCTTAAACAGAGGCTGCTGTAGTCACAGAATGGGATGCCCCAACAGGAATCGACCTGGCAGGGTCCAGTAGTGCTTTGCCCAGCAAAAGTGTCTTTATCAGGCTAATTTCAAATATGATAAGAGCAAATGCTTATATGGTCTTAAACAGAGGCTGCTGTAGTCACAGAATGGGATGCCCTGGGCAGGAATGGACCTGGCAGGGTCCAGTAGTGCTTTGCCCAGCAAAAGTGTCTTTATCAGGCCTAATTTCAAATATGATAAGAGCAAATGCTTATATGGTCTTAAACAGAGGCTGCTTTAGTCACAGAATGGGATGCCCTGGGCAGGAATGGACCTGGCAGGGTCCAGTAGTGCTTTGCCCAGCAAAAGTGTCTTTATCAGGCTAATTTCAAATATGATAAGAGCAAATGCTTATATGGTCTTAAACAGAGGCTGCTTTAGTCACAGAATGGGATGCCCTGGGCAGGAATCGACCTGGCAGGGTCCAGTAGTGCTTTGCCCAGCAAAAGTGTCTTTATCAGGCCTAATTTCAAATATGATAAGAGCAAATGCTTATATGGTCTTAAACAGAGGCTGCTTTAGTCACAGAATGGGATGCCCTGGGCAGGAATGGACCTGGCAGGGTCCAGTAGTGCTTTGCCCAGCAAAAGTGTCTTTATCAGGCTAATTTCAAATATGATAAGAGCAAATGCTTATATGGTCTTAAACAGAGGCTGCTGTAGTCACAGAATGGGATGCCCCAACAGGAATCGACCTGGCAGGGTCCAGTAGTGCTTTGCCCAGCAAAAGTGTCTTTATCAGGCTAATTTCAAATATGATAAGAGCAAATGCTTATATGGTCTTAAACAGAGGCTGCTGTAGTCACAGAATGGGATGCCCTGGGCAGGAATGGACCTGGCAGGGTCCAGTAGTGCTTTGCCCAGCAAAAGTGTCTTTATCAGGCCTAATTTCAAATATGATAAGAGCAAATGCTTATATGGTCTTAAACAGAGGCTGCTTTAGTCACAGAATGGGATGCCCTGGGCAGGAATGGACCTGGCAGGGTCCAGTAGTGCTTTGCCCAGCAAAAGTGTCTTTATCAGGCTAATTTCAAATATGATAAGAGCAAATGCTTATATGGTCTTAAACAGAGGCTGCTTTAGTCACAGAATGGGATGCCCTGGGCAGGAATGGACCTGGCAGGGTCCAGTAGTGCTTTGCCCAGCAAAAGTGTCTTTATCAGGCTAATTTCAAATATGATAAGAGCAAATGCTTATATGGTCTTAAACAGAGGCTGCTGTAGTCACAGAATGGGATGCCCCAACAGGAATCGACCTGGCAGGGTCCAGTAGTGCTTTGCCCAGCAAAAGTGTCTTTATCAGGCCTAATTTCAAATATGATAAGAGCAAATGCTTATATGGTCTTAAACAGAGGCTGCTTTAGTCACAGAATGGGATGCCCTGGGCAGGAATGGACCTGGCAGGGTCCAGTAGTGCTTTGCCCAGCAAAAGTGTCTTTATCAGGCTAATTTCAAATATGATAAGAGCAAATGCTTATATGGTCTTAAGCAGAGGCTGCTGTAGTCACAGAATGGGATGCCCCAACAGGAATCGACCTGGCAGGGTCCAGTAGTGCTTTGCCCAGCAAAAGTGTCTTTATCAGGCCTAATTTCAAATATGATAAGAGCAAATGCTTATATGGTCTTAAACAGAGGCTGCTTTAGTCACAGAATGGGATGCCCTGGGCAGGAATGGACCTGGCAGGGTCCAGTAGTGCTTTGCCCAGCAAAAGTGTCTTTATCAGGCTAATTTCAAATATGATAAGAGCAAATGCTTATATGGTCTTAAACAGAGGCTGCTGTAGTCACAGAATGGGATGCCCCAACAGGAATCGACCTGGCAGGGTCCAGTAGTGCTTTGCCCAGCAAAAGTGTCTTTATCAGGCCTAATTTCAAATATGATAAGAGCAAATGCTTATATGGTCTTAAACAGAGGCTGCTGTAGTCACAGAATGGGATGCCCTGGGCAGGAATGGACCTGGCAGGGTCCAGTAGTGCTTTGCCCAGCAAAAGTGTCTTTATCAGGCCTAATTTCAAATATGATAAGAGCAAATGCTTATATGGTCTTAAACAGAGGCTGCTTTAGTCACAGAATGGGATGCCCTGGGCAGGAATGGACCTGGCAGGGTCCAGTAGTGCTTTGCCCAGCAAAAGTGTCTTTATCAGGCTAATTTCAAATATGATAAGAGCAAATGCTTATATGGTCTTAAACAGAGGCTGCTTTAGTCACAGAATGGGATGCCCTGGGCAGGAATCGACCTGGCAGGGTCCAGTAGTGCTTTGCCCAGCAAAAGTGTCTTTATCAGGCCTAATTTCAAATATGATAAGAGCAAATGCTTATATGGTCTTAAACAGAGGCTGCTTTAGTCACAGAATGGGATGCCCCTGGGCAGGAATGGACCTGGCAGGGTCCAGTAGTGCTTTGCCCAGCAAAAGTGTCTTTATCAGGCTAATTTCAAATATGATAAGAGCAAATGCTTATATGGTCTTAAACAGAGGCTGCTGTAGTCACAGAATGGGATGCCCCAGACAGGAATCGACCTGGCAGGGTCCAGTAGTGCTTTGCCCAGCAAAAGTGTCTTTATCAGGCTAATTTCAAATATGATAAGAGCAAATGCTTATATGGTCTTAAACAGAGGCTGCTGTAGTCACAGAATGGGATGCCCTGGGCAGGAATGGACCTGGCAGGGTCCAGTAGTGCTTTGCCCAGCAAAAGTGTCTTTATCAGGCCTAATTTCAAATATGATAAGAGCAAATGCTTATATGGTCTTAAACAGAGGCTGCTTTAGTCACAGAATGGGATGCCCTGGGCAGGAATGGACCTGGCAGGGTCCAGTAGTGCTTTGCCCAGCAAAAGTGTCTTTATCAGGCTAATTTCAAATATGATAAGAGCAAATGCTTATATGGTCTTAAACAGAGGCTGCTTTAGTCACAGAATGGGATGCCCTGGGCAGGAATGGACCTGGCAGGGTCCAGTAGTGCTTTGCCCAGCAAAAGTGTCTTTATCAGGCTAATTTCAAATATGATAAGAGCAAATGCTTATATGGTCTTAAACAGAGGCTGCTGTAGTCACAGAATGGGATGCCCCAACAGGAATCGACCTGGCAGGGTCCAGTAGTGCTTTGCCCAGCAAAAGTGTCTTTATCAGGCCTAATTTCAAATATGATAAGAGCAAATGCTTATATGGTCTTAAACAGAGGCTGCTTTAGTCACAGAATGGGATGCCCTGGGCAGGAATGGACCTGGCAGGGTCCAGTAGTGCTTTGCCCAGCAAAAGTGTCTTTATCAGGCTAATTTCAAATATGATAAGAGCAAATGCTTATATGGTCTTAAGCAGAGGCTGCTGTAGTCACAGAATGGGATGCCCCAACAGGAATCGACCTGGCAGGGTCCAGTAGTGCTTTGCCCAGCAAAAGTGTCTTTATCAGGCCTAATTTCAAATATGATAAGAGCAAATGCTTATATGGTCTTAAACAGAGGCTGCTTTAGTCACAGAATGGGATGCCCTGGGCAGGAATGGACCTGGCAGGGTCCAGTAGTGCTTTGCCCAGCAAAAGTGTCTTTATCAGGCTAATTTCAAATATGATAAGAGCAAATGCTTATATGGTCTTAAACAGAGGCTGCTGTAGTCACAGAATGGGATGCCCCAACAGGAATCGACCTGGCAGGGTCCAGTAGTGCTTTGCCCAGCAAAAGTGTCTTTATCAGGCCTAATTTCAAATATGATAAGAGCAAATGCTTATATGGTCTTAAACAGAGGCTGCTTTAGTCACAGAATGGGATGCCCTGGGCAGGAATGGACCTGGCAGGGTCCAGTAGTGCTTTGCCCAGCAAAAGTGTCTTTATCAGGCTAATTTCAAATATGATAAGAGCAAATGCTTATATGGTCTTAAACAGAGGCTGCTGTAGTCACAGAATGGGATGCCCCAACAGGAATCGACCTGGCAGGGTCCAGTAGTGCTTTGCCCAGCAAAAGTGTCTTTATCAGGCTAATTTCAAATATGATAAGAGCAAATGCTTATATGGTCTTAAACAGAGGCTGCTTTAGTCACAGAATGGGATGCCCTGGGCAGGAATGGACCTGGCAGGGTCCAGTAGTGCTTTGCCCAGCAAAAGTGTCTTTATCAGGCTAATTTCAAATATGATAAGAGCAAATGCTTATATGGTCTTAAACAGAGGCTGCTGTAGTCACAGAATGGGATGCCCCAACAGGAATCGACCTGGCAGGGTCCAGTAGTGCTTTGCCCAGCAAAAGTGTCTTTATCAGGCCTAATTTCAAATATGATAAGAGCAAATGCTTATATGGTCTTAAACAGAGGCTGCTTTAGTCACAGAATGGGATGCCCTGGGCAGGAATGGACCTGGCAGGGTCCAGTAGTGCTTTGCCAGCAAAAGTGTCTTTATCAGGCTAATTTCAAATATGATAAGAGCAAATGCTTATATGGTCTTAAACAGAGGCTGCTGTAGTCACAGAATGGGATGCCCCAACAGGAATCGACCTGGCAGGGTCCAGTAGTGCTTTGCCCAGCAAAAGTGTCTTTATCAGGCCTAATTTCAAATATGATAAGAGCAAATGCTTATATGGTCTTAAACAGAGGCTGCTTTAGTCACAGAATGGGATGCCCTGGGCAGGAATGGACCTGGCAGGGTCCAGTAGTGCTTTGCCCAGCAAAAGTGTCTTTATCAGGCTAATTTCAAATATGATAAGAGCAAATGCTTATATGGTCTTAAACAGAGGCTGCTGTAGTCACAGAATGGGATGCCCCAACAGGAATCGACCTGGCAGGGTCCAGTAGTGCTTTGCCCAGCAAAAGTGTCTTTATCAGGCCTAATTTCAAATATGATAAGAGCAAATGCTTATATGGTCTTAAACAGAGGCTGCTTTAGTCACAGAATGGGATGCCCTGGGCAGGAATGGACCTGGCAGGGTCCAGTAGTGCTTTGCCCAGCAAAAGTGTCTTTATCAGGCTAATTTCAAATATGATAAGAGCAAATGCTTATATGGTCTTAAACAGAGGCTGCTGTAGTCACAGAATGGGATGCCCCAACAGGAATCGACCTGGCAGGGTCCAGTAGTGCTTTGCCCAGCAAAAGTGTCTTTATCAGGCCTAATTTCAAATATGATAAGAGCAAATGCTTATATGGTCTTAAACAGAGGCTGCTTTAGTCACAGAATGGGATGCCCTGGGCAGGAATGGACCTGGCAGGGTCCAGTAGTGCTTTGCCCAGCAAAAGTGTCTTTATCAGGCTAATTTCAAATATGATAAGAGCAAATGCTTATATGGTCTTAAACAGAGGCTGCTGTAGTCACAGAATGGGATGCCCCAACAGGAATCGACCCTGGCAGGGTCCAGTAGTGCTTTGCCCAGCAAAAGTGTCTTTATCAGGCCTAATTTCAAATATGATAAGAGCAAATGCTTATATGGTCTTAAACAGAGGCTGCTTTAGTCACAGAATGGGATGCCCTGGGCAGGAATGGACCTGGCAGGGTCCAGTAGTGCTTTGCCCAGCAAAAGTGTCTTTATCAGGCTAATTTCAAATATGATAAGAGCAAATGCTTATATGGTCTTAAACAGAGGCTGCTGTAGTCACAGAATGGGATGCCCCAACAGGAATCGACCTGGCAGGGGTCCAGTAGTGCTTTGCCCAGCAAAAGTGTCTTTATCAGGCCTAATTTCAAATATGATAAGAGCAAATGCTTATATGGTCTTAAACAGAGGCTGCTTAAGTCACAGAATGGGATGCCCTGGGCAGGAATGGACCTGGCAGGGTCCAGTAGTGCTTTGCCCAGCAAAAGTGTCTTTATCAGGCTAATTTCAAATATGATAAGAGCAAATGCTTATATGGTCTTAAGACAGAGGCTGCTGTAGTCACAGAATGGGATGCCCCAACAGGAATCGACCTGGCAGGGTCCAGTAGTGCTTTGCCCAGCAAAAGTGTCTTTATCAGGCCTAATTTCAAATATGATAAGAGCAAATGCTTATATGGTCTTAAACAGAGGCTGCTTTAGTCACAG